>JAWZYU010000011.1:70657500-71907500 GCA_038380435.1 Ryuthela nishihirai | reverse complement strand
GATCAAACAGCTTCCACATCCTGTATATTTACCCGATCTTGCACCATGCCATTTTTGTTTGTGTCCAAAAATGAACGGGGATGTGATGGAAGCCCTTTTTAAAGGGGCAAGACCTTGCAAAATGCTTTCGTTCAGAGTTCCGGAGTATTCCCAACATGAGTACAGTCGCTCAAAAAAGTATCCGAACACTATGATTGATTACAGAATTCGGGAAAAAATATCTGGCAACGTTTTTTTTCAGAAATTAGTGATCTGGCAACCTTCGTGTCACGTGACACGAAGGTTGCCAGATCACTAATTTCTAAAAAATCGTTGCCAGATATTTTTTCTGAATTCTGTAATCAACCATAGTGTTCGGATACTTTTTTGAGCGACTGTACCATCAGGAGTTACAGAATCGACATAGACGTCTGCAACTTTGCACAGATCATGGAGGGTAGTGCTTTGAAGGACAGTGAAAGTTTTGTTGAGGTAAGTGCAATGGTTTTTGTTCTGCAGATGCATCTGAAGAACTTTTTGAAAGCCCTCGTATGTAAACACTGTGCATAAGAATAACAGTTCATAAATGGACTAACACTTTTAAGTCCCAAAATTTTATATGAATACAGACACATGGTAAAAAGGTGAAGGTCAACTGATTTAGCCCAAGTGGTTCAATATGGAGTGTGGCCACCTCTTACTACCAGTGTCATATGAGCTATAAGGCTCTGCGTCTTCCCTGTTAGAAATTTCTCTTCTTGCTTCATGTAGGCCAGAACTCAAATGTCTCAAAGCCTGAGCTTGACCGTGTACTTCGTTAACATTAGGCTATGAGAGTCGTAGGTAACGTCATTATTACCGGTCGACTGGCGAGATCTCGCGATCTTCAGACCAGAAATGTTTCTAATATCATCACAATTCTATTTTCTCTATTTCTTTGCTGCTCTTATACAATTTTTATGCAAAGGGGGGGGGGGAACTGAATCATATTCAAAGTTATTTAGTTGAAACTATGGAAGCTTTTTACAAAAGTTTGTTTATCTCCGTTTGAAAACAACCGAAGCAATATACACTGGTTTCCATAAATTAAGGAAAACTCAGAAAAATTATGACAAAAAACTATACGAATGATTTTAATGAAATTTGATCGAAACTTGAATTACAATGCTAGTTTGAGAATTGCGTAAAATGTTATTAGGACAGATGAACGTGCTACAATGAACTTGTGATGTGATGTGTCGTCTTGATGCTCGCGTGAACTACAGCGTGAGAATTACGTCACAAACTACTTCGAGCGAAATTAACTAAAAAAAATATAGGAGAGTTGTAATTAAGAGGAGTTAGAATGTGAAGGAAAATTTAGTTTGTTTTAGTCTGTGCGGTAGAGTAAAAAGAAGAAACATTTCTATTTGGTGTGTTCGCGGGAAGTTAAATAAGTTTATTATTTAAGTTCCGGAGAACTTATATTAAATATATTTATTATTTAACTTATATTATTATATATTTATTATTAAGTTATCCTGTTAACGGACTGGCAAGAAAAAGGATGCCTAGGACACTTTAAAATGTGGTTGAGGATGTTTTATGTTAGTCGAACAAACAGAGATGATCTCAACTTTTCTGCAGGAAGACTTCATCGTTTGATGTATAGTTAACTTTAGTTTGTTTACAAGAATTGGTAAGGTTATTTTCGATAGATTGCAGACTGTTCACGAATATGATTGTACCAGTTATTAATTGTTGTATAAAGCCTTAATTTTATGCTTTGAGTGTATATAGTAGGAATTATAGAGGAAACATCTCTTTGTATGAATAATAAATAAGGTGCTAATTTCTTCTGAAAATTTACTTTCATACTGATATAAATTCAGGGGATTAACTATGGGGGGATGTGGAGAGGCTTCCCCCAAAAAGTAACTCGGAATTGGCAAAATTAGAAGCGACTTCGTAAAATCTAAGAGTTGTGAAAATTTGTAATTTTTTTGTAAAATTAAGGGGAGTTGTCAAAATCGAGCAGCAAAATCTAGAGCAGTTGGCGAAATTCGAAGCCATTTAGTAAAATACAGGTGAGTTGGCATAATTCGGAGTGACTTGGTAAAATTTTGGGGAGTTGGCAAAATTTAGGTGAGATGTAAAAATTGGGATTTTTATACTGTAAAATTATGGCAAGTTGGTAAAATCTAGGAGAGTTGGCAAAATTTAGGGAGTTGGCAAAATCTAGGGGCAGTTGGCAAAATTCGGAGTGATTTGGCAAAATCGTGGGGAGTTGGCAAAATTCAGGTGAGATGTAAAAATTGGAACCTTTTTTCTGTAAAATTATGGCTTGTTGGCAAAATCGAGGCAACTTCGCAATATCTAGGAGAGTGGCAAATCTTGGCAAAATTCGGAGTGACTTTGCAAAAATCAGGTGAGATGTCAAAAAATTTTTTTTCTGTAAAATTGTGGCGAGATGGCAAAATCGAGAAAACTTGGCAAAATCTAGGGCAGTTGGAAAAATTCGAATCCACTTGGTAAAATACGGGCGAGTTGTGAAATTGGGATTGATTTTGTGAAATTAAGGAGAGTTAGAAAAACCGAGAACTCTTCGTAAAATCTAGGGGAGATGGCAAAATTCGAAGCCACTTGGTGAAATACAGGGGAGTTGTGAAAATTGGGAGTCTCTTGTGCAATTAAGGACAGTTGATAAAATTCGAAGTGACTTGGCAAATTCAGGGAAGATGTAAAAATTGCGAATTTTTCTGTAAAATTACGGCAATTTGGCAAAATCTAGGAGAGTTGGCAAAATTTGAATCCACTAGGCAAACTATAGGCAAGTTGTGAAAATCGGGATTGGTTTTGTGAAATTAAGGAGTGTTGGACAAATCGAGGAAACTTAACAAAATGTAGAGCAGTTGGCAAAATTCGAATCCACTTGGAAAATACGGGCAAGTTGTGATAATTAAGATTGGGTTTTGTGAAATTAAGGAGAGTTGATAAAATCAAGAAAACTTGGCTAAATCTTGGGGAGTTTGAAAAATTTGAAGTGACTTGGCAAATATAGGAGAGATGTAAAGATTGGGATTGGTTTTGTGAAATTAAGGAGAGTTGGCCAAATCAAGGGGAGTTGCGAAAAATTCACACTGACTTGCTACAATTCAGACGAGATGTAAGTGCGGAAATCTAGGTACGAACCAGACAGAGACATTATTTTCTCAGTTGGCAAAATTTGATTTTCGAGTTGGAGCCCCCCCTCCCAAACCATAGTCCTTCGCTATGGCCCTGTATAGATCTATGTTAGTTATGTTGAATTTATTTAAATGTTTTCATTCATACTTTTTTAATAAATTATATTATTTTAGAATTATGATTGTTAAATATTATTTTGCTTGAAAGGGTATTTATTATTATTATTTAACTATTTTTGAACTCACGTTCAATTTCCATCCATTTAATCATAATGTTTTACACAAGAAACATTTTTCGTCAAAAAATAACACTTATAGGAACTTGTCCAAAAATGAGGTGTCAGAATGCAATGGGTAAAGTTCTTTAATAAGGAATGTGATCATTAGTGTGATGTTGTGAATCGGTTCAGTAGGGAGTAACGACCATTGTTACTTTAAAGCAGTAATAAGCTCCTCCTCCCTCTATAATAACACTGAGTCGTGTGTGTGAGTTGGTAAGTCTTGTAGCAATTGGTTTAGCATTACTTCTGGTGTTGGACAAGGGTGCATTTTGTCTCCTTTTCTATTTGGTTTGGTGATTGATTATGTTATGCGAAATTTACTTCAAGGGAAAGATTTTGGCCTTAAATGGACTGGAGATACGAAAATTTCTGATTTAGATTATGCTGATGATTTAGCCCTTTTGGCAAATGATGTTGATGAGATGAACTCTTTCATTCGAGCTGTTGATGAGACTGGTAGTAGAGTAGGTTTGGTTATAAACAGAGAGAAAACTAAAGTGATGAAAATTGGTCAGGCAGGTTGTGATTCAGTTAATCTGAATGGTTGCAGTCTTGAGAAGGTGTCACAGTTTAATTACCTTGGGAGCTATGTAACAGATAATGGTGACGTGCGGCATGAGATTAACAGACGAATAGGGATTGCTGCCGGGACTTTTAAGAATCTAAGGAGATTGTGGAGAAATAGGCGTATACACCTAAAGATTAAAATTAGATTGTATAATAGTTTGGTTCTTTCTAGGGTTAGTTATGGTAGTGAAACTTGGACACTTTGTAAACAAGATAACAGGAAACTAGATGCTTTTGATTCTATTTGCTTACGCAAATATATATATAAAGGATGAAATTATATAAAGGTATATAAAAATATATAAAGGATGAAATTCTGTTGTTTACAATATAAAGGATAAGTTTTTTGGGCATTAGGTGGTTCAACTTTGTAACTAATGATGAGGTTAGGCAAAGGAGTCGGCAACCTCCTTTAAACAGCATATTGTGCAGAGAGAGACTCCGTTGGTTTGGCCATGTTGCCCGTATGGATAATTATAGATTGGCGAATAGAGTATGAACAGGTGCCCAAAGGCTACAGAAAGAGGGGGAGACCTAGGATGTGGTGGGCAGAAAAGTGTCAAACTGGACTTTATTAGAATTGGTGTGCAGTGGCCAGATGCAGCGTAGCCCATGGCTGCTTGAGGATTGTTACAGGTGGCGAGTTGAGGTGATTGAGGGCAATCGGATTTTGGTTGGGAGATCGAGTTGGCCACTCCATGAGCATAATGGTATTGTTCCACTAATCGAGCTCTGTGTCGACGAGCGTTATCGTCTTGTAAGACAACAACGAATGTTTCGCTTGTTGCACCAGCGTAAGGACATGCATAAGGGTCCAGGATGCCATCTCTATACCTTTGAGTATTGAGGTTGGGTTGTTTTACCTCTGAGCGGCACTTTTTTGCACACCATGGGCTAAATGGCCAGGTCACATGGACCCCGAAGGCTCAGAGAAGGTTGGGAGAGGGGACCCACTGGAACAGCTGTTGGGAGACAGATGGTAGTCTCCCGTCAAGGCCATCCAGCGTGTTCTTTAACGTGCACAGGGTATGGCTCTCCCGCACGCGGGGCCACGGCTTAACGTCCCATCCGACGGACGGCTGCCTTTCCAAGCCCATCGGTGTCCCCTACTGACCGTGGGCAGGGCGGGGAATTTTGTGGAGATAAATCTCAACGTTGACGCTGACCCAGCTGGGACTCGAACCTGGGAACTACAGATTACGAGCCTGGCGCGCTACCGACTGAGCCACCCCCCGCCCCGAGTATTGAGGTTCCCATTCGTAAACACATAGAGGTCTGTGTGTCCACCTAAGGAAATGCCACCCCAAACACACAACTATCTCCGCCGTAACTGTCTCTTTGACGGATGTTACTGGGATGATAGCGGCTATTTCATTCTCTCCATATCAAACAATGTCCAGAATCACTCTGCAAGCAATATCTGGACTCATTTGTGAATAGTACGGATCACCATTGTTCTTCTGTCCAGTTAACATGCTTGCGTGCCCAATTCAACCGCTCTCTCCTGTGATGTGACCTGAGGGGTATGCAAATTATTGGCCTTCTAGCGTACAGACCTCCCTCCTGAAGCCTTCTACGCACAGTAGAAGCTAATACAATCCTCTCAGTGGCTGCTGCACGAGAGGATCGTAGCTGAGAGGGAATAGACGTCCTGCTCCTTCGTGCTGTTAATCGAGATATCGGGCTTGTAAATCAGTCGTAACTCTAGCTATTTATCGGCTAAACCTCCGAGATGAAGAATCCGTGCTAAGAAATTGATTCCACAGGCTATGGACCAAAGGACTCACATTCAGCCACGTCTGACTGACTTTAAATGATGTATTGAAGTCATTCCTACAAAATGGCTATTTCGAATTTCTTTACTCACATTTACAATACAAAATAACGATCCACTTTAAAATAACATGCTTTTATGCCGCTATCCGATTTCGCAAATTAACGCAACCAAGACTAATTTGCATACGATATGCACACTCGGCATAACTGGTTAAATGAACAAGTTTGGTGAGGACAGACAATTTTTGGCGAATTATCGTGATGTTTTTCATTTTTTCTTAATTTATGGAAACCAGCGTATCATGAAGAAAATTGTAATAATTCGTTCCAAAATGTAGAATTATATGTTAAGAAATCCGAAACATAAGAATTTTCCGAAGCAGGGAAAAATACTTGGTTTCAGCTATAAAGTTCTCTGCGAATTTTATGCAAAAAGTAAAATACATTAATTATAAAATTTAAAAAAATACTTACATCCACCTTAAAAAAAATATAAAAAATAAAATATAAAAGTAAAGAATTTTAATCCAGCAGTAGATTTCACCAAGCTTTAAAAGTCATTGCATCGTGGTGCCATCTAGTAACAAATATAAGCACTTTCTCTTAGAATCAACGTACTGATCCTTGATTTTGCGCCATCTAGTGGTGGAATGAAATTCTGTTGTTTACAATATAAAGGATAAGTTTCTAAACGTTCATATGCATAATAAAAAGAATAAATAAATAAATCCCAAAAAGCACACACACACAAAAAAAATATACCATTGAGAGAAATAAATGCGCAACAAAATGATATATACAAGTTTAACTTTTTTAGACTTTTTGCTAGAGAACCATTTAAATACATAGGCATAGCTTATTCACCACCAAAAAGAAATCTAAAAAATTTAATTTAGAAGTTTAAGATTTATAAAAAAAAAAATTCTGTGTGTATTTTATTTTTATTCATCCATTTAAGAGGGAAGGTTTAGCAGCTATAACGAATATTCTGCTTCCATCACCTTTTTTCCTTTCGCAAATTTTGCCTTTTGCGAAATTCTGCTTGAACTTTCATCCCTTCAGAAAATATTCTCTGCGAGTGAAAAACTGTTTTCGCTTTGCTTCACTCGTCCGTCAATAGATACTTTTGCTTCTAAGAGAAAAATTAATTTTTCTTTCCTGCATTTTACGATTTTTCCATTACCTTGAATTCGCATTGTCTACAGTTGGAAAATGAGAAACTTGAAACCAATATCGTCAAAAGTTTATTTATGCTACAAATTTGGCATTTAGGTTATGTAGTGTGGTGATCAAAAGGTTATTGGTTTATATATCCACTGTTATTGGATTTCTGATGTGCTGTAAGCAAACATACGTAAATAAATATGTATTATAAAGGTGATTTTCCTAATTTGTGAATCAAGAAATCAAAAACAAAGTTGTTAACGAACTACGTAAGGGTGGCGAGTTGGGTTGGGTTGTTTTACCTCTGAGCGGCACTTTTTTGCACACCATGGGCTAAATGGCCAGGTCACAAGGACCCCGAAGGCTCAGAGAAGGTTGGGGGAGGGGACCCACTGGAACTGCTGTTGGGAGACAGATGGTAGCCTCTCGTCAAGGCCATCCAGCGTGTTCTTTAACGTGCGCAGGGTATGGCTCTCCCGCACACGGGCCACGGCTTAACGTCCCATCCGACGGACGGCGGCCTTTCCAAGCCCATCGGTGTCCCTTACTGACCGTGGGCAGGGCGGGGAATTTTGCGGAGATAAATCTCAACGCAGACCCAGCTGGGACTCGAACCTGGGAACTACAGATTACGAGCCTGGCGCGCTACCGACTTAATTAAGTATTCGATGACATTGTTTTAAACTATATCTTATATGTTGTGGGAAAAAGTTATCTACTTGATTAACATTGGTGCCAACGGTAATTTGTAGGCTACTTTTATTTGGTGAGGTAAAGGGTGATCTGCAGTTATCTTTTCTGCACGCAGTCTCTGCATGGCATCATCCATAAACTCTCATATCTCAGTATCTCTCACTTTGGATTTTACTAAATTAATGTTCTAGTCTAAGTTTGATTGATATTTTTGTGCACCGCAGTGACTATATCATTAATTATTCCACCGCACTGACTTATATCATTTATTATTTCACCGCACTGACTATATCATTAATTACAGTTCCTATATCTTTCATGTAACGTTATTCTTCTTCTCTCCTGCAGACAAACAGATGTTTGCAGGTAATTTGTTTAAACTTTTGTATAACTAACATGAATATGAATAAAGATTATAATTATTTTTATTTAAAAAAGGGGGGGGGGGGCACTAGCTTTCACCGTTATCCACGCTACTCACTCTGCGGTAACGTCCAACACTATTTTAAACTTCAATGTTCAAATGCTTCGTTTTGCAGTTTTTCTAGAGCCATTAAACGAAGAAACATCGATACGAATGAAATTTTACTCTAAAAATTATTACGTGTAGGAGAATCATATTTTCCTCGATTCCAGTATTAGTTTGAATATTTACACAATTGTGACTGAAGGGTCGCAATTGCTCACACTCGACTGTACAAGTTTTCTAAGAAGTTAGTTGCAACTGCTTACTTTGTGGTGTACTGCATTTTGTGTTGCAGACATTATTTGCTGTTTATTACGAAAATCTGGATGTCTTAACACTGGAACTTCCTTATTAATGTTGTAGACCAGTGTTAGTGAACTGCTTCAAGTTCAAGTTTATTATCAAAGAAATAAACAAAAAAAAATAAATAAATAAATAAATACCCCATGAAGCAGCTGCTTGCCACAGAGGTCTGACAGGAGCCTGTCAGTTTATATGCCACAGAGGTCTGACAGGAGCCTGTCAGTTTATATGCCACAGTAGAAGATCTGAGAGGATGGCAGGCCCTCAGTAGAAAAACGACACAAACAGCCATGCCTTACATTAAAATCTATCAACGTACAAAAAACCAAAAGCGAAAGCTTGACTAGGTAGTTGTAACACATATTATTTTGACAGTACAATAAGTAAATTAAAAATCAGTTTTAAGAATGAAAAAAATATATATATAACAGACAATAATGATAGTTATTTAACAGATGAAGTAATTAGTTAATGACTACAAAGATCAGTATAACAGCAACAACCTAATTAACACGAAACATTACAAACAGGCATAATGTAGCAGAGTAGGAAAAAAAAACAATAATTGGTACCCCAACCCCCAGGGGTACGGAAGTTCTTATTAGGGGGTCCACAAGGAAAATTCTATGGTGCTCAACGATGCATTTTTCTCTAGAAATAGAAGCATTCTTTTGCTTAAAGAACACGTGGACACTTATTTCGTAGTTTTCTTACGTTTGGTTCTTACCCTGGTGGTAATTACCTCCTGAGGAGCAATTTGGAATATTTCAGGGGAAAATGAGTTGTGTTGTTTTATCTCTGAGCGGCACTTTTTTGCGTACCATGGGCTAAATGGCCAGGTCACATGGACCCCGAAGGCTCAGAGAAGGTTGGGGGAGGGGACACACTGGAACAGCTGTTGGGAGACAGATGGTAGCCTCCCGTCTAGGCCATCCAGCGTGTTCTTTAACGTGCACAGGGTATGGCTCTCCCGCACAAGGGGCCACGGCTTAACGTCCCATCCGACGGACGGCGGCCTTTCCAAGCCCATCGCGGTGTCGCCTACTGACCGTGGGCAGGGCGGGGAGTTTTGCGGAGATAAATCTCAACGCTGATCCAGCTGGGACTCGAACCTGGGAACTACAGATTACGAGCCTGGCGCGCTACCGACTGAGCCACCCCCGCCCCCAGGGGAAAATGAGTTAGTTCTACTGTGTTAATGATTGCTTTATTATCAAGCAGATATATTGTCGATTAATATTTTTAAATATTTTTTCAGTTCTAAGATTGGGTTGTTTTACTCTGAGCAGCACTTTTTTCACACAATGTGCTAAATGGCCAGATCATACAGGGGTTTATCAAAATAATGGAAACACGTACTGTTTATTTAGAACATTTTATTAACAACTGTAGGCCCACCTCTTGATTCAGAACATACGCAATTCGAAGTGGAATAGACTTATACAAGTCATGCACATACGGTAACGGAATGTGGGACCATTTTTCCAGTAAAATTTGGCCCAACTGTGCCAGTGATGCTGGAGGTGGAAAGTGGGATCTGACCTTGCGCTCCAGGTATTCCAATAAATGTTCAATAATATTGAGGTCTGGAGATTGAGGTAGCCAGGGTCGCTGCTCTACCTCATCTTCATGCTCTGCAAACCACAACTTGACGTGTTTCGCGCAATGCACGGGTGCGTTATCCGCTTGAAACCAGGGACAGTCATTATGGAACAATGCCCGCAAAAATGAGTGCAGGTGGTCCTCGAGAATGGATTCGTACGTTGCGGATGTGACACGACCCTGCAGAATAACTAATGGCCCTAAGGAATGCCATGATATGGCATCCCGCAGCATCAGGGATCCACCTCCATGCTTCACAATCAGAAACAAACAGTCGGGGTGCTATGCTTCTGCAGATTTTCGCCAGACATACTCTCTACCAGTGGTGGGAAACAATGTGTAGCACGATTCATCAGACCAGATGACACGTTGCCAGTCTTTAGCATCCCAATTTTTATGCACTTTGCACCACCTTACACGTTTTGTTGCATTGATGTTGGTAATTAGAAGTTTGTGGATTGCAGCATGGCTATAAATACCGACACGATGAAGTTCCGACTAATTGTTATGATAAAAACGGGATCATTCCGACTGGTGTTGAACTCTGATGCTATTTGCAGTGCCATAGTATTGTGCTTCCATTGTACAATCCGTGCCAACGTTCGCCTATCCGTTAATGACAATTTTGTATGGCGTCCACAATTTACACATGTGGTTACAACGCCCTATCTTTTTGATAGGGGGGGGGGGCTGGGGTAGCTCAGTCGGTAGGGCGCCAGGCTCGTAATCTGTAGTTCCCAGGTTCGAGTCCCAGCTGGATCAGCGTTGAGATTTATCTCCGCAAAAATTCCCCGCCCTGCCCACGGTCAGTAGGGGACACCGATGGGCTTGGAAAGGCCGCCGTCCGTCGGATGGGACGTTAAGCCGTGGCCCGTGTGCGGGAGAGCCATACCCTGTGCACGTTAAAGAACACGCTGGATGGCCTTGACGGGAGGCTACCATCTGTCTCCCAACAGCTGTTCCAGTGAGTCCCCTCCCCCAACCTTCTCTGAGCCTTCGGGGTCCATGTGACCTGGCCATTTAGCCCATGGTGTTCAAAAAAGTGCCGCTCAGAGGTAAAACAACCCAACCCTTTTGATAGGTAGTCATAATCTTCAATATAGTTCCTCGTGTTACACCTACTATTTCTGCCGTTCTGTTTACTGAAGCTCCTGCAAGGCGCGCACCAATGATCATATCTTTTTCGAGGTCACTAAGATCTGATATTGTCGGCAATTACACCACAGCAGCTGATTCACCTGTGCCTGTGGCACTGTTACGTGATAGCCAACTTCTACCCTTTTTATACCTCATATCACGGTGTCGTCGTCCCTGTGATATGCATACGGCTTATTGCGTGTACTCCAGTCACCGTCGGTGCTTCTATTATTTTGATAAACCCCTGTAAGTATGAAATTAATACTTGAAAGAAATTGCCGAATGAAAGAAACAGGAATTTTAAGTGCTTAAGTTAAAGAAATATTGATCGTAACCTACTTTTTTTAAGCTTAACAGAAAAAAATCAAAGGAAAAGGGAAGAGTAAGATGGATTGATCACTTGAGTGATGATGATTTTCGGGTGGAAGCTGACATATCCTTGTCGGTGACGGTTATTAAGGTGACTAAAGAGTGTGAGATACGTTGACATGCATCTGCAGAAAAAAAAAACATTGCACCAATCTCAACAAACTTTTACTGTCCTTCAAAGTACTCTCCTCCTGCATTCATGCAAAATTGCAGACATCTACACCAATTGTGGAACGCTTGGTAGTATTGGGGAATATTCCGCAAATCTGAATGAACGTATTTTGCAAAGTCTTGAACCCTTAAAAAGCTTCCCAGAAAGTCCTTTTAAATTTTTTGAATCAACAAAAAATCAAAAATAATGAAAGATTGAGTGAATATGCAGAATGGAGTAGCTGTTTGATTTTTTCCTGCTCCAGATAGGCCGTAACTTGTCGGGTTTTGTGAGCACTCGAATTGTCATGAAGAAAGAGAACCATTGACACACCTGTGTTTGGACCTTGCTCTTTCATTTTTTTTAACCATTTTGGGCAAAACATTGTTGGTGTAGTATTGGTCATTTATAATAATTTTTTTCATTTAAGGTGTCCACGACTAGTACTCCTTGGGAAGTGAAAAAAAAATTTGAACATCCTCTTCCTTGAGCGAATGTCTTGTCGGAGAATTTGGGGACGTGATTAATCATCCAAACATAGTTGTCGATCTTTCTGGGAGTTGTATAGTACTTAAATCACGTCTCATCCATCACCTGTGACAATATCTGTTAACCGTTTGCTGCCACTAGTTTCAAACATTGACAGCATCTCCTTGCACGAATCGACTTTAACCTTTCCTGCTGTTTTGTCAGTTTGTGGAGTGCCCATTTGTCATAGATCGTTAGAAACTTTAAATATTGATGAATAATTGTTCCCACACTGCCAATCGATGCATTGACATCTAAACTGATTACCTGAACGGTGATGTGTGGGCTTTCTTTCATGAGTTCACGAACAGCAGAAATGGTTCTTTCATTCATGGCCACCTTCTGTCTTTTTGCACGAGAGAGGTCTTTGAAGCTCTGCCGTCTTTATCTGAATTTGGGCATCTATCCAGTTGGGTTGTTTTACCTCTGAGCGGCACTTTTCTGCACTCATGGACTAAATAGCCAAGTCAGAAGGACCCCAAAGGCTCAGAGAAGGTTGGGGAGGGGGCCCACTGGAATAGCTGTTGGGAGACAGATGGTAGCCTCCCGTCAAGGTCATCCAGCGTGTTTTTTAACGTGCACAGGTATGGCTCTCCCACACACGGGGCCAATCAGGGCCCGATCTAGAGGAGGACCAAGGGGCCATGTTTCACCCTTTCAGAATGGTAGTAAGTGTAATAGAGGTAAAAAAATATGTTACACTTATTTATATTTCATGTATTTTTCAAGGAATTTCTGGTACGACAAATTAGAAACATATTTGCAACATTAGTTAAAAGTTGAAACGTTTCCATATTTGGTAATTTAAAATGATGTAAATTAAAACTAAAGGATTTGAAAAAATGCGAATTATAATACATATTTCATTAGCATCAATCCAGCTACGTAAGAGTTTTCCAGTTCTCCCTTAAAACAAACAGTTGCGATTCCCACCCATCTGGGAGTAAGAGGTCAACTCTTTGCTACCAGTGAAGACTTAATGACCTTCACATTACACCACGAAAATTTCGTATTTCTAGCTTAAATACACCGTTTGTAATTAAGCCTGGATTAACAACAACAAAAAAAGGTTTAATGTCTGGACGGAAAAACAGACGGATAGACAACAAAGTGAACACATTAGATCGTTTCTTTAGAAACGAGATAAAAAAAATAGGACAATATACTAAAGGTCTATACATCAATTTACAGGTGAATATCGTGGTATGTTATTAAAAACTAAACAAGAATTTATATCTTAATAAAAATTTCAGACTAATTTAATAATTAAAGACATGCTTACGCAGTATCTTGGGCATTAGGTGGTTCAACTTTGTAACAAATGATGAGGTTAGGCAAAGGAGTTTGCAACCTCCTTTAAGCAGCATATTGTGCAGAGAGAGACTCCGCTGGTTTGGCCATGTTGCCCGTATGAATAATTATAGATTGGCGAATAGGGTTATGAACAGTGTGCCTAAAGGCCTCAGAAAGAAGGGGAGACCTAGGATGCGGTGGGCAGACAATGTCAAACAGGACCTTGTTAGAATTGGTGTGCAGTGGCCAGATGCAGTAGATGTAGCTCAGGATAGACTTGCTTGGAGAACTAAATTGCACGGTCTGGTTGGACCTCCGTAGCCCATGGCTGCTTGAGGATGATGATAATGATATAAATATATCAGATAATAATAATACTATCCAAAAATAATGTGGTGTGCTAAATTATTTTGGAACAGAAAAATATATTTCTGCACATCATGATCTCTCTTGTGTGGATTACCTTAGCAGTAAGGTTAACTATTAGCAATAAGGCAAAAACTATATATATTATTTTTTTATCGAGTGAGTAAAGACAACCTTTTTCGGACAAGTTAAAGATTCTATTAAAACTGAACTATCATTTCAAAAAAAAAACATGCCATGGGTTCATATGAGATATTAATATTGATTGATGAGGATAAACTGCGAGAGAAAATAAAACAAAAAAAACCTTTAATGACGGCAGTGCGTTTGCTGCGCGACGAGCGGTAAGTGGAAAGGCATCCTTAGGCTTAAAAAATTGACCTCGTACTTTGTTTCCCCCTAAAAAAAAAGGCCGCGGAGTGGTTAACGCACTTGGCTATTGAGCAAAGGGACCTGGGTTCGAACCCCGGGTAAGGCATGGATGTATGTGTCGTTTTCCTGCTGTGGTCCTGCCATCCTCTCAGACCTTCTACTGTGGCACATAAACTGACAGTCTCCTGTCAGACCTCTGTGGCAAGCAGCTGCTTGAGGGGGTATTTTACATTTTTAAAAAACGGGAAATGTGAAAGTCGTTCTGCTATATTTTCCGAAAGCGAGGGCCTACAGTTATGGGTTCGGTGTCAAATGAAAGGCTCGCATAATCACGGTCATATACTATTTCGAACTGCCTCCCTGTTACCCCCGATAAAATGGGAAGCGGGTTTTCGGGGGGGGGGGTCGACTTTAAAGAGTCAATTAAACAAATTAAACTTGTGGCGTCTCCAATGTCGACCTCAAACATGACTTCACAAGAGGGGTAAATGTGCTCGATGTTTAGGAGTCGTATTTCAATATTTTGAAGGCAGGTGTTTTTAGTGACAACGAAACACCTGCCTTCAAAATATAATTAAAAATAAATATATATTTTTTAATTTATATATATATCTTCCTATAGGATCGTAAAAAGTAGAAAATAAACCTAAAGCATATCGATGGTGCAATCAGTCACTCAGTTCGTATTCCCTTCAAAGGAACTATTCGTAAACTATTTTTGGGCGCCAATTTACCTATTCGAGAAGATTGCTGGCGCCTTATTTTCCTTTAAAGCGAATACGAACTCAGTGACTGATTGCACCATCAATATGCTTTAAGTTTATTTTCTTTTTAGGGCCCTGTAAGAAGATAGGTATTTTTAAAAATTTTAATTAATATTTTTTTCACAATTATCCTTTATTTTACCAAGTGGCTTCAAATTTTGTTAACTGCCCTACATTTTCCAAAGTTTTCTCGATTGTGCCAACTCTACTTAATTTTATAAAGCCAATCCCATTTTTGTTACTGTACCTATCTTCCTATTGCTTTTTGCCTTTGACGTTTGTCACTTGGTTGGTTGGTCGGTTTGACAAAGTTGTTCTACCATACCTTTTGAAGGCGATGGGGATACTTAATGATTTATGTGCGAAATGAAGGCTTGTGACACGGGGAGTGTCATAAGCTAGAAAATATTGATCCCTATACTTTCTTCCCCCCTAAAAAAGGGGGAAATGTGAAAATTATTCTTAAGCTATATCTCCTGAAAGCGAATGTCGAAAGTAACAAGCTATGTATCTAATGAGAGCTTGGGATGCGGGGAATGTCGTAGGCTATAAAAAATTGACCCTCTCTGCTGTCTTCCCCCTTTAAAAACGGGAAATGTGAAAGTCGTTCTATATCTTCGAAACGCGAGGGCCTACAGTTACAAGTTAGGGGTCAAATGAAAGCTCATATAAAGACGGTCGTAAACTATTTTGAATTTTGCCCGCACTAATTACTCCCTGATAAAACGGAAGGGAGGTTCGCGGGGTTCGACTTTAACGAGTTGTATCTCAAATTAAAGCTTGTGTGATCTCCAATGTTATGGGGTACAGTCGCTCAAAAAAGTATCCGAACACTGTGGTTAATTACAGAATTCAGAAAAAATATCTGGCAACGATTTTTTTAGAAATTGGTGATCTGGCAACCTTCGTGTCACGTGACACGAAGTGATCTGGCAACCTTCGTGTCACGTGACACGAAGGTTGCCAGATCACCAATTTCTAAAAAAATCGTTGCCAGATATTTTTTCTGAATTCTGTAATTAACCACAGTGTTCGGATACTTTTTTGAACGACTGTACCTCAAACAACACTCCAAAAGGAGGAAAATGTGCTCGATGTTTGAGTCATGCATCAAAGTTTTTGAATATAGGTGCTTTTAATGACAAAGAAATGTAAATAAATTAAAAAATACTTATCTTCCTATAATGGCCCAAAAAAAGTATTTATTTATACACCTAATAACCATGGTGATGTTAGTGCCAGGCCCTTCTACACCACGTTCATTTATAAACAATACAAAAAGTATAAAACGAAAATAAGAGAACATTTTAAATATTATACATATCAAATATATATAAATGGCCATTATTCAATAAAGTATCAGAGTTATAAAATTTAATAGTTTTTATGTTTAATAGTTTATTAGTTTAATAGTAAAATAAATAATAGTTTAAGGTTTGGAAACAAAGATCTGAGTAATGTTGATATATTAAATAGGTGCTTACATATTAGACGTATTCATTATCAAAGTCAGGCTGTGAAGGAGAGGGTCGGGGGTGGCTCAGTCGGTAGCGCGCCAGGCTCGTAATCTGTAGTTCCCAGGTTCGAGTCCCAGCTGGGTCAGCGTTGAGATTTATCTCCGCAAAATTCCCCGGTCAGTAGGGGACACCGATGGGCTTGGAAAGGCCGCCGCCCGTCGGATGGGACGCTAAGCCGTGGTCCCGTGTGCGGGAGAGCCATATCCTGTGCACGTTAAAGAGCACGCTGGATAGCCTTGACGGGAGGCTACCATCTGTCTCCCAACAGCAGTTCCAGTGGGTCCCCTCCCCCAACCTTCTCTGATCCTTCGGGGTCCATGTGACCTGGCCATTTAGCCCATGGTATGCAAAAAAGTGCCGCTCAGAGGTAAAACAACCCACAACTGTGAAGGAGAAAATTTCCATTACGAACAGTTTTGTTAACGTACAAGAATTGAAATGATTAAACGTAAACATAGGAACCGAAATCTGTTTGGTGGAGCTTTCCCATTGTTTCAGAAGAAATTCGGTTATATCCTGTTAAACAACGATCGCGAGCAGGAAGTTAACAAGAAAATTGTAACTTGCATCTAGCTACTAGGACTTCAGCTACTAGGAAATTCAACATATTTTGTAAACTGATTTATTCCTAGTTCAGATAATTGCTGAAAATAAATTTTACGTTCTTTGTCATAATGTGAACAGTTTAATAAAACATGTGAAATAGTTTCTTCACAGTTACATAAAGTACAATGTTTGCTATTTGCTTTCTTTATCTTGTATAAGTAGCTGTTTAACTACTTATACACTGTGGGCGTCGGTCTTCAGATAAATAAATCACAGGGCATATCCCACAGAAAACCCCAGGTCTATACTCACAGAAATTGTCAACTACTCGACACTACGTCCGCCTTCACTCGACTCAGTTGTCGATCTCCTGTTTTACACTTAAATTCCCAATGCCCTCTGTGATCCTTTTGACCTTCGGATCAGATCACTCTGCATCTTCTTCTACACAAGGTCAACCCCCTCCGCTGGCTACACTCAACCTTTTTACACATAAGAATACCTCAATGAGGTGTCATAGCCATAAAACATAAACTCAGGGCCATGCACGACCACACAAACAGATTTACAACATGTCTCCTGTAGAGTGCAAGGCTCGTAATCTGTAGTACCCAGGTTCGAGTCCCAGCTGAGTCAGCGTTGAGATTTATCTCCGCAAAATTCCCCGCCCTGCCCACGGTCAGTACGGAACACCGATGGGCTTGAAAAGGCCGCCGTTCCTCGGATGGGACGTTAAGCCGTAGCCCCGTGTACGGGAGAGCCATACCCTGTGCACGTTGAAGAACACACTGGATTGCCTTGACGGGAGGCTACCATCTGTCTCCCAACAGCTGTTCCAGTGGGTCCCCTCCCCCAACCTTCTCTGAGCCTTCGGGTTCCATGTGACCTGGCCATTTAGCCCATGATGTGCAAAAAAGTGCCGCTCAGAAGTAAAACAACCCAACCCAAAGCCTCCTGTAGTTGCTTACCCCAGATTGCAGCCCTCAAGCAGGGCTCAGTTGCCAGATCCTGACAACCACCCCTTCAATTAGAGTTTATCTGGCTGAATTAAGTCAGATAAAACTCTTTCAGTCTCAGTAATTAAGCCTCTGAATGAATAAATGTCCATGCAATACCATAGTCCGATATGCATTACTGAAAACTGTTCTTGAGGAATAAAAAGTTCAAATATTGAGTTCATTTATCTTTCAATATGAAAAAACAATAATGTTTCTGCAAAAAATTCTCAATGACAGTCTGTTACACAAGAGAAATGTTGCCTGGGCCGTAAATTAATATCCACATATATAGATTGCCACAACAACAACAGAAACATGAATCCAGAAAAATACAATTACAAACAAACAACTTAACTACACTGTAATATCGAAACCAACCAGTTATGCCAGTGTAATAAAACTTATGTTTGCCATTTATGTTATAACGCATTTTAACGTATTATCCTACTCCTCCCTTAGATATTCAAACCTAGAGAGAGAGTTTGCAAAATATGCATAGCTATACTATTATCCTTGCAGTCAATTTCACTATTACTTCTTCCTTTAAATCTGCTATTGCTGATTTGCATAGTTGGGACCTATTTTCTTATCAAGATAACATGCAAGTAGTTTGTTGCCGAACCCCCTTTGCACAGTGCTTCCCCCTATGGCGTCACAGACCACGCCCCCTCCCCCTCCCCCTATGAGGTAACAGGCCACGCCCCCTTATTAATATTAATAATTAATAATTCATAATTAACCCATGATTACGTCATAGGGGAGGGGAGGGGCGTGGCCTGTGACGTCATAGGGGGAAAAGCACTGTGCAAAGTGGGTACGGTATAATGGCAACAAACTACTGATGCAATTCCTTTGCCAAACTTTTTCCAGTTCCTCTTAATTCTATTTGATATTAGATTGATTAGTTTACAATATTTTCTGAAGTACCTTCTGCTCCATTAAATGTTTTCTTTAAGCTTCGACACTTCTCTCTGTCTGCTAAATTTGCTAAAGCTATGTTTAATATGATTCATTTTAAAAATGGGTTGTTTTACTTTTTCTTCTTATTCGATTTGCTAAGAAAAATACCTTCATAGGCTGTCTTAACTTTCTACAATAATTAACATAGAAGTAACAATTTTGTTTGAACACAGATTTTAAGACACTGGTGGCTGGTACTATCGTCTTCTACCAATTCTTTATCATTTAAAGCATTATCATCATACTTAGTACCTTCAATATCAATATTTGTAATAACATTATCAACCTCATATAAATAATAATTAAATTCATACAAATTATCATCTTCTCTTACACCTTGAACCTTTATTTGACTATTTACATTTGTTTTAAAGTAACTTTCATCTTTTAACAATACCAAAGTGGCACACTGCTCTTGAACATCGACAGAATTATTTTTCTCATTGTAACCTTATCAATGTTAAGGATTACCTTACCTACCGTTCTGTGCTCCACAATATTAGGATCCTCAAGGTTATCGTTCTTCTCTGCTAATTCACCCTGCTTCTCTTCCATCTCTATATCATTTCGATAAACTGAATCCTTAATTTCTCTAGAACCTGACTCACGGTCAGCGTCTTTACATTTTGAATCCACCTTAGGGATAGAAGTTGCGTGATTACACATAATTCATATGTGTCTTTTTAACAACATAGAGCCACATAGTTGCGGAGTGATAGTACATTGAGTTTCCACAGGAAAATCAGATATCTCTTTCTGACCATCCGTCTCTAATATCTGTAACTCAAGCTTAACTAGGTGAGCCATCGTCGAGTGATCAAACGCACTCACGAGATATATTTTCCCACATGTCCTAAGGTACCGATCCGGAGCCAGATCGGACCTAACTACACATATCTGACTACCGCTATCAACTACTGCGGTGATTTGACTCTCACCTATCTTAACTGTTACTTCTTGTAAATTTTTAATTAAACTTTTCTTCTCCTGACTGTAGTATTCAGGTTGGCTTGGAAAGGCCGCCGTCCGTCGGATGGGACGTTAAGCCGTGGCCCCGTGTGCGGGAGAGCCATACCCTGTGCACGTTAAAGAACACGCTGGATGGCCTTGACGGGAGGCTACCATCTATCTCCCAACAGCTGTTCCAGTGGGTCCCCTCCCCCAACCTTCTCTGAGTCTTCGGGGTCCATGTGACCTGACCATTTAGCCCATGGTGTGCAAAAAAGTGCCGCTCAGAGGTAAAACAACCCAACCCAACTGTAGTATTCAGGTTGGCTTGAAATATTTAATTTATAAGAAACCTTCGTTACGATTGCGGAACTGCCATTCTTTTCACTAGCCTCGGTGATTTGAACTTGCTGAGAGTGTGCACGGGTTAATGCCTGTTGCTTCGGACAGTCCTTGCGAAAGTGAGCCGAGGATCCGTACTCCAAACATTTTCGCACTTGTGAGTTAATGAGCCTCTGTTGGAAAGTGGATTTTTTGGCATCGTTTGTGAAAGTCTTCCGAACTCAGGAAATGTTCTTTTAGGCCTATGGGTATTAAAATTATTTATTTCCTCTTGAACTTTAAATTTATTGCTTTCTTGCGACCTGCGCTTCAGGTTGCCGAAAAAACTGTGCGAATAAAGCTCCGCTATTTCTGCAAGCTTTTGTAGCTCAAGCCATGTATTGCCTTCTTGACAAATTGCATAATTAATATTTCGATTTGTAAGAGTTTTGATTTTATCAGATATCATTAACTTCGACAATTGCTCAAAATTTTCCACTTTTCTGCTTCCAACATAACAATTAAAATAATTTTCTAGTCTAGAGACAAATTGAATCCATGACTCTGTGTCTAATTTACCTGACTCCTCAAAACGTTTCCTAAATGAACTAGGGGTTAAGCGACACTCTGTTAATAACTTTTGCTTAATTAGCTCATATGATTTCAACTCTTCAATGCTCAATGAGGCGACAGCATTGCCTGCAAATTGGCCTAAAAGTAACAAAATAATATTCGCACGATTCTCAGGTAATACGTTTCCTACTTCAAACATCTTTTCTGCTCTTTCAAAATATTGTGTGATTTCTTCCACATTCTGAGGGGGATTAGGCAAAGCAGATCCCATGAACGAGGTATTATGAGCCGAAACTTTCTGCCATGAATTTAAATTGCTCTCTGCTCTCATCGCTAGTCTATCTAATTCAAATTCTAGCTCGTTAAATCTAACTTTGCTTTTCATTTTCATATTCTCGTTCTGCACCTCAAGCAACCGGATCTGCATAGCCATACAAGACTCCAATGTCCGATTGGCTAGAGGCAATTCTGCAGGCTCCTCTCTATCTGAGGCTATAGCATCCAAATCGCTGTAATCAATTGCCTCTGTGCCTGACTGGCAAACGCAAATTTAAAAATATTAAAAAACTCTCACCAGTCGCGGTTCGAATTCTGCCAACTCCGATTTACTTTTGGGGTAAGGTCACCCTCCATGCTCCCTCCTCCCTCATAGCTACACCCCTGGTCGGGAGAGAGTTATAACAGCGTTACACGGAGTTGGTATGTTATGGTAAAACGTTACAGCGCTCTGAGAGGTCCGTTTCCGGCTTTCTCAACGCTCCAATAGGAATTCAGGAATTTTTTTTGAGAACAGGGAGTTGGGACAACGCTTTTGTGAAGTGTAGTTATATTACAAGTTTTGTTTAAAAGAGTCATAGCGAATTAGCGCGCTCAGCGAACCGCGTTATAACGAGGTATTACTGTGGACTAGTTAAAAATCCACGCCAAAAGTTTGGCGCGAAATTTATGTCCATTGCTATTTCATTCCCAGCTTCCCAGTTAACGTACTACTCCAGTCACAACTAAATCCTGCCAAAAGGTTGGCGCCAATAATGTTCATTGATAATTTCATTCAAAAAATTTCCACAAGTGCTACTCACAAGGTACTACTCCATTTGCGAGTTAGGCGACGGCAGCGCCCCAGAAATTTCTGACGCTTTTCGAAGGCTCACTCCCGACCCACAGAAGCTAGGAACCCGGTCTACTACCCCAACAGGGCTAGATCTAAGTGAGATCACCCCACCAAATTTGGGACTGATCGCTCAAGTAGCCGTGAAACCACAGGGAAACTACTAATTTCTGCCACCAAATGACGTCACACATCGTCCATTCTTTGGGAATTACGCTTATTATACAATATGATGATTTTGCGCACCTTTTTATAAGCGATGTTTCTTCTGTCTGTGGTTCTACTTCTTCTATCGCTCTCAATTTTGATAACTGATATTTTTAATATTTATATATTTCCCATGGCCGAGTGGTTAGGGCGCTTGGCTACTGATCTAAGGGACCTGGGTTCGAGCCCCGGGTTAAGGCATGGCTGTTTGTGGCGTTTTTCTGCTGAGGTCCTGCCATCCTCTCAGATCTTCTACTTTGGCATATTAACTGACAGGCTCCTGTCAGACCTCTGTGGCAAGCAGCTGCTTGAGGGGGTATTTTTTTTTATATTTATTATATTACTTATATATTTGATATTTTTAACGTAATGCGTCATTCAGTTACGATTTGCCGAAATATTATAATTTTTTTACATTTAGATGGTTTATGGGTCCTTGAAATCGGGACTATCCCGATGCATTCGGAATTTTGACGTGCAAATGATACCTATGTACAAAGATACCTATCATTTGCCAGAGTGTCCTTGTAATCTGCATCTGGATATCGTTATTCTAATGTATCTCGATTTGAATGCTAAGGTTCTGTTTCAGGATTGTGCAAGAATGTGTGTATTGCAGCGGCTGCGAAGTGTAATTGGCTCTTACACAGCACAAAACACTCTGTCTGCTTTGGCAACACAAATGCTACTCTATTAGTCCGGAAGCAGTTCATCTTTATTCCAAGAGAACTTTTTTTTAGTGCTCTCTGCCTAGCAGGTGGGGGTGGCGGGCACAGGAAACCGTTAACCGCCTTCCGCCCTCCATTTGATCAAGGCGCGTGCCCACCAGCAGCAGTATTTCCTGCGTGACGTCATCTGTGGGATGTACGGCGAACAGGACGTGGCTTATTAACCCCAAATATGCAAAGTAGGAATGAGAACTCTGAAGTGGCTTTTCCGGTGTCATTCGTAATTATCTTCAATTTCGTCAGAAACTAGACGAACTTTCAACACCGAAGAAAGCCTTTCATTTCTTGGTAGTGTTTCCTGCTTGTCATCATTGAGCCAGCCTTTGAGAAACTCTACACTTTATATGCTAGAGATTTGTAACATCAGACTATTCGTTTCATACTAAGTAATTTTTATATGTGGTATTGATTGATCTGTTGTTACATTCCTCTGCTTGTTGAGATATGAAAATGATAGATAGGAAAATTTATTTAAATTTGTATCGGAATACTGATTCAATCGAATAAAGATATTCATATTAAATGTAAAAAGAAATATGAAGCTAAAAACAAACTCACTTGTACAGTAATCTTCTTTATGCTGAAGCATTTTATTGATTATAATATTAAATTTCTTTCAATTTCAGAATTGGCCTTCACCAATCATTATTTATGCTTAATTTAGGTAGGTGGGGCTTTTTTTGGATCGAAGATTTGTTAGAACGAATCAAATATATTTACAATAATTTTTGTGGAGAAATTAGACTCGTTTACAGGTGCCTTTTTGTGGAACCAAATAATAGCACTAAGAGGGAGATTCTTTTATAGCATGTTTCATATTTTTCACCGTTCGTTTGTTTTTCCTATTTGTGTTTAGAAGTCAGATAAGCTTTTGCAATTTTCACACGGGCGGGGGTGGCTCAGTCGGTAGCGCGCCAGGCTCGTAATCTGTAGTTCCCAGGTTCGAGTCCCAGCTGGGGTCAGCGTTGAGATTTATCTCCGCAAAATTTCCCGCCCTGCCCACGGTCAGTAGGGGACACCGATGGGCTTGGAAAGGCCGCCGTCCGTCGGATGGGACGTTAACCCGTGGCCCCATGAGCGGGAGAACCGTAACCTGTGCACGTTAAAGAACACGCTGGATGGCCTTGACGGGAGGCTACCATCTGTCTCCCAACAGCTGTTCCAGTGGGTCCCCTCCCCCAACCTTCTCTGAGCCTTCGGGGTCCATGTGACCTGGCCATTTAGCCCATGGTGTGCAAAAAAGTGCCGCTCAGAGGTAAAACAACCCACAACAACCCAATTTTCACACATTCTGTGTTGGCAACAAAATTGATTTCGCACGTCCCCATTTGTACATCTCTGCCATAAAGATATCAATTGCTCAGCCAGGCCCAGAGCTAGAATAAGTAAATAAATGAAGGTGAAGGGAGGGCAAGTGATCCAAACGAAAGGTGGGGGTCAGACAAGATTGAACTAGAACCTGATTCATGTAAGTAGTAGCACACCATTTCGCGTATCAGTGATTTGATCTATATCGATACAATAATAGTAATCGTCTAACGGAAAGTCCCTCCAATATTGCGCTTTCGACCACGCCCCCTTTTCAAAAAGTCCCGCGATTTTGCCGTTCGACCGCCATTTTGAATTCTGACTCCCTCTAACACCCTCTAGTTGACCCACCCCTCTTGAAGTAAACAACCCTAAATGTCCCAAAGACATAATTCTAAATCCGCCATCACCCATAGAGAAACTCCTAAGGTTCAAGGTGTTGTACAGTCGCTCAAAAAATATCCAGACACTATGGTTGATACAGAATTCAGAAAAATTATCTGGCAACGATTTTTTCAGAAATTAGTGATCTGGAAACCTTCGTGTCACGTGATTACAGAATTCAGGAAAAATATCTGGAGCGTGTACAGCAACTGTACACGCTCCAGTTACCGTTCACAGCAAACTGGAGCGTGTGCAGTTACCGCACACGCTCCAGTTGCTGTGATCGGTAACTGCACACGCTCAATATTTCCGTGAGTGAGCCCACACGATCTAGTATCAAAATAATATGACCACCTACAGTCGCTCAAAAAAGTATCCGAACACCATGGTTAATTACAGAATTCAGAAAAAATATCTGGCAACGATTTTTTTAGAAATTAGTGATCTGGAAACCTTCGTGTACAGTACACGAAGGTGAAATTAGCCTCCAAATAAGGGGTTCCCTACACCAGGCACAACGGAAGAGCAAGATAGCGGATGCAGAAGAAACTGCCTCTCGGCTATCTCTCAAAGCAAAAAAGAGTACTAATCAGGAGAAAGAAAAATAGAGAACATTAGACCTTGCAGAAGAGGCCAATGTTCTGAAAGAAATCAGTGACCATAGGAAGCACGCTCGCTGGAGCTTCGCATTATGGTTGTTGCCAAGAAGAGAGGTGATGGAGTAGTCAGTGGTTCCAATAGCATGAATCTCCCGGAAAAAAGCTTCTCTTTCGGCATTGTAGTGGGAGCATTTGAACAGAACGTGGGATACAGTCTCAGGTGTGCTGCAAGTGGCACAGTCTGGACTGTAAGCTCTGCCAAGAGTGTGAAGCGTAGAGTTGCTGTAGATGACACCAACTCGGAGACGATGAAGGAGGATCTTCTCAGATCTGAGGAGATTACTGAGGTTAGGAGCAGTGAGAGAAGGTTCAACCAGGTACCTGAATGAGGAACAGCTGCTGTCCTTCTGCCACTGAGCAAGACGATACTGGCTCATTAGATATGAGACAGAACTGTTGCAGTCGCTGAGAGAGAGAGGGTAATTAGTTACACGCCTCTGACTCTCCAGTGCTTCCTTTACGGTGTGATCAGCGAGCTCATTGCCAGGTACATGGGAAGGGATTCACTGGAAATGGACTGTGATTCCGACAGAAGTGACCTTGGAGCAAGTCTCCATGATCTTCTGGATGAGGAAGGGGTTGCAGCTCTTGATGTCTCACTTCTGGAGAGCTTCCAAGGCTGGCTTGCAGTCACAGAGGATGACAAAGTTACCACTCTCGAGACCGAGGATGAAAAGTGCAGCCTCAAGTATAGCATGAAGCTCTGCGCATGGTGGAGGAGGTTAGATGAGGGAGACGGAATCCTCTGGTGATGCCAGTATTGGGGATGACAAGGGCAGAGGCAGCACGTTGCCTCTCCCGGTCCACAGATCCATCAATGTAGACCTCAGCACATCTCTCATATCGTTCAGTGACATAGGAGGTGGAGAGAAGTCTGAAGGTTAATGGATCAGAGGCGCTCCTCCGATCAAGAGAAGGGATAGTGACATTGATCATAAGATCACTGTTCCTCCAGGGTGGAAGGGCGGGGAAGAGAGTATTGCCATCATCCAGCATCTGTCCCTGATAGCTCAAGCGTCTGGAGCTGGCAGGAATGACTCGTTCGTAGAAGATCTTGGCGGACAGGGCGATGGCAGAGTGAGGCCTGTCATGCAACTTCCTGAGAAGTTTATAGTTAGAGTGCAGGGAATGGAGCTTCGAAAGATGACACATTAGATCTCTCTTCCAGTGTAGGTGGAGAGGCATGTCATCAGCCTCTGCAATGACAGATGCATTAGGTGTGTTAGGGCAGAATCTGAGACAGAGGCGCAGAGATATAGTGTAGACAGTGGCCAACTTGCAGAGCATTGTAGCAGCAGCATTGCTCGGAAGGTGACCACTCTAGTTGACACGGGAGAGGATCAGGTGCCAGTACAAGACCAGGAGGGTCTTGCAGGAACTTCTCCAATGGGTACCAGCAAGGAAAGACAGTATATTTCTCTGCACTGTGGCAACTGTCTTAAGATGCGGGATGTGAGGTCCCCAGCTCAGCCTGCTGTCCAGGACCACACCAAGGAACTTATGCTGACAAATGGCCTTGATGTGATCTGGATCAAGCAAGAGGTCAGGGAAGATGGAAGGTGTCTCCTCGTGAGAACCATGGCCACAGTCTTATCAGTGGAAAGAGTGAGGCTTAGGTTGTCGAAGAACCTGACGACTGTGTCCACAGCTCGTTTCGAGCTGAGCATAGTAGGGGTCCTGGCTAGGGAACCAGATGCAAATATCGTCAGCATAAATGGAAATACCCACTCTATCCACGAGTCGAGAGGGTCGGCCTGACAGCAAGAAGTTCAGTAACATTGGGCTGAGGACACCCCCTTAAGGTACTCCATGATTGATGGTGTGGGAGATGCTGAGCGTGTTGTCCTGCTTCATGCAAACTGTAGTGTTGGAGAGTTATGCTGTGATCCAGTGGATGATATTACCTCTGAGGCTGAGATCCTGAAGCCTGCAGAGAATATTCGAGTAGGACAGGGAATCGAATGTCTTCTGAATGTCAAATAAGACAGCGGCAGTAATCTCTGCCATGGACAGCGCCTGATCAGCAGCAGAAGTCAAGTCGATGAGATTGTCTGATGTGCACCTCCCTTTGTGGAAACCCAAGAGACTGTCAGGGAGGAGGATATTGTACTCTAGAAACCATTCCAGGCGTCCAAGGACCAGTCTCTCTAGGATCTTGCAGAGGCAAGATGATAGAGCAATGGGCCTGTAAGAGGACAGCTCAGTGGTGGGTTTCCCCTGCTTCAAGATAGGCATGATATGTGCTGCCTTCCATGACTCAGGTACTGTGCAGGTGGTTCAGGAGTGATTGAAGGCTTTCAGAAGCAGAAGCAGAGCCTCAGGTGACAGATTAGCTAACTGAGTATAGCTGACGCCATCAGGGCCTGGGGCCGATGAACGCCTTGAAGCCCCAATAGCAGAGGTGAGTTCCTGCAAGGTGAAAGGATCATTATAGTAAGGCTCAGTCCCAGAGCAGAGCTGCTGAGCCGTATCCTGATCATTCACCAGAGGAGCAGGAAGGGAAGAGGCGAGGTGCCGCAAAAAGGCATTAGTAGTGGCGGCTAAGTCCTCCCCATGGGCCAGGGCAAGGTTATGGAAGGGGAGGGCAGGCTGCGGCTTCCCCGTCAGGTTCCTGATGAACTTCCAGACTTTCCCAGAAGGGGTGAAGAGGTTGGTGCTGGAGCAGAAGGATTGACACCTGAACCTTTCATGCTGGTTAAGATACCTTCTGATCGCAGCATGTAGCCTTCTAGCATGAAGAATGTCAGGAAATCTACCAGAGCAGCAGGTGTGTCTTTTGGCTCGGCGGCGACTACTCAGGTACTGTGCGGCCACCTGCAGAGTACCTGAGTCATGGAACGCAACACTCGTTGAAGCCGCTTATAGTCTTAAACATTCTGGCTAACTGCAGCGACATCTACTGTTTAACGCATGTTTGATATTTAAAAAAATCATTTTCCGTACCATAGCTCAATCCCCACAACCTCACGCTTATCAGCGCATTTATCCACTATGCCACTGGTACTACATGGCTGGTGTCCTTAAAAGTGGATGAAATAGAAATAAGCGATCATTATAAATTAACCTCCGAATTTGTTTATTTTTATAAATAAATTTTTATCCCTAGAAAACCACATTTAACTTGGAATTTATATTTTTATTTTAATGAATTTTTATTCCTTGTAAATCACATTTAACTGGGGAATTAATTTTTATTCCTTGTACAGCCGCTCAAAAAAAAATATCCAAACGCTAAGGTTCATTACAGAATTCAGAAAAAATATCTGGCAATGATTTTCCTATAAATTAGTGATCAGGCAACCTTCGAGTACAGTACACGAAGATTGCCAGATCATTAATTTCTAAAAAAATCGTTGCCAGATATTTTTCCAAATTCTTCAATGATACTGTGTTCGGATATTGTTTTGAGCGACTGTAAATCACAAACATTTTAACTTACGAATAAATGCAATATTCCTTTAAATTACGAATATATTATTATAAATGAATTTTGTTTTTATTAACCTACGAATATATTATTTTCAAAAATGGAATTTTTTTATCTTGTGAATCACATTTGGAAATAATCAGGTCAACTTTTCATCTCACCCCTCCTGTGGACCACATTTTATTGACGGATGGATTTTCAATCTGAGAATTAAATGAAGCAGACCAAAAATAAATATTTTATCCCGCGGGAATTTACACTCTTTGCTCCGTTTAATAATTAGTGGTGCGATCCTGAGAAATATTTTTAGAAATAAACTTACCCATTCTGCGAACTAAATGAAACAGACCAAGAAATAAATTTATATCTTTCTCGCACATTTTTATTCTCAACCACGTTTCAGAGGCAGACATCGCAATACAGAAATCAATGTTTGAAAAAAATAACTGTTTTCAGATGTCCCAATTATCGATCCCACAATTCTGCCGGTGGCTGATTTTTACCCTCCCCGTCATCCTGCATTTTCACAGAATCACGTTTTATTGATGGCCGTCGCTACCAAAAGTGTTATTTCAACAATCTGAGAATTAAAAAGTCCCTACCATTTGCGAAACAGAACAAGAAATAAACATTATTTTTCCAAATAAAGAAGTACACTCTCTGCATAGAAATAATAGTTATCAACGTAATTTATTTGGAAATACTGCGAACAAAACGAAACAGACCACGCAACAAATTTATAGCTTCCTCGCACATTTTTATTCTCAACCTCGTTTTAATGATGGATGGTACCGCGAAAGAGACCTAGAAATTCTTTGAAACATTATTTTCTTCCAAAAATTGAATTTACACTCTTATAAATTGAATTTACACTCTGAATAATGCAAATCGCAGCATTTTACGAGAAACATACATTATTTCTCAAATCTGTGAATAACATTCTTCACACATCTGATTAATACCATCATTTGTTCCAATACCTGGGAGATTCAAAAATATCGATAAAAAACGGCTGGAAATCGTGTTCGAAATATATTTGAATTTGCATTTCATACTGATCCAGGAAAAAATTTACATCATGTTTTAAAGAACTATTCGTATTTTAAGCATCTACTACAAGTTTTAACACTAAATGTTTTAATTAACCTTTTATCGTCGTGCTCTCTTGTTGACAAAGGTCATGGTCTCATCAGTATGCTGTGAAAGAGAATGTTCAGTTGACAAAATCTAAGATAGGCTAAGATTACATCTTTTCTAAGAGACCTAAGAAAGAAAGATCCGAACACTTCCCCTATTGACCATTATGACACTATGATGACAACCCTCAAGTCCAGTACCACTGGAGGGTTCACAGATTGGACGCTAGATCATCTCTTTTCATTTTTTGGTAAGACTAGATTTCAGAAAATTTTTCCTCGTTAATTATGGGGAATAAGGAGTTTATCGCTCATCGGTCCAATGTCCAATAGGTCATCGTGTTTGTGATGTCCCTCGAATTTTATATTTATTTATTTATTGTATATTTTTGTTGTATTATATATTGTTGTATATATTTTTATGTGTTCTTTGAAATGTTTGTGCTGGGATGACTCACTGTTGTTGTTTTCGGGTCTGAAGTTTGCTGCTTGTTTTAAGAATCAATGTCAGAAGTTGTTTATCGCCGTAAATGACTAGCCTAGGAACGCTAGTGCAGCGACGAGGCTAGGCGTGTGATTTGAAAGCTTTAGTCTGTGCGTTAGCTGTTAAGCGAAGAGGTCACGTTGACACGCGTCAAAAGGACGCCGACTTTCTCAAATTAACCCTTGAAGTCAGGGTGCGATTCCAAGAGGGAATCCAGATTCCTGGAGAATCTTGTCTTTTATTCTTGTGGTCCAGGAGGAGCCACAGTGTAGGCAAAGGAAAATCCTTTCGCCGAGTTTTTGAGATCTGTAAAGTGAGAAATTGCAGAGTGTGCAATTCTCCACCTCATTTTAGTAATATTTAAAGTAGCAAAGCAGCAAAGGCTCACGGAGTTGAGCTGTGAATTTGATAGTAGTTTTGTGGATTCAGAAAGAACAACAGAGTGAAGCAGCAAAGGCCCACGGAGTGGAGTTCATTCCCAGCACGTAGTTGTATATAGTGTGAATAAAAATTGTGCCGTCCCTATACAACTCTCGTGCAGTAATTGATGGACTATTGTTATTCTTCTTTCAACGCAGCAGAGTTGAGGCATACAGTGGCACGGGCATAAAAACCCGCGAATCTGTGAGTTTCACTGAAGTGAATTAAGTCTCCTGTTTGGGCTCAGTCAATGAAGATCCTGTGAAGGGAAGTCACGATATCTGTCACAGTCTGACAGGATCCGAACCCCCTGTCACTACATCTGGCCCAGATTTAGAACTTAGTGATTTCGCTGAGAGCGAAGTAGATAATAATGTAAAAAGTCAAAAAATTAAATGTCAGAAGGATAAGTTAGATGTAAGGATTTATTGCTACATTCAGTAAAGATTTAATGTTACTAAGATTTATTGCTACATTCAGTTGCTACATTCAGTAAAGAAAATGTTTCTCTAAGTAAGAAGTGTGAAATATTTGGTAAGATACCTAACAGGAAGAAAGTTCATAGAAAAAGTTTTTTTTATCAGAGAAAGGATTTTAGAACTTAACGATTTCGCTGAGAGTGAAGTGAATAATTATGTAGAGAATCAGAAAATTAAATGTGAGAAGGATAAGTTAGATTTAAGTGCGGATCTATGTAATAGAGATGTGGCTACGTTTGGTAAAGTAAATATTTCTCTAGGTAATCTCTAATAATCTCTAGGTAAATAATAAAATATTTGCTGTGACTAAATTTAGTGAAGGAAATGTTTCTCTAAATAATATGTGTGAGATATTTGATAAGGTATCTGACGAAGAAATAGGTGATAGAAGAAATGTTATTATCAGAAAGAAAGTTCTAGAACTTAGTGATTCCGCTGAGAGCGAAGTAGATAATAATGTAAAGAGTCAGAAAATTAAATGTCAGAAGGATGAGATAAAGATAGATGTAAGGATTTATGTAATAGGGCTGTGACTAAATTTAGTGAAGGAAATGTTTCTCTGAATAATAATTGTGAAATATTTTGTAAGGTATTTGATGAAGAGATAGGTGATAATAAGAATATTATTATCAAAGGGAGAGATTTAGAAATTAGCGATTTCGTTAACAGCGAAATAAGTAATAATGTAAAGAGTAAGAAAATTAAATATCAGAAGGAGAAGGATAAATTAGATTTAAGTAAGGATCTATGTAATAGAGATGAGGCTAAATTTAGTAAAGAGAATATTTCTCTAAATGATAAGTGTGCGATCTTTTGTGAGATATCTGATAAGGAGAAAGGCGATGGTAAGAATGTTATTATCAAAGAAAGAGAATTACAGCTTAATGATTTAAATCAGAGCAAAGCGGGTAGTAATGTACAAAGTGGCAAAATTAAATGTGAGAAGGTAGATTTGAGCAAGGATTTATGTAGTAGGGCTGTGGCAAAATTTAGCGAGGAAAGCATTTCTCTGAAGGATAAATGTAAAATATTGAGTAAGGTAACTGATGAGGAGAAGGATGGTAATAATGATATTAATCTCAGAGAAAGAAATATAGAGCCTAGTGGCTTGATTAAGGGTAAAGTGTGTAATGGTATAGATGGCGAGAAAATTAAATGTCAGAAGGATGAGATTAATATGTATTTTGATAAGGATTTACCTGGTAGAGCGATTGATTGTGGTACCGTAATCAGCAAAGATAATGAAATGGATTGTAAAGAGAATAAGATGGACGATAGACGTCTGTTTTGAAAGGACGGAAGGAATTTGCCGCATGAGGCAGAATAAGAAACATTGAAGCTCGACAAAATGTAATAATCTCTTATTACAAGAGAAGGAATAGAAGGCATATTCAGAGGGGGAGGAAGGCTGTAACAAAACAAGTGTCAATAGAGTTTGAAGATAATTGTACGTGGGACTCATAATGAAAAGGAAGAATTGTAAGATGAGACATAAGGTGCGGACGATAGCCTGTAATTATCCAGGAAGTAACAGATGCCCAGAAGACAAAAAGAGGGGGTCCTCGATGGGTCACCAATACAAGGCGTCGGACCAAGGTCAGTTGTCAGCATGCCTGGAGAAGTTCTTGGTGACTGGATCAGGGCCATTAACCACAGCACTCTGCCTTTAGGGAGAAATTCGGGGGGGGGGGGGGGGGGGGGTTATGGCTCGGGGTGTACAATGTGAAGGGGACTGGCAACTTGAAAGTGGAAAAAATGGGAGTGATGGAAGATCACCCATAGGCAACACTGAAGGTACTCAAGTTAATTACTTCTAAGAGACAGAGACGTTTGAACACTATATTTGATTAATTGGACAGTCTTCCAGCGGGGACATTCATGGACAAGTGCCTTGAGGAGGTCCAAAGAAATTCGAGTGACAAAGAGGCTATGAGTTTTATAAGTCTCATATGAAGAAGGGGCGTGTCATGTCCCTCGAATTTTATATATAATTATTTATTGTATATTTTTGTTGTATTATATTGTTGTATATATTTTTATGTGTTCTTTGAAATATTTGTGCTGGGACGACTCACTGTTGTTGTTTTCGGGTCTGAAGCTTGCTGCTTGTTTTAAGAATCAATGCCAGAAGTTGTTTATTGCCGTAAATGACTATCCTAGGGGCGCTAGTGCAGCGACGAGGCTAGGCGGGAAATTTGAAAGCTTTAGTCTGTGCATTAGCTGTCAAGCGAAGAGGTCACGTTGACACACGTCAAAAGGATGCTGCCTTTCTCAAATTAACCCTTGAAGTCAGAGAAGAGGGAATTCAGATTCCTGGAGAATCTTGTCTTTTATTCTTGTGGTTCAGGAGGAGCCACAGTGTAGGCAAAGGAAAATCCTTTCGCCGAGTTTTTGAGATCTGTAAAGTGAGAAATTGCAGAGTATGCAATTCTCCACCTCATTATAGTAATATTTGCAGTAGCAAAGCAGCAAAGGCTCAAGGAGTTGAGCTGTGAATTTGATAGTAGTTTTGTGGATTCAGAAAGAACCACAATGTGAAGCAGCAAAGGCCCACGGAGTGGAGTTCATTCCCAGCACGTAGCTGTATATAGTGTGAATAAAAATTGTGTCGTCCCTATATAACTCTCGTGCAGTAATTGATGGACCATTGTTATTCTTCTTTCAACGCAGCAGAGTTGAGGCATACAGTGGCACGGGCATAAAAACCCGCGAATCTGTGAGTTCACCGAAGTGAATTAAGCAGTTTCATCATCGTCTCTCTCTCCTGTTGGAACGGAACATCACATCTGGCCCAGTCGGAAAGGATCCGAACCCCGGGTCACCACAGTGTTCTTATCACTAGGTTGGCGTGTAAGACTCTTCTAACAAACTGAGTTGTTTTCAGAAGTTCTACACAAATCACCATAAAACCTTTTACCGAAATATGTTTCTTATTTGCTTACGTTTAAATTCACAACGAAATCCACAATTCAGGCATGTGAGAATTCCTAAAGTGGGAGATCACACCCGAAAGTTCCTGAATGCATGACTATATGAGCTGAAAGAGAGTGTTCAGTTGACAAAATCTAAGATAGATTAAGATTACATTTTTTTTAAGAGACCTAAGAAAGAAAGATCCGAACACTTCCCCTATTGAGAAGGACTATGTGATGAAATTCGGAGATAATTTGAGCCATATAGGCTTTCAAATGCTGTGAAGAAATTAGACTCTTGTCACCTTCCACAAGTTGACGGGAAAGAACGATATTTGGGAAAATGCATTCATACCTATTTATTAATAGTATGATCAGAAAACGGTGGAAAATATTTTAAAACATACACATACCGAATTTTACTTGAAAAAATTAAAGACAGAATTTATGTGAGATAGTGGCTTGAAAGAATCGTACAGAAAACACATTCAGTTGCATTCATTAAGAGCACAAACTGATTTCGTGCTAAAACAGCAAATATCTTATTTCACACAAGATTTCAGCTTACTTGGAAAATTAAGGTTAAAAATTTACGTGAGCCAGTGACTTGAAACGTACAGTTGGAATCACTCATTTTCCGTAAGAACCAACCATTTCTTTGGCTTTTATGTGTGGTTTTTTCTTCCATTGCAATGCATTTTGTGATATTCAGCAATTCATATATAATAATGAATGTAATGGAGCGTGATTTTCTACTGTGAGACCCTAGCATAACAATGTTGTATGGTTTTTCTGTGAAACTCCTTCTGCTAAAGAGAAACTTTTATCAATCAGTTCTTAGGATCAGTTTTTTCTCACTAGATTGCGCGAGTTAATAGTCATGGCCAAGAAAATTCCTGATTTACCCTGTTTTTTGACTTTCACTTTCATTTCACTTTCATTTCAATTTTCAATTTTCACTTTCATTGAAATTTCTATTTTGTAGTATTTTGTGTTCGAAAGAATAGCAAAGTAAATCGATATTAAGAAGCAGACACGTTATATATTTCGAATAGTTTATTGCAATGTTTGAAAACTCCGAAAATATTTTATTATCTATTCCTGTATATATTCACTCCTGTATATTTTGTAGATAATCTGCCTTCCATGCCTTTGGAATTTGTTCATTTTCCGTTTTCCTAAGCCTTCTTTTGTCCAGTGTGAGGAGCTCATTTTATCTCATTTTTCCTCTAATTTGCTGTTTCGAAGCGATTTTTGCTGCCATCCCAGTGGAATTTTACGTGATTTCACACTTGTTTTCTCTGCAGTCACAATATGTGTTATATATATTGTGCTATCCGTTCCATATATTCGAAGATATTTTCTGATCCCTTCCCATGTGCTTTGTTCATTTTGCATGCTATAATTAATGCCTTTCACTGCCGAAAATATTCTCCCACCCTGTGCAATGTGTGCGCATTTACAGTTATTCCAACACCAATCTCATTGCATTTTAGTGTCTTTCAAGCAGTTTTACCAATCATTGTAATGTGTGTGAATTTACAGATATCTGCCATCTATTTTACTACGTTTTTAAGCAATTTTACCAACCATTTCGTTTGTTTTTTTTTTATTCTAAGGGTGTGATTTATACATAAAATTTGATTAAATGACCTGGTCCCATGAACCAAAGGGCTCATAGTTTGAGAGAGAAAGGCTACTTGACCGCTGTTAGGAGAGAAACTGAAACTTCATGGCAAGACCATACCATGTTCCTTGACGTAAATCAAGAACGGTTCTTCTGCATACGTAAAATCCCATCCGAAGATTACTTGTAATTTTCAAAGCAGTGTCACCTTTCTCACGGAAGGCAGGGGATAACAGAAATAAATTTCAATGGCAACACATTTGGGGCTCGAGCCTCTTAGTAACAGTTTATGAATCTAGTATGCTACGACTTCTCCACCGCTGCCTTTGTATTACAGGCGATTTTACAGTTATTCTGTATATATTATGACACTATGATGACAACACTCAAGTCCATTTTTTTACGTTTCACATATATTTTTATCAACCAGATTAGTCCATTCACCGTTTTATCACCATTTCCGATTCTTAATCAAAGATTTTTTACCAACAGCTGTTTTTGTTTTTCCAAGTTTCATCACCAAACCACTTTCTCGTTTAAAGTTTTACTACCATAGTAAATTCTTGTTTGAAATATTTTAGTAACAGACACCAATTTTGACACACGCTTGTCATTTTCCCATGTTACCTTATGGGAAGTCAAACTTCTACATAACTTAGTATTTGTACTCTTAGATTTTCATTTTTCATTTTTGTATTTTATCAACGAAACCAAAATTTGGTTTAAAATAAGCACATTTTCAGTTTTGTGTTGATAAAATTATCATCAAACCAATTTTATGTTCAAAATTTTTTTGTATTCGATGCAAAATTTGTACACTGAAACACAAGTGACATGTTATTCCTATGGGAAGTAAAATTTCACCTTACACTTTTGTTTCAACGTTTTTATTTCTATCTTGCATAAATTTTGTCTTTATTTTTGTACACTAAACGAAAAATGTGTATGAAATAAGAACACGCGTCTTGTTTCGTGTTTAAATTTGATCACAAAATAAGTTTTATATTCAAAAAAATTTCCTATCGAACGTCTTGTTTTGCATGGTAAAACGTGAATTCTATGTTATCTCTATGGAAGTGAAATTCGTTCCTTACAATAATTTTTGTTCGTTTTAATTTTGTATCTTACTCAAATTTTCTTCATATTTTTTAGGTAAGATAAAATTTGGTATGAAATAAGAACATGTTTTCCGTTTCTTGTTTAAAACTTGTCCACTAAATTATTTTTCTGATCGTAATATATGCAATTGAATGAATTTTTCGTTGAAACATATTTCTTCCTGTGCCATATAGGAATATATTCTTATGGAAAATGAGTCATTCCATCTGTACGTTTCAAGTCACATAAATTTTTATCCCTAGTTTTCCAAGTAAGCTGAAATCGTATGAAACAAGATATTTTCAGTTTTAGCATGAAATCAGTTTGTTCTCTTAATGAATACAACTGAATGTGTTTTCTATACGATTCTTTCAAGCCACTATCTCACATAAATTCTGTCCTTAATTTTTTCAAGTAAAATTCAGTATGTGTATGTTTTAAAATATTTTCCACCGTTTTCTGATCATACTATTAATAAATAGGTATGAATGCATTTTCCCAAATATCGTTCTTTCCCGTCAACTTGTGGAAGATGACAAGAGTCTAATTTCTTCACAGCATTTGAAAGCCTATATGGCTCAAATTATCTCCGAATTTCATCACATAGTCCTTCTCAATAAGGGAAGTGTTCGGATCTTTCTTTCTTAGGTCTCTTAGAAAAGATGTAATAGCCTATCTTAGATTTTGTCAACTGAACACTCTCACTTCAACAGTCATGCATTCAGTAATTTTCTGATGTGGTCTCCCACTTTAGGAATTTTCACATGCCTGAATTGTGGATTTCGTTGTGAAATTAAACGTATGCAAATAAGAAACATATTTCGGTAAAAGGTTTTATGGTGATTTGTGTAGAATATGGATCCTTGACTTGCTGCACTAGTGGGCCTCTGTTGAGGGAGAATCGGCCGCTGTGTTTTCTGTTTGCTTCTGGGTTGCCAGCCCTAAGTGAACAGAGGCATGGGATACCTTATATCAGTTGGTGGATAATCCTAATCAGAGGCCATCGCGGGTACCTGAACCTCACTTAGCTAGTTGGGCATCATCAAGCGTAAACTGGAGTAATTTATCTGAGGCAGGCTCTTGAAAAAGTCCATTTGAAAAGGTGGTGCCTGAAGTTCCTACCAGCATCGGTGATTTCAGCCCTTAGCGGAGGAGGGACAGATCTTTGCCCCATGCTTGCGATCAGCGGGCTGTTTGATATTGTTGGCCCTACCTATCTCAATAAACCTAGTTTCTTTAAACATCCCACTAACCATTTTCTCTCCATAGGTAGTTGGAATGTGAGGACTCTGCACAGAGCTTTTTCTCTTGATGTCCTCACACAAGAATTCCACCATTATAATTTAGATATTCTCGGCTTGCAAGAGACCAGATGGACAGATAAAGGTCAGATTCTTAAAAATAATCTTAAATTTCTCTTTTCAGGGAGGAACGACAATAAGCATCACCAAGGCGTGGGTTTGCTTCTCATCAGACACGCTAGTGATGCTCTTCTAGGATATGAGTGCATTAATGAAAGGTTTCTTACAGCAAAATTTCAGACAAGCGTTAAAGACTTGAATGTTATCTGCTGCTATGCCCCCACTGAGGATGACGATGAGGATGAGAAGGATAGGTTTTCCGCACAACTTCAAGATATTTTGAATTCTGTCAAGAAAGGAGATATTACCCTTGTTCTTGGTGACTTCAATGCCAAAGTTGATACAGACTCTGACCTTTGGGGAGGAGTAATAGGCCGTTTTGGTATTGGTAGCGGCAATGGCAATGGGCAACGTCTCTTACAGGTAAGTAAACTCAATGGTTTCAGAATAACTAACATTTATTAACATCGCGACATACGTAAGTACACATGGGTTTCATCTGATGGGTTGCATAAGAATATGATTGATTACATATTAATTAACAGCAAATGGGCTAGTTCTGTTAGGAATACCAGGTAATATAGGGGAGCTGAAATTGGATCTGACCATTACCTTGTTAAAAGTGTCTTGCAACTTAAACTTAAAAAGTGTTGTGCTAGGGAAAAAAATTATACCTTTAATACTGAAGCTCTGAAAGACCCAGTTATAGCTAAAGCTTACCGTAATAGGTACTTAGTCATTATGACAGTCATGGTTTGTTTACTACTGAAGTTGAGGAAGAATGGGATCATTTTAAACAGGCTTTTTTGGACACTAACAGTACTCTTTTAGGGAAAAAGGTGCAGAGGAGGCAGAATTTTTTGAGTGATAAGGCACTTGAACTTATTTCAGAAAGAGAAACTGCAGGAATGTCCTTAATCATTACCTTACTAGTCCTAATAGAAAGGATTACAGAGGAGCATAATAAACGAGTAAAGGATCAGTTAGGTGCTGATAAGAATCTTTGGCTTGATGGCTTCGCTGACAAATCTGAGGAAGCTGTTAGACAGCACAATAGCAGAGAGCTGTACCAGATAGTTAATGTTTTGTGTAGTAGAAAACGGACAGGTATACAGGGATTGAAGGATAAACAAGGTAAGGTTATAGAAAGTGAGAATTCTGTCATGGCTAGGTGGGCTGAGCATTTCAGTGATATTCTAAACAATGCGGTTAGTTCTATTCCCATTGTTTGCAATGATGATAGATGCATTGGTGGCTTTAATGTTGGCCCTATAACACAATCTGAATTATTTTGGCTATTTCTAAACTTAAATTTCATAAATTTCCAGGGGTAGATGAGATTATTGCAGAAATGCTTAGAGCTGGGAATGTTTCGGTCACCATTTGGATGACTGAAATTTTGAATATCTTTTATGATAAAGGCACTGTTCCTAATTTTACAAGAGATATTATTATCCCTATTTTCAAAAAAGGTGATCGCAGTTCTTGTGATAACTATAGGAGTATCAGCCTACTCTCTGTTCCAGGTAAAGTTCTTTCCATGATTGTGCTTAATAGAATTAAAAAACTGGTTGACAGGCAATTGCGTGATGAGCAATGTGGATTCAGAAGTGGTAGGGGATGTGTTGATCAGATATTTTCACTTAGGCATATTCTTGAGAAATGTTTAGAGTTTCAGAAACCTTTGGTTACTTGGTTTGTTGATTTCGAAAAGGATTTCGACTCTGTTGATCGTAATAATTTGTGGTTGATTGTGAGATCATATGGTATACCAGACAAGTTAGTTAACATAATGAAAGCTCTCTATAATAACACTGAGTCGTGTGTGAGAGTTGGTAAGGCTTGTAGCAATTGGTTTGGCATTACTTCTGGTATTCAACAAGGATGCATTTTGCATCCTTTTCTCTTTAGCTTGGTTATTGATTATGTTATGCGAAATTCACTTCAAGAGAAAGATTTTGGCCTTAAATGGGCTGGAGATACAAAAATGTTTGATTTAGATTATGCTGATGATTTAGCCCTTTTGGCAAATGATGTTGATGAGATGAACTCTTTCATTCGAGCTGTTGATGAGACTGGTAGTAGAGTAGGTTTGGTTATAAACAGAGAGAAAACTAAAGTGATGAAAATTGGTCTGGCAATCTGTGATTCAGTTAATCTGAATGGTTGCAGTCTTGAGCAGGTGTCCAGTTTAATTATCTTGGGAGTAATGTAACAGATGCTGGTGATATGCAGCATGAGATTAACAGACGAATAGAGATTGCTGCCGGGACTTTTAAAAATCAAAGGAGATTGTGGAGAAATAGGCGTATACACCTAAAGACTAAAATTAGACTGTATAATAGTTTGATTCTTTCAGGGTTAGTTATGGTAGTGAAACTTGGACGCTGTGTAAGCAAGATAACAGAAAACTAGATGATTTTGATTCTAGATGCTTACGAAGTATTTTGGGTATTAGGTGGTTTTACTTTGTAACAAATGATGAGGTTAGGCAAAAGAGTCTGCAACCTCCTTTAAGCAGCATATTGTGCAGAGAGAGACTCCGTTGGTTTGGCCATGTTGCCCGTATTGATAATTATAGATTGGGGAATAGGGTTATGAACAGTGTGCCTAAAGGCCTCAGAAAGAGGGGGAGACCTAGGATGTGGTGGGCAGACAATGTCAAACAGGACCTTGTTAGAATTGGTGTGCAGTGGCCGGATGCAGCAGATGTCGCTCAGGACAGATATGTTTGGAGAGCTGAAATGGCACGGTCTGGTTGAACCTCTGTAGCCAATGGCTGCTTGAAGATAATGATGATGATAATGATGTGTAGAACTCCTGCAAACAACTTGGTTAGAAGAGTCTTATACGCCAACCTAATGAGAAGAACACGATGACCGTTTGGATATGGGGGCGGGGGTAGCTCAGTCGGTAGAGCGCCAGTCTCGTAATCTGCAGTTCCCAGGTTCGAGTCCCAGCTGGATCAGCGTAGAGATTTATATCCGCAATACTTCCTACCCTGCTCACGGTCAATAGGGGACACCGATGGGCTTGGAAAGGCAGCCATCCGTCGGATGGGACGTTAAGCATTGGCCTCGTGAGCAGAAGAGTCATACCCTGTGCACGTCATAGAACACACTGTATGTCCTTGACGGGAGGCTACCATCTGTCTCCCAACAGCCGTTCCAGTGGGTCCCTCCCCCAACCTTGTCTGAGCCTTCGGGATCCTTGTGACCTGGCCATTTAGCCCATTGTGTGCAAAAGAATTGCCGCTCAGACTTAAAACAACCAACCAACCAAACGATTGGACATTTGACCGATGAGCGATAAACTCCTTATTCCCCATAATTACCGAGGAAAAATTTTCTTTAATCTAGTCTTACCAAAAAATGAAACGAGATCATCTAGCGTCCATCCGGAGTCCAATCTGTGAACCCTCCAGTGGTACTGGACTTGAGGGTTGTCATCATAGTGTCATAATACTGTTATAATAGTCATCATAGTGTCATAATAGTCAATAGGGGAAGTGTTCGGATCTTTCTTAGGTCTCTTAGAAAAGATGTAATCTTAGCCTATCTTAGATTTTGTCAACTGAACACTCTCTTTCACAGCATACTGATGAGACCATGACCTTTGTCAACAAGAGAGCACGACGATAAAAGGTTAATTAAAACATTTAGTGTTAAAACTTGTAGTAGATGCTTAAAATACGAATAGTTCTTTAAAACATGATGTAAATTTTTTCCTGGATCAGTATGAAATGCAAATTCAAATATATTTCGAACACGATTTCCAGCCGTTTTTTATCGATATTTTTGAATCTCCCAGGTATTGGAACAAATGATGGTATTAATCAGATGTGTGATGCATGTTAATAATGTATTAATGTGTTATAATGTATGTTTCTCGTAAAATGTTAATATGTTAATATGTTATAATGTTTGTTTCTCGTAAAATGATGCTGATCTGCATTATTCAGAGTTAAGAGTGTAAATTCAATTTTGGAAGAAAATAATGTTCCAAAGAATTTCTAGGTCTCTTTCGTGGTACCATCCGTCATTAAAACGAGGTTGAGAATAAAAATGTGCGAGGAAGCCATAAATTTATTGCGTGGTCTGTTTCGTTTAGTTCGAAGATTGTCAAAGTATTTCCAAATAAATTACGTTGATAATTATTATTTCTATGCAGAGAGTGTACTTCTTTATTTGGAAAAATAATGTTTATTTCTTGTTCTGTTTCGCAAATGGTAGGACTTTTTAATTTTCAGATTGTTGAAATAACACTTTTGGTAGCGACGGCCATCAATAAAACGTGATTCTGTGAAAATGCAGGATGACGGGGAGGGAAAAAATCAGCCACCGTCAGAATGTGGGCTCGATAATTGACACGTCTGAAAACAGTTTTTTTTTTCAAGCATTGATTTCTGCTATTGCGATGTCTGCCTCTGAAACGTGGTTGAGAATAAAAATGTGCGAGAAAGATATAAATTTATTTCTTGGTCTGTTTCATTTAGTTCGCAGAATGGGTAAGTTTATTTTTAAAAATATTTCTCAGGTTAGCACCACTAATTATTAAACGGAGCAAAGGTGTAAATTCCCATGGGTTAAAATATTTATTTTTGGTCTGCTTCATTTAATTCTCAGATTGAAATCCATCCGTCAATAAAATGTGGTCCACAGGAAGGGTGAGATTAAAAGTTGACCTGATTATTTCCAAATGTGATTTACAAGAAATAAAAAATTTCATTTTTGAAAATAATGTATTCGTAGGTTAATAAAAACAAAATTCATTTATAATAATATATTCGTAATTTACAAGGAATATTACATTTATTCGTAAGTTAAAATGTTTGTGATTTACAGTCGCTCAAAACAATATCCGCACACTATGTTTCATTGAAGAATTTAGAAAAATATCTAGCAACTATTTTTTTTGGAAATTAGTTATCTGGCAATCTTCGTGTCACGTGACACGAAGGTAGCTAGTGGTTAGTGCGCTTGGCTACTGATCTAAGGGACCTGGATTCGAGCCCCGGGTAAGGCATGAGTGTTCGTGTCGTTTTCTGCTGGGATCCTGCCATCCTCTCAGATCTTCTACTGTGGCCTATAAACTGACAGGCTCCTGTTAGACCTCTGTGGCAAACAGCTGCTTGAGGGGGTATTTAACAGGAATGAAAATTAATTCGCAAGTTATATATGATTTACAAGGAATAAAAATTCATAAAAATAATTATTCCTGTGTTAAATGTTGTTTTCTAGGAATAAAAAAAAAAATCATTTATGATTTATTCCTAAGTTAAATCTGATTTACAAGTAATAAAAAAATTCATTTAAAAAATAATATATTCCTAATTTACAAGAAATAAATATGTAATTTATTCGTAAGTTAATATGGAATAAAAAATAAATAGAAAAAATGAAAAATATAATTTCCATGTTAAATGTGGTTTTCTAGGAATAAAAAATTTATAAAAGTAAAAAAATTCGTACGTTAATTTATAATGATCGCTTATTCCTACTTCACCCACCTTTAAGGACATTAACCATGTAGTACCCGTAGGGCAAACTCGTTATGAGGTTACGGGATCGAGCTAGGGTACGGAAAATTTTTTTTTGAAAAAATGCGTGTGTTGTTATACACTACATGGCGCTGCAGTTAGCCAGAATATTTAGGAGTGTAAATCAAGGTCTAATGTTCTCTATTTTTCTTTCTCCGGATTAGTACTCTTTTTTGCTTTGAAAGATAGCCGAGAAGCAGTTACATCTGCATCCGCTCTCTCGCCCTTCCGTTGTGACTGGTGTAGGGAACCCCTTATTTGGAGGCTAATTTCACCATATTTACACCTTAAACCTTAGGAGTTTCTCTATGGGTGATGGCGGAGTAAGAAATATGTATTTGCGACCTTTAGGGTTGTTTACTTCACGAGGGGTGGATTAACTAGGGGTCTAGAGGGAGGGTACGAATTTAAAATGGCGGACAAACGAAAATAGCGGGACTTTTTGAACAGCGGGCGTGGTCGAAAGCACAATATCGGAGGGACTTTCCGTTAGACGATTATGATTATTATATCGATATTGATCAAATCACTGATACGCGAAGTGGTGTGCTACTACTCATGTATAAGATTCTTCCCTCCGTTTTAATGCTCTTTAAATAAATTTTTGAAAAATACATGTAATATATATACTAGTTACATCTACGCCAAAAGTTTGGCGCGAAACGGATTGATAACTCTTGCCATCGATAGTTCATTCAGAGATTTCCACCACTCCATTCACAGTTTACTCCCTCCAAAACTTCGACGCCAGACATAATACGATCGATTCCAGCTTTCCACTCGTACTACTAGCGGCGGGGTAGCTCAGTCGGTAGTGCACCAAGCTCGTAATCTGTAGCTCCCAGGTTCGAATTCCAGCTGGATCAGCGTTGAGATTTATCTCCGCAAAACTCCCCGCCCTGCCCACGGTCAGTAGGGGATACCGATGGACTTGGAAAGGATGGGACGTTAAGCCGTGGTCTCGTGCGCGGTAGAACCATACGCTGTGCACGTTAAAGAACAGCTGGATGGCCTTGACGGGAGGCTACCATGTGTCTCCCAACAGCTGTTCCAGTGGGTCCCCTCCCCCAACTATCTCTGAGCCTTCTGGGTCCATGTGACCTGGCCATTTAGCCCATTAGTGTGCAAAAAAATGCCACTCAGGGGTAAAACAAACCAAACAAAAACTCGTACTACTCCATTTTCAAGGGAGGCTGTTGTTGGGTTGTTTTACCTCGGAGAGGCACTTTTTTGCACACCATGGGCTAAATGGCCAGGTCACATGGACCCCGAAGGCTCAGAGAAGGTTAGGGGAGGGGACCCACTGGAACAGCTGTTGGGAGACAGATGGTAGCCTCCCGTCAAGGCCATCCAGCGTGTTCTTTAACGTGCACAGGGTATGGCTCTCCCGCACATGGGACCATGGCTTGACATCCCATCCGATGGATGGCGGCCTTTCCAAGCCCATCGGTGTCCCCTGCTGACCGTGGGCAGGGCGGGGAATTTTGCGGAGATAAATCTCAACGCTGACCCAGCTGGGACTCGAACCTGGGAACTACAGATTATGAGCCTGGCGCGCTACCGACTGAGCCACCCCCGTCCCGTTCAAGTGAGGCGACGGCAGCACTGAACAAATCTCATACGGTTTTCGAGGGATCACTCTCCGACCCACGCCCCCTCGATAGGGGACCACCTTGTCGTGTTGGGGGGACCTAGGGCCCAGCAACCTGGCTGAAGGCTGTGCCGACCGGATTGGTTCACCGGTTGGACATGGCTAAGGCCAACCGAGGTTGAAGACGCTGCTGGCCGGCTTGATTGCCGGTCAGATGGTGACGGCGTCGGAGACCTCACCTCTCAGGAGACCTGTGTGGTCTGTTCGACGGCTCTGCCGAAAGGCGTCCCCGCCTTGTAGGTACGAGCTGTCCAAAAAGTCTGGGTCTTACTAAGAGTCTCCACCCCGGGTGCCGATCGAGCTTGGGTCTTTATATCCTTGCACATTTGCAAACCGGGGAATAGATTAAAGTAAGGTTTCTTCCGGTGGTCAGCTTTCCTTCTATAGGACTGCTGCCATGTGAACCTGGGGTTGAGGTGCGCCTATAGGGCGTATTCCTTGCCCCCGGCTCTAGATGGTCATGGCTTTTCTTAACCAGGTAGTGCTGTCAGGCGGAACCGGGAATTGCCGTGGTTGCATAAGATCGCAACAAAGAGATTCTCCGACCCACGACCCCCCCAATAGGGGACCACCTTGTCGTGGTGGGAGGTTCCTAGGGCCCAGCAACCCGGCTGAGGCTTTGCCGGTCGGGATGATCCCCAGCTGGAGCATGCCAAAGGCTTTGCCGGCTGTAGTGGGCAACAGTTGGAGCATTTGCTAAGGTTTTGCCGGTTGGGGTGGTCCCCGGCTGGAGCACTGCTGAAGCCAACCGAGGTTGAAGATGCTGCTGGCCGGCTTGACTGCCGGTCGGATGGTGACGGCGTCGGAGACCTCACCTCTCAGGAGACCTGTGTGGTCTGTTCGACGGCTCTGCCGAAAGGTCTGAACCCGCCTGTAGGCACGAGCTGTCCAAAAAGTCTGGGTCTTACTAAGAGTCTCCACCCCGGACGCCGATCGAACTTAGATCTATATATAGGGAATAGATTAAAGTAAGGTTTCTTCCGTTGGTCAGCTTTCCTTCTATAGGACTGCTGCCATGTGAGGCTGGGGTTGAGGTGCGCCTATAGGGCGTATTCCTTGCCCCCAGCTCGAGATAAGCACGGCTTTTCATAACCAGGTAGTGCTGTACAAGCGGAACCGGGAATTGCCGTGGTTGCATAAGATCGCAACAAAAGAGATTCTCCGACCCACGACAGCTAGGAAAACCACCTATCGCATCACGTTCAAGTAGCCGCGGAAACTGCCAATTTCTGCCACCGATGATATCCCCCGTCCGTCGACCCTGAATTTTGCCTGTTATGTTTAATATTTTTTCGCCTCCACTTCTGTTACTAGCATTTAGTGGGGGGGGGGGAGGCGAGACACCCTTGCATCTCCCTGGATCAGGCACCAATCAACGAAATTTACTAATTATTGCTTTATATATAACTGTTACTACTAGCTTTAATGAACAGAACGAACCAACCACATCCCTAGTTTCGATCTTTTAGATTTCGTATGTATTGTTTGGTGTGTACAATGACATATATATAGAATTCTTTAAAAAAGTTTGTCATAACCATCAGTTAACCTTGGATATACCACTGGATATACACGTCACCTTATTTAAGCACACGAAGTCCGATTTATATTATTAAAAATCGGCAATTTCTATTTTATGTCTTTTTGCAAACTGAATAGCAATGGCAACACTGTTATAAGAAATTTCAGTTTGCAACGGAAGTGACTGAAAACTAGAGGCAAAATTTTAAAACACTTGTTAGCTGAGAGCTGTGATAGTAGGATGATGAAACGTCTGAAAACAAGAATGTCTGGTCATCCTAGTTGTAATCTTTTCAACTTTAAAAGCGAGATGAAAAAGACGATTGTCACACATTTTATATTTAGCACCAAAAATTTTTAACCTCTTTCGCAGTGAGCTTAGAAATTTTACTGACGGAGTATTGATTAAAAAAAAATTAAAGTAAGCCTTTTAAACATATTCTACTTCGATTTTGTTTACTGTTCTACGATAAAATTTTGAAGTCTAATTTATATTGCTTGTATACTTTCGTATAATATTTCAGTAAACGTGTTTTCTTTTTATTCTTTAAAAATATTCAATTTCATTTACAATTTGCAAAAATGCGAGGATGTTTGTACACCTATCCCTCGATTTACACTGACGATAGGTTCCGCACAAAATCAATATCTTCAGTGTAAATCAATATCTTAAATCAATATCTTCAACAATCTATAAATATAATAATTCAATAAATCAATATCTTCAATAATTTACACAATAATCAGTGTAAATCAATATCTTCAATAATTTACACAATAATCAGTGTAAATCAATATCTTCAATCAATATTTTCAGTGTAAATCGAGGGATAGGTGTATTATGTCATATTCAACTGATACTTTGATCTTTATATTGTAATTATAAGAAATAAGTTGAACTTTCGTTTTTATTATTTCATGTAATATAACAACCTAGACGAGAGAATGCTTTTTGTTGTTTATATTGTATTTTTTTTACATTAGTTGTCCTAAATGCATAGTCTAATGCAGGGGTTCTCAACCTTTTATGCTTCACGTATCTCCTGGAAATGTGCTTTAACTGGCGTACCCCTTGTATAGATAGATATAACTATAGTCATACTATAACGATGGTTATTTTTACTTTGTTACTAGATCTAGCGACTTTTGAGCTCTCACGGCATACCCCAAAAAAATTTATCGCATTACCCCACTTTGAAAATCTAGTCTAATGTGTTGAAAATAAAATATTTCAATGATGGTCAATAAGAAATGTTCAGCTGAACTCTTCGTCAATTTGTTCCTGCTCATGTGAACGAGAATTAAATAAGCAATCAAGCCTCAAGTATACTTCATTATATTTATTCAACTAAATTACTAATATTTACATCAAGTCTTACGCAGACATCTTGAGCAAATCTCTTTCATTCCAGTGACATTGAAATTTCCTTCCAATTTGTAGATTGCAGATATGTAATGCAATTATAGTACGTGCAGTGAAACCTCTGCCTTTTTCCACTGTATCAAAGCTCATCTTTCCAACTATTTACATGTTAACCGCAAAATTGAATGGACTTATGACAACATTAAGTTACATATCGGGAAAGAAAAAACACAGAATACGAGATGAGATTCATAGTGTATATGTGAAACACATCTATTCAGAGCTTCGTAAATACATACTCAACTTGATTCTAAATTCAGGGGAGAATCTCCATATTCATCTTCATCTAACAAGAACATTTCTAGTGAAATAGATTTGCAATTTTTTTTTATTCATAATAGCTGCTGCAATTATTTAATAAAAGTGATTTCCACATGAAATACTTTGCTCAGAGAAGCGATCTGAAGAATGTTATCAGAAAATCTAATTTCCTCCTTTGGTATCATGTACTGCATCTCTTTGGTAATAATGTAAGTTATGGGAATTCTTGCAGGGATTTTTACCTAATGACTGCGGTTATTTTTAAAGTTGTTTTGCCTGGATAAGAATTTTTATTTTTACATCTGTATGTCAACTGTAGTCTCTAATTGGCCTATGGATACATTATATCATTGTCATTAAATTTCATTTGCAGGAAGGCAAGATGTTTCGTCATTTTGATACTTTTTGCAGGCCAGAAATACATATAGTACAAAGGTCAAATAAAAATGCATGCTGGCCAGGAATATAAAAGAAAAATCGCTGCCAGCAGCGGATAGTTAAATAACTGCATTTTTATGTTAGGTTTCATAGTTTTCAATCACCCGCTTTTCCTATTTCTTTTTGGGAAACAAATATATTTCTGCTTCGAGTGTTTGATATTCTCTGCAGACTACAGAATTATTTTTTTATCTCCGAATATGATCTACAGACAGCTCTTTGAATAGATATGCATTAATAATTACAACTTTAATTATAGTGCCATGGAAAACTAGGAAACATTTTTTTGTCCTGTTTTATGAATGCCTAAGGAATGCATGTTGAAGTTGAATTTTTTTTTTGGACATTTGGTGACAATTGATAAGACACCATTTAAAGTTTAATTAGAAATTTCGATATTTTGAAACTTCGTTTTCTAAGAGGATTGCAATATTTACTCGAGTCTCAGCTATTTCTCCATTTGACTTTAGATGTATTAAGTCCATTATAGTTTGTTGTTTGAGATTCACAGTGCTTGTCAATGCATTACATTTATTTAGTGCTTTTCAATAGATGACATTTATTTTGTTTTGTGTGTTAACTAAGATTTAGTGTTATTAGTTGTAACATACATGTATCATATCTAGAGAATCAGAATGGGTGGAAAAGAGGTTTCACTGTACAATACTGTTTGGTGCAAGTATTCACTGAGGAACCACAGAAACCAAAATAAATAAATTTACTGACTAGAATCGTATTAAACATATGTATAAGATAACATTCTACCAATGACTGAAACTGTGCAGAAACATCAATACAGCATGAAAATAACTCGGATCAATCATTGTTTCCACCAGCAGCCTCAGTTATATCCTGTTGTTCCATCAATTCAAGCCACACGGCCTGAATGCAGAAAGCCATTGGTTATAGCGAAATGTTATTATGTAGAGCATTCTGAAGCCTTTAATATAGCTGACAAGATGATTGCTACTTCAGAAATTTGATGGAAACAACTGATCTGAATGGAAGTGTGTGGATGCCATCCTCCCAAAGCTGCCTCATTGCAGATATGTAGCAGCCCTCAAGCAACGCTGTCTCCTAGACTGTTCCTTTCCCAGTCATCTCCAATTGCTCGAAGGTGTTTCATCGCTTCCTTCATTAGCATCTAACTTCGGATTTCATTTGAATTATCTAAGGAGCTTAGTATGGCTATCTGTTGCCCTGTTTCACGGAGAAAGTTTTTTTTCTCATCTCGGAGTTCACTCTTCAGCTGTAGAGTGCACTGCTAAGTCTTAGCTGGAAATCTTTGTAAAGAAGTTTTCCTCCGAGAGGAACTCGATGCACAAACATGTCAATGGTCATGAGACAGAGAGCCTTGCCATTCATGAGGAACCGATCCAAGTGAACAGATGGCAATCGATGGGCAGCAGTGATGTGTTGAAGCCACACAGCTACATCTTCCCTGCTCCATTGGCGAGGATCTACGGAAAGATAAATGAATTTGAGTTTCATTTCAGACAATGGAAACAACCGATACAATTAGGAAATATTATACATTACTGAAAGCCAACCATATTGTAATGAATAAAAAACACTTCTGTGCTCAAACGTTGCTACTTCATAAATTTTTTTATCTTAATTTCGGAATTATCAAACAAGAATTAAGTTTATTTTTTTTCATACTTCAATGCAAATCTGCATTAGCGAGAGAGAGCTATAATACTCCTCATTCCTTAGTAACGGATTTGCAGAAAATTATAATACACCCTAGATGCAATTTAACGCATTGCGTATTACTTTAAATGACCATGTAATTGTTCTTCCTTGCAATGCAAATAGCCAAAATTCTGCAGGAACAATTTTCAAAAATGACTGCTGAGCACGACTTCTAAATAAAACATGAGCTACAACCACAGTTAGCATGCAAAGGAGTAACTTTAAAACAATGCTACTCAGATACGTTGTTAGAAAAGAAAAAAATAATCTTTTTGCTCCATTTGACAGTGCTATAAATTTTATGCTCACTTTGCAAACAACAAAAACAATTAAGCACATCCATAGTATTCATTCCAAAGAATCAGACTTTTTACAAACAGATATAAAATTCTCAAGCAACCATAGATTATGCATGGCCACTTAGAAGACAATTTTGTCCACCAACCATGTCTAACTTAAGCAACCAAAATGGCATTAGTCAATTGAAGACCAATTCTAAATGTTCCCATTGTTATCTCCACATGACGTCTAGACTCCTTTCTCAAACTTTTAGGATTGCTGTTTGCTCATCTCAATTCACTACTCTGTCATTTTTGCAAGGCGGCCAAATCAACTGAATCTATCCAAAGGTCTAAAGGTGGGTCGATGACTACAGCAAGAGATTTTGCTAGAGTTTTATATATTTATTCATCGATACAAGGGAATTATAAAATTTAATTCCAAATGGCATATTTCATTTTAATTTATTGCTCGACTTTTATTTGTATAGTTTACACAGAGTAAAATAATTTTAAACATCATATGCAATTTATTTTTAAGACATTTAAGTTTAGAATAGTTAGAATGAGGAAAATAGTAGAAACGCTAAATTTAAAAGTATCTATAGAGAGCAAAAAGTATAATAGAAAGTAACTGTATATACAAATAAAACAAGCATTAATAGAAATGTTTTCGATCACTAGAGATGATTTATATCTATGACCAAAGATTTAAAGACAATCGATGATTAATTTTATAACCCATTTTCGTTTCACTATACGTGTTTTAAGAAATGTAGGAATACAAATAATGTCGCAAACATTTTTAACAAGATAATAGAAACTATTTCTACAGCAATGTTCAGCGATTCCTATTTATCAATGGCAGACTTCAGTACTAGTTCTAATTCCACAGCACATACATATATTCAATTATAATCTTTGCCAATTTATATATTTTGCAACTTTATTTCAACTGTTAAATAATTTTGCGATTTGTGCAGCCACATGGGAGGAGAGGTAGGAGGAATTATTAAAATTTATTTTATTGCTTTAAAATCAAAATATTTTCATGATTAGTACTGAATTTAGCACTGCTTCTCAGCACACTGGTTATAGATCATTGTCTAAAAGCAGGGGTTCTCAACGTGGGGTATGCAAAAAAATTTTTGTGGTATGCCATGAGAGTTCAATAGTCACTAGATATATGTTATATATATGTTTTATTTTATTCCCATTGTTATATTATAATTATAGTTTTATCTATCTATACAAGGGGTACGCCAGTTACATACACATTTCCAGGGGGTACGTGAAACATAAAAGGTTGAGAACCACTGCTCTACAATGTCAGCAAGCAATAAACCAACAACATAAACTAGATTCAGAACATCTGACATATCAGAAGGTGGTGGATTCATATCCTACCTGGATCAAGATAATATTTCCTCTACACTCAATATTATTCACAGCCTACAGTACATATCAGTGTTTCCTTGCTATTAAGCTAAATCCATGCATTGCACATTATTAAGAATATAATCATTCACCATATTCTCTACAATATTCTGTCCTTGAAATTTTTGAATTCAATGATTATGCCTTCACATTTCTGCCACATTAGCTTCTTTTTTCATTCAAATACATATATGTATATAATTGAATAAAATTCTGCACACCAAAATTCTGCATCTTTTCTTATTATATAACTTTAAAAAAAATTACAAAATCCTCTTGTTCTGTAATAACCATATAACACAATGCTTCGCTACTGCTGCTCTGTGAATTATCTCCAGCAAAACCATTTTGAAATGTTTAATTTATTACATTTTACTATTGAACTGTGAAGCCAAAATTAAATCATGGCCAAAACCAACCAACAGGTTGCATTATTTTTTGTTTGATTCGATGACAAGAGTATCATCAATATCTTTTGTAATGATACTAAACTCCAATAATGCTGCAACAGTAAGGAATATCAAAATATTAAAAAAAGGAAAACTAATTTGCATAATTAGGAAGACTCCAAAAATTTATTTATTACAAAATATATATAATTTTCAAGATACCAATCCGGGATTTTCATAAAATAGTCATCATCATCCTCAAGCAGCCATGGGCTACGGAGGTCCAACCAGACTGTGCAATTTAGTTCTCCAAGCAAGTCTATCCTGAGCTACATACACTGCATCTGGCCACTGCACACCAATTCTAACAAGGTCCTGTTTGACATTGTCTGCCCACCGCATCTTAGGTCTCCCCTTCTTTCTGAGGCCTTTAGGCACACTGTTCATAACCCTATTCAAAAATCTATAATTATCCATACGGGCAACATGGCCAAACCAACGGAGTCTCTCTATGCACAATATGCTCCTTAAAGGAGGTTGCAAACTCCTTTGCCTAACCTCATCATTAGTTACAAAGTTGAACCACCTAATGCCCAAGATACTGCGTAAGCATCTAGACTCAAAAGCATCTAGTTTCCTGTTATCTTGTTTACAAAGTGTCCAAGTTTCACTACCATAACTAACCCTAGAAAGAACCAAACTATTATACAGTCTAATTTTAGTCTTTAGGTGTATACGCCTATTTCTCCACACTCTCCATAAATTCTTAAAAGTCCCGGCAGCAATCCCTATTCGTCTGTTAATCTCATGCCGCACATCACCAGTATCAGTTACATAGCTCCCAAGATAATTAAACTGTGACACCTGCTCAAGACTGCAACCATTCAGATTAACTGAATCACAGCCTGCCTGACCAATTTTCATCACTTTAGTTTTCTCTGTTTATAACCAAACCTACTCTACTACCAGTCTCATCAATAGCTCGAATGAAAGAGTTAATCTCATCAACATCACTTGCCAAAAGGGCTAAATCATCAACATAATCTAAATCAGAAATTTTTGTATCTCCAGTCCATTTAAGGCCAAAATCTTTCCCTTGAAATGAATTTCACATAACATAATCAATAACCAAGCTAAAGAGAAAAGGATACAAATTGCACCCTTGTCGAACACCAGAAGTAATGCTAAACCAATTCCGACAAGCCTTACCAACTCTCACACACGACTCAGTGTTATTATAGAGAGCTTTCATTATGTTAACTAACTTGCCAGGTATACCATATGATCTCGCAATCAACCACAAATTATGACGATCAACAGAGTCGAAAGCCGATTTGAAATCAACAACGCTAGCAACCAAAGGTTTCTGAAACTCTAAACATTTCTCAAGAATCTGCCTAAGTGAAAATATCTGATCTACATGTCCCCTACCACTTCTGAATCCACATTGCTCATCACGCAATTGACTGTCAACCAGATTCTTAATTCTATTAAGCACAATCATGGAAAGAACTTTACCTGGAACAGAGAGTATGCTGTGATACCCCTATAGTTATCACAAGAACTGCGATCACCTTCTTTGAAAATAGGGATAACAATAGCTCTGGTAAAATCCTTAGGAACCATGCCTTTATCATTGAAGATATTCAGAATTTCAGTCATCCAAGTGGTAACAGAAACATTCCCAGCTCTAAGCATTTCCGTAGTAATTTCATCTACCCCTGGGGATTTATGTAGTTCAAGTTTAGAAACACCCAAAATAACTTCAGATTGTGTTATAGGGCCAACATTAAAGCCACCAATGCATCTATCATCATTGCAAGCAATGGGAGTAGAACTAACCGCATTGTTTAGAATATCACCGAAATGCTCAGCCCACCTAGCCATGACAGAATCGTCACTTTCTATAACCTTACCTTGTTTATCCTTCAATCTCTGTATACCTGTCCGTTTTCTACCATGCAAAACATTAACTATCTGTTACAGCTAGCTGCTGTTGTGTTGTCTAACTGCTTCCTCGGCTTTGTCAGCCAAACCATCAAGCCAAAGATTCTTATCAGCAGCTAACCGATCTTTTACGCGTTTATTAAGTTCTCTGTACTGCTTTCTATTAGGACTAGTAGGGTATTGATTAAGGACATTCCTGCAGTTCTTTCTTTCTGAAATAAGTTCAAGTGCCTTATCATTCAGATAATTCTGTCTCCTCTGCTCCTTTCTTCCTAAAAGAGTACTGTTAGTGTCCAAAAACGCCTGTTTAAAATGATCCCATTCTTCCTCAACTTCAGTAGTAAGCATACCATGACTGTCATAATGACTAAGTAACCTATCATGGTAAGCTTTGGCTATAATTGGGTCTTTCAGAGCTTCAGTATTAAAAGCAAATTTTTTAAATTTAGCACAACACTTTTTAAGTTTAAGTTGCAAGACACTTTTAACAAGGTAATGGTCAGATCCAATTTCAGCTCCCCTATATGACCTGGTAATCCTAACAGAACTAGCCCATTTGCTGTTAATTATTATATAATCAATCATATTCTTATGCAGCCTATCGAGTGAAACCCATGTGTACTTATGTATTTTGCGGTGTTTGTAATAAGTGTTATTCTGAATCCATTGAGTTTACTTACCTGTAGGAGACGTTGCCCATTTGCAGCTACCAATACCAAAAGGGCCTATTACTCCTCCCCAAAGGTCAGAGTCAGTACCAACTTTGGCATTGAAGTCACCAAGAACAAGGATAATATCTCCTTTCTTAACAGAATTCAAAATATCCTGAAGTTGTCCATAAAACCTATCCTTCTCATCCTCATCGGCATCCTCAGTGGGGGCATAACAACAGATAACATTCAAGTCTTTAACGCTTTTCTGAAATTTTGCTGTAAGAAACCTTTCATTAATGCACTCATATCCTAGAAGAGCATCGCTAGCGTGTCTGCTGAGAACCAGACCCACGCCTTGGTGATGCTTATTGTCGTCCCTCCCTGAAAAGAGAAATTTAAGATTAGTTTTAAGAATCTGACCTTTATCTGTCCATCTGGTCTCTTGCAAGCCGAGAATATCTAAATTATAATGGTGGAATTCTTGTGTGAGGACATCAAGAGAAAAAGCTCTGTGTAGAGTCCTCACATTCCAACTACTTATGGAGAGAAAATGGTTAGTGGGATGTTTAAAGAAACTATGTTTATTGAGAGACGGATTGCTGACAATATCAAACAGCCTCCTAATCGCAGACATGGGGCAAAGACCCGTTCCCCCACCACTAAAGGCTGAAGCCATCTACACTGGAAGACTTCCTCCAATGTAGAATTCGACGATGCCAATAGAAACAAAGCGTTCAGGTGCCTGCGATGACCTCTGCTCAAGATTATCCACCAGCTGATATACATATCCTGTGAATCTATTCACTTGGGCCTGTCAACCCACAAACAAATAGAAAACACAGCGTAAGATTTTCCCTCCACAGAAGCCCACCAGTTCAGCAAAATCAGGACCCATAATCAAGCTCAGAGCCATATATCAGTTCAGTGGGTTTATATGGTCAACACCAGGACCCTGTGTGGTTGACCTCTCCTAGACAGGGTAGAAAGGAAAAAGAAAGGTAGCCGTAGTTGTCCAGATCAGTAGGCCATACTAATCTGGCAGCCCTCCCCTTCCGTTCACTTCCACAAGAGAGTATCTCTTTTGAAAGGCACTAACGGTCTGCACCACGAGAAGGCGGGGTCGGACATAGGTGCTAGGCCTGGCCGGTTCTATGCATCATCACAGGGGATTGGTGCATAGCTCTACTTCCAGTGTCTACCTAACTACCACTTACAGATCCATAAAATAGTACTGAAAACAAATTTTACCCTGCTACATATAGTATCGTTGTCAAGTCATTTGTATGGGAGTATTTTTTTTTTGGTATACATACATTTGGTTTATTTATTCTCTTCTTTTAACCACAAAAGATGGTTTGTCCTGTTTGAAAAACTGTCTTTTTCCATGACCAAAATTTTTAATTTTATCGCTTGCTGATTAGTGTCTTATTTCACGTTCATTATTTTGTGGTTGTAGATTAAAAATAAAAGTATGTCTTGTCCATTTTTTATAACCTAACAAACTGCAACTGCTTTTAGCATTTTTTTACCGTTTCAGTTAACACATCGTTTTTCTCAAACTCTTGAACCAGTGCCTGTGAATAGTTTTTAAATTTCGAGTTTTCAAAGTTAAGACTGGTGCTGTAACATCCACTAACACCCGTCGCCCCTGAATACGGGGCCTGTAAATTTTGTGATCTCATCTCGCAGGATACTAGTTATGCCACTGCATCTAAACACAATTCAATACATGATCCCCCCACCCTCTTAACCCCATAATCATTGGATGCATTATTAACGTAATAACAGAGTGCCCTGCAGGGAAAACACAGGGAATGCAGTGACACTGCATTTCCGGTGTTTAAAAAAGTCGGAAATACCGCAATAGGTATTTTTCAATTTAGAATGCACAATTTTTTCAGCTTATTTTTTTCTCCTGCCGGCTGCATCGCAAGCCCCCAAAAAGGAGAGTCTTTGTTAAGGTTTCCTTACCCTTAGGCAAAGAAGGTTCTTCCACGAGCTTGTCGACTTCACCTTCTGCAAACTGCCGAAGTTTCCGGTTTAGAACGTCTCCACTGTATTCATCTATCCAGGGATCGGACGTGGTGAGGGGAAGTTGCACGTGCCTCCCCCAGGGGTCTGCGAGAGGGAAGACGCTCAGAGAGGCGAGGCCACGGCAGGGGCACGCTGCTGAGGGGAGGGAGCAGTCTGCTGGGCACATCACCGCTGTCGGATTCCTGTTGGAGAGAGGAAAACAGAAGTTCAGATTTTGGCTTCTCACCCGTTTAAGGAAATTTACGAAGTCACAATATTCAAATAGCATTTGCACAGCTTTTTTATCATTTAATTTCGGATTTTTATCAATTTTGGAACAGGAAATAAAATATAAATTGGATCTGAAATTATGAACCGAGAAAATTAGAAAAGGAAGGTTATCAAAAATCAGGATTCACGGTTATCAAAATCAGGATTTTGCATTTTTGAACGTATTAGGACTCTGTTGATGTGTACATTGTACAAAGACTCATTCAGAGAATTAAACGTTGAATTAGATTATTGAGCCATAGATGACAATGTTTTCAGTGGTGTAATGCCAAATAAAGGAAGAAGTGAAGGAACCTCAAAAGCAATGTAGCAAATATTCCCCACTTCCCTTCCACTAGTTAAAGCTTTTTGGTTATAAGCTATGTTGTACCAAAACAGGAAATCCAGATGATGTTCTTAGTATAATCAATATTCATAAATAACATTAAACTTTACTTTGTATTATTTTAGGTTGAAATATGGGAGACAGTCTGTTACAAAGCAGCAGTCTTGGTGAACAAATTCCCTCTAAAAATGCAACAATAACGTTGAAATCCTACTACTTCGTTCATTGTTCCATTCTATCCAGTTTCTGAAATTCGTATCGAAAACCACTAAAAAAAAAAGGTTGTAAGTCGGCTTAACATTCCATCCGATAGACGGCGCCTTCCTAAGCTCATCGATATAACGGTTTTGGAGGACTTTGTGCTCTTTTGTTTGTCTATGTAGATGGCGTGGTTGTCAGACCACTGGAGAAAAAACATTCCTTTGGAATGCGAGAATTATTAGATAATTTTTTTTAAATTGTCCTTCGATAATATTTCTTTTTATCTCTGATTGTAATTACGGAAGAAATATATAAAAAAATGGTTATTAATATTTGTAAATACTCTCTCAAGATGTATTTTTTAAAAGAGAAAATGTCTCCGGTTTGGGTATTACCTGGACGTTGTATTCAGCTTGAAAACTCTACGAAGGACGAAAAGGACGACTTTGAAGGATAAACATGAATTATCCTTCAAAGTGCTGTTTGCTACAGAAGTCTGACAAGCAGCTTCTCAGTTTAATATTATTCATGAAATATATTATTTACTGACTACATTTCAATGATTAATAATAATTACGGATGCAGTGAAAAAATTTCGAATCCCTTACAGGTTTAGATACGGTGACCATTGTCTTTTTGTCACTGTCCTAAAATAGTCTGATAAAAAAAAAGAAATACATTGTCGTCCTGCATTTTTTTTATTCCTTTAAAAGTCCTATTTTTTTTTATACCAAATAAAAATCATTGTCTTGTCACTAATTTTCATACATTTTTCTTATTATTTTTGATGTTATTGAGGAATTTTTATGTTTTTGAATAATATTTTGCTTTGTAAACCAAATTAATCAATCAAATTGTAGGCGTATCGTTTGTTTTCATTTTAGAACTTTTTTAGGATATTTGCAAATACTTCGAGATTGACCTTGGCAGACATAAGATAATAATATTATGACAAAAATTGACGAATAAATGATATTAATGTCAAAATTTGGCAGAAAATATTTTTCAAAAAAAATTTTACTATAGATTTACTAAAAACAAATATGGTAACCGTACTCCCAGGTTTAACCAAAATGTGAAAATACTTTCATTTTATAACTAGATGGAAGTTTAATTGATTAACACCCCGTTATTTTCATGTGTGGCAATGCAAAAAGGTAAGAAAGGTACCCAAAGGTATCGAGAACATATTTTCGGTGGTGGTGGTGGTGGTGGTGAAGGTCTAAGCCAATTTTAGAGAGAAAAAGGAGGCCAAAATTAAAATAAAAGTATCTGTGCTGGTCGGAAAAATATTCGTTATATTTAGATGTAATAACAGTTTTTAATGGTAAAGTATATAACTTATGCAAACAAAAAAAAATATTGTAAAATATGTTTAAAAATTTTTTAAAAAAATTCTTTTATTTTTCGAAATCTTAGTATCCCCTTGCGATTGTGATACATGCCTGATACTTACATATCGGAAGGGATACCGCTAAGTGACTTCGATAAGGTACTCCGTTTCTGAAATCCCAATTGTGTATTGAGATGCAAACTTAATATACAATAAATCGTTTTAATAACCCTTCGATGGACAGATATCAAATAAAGGAAATTAATATTGCCGATTTCATTTGTTAATAAGATATGCTAACTTACTAATAAAACAAGGCTAGGTCTGTTTGCTATTGCGGATGGGTGATTGCAACCTGCCTTGACAGATACAGACATAAAAAACCCATTACTTTCGCTAGGCCATTCCTCTTGCGCTACGACTTTCCAGCAGTTGAGAAACTCGAGGAAGTGACGACGAGCGGAGGGTAAAGACTCAAAGCATCGGAAGTAAACTCTACTACATATACATTTGGGAAACATTTGTGGTAAATTATAAAGTAATGCGAAGTGCAGTTTTTTAGTTCTTTCCAACGTTGAATAAGTGGAATTTTACTGAATTTAGGAATAAAGTGTTGACTATTTATTGTGACTTGTTTACTATGAATTGCTCTGTTCGTGACGATTTTGCGCCAAATGTAAATGTTCAGGAAAAATATAGCGAAAATTAGGAGCAATTAAATGGAGCGAAAAAGAAACAGAATTCAAGAAATTTGTACGGAAGCCTCACTTCCATACCAACCCGCTAGCCGAGCAGTTAGCGCATTTGATTACTAATCAAAGGAATCTTTGTTCGAGCCCCGTATAAGGTAAGGTCTTCTTGCTAATGGTATCGCCTTCTACCGAGATCTTCTCTATGTATTAAACTGAGAAGCTGCTTGTCAGACCTCTGTAGCAAACAGCACTTTGAAGGATAATTCATGGGTTTGCTAACAGAGCTAAATTTGGAATGAGTGTTAATAGAATAATGCAAGCTACTCGAAAAACTAAAAACTGCCCATAAAGCGACGAATTTCTAAAAAAAAGAATTGTCTAATCGTGATTATTTTCTTCTGTGCAATGAGAACGATATGCTCAGGGATGTTTTTTTTTTTCCTGTAAGGACTTGAAGAATTCAATCTTCTGATGAGAACCGAATAGTCTATTAGAGCGATTAATATTTTACATTAATCAATATAACCTATATGAAGGAGAAAAGTTACCTTACTCGACTATTTATATTTGTAATATTTGTTGTTCTTGAAACTGAAAAACGTAGAAACGAAATATTTTCTAAAAAAATTAAGTTAATCTCCTGATAACGATGCAAAGGTATCGCTTTCATTACAAAAACAGTTTTTATTTTCTTTCTTTAACATATTGTCAGTTAATTACTGGAATTTGTGTTTGTCATCAGATTCAGGAGTTAAAGGATGTCACCAACATTCTTGCACTTTATTCCTAAACAGTCCTCTGTCAGCTTAGGTGTCTCGGAAGTCTATCTACGGATTTTCAGTAGAATTCACCAGAGATGAATTATGACACAAATTATGGAATCGGTGCCTGAAATAATTCGATAATTACTGATTGAGAGCTCCATTAGGGAAAAAAATTATGGCAGAATCTTAAAACCTGCAGACAGGGATGAATGCCACTAAAACTCTTTTATAGGCTAATAAATAAATATCCCCTCAAGCACTGCTTGCCACAGAGGTCTGACCAGAGAATCAGTTCTTCACAGAGAAAGTTGTGAGAATCCCAAGATCTCAGCACAAAAAAAAAAGCACAAATATCTCTGCCTTACTCGGAGCTCGAACTCGCCCTTTCATCAATAATCGAGATCGCTAACCATGCAGCCACGGGGACTATTACAAACTTAAAAAAAATTATAATTGCTAGAAGAACAAATTAAAATCTGGATGTTATTAAGATTAAGGTTTCAAAACAAACTTAAACCCCTGATGCTATTTAGAAATAAAATAAATTCATAGAAGTCAAACAATTCTTGAGTAAAATCATTATAAACGCTTAGAGCATTTCATTAATCAGACAGAATTCTTCATCATCCTCAAGCAGCCATGGGCTACGGAGGTCCAACCAGACAGTGAAATTTAGTTCTTCAAGCATATCTGTCCTGAGCAACATCTGCTGCATCTCTCCATTGCACACCAATTCTAACAAGGTCCTGTTTGACATTGTCTGCCCACTGAATCCTTGGTCTCCCCCTCTTTCTGAGGACTTTGGGCACACTGTTCATAACCCTATTGGCCAATCTATTATTATCCATACGGGCAACATGGCCAAACCAACGGAGTCTCTCTCTGCACAGTATGCTCCTTAAAGGAGGTTGCAGACTCCTTTGCCTAACCTCATCATTAGTTACTAAGTTGAACCGCCTAATACCCACGATACTGCGTAAGCAAATAGAATCAAAAGCATCTAGCTTCCTGTAATCTTGTTTACAAAGTGTCCAAGTTTCACTACCATAACTAACCCTAGAAAGAACCAAACTATTATACAGTCTAATTTTCGTCTTTAGGTGTATACGCCTATTTCTCCACACTCTCCATAGATTCTTAAAAGTCCCGGCAGCAATCCCTATTCGTCTGTTAATCTCATGCCGCACATCACCATTATCTGTTACATAGCTCCCAAGATAATTAAACTGTGACACCTGCTCAAGACTGCAACCATTCAGATTAACTGAATCACAGCCTGCCTGACCAATTTTCATCACTTTAGTTTTCTCTCTGTTTATAACCAAACCTACTCTACTACCAGTCTCATCAACAGCTCGAATGAAAGAGTTCATCTCATCAACATCATTTGCTAAAAGGGCTAAATCATCAGCATAATCTAAATCAGAAATTTTTGTATCTCCAGTCCATTTAAGGCCAAAATCTTTCCCCTGAAATGAATTTCGCATAACATAATCAATAACCAAGCTAAAGAGAAAAGGATACAAAATGCACCCTTGTCGAACACCAGAAGTAATGCTAAACCAATTCCGACAATCCTTACCAACTCTCACACACGACTCAGTGTTATTATAGAGAGCTTTCATTATGTTAACTAACTTGTCAGGTATCCACATGATCTCGCAATCAACCACAAATTATGACGATCAACAGAGTCGAAAGCCTTTTTGAAATCAACAAAGCTAGCAACCAAAGGTTTCTGAAACTCTAAACATTTCTCAAGAATCTGCCTCAGTGAAAATATCTGATCCACACATCCCCTACCACTTCTGAATCCACTTTGCTCATCACGCAATTGCCTGATGGGGAGAAAAAGTGCTTATTGATTTCAATTACTAAAAGCCGATGAAAAAGGTTCTAATCAATTATATTATTTAATATTTATGATGAAATGTTAATTGCTGCTGAGCTCATTCCGATCCTTACTCATTTCCACCAGAAAGAAGCCTTTTGAGAGAATTTCTCAGTAGGATAACTTTCGATAATCCATTCCTTGCCTCTTTTCACATTTAACGTTCACACGTTATTATCGTTTATAAAAGAAAAGGATGTATTTCTTTCTGTGGTATATTCACGATTTTTAATAAAATATTTAATGACATGTTCAATGGTATATTGTTCGGAAAATTTGAAACATTGTATATTACTAAGAGATAAAAATCAACGTATGGGCTGCCACATATCTATATCATCCTAATATTTCGACCAGTCAGGGATCGAAATATTAGGATATTTATTCACAAGTAATTGAATATATTTGTGTTAAGTCTAGCTCTATTAATCTACCTATTGTAAGACAGCCAAGAATACAATTCTTATTACTTGTTCTCGAAACCTGGACCTGCAGAAAGTGGCCCTTGGTTTTCGATACTACAATTTCCAAATCATTTTTTTTCCTCTTTTCAATTTAAGTTTTCTTTTTAAAAGTATTTTCTTTTTTAACAATATTATTTACTTTTTTATCATCATTATTTTTCTTTATTATTTTTTTCAGAGCTAAATTTGTTTCCCAAACACTTCCGTGGTGGATGCTTAGCGCGCTTGGCTACTGATCGAAGGGATCTGGGTTCGAGCCCCGGGCAACGCATGGATGTTTGTGTTGCTTTCGCCCACGATCTTCACAGACCTTCTACGGCTTATAAACTGACAGGCTCCTGTCGGACTTCTGTGACAAGCAGCTGTTTGAGGGGGTATTTATTTTAAAAATACAATATGTAACTACTAATGTAATACGATTTTAAGGAAACAAAAAAAAAAGCGATTAATTGAATAAAAAAGCGTTTCTTTTTACCCACAAACGGTGCAAGTAATTCAGCAAGAAGAAATCACACGATGCAATTGAATTCTATGTATCATTGTGTTTGGTTCGATAGCTGATCGCGAGTCCTGCTCTTGCCGATCAGTGCTCACATTTGAAGCCGCCACGTGACTCCTAACAGCTGTCCAGTGATCCTCTTCTGCAACTCTGATCCCCCTAAGTCCTCGTGACCTGATCATTGACCCCATTGTGTAGAAAAAAGTACCGCTTGGAGGTGAAACAACCCAACCAACTGATATCAAAGAGAACTAGAAAAATAAAACATCCCCTTACTCAGAAAATAAAATGACAAACCACTGCTGCCAATGGAAACTTTTTGACCACTCAAATTTGAAATTGATTTTCAAATTCATTAATATGAATAAAATTGTATGCAATAGTCGCATAAAGTTTTGTCCTTTTTCCACTTTAGTTCTTTTTAACAAAAAAAGGTAAAAATTGAAACTACCTGTACATTCGGAAACTAATATTTCATTAGTATTTATCCAACTTAAAAAAAAATCTACTTCTAATATTACAAAAGTTGAATATCTATAAAGTGAAGTCTGGAAAAGGGCTGTTTTCGGGTTCAAATCTTCCCGGTCCAGATTTTGCAATTAACATTTAAAAAAAATACGCGTAATTTTCTGTTTCGAGCACGGGCAAATTTGAAATTTCAAGACCATTTCTGTGAATGTCATCGGCGCCTGATATGTCAAAACCTCCCCCGCTATAAAGTATTGTTTAAGCGACTTCTCTAAAGACAGAAGGGAGGACGACAAAGTCAAAACAATGGCTGGTTTTTGAAAACGAAATAAAAACTGGTATTATCGAAACGCCATATGAGTATAAAAGGAAACGATTGTGTACACGAAGCACTTAATGAAAATCAAAATTTAGAGCGTCAAGTTTTTTGTAATCCTTAATCGAAGGGAATTTTTAGAGAACTTTAGGGTACTACATCTAAAATATATTGTATGGAACAGAAACAGTAGAAATAAATAATAATGTCATCGTTCAGATAAGAAATGGAAATCGTATTATTCACTCTTTATTCTTCCAGACAGCAATTTCATTTTGTTTGTGGATTAAGAAGTGTTACATGCTGAAGGAGAAGCATACTTTCAGACAACGTTTGTTAATTCACAAATGAAATGTCTGTTCAGATGAATGACATGAACAATGTTTATTTAATGAATGGGTTGTGTTGTTTTGGGTTGTTTTACCTCTGAGCGGCACTTTTTTGCACACCATGGGCTAAATGGCCAGGTCACATGGACCCCGGAGGCTCAGAGAAGGTTGGGGGAGGGGACCCACTGGAACAGCTGTTGTGAGACAGATGGTAGCCTCCCGTCAAGGCCATCCAGCGTGTTCTGTAACGTGCACAGGGTATGTCTCTCCTGCACACGGGGCCACGGCTTAACGTCCCATCCGACGGACGGCGGCCTTTACCAAGCCCATCGGTGTCCCCTACTGACCGTGGGCAGAGCGAGGAATTTTGCGGAGATAAATCTCAACGCTGACCCAGCTGGGACTCGAACCTGGGAACTACAGATTACGAGCCTGGCGCGCTACCGACTGAGCCACCCCCGCCCCATTAATGAATGGAACTAACGCGATGGTTAGTAGACTTTTAAGATTATTCTGATGACTCAGATAAAATTCACGATGTGTTCCTGATGAACAAGAGGACAAACAGCAACACAAGAAATAAACGTATTACGCAGGTCTTGTACTCTGTTAATTGATCTGCAAGTAATAATGTTAAGTATGTGTAATAAACATTCTTTACTTGCCACAGAAATATATATTTTCTTATCTATAAATTCAAGAAGAAAATTCTGCCTCGTTGGAACGAACTGCAGAATGGATCTTTAGCGATTTCATTAGAATAATTACTATGAATGTAGGAAACGCCTACATGGATTGTTGTGGCTGAATTTACCACAAGTAGCATGCGTTTTCCCACTGTTTTGTGGGGTAGTGGCGTAATAATCCGGTAGCTACTGAGAACTGGGTTGGTCAGTAGATAAATTGATTAACTACGAATTTTTTTGTTTCCGATTCTTGCTGTCAGACTGTCTTGAAACCTGCATAATTTTGGAATTCTAGAGCACATTTATATGGAATTTTTTTTTTTTTTTTATTTGCGACATATAGGACAGAAGAATCCTAGAAGCTACTCCTAGCTTTTACAGGCCTTCTCATACAAGGACATGCTACTATGACCGAAGTCACTGCTGACCACTGCCTTAGTTAGAGCTAACACAACACAAAGTTTGCCCTGCTGGAACAGTCGCTAGCTGCCTAACCACTGTGCCAGTTAAGGTTTATTGCTTAATTCAATTGTTAAAGATATTACAAAGATGCATTTTTTTAAAGAATTATTTTTCTTCTATTAACCGGTTTACTTTTTGACAATCCAAATGATGTATTCGTCATTAAACATTCTCTTGCTCTGTGATTGAAATCAAAGAGAAAAATAACGGTCTAATAAAATATGTAAATACAAGGAAAATTTGCCCACTGAATTTAGGAATTTAGTAAAACAAAAAAGAACCTACATATTTCAAATTTCGGAATAATTTATCCATTAGCCGAATAATTCAGGCATTAGTTAAGAGATAAATGTAGCTGCTGAAACTTTTCTTTCCTACAATCAACATGGTTTTTGTTCTGAATAATACATAAATGAAGAGCAAGGTATATATGAAGAGCATGGATTCATCATAAATGAAGAGCATGGATTAAAGGTGGATCCATGGCACCACTGCCCCGAACTGATTTTTCTTTACTCATTTCAGAACTTTTTTTAATCGCCTCAATCAACGATTTTACACGAAATAGTGAAAAATGTCATTATATTTCAGTTTAAAAGGATAGAGGGGGGGGGGGGGGGGGCTGTTGAAAATTCGTACCCATGGCCTCCATTTGCTTAATTCCGCATTAAGAGCAGCAGCATTTCTCTAATTAACTTGTTTGAATCGTACGAGCTGTTTTGCATATTCTCTCGTGCGTCAGAGGCACTCCGACATAATGGGAAGAGATTAATTTCTCTTGTCATCCATTTTGAACGATTCTTTAGTTTCGTGTACTATGAGACGCAAGATAAGCGAACTAAAAAAACGAAAAAGATTAACTAAAGTGCTCTGAACGAAATCACTCGAGACTTCGCATGCGACCGGAGGGAACCTGAGGCGTGTCTCTGCTCAGATGCGCAACAACCAGACGGATCGATCGTCGGCGAGTGTCATTTTTAGAAGTCAATCGACTTTTGTTGCTCTCACCAAGCCTCGAGAAGGGATTTCAAACACGAGAGCATCGACGAGAATTGCGACTATCTCCATTCTCGTTCAGATCTTGTTCTCTGAAGGTCGTCTCCGAAAATAATGGATACACCTGGTTTCATACAAGAAAGCGAATTCATCTTTTTTACAATTCCATACGAGATAGAATAGATTCATCTTTTTTTTTTTTGTGATTCGAGATGAATTGAGTTCACGATGATAAAATCGCATATTGCTTTCTGAATCCAATTAATTTGTCTTATAAAATATTTAGTGAGATTTTTTAATAATAATTTAAATTGTATTAAAAAAGATTACTACTCTTTCAGTCTACTTGCCAATGATGTTTAATAGTAGCTTACCATGTAATGAATCAGAGAGAAGATATCGGTAAGGAAGACGAGTCCTCAGCAGAAAGACAGCATCATTAATCAAATCTCTCCCAAGGATTCAGAGCTGGACAGGTAAAAGATCCATTGGGCATATGTTATCAGATAGAAAGATGATTCCCGTCACAGTCACCTAAAATGTTCTTTAATTTGCACAGGATGATGCTCTTCAGCATGAGGGCCACGGTTTAACGTCACTCCAATGGACAACGGCCTTTCAAAGATTATCGCTTCCACCTTTCACACTGAGTAGTGAGTAAAACAATTTTCTCGGAATTTATAAGGAAAAATTAAATGATCAAGAGGAACACCGTCTCTCTGGAACACAAGAAAAAGGATATCAAATAAAGGAAGAGCCAATACGTACCCTAGAATCAAAGCCCTACTGCTGATGGAGAGGGGAGATTGAGGAGCACATCATTTAGAAGTTATTCGCTCCAGCCATCGACTTCTGTGGCCACTGCTCCCGGTAGCTGAGCATGAACTGGTTGCTTGTCCCTCGGATCCCTCCCATAACGCCAACGGAAAGGGAACAGACAATACTTACGGTCGCGAGCGAATCTTTCTCCCTCTGCTGCTGTCTGGAGTAGAGCGCGCCGCCAGCTGCATGCGCAGCACCTGCCTCTCGCCTCCCTCCTCCTCTTCCTCCGACGTCTCCTCCGAAGAATGGCGTCACACGCGCAGCACACCTGCGTGTCTGCCGAAGTTGCGGCACACGCGCCTGCACGCGCCTCCGGCATCGCAGCTAATCGCTTCGTGCGGCTGCCATCTTGTTGAATTCCAGTCGGACACAGCGAACTGACGACGACAGGTCATGTTCGGCAAAGACGCGACTCTGTTCGTCGCTTCGTGTCCTTCGAGTCACTAGAGGATATTTCGATTCCGCTTGGAAAGAGCTCTCCGAGGAAGAACAGAATCGAGTGATTGTTTCTTTAACATTAAATGAACAGTGAAGAGTTAGAGAGAAGTTTTCCTCCCGAGATCTCTTCAGAGAGGAGATGCCATTTGAAAAGGGTGTATTGAATGAATCAAAAATTAAGCACACACGACACTGTACAAAGGAAAGGGTTTTTCCCCCATCAGTAAACCTTCATTTTGGGAGTGGTTTTATCATTTCCATTCTTTCGCGGATTCCTTCATTAATTATCCATTGAAATGCACTGACACACAACGTTTGGAAGAATCAAAGTTTCCTTGAGATTTTTTAAGTTTGCAATCAAGAAATCTTTTTTTTTTTCCTTTTTCCTCTGCTCGTAATGATCTAAACAAAGCTTTTTTTCATTAATCCAATGCTCTTTCATTTGCTCTATTGCCGTTCCCCTCCGTCCTTCTCTTCCACCTCCATCTTTCATAAGAAATCTCGCTCGTTCCTCTGCATCTTATCTTTCGTTCCGCATCATGCCATCAAACATCTCTGCTCTCTCAATGTCCTTCAAGGCCATGAAACCTTTTTTTTCTGCAAAGTTTTTTTTCCCTTTGACGAACTTCACGACATCCTGTTTTCGGTATCATTTCACTTTTGATATTTCCAACTTTCCCGTGAACTTGTGTCCATAAGAAAAAAAATTTTTTTGTCAACATCCTACTAACAGAGGAGGAGTTTGTTCAGTCGGTAACGCTTCAGACTCGAAACTTGATGTCCCCATATTTCCTCACCGAGTTTCGATTCAGATTTTATCCACTATCCACGCTCTGCCGCCATTGAGAGGGGAGCACCGATGTTAGGAAAAGCCGCCGTTCGTCAGATGCAGAGAGCTCATCGCGTGAAAAAAGGGCCTCTCATAGGATTTAGCTGGATTGTCTTATATAAGTATTTTACTGATGCTAGGTAAATAACTAGAACAATAACGTATTCCATCAGACGAATACTCGTTTTACAAAGAGGATGAAAGGTGTCATTTCCGGAATTTTGCACCCTCCATCGGTGGAAATTCGAACTACTAAATATTCTGAAAATTCAAATTATATTTCATTAGCATCTAATGAAGCCAAAAAGAAATTTTTAATTTTTTAAGAGAAAAAGTTGTGTCATCCCTCTCCCCTCTGATCATCGCCAGGGGATAATCCTCTGGAAATCCCAATATGCATTTCGTTAGTACCTATCAAAACCTTAAAAAGAATGTTCCGTTTGTCTGTAAAAGCGAAACCAAAAAAGTTGAATGTACAGAGAAACAAATAACAAAGAGAAAACAATTGCTCGTTTTTTAAACAAGCTAAAAGATTCTAAATTATGGCTTTCAAGTGGTTTTGTTATGATGAATAGAAATACCACGTAAGTAGTCCCACTCCACGGATCCCCCACTAGTGCTTCCCCCTATGACGTCACTCCCCATAACGTCACTAACCACGCTCTTATTAATATTCATAATTAAAAAACTTCCCACCCCATTTTTTTAACCCCTGGCGCCATCTGGTGACTATGAGGAGGACTATTTTCGGAAAAACCCCTATTTTAGCTCTAATTTCCCGATTTTTGACTCCCCTTTATTAAAAATTTCTCCCCCTTATTAAAAACCCCCTTCCTTCCCCCTTTTTAATCCCTGGCGCCATCTGGTGACTGAGGAGTACTATTTTCGGAAAAAAACCCTCTTTTAGCTCTAATTCCCCAATTTTTCAGCCAACCCATCATTAAAGATCCCTGGTTGACCCACCTATATTTTAAGGCCCTCCTTCTCGAATAGTCGTGATTTTTCTTTATTTCAGACCCCCTGGTTGATCCCCTATATTTTAAGCCCCCTTAATCTCCGAATAAGTCCCTTACCAACTAAACTTCGGGTGGCAACGATCGGTTGTTGCAGTAATAAGTACTTTCCTCTGTGTCACGCGTTCTTTGCCGTATCGCGTGTTTATCCGATGGGGTGATGTGTAAAGGTCACGGTTCTGGCTGTATATAATGGATGAAAAAGGTCTAGCATTTATTCTGAGCTACGTGTTATAGTTGGCAGCATGGATTTTGGTCATTTTTGGACGAGTGATGAGGACTGGCTACTAGAGCGATCCACAACACTTCCGCACGCGTATTCGTCGGTTGTTACGTCGACCTGTGGTTGTGCCTCCTCCACCTTCACCTCCGGCGCCAACTGTTAGAATGGAACTACACCCTGGACCTAGTGGTCTTATGCTACAGGCCGTTCTTGTGGACGATGACGACATACCACCACCACCTACAAGACTACGAGGGCCTTTGATTATGAAACCGCCTGAAACCTGGCCCCCAGGACTGCCGCAGAACGTTGTTCAGGATCTGAGATGTAAACGGCAGAGACGTCTGTAGTCGTGCCTGTGTGAAGTCGCCAAGCATTTGTCTTCCAGTATTCGAACTAGTGCAGTTTCCGAGCGGTTGTGAAAACATGCAGAATATCTGTATGGTTCTAGATCTCGACGGTTTCCGCGTAAATGGTCGTTTCCTAGTTCGTGAACTTGGATATGCAACTCTGAACGGGAAATGCGGTGTCTATCGGTCAATCTTCGGCATCACCAAGCTTTGTCGATAAAGGACAGGAAGACCGTCAACTACGTGTCTAAATATGTATTAGGTCTACCCTTTCATCCTCTGCCTAGCGAAAAGATGTGGTCGTTAGATCACGTTCCTAACATCGTGAAATATGCTTACAAACTTGCACGTACTGAAGAAGCTACTGTGGTAGGTTACAAAGGAAGTAGTGTGGAAAGAATTCTCTTGGAGCAATTAAATCTTCCCAGCGTTAATCTTGAACTTTACAGATGCCCCAAATATTGTGATCTCCCAAAAGTTTCTGATTTCGAGTGTGGATATCACACAGGAGAGGGAGTCCACTGCTCTTTAGCCGAAACAGCAGCTTTTTTTGGATGGATTGATCGTCGCCTCAAGTATTGAGAACATGTCGCAACAAGTGTTGCATCACCAGATGATCGCTTATCACGTTATCTGCATAATTATAGATCCTGATTGGTCGTCCTAGGTGGCGCTGCTCTCTCTCTAGTTAAATAGGGGACGACTGCCGTGTGCGACATTGTTCACGATGCAGCCTAGCAATCCAGATGTGTGGTGTCTCGGTGAAGATGTTTACGTCGTGCCTTCGCTGTTCAAAAAAAGTTTTCTGTGCACGTACGTCGCTACAAGAAATATGAAAATGGCGAACTCATCTACCCTACACCTGTGGGGATTACCCTCTCCATACCTGAATGGGAGGCTTTGTGCGCCACGGTGCCCCACATAGAGGACCAAGTGAAAATCGGTCCCAATCAGCAGACAAGGCATGCGATGCCTGGTTTACATGCATCACAATGTAGAAAATAGTACTCCTCATAGTAACCAGATGGCGCCAGGGGTTAAAAAGGGGGAAGGGTTTTTTAATAAGGGGAAAATTTTTTAATAAAGGGGGAGTCAAACATCGAGAAATTAGAGCTAAAATAGGGGTTTTTCCGAAAATAGTCCTCATAGTCAGCAGATGGCGCCAGGGGTTAAAAAAGGGGGTAGGAAGTTTTTTAATTATGAATTATTAATAAGGGGGCGTGGTCAATGACGTCATAGGTGGCCGTGGCCGGAACTATATTACTCACGTATTGATTTTGTATAATTTCCCAATTTTCCCAAAATTGAAACCGTCGCATACAACTAAGAATATATCGATTGCCTCCCTTTATTCTATGTTTGACGGCTAAGTATTTATTTTCTGTATTCTTAATTTTCTGACTGGACCAATTCCTATCCTTATTTCATTCATCCTTTTAATCCAAATATCTGGACAAAAAGAGGAAATGCTACAAGCAATGGAGTCATTACGATATTGGCAACGATTTCTTTCCAATTCAATAAATGATGATAAACACAGTAACTTACATCATATTTACAAATGTATTAGGAGATTTCCATGCTGTGAGAATGGGAAGTCGCATCTGAAGCTCCGTTACTCTGAAAAAAAAAAAGAGGCGAAAACGCGGGAAAAATTGCTAGTGTTAAAGAGACGATCTCTTTCCCTCTCTAATTCTGATTGTCCACAGCATTCGTAAAAATTTTGGAAGCTGAAACACCTGACAGCATCATTTCTAATCATGATTTGCCTCGAAATTTAATTAAAGCGCAAATAATAACTATTACAAGGCTTCCATCAATCTCCTTCCAGTGGGTCTCTTTCCTCCCGAGCACTTGGGTCCTTGTGACCTTGACGTATAAACACTGTGTTAAAAAAACATTGTCGCTTAGAGGTAAAATTGAACTTCAACGATCCGTTTCCAAAAATCTTAAATACCGTGCAGATGAGAAGACACGAGATACTTTTTTTGTGCCAGTATGTCAATAAAATGTTCTTTTAGTATTTTCAAATTCAAATTTATTCATTTCCGAAGCATCATCTATATAGTTATTTTACCTAAAAAATCCCACTAAGCAGAAGCTTATCAGCAGGAATGTATATGATTTTAACAAAATATAAGCTAAATGACAACAGCATCATCAATATCGTGTCATCTCGATCAGTAGTCACCAATGTTTCATAAATCTGTGGAGTTTTTCGGTTTATCAAACCCATAACGGGATCGTTTACCAAAGTTCGTTTTCAATTAATTTTCAGGGAAAAATAGTTTTATTCCCATGGAGGGGATGTTGGGCTCTAAACGGTTGAAAACAGCTGATAAGAATCAAAAATGATTTTTTTTTACTTTTCTCACCCGATTTTCACTATCTTCCCACATCAAACACAAATCAAAATTTATACATTAATATATTCAAAGCTTCGTATGAGTATAAGCATAACACGAATAATAGTATGGAAGAAAAATGTCTAAGCTTCTGGGCTATTTTTTTTTCCCCTGAACACTAAAAAATCTCGCTTCCCTCGCAAATCTTCTCTACTGCGTATAAACTGACACTCTGTCAGACTTCTGTGGCCAGCAGCTGCTTGAGGGGGGATTTGATTTCGAATCACCCCTGCAAAACTCAATTCTCCGAGGTGATTAGTCACTAGGGTTGTGTTGCAGTGAGCCCGTTGTTAAAACCAGAAGAAATCAATGAAACATTATTTAATCCTACTTAAAACGTTAAGCGCAAGGAATTTATTTTTAATAAGAACCGAACTAAAAATAATAATGGACTTTCACGAGACTGTGCTCATTTTTACTTCCTCTTTCCTTCATTTCGCATACATATAACGAGCACGTTGATAAAGCAATTGGTGATCCCGTTATTAATTGGTGGGCAGTATTTTTCTGCATGGGCGTCATCCCAGTTGAGAATCACTCAACCAGATCCTTCGTAAGGCCTCCCTCCCTGTAACTGCAAATGAGAGCTACAGATATGAGAAGGATAAAAAAAAACTGATCTCGTTCCATGCTTTAACTTCCAACAAAAAGACATCAGATTACTTTTAACTGCTTCTCGATTTTGCAAACGACCTTGTGTTTTTGCTTTCCTTCAAACTGTCACTTTCGGTAGAAATGAAATTCAAATGGGTTTTGCAACCAATTTTTCTGACGATCGTTAGAAAATATGGGTAACCTCCGCTTTCTCACTTCCAACGAATGAGATTAAAAGTGGTGACTTTCTGAATTATCTAAGTCAGGGGCTCTCAACCTTTTATGCTTCACGTACCCCCTGGAAATTGTGTATGTAACTGGCGTACCCCTTGTGTAGATAAATAAAACTATAGTTATAATATAACAATGTAAATAAAATAAAACAATATATACACATTAAATTTTGTATTCATAAATTACATATATCGATAAGCACAAAAAATGACATTTTTGCACAGCAGTGTTGCCAACTTCGCGACTTTGTTACTACAGCTAGCGACATTTGATCTCTCGCGGCGTACCCCAAAAATTTTCCCCGTACCCCACGTTGAGTACCCTTTATCCGAGTTATACTTTTGATGCTCTTATTATTTAATTTGCATGGAACTGAAGTTCGAATGGAAACTATTTAAGAATTAAATGTCAGAATTGGAAAGAATTATAAACTCTGCTATGCTGAAACAAACTACGTAGCGGAAAATATACAGTTAAGTACCACTTTTTGTAATGCAATTTGTAATGAGCAAAAATATCTAAATATACTGTATATATATATATATTGAAATGTATATTTCATAAGTTAAGGCCAAAGACGAGATGTGAATTAGTAAGACTGGGTTGGGTTGTTTTACCTCTGAGCGGCATTTTTTTGCACACCATGGGCTAAATGGCCAGGTCACATGGACCCCGAAGGCTCAGAGAAGGTTGGGGGAGGGGACCCACTGCAACAGCTGTTGGGAGACAGATGGTAGCTTCCCATCAAGGCCATCCAGCGAGTTCTTTAACGTGCATAGGGTATTGCTCTCCCGCACACGGAGATACGGCCTAACGTCCCATCCGACGGACGGCGGCCTTTCCAAGCCCATCGGTGTCCCCTACTGACCGTGGGCAGGGAATTTTGAGGAGATAAATCTCAACGCTGACCCAGCTGGGACTCGAACCTGGGAACTACAGATTACGAGCCTGACGCGCTACCGATTGAGCCACCCCCCCGCCCCTATCGTAGGGGGAAAGAAAGACAATCCATACCTTATCCGATGCTCAACCTAGATACTTTGATCAGTAACGAAATGCGCTAACCATTCGGCCACCAAGATTTCCGATTAGGTGTTGCCAATTCAAACAAATCGAGTAGCACTCCTTTGCGTTTCTATCGTAATCTTTAATATTTAAAAACTTACGAAAAATACAGTGAATAATGCAAATTAGTGTTTCCAACAGTTCCGATTTCAACATCTGGTTGATTGACCGTCGAGGTCATTCCTTCTGGGAGGGAGATTGGCTCGATCGGTAGCGAGTCTGACCTGGAAACTGCAGAATCCGAGCCTGAGTCCAAACTTGGCCAGCTTTGAGATTAGCGGGGATTACCCCGCTAAGTACCCTACCCTCCTGTGGGTCAGAAAGGGGATACCGATAGGCTTGGAAATGCCGCCATCCATTGGATGAGACGTGATATACAGGAGAGCCATGTCCAGTGCACGTTAAAGAACTCTCTGGATGGATTTGCCAGGAGGCTTCCATCTGTCTCTCCAGTAAATACACTTCGCCAACTTTCAAAGTCCTTTTGACTTGACCATTGAGCCCTAAAAAAAACATTTTATTTATCCTTTTGATCAGGCGCCGACTGGTAAGGGGCGCTGATCTCTGTAGGGTCCCGGTTCCTTGGTGTTGCGGGTCTCTGGGATCTCATAGGAGCAGGATTTTTAATAATAATTATTTTACAGAAATTCCACAGAATTGGGGAAAATCTATTTTAAACTTCACGTACGAACTCTCAGAAGAATAAGTATTGAAATCTTGAAAAAGAAACCAAATTTTTATCGCTGCCCGGGCCCTCTGTTACAACTGCGTCCCTGGAAAAAAGAGCCAATCCACCCCTGCTCTTGATTTTCAAAAATTCGAACAACCCGCTTCATTTTAATATCTTCTAATTTCAAATATTAATAGCCTTTTCATAAGAAGACTGTTTTTAAAGCCGCACGAACCACCATGTGAAATGAAGTCGATGGAATTTTTTTATTGTTCTGTTCACCTAAAGTATTGGGAATCGTTATAACTATTATGTATCCAGGTTTTATATATTCATAAAAATTAAATAGACGTCTAGTGCATATTTTACACGAATAGAAGCGTTTACCAGCAACAGTATGCAAATGTCAATTTAAGCTTTAGAACTTGAAACGATTTCGTAACATTCATGCCGAGATTCCAGGGTTGGAAATCATTAAATTAGAAATGCTCAGTGTCGCATTTAGTGTACACAGTGTGGCAGCAGTATATACGAGAAGGGTGCATTTCTCTGGTGAAGATTACACTGCCTTACCAAAATATTAGAGAATTTTTATCTTATGCCAGTGGGGCGCGGGTGGCTCAGTCGGTAGCGCGCCAGTCTCGTAATCTGTAGAGTCCCAGCTGGGTCAGCGTTGATATTTATCTCCGCAAAATTCCCCGCCCTGCCCACGGTCAGTAGAGGACCGATGGGCTTGATAAAGGCCGCCGTCCGTCGGATGGGACGTTAAGCCGTGGCCCCGTGTGCGGGAGAGGCATATCCTGTGCACGTTAAAGAACACGCTGGATGGCCTTGCCGGAAGGCTACCATCTGTCTCCCAACATCTGTTCCAGTGGGTTCCCTCCCCCAACATTCTCTGAGCCTTCGGGGTCCATGTGACCTGGCCATTTAGCCCATGGTGTGCAAAAAAGTGCCGCTCTGAGGTAAAACAATCCAACAATCTTATGCCAGCGAGAATTTAACTTCGAAGCTCTATAATTTCTAAAATACGCATTTAATGAAAAATGTGACTGAAGATAAAGATCATAATCAAATCTATATAAATCTCGATTTTGAACAATATTCGTTCAGTATTGATTATGGAAGCTGCAATACTTAACAATAATATCTTGTTTTATAAAAATGGTTTACAATTGTCTAATACTTAAAATAATCGCACACACTTCTAAACTGTAGATTTGTTTTATTAAATGATTTGAAGCAATTATTTAAATTTTAATTTCTGGGAAAAAGTTTTATGACGCATTACTGATGTGAAGTACAACTCTTTAAATACAGAACAAATTGTGTTGAAAATTGAGATTTAAATAATTTGATTATGATCCATAATTTAACTTCGGTCTCATTTTTCCATTAAATGCATATTTTAGAAGTAACAGCTACGAAAATAAATTCCCATTGACATATGAAATTCTCTAATAATTTGGTGGGACAATGCATATTATATTTATGAAACGAATAGACTAGAGAAATAAAGCTGTACAACGGTAAAAAAAATATATATTAATTTCCAATTTGTTTTAAAGCTTCAGAACAGGGATTAGAGCAGTGGCTATTTTTCATAATTGCTTTTAGGTAATATGGAAAGCCAATTAAATTTGGGACATCCAAAATTGGATTTTTAGAGAGAATTGAATTATCTAAACAGTAATGTGGGTTTTTTATATCAATCCAATATTATTCATTAAAAATGTATATTTTTGTTCTTTAAAAAAGATATTTTCTTAATTTTCTTTAAAAATTAAATCTTTTTCGAGTATATTAATCTTTAGAAATATAGGTTTTCGATTTAAAATAGAGGATTTTTTTATATGGCTCTTCGCTCAGTTTTGCTCAGTCGTGCTTCAGAGAATTTCAATGCTACATTGTTTCACCATGCTGTATTGATGCTTCAATATACTGAATCTCGCCCATTTCTTCCTTTTTTGATCAAATATTTCAAGTGCATAACTAAATAATTTTGCCAATTCATAGTAATCTTTTAAAAAGTATATTTTTTTTGTAATCAAGTTATTTTCTTGATTCGTTAAAAATAGTTTTTTTTTCCAATCCATTGCTCATTAGAAATGCATGTTTTAATTTTTAAGAAGAGAATTCTTCCTGTGCCTTTTCAATATATAGTTAATTCTTAGTGACTCTTCGCAAAAGTTTGGGTTTGATGGGCCTGATCGAAACATACCAAACTTCTTCCCGTAGTCTCTTTCTCTTAATTTGAACTACTTTCTATCTGTTCCTGAGGGGCGGGGGTGGCTCAGTCGGTAGCGCGCCAGGCTCGCAATCTGTAGTTCCCAGGTTCGAGTCCCAGCTGGGTCAACGTTGAGGTTTATCTCCGCAAAATTCCCCGCCCTGCCCACGGTCAGTAGGGGACACCGATGGGCTTGGAAAGGCCGCCGTCCGTCGTATGGGACGTTAAGCCGTGGCCCCGTGTGCGGGAGAGACCCTGTGCACGTTAAAGAACACGCTGGATGGCCTTGACGGGAGGCTACCATCTGTCTCCCAACAGCTGTTCCAGTGGGTCTCCTCCCCCAACCTTCTCTGAGCCTTCGGGGTCCATGTGACCTGGCCATTTAGCCCATGGTGTGCAAAAAAGTGCCGCTCAGAGGTAAAACAGCCAAACCCAATCTGTTTCTGAAATCCAGCTTATATTAATAATAATAATTCATTCCATGCAGGGGGTTACAATAAAGCCAAGGTACTGGTAATTTTGGAATAAACAATGCCACCCATTTGCAATAATTTGCTGAAAAAAATTTGGCTTCCCCCTGAGTGGGATGTCAAACTGAACATTTTCTGCGATACTTTTTACTGAATTACTGTCCTTGCCACGACACTGAACCTGATTAAAGCACACAATTATTCACCTCACTCTCGCTAATAACGCTCAAAAATAGGAGAATTAAGTACTTCTGTATTAAAAAACATGCCCAAAAATAAACAAAACTTTTCCTTTTTTTTGCATTAGCCAATTGAGAAACCTTTGTACAAACAGAAACACTTTCTGAAGATCCCTTCGCAAAACTAACAAGTGCCGGCTGCAGGACAGCCAGAAGTCCTCCGCTTGCCAGACATACATGGCTTGATCAACGCGCTGCGAATTATGCCAGCTTCTGAACCCAAAGAATGACCGCCCGCTCGGTCGTACATCCGCTCACTGTCTGACTTCCGGTGGTAAACTAGCTTGGAGACCGGAAGACGGTCGATGCGTATTCCGTCGGTCAAGCCCGCTAAAAACAACTGGGTGCGGCTGACGCGGCCTGGCAATCCAAGCTGATGGAGCTGCGTCCTTTTCCTCTCTCTGCCCTCTGTGATGGATGAGCCTGGCCTCATTCAACGAGGGGGAGGGGCGGCCAGAGAGCCCCTTTCGATAACACAGCTGTTGAAGAGCAAGACAGGGAAATGGTTACTGCTTGAGGGGAAAAGCACTGGGGTTAGAAGTTTACCTCTGCGTCTCTATAGCGACAAGAACACTCCGAGATGGTAAAAGCATCCAGATAAAAACAGGGTGGGAAATTAGGGGGGAAGAAAGTGACCTTGTCGTTAGGGGGGGGAGGGTATTCACGATCATGAACAATGCCGACGTAAACAGGAAAACAATAAAAATACCTTTAGGATAGTGTTCGTCTTTTTGGGTTTATGAAAATTTATTAATATGAAATGAAACTATTTTATTATTGCTTTTGTTTTTGAAAACTAAGATTGAATGTTTCAACGGTTTGTGTAAGATACGTTTTATTATATTTGCACAATTTAATTATTATTAAAGTACAAAAAAGTAAATTTTATTAATAAAAAATTATTTCTTTCGCAGCTACATGCCACAACGATCTAACAGGATGCTGTCAATATAATACGGAATAGGAAGGCGATACCTCAGAAAGACAAAAGAAACATCCATGGCTTATCGGACACTCGAATCCAGGGCCCTTTCATCTGAAGGCGAACACACTAACAACCTCTCTGCTACTGGGAACTAATGAAATAACATATATCTCCAGGTAGTCAATTCACGGAGGTTGGGTTGTTTTACCTCTGAGCGGCACTTTTTTGCACACCATGGGCTAAATGGCCAGGTCACATGGACCTCGAAGGCTCAGAGAAGGTTGGGGGAGGGGACCCACTGGAACAGCTGTTGGGAGACAGATGGTAGCCTCCCGTCAAGGACATCCAGCGTGTTCTTTAACGTGCACAGGGTGTGTCTCTCCCGCACACGGGGCCACGGCTTAACGTCCCATCCGACGGACGGCGGCCTTTCCAAGCTCATCGGTGTCCCCTACTGAACGTGAGGCGGGGGAAATTTTGCTGAGATAAATCTCAACGCTGACCCAACTGGGACTCGAACCTGGGAACTACAGATTACGAGCCTGGCGCGCTACCGACTGAGCCACCCCCGCCCCTAATTCACGGAGGTCTCACATACACTTGTCAGTATAATAAGCCACAGTTAAGACCTCAGCAGAGAGACAACATAAACAACCTCACGTTATCCGGGTTCGTACAGGATTCTTTTGGCTGATAGATAAATCAAGCTAACCACGGCGCCACTAGACCACTGGTTCTCAACCGGTGTGTCGAGAAAATTTAACATAATCATTATATACATCAGGGGCTTAGCGAAGGGCGATGGTTGGTGTGTGTGGGGGGGGGGAGAGACAACAAAAATATTTGAACTCTGAAATAAAATTTTGCAAACTGAAAATAAGACATTTGAATAACATATGTCTCTCTCAAGGACGTAAGTTTTTCGCTCCATGGGGGCGGGGTAACTATCAAAACAATACAATTTTTCCAAGTTATTCCGATTTTGCCAACTCCTCAAGATTGGCCAAGTTGTCTCGATTTCGCCAACTCTCCTAAATTTCACAAAACTAATCAATTTTCATAACTCATCTGTATTTCACGAAGTGGCTTCGAATTTTGCCAAGTTGTCCCAATTTTTCGAATTCGACATAATTTTACAGAAAAAAAATCCAAATTTTTACATCTCATCTAAATTTTGCCAACTTTTTAAGATTTCCCCTAGTTGTCCCGATTTTGCCAACTCTCATTAGTTTCACAAAGCCAATCCCAATTTTCACAACTCGCCTGTACTTTTACCAACTGGATTCGAATTTTGCCAACTGCCCTAGATTTTGCCAAGTTACTTCGATTTGGCCAACTCCCATAGATTTTGCCAACTTGCCATAATTTTAGAGACAAAAAAATTCCAATTTTTTCATCTTCCCTGATTTTGCCAAATCACTTCGAATTTTGCCAACTCTCCTCGATTTCACCAACTCTCCTTAATTGCACAAAAACAATCCCAATTTTCACAACTTCCTTTTATTTTACCAAATGGCTTAGAATTTTGCCAACGTCCCTAGTTTTGTCAACTTCCAATAATTTTACAGAAAAAAATCCAAATTTTTACATCTCACCTGAATTTTGCCAGCTCCCCAAGATATTCTCAAGTTGTCCTGATTTTGCAGTCTCCTTAATTTCACAAAACCAATCCCAGTTTTCATAACTCGCATGTATTTAACCAAGTGGATTCGAATTTTGCCAACTGCTCCAGATTTTGCAAAGTTAGCTTGATTTTGCCAACTCCCCTAAATTCATAATTAGATCTCCAATTTCCATTTAATGCCCAATTTTACTCTCTAATCCTCAATTAATATCTCTTATGAAAGAAGCTCCTGTTTAGAAATTTTGCTCTTTGATTTGAGGTCTCACTGTAATAAGAAATCGCTATTGAAAGTTACTTTTGAGCAAACACAATCTCACTTCCATAAAAAACACAAATTATTCAAAAACCGATTAACAAAGAATTTTAATTTAAAACGATAACATAGTTTGAATCAGGAAATTTGTACTAGCAATTCTTTTCCAGTCGTACGAAATGAAAAGGAAATAATATCCCCCAACAGTCATTTAGCAAAGAAGTGAAACAGAAAAAAAGAAGAAGAAATCTGTCAGAGTGATTTGTTACTAAATTATTCCATGCAGGAATAGTAACAGGAAAGAATCCGAAAGTAGGGAAGACAATGCTGCTGTTTTAATCCAGATCAGAATCTGAGAATATTTCCTCGGCAGCCGTGCGTGCCTTTTGGCATCTTCTGAATCTGCTACGACAGCCGAGACTATGTCTCTCTCTTAAGTAAGATGTTCTGGGCAACAAATGATCTCTTGTCAATGGAGTCCCCAAGCGAAAACAAGGCTTTTCATCTAGATTCTCATATCAATGAATAATGTAATAACTATTTTGTTGATGCAAAAAATAAATAAAACTAAAGAATGAAATAAATAAGATAAACATTCCCTCGAGCAGCTGATTGCCATAGACGTCTGGCAATCAGCCGCTCAACCTATAACAGTAGGCCAATATACCAAATTTTTGACGTCACTAAATAGTCCTAATAGACAATTCTTATATTTTTATTCTAATATTATAACTGGTGGATTCTTGTACTAATTTTTATACTAATGTTTATCTTTAAATATATATTATTTAGGGAGAAAATTATTCGTATTTATTATCAAATATAATACTAATTAACACAAATAAATTTTCTCCTAAATAAAATATATTTATAGAAAATTAGTACAAGATTAGCACAAAATCCACCAATAATAATATTAGAATCAAAAATATAAGTATTTATATGGTAGGACTACTTAAGCTGACGTCGTAAAATTTTGTCCTCTGGCTTTCTGTTATAGGAGGTGTTGGTTTAATACGCCACGGTAGAAGCATAGATGGTCTTTGAGGATGGCGGGACCTCAGGAGAAAACCGACACAAACTACCATGCCCGGGCTCGACCCAAAGGTCCCTTAGATCAGTAACCAAGCCCGCTAACGACTCGGCTACGGGACGGTTAAAGAATGGAGATAAAAATGAAAATTGGCATGAATACGACTCCTAAAGTATGTTCCTAAGGAGATTAAATTTTCTGTATTCGTTACCCTTTGGGACACAAATTAGTGATTATTTTTATTTGCCCACCAGAGTTACGTGCCCATTATTTTCGTCTTCCGAATTCACTGTTATTTTGCAAAGTGGCGTCCAGAAAAAAGCTTCTTCCTCAATTCCACTCCTATTCATATTCGTGAATGTCTCTTGTTTCACCGAAGGTCAACATTTATCGAACATTTTTCATAAACTTCAAACGATTTCAGTTGCTTTGTGCAACTTTTCTTCTTGTCTCATGATCCATTTAGGTCAAAATGAGACCATTTTTATTAACAAGGCATGCAGCAGACACTTCTGAGCAGACAATGTGACATTATATTTCATTTCTTTCACCTGAAAAAATATCAAAATAAATACCCCCTCAAGAACTGCTTGTCACAGAGGTCTGACAGGAGCCTGCCAGTTTATATGCCACAGAAGAAATCCTAAAAAAATTAACGAAGCCTCAGCACCTTCTCATTCTGCACTAATATCTTTCGACGTAATAATTTCATTAAGGGAGTAAAAAACAAAGAAAATTACATTTATACTTTCTCTCACCATTTACTTCGCAATTAAAAACATTTTTAGTTCTCCTGAGTAGATTTCTTATATTCCTATACCCCAAAAAATTAAATTCCTCAATCATCCGCTTGCCACAGAGGTCCGACAGCAGACTAAGGGGGACGGGGGTGGCTCAGTCGGTAGCGCGCCAGGCTCGTAATCTGTAGTTCCCAGGTTCGAGTCCCAGCTGGGTAAGCGTTGAGATTTATCTCCGCAAAATTCCCCGCCCGGCCCACGGTCAGTAGGGGACACCGATGGGCTTGGAAAGGCCGCCGTCCGTCGGATGGGACGTTAAGCCGTGGCCCGTGTGCGGGAGAGCCATACCCTGTGCACGTTAAAGAACACGCTGGATGGCCTTGACAGGAGGCTACCATCTGTCTCCCAACAGCTGTTCCAGTGGGTCCCCTCCCTCAACCTTCTTCGAGTCTTCGGGGTCCATGTGACCTGGCCATTTAGCCCATGGTGTGCAAAAAAGTGCCGCTCAGAGGTAAAACAACCCAACACAGACTCAGTTTAATACTCAGTAAAAGATAAAGTCTAGACCTCAGCAGAAAGACAATACAGAAAAGAAATGTTCCTACAGTATTCGGGTCCTCCAAACCATGGCTCTTTAATCAGTAGCCAAGCGCACTTTTAAGGAAACCATTTAAGAAGCTTTAAATGGTACAGCAATAATGCATTGCTCTTCACCTATTTCACGGATTATTATTAATGCTTTTTTTTATCGCTAAGTCAGTTCATAGGACTGCTCTTCATTTTTTGCATTTACGAGTCAAAAAACAACTATATTATATTTTAGAAAGTGAGAATTAAAAAAAAAATGATTGAAATGTTGATCAAATACAAAATCAAAAGAATTTTGTAATCAGATAGAATAGTGTTATGTTGTTTCAGCCATTACTGCTATACTAATAAAAACACTTAAAAAAATTGTACGATTCTTATATTTGATTTGTTTAGATATAGGTGTCCCATGGCCGAGTGGTTAGCGCGCTTGGCTACTGATCTAAGGGACCTGGGTTCGAGCCCAGGGTAAGGCATAGACGTACGTGTTGTTTTTCTGCTGAGGTCCTGCCATCCTCTCAGACCTTCTACTACGGCATATAAACTGACAGGCTCCTGTCAGACCTCTATGGCAAGCAGCTGCTTGAGGGGGTATTTATTTTATTTTTTTATTTAATGTGTTTTGGCCATGTTCTGTCGCAAATATCAATCCATATAAGTCTCATGCTGCAAAAACAATCACTCTATGACCATAATCTGATAAAACTCAATATATATATTCTCTACCACAGTCGCGCCATTTCATGAATATAACTGGAGGATTAAAATTCTCCCCTTTCGCCGGAATGTATCATCATTACTTTAAAACACATCTGTCAAATTTCCCACTGGTTTGATATAAGCAAATGAAACTATTTCTTCACACAAAATACTTTTGAATGAATTAAGAGCTCAGTGACGAGGATCAGTCTTTGCCACTGAAAACTGTATTAAGTCATAGGTAATAAGCAGGAACTTATTCAGAGATGAGTTCTTCCTATCAATCATTAATTGCCAATTTGTCATATAGTTCTGACAAGAACTCAATGATAGGTGTTGTCTGAAGAGTCTGCAAAGAGGAGGCCTATGAGGAAGGCAAGACCTCACTTTAAGAGTATCAGCAAGTTATCAAAGTCACTTGTGGTTTAAGATTGAAAGGATTAAAGAATAAAGATGTGAAAGGCCTCAAAAGAAAAGAGGTCGTTATCTTTCCCTTGACCACACTATCCAGAGAATTTTGTTCTCAACACAAACGTTCAGATTTATCGGTACTTGGATAATTTAATTTCCCCATTCGCATTATTTCTTTGATAAAAATCATCAGAAGAAAATGTTTGCTCACTTTGCATTAATTGAAACTTTCCGATTTATGCCGCTGCAAATCTGATATTTTTCTAATGAAAGCCTGCTAAGCCTCATCTTATTATGTCCATGACAGATACCTAATTGAAAGGTATTTTTCAGGCTTGAAAAATTTCATGAACGATTTCTTAAATTTCGCAGCTTTCTATTGATCTGGATTATCGGCAACCGATAATAGAGGATTAATTAAACAAAGGTCACCAGCGCGTTACAACAGTCTAGCAATTTTGCCCAATATTACAAAAATTTCTATCCATCTATTGAAAAGATCCAATTATTAACAAGCAGCAACGAGAAAGCTTTTATTATCTTTCTGAAGTTCCCAATGTGGGGTGATGGCTGATTGAGAGTAATTCTTGTCCAACACTTTCGCCCGATATTTTTTCTCAGAATACTGATCAATAGATAATAGTAGGCAGGGGTGGTCATAAATATCAAGTTTGTAAGGGGCCATACGAAAGATTTCGTACTCCAGAAATAACACTTTTAACTTTACTAATATATTATTTAGTAATGGAGATTTTTTTTAACAGTCTGTCATTTGGCCTAAGTGGTACTTGATACTAGATCGTGAGTGAGCCCACACAATCTAGTATCAAAATAATATGACCACCTACAGTCGCTCAAAAAAGTATCCGAACACTATGGTTGATTACAGAATTCAGAAAAAATATCTGGCAACGATTTTTTTTAGAAATTAGTGATCTGGCAACCTTCGTGTCACGTGACACATTCCGTTTGCCATCGCCCTAGTAAATCCGTTCCTCCCATCTCAGCACCTTAAACATATTCCTTGATCAGCCAACACCCAATTTTCAAAAAGTGGTGTTTTTTTTCTTGTCCCTCTGAAACAAATTGAAGTATTCCCCATTTCCTCCGATTTTTCTATCATTAAAATAACGAAATAACCGTTTTACAGACTCGCGAACTTCACCCTGCAATCCAAATATCGCGAAATGAAGTTCTCTTAAGTCAAATGGAATTATTTTCAGGGAAATACAAATTTTTTTTCTTTACCATTTCGTATCGATAAGGAATTTAAACATTTGGCATATATGTTTTTTCCGTCCCTTAGTTGGGTTGTTTTACCTCTGAGCGGCACTTTTTTGCACACCATGGGCTAAATGGCCAGGTCTCGTGGACCCCGAAGGCTCAGAGAAGGTTGGGGGAGGGAACCCACTGGAACAGCTGTTGGGAGACAGATGGTAGCCTCCCGTCAAGGCCATCCAGCGCGTTCTTTAACGTGCACAGCAGGGTATGGCTCTCTCGCACACGGGGCCACGGCTTAACGTCCCATCCGACGGACGGCGGCCTTTCCAAGCCCATCGGTGTTCCCTACTGACCGTGGGCAGGGCGGGGAATTTTGCGGAGATAAATCTCAACGCTGACTCAAGCTGGGACCTCGAAGGCTCAGAGAAGGTTGGGGGAGGGAACCCACTGGAACAGCTGTTGGGAGACAGATGGTAGCCTCCCGTCAAGGCCATCCAGCGTGTTCTTTAGCGTGCACAGGGTATGGCTCTCCCGCACATGGGGCCACGGCTTAACGTCCCATCCGACGGACGGCGGCCTTTCCAAGCCCATCGGTGTTCCCTACTGACCGTGGGCAGGGCGGGGAATTTTGCGGAGATAAATCTCAACGCTGACTCAAGCTGGGACCTCGAAGGCTCAGAGAAGGTTGGGGGAGGGGACCCACTGGAACAGGGATCTACAGATTACGCGCCTGCCGCGCTACCGACCGAAGCCACCCCCGCCCCATTTTGTTCTTTAGGCTTGCAGTGATATAGTTAATATACTGTGAGGCTAACGATCGTAAGATTGGTGGGGGAGGAAGCGAGGATTTAAAGTATCAGCAAAAAAGGCATCTTTTGTGGAGAAGGCTTAACCTGACAGCTGACTCGCACAAAAATTTCAAAGGGAAAATAAGCCATAATAAATAAATTGGGGCCATCGAGGCCTAGTTCGATGAATAATTTTGCATTTTATTATCTCTACTTTTATTGTAGTATTTTTTTAGTGTTTGTGAATAAGGATATTAAAATGAATCTATTTAATCAACATATTGGGATAACATGCGATAATAATAAGCACATGTGGCTCTTTTCTAAAAGAAAAGAGAATTCTCAGTTAATAATGATCAGTTGCACTTTACATTATTAACAGATTCAAGAGCTTTTTTTTTAAAAAAAAAGCTTAGTTGCATTCTTGTTCAGGTGTTGTTCCGAATCCTCTAAGACCTTTTCACAAATCTGTTAATATTTACAATAAATGATTCACACTTTAAGTTATTACAGTTATATAAGTTTGTTGTCTTGATTAAATATTGAAAATTAAAAAAATATATATGAGCTGATATAAATTAATTTCTAAGGAGTAGAACAGATTACCAATTTGTTTATAGCTTCACTTTCAGTATTACTCACTTATTATTTTCTGAAAGTGGCTATCGAGACTAAATTTCAGAAAGAATGAAAGAAGCCTACCCTTCAGGAAATTGCTTTGAAGACTTATCAGTGTAGTATTTTGTCGATTTCCCTAAAGCTTTAAAAATCAAATGTTGCCAATGGACATAACATTTACATTTTGTCTATGAAGGGAGGTGATACAACTATGTTTGAGAAAGTGGGGGGGGGAGTTAGAAATCTTTATAAACCACGAAAGACAAAGTACTCTGTGTAATGAGACCAGTAGCTTATTTTGTAAATGTTTTAATTTTTTCAAAAGATTAAAATGTAGGCAGTTAATAAGTAAATATTAAGAAAGGGCAACATATAAGTAAATAAAAACCATTGGTACATTTTACATCAATGCTTAATAGTTGCTAAATGTTTAAAAATATATTTAAAAAAAAATGTGTATATATATATATACACATTTTTTTGGGGGTGGGTTGAATTTCCTCATTATATTTGCCCCTGAATGAGGCAAAAATGGATTATCAGAAATAAGAGGATTCAGGTGCGATTATTTATGCGATAAATATATATTTATACATAATTACAATATTGTAAATGGTTATTGAAGAAAGGTACCAAGTTTGAATCCTGGATAAGGTGTGGGCTTTTCTGTGTTGTCTTTCTGCTGGGGTGTCACCTTCCTCACACATCTTTTCTATGTTGTATTAAACTGACAGGCTCCAGTCAGATCTCTGTGAGCTAATTTACTTGAGGGCTAATTTTTTTTTTTTGGCAGTAGTACAGTTCACGGTCCTCAGCCGCCATTTTGTTTTTGACGCAACGTAACAAAACGGCCCTTTTAGTTGATTCCCCCAACTCCCGAGACCCTAACCCAAACAGGGGTTTCTAGAAAAAAGATTGTTTTTTTCGTTACCATAGTAACGAAAAACCCGAGTTTACGTCAAACGCAACGCACCGTAACCATAGTAACAAACACAAACAAACGTAAAAAAAATTAAATTACCGCAAAAAAAACCTCGTAACCGTCAATTACAGAATGAAAGCTCATAAAAGTGCCAAATCCAACAAAAAATGAAACGATTGCTTTCCTACATACAGTAAACCACTTCCACCATTACCCTTCCCCTCTTTTCAAAACACAATACACCGCCGACCGAATTATAAAAAAGCCCCAAAACTAAATAATGTCCTCCAAGACAACACAAACCAAAAAACATGAAAATCGGAAACAGTGCACCGCCGACCGCATTATAAAAAAGCCCCAAAACTAAATAATGTCCTCCAAGACAACACAAACCAAAAAACATGAAAATCGGAAACAGTGCACCGCCGACCGCATTATAAAAAAGCCCCAAAACTAAATAATGTCCTCCAAGACAACACAAACCAAAAAACATGAAAATCGGAAACAGTGCACCGCCGACCGCATTATAAAAAAGCCCCAAAACTAAATAATGTCCTCCAAGGCAACACACAACGGAAAACCATGAAAATCGGAAACAGTGCACCGGCGACCGATTATAAAAAAGCCCCAAAACTAAATAATGTCCTCCAAGTCAACACACAACGAAAAAACATGAAAATCGGAAACATTACACCACCGACCGAATTATAAAAAAGCCCCAAAACTAAATAATGTCCTCCAAGTCAACACACAACGGAAAACCATGAAAATCGGAAACAGTGCACCACCGACCGAATTGTAAAAAAGCCCCAAAACTAAATAATGTCCTCCAAGACAACACAAACCAAAAAACGTGAAAATCGGAAACAGTACACCCCCGACCGAATTATAAAAAAAAAGCCCCAAAACAAAATCTGACAAAAAAAACATCTTACCGCTCAAATAACCCTTCCCTAAATTACATTGTCATTTTACCTCTGAGCCTCCATGTTTTTCCCACACCATGGGCTAAATGTCGAGATCACATGAACCCCGAAGGCTCACAGAAGGTACGGAACCCACTAGAACAGCTGTTGGCAGACAGAAACTTCCTGTCAAGGCCATCCAGCGTGTTCTTTAACGTACACAGTAACTCTCCCATACACAGGACCACGGCTTAATATCCTAACCGACGGACGGCGGCCTTTCCAAGCCCATCGGTGTCCCCTACTAACTATGAACCGAGTTCGAAAATTTGCCGATACAAATCTAAACGCTGATATAGCTCGGACTCGAACTTTGGAACTACAGAATACAAGCCTGGCGCGCTACCGACTCCGCCACTCTCACCCCACCTCTAAATTTTTCATTCTTTCCCGACTCCATCAAAAAACTGCCGTTTTTTCACACACTGACAATTCTACAATACCCAGAATTACTACATCAAAAAAGTCGCCAGACGCTTCCACATGTTAACGATAAATCATATAACTATTTTTAAAAGACTCCTAAATATACAACAAAATTAATAAATCACTATAATACATTAATAATTACCATACTACACGTAACTACTAAAAAAACATTCAATTCACCCCCAAACTATTCTAACAAAATACATGTGTTCTTTACTATCGCCATTTTCAATCCCACACGCAAAAACTTGCATACTCCCCCACTACATGGGCCCCTAAATATCTTTAATAACTAATTACAAACCATATCCAAACCAATTTTAAAAAAAAAGCTAGAACATATTAATTATTCCTATCCTACCTATCACTGAACCCCCCCCCCCCCACATATATATTAAATATATAATACACACGAACTTACCTCTTACCATATAGGTATGTTATCCAAAGAAGTCATCAAGCGAAAATGGCGAAAAAAACCAAACGTAACTTCACACTCTCGTCAAATCACACACATAACACGTGATTCTATATTACCTACCCAAAAGAAACAAATCAAAGAGCCATAGGCCACCAATAACCAACAGTTACGTTTTTACGTCATACTTTACAAATCAACATCATACTTTACACTTCGACGTCACACGCCACTTGAGCAATGCCATCTATCGGCTGAGGACCGTAATCACTACACGGGCCCAATGTCGTTATATGTTCTAAATTTGAAATTTCACCAATGAGGAGAATGAAAAAGAAAAAGGGCTTTAAGCACACCGCCCTTAGTCGAACTTTTCCGTAAGTTCTAATCGTAAGAAAGCATGTTCTTTGCTAATTTCTCATTCCTTGGTTTAAGTGAACTGTTAATAAAAACCACTCAATTTTCTTCCCTTTACCTTCCCGGTAGCGCACTACAAATTAAAAGCCACAACACCTGAGAGACATATTTCAACACTAAAAGCACATATTAAAAGAATCGCAAAACATGATCTAAAGTTTGCTGTTCCACTTCTTGCAACCTATGAGGTTAATCATAGTCAGTGACCGAAATATAAACACTTTACTTTTTAATTATTTACTTAAAAACTGACTTTTTAATTAATTTTTAATAATGAAATTACTGACTTTTTAATTATCTCACGAGTAAATTGAATTGAATAAGTTTATTTCACCAAAACATACATATATTGGTAGATAAAACACAGACAAGTTCACAGGTGAAAAAGGAGAACATAATAAGCAGTAGCTTTTGAATAAATGTTTCCTGAAATACACTTAAATTTAAAACATTGCAGGTGACCTTAATTTATACATTTATTTGAGCACATGAATTTTTGTGGTCCGACTCTATCATACACTATCTCAAATTTTGAAGCTTGAGTTCAACAATTAATCTAAAACCCAGTATTTTTGTATGGCAAGAAAAACCAGGGGGGAAAATAACTTGAAAATCGCCTTTGCGAGACTGCCTTCTTGTTCACCTCCAAGCGGAAGTGAGCACGAACCCAAAGCGTCCTTTCCACGCCTCAGCACATTTCCTATTGTGAATGCAATCATCGTAAGCAATGCAAAATATCCTTTGTTGAAGACTCGACAACGAATAAACACTGAATCACAAAATCAATTAACACTTACCTCTGTTTCATGCTGGAACTAATCAATACGAGAAACGATTCGATGTAGCAAGATGTCTAAGTGTCACACCGACGTGTGGAAATCCCTGGAGGTGCTGGGCAGCGGCGCCGTGTACTTGCCTTGTCAGCGCCAGCTGGGCTTCTGAGTCAGGGGAAGTGGCTCGTGTGGAGGCACACTTCCGCCTTCTTGCTGCCACGTGATTCGTGACATCAAGGCCCAGAAATAGGGCCGAGCCTTCAGACGAACAATCCAAGCAGAAAAGGAGAGAAGCTTCTGCTCAGGAGCTCTGCGAACGAGGCGATACAATGTGACGTCACGGCCCAGATCCTGGAGGGAAGAGACGAATGTTTCACTTCCGGTGTTGCCTCCGGCAGCTGGCCCGGACGTCTAGTGGGCCGTGACAACCCCCTCTAAGCTCCCTCCCCCCCTCGTAGATTATTTACGGCTCAGTTGAGTGAGGGACCCTAGACACGCGGATGCAGCAGACTCCATATGCTCTGCAGCAGCAGATACAGTCCGTCTTCCAACAGCAAAACAACAGCGAGCACTGAAACAAGATGTTTAACGTGTTTCGCAAGCAGCGAAGGTCGACTGCGAATGCACAGATGACACTCCCTATGTGTCATTGCTTATGTCTCGCTTTTTTTGGCACTTCCTCCAAACGTAAATTAGGGGAATTGCGTTTGCAGGAAATCACATTACACGACTTATCATTAAAGGACTTCACAGCACATTGAACATTCCCTTTCGCTGTGATGTAAGCGAAATTTCGATTTCACATTTATCCTAAAGGACAAGATTTTTTTTTTTATCTTAAATCGTGGGTTCGAGAGCATCGCAAAACAGATTTTTCCAAACAAAACTATTTACTAGATCCTAAGTTGAGATTTCCTTTAAAACTGCAGTAATTAATTTTACGTTACAGTTAATAATATTTGGCGAGCCTATTGTAATATTTACACTATTGGAAAATTTCAATGGGCAAGGCCATCTTATTGAAATTATCAGCACTGTAGGGAAGCATGGTCACCCGGCGCCCCAAACACACTTCCGGCCAAAAATGGCGCAAAAGCGGCAATGGGGTGCTTGCGTGGTGACCACCCCCCCTACAGTATTATTCTATGCTTTTGTCCATTCATGTGGTCACAAAAGACCACTGGGGATGGATTTGCGGCACTCTGGGACCAGGAAAAGGAGCAAACAGAAAAAATGGTGTCAAGGAGGGGGTGTGGGGGAAAGCAAATTGCAAGAGGACCACAGGTTCGATTCCCTCCTTGATAGTTGATAATTGTTCGTCTGATATATGGGTATCTGTATATATATCTGAAAGCGAAAAAAAAAATGGTTACGGGTAGGGGGGGGGGGAGCAGAAGTTGTTAAATGTGTGGAGCAATGTTTATGGTTAAACGATAAATAATATAATATTTACAGGCATAGAAACCAAACAGCGGGGGCATTCTCATAATGCAGCAGCTCGGAATCTGATAGATGTGTCAGTTGACCTCCAAAGAATCTATAACAATAAAGGGAGATGTGTTAATGTCTGTGGTCACCAGAACTCTTCATATAAAAACACTAGGAACGTAGAATTTTGGTAGAGTAGCATGTGGATGTGCAGTTCAAAATACAGATAAAAAAAGTGCCAGTGCTACAGATAAAAAATGCAACACCTGCAAGAAGTTATGCAAATGTGACGAAATTTAGGGAGGAGGTAGTATATGGAAATGATTAGGTTTGCAGGATGATCGAAACGATTGGACAGGCACGAGCTGACGTCACAGACGCAGAGCTCCTTTGTTGACAAAATGTTGTGGAAATTATTCTAAACCGCTGAAGATGCCGACAACCATTCCAACAATTAACAGACTTTGAGCGTGGAAGAATAATCGGCCTTAGAGAAGCTGATTTGTCGTATAAAGATGTGGCCAATGTTGTTGGCCGCAATCCCAGCACCAAAGGACATATATAGCGCCAGTGGGTTCAAGAAGGATACAGCACACGTCAACGTATGACCACTGAGTGACAAGACCGCCATTTGCGACGCATGGCATTGCGTGACAGATTCGCGACTACAGCGCAACAGCAACGGGACTGGCAACAGGTAACACATTGAATACCTACCAGGAGGACGGAAAACAACCGGCTTTTACAGTTTTCATTGCGAGCCTATCGTTCGGCACGTCTTCAATGGTGTCGCCTCAGACAAAACTGGAACAAACAAGAGGAAGTACCGTGGTGTTTAGTAACGAATCTCGTTTTTGTCTTGGTCAGCACTACGGTAGACAACGTGTTCACCATCATCCAGGAGAAAGGAATGCCACCCAATGTGTGCGATATCGTCACACAGCTCCAGTACTTGGTGTTTTGGTGTGGGGTGCCATTAGTCGGACATCTCGGTCAGAACTGGTCATCATAAAAGCTGCATCACAGCTCCCAAACTACCAACCCAGAAGTTGTTAAATTAAGGTCAGGGCCGGACTTTAGCATAAGCTAACTAAGCTTCAGCTTAGGACCTCACGATATGAGGGACTTCAAAGAAATGTATATTTTGTTTTTACTGCGTTAATTTTTAAAAATATTTATTGTGAAAACACTGTTCGTTTTTGCTTATCAATGCTAGAATAATGATTTCATCACATCAATTTCGTGTTTATTTTTCAATGTTCCCCTCATTCAGAATATATATATATACCATTTCAACTTTCGAATTTTTGGGGCCTCTTAAATTCGAATAGCTTAGGGTCTCAGTAGGTCAAAGTGTGACCCTGCCCAAGGTGGATCCTACCAGAAATCGTTTTTTGTAGGTATCATTTGCTAGGTTAAAATGAAATGCAACATTGGTGGGTGGGCAGCCAACCACCTTGCCCTTTACACGCCATTGTATAAAGAGAAAAACTTCACGAGTCCCATGCGTAACAGGATATCTCCTGTGATACTCTACTGCTGAAACGTTTTTATGTTGTTTGTCCGTGAGAAATCTCGTTTCTGACGGCATCAAAACGAAACGTGACTCGCGAGCAGCGTGGCCTGTTATTTAAATGCATTTTCAGGTTCGATTTTATGCAGAAAAGCTCTTTCAACGAACGACTCTGAAATCCAAAATATTCTCCGGCTCGCGAAATTTTATGCGTACAAAAACTATACATTTAAATTGAACATAAAGATTCATTATTTTCCGAAAAACGAAAAAAAAAGACTAGAGCAAAAAGAAATTTGATGTTTTTTCGCATTTTATACGCAATTAAAGAAAGTACGCGTATGACACACGCTACACTTTTAACTCTAAAACTGTGGATATTTAGTCTTTTAATAATCGTAAAACAGCCGTCTCGTGGCCGAGTGGTTAGCGCGCTTGGCTACTGATCTAAGGGACCTGGGTTCGAGCCCCGGGTAAGGAATGGATGTGTGTGTCGTTTTTCTGCTGAGGTCCTGCCATCATCTCAGATCTCCTACTGTGGCATATAAACTGACAGGCTCCTGTCAGATCTCTGTGGCAAGCAGCTGCTTGAGGAGGTATTTATTTTTTTTAAACGTAAAGCAAAAATGTAACTTAAAACAAACGGGGAGGGGGGGGGGCAAGAAACACAATTGAGTCTGAAAATTCTAAATGGGGGTGGGGCAAGAGACTGATTTCCAATGCAGTATAACATTTTCCTTTCTTTCCATTTTTCATTCTTTAAAAAATTTCTTGAAAAATGAAATATAATAAGTTTATCAATTTTTTTGTCTCTATTACTGTTACTAGCATTACCAAAATGGGTGGGTGAAGGGGGGGGGGGCTAACTTGATCCGTCCCTGGTACTTTGTATTTATTAAAGCTATTATTTCGTTCTGCCGTCCCGTGGTCGAGTGGTTAGCGTGCCTGGGTTCGAACCCCGGGTAAGGCTTGGTTGCTTGTGTTGTCTTTCTGCATAGGTCCAACTACCTTCTACTATGGCGTATTAAACAGACAGGCTCCAGTCAGACCTTTGTGGCAAGCAGCTGCTTGAGCGGTATCTAGTTTTTTTTATTATATCGTTCACAATATATGCTTTATTAGCTATTTCATTATATTTGTATCCAATAGAGAACTGAATACACTTTAACGTATTGAATTTAAATGTTGCTGGGATGCAAAATGTGATGTTGCTGTTTGTGTGTTGACGGATTAAGTAAATGGTTCTCTCACTGCCACCACCTAGAAGTGAAATAAAACTATGGGACCCCCTAGAATGGTAAATAAAATTATGCGATCCATTCTTTCTTCCCTGCAATTTAGGACCTACGTAATTAAATCTAATGATTTCAATATATTTAGATAAGATAAAATGAAACAAAAACATCTTTTTGCATGTAGCACATTTATCATAAAACGCTTTTTTTGTATAAAAATAAAAATAAATACCCCCTCAAGCAGCTGCTTGCCACAGAGGTCTGACAGGAGCTTGTCAGTTTATATGCCAGAGTAGAAGGTCTGAGAGGAAGGCAGGACCTCAGCAGAATAAACACCCATAATTTCACATAATTTTTTTTTTGGGGGGGGGGGGGGAAATACTAAACGTGTTAGCAAATATAAAACTGCCAAAGCTTAGCCACCTTCCCGCTACTCAGTTTGAGAACCACCGAGTTAAGGATTTCCCCCCTTTTTTACAGGTGAGGAAATATATGTTGGTGGCCGAGTGGTTAGCGCGCTTGGCTACTGATCTACGGGACCTGGGTTCGAGCCCCGGGTAAGGCATGGATGTTCGTGTTGTTTTTCTGCTGAGGTCCTGCCATCCTCTCAGATCTTCTACTGTGGCATATAAACTGACAGGCTCCTGTCTGACCTCTGTGGCAATTAAATCTAATGATTTCAATATATTTAGATAAGATAAAATGAAACAAAAACATCTTTTTGCATGTAGCACATTTATCATAAAACGCTTTTTTTGTATAAAAATAAAAATAAATACCCCCTCAAGCAGCTTGTGTGTTGTCTTTCCGCCACTGAAAATCCGCCCAAGCAGCGAGTGAACAAAGCTAGGGCACTGAGCCGTGAAGTCCGGCGATTTAGATTAGATGCATCATCGGATTAACGGCTTAACACGAGAGGTGTGTCTGTCAGCGTTTAACAACTCTCTTCACATGGTGCTTGAATACTAATCATTGTGTGCTCTGTAGTTTGTAATAATTGTTTAACAAATGAAGGCATTGCCTCTTAGTTCAAAGGATGAAAAGACCATGGCTGAAGCCACACTGACACCTAACAATTAGAGGCAATAAAACTGTGTTCTTAACTGCAGCAACACATATTAGCTACAAACCGATCCTTCGCCAGGTGTGTGGGGTAATGACAGACAAAAGGGTTACAGTTCTGTTTGGAGTCTACTGGGCCTCGTTATGAAACAATTGATGAATAAAATAGTTTACGTTACATACTAAAAGGAAGAGCATTTAATTCTGCACAAAAATTGTAAAATTTAAAAGGAAAAGAAATGGTAGGTAAGCATAAAAAGTCTTTTGCAAGTTCATTTGTAGTGATTTAAAAAAAACAAACCATTAATCAGTTTCCGACACTTAAAAGGGTTAATCGCTTGTAGCCTTACCCACTTCTGAATTGCTGTCTCTATCATACTTTTGTATTATCCCAATTCTCCAGCTGGTTTTGGGGCGGGGGTGGCTCAGTCGGTAGCGCGCCAGGCTCGTAATCTGTAGTTCCCAGGTTCGAGTCGCAGCTGGGTCAGCGTTGAGATTTATCTCCGCAAAATTCCCCGCCCTGCCCACGGTCAGTAGGGGACACCGATGGGCTTGGAAAGGCCGCCGCCGTCGGATGGGACGTTAAGCCGTGGCCCCGTGTGCGGGAGAGCCATACCCTGTGCACGTTAAAGAACACGCTGGATGGCCTTGACGGGAGGCTACCACCTGTCTCCCAACAGCTGTTCCAGTGGGTCCCCTCCCCCAACCTTCTCTGAGCCTTCGTGGTCCATGTGACCTGGCCATTTAGCCCATGGTGTGCAAAAAAGTCCCGCTTAGAGATAAAACAACCCAACCCAGCTGGTTTTCCTTTTATATCTCGCTCATGATGCAGTCGATTTCATTGGCAATTTAGTCATTTCATATATTTTCATGAGCTGTAAAATGTCTGACAGCTTTCTACGATTCCAACAACTCCTTCAGGGTGGAGTTGGATTTCCATTTATAGTTGTGTTGTTTTACTTCTGAGCGGCGCTTTGTTTTCACACAGTGGGCTAAATGACCAGGTTACAAGGACCCCAAGGGGCTCAGAGAAGGTTGGGGGAAGGCGAGCAGCTGAACAACTGTTAGGGAACAGATGGTAGCCGCCCGTTCAGGACATCCAGCGTGTTTTTTAATGTAAACTAAATACTGATTTAATTAAACTGTTGTAAATTTAATTTAATGGGGGTAACAGGGTATGGCTCTCCCGCACACGGAACCACGGCTTAATGTCCCATTCGACGGACGGCGGCCTTTCCAAGCCCATCGGTGTCCCCTACTGACCGTGGGCAGGGCGAGGAATTTTGCGGACATAAATCTCAACGCTGACCCAGCTGGGACTCGAACCTGGCTAGCACAGATGACACTCGAACCCATGAACTGCAGATTTCTAGTCTGGCGCTCCACCGACTGAGCCAATCACCGTCCTAATTTCTATTTTTAAATGAAGCGAGTGATGATGATCAAGCTCCAACATCAGGAGAAAAAACATTCAGAGTCACAGAACGAATGTTCACATACATTATCAGAAGAAATTTGTTTCTATGAAAGAAAAGGGAAATTCAAAACTCCATAATTGGGAAAAACGGGACTGAAGATAAATCAATTAGCTAAATAATAATTCCCACAATATTCCTTCTTATTTTATAGCTGTAGAAGCGGGAATATTTAACAATATGTTTTCTTCGAAACTAACGAAAACAGAATCATTAGACCAGGGTCACGACCCGAAATTCCCACTATTTTAAACTTCTTGCGATTGAAATGGGCCAGCACAGGATTTTGAGAAGAGTCATCTGATGATTTTCATTTCTTCTTCTTTCGATTGCTGCAAGTTTCCGCAAATTTGAGGTGAAAGTCTGATCAATATTTCTTTTATTTCCCTGCTTACCCTAGCAAACGGAAGCAAAATTAACCTGTGCATTTTAAGAAATTAAGAATATATTTCATTGAAAGATTTTACTGCCTAATTCAGTTTTTATATGAGGATATTTTTAATAAAAAAAATATATTCAGAAGTTGTTTAAAAAGACAGCGGCGGATTTACTAATGAGCGGATGCCTCCGTGAAATCATTCTGTGAATTGCTTCATAACTGTAGAGGTCATTTCAACTACATACTTCAGTGTCCTTATATGCTGTTCCGCTTAGAGCCTCTGCGCCTGTAAATACGCTACTGTGCAGAGATGCATTTTTAAAAGATTTTTTTTTTTTCGGAAGAGTTACGGGACGGGGGTGGCTCAGTCGGTAGCGCGCCAGGCTCGTAATCTGTAGTTCCCAGGTTCGAGTCCCAGCTAGGTCAGCGTTGAGATTTATCTCCGCAAAATTCCCCGCCCTGCCCACGGTCAGTAGGGAACACCGATGGGCTTGGAAAGGCCGCCGTCCGTCGGATGGGACGTTAAGCCGTGGCCCCGTGTGCGGGAGAGCCATACCCTGTGCACGTTAAAGAACACGCTGGATGGCCTTGACGGGAGACTACCATTTGTCTCCCAACAGCTGTTCCAGTGGGTCCCCTTCCCTAACCTTCTCTGAGCCTTCGGGGTCCATGTGACCTGGCCGTTTAGCCCATGGTGTGCAAAAAAGTGCCGCTCAGAGGTAAAACAAACCAACCCAACTCGGAGGAGTTAATTGTTTTTTTACAGGACTTTGGAACGTGTCTTGGAGCTTGCTCATGGTCCGGCTTCAGCTCCAGATAACTCCTGGCTCTTAACTTCGGCTACAGCTAAATGATGAAGTTTCAACCAATCATTTTAAATTTTAATTATAACTTCATATTTCCTAACAGTTTGCAGTTCTGTTCATAATAAAATATTAAATGTAGTCAGCGACAGAAATTTCGAATCAGATCAAGCATTATCTACAAATAGAATTATCAAAATATCATCAATTAGTAAGATGAAGAAGAAATACTTTTACCTAAGATCAAATAATTTATATAGCCGTTGCCATTTGGAAAAAGCCAAGAACTGAATAATTAAAAACTTTTGATTCCTTCGTAGGAAGAGAACAGTCTCCAAAATGCAATTTTTCATTCAAAATTTGAGTAATTATAAATGAAAACTCAAAGCTACAAACAACCACACAACACTGGTTTGTGAAACAGATTCCTCATAAAATTTCTACTCACTGAGTATCAATTTACAAAACTGCGAATGCAACACTTGTGTGATAATTCATCTGCATGAGAGAAAGGACCTCTCTAAAATGAATCGCATCGCTTACTTTGTAGAATATTGGGGGAGCATTCGCTCGTATTGCTTCTTCAGTTAAATTTGACCAATTTCACACAGAAAATGTTGCTTTCAATGCGACATTCAAAAGCTGCGTTTTGAATAGAAACGACGAGATTTGAAGATCTGTTTTCATCTTCCAAATTGCAGACACATATCTTTGCAGTTCGAGTTGTGTTGTGTTGTGTTGTTTTACCTCTGAGGGGAACTTTTTTGCACACCATGGACTAAATAGCCAGGTCACAAGGACCCCGAAGGCTTAGAGAAGGTTTGGGGAGGGGACCCACTGGAACAGCTATTGGAAGACAGATGGTAGCCTCCAGTCAAGACCATCCAGCGTGTTCTTTAACGTGCACAGGGTATGGCTCTCCCGCACACGGGGCTACGGCTTAACGTCCCATCCGACGGACGGCGCCTTTCCAAGCCCATCGGTGTCCCCTACTGACCGTGGGCAGGGCGGGGAATTTTGCGGAGATAAATCTCAACGCTGACCCAGCTGGAACTAGAACCTGGGAACTACAGATTACGAGCCTGGCGCGCTACCGACTGAGCCACCCCCGCCCCCTACAGTTCGAGTCCCTGCTGGGTCAGCGTTGAGATTTATCTTCGCAAAATTCCTCACTATGCTCACGGTCAGTAGGGGACACCGATGGGCTTGGAAACGCCGCCATCCGTCGGATGGGACGTTAAGCCTTGGTCCCGTGTGCGGGACAGACATACCCTGTGCACATTAAAGAACACGCTGGATGGCCTTGACGGTAGGCTACCATCTGTCACCCAACAGCTGTTCCAGTGGGTCCCCTCCCCCAACCTTCTGGGGCGGGGGTGGCTCAGTCGGTAGCGCGCCAGACTCGTAATCTGTAGTTCCCAGGTTCGAGTCCCAGTTGGGTCAGCGTTGAGATTTATCTCCGCAAAATTCCCCGCCCTGCCCACGGTCAGTAGGGGACACCGATGGGCTTGGAATGGCCGCTGTCCGTCGGATGGGACGTTTAACCGTGGCCCTGTATACGGGAGAGCCATACCCTATGCACGTTAAAGAACACGCTGGATGGCCTTGACGGGAGGCTAGCATCTGTCTCCCAACAGCTGTTGCAGTGGGTCCCCTCCCCAACCTTCTCTGAGCCTTCGGGGTTCATGTGACCTGGCCATTTAGCCCATGGTGTGCACAAAAGTGCCGCTCAGAGGTAAAACAACCCAACCCAACCCCCAACCTTCTTTGAGCATTCGGGGTCCTTGTGACCTGGCCATTAAGCCCATGGTATGCAAAAAAGTGCCGCTCAGAGGTAAAACAACCCATATCTTTACAACTGGCAAGAAATTAAATCAATTGCAATATCCACCTTTTGCTTCCGAAAAATTGCATCGATACAAATATAAAATAAATAAGTACCCCCTCAAGCAGCTGCTTGCCACAGAGGTCTGACAGGAGCCTTCAGTTTATATGCCACAGAGGTCTGACAGGAGCCTGTCAGTTTATATGCCACAGTAGAAGATCTGAGAGGATCCAAATTAACATGAATAACTGAAGACATGAGACTGTGCACATAAATTCACTTAACATAAATAAAAAATGCAAAAATATTAAGAGTGCATAAAATTTAGTAATAATATTACAAACAACATTTTTCGATCATTACTTTATTTTTCTATCTTGCGAGTGCGAATCTAATGTTTAACAATTTCAACTGCAATTTTCTGCTTTCAGCTTCTGAACTTTTACTGAAACTGGAGGTCAGCTACCTCAAGCAAGCAATCAACGTTCACATAAGAATCACATTATGAATCGCCATTGAGGAAATCCGCGACTGAGGTTCAAGAGAAAAGTAACCCATGTTTTATCAGGGATTCGAACCCAGACGTTTATGGTTTTGTAAACAATCGCTATGAAAAGAAACATTTTTCCTTGTTCTTTTGCGATTTTTTTAGTCAAGCGATGCATTTAATGCAGTCGAGCATCATCAGTCTGTTGCTCTGCAAGCTTTAGACTCATTCATAGAAAAGGCATTCTTCACATGAAGGTGTGCACGGGCATGCATCGTCATCTCCGTAGAGCCCAGCCCAGGAGCTTTAACAGCACCCTAATCACTTGTCTTCAGCATGGCTTGCTGCTGTCCGAGACGGGCCCTAGTTTGCACAAACAGGACCTAGTGCCTCCTCCTCCGTCCCTATTATGTCTAAAAGGAGATGGTGAGCTTCCTCTCGCTTTTATGCGAACAGGAAGTTGCGGACATAACTCCCCAGTGTCTTTCTCTTTACTTCCGGTCGGTCTTTGTGGCCCGCTGCAGCTGTGCGTACGGCGACAAAAGCCCGACTTCAGGTGGGGCCAAGACGGCCACAATGGCGCGGCTCGTGGCGCTCGTGCTACTCTGGCACGTGCACGGCTTCTGTTACCATGGCTACCGAGCTGCCCGTTAAAGGTAGGCGTCGGCATCCGGGATGTTGGCGTCTGGTTCCAGTGTCCTGTCAATGCGATCGATTCCACCTCTCTGGCACGACACGCCGCGTAGCAGTCACGAGAAAAACACTCGCCTCTGAGGATCACACCTCGACTCTTCCTCATTTGCTCTGCGAGCAAGTGGCAAACAACAGATGTGTTGCCCTGTTGGGAGAAACTGATGAAATGTACGGATTAAATGACGGACTCAAAACGTTACAATATTTGTAAAAAATTAAATATTTAATTATTTAAAAAGTTATGTATTTAATGCATATAATAATAGAATAGCCGTCCCATGACCGAGTGGTTAGCGCGCTTGGCTACTGATCTAAGGGACCTGGGTTCGAGCCCCGGGTAAGGTTTTCTGCTGAGGTCCTGCCATCCTCTCAGACTTTCTACTATGGCATATAAACTGACAGGCTCCTGTCAGACCTCTGTGGTAAGCAGCTGCTTGAGGGGGTATTTATTTTTTTATTTAATAATAGAATTAAGAGACAGTAATTTAAAAGTAGTACTACATAACACATGAAAGGTTCAACTAAGTAAACTTTGCTATATTACTTAACAAGGAAACTCCAGTGGGCGTGCATTGAGATTTTCTCCGCTAGATCGCGCTATGTATTCGGTAAAAAAATGGAAACAAATGGCTCTGGGTAGGACGACGTCCGTCAGTTGGGACGTTAAGTTGTGGTCCATGTGCAAGTTAAAGAACACGATCTACGGTTTTGAAGGCTGTTTGGTTGGTTTGGTTGTTTTGGGTTTAATGGCGCATTAGCATCTAAGGCTACAATGCGCCAAACATATATTAAAAGTTAAAAGTCGTGGTACCCTCAACCAATTTTTAAAAATATACTACAAAGACACGTACAAAGAATTTAAAACAATAAAATTGAAGAAAGTAACAAAAACAAATGTATAAATATGTTCAATATAAAAATAACCCAGGTGTAAGCGACCTGGGATAAAATAACCCAGGTGTAAGCGACCTGGATATAAAAATAACCCAGGTGTAAGCGACCTGGATATAAAAATAACCCAGGTGTAAGCGACGTGGATATAAAAATAACCCAGGTGTAAGGGACCTGGATATAAAAATAACCCAGGTGTAAGCGACCTGAATATAAAAATAACCCAGGTGTAAGCGACCTGGATATAAAAATAACCAAGGTGTAAGCGACCTGGATATAAAAATAACCCAGGTGAAAGCGACCTGGATATAAAAATAACCCAGGTGTAAGCGACCTGGATGTAAAAATAACCCAGGTGTAAGCGACCTGGATATAAAAATAACCCAGGTAAGCGACCTGAATATAAAAATAACCCAGGTGTAAGCGACCTGGATATAAAAATAACCCAGGTGTAAGCGACCTGGATATAAAAATAACCCAGGTGTAACATAAGGCCTGGATATAAAAATAACCCAGGTGCAATCGACCTGGATATAAAAATAACCCAGGTGTAAGCGAAATGGATATAAAAATAATCCAGGTGTAAGCGGCCTGAATATAAAAATAACCCAGGTGTAAGCGACCTGGGTTATTTTTATATTGAAGTATGTAGAAATGTAGAATTATAAATAGGGGAGTTAAACTATAAGCGAGTGAAATAACCAATATATCGTAAAAATTGAAATATAGAAGTAAAACAATAATGGTCTGATAAAAGATGTTCCAGTGTAAGAGGCTCGGACGTAAAATTATGAAAGTTAAAAAACATATGTCTTTTAAAGTTAAAACAATTAAAATATCCTTGATTGTTAAAATGGGTCTCAAAACTCGCACTTAGGTTCGTCGTCCGCCCATAAAAGAAACGAATGAGTAAGAAGGTTTCGATGGCGGTGTCCATCTTTCTTTACTGCTTCTCGAGTGGGTATCCTTACTCAAACTTTCTGAGTCTTTGAGTTCCTTGTGCGCCGCTAATTTAGTCCAGCATGTGAATACTAAGTACCGCTCAAAGGGGAAACGAGTCAAAATATTCTTTCATTTCATTTTACATAGAAAATACAAAAAATACCAAATAATTTCTCGAGAATGGTAAGAATGAAACACTATGCCTCCTTGCCAAAACAAATTGTAACATAGGATTTTTTTTAAATCGTTCAAATATTTTGCATATAAATTATCTAGTTGAAAATTATTTGTTAATAACCAAATTCGCATTCCATAACATTAAAAAAAATACCCAGTTTAAGTAACGTAATACTTGTCACTACGGGGACACCGGGACATTTTTTAATATCAAAGTACCGTACTTCTGTTCCACTTCCTACTGGGTTGGGTTGTTTTACCTCTGAGCGGCGCTTTTTTGCACACCATGGGCTAAATGGCCAGGTCACATGGAACCCGAAGGCTCAGAGAAGGTTGGGGGAGGGGACCCGCTGGAACAGCTGTTGGGAGACAGATGGTAGACTCCCGTCAAGGCCATCCAGCGTGTTCTTTAACGTGCACAGGGTATGGCTCTCCCGCATACGGGGCCACGGCTTAACGTCCCATCCGGCGGACGGCGGCCTTTCCAAGCCCATCGGTGTCCCCTACTGACCGTGGGCAGGGCGGGGAATTTTGCGGAGATAAAATCTCAACGCTGACCCAGCTGGGACTCGAACCTGGGAACTACAGATTACGAGCCTGGCGCGCTACCGACTGAACCACCCCCACTCCCTACTGGTATTCATACCTTGTGCGCTTTGAAGAACACGTTGGATGGCCTTGACACGAGGCTATCATCTGTCTCCTAACAGCTGTTCTGAAGACCCCTTTCTCCAACCTTCTCTGAGACCTTTAAGTTCTTGTGGCCTGGCCATTTACTCCATTGTGTGAAAAAAGACGTGCCTCTCAGGGGTAAAACAAGTCAACTCAATCCAATTATCGATATTTTTGTATTGAGTGATAAAAGAGCATTTCATAACAGGATATTGCTTAAAAAGAAAATTACCTAATCTGATGAAATCTAAATAATACCGTGAATTTGGCGATATTATTATAAAGCTCTGAAAATTTCTACTAGGAGTAATTCGGGGGAAAAACTAATATCTGACTTATCCTTCAAGGTCAAATAGAAGCGAAACACTCGTCTGGTCCTGCGAGAAGCGTGAAAATTGGTCATTCGGGTCATAGATCTCAGAAACATTACGAAATTTGGGATCCGATGTGCTATTTTCTAAGGTCAAATAGAGGTCAAACCGAGATCTAAGCGTGCTAGATACGTGAAATTGACGCCAAGTAGTATTTCGGGTCGTATAACTTAGAAGAGTTACAAATTGTGGGATCCGATCATTACCTATTACCTTAAGGTCGTAGATAAATGACCCAAAGGTTTAAATTTTAAGGTCATAGATAAATGACCCAAAGGTTTAAATTTTAAGGTCATAGATAAATGACCCAAAGGTTTAAATTTTAAGGTCATAGATAAATGACCTTAAGGTTTTAATTTTAAGGTCATAGATAAATGACCCAAAGGTTTAAATTTTAAGGTCATAGATAAATGACCTTAAGGTTTTAATTTTAAGGTTATAGATAAATGACCCAAAAGTTTAAATTTTAAGGTCATAGATAAATGACCTTAAAGTTTTAATTTTAAGGTTATAGATAAATAACCCAAAGGTTTAAATTTTAAGGTCATAGATAAATGACCCAAAGGTTTAAATTTTAAGGTCATAGATAAATGACCTTAAGGTTTTAATTTTATCTATAACCTCAAGATCATAGATAATATTAAAATATAAAATTTCGATCTATGTGTGCTGATGTGGAAATTGGTATCGAAAAGTTTCCAGATCTTAGATCTCGAGAAAAGTTTTTGAAAAATCTGAGATCCAGCATAGGGCTCAAGGTCAAATAGGGGTCGGGTTAATAGTAAAGAAATAAAGATATAAGGGGCGATAGATTTATCGTATATTCAAGTAAGTAAACTTTGTTATATTATCGTATTTACCAAGAAAACTCTCCTGTTCCTGTTTTAAAAAATGTTTTAAGTTTCATAAACGTGTTTTGACATAAAAAGTATTACATGCTTTAGTGTGATATTTTTACTATTAAAACATAAACAGTTATTGCATCAGCAACTTCATTGGTCCAAATGGCAATAAATGGAAAGATGAAAACAAGAGAACATTGAAAAACAAATTCCGATTCGAGTTTGGTAAAATCTTTAAAAGGAAGTGGTCCTCTTTGAGGAGGAGTTCTTCGAAGTGTCAATTCGCAATTAGTATGCGACTATCTGGTCATCATTCTATTAACAAGTCTGTAAATTAAAAATACTTTTCGTGCGAAAATTCGTTCTTATCTTAGTGATCAATGTGTGTGTATATGTGTGTGGTCAGTTGAGTTTCTTCCATTCTCGCTTTAATCCCATCAAAGAATATTGAATAATTATGATTTAAACTTAATATTTAATATTATTTTCAACTTAATAGTATTTTTTTATCTAATTTTTTATGTTCCACTTTGCATTACATGTGTATAAATTGGATGAAAAGCGTGAGATCCATTTTTGCCAAAATCACTATTTTATCAAATTGGTTTATGGCAAATATTCATAATCATTCTATTATAATGGCAAAAACACTATTTCGAATGGAAATATATGAGAAAATGAAACTTTATTTACTCGTATATGATAACGCTGAGGCATATCACGGGCGTTAAATGACATCTCACATCATAGTTTTATTGCTGCACGTTCATCTGGAAGATACTTCGCATGAGGAAGTTGTTTTCGTATGAGGAAATACGTTTCACCTAAGTTGAGACCTGATGTAAACAAACATCTCTTTGCCTATTGGTTAATGACCTCATAAAAATGTCCGCATAAAAAATTTGTCCGCATAAAAAATGTATGTGTAGATTTTGGCGTTATATTAGTATTTCAACAAAGCAATGGTCAGGAAAAATAATTTAAATCTATTTTATTTGGTTGCTACATGACGCACTTAAACGTTATTTAATTATAAATTTTTATTATAAATTATAATTTTAAAATAAATTTAAAATAATTATAATTTTAAAATAAATTCGAACATGGAATACGAAACTAAAATCAACAACTCTGGAAGAAGACAAGATGGCGTCATGGTGTATTTGTGTGCAGTGAAAATGGAATAGCCAATGGAAGCTACTTACAATTACTTATATGTAAAGTTTCAAATTTAATGATGAAATGTGTGGAGACGTAATAAATAGAATTGCAAGTGGATTGTTTGAAAATATATGTCCAGTGGCGGTCATAAGGAGGGGTCTATGGTCCCCTCCAAGAGATCCGCAAGGGTTTAATTTTTTCGTTTTAATTCCCAGCCAATTTCTTTTCCACCTTCAGTACCCCATAAGAAGACAAATGTAAGGATATATTTCTGGAGTACGAAATCCTTTATGGAACTTTTTACTACAAAATCCTTCGTATGTCCCTAAATGGCCCACTCCAGGATTGGGATTTATGGCCGCTCCTGTATGTGTCTCTACAAATGTATGATTAAAGTCAAATATTTCGTACAGGTAAGTAACTGCAAATAATTAACGGTTACGAAAATGTGATCAATTTACCTTGGCAGCTATCAGGGAAAAGGTTCAAGAATTCTTCATCAGAAAAATGAACTGCTGAATTTAAACAAAATATTAATATCGATAAACTCAGAGCCTACATTCAGTTTAATATTATACATATATAGTATATGACTTTAGATTTCCCACTCGCAAAGGCGAAGTTATTTTAAGCAAATTAAATGTATGAACAATATGATATTGTTATAACTTTTAAATACATTGGTTTCCATAAATTAAGGAAAATCCCTATGTTAAGTCAATGGGAAGCTAAAGTCAAAGCTCTATAACTTATAAAATGAGTTTCTTTGTTTAGAATAATTGATTGCAGATAAAGATCTCAATAAAATAAATCAATATCTTGATTTTCAACAATATCGTTCAGTATTTAATGAGTTATGGAATTTTGAATATTTAACAACAGCAATTCCAGTTTTAAGAAACTTACACAAAACTGAAGAATACTGAAATAATTCTTTACACAAAGTTCTAAAATACACGCTTATTTTATTAAACACTTTGATACAATACTTAGTACAAAGTGTTAATTAACTTCTGAAGTCAATTTTTGTTGCTGTCATTGTTATCGCTAAATATTCGAACGTCCATAACTCATTAAATACTGAATGAATATTGTTGAAAATCGAGATATTGATTTATTTGATTGAGATCTTTATCTGAAATCACATTTTTCAAAACAAAAAAAAAATTATTTTAGAAGTTATAGAGCTTTGACGTTAGCTTCCCATTGACTTAATATTGGGATTTTCCTTAATTTATGGAAACCAGTATAGAAAACGGAGCGTGAGTTCAAAAAAATGATTACCAACCAAATGAACTAATTTAAATACAAAGGTTACTAGATCACATTTGAATAACAATTTAACAACACAAATTTGTCTACCATCAGCATGAAGTTAAACCATCAAAAGAATGTTTCACAATACTTAACTATATTTCAAATAGTTGTATTACAATTCTTACAGACTTTTATATTCAAAGCATAAGGGGAATCTTTTAACAAACATTCAATAAGCAACACAATTGTGAATATAACTTATAAGTTGTCATGGTTTGCTTTTCCAATTCTATATTTCACCTTAAATTCCACGCCGGCGCCAAATCTCCTTTGCTTTTCCACTAGTAGACTTCTTGTACACATTATACTGCCACTAAATTAGGTTTCATAATGTTAACTTCGTACTTATAATAAAAATATATAAATACCCCCTCAAGCAGCTGCTTGCCACAGAGGTCTGACAGGAGCCTGTCAGTTTAATATGCCACAGTAAGAGATCTGAGAGGATGGCAGGACCTCAGCAGAAAAACGAAACACCCATCCATGCCTAATCCGGGGCTCGAACCCAAGTCCCTTAAGAACAGTAGCCAAGCGCGCTAACCACTCGACCACGGGACGGCTGTACTTATAATACTTAATACAAAACATTACTAAAAAGACAATCCAACTCTTTTACACTACGGTAAACTTCCTCAAAGTTTTCTTCACTCGTTATATTTTAAAGTCTATCTTTGTTCCAACAGATTAGTGGACAGATTTCTGACGCTGAGGCATATCACGGGCGTTATATGACACATCATAGTTTTATTGTTGCACGTTCATCTGTCGTAAAAATATAATAACATGGAGATGCAATTATCTTTGGCAAATTAATATCATAATGTGGGAATAAAACAAAATTTACTATTTAGATGAAATTTGAAAGTTAGGTTTCAACTTAGGTGAAACAGAGTATAGAAAATAACACGAAAGTGAAGATTACGTATATATTCTTCATCAAACCTCAGATGAAAGTCCCTACTAAACTTCAACATTTCCTTCTTGGATCTGAACTTGGAATAATACTTGCTAATTGCAATTTCTGTTTTATTTGTTCCTTACTATTATTTAAAAAAATTCAGTATTTTTCATGGAGGTACAAAAAAAAAAGCAAAAAAAAATATTTTTTCACAATCTGCATTTCATAGCAGCAAGAGATTTAATAGTTATTTATGACCTAACTTGTTTCTTTAATTAATGTATTCTTTTGTTATAGTTATGTAGAACATCACGTGCCCAGTTAAATTTCTCTCCCCCCCCCTCCTTTCTTTTGAGGCGGGACGAGATGATACGAAAGTAAGGTGGTTATCACGGGGAAAGATTCTTTGCAGCGTCTTTGAGCTTAAGGATGAACTTCAACTTTTCCTTTCGGATCGTAATTAAACTTTGATTGAGAAATTCTGCAATGAAAGATGGCTTCCAATTTCGTATTACCTCAGCAATAATTTTGAAAACTTAGCGAACTGATCTGATCGCTAAAAGAGAAATATAGCAATGCTTTAACAATGGGTGATACATTTTAATTTTAAACTCACTCTCTCGAAGGATAAATACAAAACAAATCTTATGAAATGTTTCAATGCCTCAGAATTTATCGTTGAATTCTCTAATATTTTTAATCAAAGTCAGATTGATTCCATTATAAAATCCCACCTTTTATTCCAATTATGTGATATATAATTTTTTATTCCAATTATAAACTCTCCAGCAGAATCTCGCAGAGAAGTTCCGAGAATTTCAAACAGAAGAGCATGATTGGATTCGTAATTCTTTTGAAGTGAATATAGGAAGCACCCACCTACAAATTATTGAGAACGAAAAATTAATAGTTTTCAAACAAGTTCTCATTAAAAATGGAGCTAAAAGCGAAACCTTACAAGTTTTTGGGTCTCCCTACCGTCCCATGGCTGAGTGGTTAGCGCGCTTGGCTACTGATCTAAGGGACCTGGGTTCGAGCCCCGGATAAGGCATGGTTGTATGTGTTGTTTTTCTGCTGAGGTCCTGCCATCCTCTCAGACCTTCTACTATGGCATATAAACTGACAGGCTCCTGTCAGACCTCTGTGGCAAGCAGCTGCTTGAGGGAGTATTTATTTTATTTTTAAAGAAAGAATATCCAGAAATTTCTGCAAAGGTTAATGAGGTGCTATTACCATTCGCTAATTCTAAAGATAATTTGTCGAAAATAATTACTCTAAGAAGCAAATTTCGTTCTCGCCTGGACGAGGATTCAGATATCAGAAGTTTCAGGATCAACTACAGAAGGGATATCCTTGCTGCTAAAGTCTCAATCTCCACCTTCTCATTAAATAGTTTGATATATATATATATTGAAAAATTGATAATATTGAATATAAATATTGAAATATGCAACATAATGTTGTAGACCAACTAATAATTTAATTATAAAAGTTCTTATGTACGAAAAGTATTTTTTTTTTCATATGAACGCAACTGAATTTGTAACGGATTTTGATTTCATCTTGCAAGGACTATGAATTATGTGAATGAATAAGTGAAGGAAAAACCTTCTACGAATTATGTGAAGGAAAGGAGGGCGTGACTTACTTAAAAAAATGTTCACTCTTAGCTTCATCACGAGTTGTCATTTGATATATAATTTGTTACTTTCGTTTCTCGCATTGAAAGATTTAAGGAAACTGCTTACCCATTTATTTTTTGAGAGGGGGGGAGAAAGGCCTTATTTCTCATGTCAGAAGCTTCCAATTGATACTTAAGACGTTACAATCTGTTAAAAGGTTGAAAAGAAACTGGGAAGCAACCATTTTTACAAACATACAAAAAAGGCAAAGGAGAATCGATAAACAACAGAAAAATACGTAAAAAGGTTAAAATTACAGCGAGCTAATAATTTGTCGGTTTAGTAAGGATATTTTACTAAGTGGAACTGTAGCTATTAGTGCGTTTGTTTTTATTTAACCCTAACAACTGCGTGAACTATGAATGTTTAAATCATAGTTCACTCAAGTTGTGATAAATTACTTGTAAATATTTGTAAAAACTATTCTTGTCACTAACAACTTTGCACAAATAAATACTAATTTCGATATCTTGTATAATTTATAAAAAATATTTAAACATACAGTAAGAGGACTAACGTTTCTTGCTGGATTAGTTAAAGTTATGCTTAAAATGTTTTAAAAAGATATGCTAACAGAAAAAAATTGATTTTTATATTTTTTAATCAAGAACAAGCGAAGCTACTAGCTTCCATTGCACTTGAAATAAATAAATAAAAAAAAAATACCGACCTCAAGCAGCTGCTTGCCACAGAGGTCTGACAGGAGGCTGTCAGTTTATATGCCATAGTAGAAGGTCTGTGAAGATGGCAGGACGGGGGTGGGGGTGGCTCAGTCGGTAGCGCGCCAGGCTCGTAAACTGTAGTTCCCAGGTTCGAGTCCAAGCTGGGTCAGCGTTGAGATTTATCTCCGCAAAATTCCCCGCCCTGCGGATGGTCAGTAGGGGACACCGATGGGCTTGGAAAGGCCGCCGTCCGTCGGATGGGACGTTAAGCCGTGGCCCCGTGTATGGGAGAGCCATACCCTGTGCACGTTAAAGAACACGCTGGATGGCCTTGACGGGAGGCTACCATCTGTCTCCCAACAGCTGTTCCAGTGGGTCCCCTCCCCCAACCTTCTCTGAGCCTTCGGGGTCCATGTGACCTGGCCATTTAGCCCATGGTGTGCAAAAAAGTGCAGCTCAGGGGTAAAGCAACCCAACAACAAGATGGCAGGACCTTAGCAGAAAAACAACACACACGTCCATGCCTTATCCAGTGCTCTAACCCAGGTCCTTTAGGTCAATAACCAAGCGCGCTAACCACTCGGCCACGGGACAGAATGCATTTGAAACAGAAGCAAATAATTATATATATAATTGATAGCAAATAATGCTTCTTGCTAAACAGATGCTATTTATTTGATTTTAGTATAATGTCAACGGTTCAGATATCGTGTGTTTTTATACATGATGCACACATTTCTTGGGATGTTTGAAATGTTAGGTTTTCTTGGACGTAAATGAAATAAATGAAAGTTCAGTAGTTGGCTTTTAATATTGAACACATTTTCATGGTTCTTTTCAATGAAACCTTTCTTTCGATAAGCCAGCACTAAATTGTTAGTTTTGAAAATTATTTTGGTGTTCCTAGAGGACATCAAGGACTAAATAATTTTCATTTCTGCGTAGAACGAAGTAAAAATCAATCGCCATCATCGCATGCGGAAATGAAGTCGTTCTTTTGGCATCGCTTTTTTAAAAGTGCAAACACTTTCCCGTCCGTTTTGGGGGAGGGGATGACTAAGCAGCGCGCCAGGCTCGTAATCTGTAATGTAGAGTAATGTAGAGAAAATGTAGCAATGTAGAGCAACAATTTCCGCCCTGCATTCGGTCAGTAGAGGACGCCGATAGTCTTGGAAAAGCCACCGTCCTTCTGATAGGATGTTAAACCGTGGTCCCGTGTGCGGTAGAGCCATACCCTGTTCAGGTTAAAGAACACTGAGTGGTCATGACAGGAGCTACCATCTGTCTCCCAACAGCTATTCCAGTGGGTTCTCCTTCACCTAGTCTTCTCTGAGACTTCGTGGTCCTTGTGACCTGGCCATTTATGCCATTGTGTGTAAAAAAGTGCCGCTCAGAGGTAAAATTTTGTCAAATATCGCAAACAACTCTACAATCCAAAGTGAAAATTCAATTTCAGGCAGCCATCGGAAAATCTGATTGTCAAAAGAAATGAGGTTAAATTCAAAAGAAAATAATGGAATGAGATTAAAAGAAATGAAATTAAATTTAAATCGCATTTACTACGAATTCATGTTCAATAACTTATTAAGGAGCATCTAAAGTAACTAAATATATAAATAAATTGGTCCTTTAGTCAAAGGGGCCTGATTCGAACCCCGGGTAAGGTATGAATGATTCTTTTCTTATGGAGTCTATCTGCTGAGGTCTCGTCTTCATCGCAGATCTTTATGGCATATTAAACTGAGCAGTGCCGTCTTAACGTAACGAGGTCCCCGTCGCCCACTACAGGGCATCGCTAGCACCCATGAAAAATTAATAAAATCATCAATTTCTTTTTTAATATTTTTCTACCGTTTTCTCATGTTAACAAAATCCCTATTCTACGTCTTTGTCAAATTTTCAAATTATTTGATATTTTTCCTTTCTTTCAGACTTCAACATAGCGGCCTCTCATATTTTTCGGTATATGACGAAGAAAATCCCACATTTTCTGTTGTTGATGGTGAATATAATCAGTAGTAAGGAATAGTTAATCAGTAGTAAGGAATAGTTTCTGTCAGCAGTGGAACGTTGACGGTTTTCGTCTCGCCCATGATACAAATAACGAGGTTAAATGACAGCGTCTCATTGAAGAAGCTGCTTGAACTATATGACGCTAAGTCATCCAACCCATGTTGTACCATAGTTTCAGCAGAGGTGGCTAGTCATTAGGGGCCACAAGGATGAGGCCTAAAAACATTTCTGAAATATATGATAAAATATTAATCTAAACATGAAATTAGAATGAGTAATAAAATCCGTAATTCACGTGAACATTTGTTCTTTGAAGTATTTTTGCCCGTTTCATTTTCATTCGGTACTCATTCAGTGAAGCGGTACGCTCAAAACCTCTTTGTGTTGTTGTCTTCAAGGATATCAATGAGTCTGCTGAGAATTTGTCCTGTACATTTGCGATATGGAAAAAGATTCGAGGTTACTCGCCTACTGTCGTTTCTTTTCCATTAAGTAGTTTTATGGTTTGCACAAAGCCTGACATTATCAAAAAATCACAAAGCGTGATCTTATCCTCGTTATTTATTAGTGGATTAGATTGATCGCTACTTTCTCTAATTAAACATACGCGAAAAAATAGGGTGTTTTCTTTTGAAATAAAGATATTAATAAAACAACGTTTGAAAACTATTACAGTGTTTTTTGCACTGATATTCATTTTCCGGGTTCAAGAAACTATAGAAAATGAATATCCCTTAAGCATCTGTTTGCTCCAGAAGTCTGAAAGGAGGCTGTCAGTTTATACGCCATAGTAAAAAGTCTGTGAGGAATGTGAAACCTCAACAGAAAAAACATTCATGCCTTACCCGGGGCTCGGATACAGGTCCCTTTGATCATGAGATAAATGCGCTAACCACCTCACTCAGCCACGGGACGGCTTCTCAGCCGCTGTATAAACTCTTGTTTCGTAATGGAAAGAATTATAAATTTGAAGAACAAATACGAAACTAAGGCAGCATCCATGCCAAAAATATTTTTCTATTTTTGCCTTTTCAAAGTTAATGGATGTCGGAGAATCCAGAGCTTTGTGCAGTTTTACACTACCCTTTAATTATGTCTTCATTAATATTTCCATTTAAAAGAAACTACTGCAATCTTAACGATTGCTGCTGTAATGAGATTTCTCAAGTTAATTGTGTTAAGTATCTTGGAACACATCTGGACTCTAATTTAAAACTGAATACTCACATAACTATGATTACAAATGAATTAAGGTTTTATTTATATAGGTTATATTATTTAAGAAAAATTGGATCAAATATTTAATTCGACTGTATATTTCACGGTTTCAGGCTGCTATTAGCTGTGGGCTTGTCAGCTGGGGAGATACATATTTATGTTCCTTAAATAATATTATAAACATACAAAATAAATATTTAAAAGCTATGACTTTTCATAACAAAAATTGGTACAATAAGCTTATTAAGGAAAACATTATTCTTGATTTCATTAAAATTATATGTATACCGTATAGCTTTTTATATACATAGAAACCCAACAATTTTGCAGATGAAAATTTCAAAAGGAAGTTTGAGGGATTCAGAATATAAGTTTATTGTTCCATTAGCTAGAAAAGAAATTTCCCATCGGCATTTCGTGTTTTACGGGTCAAAATTTTTTTAACTTCTTGCCTTTTAATATTAAGAATGAACTGTACAAAGACATTTCGACAAAAAGATAAAAAATTTTTAATTCATGAAGAGAAGCGACATTGAACAATTTTATAGAATTATTGTCTAAATTTTGTTTGAGGTTTCACTATTTAAAAGCGAGTTGGAACCTTTTTAACTTTTTCCTTTATTTCATTTTAATTTTGTTTCATTCTTAAATATACATATGACTAGTTACTGTAGAGGACAATGAGAGCAAATTGCTCGTTGTCCCTGTTAATATGCAAAATATTCTCTTCTTAATTCTTTTCATTATTTTGTTTTATTTTTAAGTTTTTCCTTTTTCTTTACATATTGATAATTCTGATATAATCATAATATGTATCCATTGTGTATGAATTCAGGAACAGTAATTTATGGATGCGTATCATGAAAATGTACTGTGATGGAATAAAATTTATTATTATTATTATTAAGAGTAAATAATAAATATCCCTCAAGCAGCTGCTTGCCACAGAAGTCTGACAGGAGCCTCCTGCCATCCTCACAGACCTTCTACTGTGGCATATAAACTGATAGGCTCCTGTCATACCTCTGTGGCAAGCAGCTGCTTTAGGGGATATTTATTTTTATTCATTTATTTATTAATAGTGTATAAGAATTTGATCGAAATGCATATTAGTTGAGTAATGGTAATTACGCGAATGCATTGGCATTTGTAAAGCGGCATAATTCTCGTAGTTATGCAACAGGTGATTCCTGGAAAACGCGCAAAAAGGAAAGGGATTTCTACCATGTACATTTTAAACATAGAGCATAATAAAATTAATTTTGAGAAATTTCTTAATATAAAAAAAATTGAGTCCCGTATAATTAAATAAACCGAAACAAAATTAAAGATCCTGACTTAGGATTAGAATAATGTTATAAATTAAAAACAACTCCACAGAAGGAAACTTTTTTTTCTCCAATAAAAAGAAAAACAAATGTTGTAAAATAAAAGAGCGCATTATTACAATTGGAATAATGGTGTGCCGTTTAATGTCAGAGTATCTATATCTGGAAAAGGTGAACTATGTGCTCAATCTCTTGAGGAAGGGCTAGATTATGGTTCTAATGAGGGTAAATTCATCCTCGTCATCAGAGCATTGACACTTTCTTTGGGAAATGAATCTGAGGCGAATATGGCGCCAAGGGATGCGATGGAGTTGTAGATGAAAGAGAAGCCGACGGACTTGGAGTCTTAGGATTTTTGGGTCAGTGTGAAATTACGTAACAGTGTGAAAAATTAGTTAATTTCTATATCTCAACTGCTAGGGTTGGGTTGTTTTACCTCTGAGCGGCACTTTTTTGCACACCATGGGCTAAATGGCCAGGTCACATGGACCCCGAAGGCTCAGAGAAGGTTGGGGGAGGGGACCCATTGGAACAGCTGTTGGGAGACAGATGGTAGCCACCCGTCAAGGCCATCCAGCGTGTTCTTTAACGTGCGCAGGGTATGGCTCTCCCACACACGGGGCCACGACTTAATGTTCCATCCGACGGACGGCGACCTTTCCAAGCCCATCGGTGTCCCCTACTGACCGTGTGCAGGGTGGGGAATTTTTGCGGAGATAAATCTCAACGCTGACCAGCTGGGACTCGAACCTGGGAACTACAGATTACGAGCCTGGCGCGCTACCGACTGAGCCACTCCCGCCCCACGAATGGCGTCAAGTCATGTGCCAAGTTCGGAATCGTTGATGGAAATCGTTGGATTTCGTTGATGGAAATCGTTGGAGTTCGGAATCGTTGAAGGAAATCGTTGATGGAATCAAAAAATTTTGATTAAAATGCAGTGGGAGAAGAAGATTCATCAATGTTCACAAATTTTAAATTCTTATGTGCAACGAAAACAATTTTTTTCAGTTTTGATCAAACATTGAAATTGCAATGCAAATTTTTCTTTCTATATGACGGTTACAAATGCGAGCGATTAATGTTCGTTCTCAAAACTTAAATTCATTAAAAATGAACTAAGAAATCACATGACACAACCATGTTCAAATAATTTAAGTTTGATGAATATTGAAAATTTTAGAAAACATTGATTCTAATGAAGTCATTTATGATTTTTGCCATGTGGAATTGTACAAAAATACTTAGGTAATATGTGTATAAAAAATATATTTTTTAATTTCTCTATACTTGCATTTCAAAACATATTCATATAATACATTGTACTATTATTTGTAATTAGATTTGGTTTCTGATAATAGATCTGCATGTTATGATAACGTTCAATAATGACAGGAACATGAGCTACTCTTCCAAATTTGCCGATGATCCAAAATGCTGTTGAAACGTCTCTGAAACTGACAGGCTCCTGTCAGACCTCTTGTGGTAAGCAGCTGCTTGAGGAGTAATTTATTACTTATTATTGAACAGTCTACTTGTTGGAGAGCGAATTGAACCTATTGAAAGGAGCCTCTCAGTATGAAACGCGGTAGATGAGATCTTTGAGAAAAACGATGTCTCAGCGAAAAAAACACTTCAGAAAAAAAAATCTGTCTTTTCTGCTGCCAAATGTAAGGCAACTGCTCACTTGGGGCGAGGGTGGCTTAGTCGGTAGCGCGCCAGGTTCGTAATCTGTAGTTCCCAGGTTCGAGTCCCAGCTGGGTCAGCGTTGAGATTTATCTCCGCAAAATTCCTCGCCCTGCCCACGGTCAGTAGGGGACACCGATGAGCTTGGAAAGTCCTCCGTCCGTCGGATGGGACGTTAAGCCGTGGCCCCGTGTGCGGGAGAGCCATACCCTGTGCACGTTACAGAACACGCTGGATGGCCTTGACGGGAGGCTACCATCTGTCTCCCAACAGCTGTTCCAATGGGTCCCCTCCCCCAACCTTCTCTGAGCCTTCGGGGTCCATGTGACCTGGCCATTTAGCCCATGGTGTGCAAAAAAGTGCCGCTCAGAGGTAAAACAACCCAACCCAACTGCTCACTTAGCAAGTCGGTCGAAGTGGTTTTCCTTTTAGCTACACTATTGTGCACACAGTACGCTAAATTTAAGATCACAAGGACCCAAGTGTTTAGAGTTGGGCGACACTTTCCCCTGTGGCCTTGTGAGCTGACGTCTCTAATTAAGAAACCAATCAATGAAAATCAGGTGATGGAATCGTAAATGACAAAATGGAATAAGTAAACAAATAAATCTCTCTAGTATTGGCGAAATAATGACTAATAACAAAATAGCACAACCGCAATGGATACAGTAAAAGAAAACACTCTAAAAATTACAATCCGGGATGAAAATCTCTTCAAGCAGTTTAACCGGGCAGAGGTGAAAGTTGGGAGATTTAAAAGGCGTTGAACGTTCTTCTCTTCAGAGTCGATCATTCGTTGCTTTCAGACATGTTTTGGTGAACTAAACTAATTTCTTCTTTTTAACTCCAAGGTTGCATTTGCATATGCAAATATATGCCCAGCAGACTCATTGCACGACGTGCATGCTAATTCTTCGTGAAGGAAAACACCCTGAGCCAAGGATGATTCCATCCGAGTCATCACCAATGCCGCTTCGTCATCCCTCTTTATTCAGATGAAAGATTTCGGATCATGTGACAGAATCATTCTTCAATTGCCGGATATAAATCTTCCACCGTAAACGTAGAAAAATGCTGACAAAGCAGAGCTGGTGCCTCTTCGTATTTGAAGAGAACAATGATAAATAATCAGTTAAGATTTAAACGACTATTTTCTTAAACTGTCGATCTGTGTTACAATCTCTCTTTTTTCCTGTTGAAACGAATAAATTATATGCTGCATTATATGTATAATCAGAATATCAAACTGGCTTATTAATCTAATTAATGCATAGATTCCCAACGGGGGCGATACCGCCCCCCAGTGGGCGCTGGAGCCTTCCATGGGGGCGGTAGCGGATCCAGAGGCAAATGGGGGGCGTTGAGGCAGTCAAGAGGGGTGGTCAAATAAATAAATAAATTTAATGGAATTTTCTGTGACAACCTTTTTATCTCTTCTATTCTGTGGTGTCTTCCTCGTGATTCTGGTCATCCACTACCTCATCCCTCATGTACAGCTTTTCAACTGCAGCTTGGACAATAAGTTCCCTGTTACCGCCTACTAGCGTACTGGTACGTCTGAAGTCGACTGAGATGCTCTCAAAAGTTCTCTTCAAGATCACAGATTGGATATAAGCTTCAATATGTTTTCCCACTCCAAGTCGCTTTGAGTATGCTTTATGGTACATAGTTACAATACCATCCCACGTCAAAACATAAGGTATAATATTAACATTACACTTGTGAATTAGGCTCAACTCATTAGCCAGCAGATCATACTTCGTCTTATTTTCAACCTCTACTGTCTGCAGGTTATCCTGAGATGTTATTCCTACTTCAATAATTGTAATCTCATTCAATACCTTAACATGCACTGCTATATCAGGCTTATTGTGTTGGACATGTGTGTCCGTCCTGATAGGCAAATCAACCTTGATGCAATAATAATATAATAATAATAAATTTATTATATTTAATATTTTTTTATAATTATTTTTTGAATATAATAAAATACTTTGAAAATACCTGTTTTCATGAATAAATATTTTATCTAGCTATGTAAATTATCTTATTGTTATCGCGTTAATAAGCATTATTAAATTCGCATTAGGTATACCTATACCTAATTTGTTTTAGTTTAGAATAGATTACCGTGACAAGTCCTTGCAAGTTGGTAGGCAAACACGCGGTTCATGCAATTTAACGTGTTTCGACAAGAATATGGGAGCTTGAAATGACTTGTTTACGGAGCAAGTGCGCCGGCATCGCAAACATACAAGTTAATGCGTGCACAAAATCAAATCTATAAAAGCGATAGCTCTAGGAATGTTTTATTATTTTTATGTGCTTCGCCGTGATAAATAGTCGTGAGTGATAAGTGTTAGAAACTATCTATAAATCTGTTGAGAAGTTAATTTGTATTTGAAAATGTCTGAATCTACATCTAAAAAGAAGTGCCGGCAGTACAGTATTGAGTATTTGAAATATGGATTTACGTACTCTCCTACAAACCAATCATTACCTATGTGTTTAATTTGCCGAAAAGTTTTTTCAAATGAAGCTATGAAACCTTCTAGGCTTCAAGAGCATTTAAATAAAATGCATGCTGATAAGAAGAAGAAAGATTTATCCTATTTTCAAGAACTGGAAAAGCAATATTTAAAACAGCCAACTATGTCAAACCTTTTTGCGTCGTCTTCTAAACAAGATGATGATGGACTACGAGCCTCATATAACGTTTCATTGTTAATCGCAAAAGCAGGAAAACCACACACAATTGGCGAGGAATTAATTTTGCCGGCAGTCAAAGAGATATTAAAAACTGTTCATCATAAGACACTGTCAAATAGCATCAAAAAATTCCTCTCAGTAATAATTCAGTGCAAAGAAGAATGGATGAAATGGCAAAAGATGTTGAAATATCATTATGTGATTACTTAGAGGCGCAAATTTTCCATTTAACGCGATGAATCAACTCTACCAAATAACGAAGCTCTACTCTTATCATACGTACGATTTATAAAAGAAGAAAAATTTCATGAAGAGTTATTTATTGCTAAAAATTTGGAATCTGATACAAAGGGAGAATCTATATTTAATACCACGCAAAAGTTTTTTCAAGAGAAAGAAATTCCTATTTGCAATATTTTGTCTCCTACTACTGATGGTGCTCCAGCAATGACAGGGCGTTATAGGGGTTTCATAGCGCATTTGAAACAAGCAGTACCAAATGTACTCGCTATACAATGTATTGTTCATCGTCAGCATTTGGTTGCAAAAAAATTTGAATGAACCTCTGCATACGTCGCTCCATTACTTTATTAAAGCAATCAATAAGATTCGAAGCAATTCATTGAATGACCGATTATTTGGTAAGCTTTGTAATGAAAATGATTAAGATTACAATCGCTTGCTGCTGCACACAGAAGTACGTTGGCTCTCTAAAGATGTTTGTCTGAATCGTTTTTTCAATCTATTTGACTCAATACTGGACTTTCTTGAAGACAGAGACGAAAAATTGCGCGAAAACCTGATTACGTCAAAAAATGACATCGCTTATTTGACAGACCTGTTTACTTATTTACTGCCAACACTTGGAAGTTCTTCAAGTTGATTTTACGGAGCGTTTCCAAGATATTTTAAACATGAATATACCGAGTTGGGTTTTAGATCAAACCTTTCGCAAACACAGATACTGAAGAATCATCAAATTTGGAAGAGGAACTCTTAGAACTCACGACTAACGAAGCACTCAAAGGAAAATTCAAACATGGATACCAAGAGTTCTGGCTTCAAAAATCAATACCAGTTCTCTACCCTGAATTGTGGGCAATAGTACAGAAGTTTTTAATCGCATTTCCTTCGTCCTATATGGCTGAGCGTGGATTCAGTGCAGTAGCTAATTTACTGTCAAAGAAGAGGAACAGACTACACATCACTGAACGTGGCGATCTGCGATTGATGTTAACGAAATTGGAACCCGACATTAACAAATTGTTAACACTCACCAGCCTCAACCATCTCATTAATTTTTTTATTTATTATTAATTTTGTGTTTAGCTCGTTATTTTTTATTTCTTATTGATTCTGTGTTTATTTTTAAAATTTTAATAAACAATTTTATTGTACATTTGGTTGTCGTTTTATTAATTTCTGCTTTATGATTTTTAATAGATAAATAAACAGATAAATTAGGTACAGATAATATGCAACAATATTTTAATATTTCATATAAAATTAACTATTATGGACTAGGGGGGCGTTGAAATTTTTGTTCTCTTCTAAAGGGGGCGATGGTCCAGAAAAGGTTGGAAATCACTGAATTAATGCAATGCCGATGATAGCAGCTTTCGACTAGGAGGGTCTCCCCAAACCGCAAGCACGTCACGCTGGTTGGCGAAATGAAAAGATCCTTTCACTTTTAGGCAGGGAAGGCGTGAAATTTTGCGGGGCCGGGTTACAAAGTTGTGTGGAGCCAAAAAAAAAACACATTTATATGTACTTCTAAATTTTATAAAAATAAATTATTTATTATAAGCACAAAGTGCGGTACATATCTACATACAACTATAGGAACAACGAGTATCTTACAAATATTCCATAATTTTTCTCGCTGCAAAATCAAAACTGACCGATTTCGCTACTTCGGTCAATTTTGACCGAAATTTCGTTTTTTACGATGAACTTTTCGTGGACCACGGGGCTGCTTTTAGGTAACTTAGACATTTTAAGCATTTGCTACCTATCTAAAGAAAATTTAAATATAAACAATATACGTTTTGGTATATTCATGTGCATCAAAATCAGCATTAAAATCATTGCATTGGTAAGGTTAATTCCTGTTTTACTGACTACCTATCCCTCTGTATTTTATTAGACGAACCAGGACCGGATTTCCCATAAGGCATGTCAGACCTAGCGACGCCGACGTAATAGGGAAGCCCGCATTCAAGTGTTAAATTATGTACTTTTTAACATTTAGGAGGAGTACAAAACTAGTTGCCGATATCTGTGGACATGGTTCAAGAGTGTTTCATAAACTCTCTCTCCTTCCAATCAAAAGCGGACTGTCAAAGGATGTGGATTGTGAAGATACATAGTTTATTATCAAAGGTAATGGAACAATTTCGTATTATGTGAATGGAAAACCACATTAAAATAAACATTTTACAAAAAACAATACTCCAATATATCATTTATAGATCTCGATCAAATATATTCAAAACTCGATTTTAAGAAACGTTCGTATAACATTTAAAGAGTCATTGAAACTGATAACTTTAAAGTATTAATTATTGAAGTTTAAATGTTATTGCTTATTAAATAGTATAAATTAAGTGCTATGTATAAAAATAATTAAATATTAATACTTATAGTATTTGGTATCAAAACTGTATTACTTATCATTAAACTTTCCACAAGAATTTCGATTATATTATTTTCTTTCTTCATTGTTGTAAAAAATACAAAAAGGAAACGTATTGCACATTTGAAAAGACTGTACATAAGTACGCACTACCGCTTCTTGTACTGCGATGAGCACGAGGTGTAAATTCGGCCTTGAGGCGAACCCGAGTTCACGAACCTTGAAATGTGTTCTTAAATTTAAGTTGTTTTTCTCCACAATAATCAATGCTATATCCGTTAATATGTTCCTCTATCTCTATTCTATATCAACTTTCGTCGTGTAGGAGAAAAGAAGTGCACACTTAGATTCATCATAGTGTCTAATAGGCACAGTCCAAAGTCCCTTGGGGCGGGGGTGGCTCAGTCGGAGCGCGTCAGGCTCGTAATCTGTAGTTCCCAGGTTCGAGTCCCAGCTGGGTCAGCGTTGAGATTTATCTCCGCAAAATTTCCCGCCCTGCCCACGGTCAGTAGGGGACACCGATGGGCTTGGAAAGGCCGCCGTCCGTCGGATGGGACGTTAAGCCGTGGCCCCGTGTGCGGGAGAACCATACCCTGTGCATGTTAAAGAACACGTTGGATGGCCTTGACAGGAGGCTACCATCTGTCTCCCAACAGATGTTCCAGTGGGTCCCCTCCCCCAACCTTCTCTGAGCCTTCGGGGTCTATGTGACCTGGCCATTTAGCCCATGGTGTGCAAAAAAGTGCCGCTCAGAGGTAAAACAACCCAACCCAAAGTCCCTTGCATCCGTTTGACACCGATAGAAAATACAGGTGTTTCTTCTAAGTCATTCTGACGTCAATGCGTGAGCTAACTTAACTATACTGCACGGGCCCGGGCTCCTAGGGGGGGAAAACCAGCGGAGGGGGGGGGGAGAAACACAATCGAGCTGGAAAAATATAAGGCGGGATGCAAGAGACTGGATTTCCAATGCAGTATAAAGTTACCACCTCCGTTTTAAGATATTTAAAAATATTCTTGAAAAATGCATGAAATATAAATAAGTTTAATAATTTTTTGTCTCTGTTACCCTTACTAGCATTCTGAAGGAGAGGGGGGGAAGCGTCGTGCTACCCCCTGACACCATCCCTAGATCCCTCCCTGATACTACATTAGTTATTGAGAGTTTTATCTCTATTGCGACGGAATTCGATCCCCTATGATTCTCCACATACTTGATCGAATGGTTCTAAATTTGGTATGTGAGTTCTCCCTCTGATCTGTGTTGGTAAAAAAACAAATGTGTCACAATGTGTGATGGGAAAGGATTAATGTCATTGCGAATGAAGGGAATCTGGTAACAAAGTTCGTATCTAAAGGGAGGGGGGGAGGGGCTTTGCCCTACTTTTTTCAGAATGCTAGTAAGAGTAATTGAGGTAAAACATTATGAAACTTATTTTCATTCATGAACTTTTCAAGAGATTTTTTGAAGACTTATAAAACGGAGGGGGAAATGTAATGCTGCATTGGATAGTCAGTCTCTTGACTCACCCCCCCCCCTCGATTTTTTTCTAGATCCGGGTCAGTTGATAACGTTGGATGGCGCTGGCGTCGTCATGAATTTCTCCTTCTGTTTCCTAAATTTCACAAATTGCAATAATTAATAAAATAAATAATTGTGAAAGTTAGGAAGCGGAAGAAGAAATTCGTTTCGCGCCAAAGTTTTTGACGGGCTGTAGATAAGTTCTCATATATTTTTTTTAACAAAATATGCATTTATTTTATTAATATTACTGTTGTTAATCTCGTATATGTAAAATTTGTACCGAAAGTTTCACAGCTTGCAGACATACACTTGCCAGCTCTTCAACTGATGTTGGTGGTTTATTGTGGTGAGAACCTCGGTTATTTTACCTGTGAGTGGCACTTTTTTGCACACAACGGACTAAATGGCCAGGCCACAAAGACTCCGAAAGCTCAGGGAGCGTTGGGCCAACTGGAACAGCTGTTGGGAAACAGATGGTAGCTTTCCGTCAAGGCCATCCAGCGTGTTCTTTAACGTGCACAGGTTATGACTCTACCACATACCGGGTCACGGCTTAGCATCCCATCCGATGGACGGCGGCCTTTCCGAGCCCATCGGTGTCCCCTACTGATCGTGGGCAGTCCGTATCTTTAATAGAACGCGAAATTTGATTTGCGATTTGGAGAAAGAAATTGCATTCGCCTTCCCCCCCCACTTTTTTTTTAAAAACTAACTATTGACATTTTTTTCCTCTCCCTCCTTCGCTCCCCCAACACTCCATCGCTATTTCACATTTCTCTTACGGGTTTCCGCCATGCCACCTAGCATTGAGCTAAATAAAAACACATGTCTCCCCCTATGATAAAACATAAGTTCAAGTATAACACAATTAACAATTTTCTCCCACTTCAAGGGTGTGTTGAGGGTTTCCCGCTAGAATTTCAACAGAAAATCTGTTGCGTTAAAACTTCGAGTACCTGCCTATAACGAAATAGGATTTCAAAACCTGAAACCACTTTTATTTTTCCCATTCTCTTTCGTCTTCCATTTCGGAAGTTTTCACTCGTTGAATTTCGATGAGGTTTCTTCTAGTTAATACATAAAACTGAAAATTGTTTTTAAAAAACACGTTATGTACCACATAAGACTACTACATGTAACCAATTTATATTTTTTAATTAAAAATATATATAATTATTTTACATAAATAAAAATAATCGTGTGCAAGTTTAAATAATTTTTTAATTAAAAAATAAATTGGCTCAGGCAGTTAACGTTTTAACGGAACACTTAGCTTTTTTCTCTTTCATGCTCCTCCAAAATATCGCACATTTAGCGATAGCAATTACAATTTTAATAGCGAATTAGCAACTGATGAGGTAGCTTTTTCAATGAGCATTACGATGTATTGAAATTCTTATATGTGAATAGACAATAATCAAGACTGCATGACAGCCATAAAAAAAAAGCCACTTGGAAAACTCACACACAAAATAAACCTATTTCATAAAAACGGAAAATATCGATCATGAAATTTCAAACTGAAAAATCGACATATAATGATCATCGTCAAGTTTATGTGGAATATGACGAGAGATATTAGAGAATCCTCACTACATTCTTGATCTCACTATGTGTTTTCTGTATCTTCAAATTCCTGAAGAAAATCCAGAAAGGTTGTCCATTCCTGTCGCTGGTTAAATGCAGCAGATTGATTAGTTTGATTGGCAACCAAAGGAAAGTTAAGGTATTCAACATTTGGTGATTCAATGTGGCGCGTTCATAATGTCTACAGTGACATTGTGCGGCTGGGCCAATCAACGGATAAATTGCCTTCAAAGGTGTTTAGGTTAAACCTTCCGCATACACATAGGCTTGAGTTACTTATACTTTTGTTGGTTGGTTGTTTTACCTCTGAGCGGTACTTTTTTGCACACCATGGGCTAAATGGCCAAGTCACATGGACCCCGAAGGCTCAGAGAAGGTTGGGGGAGGGGACCCACTGGAACAGCTGTTGAGAAACAGATGGAAGCCTCCCGTCAAGGCCATCCAGCGTGTTCTTTAACGTGCACAGGGTATGACTCTCCCGCACACATTAACCAAGTGTGCTAATCACAATGTCACCGAGACGGTATATTAGTTTAAAATTTTGTCATTTGCCACATTTGTCTTCCTTTAACAATACAAATTAAAACTGGTGAAGTTTAAAAAAATACGAATATTTTATTACCTATCTAACTCGAAAGGACATTTTTGAATTATCTCTTGAAAAACAATTCGAAGTCTAGAGAAGACAGACCTATTCAGAAAACGCGCTATTGTTCATGAAAAAAACAAAGATTTAAAAATGATATTGTCTTCTAATTGAATTTCTAAGAGGTGTCAAAGCTGAATAAGAGTGTTGGTTACCTCTGAGCGGCACTTTTTTTGCATGCAATGGGCTAAATGGCAGGGCACAAGAACCTCGAGGGCTCAGAGAAGAATGGGGAGTCACTGGATAGCTGTTAGGTAACAGATGATAGCGTCTCGTCAAGGCCATCCAGCGTATCCTTTAACGAGCAGAGGATATGTCTCTCTCCAGAATATGAGGACACGGCTTAACGTCACATCTTATGAACGGTGGCCTTTCTAAGCCCATCGGTCCCTACTGATCAGGCGGGGAGTTTTGCGGAGATAAATCTCAGTGCTAGCCCAGCTGTGACTCGAACCTGGGAACTGTAAATTACGAGCCGGGCTTGCTACCGACTTAACCAAGTGTGCTAATCACAATGTCACCGACCACCCCTGAATAAGAGTGTCAGTGACTGTGAAACATCAGACGATAATGTACCTAATAATCTTTTGGATCAAGGGAGAAGGAAGTGTGCCAGTGATGGGCAATAACGCTTGAATTGCAAGAAGGCGTAAAATCTCTTAGACCCAGATCATCAAGGAACTTTCCTTTCTAAAAATGGAAAAGTGGATTGCCTTGCCTATTAAAGTAGCAGGTGGTCGCACTCAACAGCGCAGCATCGCCCGTCAGCAATAAGTTCCAACTGGTTATACCAACAGAAAAGGTTGAAGCTGCGGCATCGACTTTGCTGTTGTTTTCTTCCGTAAACTTATTTTCGAGCATTTCTGTCGATGAACAACAAACAAGGAAGGTTGGGTTGTTTTATCTCTGAGCGGCACTTTTTTTGCACACAATGGTCTAAATCAGGGGTGGGCAATTGTTTTCGTATCTACACTGCGGATGCGTATTGATGTGGCCGTCCTAGTGGAAAATACGACGAATCTTCGGTCGCGCACGGGAAGGAAATCTGGGTTCAAGGCGGATTTTTCTGACTGTCTTGGCAGGCCACAAAAAACTCTTAGAGGGCCGAATGCGGGCCGCTATTTGACCACCCCTGGTCTAAATGGCCTGGCCACAAGGACCCCGAAGGCTCAGAGAAGGTTGGGGGAGGGGACCCACTGGAACAGCTATTGGGAGACAGATAGAGCCTTCCGTCAAGGCCATCCAGCGTGTTCTTTAACGTGCACAGGGTATGGCTCTCCTACACACAGAATCACGGTATAACGTCCAATCCGGCGGATGGCTGTCTTTCCAAGCCCATCGGTGTCCCCTACTGACCGTGGGCAGGGCAGGGAGTTTTGCGGAGATAAATCTCAACGCTGACCCAAATGTGACTCGAACCTGGGAACTGCAGATCTTCTTTAATTTTCCTTTGCTAAGGAAATGAACAAATTATATTAAGTTATCAAAAGCTTTGGGATATTTCCATGTTGTTTGAATAGAAAGCTATACTCGTTTATTGAAATAAATATGATTTCAGAAGTTTTTGCATTGGTTTTTCACATTGCATCGGTTTAGAAACAATATTTAGGACGAGAGTAATAGCTGTTTCTGATGTCGAATATTTCAGCTTCAATAACTCTTTAAATATTAAATGAATATTGCTTAAAATTGAGATTTATTATTTATCCCTTGCAATGTTTGTTTTCTGTAAAAAAAAACTTGTTTCCAAGTTCAGGAAGCTTTGATTATAATTTTCCATTCACGTAGCATAGAAGTATTGCAAGACCTTTGATAAATGGCTTATAATTTCACAATCCATATTCTTTTAGAAGTTCTCTTCCTATTGTTAGAAGAGAGAGAGAATGTTTTGAAGACAGCAAACGCAATTTTCATCAAAAACATTTGCCAAAAAGTTTTTACTTCTAAGAATTCTAAAGGACATAACTTTGATGCTAATTTAATAAACAAATTGTAAAATCTGGTACCTCTATTATCGTTGTGCCCTTAGGCAAGCGCCTAACGTGCCTTATCGGAAATCCGGCCCGGCAAAATCTCTCTAAATATCTATTTTCCCGCAATGTTTGCTATGAAAATTTATTTCGAAAGATTATAACAAAATCGTTTATTAACATTTAAATAATATTTAAAGTTTGTGTTCCGACGTTTTTCATCAGTTTCCATCATTTTGGAAGGGACGAGGAGTGATGTTAGGAAGAGTGTAACAGCAGCGTTTGCTGTTAGACATTATATCTCAAATGTAACTAAATATTTAGTGAATATTGCTGAAAATTCAGATTTAGAGATATTTAAGTGAGATCTTCAATTTATATCTGGCGACATTTTCCCGTAAAATGCTAATTTTCAAACTTAGGGAACTTTGAATGTGGCTTTCCATTCTTCTGTTACTTTTTGTAATATAGTGTGAGATATTAATGCATTGAATTCCTTTGTGCTCTAGAAGCATTTGCGACACATTGGGCTGATTAGGAGAGTCACAGAAGAACAAAGGTTTTGAAGGGTTGGGTTGTTTTACCTCTGAACGGCACTTTTTTGCACACCATGGGCTAAATGGCCAGGTCACATGGACCCCGTAGGCTCAGAGAATGTTGGGGGAGAGGACCCACTGGAACATCTGTTGGGAGACAGATGGTAGCCTCCCGTCAAGGCCATCCAGCGTGCTCTTTAACGTGCACAGGGTATGGCTCTCCCGCACACGGGGCCACGGCTTAACGTCCCATCCGACGGACGGCGGCCTTTCCAAGCCCATCGGTGTCTCCTACTGACCGTGGGCAGGGCGGGGAATTTTGCGGAGATAAATCTAAACGCTGACCCAGCTGGGACTCGAACCTGGGAACTACAGATTACGAACCTGGCGCGCTACCGACTGAGCCACCCCCGCCCCTATTTGCCCTAGAACTCGCAGGAATAAAAGAAGAATAAATTTTAGACAATAACGAATCTCAAGAAAAGTTCCTGAAAAAGGTCGATGTCAAATTTCTTTTCAAGCGGAAAGAAAGAAACGTAGGAAAAATATAAAATGTAGGCGTATATATTTCAAAAACATATATTTTTTCAACCTCGTTATGCATATAAGCTCCATAAAAAAAGAGGTTAAGTAATGCAACTTCTGGGAGAGACAACCACTAAACAAACGTCAGAAAATTCAAGTGTCTTAGGAAATGCAAAAGCTGTCGAAATGCTAGAAAGCGAAACCACGACAAGTTGCAACAACTTCCGATGTTATCTGTTTTTGGATTATCTAGGTTGCGTATTACGCCGTGCCCCATAAAGTAAACAAAGTAACGAGCCCTTTCAGGTATTCTTGTGAACCTGCTTTCTTTAGAAAAACCTGTTTGAAAGTTATCATCGGTCTTAGGTCAGGAGGGAATGATTTCATTGACCTTTCTTTTTCTCCATTCCACTTTCTTCTGTACCTTCTGCGCATGCCTCTGTCCTATTTTGGGATCGTCTCCTCAGGTATTAGCCTCCTACTCTTAAGATCAGACCAGTCTATCATTTTTAGGTACATGACTAACGATTTTGCCAATTCATAGCACTCGTTTAAAATGATATTTTTATTTTTTAATCAAGATATTTCCTTCATTCTTTAAAAATGTATTTTTTCCCCCAATTCGTTACTCATTAGAAATGCAAGCTTTGGTTTTTAAGCAGAGAACCTTTCCAGAAAGCTTTAAGAATATTATTTTTTTTCCCTACTTGCTGTTCGTTAAGTCTTCTTCGAAGGGCCTTATTTAGATGGAAACCAAGCAACTGTTCACAAGGAAATTTAACTGCTATCGTAAGTTGGAACTTTTAAGGTAAAGTGCTGAAACGAATAAAGCAACAGAATTAAATTCTTGCTATAGATAGCTTCATTATTAACTTATTAAGGGGGTGGCTCAGTCGGTAGCGCGCCAGGCTCGTAATCTGCAGTTCCCAGATTCAAGTTCCCATCTGGGTCAGCGTTGAGATTTATCTCCGCATAACTCCCCGCCCTGCCCACGGTCAGTAGGGGACACCGATGAGCTTGGAAAGGCCGCCGTCCGTCGGATGGGACGTTAAGCAGTGGCCCCGTGTGCGAGAGAGACACACCCTGTGCACGTTAAAGAACACGCTGGATGGCCTTGACGGGAGGCTACCATCTGTCTCCCAACAGCTGTTCCAGCGGGTCCCCTCACCCAACCTTCTCTGAGCCTTCGGGGTCCATGTGACCTGGCCATTTAGCCCATGGTGTGCAAAAAAGTGCCGCTCAGAGGTAAAACAACCCAACATATTAAACATTAAATTTTATTAAGATCGATTAATTTTGAACTTCGTGTTGCATACCATTTGTAGTTGCATTTATCTTTTTTCTTTTGTGATTTGCAATATGCATTAAACACCTCATTAGTTATTTCTCATTTATTAAAATGGCGTTGACTTAGTCTATAGATTGTCAGTCTCCTAACCTGATTTTCCCACTTTAGAGTCTTCGGTGTTAAAGTATTGAAATTTTTTTTCACCAATCCCCATTTTGCTGTGGGTAAAAAAGGGAACATCGATGAGCTTCGAAAGGCCGCCGTCCGTCAAATGGGACCTTAAGCCTATACATGAAGGAGGTTGGGTTGGGTTGTTTTACCTCTGAGCGGCACTTTTTTGCACACCATGGACTAAATGGCCAGGTCACATGGACCCCGAAGGCTCAGAGAAGGCTGGGGGAGGGGACCCACTGGAACAGCTGTTGGGAGACAGACGGTAGCCTCCCGTCAAGGCCATCCAGCGTGTTCTTTAACGTGCACAGGGTATGGCTCTCCCGCACACGGAGCCACGGCTTAACGTCCCATCCGACGTACGGCGGCCTTTCCAGCCCATCGGTGTCCCCTACTGACCGTGGGCAGGGCGGGGAATTTTGCGGAGATAAATCTCAACGCTGACCCAGCTGGGACTCGAATCTGGGAACTACAGATTACGAGCCTGGCGCGCTACCGACTGAGCCACCCCCGCCCCACTTGAAGGAGGAGAGCCATACCCTGCCCACGTTAAAAGAACGCACTCAATGGCCTTGACTAGATGCCTCCATCTGTCTCCTAATAGCTGTCCAATGGATTTCCATCGCCAAACTTTTCTGAGCCCTTGGTGTGTTTGTGACTCGCCTTTTAGCCCTCTGTAGGAACAAAAGTTCCGCTCCGAGGTAAAATAACCTACGTTCTTTTATTTGCCAACTCGGACCAATCCATTGGCCCCTCCTTTTATTCTTTTCTAGATACCGGACAACATGGAGCAAAAAAAAAAAGCAAACTGTTTTTTAATTAACTCCCAAGAAAGGATATGCTGAAATTAGTCAACATAAAGGGAAATGGAACTGATTCAGTTAAAAATGCTGCCATAGGGGGCTGCCATTTAATCATGCAATAAATACGGGCGATTAACCCCGTATTTATTTAGGCAGGGGCATAAAGTATCTTTCCGCCTCAGTGTCATTTTATTACTTAATAAAAAACACAAATTACATTTTGCATCTTGAATCTTTCAAAACAAAATTCAAATCGGCACGCTTGCAATAGTGAACCGCGAAAGACGGGTTGGGTTGTTTTACCTCTGAGCGGCACTTCTTTGCACACCATGGGCTAAATGGCCAGGTCACAAGGACCCCGAAGGCTCAGAGAAGGCTGGGGGAGGGGACCCACATGGTAGCCTCCCGTCAAGGTCATTCAGCTTGTTCTTTAACGTGCACAGGGTATGGCTCTCCCGCACACGGGGCCACGGCTTAACGTCCCATCCGACGGAAGGCGGCCTTTCCAAGCCCATCGGTGTCGCAGGGAGGGGGAATTTTGCGGAGATAAATCTCAACGCTGACGCAGCTGGGACTCGAACCTGGGAACTACAGATTACGAGCCTGGCGCGCTACCGACTTAGCCACTCCCGCCCCACCGCGAAAGACGATACTTTTTACTTCAATGATGAGTAGAAACTTCCTTCTGTGCTGTGTGTGTGGGGGGGGGGGTAGCACGAAGGTTAGAAGCCTGCTTTAATGGTTCGCTTGTATTCATTTAACGCAGTGCAAGCAATACGTAAAAGCAACTGGAAAAAAGCTGACCCGTTTGTTACGTTGAAAATTATAAGTAGCATTTTAAAACATTTAGAAGAGGCAAATGCCTACTTCAGCAGAAGACAGAGGAAGAATTCACATCTCTACTTCAGAGAATGCAGAGGAAATGCCTACTTCTGAAGATGTGTATGAACATTATTAATAAGTTGCGAGATACATTTTTGATCATGAAACAAAGATTCAGTTAAATATTTTGTCTGAAATTCCCTTTTTAGTCCTCTCATCAAAACAAACGATCATTTTTTGAATCATTTTTCGTGAAAAGTCATAAAAATTCGGATACAACCAACCAAACCCGGATATCAAAAAAATAAATGGGGAGAGGGGGAAAAAATGGGAAGCGGAAATGGGGAGCGGTAAAAAAAGTAAAATAGGAAAGGGACGGGATTTCCATTGCAGTAGTACTTTTTCCCCTCGATTTTAGAGGTATTTAAAGATTTTCTCGAAAGATGTGTGAAATATGCACAAGTTTAAATATTTTTCTCTCTGTTACTCTTAATAGCATTCTCGGGAGAGCGGGGGATGACCCCCCTCCTCCGAAGTGAATATGGTGGGGTCATAATGGACTAAATGACTCGTGAGAAAAAATAAACAAACTTGTAATGGGTTGGGTTGTTTTACCTCTGAGCGGCACTTTTTTGCACACCATGGGCTAAATGGCCAGGTCACATGGACCCCGAAGGCTCAGAGAAGGTTGGGGGAGGGGACCCACTGGAACAGCTGTTGGGAGACAGATGGTAGCCTCCCGTCAAGGCCATCCAGCGTGTTCTTTAACGTGCACAGGGTATGGCTCTCCCGCACACGGCGCCACGGCTTAACGTCCCATCCGACGGACGGCGGCCTTTCCAAGCCCATCGGTGTCCCCTACTGACCGTGGGCAGGGCGGGGAATTTTGCGGAGATAAATCTCAACGCTGACCCAGCTGGGACTAGAACCTGGGAACTACAGGAGATAAATCTCAACGCTGACCCAGCTGGGACTCGAACCTGGGAACTACAGATTTACGAGCCTGGCGCGCTACCGACTGAGCCATCCCCGCCCCCAAACCTGTAATGGCAGAACACTTATCACGTATGGCTTAAGAAAAAAAAATAGATCTGGACTGGAATAGCAGACACGGTTGAGTTTTCTTCCAGACAGTCTTCTCCCGAGGTTTCGCCTTCCTCCCACATCTTCTTCATGACACGTTACACTGACTGGTTACCTGCCCTATTTTCGTGACAATTAGACACACGAAGAGAATATTATTTAGTTCATGATTGGAAGCAACATAATTGGGTGATCGTAAAAATTGTATTCTGTTGATATTTTCGCATTCTTGGGCATCTGAATCTGAAACAGTCACCTCGCAACGTGAACTCCATTTGATTTTGGAGGAATGCATAGAATTTTAATTGTGTTATTTTCTGAGAGGCCAATATTCCTCACCGCACAATATAAAGTTGCATAACTCCAGCTGTTTTCATCACTGAAAGACTGAAATTCGATCTCAGTTTAAATTAAAAGAAACGACAGATCTCTAAATTCATAACATTTTCTGAGATTTATGTTCTGAAGTGCCCCTAGGTGCGGATTTTCATAGAGCTATCATATCCGCATCCCAGCTGGAGTTAGAATTATATTTTACATTTAGCTACATATGAGGAAAAATCATTATTTTGTTCAATATGATCGAAACAGAGTTTTTTTTTGTTTCAAAGTGGAGGGCAGTTATATCTCTTGCGCATGACATTTCGAAACATAGTTATGTCACTGAAATTTAATACACATTTCGAGTCCCGGATCTAAAAAAAATTAAGGGAAAGAGGAGGGGAGGAGGAGGCGACGCAATCGAGCCGGAAGAAAATAAAATGAAGGGGTGCGGGAAGACTGAATTTCCATTTCAGTGTAACCTTTACCCCTTCGTTTCAGTGGTTTAGAAAAAAACTCTTGAAAAATGGCGAGAAAAATTCACAAGTGTATTAATTTTTGTTCTCCATTACCCTTATTAACATTCTCAAAGGGGAGGGGAGAGCATGACCCCCTTGTCTCCCCCTTTGGGAATGCTAAAGAAAACCCCTAGATCCGTTCCTTTAACATTGCTCACTATTAAATTGCATCACATATATGCAATTGATCTTTATGCACAGGATTGTCAAATTAACAGAACTTTTCCGTCCGCAGATATTCAACTTTTTTGTTTTTCATCAACAGGATCGCAATTATCGTAAAAATTCTGCATAAAACGAACATTTTTTCAAACATGCGCATCAGTATACATTCAAACATACAGTATCTCAGTCGATAGCGCGACAGGATCGTAATATGCAGTTCACAGGTTTGAGTCCGGCCTGCGCCAACGTTGAGATTTACCTCCGTAAAACTCGCCACCCTACCCTCAGTCAGTAGGGGTCTTGGAAAGCCTGTCGTCCCTCTGATGTGACTTTAAGCAGTGGCTCCGTGTGCGGGAGAGCCATACCTTGTACACGTTAAAGAACATGCTGGATGACCTTGACGGGAGGCTACCACTGTCTCTTAACAGCTGTCCAGTGGGTTCCCTTCCACAACCTTCTTAAAATGATAATCTAAGAAATATTATTATCTCTTGATAAATACTAGTAGTCATCTTACAGTTGACTACTAGTATTTATCAAGAGATAAATAATTCTGAAAAAACACTATTTCTTGACATATCTAAAGCTTTTGATACAGTTGCACAGGATGTTTCATTAAAAAAATTATATTTTTTGTGAATTAGGGGAATTTATTGAGATGGTTTAAATCTTATATATCTGAATGCTACTGTCATAACTACCTTTAGTATTTTGGGAGTGGTTGATTGACGTTAGGGGCGAACATATAAAAAAATGAGAGCGCTAGGAAAAACAGCGTCGTGGTCTCAACCCAAGAACATCACATATCAATACACTTCAACAGAAATTGCTTAAACATAAAAACACATTTACTTAGTTCATTTCATCAGAAAACTTCTAAAATGTTTTGATAGAGAAACACATTTGCTTCACACATTTCATAAGGAAATTTCCTACGAGTGAGCTCAGCGCTGTTCAGCTTTCGCGTGACTTCTACGGCCCTAGGCCAAACAGTTCAATTGCCTAATATAAGCATAGAGTTTGTGAGAAAGCCGGGAACATCTATGGCTCCAAAGGCTCTCTCGAGGGCAGCGTTGGCAGTGACAATTATGCTACTTTAAGTTGGGACACCAGATCAGAAAAATCGACTCCCTACTTCTCTACACATGTGGGCGAAGAAAAAACGTTGTCGCTTCTCTCTTGCACTTCCAGTCTACTGTTCACTGCATCATAACTCCAGACGGGCCTTGCACTTTAACGGGCAGCTATATCTTTTTCGCAGTACTTTGACAGATTTCCAGTTACGGCAACGGACAGGACTTTCCATCACTTCTTACTGCTTCGAAGCCTCAGAAAGCAAGAGTTTTTTTCAGTCTCCTCGTTCGCACTTCTTGCAGCCCAAAGGTCACACCATCTGAGAGGGACCCGTGTTATACTGTCATTGGCGCTCGCCGTTGAGGTGCGAATCTTTAGGCCCATCTAGCGGTTGTTTTCGTCCACAGCGAGTCACGTAGGCCCCATCATCCGGGACCCATGCTGACCATGTGGCTGTATTTAGGTGCTGGGGTGATGTTTTCCCTCGTTGTCAGGGTTCCGAGCAAAATGGCGGAAATAGCGGACATTATCAATCATTAGAAAACGGCGGAAAAAATCGATAAATTAATTATCAATCATTAGAAAACGGCGAAAAAAATCGATAATCGCCTTTTTCTAATTTAGACGAGACTCCGCCAGTACCGATACGTCGTGCCCACATTTTTATACCAAATGTGAGCACAACACTACAAAAAGGGTTCTATTAATAATGTCGAAAATACTAAAATATTTATTAATAAAGGAGTTGTAATGTTTTCTCCTCACTTATTTATTAATTATTAATTTTTCTTATTTATTCGAGAAATTGTTTTTCGAAATTATCCAATTATTGTTTTTATTCGACTTCCCAAGAGAATTTTAATGTCATATAAAATCCTTTCATGAAAGTGTTATGTACTCTTCATATAAAGCATATTATTTAAGTCTTTACCCAAAAGAGGTCTTATACAATTTTGGACTAAGGGTTAAATAAGATTAAATAATAAATAAAGAGAGGAGGGCAATGTCAAAATAAGAGTCGAAATGAACCGGAACGTCCTTTTGGTATAAATTCTTTAATTTAGTTTTAGTGATCGTAACAAATTTCCTGAAAAAATACGGCAAAATATACATATATTTAAGATAATATTTTTTCGTTTCCGTTCCTGTTGTTAGCATCCTCAAAGGGGATTAGAACATCTTCCTCCCCCACTAGATCCAACACGCCATCCTTTAGACTAGGGGTTCCCAACGTGTGGTACGCCGTGAGATCTCAGAAGTCGCTAGATTTAGTAACAAAGTCGCTAAGTTGGCAAAGTTGCTACTGATTAATTTCTGAGAACTGAGTGACGAAGCGCGGCGCTGTAGTTCTTGTCTGCACTGCCTTCTTACTGCTCTATGCATTTGCTGTGATTTATTTCACTTACCGCGCTTAAAGTTATTTTTAATCTTCAGTTTACTGTGAAGTTAAACGGACGTGTTTCTAAAGTGCCTTGAAACATGGATAATTAAGAAGTAACGTGGAACCGATTGCTTCTACATCTACGACTACGTCATCATCCCATGCGAGTAAAGAGTGGATTCAGCAGTAACTAAAAGAACCTTACACAATCATGTGATGAAAAAAATTAAACGTAAATATCATGAATCATATTTACAATTTGGCTTTACATGGACAGGAAATTTAGCAGAACCAAATCCACAATGCGTTGTTTGCTTTGAAGTCCTGTCACAAAATTCTATGAAACCGTCTCTTTTACGGCAACACTTTGAAACAAAACATGAGCATTTAAAAAATAAGCCCTTCAGCGATTTTGAACATCTTTTGGAAGACTTGAGTAATAGAAAAACTGTAATTAAGCATTTTTCTGGTGTAGAAGAAAATGAAAGTGCACTTAAAGTGTTTTAAAAAGTAAGCCTTCAAATTGCCAAAGCCTGAAAGGCTCACACAATAGGTGAGTCACTCATTCTTCCAGCAGCGGGAGAAATAGCTTCTTGTATGTTTGGTCAAAAAGAGGCAAACCTTGGCGGAACCATTCCTTTGTCAAACGACACAGTTTCCAAGAGAATTAAATATATGACCTGTAATATTAAGGACCAACTCAGTCAAGCTATTCAATGTAACCTGTGGTTTGCCATACAAGTGGATGAATTGACAAGACGTATCTGGGCTAGCTCAATTACTTGTTTCTGTGCGTGGAAAATTCCAGGATGCAATATTTGAAGATATTTTATTTTGTAAGCCTCTTAAAACTTCTACTACGGTGGAAAAATGTAAGCTTCCATTGTCCAATAAAGAAGAGTTGATTGAGATATCTTGCGTGGAAAATTCCAGGATGCAATATTGAAAGTGCGTGGAAAATTCTGTGCGTGGAAAATTCCAGGATGCAATATTTGAAGATATTTTATTTTGTAAGCCTCTTAAAACTTCTACTATGGGTGAGGATACTTTTAATATGATTGATTCATTTTTTGCCGAAAACAATCTTGAATGGAAAAATTGTATTTCTGTATGTACTGACGGAGCAAAAGCAACGAGTGATTATATCACAGGATTAGCAGGTCGTATAACACAAGTTGCACCAGAATGTAAGTTCACTCATTGTTATCTTCACCGTGAAGGGGCGGGGGTGGCTCAGTCGGTAGCGCGCCAGTCTCGTCATCTGTAGTTCTCAAGTTCGAGTCCCAACTGGGTCAGCATTGAGATTTATCTTCTAAAAACTCCCTGCCAAGGTCAGTAGAGGACCAATGGACTTGGAAAGGTCGCCGTCCGTCGGATGGGACGTTAAGCCGTGGGACACAGAGCCATATTCTGTGCACGTTAAAGAACACGCTGGATGGCCTTGACTGGGAGGTTACCATCTGTCTCCCAACAGCTATTACAGTGGATCACCTCCCCCAACCTTCTTTGAGCCCTCGGGGTCCTTCTGGCCATTTAGCCCATGGTGTGCAAAAAAGTGCTGCTGAGAGGTAAAACAACCCAACCTTCACCGTGAAGTGCTGATGGCTAAATTTCTCCCTGATGATTTGAAAAGAGTTCTGGATGAAAGTGTATAAATGGTTAATTTCATTAAAACCCAACCATTGAAGTCTCGACTTTTTTTTAGTTATGTGTGAAGAAATGGGTAGCCTGCTTAAGAGATTGCTGCTTCACACAGAAGCACGTTGGTTGTCACGAGGAAATGTTCTTTGCCGTTTATTTGAACTCCACAATGAAGTACACCTTTTTTTCATGGACCACGAGTTTCGACTTTCTTTGAGACTACAAGACAGAATGGCTTCCACGGTTAGCATATTTAGCTGATATTTTTGAATAAATGAATATTTTGATCTTATTATTGGAAGGATACTACGTTGATGTGTTCTATGTTGAGAAGAAAACAGAGGCCGTGATAAAAAATATTACTCTCTGGGAAAACGGAATTAAAAAGAACAGCTGTGACCGATTTCGGCGATTATATTCATTTCTTAAAGAAAATGAGCAAACGATTGCAGACTTTGAAGACAACAAATAATCGTTCACTTAAGCACTCTTAAAACTCTTATAAGGCAATATTTTCCACCCCCTGATGAAACGCAAGAATGGATTCGAGACCCCTTCACATTTGATTTGGAAAAATGTAAGCTTCCATTGTCCAATGAAGAAGAGGTGATTGAGATATCTTGTGACAATAGTTTAAAAAGCATTCATTCCTAAAAGCCATTGATTAGTTTTTGGATTGGAGTTTGTCAAGAATTGCAGTCAAATATTTGTTACCTTTCACAACAACTTATTTATGTGAAACTGGTTTTTCATCTTTAACTGCTTTAAAAAATAAATATAGGAACAGGCTGGATGTTGAAGATGACTTGTGACTCTACCTTAGCAAGATAACCCCAACCACTGATGAGCTGTGGAAGCGTAAACAAGCGCAACCATTTCACTGATTACCCAATAAAATGTTTATAATTTTACAAGATTTGTTAAATTGTTTATGTCATTTTTTGTGTTTATCGATATATGTAATTTATGAATACAAAATTTAACGTATATATATATATGTTTTATTTTATTCCCATTATTATACTATAATTATAGTTTTTATCTGTTTATACAAGGGGTACGCTAGTTACATAACTCATTTCCAGGGGGTACATGAAGCATAAAAGGTTGGGAACCACTGCTTTAGGCAATCGACAATGTGGCCGTCGAGAAAAAAAAAAAAGTTTGATGTGCTCTCTGATCTAGAGTATTCTTTAAAGTGCTTCAGCGTAAGCTGTCCTGAATACAGCGCCACCGTTTAATGGCTCATCCAACTGACAGCAACTTAATACCAAGCCCATTATTCTCTTTGTAGCCGACGTCGAGACAGAGTAAAGGGTTAGCAGAGATCTCACCGCACCAGCATCTGCAAAGGGCTTTGCATCTGGGAATATCACGTTATGAGCCTGAGGGAGGGAAAATGATCATTTCCCTTCTTTCAGAAAGCTTGTAAAACTATTTATGTTGTTTTGTTAAGGGTAATAGAGGCTTTGGGTTGGGTTGTTTTACCTCTGAGCGGCACTTTTTTGCACACCATGGGCTAAATAGCCAGGTCACATGGACCCCGAAGACTCAGAGAAGGTTGGGGGAGGGGATCCACTGGAACAGCTGTTGGGTGACAGGTGGTAGCTTCCCGTCAAGGCCATCCAGCGTGTTGTTTAACGTGCACAGGGTATGGCGCTCCCGCACACGGGGCCACGGCTTAACATCCCATCCGACGGACGGCGGCCTTTCCAAGCCCATCGGTGTTCCCTACTGACCGTGGGTAGGGCGGGGAGTTTTGCGGAGATAAATCTCAACGCTGACCCAGCTGGGACTTGGTAATAGAGGCAAAACATTTTGAAACTTATTTATATTTCATGCATTTTTCAAGAAATTTTTAAAGACCTGTAAAATGGAGATGGTAATGTTATACTGCATTGGAAATCGAATCTCTTGCCTCCCCATAATATCAGGACCTGTTCCCATCCATAATATATAGATAAAAAAATTTTATTTTGTTATTTATACCTCTTCTTTCCAGTTAATATCATTCTGAAAAGGGAATGGGCATGGCGCCCTGGTTCGATAAGTACCCAGCCCCGCCCCCAAAATCCTGTCGTCTTATTGGCAATCTCATACCTGCTTTGAAATACAAAATAGGCGTTTTTGTATCATTTTATTTTCGCCCCATATTTTATGTCCAACACTAATAATAGATTAAAAAAAAAGAGAACTATAGAATTAAATTCCATATAAAATATCATTTTAACCCTTCCTGTTTGGTGGAATATTTTATAATTGGGAAAACCTACTCGTCTTATTCCTCCGAACTAAATTCTGGGTAAGTGCCTGGCCTAGTCCCCACCCCCTTCCTTTGATTCGGCCTTGTATATAACAGTTATTTATTATTCATGTTTAGATTAACTTTGAGACAAATTATTAAGACTCTCTATAATTGGTATTAATCGATTCAGTTGTCATAACCCTTTAAATACTAAGCGAATGTTGTTAGAAATCAATATTTAGGAATTGAGGTTATTAACTAGCATAAGTGTCATTTTGTCTTCAAGAACCCTTATTTTCGAAACTATGGTACTAGGGAATAGGCTTTCTATCTGATAGAACATGCCACCGGTGAATAACTCTTTGGAAATGTCCAATTGAAGTGAACTTTCTACGTATGCATTTTTCATGTTCGTAAATAAACGTGAAATTTAGTATACGATTATATTACGGTAAACATCTAAATTTTATTCCGTTGACTCTCCTTCATATCGAAATACTATTTTATTTCCTGCCATTTATTTTTCAAACTCAGAAATTTCCAAAACACACAATTAACGTCACAATGCAAATTGGAACAATTGAGATCGCTTCATTATTTCCGTTAAGAAATCGATTTGTGTTAATAACAACAGAACGAAATCGTCACAATGCAAATTGGAACAATTGAGATCACTTCATTATTTTCTTTAAGAAATCGATTTGTGTTAATAACAACAGAACGAAATCGTCACAATGCAAATTGGAACAATTGAGATCGCTTCATTATTTTCTTTAAGAAATCGATTTGTGTTAATAACAACAGAACGAAATCGTCACAATGCAAATTGGAACAATTGAGATCGCTTCATTATTTCCTTTATGAAATCGATTTCTGTTAATAACAACAGAACGAAATCGTCACAATGTCTTTGCCCTCTGATTACTCAACGCGATATTCCTAAATGCTTCAGTCGATTGGGTTAAGCGTGCCAACAAATATATCTATCATGTGTAAAGGTAAAATGCAGAAAGGTAAAATGAATTTTACCTCTCTGCAGGTATGGCTTGAAGAATTTATTTTTTTATATTGCAGGTATGGCCAACCTATGGTACTCGTAACCAGAGTGGAAAGCTAGATGATTTTGCTGACCACTCAAGAGTGCTTAGCCAAATTGTCTCGCATCCTTTTTTTTTTTGGCAAAAGTCACGCATTTTCTACCGCATTTTTGATTCACGAACGCTGCAGTTTTGCATATATAATATGTCGGAATATCACAGAAGCGAAATTTCCGTACTTCTTATAATCATTGATTAAACTTTATGAATTTTAAAGGTTACTCTGAATCTTCAATAAATGTTATTCTAAAAAAATGCTATATTTGGCATTTGGGTTTAGATCGTGCAAGTTGAGTGATCATAATTGCAAAACCAGTCAAAAGTTTATTTTTTCCCTAAAAAATTGCATTCAGTACTATAATAATTTTAAAAACATCTACATTATTATATTTTTTCAATAAGGCTGAAATCCAAGAATAGAACGGAATTTGCAAATATTTAGGTATATTAATATTTTTTCACATTAAAATTGAATGAATCATTCGCTGTTTGCGGAAAATATAGAGTGAAAGACAAAATGCAGGGGCACTGTACTTTCGCCGCCACAGAGTCATTATTACCCCTGTAATGTGGCTTCAGTAGAGTGTTCTCCTGAGTGTGATTTTCCACACACAGCTATACTTTGAAGCGTATCGTAAAGAAGTTGTTTTGGGTTGTTTTACCTCTGAGCGGCACTTTTTTGCACACCATGGGCTAAATGGCCAGGTCACATGGACCCCGAAGGCTCAGAGAAGGTTGGGGAGAGGACCCACTGGAACAGCTGTTGGGAAACAGATGGTAGCTTCCCGTCAAGGCCATCCAGCGTGTTCTTTAACGTGCACAGGGTATGGCTCTCCCGCACACGGGGCCACGGCTTAACGTCTCATTCGACGGACGGTGGCCTTTCCAAACCCATCGATGTCCCCTACTGACCGTGGGAAGGGCGGGGAATTTTGCGGAGATAAATCTCAACGCTGACCCAGCTGGGACTCGAACCTGGGAACTACAGATTACGAACCTGGCGCTCTGCCGACTGAGCCACTCCCGCCCCTCGTAAAGAAGTGAAATCTACTTTCACCACTGGTTATTCACCAACAGAAGCTCTGAGATCAGCTGATGCTTAAATATTTTGATCAATACATACTACCTTAAATCAGAGGTGGCTAAGTTTTTTGAAAACAGCTTCCTTTTTTTTTCTGCGAAACCAGCTGCTTTCCTTTTTAGTTTAATTCAAAGATCACTGATTGTCCAGGGAAATTGATGTAAACAATAAATCATATAAGGCCAGCTCTTTTTAATAATCCACTCTGTCAAAAATAAGCTATATTTCTGAAATTTTATTCAACTATGCTGATAATTTATGTTCGCATTTGCCATAATATAAGATGATATGTGCATTTAGAGCCGTCCCGTGGCCGAGTAGTTAGCATGCTTGGCTACTGATCTATGGGATCTGGGTTCGAGCCCCGGGTAAGGCATGGATGTGTGTGTCGTTTTCCTGCTGAGGTCCTGTCATCCTCTCAGATCTTCTACTAAGGCATATAAACTGACAGGCTCCTGTCAGACCTCTGTGGCAAGCAGCTGCTTGAGGGGATATTTATTTATATGCATTTTAGAGGTCACTTGATTAGATACAGTTCAATGTTATCAGGGGCAGACTGGCAAGGAGCTGCTGGAAATAAGAAATTAAATGAGAAATAAAAAATAAAAGTAATTCTTATTTCACGTATTACATAATTATCGCAATGGATGTTCTGTGTAGCTCAGGTATGATCTCGATATTGTTTGTGAAAGACATTTAATTAATAATGAAAAACAAATACAGTTAAAATTATGTTTTCATATTTCCAACGAAACAGCGCAATTACCTAGACTGTTCATGGCTCCATGATGACATTCCATGACATATTGCCAAAGGATTCATTTTAAAGAACATTTTGACACCAAGATCTCGAGGCCTGATCAAGCAATTGGGGACCCTGGAGTAAGGCACGTACCCAGGATTTCGGGGGAGGATATATTTTGAGAAGTCGGAGAATTTAGTTTCATCGTGGGGCGTGGGGGGGGGGGGGGGGGGAAGCTGAGAATAAGACTTCAGTTGTGCGTTATCATATTGGTGAGTTCGTATTGCACCCGGTTCAACACAGTCTTTTAATTATTATAATATTTCGCAAGAAAGATTAAAATGACATTCTATACGGAATAAAATTTTACAATTTTTTTTAAAACTATTTTTGTGGGTTTTGGGTTGTTTTACCTCTGAGCGGCACTTCTTTGCACACCATGGGCTAAATGGCCAGGTCACATGGACCCCGAAGGCTCAGAGAAGGTTGGGGGAGGGGACCCACTGCAACAGCTGTTGGGAGATAGATGGTAGCCTCCCGTCAAGGCCATCCAGCGTGTTCTTTAACGTGCACAGGGTATGGCTCTCCCGCACACGGGACCACGGCTTAACGTCCCATCCGACGGACGGCGGCCTTTCCAAGCCCATCGGTGTCCCCTACTGACCGTGGGCAAGGCGGGGAATTTTTAAAACTATTTTTAGTGTCGGATATGTACTATGGGATTAAAATAAAATTATACAAAGACAACGTTTCTTTTGGATTTCAAAGCAGTCAGACAACTTTGATGTTTGCATAAGACGATCGAATTTTCAAGTGCGGGGGGGGGGGAGTCCGGACCTCCTCGTCCTCCTCCTGGGTTCGTCTCTGCCTGGAGCCAAATTCTAAATATGGCCCTCTATTCTGCTAAATTGTAATATAATGGAAATTGAGTTACTTTATGTAAAATGGTCGATTGCAGCGATTCAAAAATAAAATAAAGAGTACCTTAAATAACAAAAACCCTTGAAGCTGGGCAAGATGCTCATCTCTTTCCCTTCTGCACAAAGTAATCGCTAATATCCCTTCGGCTAATCTGATGTCGGTCTTTTTGCATTCAAGGACGTGCAGATACCTAAGGAGGTGCATGCCATTTCCAGCATTTATTATAAAGAAAGAATGTGCAATCTATGGCCTTGCTGGACAGATCACATTCCTTTAGTGAGTAGTAGAGGGATATTAATACGTCCTCTTTGACCTGAACAGCCTATTTAGTTTAAAGCTATTTGTGTTGATCCTTATATAGCAATTGCAGGAATGGTTGAAATCACTCTTAACATCGATATCAAATTGAGATGAAAAATTGTGTCGAAACGGGTGGGATACGTTGGGTTGGGTTGTTTTACATCTGAGCGGCACTTTTTTGCACACCATGGGCTAAATGGCCAGGTCACATGGACCCCGAAGGCTCAGAGAAGGTTGGGGGAGGGGACCCACTGGAACAGCTGTTGGGAGACAGATGGTAGCCTCCCGTCAAGGCCACCCAGCGTGTTCTTTAACGTGCACAGAATATGGTTCTCCCGCACACGAGGCCACGGCTTAACGTCCCATCCGACGGACGGCGGCCTTTCCAAGCCCATCGGTGTCCCCTACTGACCGTGGGCAGGGCGGGGAATATTTGCGGAGATAAATCTCAACGCTGACCCAGCTGGGACTCGAACCTGGGAACTACAGATTACGAGCCTGGCGCGCTACCGACTGAGCCCCTGGGTGGGATACGAACTCACGACCATCTGATAACATGTTAGGTATTCTACCAACTGAGCTAACAGCCACTAAACAAGATCTCCTCTATTGAATGATAGGAAATTTTCTACCTGCAGTACATAATAATTCCCGTGTTACTTGAAGGCAGTATCTTCTCTGCTTGAATACAACATCTTGAAGTACAGTCGCTCAGAAAAGTATCTGAACACTATGGTTGATTACAGAATTCAGAAAAAAATATCTGGCAGCTATTTTTTTAGAAATTAGTGATCTGGCAAACTTCGTGTCATTGATTACAGAATTCAGGAAAAATATCTGGCAACGATTTTTTTTAGAAATTAGTGATCTGGCAACCTTCGTGTCACGTGATTACAGAAGTCAGGAAAAATATCTGGAGCGTGTATAGCAACTGTACACGCTCCAGTTGCCGTTCACAGCAAACTGGAGCGTGTGCAGTTACTGCACACGCTCCAGTTTGCTGTGAACGGTAACTGCACACGCTCAATATTTCCGTGATTGAGACCACACGATCTAGTATCAAAATAATATGACCACCTACAGTCGCTCAAAAAAGTATCCGAACACTATGGTTGATTACAGAATTCATAAAAAATATCTGGCAACGATTTTTTAAAAAATTAGTGATCTGGCAACCTTCGTGTCGCGTGATTACAGAATTCAGGAACAATATCTGGAGCGTGTACAGCAACTGCACACGCTCAATATTTCAGTGATTGAGACCACACGATCTAGTATCAAAGTAATATGACCACCTACAGTCGGTCAAAAAAGTATCCAAACACTCGTGTCACGTGACACGAAGATTGTCAGATCCCTAATTTCTAAAAAAAAAATCGTTGCCAGATATTTTTTCTGAATTCTGTAATCAACCATAGTGTTAGGATATTTTTTGAGCGACTGTACATGGCAATGTATGTTACGAGTATAAATTCAATTAATAAATTCATCCATGTTTTTTCTGTTGAAAGATATGAGATCGCTCTTAACGTCGATATCAAATTTAGAATAAAAATTACCTTGAGCTGAGTAGGATACGAACCCAGGCGGTGGGGCGGGGGTGGCTCAGTTGATAGTGCGCCAGGCTCGTAATCTGTAGTTCCCAGGTTCGAGTCCCAGCTGGGTCAGCGTTGAGATTTATCTCCGCAAAATTTATCCCACGGTCAGTAGGGGACACCGATGGGCTTGGAAAAGCCGCCGTCCGTCGGATGGGACGTTAAGCCGTGGCCCCGTGTGAGGGAGAGCCATACTCTGTGCACGTTAAAGAACACTCTGGATGGCCTTGACGGGAGGCTACCATCTGTCTCCCAACAGCTGTTCCAGTGGGTCCCCTCCCCCAACCTTCTCTGAGCCTTCGGGGTCCATGTGACCTGGCCATTTAGCCCATGGTGTGCAAAAAAGTGCCGCTCAGAGGTAAAACAACCCAACCCAGAACCCAGGCGGAATCGTGTAAGAATTAATTAAATCAAATTTACGTTACGACCAAGTAAAATGACAAGTCTCTTAGCAATAACTATAACTTTGTTTACCTTGGTTCTAATGCTATTTATTCTCTTCAGTCAATCACTACATATTGCTCTCTATCCAGATTTCATGGCACCACGCTCTCCTTTAGATTTTTGAGAAACTCTCACGTCACCTTACCTCGTTTATCATCAGCCAAAACCCAATTTCAAGTCGTAATAGGAAAAGGGTGGGGGGTGGGGGGTCTTGCTACAAGCAAAAATGGTTACCAAGTTATTCCTATGGGAAACCGAAGTCGCTGCCAAATCCATTGTTAACTGTTCCCTGTGAACGTGAGTCATAATAACATGCAAATCTGCGGCAGTTGCCAGAACTCCCACATTCCCAGAGGCATTATTATATTAAAGCGTCCCATTGCAGATAGGAACAGAATTTTTTTATCCCGACACAGGGGAACCGGCGGTCCGAAAATTTGGATCATTTGGTGACGTATCTCGGAATCACACGTTCCAAATTCAATGCATGGACTTCAATAGACTATCCGAATCAATGTACGTTCCTTGCACGTAACCCTATAATAATGTATGCACAATACATTGAATTTGGGAACATAGAGGTTACCAAAATCTGTCGAAATGAAAATAAAAATCTCGATAGTTTGCTAGAAACGAAGTCACGGGCTATAAGAGCGAGTGACGACGTCAGCAGCGACCTGCTAAAGGGTTGGGTTGTTTTACCTCTGAGCGGCACTTTTTTGCACACCATGGGCTAAATGGCCAGGTCACATGGACTCCGAAGGCTCAGAGAAGGTTGGGAGAGGGGACCCACTGGAACAGCTGTTAGGAAACAGATGGTAGCCTCCCGTCAAGGCCATCCAGCGTGTTCTTTAACGTGCACAGGGCATGGCTATCCCGCACACGGGGCCACGGCTTAACGTCCCATCCGACGGACGACGGCCTTTCCAAGCCCATCGGTGTCCCCTACTGACCGTGGGCAGGGCGGGGAATTTTGCGGAGAAAACTCTCAACGCTGACCCAGCTGGGACTCTAACCTGGGAACTACAGATTACGAGCCTGGCCTTGCTAAAGGGTGTTCATGTGTGTGTGGGTGTGTGGGGGGAGGACTATAAGGTTCACAAAATAAACCTTTAATCCAGTAAAAATAAGAATATACACATTAAAATGTGAGACCACCACGATTTCCAGTTTGAGAACTCTTGCTCTAGATCAATGGTCTCAAACTCCTTTTCTTCAAACGGCCACTTTAGATACCTTTGGTTGGTTGACTGCAGCAGCTGGGGGGAGGGGGGGTTATTTCATATTAACCCCTTACGGGAAAAATTAAATTTTTACATGAGGTAGATAGCCTGAAGGATTGATCATGTTAACTATTACATTTTATTTTCCTTAATGATATGCTTCAATTCATGTTCAAAATTATAACACCACTTGCAAATGATGCATTTTTTTATACAAAACTTCCACTTCAAACTTATAAAAACTACTAAATTTCACTGAATTTCAATACATTTTATAAAAATACTTTAGGCAGATGGGCAAGTATTAGTTGATAAATAGGTGTAAAATAACACGTATTTGAATAAACTTATTTTATATTTATAACTTTTACAAATTTCAAAGAGTTAAAATAAAAAAAATATAGAGTATATGCTATTTTTTTGCCGTGCGCTTGGCTGGGTTCGAGCCCTGGGTATATCCGTTTGGGATGTTTTTCTGCTGAGATCCCGCCATCCTCTTAGACCTTCCATTGTGGCGTATAAACTGACAGGCTCCTGTCAGACCTCTGTGGCAAGCAGCTGCTTGAGGGGGTATTTATTTATTTATTTATTTATTATATTTATGTATAAGGAAATAATTATTTGCGTTTTCTGGAAAGACACTTGGGCACACTTTTGTGACACCAGATTATCAATGTAAGAAAAAATGTCCTTGGCATATTCAACTTAAAAAAAAAAACACCCTCTCAAGCAGCTGCTTGCCACAGAAGTCTGACTGGAGCCTGTAAGTTTAACTCCATAATTATATTATGCCAAGTTATTCCTATGGGAAACCGAAGTCGCTGCCAAATCCATTGTTAACTGTTCCCTGTGAACGTGAGTCATAATAACATGCAAATCTGCGGCAGTTGCCAGAACTCCAACATTTATGGAGTTAAACATTAACATAAAACATTATGGAGTAAACATTTAACTCCATAAAACATTATGGAGTTAAACTTACAGGCTCTCATATATTACAGGTTCCATAATGATATATGGAGTTAAACTTACATTCTCTCAGACCTATTCAGAGAAAATATCTCTTTTCCAAAAAAAAAAAAACCAGTAGAAACAATCACAATCAAAAGTGGAAGAAGTCTTTAAGACAATCCTTTAAGAAGTAGTCTGAACGATGAATCGCAATCTTAATCGTCTTCCCAGCAAAAATAAGTGACTATGATCGAATTCCATTTGGTTTATCTATAATCAGGAATTGTCGTTTACTGTATTTAAGCACTTTAATTGAAATAGTTTTGAGACTTAATACAGTGCTATTCAAAATAGTTTATTATTAACCAATTACTAGTAGGTCTGAGAGAATGGCGGGACCTCAGCAGAAAAACGACACATACGTCCTGACTTACCCGGGATCGAACGCAGGTCCCTTAGATGAAGTAGCCAAGCGCGCTAACCACTCGGCCACGGGAAAGCTGATGACAACTGAGTGTCACTTAACTTGTTCCTTTCCAGAGATTTTGTTTCATTCTTGAAAATAGTTGAAAAACTTGAAAGGAATAAGATTGTTCCAAATATAGACAGAATACGAGCGGCCAGATAATGAATCTTTGTGTATTTATCCTTTGAAAGGAACTGGTAAAACTCAATAAGGTTGCAGATGTTGAATTTTTCTTTAAATAAAGAATCACAACTTCCGAAAGGTGTAGTTTCCTTTGAAATGATTTCCCAATATCAATCATGTGCGTGACTAAGTTGGTTGTTACCTTGTAGTTGACAATTGGATTTAGAAAAAGACATTTCCGGTTATAAAACACAAGACTCATACCACTTCATAAATGAATTAAAACCACAACCTTTCTTAGAACGTAAAATAACACACACTGCTTGAACTGAGTGATTGGGGGGGGGGGGGGGGCTCAGTCGGTAGCGCACCAGGCTCGTAATCTGTAGTTCCCAGGTTCGAGTCCCAGCTGGGTCAGCGTTGAGATTTTTCTCCGTAAAATTCCCCGCCCTGCCCACGGTCAGTAGGGGACACCGATGGGCTTGGAAAGGCCGTCGTCCGTCGGATGGGACGTTAAGCCTTGGCCCCGTGTGCAGGATAGCCATGCCCTGTGCACGTTAAAGAACACGCTGGATGGCCTTGACGGGAGGCTACCATCTGTCTCCCAACAGCTGTTGCAGTGGGTCCCCTCCCCCAACCTTCTCTGAGCCTTCGGGGTCCTTGTGACCTGGCCATTTAGCCCATGGTGTGCAAAAAAGTGCCGCTCAGAGGTAAAACAAACCAACCCAACTGAGTGATTGACGAAACTGGCTGATGTTTTCAAGGTCAGTTAGTGCTGCCACGCTATTCGTCAGCTCTGCGCGATGTAATAATATGAATATATATATTAAATTTAATTCTTAATATATTTTATTTTAAAATACTTCTGCAATTCTTTTAATTTTGATTTTCAAATATTTCATGAAAAACAGTTGTGATTTTCTCCCCCTCCCTGAATATCTTCTATAATGCGATTATAATAAATGCGGCGACGACTGCAAAAGAGGGCGTGTCGGATCTCGTGCCGCCCGCGAATTTGAGACCGCTGCTCTAGACTATATATTGCCTCTATTATTAAAAACTGCCGTACCAGTTGGTTGAACATTCCATGTTCTAAAGATAGAATTACTTTCTTTTTTAATTCCTCATAATATTCCTATATACTTGGGTGTCTAATAATTCTTGTAAGACTCTCTATATCTTTCATATCCCTCATGACCAAAGCTGTTGTCAAGTTGTTGCCAAAGTTGTTTGTAGGTGCAGCCGGGATCTAGAAATAAGTCGAAGGGTGTGGGGAGGGCGGGGAAGGCGGGGTGCATAAAGCACGATCGAGGGGGAAACACGTCAAAGGGAGGTGCAATAGACTGGATTTTCGATTTCCAATGTAGTGTAATATTTCTCCTTCCATTTTACAGGTCTTTAAAAAATTTCTTGAAAAGTGCATGAAATATAAATGAGTTTAATAATTTTTTGCCTATAGTTACCCTTATTAGCATTCTGAAAGAAGGGACATGATCCCCCTGATCCGGCCCAATTTATGAGCCGTAAAATTCTTCAAACTTACGTCAGAACGCTTAAATACGTAAAACGGCTTCTGTTTCGCGCAGTTTGCCAATTTCACGCAATCGGTATCTGATCTTCTGATACTCGTAGATGTAAATAATGGAATCGTGATTTTAATGCTGAGTAGCGATTGAAATCCAAATGCATTCCTTGCCTCAGTGCCCAAAGAAACAGGGGATGTCTTTAGGTTAACCTCCACCCACAAACAACTTTGGTCATGGCAGATATGAACTCCGTCCCCATTTAGACTCCCTACAATTCACCAACTCCAGCACACACGCGACTCGACTTCCATATTCACTTCGATGTTACACTGAGCCAAGTCCTGATAATATATGGAACCAGGTTCGGGACAGGGAAGAAATCTGATAACTGGGAAGGATGCGAAAAATATTAAACATATGCTCAGTAGTAAAGAATTACAGGATATGTCCTGTAGACATGGAACTCATGAAATAATAAGCTGAAAAAAAATTGGTTTTGACGTGATTAGGATTCAAACCCAGGTCTCTTGGAAACATGCCAGTTATGCTAACCACTACACGATCATCGGCTAACACCAGGAGACGTGGATTCGAATCCCACTCACGGCAAAATCAATTTTTTTTCAGCTAATTATTTCATGAATTAATCTATGTATATTGCAGGCATTTTTCAAGAAACTTTTCCAAGAATTAGTTGCCATTCTACTGAGGTTTCGCCTTCTTCACACATCTGCTTTATGGCATACTGTATTAACAGGCACCTCTATGGCAAGTACCTGCCTGAAGGGATAATTAAATATATTTATTTTTAAATGAAAAGAATTTTTATATTGAAAAGCCGATCCAGTGACTTAGCTCTCTTTCACTTTTTTCCGATTCTATACAGCAACTCCCCCCCTCCCTCCACATTATCTTTTTCTAGAACTGGGTGAAATAAAGTTTTTTTTCTCCTTAAGAAGGCAGAGAGGATTTGCTAAAATTAATCATAAAAAGAAAAGGATATTATTTAGCGAATAGTGCTGCCATCTAGTTGATGTTGGAGATACTGTTCATATAAAAAATAATTGTTTTCTTAATGTGGATGCGATTTAGCTTTTCTGTTGGTTAAACTAAGTTGAGACGCACATAAACAACTGATTGTGCCCGAAAAGATTAAGAGGAAAGAAAAAAAGATATTAGAATTGCACATTCGGAGTTTTTTTTCTGAAAAAAAAAAAGTGATTTCTTTTAATATATATGTTTGCTTCATTATAAAAGTATAATGAAAAATTCCATTGTTCCTACATTTCCTTACGTAAAGCTGTTCGCCAAATATTAATTATGAAATTACAGAGAATCTTAGACCTTGGTGGCATCTGGCAAGGGTAATTTTTTTACTCCAGGTCCTGTATACTGATATCAATTTAAAAAATAAGTAAAAACATCACCAATTACTTTTCTAAGTTTTTTTAATTTTTTTAAATTTTTAAAACAAAAATAAATGAAGATCTAAAACTTTTAAGGAGATGGTTTGATAAGAATAAATTATCTGTTAATAAAAAAGACAAAACATATATTTTTTAATATGCAAGGAGGTATTAATACTGATATTGGAGACCTCTATTATCTTACTTTAAAGTGTTTGTTTTCATCTAATAATAACAGTACAAATTTTCGGTGTGACTGACAAAAAATGAACTCTTCTACACATGCAATGAAATATCTTGGTGTTATTTTCGATAAACACTTGACTTGGAAGAATCACATAGAAAAAATTGTTAAAAGTAATAAAATAATCATGCGTCAAATGTATATATTGAGAGAACTATTAGATATATATGCTTTGAAAAAGGTGTATTTTGCATTCATTCTTTCTACAATACAATACGGATTAATTATCTGGGGAAGGACATATGAAAGCTATTTGAAGTTAATAAAACAAATACATCTTGACTACTGATCTAAGGGACCTGGGTTCGAGCCCCGGATCAGGCATGGATGTGTGTGTCGTTTTTCTGCTGAGGTCCCGCCATCCTCTCAGATCTCCTACTGTGGCATATAAACTGACAGGTTCCAGTCAGACCTCTGTGGCAAGCAGCTGCTTGAGGGGGTATTTATTTTTATTTCTTTTATTTATAAATATGTGTTAAAAGTAATGACATTTAAAAGAAAATATGATTATTCTTGTCAAAGTTTTATGGATTTAAATTTATTAAATGTTGAACAAATATATAAGTTAAAACTTTAATATTTATACATAAAAATGTATAAATATTTGCAAAAAATCTTTGTAGTGTACATAAAAATGTACACTACATGTTTCATGTAGTTGAAAACTCGTATAACACTAGATCTATGAAAAACGAAAAACTAATTGTTCCTGAACCAAAAAATGAATTATTAAAAAAAATTGGTATTTATGGTTCTAAAATATTTAATAATCTACCAAAGGTGTAAGAAATATAACGTTAAAAGAATTAATTATGGCTATTAAGGCAATAATTATTAGATGTATCAAACTGATATACTGTTTTGTACATACCAAATACTATTCTGTTAGAAACTTTGGTACCAATGTATGCTTTTATATACTAAATGTGATGAGCAAAATAATTATAATATTATTAATCCACTAGCGAGTTAGACTCTTGTGGTGATTTGACTTAAACATGTACTGCTAAATGTTGAATTTGAATAAATTATTATTATTATACTATATCAGAGCGACTGACAAACTGTCCCCTGAAATTAAATATTCTCAAGAGCGGTACTGATTGAGTACACCCGGTAATGTTTCCATAAAGAGCACATCTGATGCCGATTCATGGATTCATGGAGGATGCGGATAATGGTAGAACTAGAATTGAAGAGTATTCACTTAACGTCTAGAGCAGAGGTTCCCAAACTGGGGGGGGGGGGGGGGGGGGGCATTACAAAGGAGGTGCGAGGATGCGTTTATTTTTAATTATAAATTAAATTGTTGTTAACAGGAAAGCTGACTGATGATAAAATGTGAGGTGAGAAGGGCCGGGGTGGGTGGGTGGGAGAACACAACATTTTTTAAGTTGAAAAAACTTCATTTAGTTGGATAAGTACCAGTAAAATATTAATCATAATATTTTTCAAAACTTCAGTTAGCTTCAAATTTTCATCGTTTGAAAACTGGGTAGACTTAACGAATCCTCAGGTAGACGCTGTTTGTTGAAAAGTCAATATTTATGCGTAGAGCAGTGTTTCCAAACATTTTAACAATGCCGGAACTCCTGAACGATATTATCAAATACTACAAAACAACTACTGTGAAAGGAAAAACAACAACTCGTTTTTTTTTCCCCAGTCACCCCCATATTTACTATAATTAATTATTGCAGCACACAATGATTAAAAGTAGTTTTAATTATCCAGCTTGAGATCAGAATTCTTGTTTTCTTGAACAAGCCATGAATTCTTGATTGAATTTTGCATAAATTTCTCCTTCTGTTTCCAATAACAACATATGATTTCTTTGTTTGTTTTTAATACAAAGCTGGGTGCATAAAGGCCTTTGTGTTAAAAATAATAATAATAATAATAATAAAATCAATAGTCGTCAGTATTAACAAAGAGCAGATTTCCACAAAAACTGCTGTTGAAATTTGAAACAAAAGATGATTGTTTTTTCTTGCAATTGCAAGACATTCTTCTTAGTTCAAGAATGTAGACTTTTCGCGTCCAGATTCCAGTCCCTGCTGGGTCAACGTTGAGACTTATCTCCGCAAAACTCCCCGCCCTGTCCATGGTCAGTAGGGGACACCGATGGACTTGGAAAGGCCGCCGTCCGTAGGATGGGACGGTAAACCGTGATTCCGTGTGCGGGAGAGCCATGCTCTAACTCATTGGATGGCCTTGACGGGAGGCTACCATCTGTCTCCCAACAGCTGTTCCAGTCGATCCCCTCCCCCAACCTTCTCTGAGACTTCGGGGTCCTTATGACCTGGCCATTTAGCCCATTGTGTGCAAAAACGTACCACTCAGAAGTAAAACAACCCAAATTAACAACCAGAGATTTATCTTCACAAAACTCCCCGCCCTGCCCACGGTCAGTAGGGGAACCCGATGGACTTGAAAAGACCGCTGTCCGTAGGATGGGACGTTAAACCGTAACTCCGTGTGCGGGAGAGCCATGCCCTGTGCACGTTAAAGAACACACTGGATGGCCTTGACGGGAGGCTACCATCTCCCTCCCAACAGCTGTTCCAGTGGGTCCAGTCCCCCAACCTTCTCTGAGCCTTCGGGGTCTTTATGACCTGGTCATTTAGCCCATGGTGTGCAAAAAAGTGCCGCTCAGAGATAAAACAACCCAACCCAGATTTTTCCCGGAAATCTTGAAGGTTGCTCTTGGAATCCCAGTCGGAATACACAGACTGAGGTTAATATGCATTGCTAAAATTTATCGAAATCATAATATACTAAAATTATTTTCTTAGCAGTGGCGTGAGTTGAGAGGTCTGTGACAACGCTCAAATATTTCTCATCGACCATAAGTGAGATATTAATCAACCAATGATCTAAGGGAGATGTTTCAACTGCGCACTCTCACAGTCTCCTCAGTTGCCACTGACATCGACTAGATTTTTACACTTCCAAAAATTCTTTCATACTTACACAAGAAGATATTCCTTTCGGACTATTTTGAACCAGGTTCGTGTCCCAACTGTGTCAGCTTTGAGATTTCTCTCTGCAAAACCCCTATCCTGTACTCGGTCAGAAAGGGGACAGCGATGGGCTTGGAAAGGACATTGTCTGTTGGATGAGATTTTAAACTTGGCTCCTTGTGCGGGAGAGCCATATCCTGTGCACGTTAACGAACACACTGGATGGCCTTGAAGGGAGGCTTCCATCTTTCTCCAAGCAACTGTTCAGTAGATCCTTTTCCAGAAACCTTCTCTGAACCCTTGAGGCCTGCGTAACATGAAAATTTAGCACACTGTGTATAAAAACAATTCCGTTCGGAGATAAAACAACACAACTTTTGAACCATTTTTATTTGGCTGATCACTTTTCTGTTTATGCAATGTGTCACAGCTAAACAATTAATTTATACATAGCCAGGATACTGTTTCCTATCAGGCCAACATGGCCTCGCTTGGAACTGTAAATTTCAAGGAATAAATATGAGGTTTTCTTTTTCAAATTTCATCAGTTTCAATTTTTTGCAAATTTCCTCAGTTTGATTTTTACTATTATATGTATTCACTTAAAAAAAAGCTTTTCTTTTTCAGGCAGCCTCATCTGCAATATGAAGGTGTAGAGCATCACTATTATTATGATCTGTTTTACGTTTCGTTTTCATGAAAGCAATGATGACGATATTAGGTTTGAGTTGCTTTACCTCTGAGCAGCACTTTTTTCTCACAATGGGCTAAATGACCAGGTCACAATGACCCTGAAGCTCAGAGAAGGTTGGGGAAGGCCACTGGAATAGCTGTTGGGAGACAGACAGTAGCCTCCCGTCAAGGCCATCCACGGTGATTTTTTTTTAACGTGTACAGGGTATGACTCTCTCGCACACGGAACCACAGATTAACGTCCCATCCGACGGACGGTGGCCGTTACCATGTCGAACTGTGTTCCCTGCTGACCATGGGCAGGGGGGAGGGAGTTTTGTGCAGATAAATCGAACCTGAGAGGTGCAGATTACTAACCAGGCACGCTACCGTCTGCGCCAAACCCGCCCCGATGGTGATATTAAAGGGAGACAAAAATCATAACTTTATCAATGCACTCTCTCCCAAACAAATCTCCCAATTCACATTAAGTTACTAGTATGGCAGATACCGAACTACCTACAGGACATTTTTAATATATTAAAGACAATATACTATATGTATACGTGTATAATTATAATTAGATATGAAAAATTACACTGAATGGACAAATTATTAAATACACCCCGATAACAAAATGCAAAGTAAAAGTATTGCGTCCAGTCACATGGGACGTTGAAAATGGCAATGCCTATAAATAAAGCAAATCTGTACGTATCGGAAACGAGGCCTGGAAAAGTAATCATGGGTAACATATCGTCAATAGGGACATAACGGCGCGTTATCATGGTAAAATCAGCGACGTAAGAGCGCGAGTTTGACTGTTGCCAGATAGTAGGTGTGAGGAAGGAGTGCGATCATTGCAACTGCTCAACTGTTCGGATGAGTCGTCATTCTTCTGTCAGATCTGTCTGTCAGATCATCGCACATGTATACCAAGATTACGTGAAATACGGCAAAACTCCCAACCAGCGAGAGAAATGTGGACGTGCAACTCTCGAGGTGAGCGCAGACTGTCCCCGCATTGTTACAAGGAATCACAGAGCTACCGTGGGGCATATAACGTCGGAATTGAATGAAGGCACGCCCACAAGCTTCTTCACAAAGATTATCCATCTTACCATGGAAAAAATAGGCTACGACAGTCGACGTCCACATCGTGTCCTCTTGTTCACTGCAAGGCACCCAAAGATTTGACTGCAATTTGCAAAGGCCTATTTGGAGTGCGGAGGATTGGAAACTCATCAACTGGTATGACGAATCACAACTCTATCACGCTGATGGGAGCATGCGTGTTTGGTGTAAACCACACGAAGCTATGGACCCAGCTTGCCAAGTTGGGATCATACAGGCAGGTGGAGGTGGTGTAACAGTTTGAGGTGCGTTTACATGGGTTGCCTTGGAGCCCCTCGTACCCATCGAGACCTCCGTCACCGGCACAAGGTATGTGAGCATCCTCGCCGACCATCTACACCCGTTTGTAACGATTCTCTTTCTGCACCGTGACGTCATCTTTCAACAGGACAACGCCACATCGCATACTTCCTGAGTGGCAACCAATTGATTCAACAGCATTCAAGTGAGTTTACCATACTCGAATGGCCCCCTCGAAAGGGGCGGGGTGGATCAGTCGGTAGCGCGCCAGGCTCGTAATCTGTAGTTCCCAGGTTCGAGTCCCAGCTGGATCAGCGTTGAGATTTATCTCCGCAAAAATTTCCCGCGCTGCCCACGGTCAGTAGGGGACACCGATGGGCTTGGTAAAGGCCGCCGTCCGTCGGATGGGACGTTAAGCCGTGGCCCCGTGTGCGGGAGAGTCATACCCTGTGAACACGCTGAATGGCCTTGACGGGAGGCTACCATCTGTCTCCCAACAGCTGTTCCAGTGGGTCTCCTCACCCAACCTTCTCTGAGCCTTCGGGGTCCATGTGACCTGGCCATTTAGCCCATGGTGTGCATAAAAGTGCCGCTCAGAGGTAAAACAACCCAACCCCTCGAAATCCCATTGAGAATTTATGGGACGAATTGGAAAGATATGTTCGAGCCCGCCAACCCCTACTGGCAATTGTGGATGCTATACGACAGGCGATCCTCGCTTCGTGGGCGGCAATACCACCTCCGTGTTTTCAACACCTCATTGAGTCCTTAATAAAAACATCTGGCTGTTGTTGTTGTGGTCAAAAGGTGGAGTAACAGGTTATTAGGTAAGCAATAATTTGTCCATTCGATGTATATTATTGTGAAAATACCTTAGAGTTTTGGCTCAGTCTATAGCGCTTTAGGCTCGTAATCTGTAGTTCCTAGGTTCGAGTCCTAATTTTGCCAGTGTTGAGATTCATCTCCCCACAACTTGCACCGTGCCCTCGGTCGATGGCTTGGAAAGGCAGCCGTCAGTAGGATGGACGGTGCTCTTTGTAGGAGAGCTATACTCTGTGCACATTAAAGAAAACGCTAGATGGCCTTGACGAGAGGCACCCAGTGGGTCACCTTACCCTCACCGTCTCTGAGCCCTCGGGGTCCTTGTGACCTGGCTTTTTAACCCACTACGTGCAAAAAAAAAGAGGCGTTGAGAAGTAAAACACATTTCCTGGAAAAAAGCGAACAGGCTTTAAAGGTTAACAACGTAAGCAATTATATTTGCTTGAGAATGGTTAGGTACATTAAAACTGAGGTTAAAATAACTTTTTCAGATACTCCGCTATAAGTAATTGCTTTAACTAGGCTCATTTTTAATGCATTTGTTTCAAGAATTCAGAATTAAAAATGAAACGAGCCTTACTAGAATTTTCACAATTTGTTCAGCCTTGCACCTGTAAATTTTCACCGAAAACCAAATTCTTTTTTGAATTACATTCTACAATGCAAATGTTTTATTAAAACAAACTATTTGCTTTGAAAAAAATTGAGTTTCATGTGCTGATGCTTGCTAATTTCTTGATTAACTCTTTTTCTTTCTTCTAGTTTGTTGTTTATTCACATTGTGGCGCCATCTATTGAGCGTATGAACAATTTGCTCGTTCCTTATGGAACCCATCCTAGGACAGTCGCTCAAAAAAATATCCGAACAGTATGGTTGATTAGAGAATTCAGAAAAAATATCTGGCAACGATTTTTTCAGAAATTAGTGATCTGGCAACCTGCGTGTCACGTGACTAACGTCACTAATTTCTAAAAAAATCGTTGCCAGATATTTTTTCTGAATTCTCTAATCAACCATAGTGTTCGGATACTTTTTTGAGCGACTGTAGGTGGTCATATTATTTTGATACTAGATCGTGTGGGCTCACTCACGGAAATATTGAGCGTGTGCAGTTACCGTTCACAGCAAACTGGAGCGTGTGCAGTAACTGCACACGCTCCAGTTTGCTGTGAACGATAACTGGAGCGTGTACAGTTGCTGTACACGCTCCAGATATTTTTCCTGAATTCTGTAATCACGTGACACGAAGGTTTCCAGATCACTTATTTCTAAAAAAATCGTTGCCAGATATTTTTTCTGAATTCACCATAGTGTTTTCTTAATCAACCATAGTGTTCGGATACTTTTTTGAGCGACTGTACCTTCTCAATCGGCACTTCATGTTTTACTTCTAAACTGTGGAAAAAGGTCTAATGTGCAAATAGCTAGTTTTTTTTGTGAAATAAGCTTTTCTTAAAAAACCTACTTAAGTGTTTTTGATTTGTTCAGAAAACAAAAACGAACATTGCAGTTTTCTGACAGCAATAGATTTACATAATAATTTTTTTTAATACTTAGAACTGACCTAAAATTAAAATTTGATCAAAATAAATTCCTCTTTTCTGAAGGAATCAAAAACATGGCCAGAGGAAGGGACGCAGCTATTTTATTTTAAGGGACGCAGCTATAGCAGAACGACCCCAGGCTGCGATAAAAAAAATTCGATATCCTGCAAGTTTTCAATATTTATTCCACTGACAGTTCGCACTTACCGCTTCAAATAGCTTTTCCTCATTTCTGCAAAACTTGTGTAAAATAGGAATTATTGTTATTGAAAAAAAGTCTCTGTCCATTGAGGTCCCAAGGGCCAGTGACACTACTGTGTCCCTTGTCAGTCCACACCTGAGCTTTCCTGTGGAAATCAGAAAGTGTTAAAGTTGTGAACTGATTGACAAACTTTGTCAGGTTTTCATTTGGTTACCGCTCAAATTCTACAAATTCTACTTCTTCTAAACAAGTGTTAATTGGATTTAATTTGTATATATTAGTCAGACCTAAGGACAGTGGTGTAAAATTTTAGACTCCAATTTTCTTTCTTTGTACGTCTTTCAATTGTTTTCTTAGCTTCACAAGAGAGTGAATATTCACTCTACCAGAGGTTTACACTGATTTACGTCGATTACAATGTCGGGAGGAGGCTAGAGGACTAAGTCTCTCCTAAAGGAAAAATTAACTGCGTATGTTTTGAAGAATAATTGCAACTCCCAATATTACAACAAATTATATTTATATTCTTTCCCTGAAAATTTATCCTTACTATTTAAATTTTGTCTCCGAACAGTTTAATAGAGTGACAACGGATGCGGATCTTTCAGAGTGTCTGAAGCATCGTAAGAATTGTTCTCATCCAGTCTCGGCTACCACGGAGGCCTAATTACCATCGCTCATTGGACAGACTCAATTGAGACTAATCTCCGATTAAATTGAGTCAACTGTGAACATTTGACTGGATTCAATTCGAGACAATCTTTGTTTACAACGGACATATAAGCCCAGTGTTCGCAAATTACTGCCTGGCAAATAACGGAAAGGCGTACCAATTGCTGCATGAGTGTTACTTGGTGAGCAAGTGAAAAGAATGTGGTCATATTAGACGATGACCTAGACAACTGCAACAAGTCCCAGTCAATACGTTACCAACCAATCTACTAAACAGACTATCACAAGTGGTACAGAGTGTGGGTCAAAAATTCCCCCAATGGTTTCATGGTCATTGCCGGGTACAGCTATAACGAGAAGAAATTGCAAATCAGTAAAATGGAAAAGAACGTCAAAGGCAACTCTCTTTTCTATCAAACTTCCTGGAGTCATCGCCAGGCTCGTAATCTGTAGTTCCCAGGTTCGAGTCCCAGCTGGGTCAGCGTTGAGATTTATCTCCGCAAAATTTCCCGCCTTGCCCACGGTCAGTAGGGACACCGATGGGCTTGGAAAGGCCGCCGTCCGTCGGAGGGGACGTTAAGCCGTGGCCCCGTGTGCGGGAGAGCTATACCCTGTGCAAGTTAAAGAACACGCTCGATGGCCTTGACGGGAGGCTATCATCTGTCTCCCACAACTGTTCCAGTGGGTCCCCTCCCCCAACCTTCTCTGAGCCTTCGGGATCCATGTGACCTGGCCATTTAGCCCATGGTGTGCAAAAAAAGTGTCTCTTAGAGGTAAAACAACCCAACTCAACACGTTAAAGAACACGCTGGATGGCCTTGACGGGAGGCTACCATCTGTCTCCCAACAACTGTTCCAATGGGTCCCCTCCCCCAACCTTCTCTGAGCCTTCGGGGTCTTTGTGGCCTGCCATTTAGCCCATGGTGTGCAAAAAAGTGCCGCTCAGAGGTAAAACAACCCAACAACCCAAATCCTGGAGCCAATGTAACGGAACGAATTGCTGCCATGTAAGGTATAAACGTCAACACCACATTGTTGCATCAAGACAAAGCGTCGAGTCATACCTTGGCTTCTACGAGCTGATCTTCAACGGAGGGCAGAGAAAACCGGAATTATCGCTATATCACTCGAGGACATTCCTGCAAAGTCATCTGATGGACTTTTTTAGCATTTTCGACTCTTGAAATGGGCTCTAGTTAAACGTCGTCTGCAGACTGCTGATGGATCATGGAAAGCTTGTGAAGAGGAATGGGCAGATTAAATATGAGTGCATCCATAAGACAATTATATGAAATAATGAGATAACACTGAAATAACTGAAAGTAAAGAAAATCAAATGCTTCATATTTCATGATAGGATGAATTTAAATGGTCGATTGATAATGCTAAAACCAGAAAAATATATTTCGTTTGTTTATTATTTGGAGGTGACAAAGAATAGTACAGTCGCTCAAAAAAGTATCCAAACGCTATGGTTGATTACAGAATTCAGAAAAAATATCTGGCAACGATTTTTTTAGAAATTAGTGATCTGGCAACCTTCGTGTACGTACGCGAAGGTTGCCAGATTACTAATTTCATTCATATTCATTGATATTGCTCCTGATTTTCACTGCTCTGTCGCATCCACCAGATATTGCTCCTTCTGATTTTCACCTGTTCTACCGCATCCACTTGATATTGGTTCTTCTGATTTTCACCTGTTCTGCAGCATCCACTTGATATTGGTCCTGATTTTCACCTGTTCTGCAGCATCCACCAGATATTGCTCCTTCTGATTTTCACTGTTCTGCCGCATCCACCAGATATTGCTCCTTCTGATTTTCACTGTTCTGCAGCATTCACCAGATATTGCTCCTTCTGATTTTCACTGTTCTGCAGCATTCACCAGATATTGCTTCTTCTGATTTTCACCTGTTCCTCTTCTTACAAAACCATTTCAATGAACAACAATTCCATAAAGACGATGAAGTTTAATGTGCCTCGTCGAGAAATCGCCCAACTGCCACAAAGATGGGAAATTGAAAGTGATATGAATATATCATCGATTGAAATATGATAATATTTTAGTTATACTTATGTTGAATGAAAAGAAAGAAACCTAATAATATCTGGCATTAAGCTTTAGCGTCAATTTAACTGCTTCGTTTTGGAAAAAAAAAACTATTAAACTCACTTCATTACCAGTCACTGTACATTCCACAGACACCTTTTCTTCTGCTGTACAGAACAGATGATGTAAGAGAGAAGCTGTGATAGGCCATGCTTTATGATCATAAATCAAATGTCATATGACCTAGTGGGTACAAATTTACCGTATCCCAATTCATGATGTACGATATTAGAGACTGTTCCGCATGAAATTTTTAATTCGGAATCACTGTCTCTTAAGCGCCGTCTTCAGTTTTCCACAACCCGATTCTTAAATTCACAGAATATTCAGATTAGCTTTAGAAGTGTGTAACCAACTGCTGCAATTCTATCCATGAATTTCACTTGTAAAAATTGAAGTCTGACCATGATAGTGTCAATTTTCAATAATCTACGATCAATATTTAAAGAATCATTGAAGCGGAACCATTTAACAACAGAAAACAACTGTCACATTCCCTCCAAATTGATGAAATCTTAAAAAATCGACAAAAAAACTTCAGATATTTAATTTATGCTAGTGAATAAATTGCTACAAGAGTTGTGTTTTATCTATTGAAGTATTTTTTCACAAGTGTCAAACGTTGAAGATAAATGCTTCAGCTTCCATTCATTCTTTAAATATTAAACAAATATTGCGGTTAAGTAAAAGGTTTATTTTCAATGTTACGGAGCTTTGAAAGTGGCTTTCCATTCACATAACATGGAAGTGTTTGGACTCTTTTTTCAACATAGTGTATTTCATGATTTTGTCAGAAATTTATTTTTTTTGCAAACGGGCTTATTATTTATCAAAACAGTCTTATCTCGGGCTCGAAAATTTGAACCCGAACTTTCCTCTAAAATATCCATTAATCGGACTCCAGTACACCACCGTTATATAATGTAGTACTAACTCAGAAAGAAAGGGATTTGAGATCTTCAGATACTCTTCGCAGAAAAAGAAAACAAAGCTTTCATGAAGAAATCATCTTCAAATAGTTTTCTTTTCACTATTGTGAACTGAAATGAATTCCTGGAACATAAGATTCAATATGCTGATTTCTAAAAGACATCGAAAAAAATCAAAAAGGAGAAGATATTTTGAAAATTCAATGAACTAGTTGTTAACGATACAGTCATTTTTATTTCTTATGTTTTCAAAAAAAGTCAAATTTCTTCCTTATTCTCTACGAATACCTGAACTGAATATCTGACTGAAACCTCTCAGTGTAAGTCTCTAAAGGAAAGGCCAGTGACTGATGAAAGAACAGAGCAGAAAGGCAACATGAGTAAATATGATAATTTAGAGCAAGAATTGATTTGTTCTTCCCAGTGAATAAAATTATTTAAATTTCGATAAAAAAAGAAGTCTTTAGTTCATCGCTAAGAAGCATTCAAACAATAACATTCGTGTAAAAGAAGCGATGTGATGTTATCGTCAGTGTTGAAAGTATTCTGCACGTTAATATTATAATTGAATTTTGGAATCGTGATAATAATTTTAGAAGCGAAAAATAAGGTATAATGCTGCAATTACAGCTGTATTTCCTATTCTGAAATTATTTGCTAATTTGGTGGCTTTGTACACATATGTCAAAATTTTAAGTTGTTGAAGTACCTTCATTATACAGTCGCCAAAAAAGTATCCAAACGCTATAGGTTGATTACAGAATTCAGAAAATTATCTGGCAACTATTTTTTTTAGAAATTAATGATCTGGCAACCTTCGAGTACGTCAGAAGTCAGAAGTGGCTATATCTGGCGGATGTGGTAAAACAAGTGAAAATCAGAAGGAGCTATATCTGGTGGATGCGGCAGAACAGGTGAAAATCAGAAGTAGCTATATCTGGCGGATGTGCTAAAACCAGTGAAAATCAGAAGGAGCTATATCTGGTGGATGCGGCAGAACAGGTGAAAATCAGAAGTAGCTATATCTGGTGGATGTGGTAAAACGAGTGAAAATCAGAAGGAGCTATATCTGGTGGATGCGGCAGAACAGGTGAAAATCAGAAGTAGCTATATCTGGTGGATATGGTAAAACGAGTGAAAATCGGAAGGAGCTATATCTGGTGGATGTGGGGGGAACAGGTGAAAACTAGAAGTAGATATATCTGGTGGATGTGGTAAAACAAGTGAAAATCAGAAGGAGCTATATCTGGTGGATGCGGCAGAACAGGTGAAAATCAGAAGTAGCTATATCTGGTGGATGTGGTAAAACGAGTGAAAATCAGAAGGAGCTATATCTGGTGGATGTGGGGGGAACAGGTGAAAACTAGAAGTAGATATATCTGGTGGATGTGGTAAAACAAGTGAAAATCAGATGGAGCTATATCTGGTGGATGCGGCAGAACTGGTGAAAATCAGAAGTAGCTATATCTGGTGGATGTGGTAAAACGAGTGAAAATCAGAAGGAGCTATATCTGGTGGATGTGGCGGAACAGTGAAAATCAGAAGTAGCTATATCTGGTGGATGTGGTAAAACGAGTGAAAATCAGAAGGAACTATATCTGGTGGATGTGGCGGAACAGGTGAAAATCAGAAGTAGCTATATCTGGTGGATGTGGGGGAACAGGTGAAAATCAGAAGTAGCTATATCAGGTGGATGTGGTAAAACGAGTGAAAATCAGAAGGAGCTATATCTGGTGGATGTGGTAAAACGAGTGAAAATCAGAAGGAGCTGTATCTGGTGGATGTGGCGGAACAGGTGAAAACCGGAAGTAGCTGATATCTGGTGGATGTGGGGGAACAGATGAAAACCAGTAGTAGCTATATCTGGTGGATGTGGTAAAACGAGTGAAAATCAGAAGGAGCTATATCTGGTGGATGTGGCGGAACAGGTGAAAATCTGAAGTAGCTATATCTGGTGGATACGGTAAAACGAGTGAAAATCAGAAGGAGCTATATCTAGTGGATGTGGCGGAACAGGTGAAAACCGGAAGTAGCTATATCTGGTGGATGTGGTAAAACGAGTGAAAATCAGAAGGAGCAATTTCTGGTGGATGTGGCTGAACAGTGAAAATCAGAAGTAGCTATATCTGGTGGATGTGGTAAAACGAGTGAAAATCAGAAGGAGCAATATCTGGTGGATGCGGCAGAACAGGTGAAACCAGTATGAGCAATAGCTGGTGGATGCGGTAGAACAGCGCATTTAAGTTCCAAAACTTTCCTCTGACTGATATATACCATATGAGTTTTAGAGTTTGCCGTGAAGGAAACTAACTCCTTTCTGTTGACCGTTTTTGATGAGTTCTTTATTTAGTCGTTGCAGTTGTTATGAGTACACTAATGCTGCGATTATTTGATTATTTTTGAGCAGTTCGAAGTATGGAACATTCGATTAACCCATGAAAAGCAAAGCATAATCCTCTCTGGATGAAGACTGGGTTTGGGCTGTTGATCCTGATTTATCCATTGTCTCTTGCGGACAATGTTTAAAGTGAGATATCCATTTTTCCAGTGATGATTCGGAGAAAAAAGCGCTCCATTGACTCGTCTAGGGAACAGCGAAGTGGCAATATAGTATGACTCAGCCTTGTTCTTATCAGATGATTCGTGAGGAACTCATGTTCTTAGTTTACCTACTTTCACAATAGCACGAAGATGGCGAAAGACAGTAGATAGGAAAGTCTCTAGTTGTTTCGATAATTCCTAAGTGGATTTATGCGGATTGCTTCAATTAGTGCTTTCAATGTTAGCACTGTTAGCAAGCTCTGATGTGCGATTAGGATGTGGTTCATCCTTGAGCAACGTATCTTCTGACTGTAAACCAATTTCTGTTCCGTGACGGTGTGTGACTGACGATCTGTGACGGGCTGTTCTCCGAAGACGGAGTTATCTTTCTCGTCGTCTCCGTAGCATTTGAGGACTGCCCGAAATTCCAGAAAATGTCGTTCGAATATCTGTTTTTTTTTTTCATTTTCTGTTTTGCTACTCATTTTTCAATCTAATGCTCGAAAAGATATTAAATTGTTATCAATGAAAACTTTCTTCCAGGCCTTCTTCGCCAAATGACTAATAATAGAAATTTCTGCAACACACCGCAAACAAAATGTGATATAGTCGTTCAACAAAAGGTTAAAACAAAAGGAAATTATTTATGAATTAACCCCGTAAAAAGACTGCGGAAAGTCATAAAAAAAACTTAATATCTGTGAAAATATAAAATGCTCGTTTCCAAAGAAAGTTTTCTTCAAATAATTTTGAAATTTGGTGCCTCCAATGGTGTAAATGTAAACTAATTAATGAGAGTGGAAAAATCGCTAACAGTAATATTTTGTTAGCAACTATCCAATGCAAAATTCATATTTCATTTTCTCTTTAAACAAAAACGTTGATAGACCGACAGATGGACAGACAGACAGATGGAGAGACAGATAGATGGAGAGACAGACAGATAGATCAACAGATAGATGGATAGACAGATAGATCGACAGATAGATGGATAGACATATACATGGAGAGAGACAGACAGATGGATCAACAGATAGATGGATAAAAAGAAAGACAGATGGATGGACAGGTAGACGGAGAGGCATATAGATAGATGGACAAACAGATAGATGGATGATAGATTGACAGACAAGACAGATAAACAGACAGCTTGATGGACGAACAGATGGATAGATGGATTGGTAGATAGACAGATAGATAGATAGACTGGTAGATGGATGAACATATAGATGGTCAAATGGAGAGACAGACAGAAGTGCCATGGCAGTAAATATGAATACCTGAGACAGACAGATGGATGAAAGGACAGATGGTCGGATGAACATATAGACAAACAAAGACAGATGTACAGATGGACAGACAGATGGAGCGACAGAAGTTCCATGGCAATAGTTATGAGTAAAAGAGATAGACAGGTGGGCAGACAGAAAAACAGACGGATGGACAGATAGATGGTGAGACAGCTTCTACTTCGACAAACCTTTCATTCCAGACCTCATTCAAAAGACAAATAAAACATTATGCTACCTTAGCACAGTTCAGACAGACAGATGAATGGACATACAGACAAATATACAGAAAGAGAGGACAGATGGACAGACAGATGATAAACGGATAGAGAACAGACAGAGAGAGGATGGTCAGACAGACAGACAGTTTGGATAGATGGACAGAGGGCGGACAAACAAACAGAGGCTAGAACAGATGACAGACAGATGGGCAGACAATAGACTAGACAGATGGGCAGACAGAGGATGGAAAGACAGATAGAGGATAGACAGATGGACAGAGTTTTCCCTGAAAACAATTCTTGTATCATAAATATTTGCTAATGATATTAAGAACTGCAATTTTAGCGATCAGAAATGTATATTTAAGCTCTCCGCATTTGTCCATTGCTGAAAAGAAGGAGAAAAAAAGCGCTATTTTTTCCCTTCCTTAATATTGTGCATCATCTCACGTCACGTGAGGCACAGTCATTTGATTCTTTCATTGAAGAATGAGATGTAAGACGCCACTATGTGCATTTCCGGGGTGACTCAGAGTTATCGTCTGTATGTTCAGCTGCAGTCTGCAGGAATCAAGGCCTTGGAATGTCTAGCGCTGGAGCTCGAACAGCGGATTCTTGTTTCACATCTACTGATCGCAGTTTACACTTCAAGTAGTATTTCCGCAGAGTCTGCAAGGAGATTCAATTTACACATTGAAAGTAATTAAATTGACTTCCTCTTTTGTGACTGCATGGAGGACGAAAAATTTAGAAAAAAAGGTACTAAAGAAAAACTGATATTAGTTTCCAGTAATGTTGAGCATTTTTTAACATTGAGTTACTTACGTGGAAATTGCTCACTTCAATTCTCTGTTGCTTTTAAAAAAACATCCTTACTTACGTTCCAAACAGATTAATTTCCCTCTGTCGTGGTTAATGAAAACAACGCTGAAATTGTGATTGTTGTTTAAATCTTAAGGATTTCAACTGAATGAATTGAATCTCGTGGAGTTAAGAATGATGTTTAATGATTTGATATGGCGTGGCTTTAAAATGGAGCAATGCTTAAAGGCTATTGCGATAGAAGCGGTAGCAGGATCATGGAACTATGGCCAACATAGATGAAACTGCTTCTCATAATACATACGCCAACCAAGGAGATGCTACACAAAAGTTTGAATATTCATTGCGTTTGCACCATTTAATAAATCATCCTCCAAATGGATGATGCTTTTAATGAACCTTTAAAATGAATGATCCATTTAACGAATCCTTCAAATGAATGATCCATTTAATGACTTCTTCAATTGGTTGATCGTTTTAATGACTCCTTCAAATGAATGATTCATTTAACGAATCCTTCAAATAAATGAGCCTTTTAATGAATCCTTCAAATGAACGGATCCTTTGAATGACCCCTTCAAATGAATGATCCTCTTAATGACTCCTTCACGAACGATCTTCAAATGAATGAATCAAATAATGAATCCTTCAAATGAATGATCATTGAATGAATTCTTCAAATGAATGATCCATTTAACGAATCCTTCAAATAAATGAGTCATTTAATGACTCCTTCAGATGAATGATCCTATGAATGAATCCTTCAAATGAATGATCATTTGAATGAATTCTTCAAATGAATGATCCTTTTAATGAATCCTTCAAACAATTTATCCTTTTAATGAATTTTTCAAATGTATGATCCTTTTAATAAATCCTTCAAATGAATTATCTCTTTTTAAATTTGCCTCATCAATTCACAAAGCTTAGGTTAACAGTCCCCATCCCTTTTTAGAGTCCAACGACTTCTTTTACCAAGAATGTTTTCTGACGCGGAAATAAAAAGAAATATTTCCCGCATGAAACTTGTTTGAAAACCAGATGGTGATAGCGCCCCGTTATCAGTTTGGCAAATCAATCCTCCCTTCCAATTTCTAAAACGCCTCTTAAATGGTAGTGGCACCTCAACTGGGAACCACCTTGTAGGTAGAGTAGGATCAAGCTCAGTTCACGTAGAGAGACTGAGCGCGAATGCAATAGAGCTTTTGTAGTTTTTTTTTCGGTAACACCAAAAAGGATAAAATTAATTTATATAAAACAATGTTGGAATTTCGAACGTTGTGTCATGCTCACCTCGTGGTTGCAAGTATTTTCCTAGTTGTGTGGAGGATTATAAAACTTAAATGTATGTTTGTCTTACATTGTGTTTCCAACATTACCCTATTACAGATCATTCCCTTAATAAGATAATGAAGGCCGCTATAATCCTAGGCCATCTTCTTAGAGGAAGACCGATATAGGAAAAGTCTCCTCCTTGTTAAGAATTATTTGTTTAGGTAAAGGTAAGGATTTTAATGCTGTATGGGGGAGGTCTATCAATGGAGGTAGGAGCTATATTTTTTAAGAATCAAGAAAGTATCTTGATTATGAAGCAAAAAATAAACATTTTTAATATGTACTCTAAATTGGGCAAATTGGTTCAGTTATCACCGAAAAATATTTGGTAAAAAAAAATGGAAGAAATGAGACAGAGCCAGTACATCGATTATTTGTTTTATGAACCGCAAGTTCTTTCACAATGTCTTTTTTATAGAATTTTTCATTTCTCATATTTTTTAACTCCATAACAATTCATTTTTATACAGACATGAAAATAAATCAGTTTTGTAATCCTCGATCTTGTTTTGTTATTAATTTTATATAAATTGAAATTAATGTCACCAATCAAGTCGATATTATTAAATTTTAATGATCGCATTTCCCATTTCCAACAAAAAAGTTTCAATTGAAGAATCACGTGCACGATAAATTTCAAAAATGCATCTATCTATTGATTCATCATAAACCATTAATGTTTCTGCATTTTGCATATTTATATCAATTTCAATAAAGTTAAAAACATTTTTTTGCTATACATCCCGATTTAATGAAATCCATGCATTAAAAAACATATAATAATTATGTAGGAAATATCTATCAATTTAAAATTCTCTTCTCCAAATTTCACTAAACAATTTATTTTCCTCGATTTTGTTTTATCTTACTTTGTCCTTTTGTTCATGAAGAAATGCCGAACAAACCTCCACAAACCAGTTTTAACTCTCGTGGAGTTTCAAATTATTGCTGAAATTTAATGCATAAAATGCATGAACATTCAAAAAAAAAAACTGTTATCAACATCAAATGTCGTTTTTTAAAATCAAATTCATTCAAAGTAAAAAGCCTTAACTGTGGCATAGTATTTAGGGAGCTTTTGCCACTCTTCCAACAAGTAAAGTTTGTGTACTGAGTCTTAGTTGGGCAAGTCCTGCTCTGAGAAGGCCTGTAAAAGCGAGGAGTAACTTCTAGGATTCTTCTCTGTCCTATATGTCGCAAAACCCCCACCCCTCTAAATTGTATTAATTCCTGCTTTACTAATCTTGGTGGTAAAAATTTAACTGTATATTTGTAAAATGACGGCACTAAATAATTCAATTCAAATTAAAATGTCAATTAAATTTTCAGTTTCGATAAATATTAGCATAATGTTTTCGATGTTATTGTGTCATTTTTCAAAATAAAATCCATAAATTCGAGGAAATTTTTATCTTATTTCGTTTTTAGTGCTATTGTTGGCAAAAAAATTCCATAACTGTTTCAACGTCTTTCAATGAAATCCAAGAAACTGCCCCCCCCCCCCCACTAGTGATCTCGAAACTTTCATATAACGACAACTTCATTGATACAATATTCGTCATATGACACACTTGGAGTGAAGGGAAACACAAGAGTTATCTGATAAAATAATGTGTATAAAAAATGTATAAAATAAATAAATATATTGTTTTAAAAAATAATGTGTATAAATAATGTGTTATGTGATGAAAAAAAAATAAAAATTATGTGTATGAATAATGTGTTATAAATAATGTGTTATGTGATAAAATAATAAAAATAATAGAAATAACATTTGTTCTCTATGGTTTAGAAGATTACAGTCTTAAAGTTCTTCCCATTTGATCGATAATTTCATTCTGATTTTTAGCCGACAAATGAGATAGTAGATAGCAGGTGCGAGGAAAGACGATTGTTCAATCACTGCAATTGCTGAACTGTTGGGATTTCTGCGTCAGTCCATCGCACGTGTATAGCAAGCCTACGTGAAATAGTGAAAAACTTCCAGCTAGGAGGAGAAATGTGGACGTAAACGTGCAGTTGATCTCGAGGTAAGCTAGAGTCTCCTACATTGTTACAAGGAATCGCACGGCTACCGTGGAGCAGAACGTTGGAATTAAATGAGGGTGTGTCCACAAGCTTATGCACAAAGACTCTCCATCATAAATAAAAAATAAATAAATACCCCCTCAAGCAGCTGCTTGCCACAGAGGTCTGACAGGAGCCTGTCAGTTTATATGCCACAGTAGAAGGTCTGTGAGGATGGCAGGACCTCAGCAGAAAACCAACACACATAACCATGCCTTATCCGGGTCTCGAACCCAGGTCCCTTAGATCAGTAGCCAAGCGCGCTAACCACTCGGCCACGTGGAAAAAATAGGCTATGACAATCGACGGCAACTTCATGTCCCCTTGTTGATTGCAAGGCATCGGAAGGTTAGTCTGCAGTTTGCAAAGGCCTATTGCAACTGGAGTACAGAGGACTGGAAATACGTCATCTGGTCTGACGAATCACGGTTTCAACTCTATCGCGCCAATGGGACGGTGCGTATGTGGCGTAAACCACACGAAGTGATGGACCCAGCTTGCCAAGTTGGGGCCATACAGGCAGGTAGAGGTGGTGTAAGAGTTTGGGGTGCCTTTACATGGGCTTTTTTAGGACCCCTCGTACCCATCGAGACCTCCGTCACCAGCACAAGGTATGTGAACATCCTCGCCGACAATCTACACCCGTTCGTAACGATTCTCTTAAACGTTACGAACGAGTGTACCATTCGTTACGTTCAAGAGCCACACCATAACGCCATCTTTCAACAGGGCAACACCACACCGCATACTTCCCGAGTGGCGACCAATTGTCTCCAGGAGTATTCAGGTGAGTTTACCACACTCGAATGGCTCCCATCGATTGCTAGATCTCAATCCCATTGAGAATTTGTGGGACGAATTGGAAAGATCTGTTCGAGCACGCCAAACCCCACCTGTAACTGAGGATGCTCTACGACAGGCGATCCTCGCTTCATGGGCTGAAATGCTATCTCCGTGTTTTCAACACCTCATTGAGTCCTTACCAAAACATCTGGCTGCTGTTGTGAGAGCAACAGATTATTAGGTAGATGTATATAATAATTTGTCCATTCAGTTTAAATGAAGTTTTCGCATTCCCCACAGATCTGCTATATGACGTATATATATGTCAGGCTAGAGGCCTTTCTAAATATATTTTTTTGTTTTGTGCATTATTTTGTATTTCACCAAAAAGGCATATGCTACGTGGGAGACCTCCGTCCAGCAACTGGAATGTTGATCGATATAGCAGTGTCGGTGAGAGGGAAGTCACCCACTGCTGGTGTCCGCTGACAAGTGACCCTGGACCCGGGGGTCAGCGACCTTGCCAAATGGCCAAAGCGGAGAAGGGAGAAGAGTGTTGGCAACGACGAAGGAGGGGAGAGCCAGTCGAAGGACGAGCGCGTGAAGACGTAAAATGGTAAAGCTGGTAAATGCCGATTGGAAATAACGGCATTGGGCTCTGTGAAAATAGCTGAACAGGCATAGTAAGCTGGTGACGTAATGCTATGTAACTGAGCATATGTCCTTGTCTATCAGTCATGTTTGGAAGGTTCAATAAATAATTGTTATATTTAAGTAAAGGCTGGAGTGGAACCAATTTATTGGGGAGGAGCCTCAGTATTGAGTCCCTGCAATTGTGATAAAATCTTTGATTTTATCTGAAAGACCCTTTCACCCATCGCGTATTGCGATCGAACCGGAGGGACATTTCTAAGTGACTCCAATAGACAGACAACCGAAGAAGTAACATCACAATATATAAGGCTCATAGTGATGACAAAAGTTCTATTAACCTTTGACCATAAGTGCTTCTCTTCCGAGTTATAGCACATCTTGAGAGTGCAAGTAAGAAAGCCTGTGATGTTCATTAGTTTTCATTCCAGTTATTAGAGTACACTGAAAGTAATTGATGAGAACAATTACTTAGGTCTACATGAGAGCAAGTGTTCGAAATGACCTCCCTGAACAGCAATATACGCCTCACAGCGTGTTCTAATCGATTGTCAAATACGTTGAAAAGTCCCGGAGTGTTGTGAATTTTTTGACAACCAATCACGATCCGTTCGCAGAGAACTTGTGTAATTGAAACCGGGTTAGTGTAAACATCAGCATTAACGTGTCACAATAAGAAGAAATCCAGTGGATTCAAATCAGATAACCTCTACCATCTCTACGAATCCAAAGGACAGGATACACACTATTGAGATTGTAGGGTTTGTTTTTCCTATCTCTCTTAGTGTTTGTCTTTACTTCTGGGTACAGTCGCTCAAAAAAGTATCCGAACACTACGGTTGATTACAGAGTGCAGAAAAAATATCTGGCAACGATTTTTTTAGAAATTAGTGATCTGGCAACCTTCGTGTCACGTGACATAACCAACAATACGTAGCATAACCTTCGTGTCACGTGACACGAAGGTTGTCAGATCACTAATTTCTAAAAAAATCGTTGCCAGATATTTGTTCTGAATTCTGTAATCAACCATAGTGTTCGGATATTTATTTGAGTGACTGTAGGTGGTTATATTATTTTGATACTAGATCGTGTGGCCTCACTCACGGAAATATTGAGCGTGTGCAGTTACCGTTCACAGCAAACTGGAGCGTGTGCAGTAACTGCACACGCTCCAATTTGCTGTGAACGGTAATTGGAGCGTGTACAGTTGCTGTACACGCTCCAGACATTTTTCCTGAATTCTGTAATCACGTGACACGAAGGTTGCCAGATCACTAATTTCTAAAAAAATCGTTGCCAGATATTTTTTCTGAATTCCATAATCAACCATAGTGTTCGGATATTTATTTGAGTGACTGTAGGTGGTTATATTATTTTGATACTAGATCGTGTGGCCTCACTCACGGAAATATTGAGCGTGTGCAGTTACCGTTCACAGCAAACTGGAGAGTGTGCAGTAACTGCACACGCTCCAATTTGCTGTGAACTGTAACTGGAGCGTGTACAGTTGCTGTACACGCTCCAGACATTTTTCCTGAATTCTGTAATCACGTGACACGAAGGTTGCCAGATCACTAATTTCTAAAAATATCGTTGCCAGATATTTTTTTCTGCATTCTGTAATCAACCGTAGTGTTCGGATACTTTTTTGAGCGACTGTACATTCGCTAATAATGTATGATATCAAAATGACACTATTCGGTTGCTTTAATAACTGGACTCAGCAATATGTATACTATATGCATGTATAACCACCTTTATTTCGCACTTCTAACGATATAGTGCACAGTCATATAAAGGAATAGCGACTGCCGTCCGGCAAGTCGATATATACAACAGAATTCCCAACCCCACTAACAAATCTTGCACCAAGCCTTCAGTTGTCCCTAACACCTATACAACAATGGAAAATGCTAATAGGGCGACGTCTTCACGACAATCGCCTACCAGAGTCTTAGGCGCAACTGTCGTCTTCAAAGTTCGTTTCTTTTCTCGAAAATACCGGCAGTGCGGTCACGTGATGTATTTCGGGGAGGGTGTGTGTGTGTAAAACTTCATTGACAGTTATGCCCACTTTGCAAGCCAGTGGTGATCTTTCTTCCAGCTCCGAGAGCTTTCTCATCCTGCCCGGAGCTGCTTTTCTTGTTGCTAGGCAAGGCTCTGCAGAAAAATGGCGATCCTGCCTTGTCCTAGTCGATCGAGTCTTTACAGAGATAATTCAGTTGACTCTGGATAGAAAGATCTGTTTTCAGTGTATTTGGGTGTTTTTCTTACTCAATGAACGGATTTTTTTATTCTTGAAGCAGTTTTTGAAAGTGTTAAACAAAATTAATTGCAGGCCGACATTTGCATGCAACTACTATGTCATCAGGCATGCAAATTTGCCTAGCATCGTACCTTTTGATAAGGTTTCTTTGATAAGGCCTTTTGATAAAGGAAGGCGTTTCTGGCTCAATCTTCATAGCAATTGTTTTCATCACTGTACACAGTAGAACCCGTTCCCAAAGGTTGACTAGACCTTTTCTAAACACCCTGCATAATGACAGTCGGTGGCAAGCAGCTGCTTCAGGAGTAATTTAATTTTAACAATATTGGTAATATTATAAAGTATAGCAAATTTATATAATGATCTTGCAGAATGTCACATATACCTTATAAAATTTCATCAACTTTTCTGAGATTAAATTGTAAGATTTATTTAATTTATAGCCTTCCGAAGACAGCGCTACTGTGTTCCCGATATTATATAGGATGTCCCTGAATTCATGACCCAAACGTGAGGGGATGGTAGAACACACCTAACCCACCAATATTCGTCATAGAATATGTGGCCGCAAACGCAGTGAGGAGTCGGAAATAAAGGACAGACACAGAGGTTTCCAGAGTGACATTTATTGGAGATCATTACAACAAATGCTCAAACGTCGCCCACTAACGTTGATACAGGCAGCACAACGGCGGAGTAGTGATTGGCGTACCTGCTCATAAACACCGGAATTGTCGCGCACATCGGCGGCTGCGACGGACAGTCGGGCTACCAGATCCTCCGTGGACTACACGGGTGTCTCGTACACGACACTCTCCAAATGTTCCCACAGAAAGAAATCGATACAAGAAAGATCGGGCGATCTGGGGGGGGGGGAGCACGGGATGGTACCACCGCACCCAATCCATCGGTTCCCAAATGTGGTATGAAGATGCTGACAAACGCCCATGCTGAAATGCTCACCCTACCGGCACCGGGCTGCGTTTGCGGCTGCATATTGTATGACGAATATTGGTGGGTTCGGTATGTACTACCATCCCCTCACATTTGGGCCATGAATTCAGGGTTGGGTTGGGTTGTTTTACCTCTGAGCGGCACTTTTTTGCACACCATGGGCTAAATGGCCAGGTCACATGGACCCCGAAGGCTCAGAGAAGGTTGGGGGAGGGGACCCACTGGAACAGCTGTTGGGAGACAGATGGTAGCCTCCCGTCAAGGCCATCCAGCGTGTTCTTTAACGTGCACAGGGTATGGCTCTCCCACACACGGGGCCACGGCTTAACGTCCCATCCGACGGACGGCGGCCTTTCCAAGCCCATCGGTGTCCCCTACTGACCGTGGGCAGGGCGGGGAATTTTACGGAGATAAATCTCAACGCTGACCCAGCTGGGACTCGAACCTGGGAACTACAGATTACGAGCCTGGCGCGCTACCGACTGAGCCACCCCCGCCCCCCATGAATTCAGGGACACCCTGCATAATGTCAAGATGTACTTTGAAGAACACATTTTCGGAAAACTGAGATGACCTGCGCTTTTCATTCAATTTGATCATGTAAAAAATTTCTCAACACCTGATGGAAAATCCGAGAACAAAGATTAGCGAAAAAAAGCGTGCAAGAACAATACAAAAGAGACCACCTCACTATTCCGATTTCGGACAACCGCTCGGCTTGTAGTCAGGTAAAGGTAAGTAAAAACGTTTCATTCGAGGTGGATTTGGGTTTGGTTGTTTTACCTCTGAGCTGCAGTTTTTTGCACACCATGGGCTAAACGGCCAGGTCACAAGGACCCCGAAGGCTCAGAGAAGGTTGGGGGAGGGGACCCACTGGACAGCTGTTGGGAGACAGATGGTAGCCTCCCGTCAAGGCCATCCAGCATGTTCTTTAACGTGCACAGTGTATGGCTCTCTGGCACACAGACCACGGCTTAACAACCCATCCGACGGACGGCAGCCTTTCCAAGCCCATCGGTGTCCCCTACTGACCGTGGGCAGGGCGGGGAGTTTTGCAGAGATAAATTTCAATGCTGACCCAGCTGGGACTCGAACCTGAGAACTGCAGATTACAAGCCTGGCGCGCTACCGACTGAGCCACCCCGCCCCAGTGTTTTAGTTGATTGTTGGAGTTTTATTAATGAACTTCGATTTTTTTAAAAAAAAAACAAGACATCGTTAACGAATGCAGCAAAGGGAAATATTAATAATACTTGTGCCATTGCAAACTCCCAGATATGGTGGATTCGAGGTGGAAGATTGAAAGCGAGGAAAAGCAAAAGTTTGAACTTTGATAGCATTTCCTAGAAAGTTTTGCTTTCTCTTCAATCAATAGCTGCCCGAGGACAATTCCATCGATCTTATACCAGAGTCCTAAATGAATAGGAAGTGTTGGTTCAGAAAGAAGATGATCTTGAAAAGAGAATTTTCCTTTCGTTGCTGCAATGTTTCCGAGTTTTATTTATTTCCTGTTTCGACTCTACTAGAAAAGTCGAAACGAAATTTCTGCTTTTGCCATGTTTGGATCTTGCATGATTTAGATAAGTCAACATTTCGTTGAATTAAAAATAACCCCGCCGAGATTAATTATACACCATTTTCATTTCTATGCTTCCTATTTTTAGCATTTTTGTTCAGCAATGCAGAGTTATGTTTTTGCTACAGGGGAGGGAGCCGCAATTGCATGTGATCTGGAAGCAACCCACGTGAGAGAAGACGATGTTTCTGTTTTCGCCCAGAGTAAGCTAGCAACGAGAGTGCCGTCGCATGAGGCGCGGTCGAGCTGATCCCGGGAAAATCTCAGTTTGTGGAGAGTCCGTGCTGAAAGGGTTAGTGTCTCCTCGCGTCCACTTGGCGAAGGGCCAATGCGCCACTAGATCAATGTGTGCCGGGGGAAGGGTTATGCTCCCCTCCTCACTGGTCCACAGGTGCCAGGCCCTTCTGCACCCACGGCGCGCTGCAGACACTTGCCCTTCAGGGGCTACCAGGAGCCGACATTGCGTGGATCTGACGTCAGCAAAGCGTCGAGTGACGCACGTCGGAGACTGTGTGCAGCGCGTGCTGTGTTGGGAATACTGAGTATGGCGCAGGCAAAGCGGCCTTGGACGCCAGCTCGCCAGAGGAAGAGAGGTCAGGGCAATATTTACCGAACAATGGCAAGGTTATGTACAAAGTGAGGTGCAGCTGCCAACAGTATCGATTTAGCCACGAGAAAGATGTTCTTCGAAAGTATTGTAAGTTCAAGAAAAGAACATCTCTCATTCTAATATCGAAACCACACAGATCTCTCCTTTTTTCTACTTTCGGAAGGAAAAATCCCATCACTTTCTCTTTCTTCAAACAAAACTGAAAACATGAATATTGAACTTATTCCTTGCAAGAAAGGTAAAATGTTATTGGGTGGTCAACAGCTACCCAAGGTAAATATGTCAGATCCGCGTTGTCTGAAACGGATTCCGAGATTACAAAATACATTGCTTCGTTGAAATTGTATCTTTTTCGAATGAGAGTGTGTCTTTGATTTTAAAAAGTCTTTGATTTAAAAAAAAAAGCTTTTTTTGTCTGGATACTTCTCTCAGGACTCAGATAAAAGCAATACATAAAAGGATAGAAGTTGAAAAAGAGGAAATTTCTTACTTTTCGAAGCAGAAGAACTAGCTGTTTGACGGGGTTTGTTGTCAAAATAATAATATCAGGAAGCAGAATTCAGCTATGAGTATTTTTTTTTTCAAGCTCGATTTTTATTTTTTGGCCAATTGCTGCTTTGCCTGAATTTGGCATTCGTCCTGTGGCCGAGTGGTTAGCATGCTCTGCTACTGATCAAAAGGATCTGGGTTCGAGTCCCGGATAAGGCATGGATGTTGGTGTTGTTTTCTGCTGAGGTTCCGCCATCCTCACAGATCTTCTACTATGGTTTATAAACTGACAGGCTCCTTTCAGACCTCTGCGACAGAGATTTAGCTGCATGAGGGGATATTTATTTATTTTATTAAACTTTAATAATTCAAAGTGAGGTTACTTTGAATTGTCCACCAAAATTATATGGGTCAGCAACACCATTTTATCACATCATGAGGGGCGGGGGTGGCTCAGTCGGTAGCGCGCCAGGCTCGTAATCTGTAGTTCCCAGGTTCGAGTCCCAGCTGGGTCAGCGTTGAGATTTATCTCCGCAAAATTCCCCGCCCTGCCCACGGTCAGTAGGGGACACCGATGGGCTTGGAAAGGCCGCCGTCCGTCGGATGGGACGTTAAGCCGTGACCCCGTGTGCGGGAGAGCCATACCCTGTGCACGTTAAAGAACACGCTGGATGGCCTTGACGGGAAGCTACCATCTGTCTCCCAACAGCTGTTCCCTCCCCCAACCTTCTCTGAGCCTTCGGGGTCCATGTGACCTGGCCATTTAGCCCATGGTGTGCAAAAAAGTGCCGCTCAGAGGTAAAACAACCCAACAACCTATCACATCATGGGCATCGTCAGGTGTGTCGTTTGAAGAATTAAAGCCAAACAAATGACTACAAACACTCACCGAACGAGTTGATTCTTTTTTGATTCCAGCTTCTGAAACCGAAAATATGTTCAAAAGAGCAAAGCGATCATTAGAAGCAAATCTGTCTCTGAAGAATGGAGACATCTTTGTAGGACTGGTCACGGGGGATCATGACAACTTCGAGAGATACTGTGAATGCTTGTTTCTCTTTTAAATTCCAACAGCCAGCCATTTTGGCATTTCTGAAAGGATTAGCGGCTCAGTGTTTGGCTTTCTTTTCCACGAAGACTCCTGATGACCTTCTGCTTCTAAAACGGATCTCAATCCCTAAATAGTCAATTACTAAAGTTAAGAGTGTCATTTCTGGATTACAAAATCGCTTCATTGGCCCCTGAATGGCCCACTACTGACTTGAGGCTTATGACCGCTCCTGACACCTTGGAAGATGGATATATATTTTTGTTGCATGCAAACAATTATTACAAATTGCAGAAAGAGCAAATAGTAATGTTTTAAAACAGACGAGTATCATCAGCGTTATCCGAGATCTAATTCCAGTAATTTCTTTATTAATCAGTTTCATTTAATTTTCTTTGAAACTTTCTCTTGAAGAAATAGAAACTGAGAATTGTTTGGTATTATGTTGTATTTTCCATCTTTCAAATCATCCTAAGCTAATAATTTCATGACTATTTCGCAAATCAAACAGTAGCTTACCATAGAGGTGTGGAAAGAGCCTGCCTATTTAATGATGCCATAGAGAAGATCTGTGAATAAGGTAAAACCTCAGTAGAAAGACAACACAAGAAAAAAACATCAACCATACCTTGTTCTGGAGCTCGAACCCAGATCTCTTTCATCAATACCAAGAGCCAACCACTAAGCCAATCTATTCTAGTTTTCTATGATAATGCTGTATTAATTTATTATATATAAATTTATTATATGTATTTATATTTTATAACATATATTAATTTATTTTACAATGAATCGTAAAAAAGTAACGTGGGATCTATTAATATGCAAATATATGTTCAAAATCCAGCTGGTCTAATTTAAATATTCCTTGAATAACAAAATAATTTCTCCCACAATGTGAGACCCGATTGGAAAGCTCTTCGATTACGAGGAGAAACAACCAATGGTGACTCGTGGCTAAATTGTTTTGGTGGAGAACGTTAACTAGCACAAGCAGAGCCAGGATGTAAGAAAAGTGTTGGAAGAGATAATTATATTGAGCAGAATCCGACTGAAAAGACGCTCCATAATACATAGATTTTTTTTCCAGCTATTCTTAAAACGCATTATTTAACAAAAATTTTCAGGGGAAAAAAAACCTCGCAAAGGTGTTCTTGTCCTTTCTATTTCAAACCAGCATTTTGCCACTCCGCAGTAATAATTACTCACATTTTTTTATTTTTCCTCTGCGTTGTAGTGAGATTTAAAAAAATATATTCGGGAAAATTGTGTAATATATAGGTTCTATTTTTTTTATATCCCTTCCGATTATAATTTTTTTTAATTATTTTAAACTGAATTACTCGTTGTAAATTATCACTTAAAAAGTTGTCTATTTTGGCTATGTTTAACTTAAAATATTAGTTCTATATGGCCGATTGGTTAGCGCTTTTGGCTACTGATCTAAGGAATCTGGGTTCGAGCCCCGGGTAAGACATAGACGTATGTGTTGTTTTTCTGCTGAGGGCCTGCCATCCTCTCAGACCTTCTACTATGGCATATAAACTGACAGGCTCCTGTCAGACCTCTGTGGCAAGCAGCTGCTTGAGGGGGTATTTATTTTTATTTATATACGTATATTGGTACATATATTAATTTATTATATTTACCCGGGTAAGGCATAGATGCTTGTGCTGTTTTTCTACTGAGGTCCCACTATCCTCACAGACCTTCTACTATAGCGTATAAACTGATAGGCTCCTATCAGACCTCTGTGCAAGCAGCTGCTTCAGGAGTTATTTATTATATTTTATTTTATTACATAAACGCATTTTTTATTTTTATTATATGTATTTATTATATTAATTTATTTCATATACTATTGCACATATTCATCATCATCATCATCCTCAAGCAGCCATGAGCTACGGCGGTCCAACCAGACCGTGAAGTTTAATTCTCCAAGCATATCTGTCCTGAGCTACATCTGCTGCATCCGGCCACTGAACACCAATATTAACAAGGTTCTTTGACATTGTCTGCTCACTGCATCCTAGGTCTTCCCTTCTTTCTGAGGCCTTTAGGCACACTGTTCATAACCCTATTCGCCAATCTATAATTATCCATATGGGCAACATGGCCAAACCAGCGGAGTCTCTCTCTGCACAATATGCTGCTTAAAGGAGGTTGCAGACTCCTTTGCCTAACATCATCATTAGTTACAATGTTAAACCACCTAATACCCAAGATATTACGTAAACATCTAGAATCAAAAGCATCTAGTTTCCTGTTATCTTGTTTACACAGTGTCCAAGTTTCACTACCATAACTAACCCTAGAAAGAACCAAACTATTATACAATCTAATTTTAGTCTTTAGGTGTATACGCCTATTTCTCCACAATCTCCTTAGATTCTTAAAAGTCCCAGCAGCAATCCCTATTCGTCTGTTAATCTCATGCCGCACATCACCATTATCTGTTACATAGCTCCCAAGATAATTAAACTGTGACACCTGCTCAAGACTGCAACCATTCAGATTAACTGAATCACAGCCTGCCTGACCAATTTTCATCACTTTAGTTTTCTCTCTGTTTATAACCAAACCTACTCTACTACCAGTCTCATCAACAGCTCGAATGAAAGAGTTCATCTCATCAACATCATTTGCCAAAAGGGCTAAATCATCAACATAATATAAATCAGAAATTTTTGTATCTCCAGTCCATTTAAGGCCAAAATCTTTCCCTTGAAATGAATTTCGCATAACATAATCAATAACCAAGCTAAAGAGAAAAGGATACAAAATGCACCCTTGTCGAACACCAGAAGTAATGCTAAACCAATTGCTACAAGCCTTACCAACTCTCACACACGACTCAGTGTTATTATAGAGAGCTTTCATTATGTTAACTAACTTGTCAGGTATACCATATGATCTCGCAATCAACCACAAATTATGACGATCAACAGAGTCGAAAGCCTTTTTGAAATCAACAACGCTAGCAACCAAAGGTTTCTGAAACTCTAAACATTTCTCAAGAACCTGCCTAATTGAAAATATCTGATCCACACATCCCATTCCACTTCTGAATCCACATTGCTCATCACACAATTGACTGTCAATCAGATTTTTAATTCTATTAAGCACAATCATGGAAAGAACTTTACCTGGAACAGAGAGTAGGCTGATACTCCTATAGTTATCAGAAGAACTGCGATCACGTTTTTTGAAAATAGGGATAATAATAGCTCTGGTAAAATCCTTAGGAACCATGCCTTTATCGTAAAAGATATTCAAAATTTCAGTCATCCAAATTAATTTATTATATATATATTTTTGTTACATATATTATTTTACAATGAATTGTGAAAAAGGAATATGGTAAAAAAAGAATTACTAAAAAGGAAGACTTAAAAAAAACGGTATTACGAATGCTGGTGATATGGAACCTGGAGACTTTTAAGTTGCAAGACCAAGACAGTCTTGAGTCGACTGGAATGCCTTGTCCACACGACCTGGGCACACGAAAAATAATCACAAAAAATAAAGGAATTTCAAATTTAGTGTTCGTTATTTGTCATATATAAATTAGCATAATATCATTTTTATATTCGTTTTGTGATCGTTATTTCAACGAGATGGAATTTCTGAATGGGCCCAGAATTCTATATCATTCAACGTGCTGAATGAGGTAGTGCCAAATACTAGTCTCATCTTTTGAAGCACAATGTAGACTAATGCTGCATTTACTTTGTGAATTCGTGCTCTACTCTTCTGCTTTAGTTTATGCAATACGAATTTTTCCATTACGGACATGCCCGGAATATTAATTCCGGGCGTTGTCCGTATTGATACCATTTCCTGTTATGCGATTACATAAATGCGCATGCGCTGAAAGCATTACCTGTTATAACGATTACAGAAATGCGCATGCACTGAACTACAATAGTGCTGAACTGCAGGAGTCAGGCTATTATTTTATAGTGGCCCGTGACACTTGATTGATTGATTCTACCACTACCAATGCAACCAATAGTGGAAAATTTTACTATTTAGCGAAAATCTTCATTTGATTATTCCAGGTTCAACAGGACTAAACTATTCTGGCAAGATGTGTTTGAACTGAACATGAACTGGGTTGTCAACTTTTTATTTTGTCAAGAAAGGATAACCTAACCACACAAAAAATTAGTCACTTCTGTAATTTCTCACCTAATACTGTCTAACATCTCCCTTCGCATGAATTAGAGCCGCAATCCTGTTAGCGATGGACTCCACAAGTCTCGTCGGATATAGTTTACATCAGTTCTAGTCCACTTCTCCAACACATGAGTTTAGCTATATTTTGTGGGTGCCATTTTCTATGTTGCACCTTCCAAAAAAAAAGTGTCTCAAAGTTACCTCATGCTGCGTGAGCCAATCACAAACAGTTTTGATCCTGTTCACCCTTCAGTTGTCATCCTGGAACACCGGAGTGCTTATGTTGTGCTCGTACTTCACATAAAGCACAAACGTCAACACTTGGTCGTCCAGATTTCGTATAGAGTCTTACTAATTGGCCTATCTCTTGGTAGGTAAAGAATCTCCAGAACATTGCAGAACCACCTCCAGCTTGAATAACACCTTGGACACAGTTCGGGTGAAAGGCTTTGTTACTCCTGCGATGCCCTCTCTGCCTTGGATCGTTTACAATCAGACAGAAATGCGGCTTATCTGACCAGATAACGGTTTTCCAATCATCTGTACTCGAATTTCTATAGCGCCAAGCCCACTGCAACCGGGCTGATTTATGTGCAGCTGTTAGCATGAGTCTCTTCCGAGGTACTCTGCTCCAAATGCCCACTGATGCAGTTTCCTTCGCAATGTTCTTTCTGAAATAGGCTGATGTGGTCCTTCATCGATTGTCTGTGGCAATTCCTGTCTGGTTTGAAATCGGTTTGCAGTCACTAGTCGTGATACTCATCTACGGTCACTGTCTGCGAGCACTGACTTGCGGCCACAGTAACATCTACGATTAGCTGTCGAATTAGGTGTACGCTACTGTTCAGGCATTCGTTGGGCTGTTCGCTTCGCCCTATCAAATGCAATAACACCATTTTATGTAAAGAGATACACCCTTGCTTATCACTTTAGCCCTATCAAATGCAATAACACCCTTTTATGTAAAGAGATACACCCTTGCTTATCACTTTAGCCCTATCAAATGCAATAACACCCTTTTATGTAAAGAGATACACCCTTGCTTATCACTTTAGCCCTATCAAATGCAATAACACCCTTTTATGTAAAGAGATACACCCTTGCTTATCACTTTAGCCCTATCAAATGCAATAACACCCTTTTATGTAAAGAGATACACCCTTACTTATCACTTTAGCTCTATCAAATGCAATAACACCCTTTTATGTAAATAGATACACCCTTGCTTATCACTTTAGCTCTATCAAATGCAATAACACCCTTTTGCCACTCAGTTACGTCTTTTTTCCGACCCATGATTCAGAGAAGGAACAACACGTAACCGCCACTCCATTTGTACTCACGACACTATAGAGCACATGGAAGGGCACATACAGCTATTTAGTGCAGGAGCGACATCTACCGATATATCAAGTCAAACGCTACCGTTTATAATGGAAGTGACTAATTCTTTGTCAGGTCTGCCTATTTATGTATGAATATTTTTAGAACATTAAGTGAAGCAAATAACACGGTATAAAATCCTGAAAGTACTTTAAATTGATTTAAAAACACAGGTTGCAACCTGTGGCGGATTAAGGAATTTGCGCATGAGGCCTCAAAACAGGAAAACTCGATTTTTTTTCAACAATTTCTCCCGTAAAATGTTTCGCAATCAATATAATCTGCTACTCTGATGCAACTCTCGTGTTTTTCACTTAGGCTATTACCAAATATAATGTGATTTTTCTAAATATGCTACAAAGAACAGATATTTATTTTTTGCCTAACTTTCAGTACGCGCAAGTTTTTGTATTTATGCATTTCTTAATTCAATATATTTAACCAGCTACACACATTTTTTCAATTCGAAAGTTGTAAAAAAGCTCCTCTCCCGGATAACTAGGGGGTCTCCCCGATTTTCTGCCCCTGGGTCCTTCAGATACCATAATCCGTCACTGGATACAACGATAACGATGCTCCTGCAAGCTTTTCCTTTTCCACTAGAGCAGTCTTGACCAACCTAGAGCAGTCTTGGCAACCATATCCCGCGGACACTTTTCAAGTGGGGCGCGAATAATGAGGTGCAAAGTATCAACTTTTTAATCTCTTATTCTTGAAGTACTTTGTGGAATATCAATTTTTTTTTCTTTCCCAGTTTACTTTACACTGTTTTTGAAATAGTGTTTTTTAGTAGTAGCACCTAAATTGAATTTATGACATCGATTCACATGAAAACGGGTTGGGTTGTTTTACCTCTGAGCGGCACTTTTTTGCACACCATGGGCTAAATGGCCAGGTCACATTGACCCCGAAAGCTCAGAGAAGGTTGGGGGAAGGGACCCACTGGAACAGCTGTTGGGAGACAGATGGTAGCCTCCCGTCAAGGCCATCCAGCGTGTTCTTTAATGTGCACAGGGTATGGCTCTCCCGCACATGGGGCCACTGTTTAACGTCGCATCCGACGGACGGCGGCCTTTCCAAGCCCATCGGTGTCCCCTACTGACCGTGGGCAGGGCGGGGAATTTTGCGGAGATAAATCTCAACGCTGACCCAGCTGGGACTCGAACCTGGGAACTACAGATTACGAGCCTGGCACGCTACCGACTGAGCACCCCCGCCCCTCACATGAAAACACTTTGGGCAGATCGATTGGGTTGTCTGAAAGTACTGTACTGTTCAGTTGCATGTTAAAGAGCACTGACCTTGACTGCCATTCAAATAGACGCTACATCAGTAAACACTTTAGTTATGAAAGTTATCATGGCCAACCTAGAAAGAAAAAAATTCAAAAATTATGTCTGCATTAAACATGCAAAAAAATATTTTTCATCCAAAGGTCTCAAGACTCCAATGCTATTGTTTGCGTGCAAGTTTTGTTATAAGCGAGATCATATTGTAAAAAATATTCTGATGGCGATTTCGTAAAAGAAAGCCTTAAAACAGTTTTTGGTATTTTTTCAAAAGAGATGGTGTTCATAAGTTTATCCCGCAAAACCATAAGCAGACGGATCGATGACTTTCCGCCAATATATCCTTAAAGAGCTTGCATCTAAATTTAAATGTTTTTCTTTGGTTCTTCATGAAAATGCGGACCTTTCTGATACAGCTCTCTATTACTGATATTTGTGTGTGGTGTCGACGTTAATTTCCATGAAAATGAGTTTTCTTTTTTGTCTAATTAGGCTGTTTTCTTTCAGTTTCTTATATATATTTAACTCTAAATTTATTTTAAAACATTAGTTTTAAAATTCAAATTAAAAATTCCTTTTTATAATAAATAGGTATATGTGAATATTTAACAGTTTATATTTTATATTTATAATCAGCATAATTATCTTGAGTGTAAACAAATATTGTCTATTCAATACACTGGACATTGGACAATTGCGGGAGTGGGGGGGGGGTTAAATTTAGAGAGTTTAATGCAACAACTAATATTCTGGCCCTCGACAGTCGGAAAACTTATCATCCTGCCGTCGATTAGGGGGCGGGGGTGGCTCAGTCGGTAGCGCGCCAGACTCGTAATCTGTAGTTCCCAGGTTCGAATCCCAGCTGGGTCAGCGTTGAGATTTATCTCCCCAAAATTCCCCGCCCTGCCCACGGTCAGTAGGGGACACCGATGGGCTTGGAAAGGCCGCCGTCCGTCGGATGGGACGTTAAGTCGTGGCCCAGTGTGCGGGAGAGCCATACCCTGTGCACGTTAAAGAACACGCTGGATGGCCTTGACGGAAGGCTACCATCTGTCTCTCAACAGCTGTTCTAGTGGGTCCCCTCCCCCAACCTTCTCTGAGCCTTCGGGGTCCATGTGACCTGGCCATTTAGCCCATGGTGTGCAAAAAAGTGCCGCTCAGAGGTAAAACAACCCAACCCAAAGCCGTCGATTAGAAAAGTGCCCATCCCTGCACTAGAGGTTAACCTAAGGAATTGTCGCAAATTGAGAAGACTTGCACATCAGGAAAAGTGCTAAAGAAAATACATTCTGCTAAAAAAAAATCACCTTTACTTCAATTCAGCTTGTATTACAGTAAACTTTAATGATGAAACACACGGAATTGAATTAAGCTCGCGACAAACACTTGCAATAAATTGCAGCAGAGCGTGTAACTGTAGACTGAAGGGTGGGAGCTAGGGCAAAACAACGGCAGGTTAAGCACGAATGCTAGTCAAGCAGCGAATTATTAAGTATTTACCAAGCCAATGAATCTTGTGCATTTCATTCAGCTCACATAACTGAAACTTAGAGGGAAAAGGTTGCTTTAGAATTATTATAAATGGCTTTTTCCCGTTTATAATTCAGAAAACAATTTTTTTTTCATTATTCCTTGTTTAATAGGATCGCAAGGTTTTCTCTTCCTAATCCCCTACCAGTGGCGCTGAAATCAGTGACAATAACTGTGTATGTTTTCTAGGTAGTTGATTGGCTAAGGGCCCTTTCAAACTTGGCCTAAATCGTGCTAAAACACACAAGGTGTTGCAAAAGATGAGACGAACCTCATTCAGCATGTTGAATGATATAGAATTCTGGGCCCATTCAGGACTGGCCCGTTGAAATCGCTAAAGGCGAAACATTACAGTTTTGAGTATAATCACTGAATATGCATTGAACGGAAAAATACTTCAGGAAATTAAAAAAAAAATTATTTTCTGAAGTAATTTGCTCTTTAATTTCAGCATTTAATATTTAACTAGAAGAATGCATATCACCTCTGGCACATATGAGAATCTCCTTTTCAAAGAAAATGAAGTTTTTTCTTTACCTACTGTTTCATAAACTAACTACTCATTCCTATATTTCTAACTACTCATAAACTAACTACTTTTCTATAATTCTAATAATTCTGTATTTATGTATATTATAATATTTCTATAATTCTGCTGTTTCATAAACTAATACTCATTCTATAATTCTAACTACTCATAAACTAACTACTCATTCCCTAAAAGTTTTAATTTGTGGTAGCGGATGATGAGAAAAATGCAAATAGTATTTTGTTAGTAATTATACAACATAAAAGTATTCGTCTTTTAATTCTTAAATCTAAAAAGTTGCATTTCTCACACTTCTCTCAAAAAGTGGGTAGATGAAAATGGCTCTCAGTGGAATATCTCTTAAAAACTACCACGGATTTTTCAAATTTATATTCTATACAATTTATTTGTAAAACTGATTAACAGTTTGAGATGATCATGATCCTATGAGCAGATACAAAAGGGCTAGATCATTGGTTTTCGATAAGGTAATCCTTTTGGTCTAGTACCCTGATCTACCATATTTATTATTGTTTTTCGGCCCCTTGGGTTTCACCCTTTGGTGATTTTCGTTTGTCCTTCGTGACTCATGCCACTTATTGGATACCCTCATATGAAGAAGGTTATGGGATCTTTTATCCTGGTACTTCGAAAAATCATAATTATGCTACATGCTACATAAATAATAGTTTGGGATAGCATGAAGCGCAATGTAAATGGGTTTCTAAACTTCCCATCACATTTTATCTATCTGTCGATAATAGTTTTACAGTTTCATATTTAGTGATCTGTAAAGATATATATATATTTGAACTAATAAGTATTTTAAAAATGCGAGATATGATATTTCATTAGTACCAATCAAACTAAAGAAGGATTTTCTAATTATCGTTTTCATCTGTTTCCAATCGAAATTCAAGACGTTCTCATTCCAGAACCAAAATTCCATATTTCTATCATTAATGCATCATTGCAATATTCGTTAGAAATTTTGGAATTTTCAAACTTTTTCACCGTTAGATGGCGTAATTTTAGTGTTCAAAAGATTCCGAAAGTGCAAATCATAATATTTTATCAATTCCTATATAATCCTAAAAGATTTTTTCATTTATCTCTAAATACAAAAAATTATCTGCTAACACAAAAAAAATCCCCCCCCCCGGGTCTAAGAGGTCAATTTATTGTGCCAATGGAAATATCATGGAATTCATATTCCACCACCAAAATTTGAAATATTTAGCTTAAATACATCGTTTGCAACATTTGTTTGAAATTTTGAATTTTGCAAATTTTCCCACCGTTAGAGGGCGCAATTACAGTTTTCGGAAGATTTAAAAAGCGCGAATCGTAATATTTTATCAATTTCTATCTAACCCAAAAAGAATTTGTCATTTATCTCTAAAACCAATCAATTTCTGCTAAAATTAAAAGTTGTTTCCCCATCCCCTCTGGGTCTAAGGGGTCAACTCATTGTTGTCAATGGAAACTTCGTGACCTTCACATTCCACCAGCAAAATTTAAAATTTCTAGCATAAAAACATAGTTTGCAATATTCGTTTGAAAATTGGGAATTTTCAATCATTTCCACCGCTAGTGGGCGTAATTATAGCTTTAGAGAGATTCGGAAGGTGCATATCGTAATATTCCATCAATACCTATCCAACACAAAAAGAATTTTTAATTTATCTCTGTAAACAAAAGAGTTCGATGTTTACAGATGGACAGATAGACAGACAGACAGATAGACGACAAAGCGAAACTATTATCCGGTAAAAATGTAAATTCTGTTTCATTGAATTACGATATTTCTTTTCATTTTAATTCGGGTTTAAATATTTTAGTATCAGTACTGATATAAGAGACCTGGGTTCGAGCCCCGGGTAAGGCATGGATGTTCGTGTTGTTTTTCTGCTGAGGTCCTGCCATCCTCTCAGACTTTCTAGTATGGCATATAAACTGACAGGCTCCTGTCAAACCTCTGTGGCAAGCAGCTGCTTGAGGGGGTATTTAGTTATTTTTTAGTTAATAATAGTGGTTTTAGTATTGGTGGAGAGTTACATTACATTACATTACGTCACTGAAATTGGGAGGTCCTTTTCCAGGCTTTCCCACTTGGGATGTAGTGGACATATGTATTTTGGATTTTTTTTTCTTTTCCTTTAAAGGACTCTTTTAAAGGTAACAGTTTTTTTTTTTGATATAGATATATTTTTAATAATTTTTTTCATCATTCATTTTTCATTTTTTTTTACATTTTAAACCACATGTTTGTCTCTTGGAGGAAGTCAAGTAAAAAACGAAAAATATTTAGTTGAGTAGAAAAAATGGGAAAGTTTAAAATTGAATTTAAAGTAAAATCATCAATTCCAATACTTTCTAGGTTTTTAAAAAATTTGCTTATTTGCGAATTAAATTTTTCACAGTTTAGAATAATACGGGTAGAATTTTCAATTAAATTACATTGTGTATAATTTGGAGCATCACTTATTTTTAAAAAGAATTTAGATTCATTTGAAATGATGGTATCTGTTCTTAATCGTAGAATTACTTTAATTTCTTGTCTATTAAAAGGAAGATTTAAAGGATAATTAATTTTATTAGAAAGAGAAAATCTAAAGTTTGGTTTAAGAAATGAATTTAGTTGAAAAACATTTTCAGAGATGGAAAATTCTAAGTTTTTTATCTCCTTTTTGGTTCGAATATAAAAATTATGAATGGGAGTACATGTATTGAGATCATGTGTAGATTTTGCAATTTTATCAACTTCCCCATTTTCTTTTATTCCAGAATGTCCTGGAATCCAACTTAGATAAATATTATTATTATTATTGAGATTTTCTGTATTTAGATTCAGAAGAGTGTTTGTATAGTAAGGATATGCAGAGTATGAATTGGTGGAGAGTTTGATTCCTGTTACCTCTAATTTTCTCTGTGAAAATATTAAGCTTAATTTATATAAATATGTTTGCCTAATTTTTTTCAAAAACATAAAGCTTAAAGGAGATAGGAATTGATAGTAAAAATTTTTGTCTTCTTTTGTATTCACAGCGATTGAAATTTGAAACCACTACCTTCGGTGTTGTGTTCTGCTACTACTGGGTATAGGGAAACAATTGCCTTGCGCCCGGTGGTATCTGGACCCACGTCCTCCTGAGAGCATGTCAGGTGCTCTGACTATTATCAGGAGGTCGATCCCACACTGCCCGAGACAATTCTTCCCTTATACCCAGTATGAGCAGAATACAACACCGAAGATAATAATTTCATTGGTAATAAATTCGATATAATGTACATTTTTTGTCTCCTTTTCAAAGAAAACGATACAATAGTTTCGCTTTGTCATCTATCCGTCTGTAGACATCGAACATTTTTGTTTACAGAGATAAATTAAAAATTCTTTTTCTGTTTGGATAGGTATTGATGAAATATTACGTATGCACTTTCCGAATCTGTCTAAAGCTATAATTATGCCCTCTAGCGATGGAAAAAGTCACAAATTCCAAAATTTCGCACGAATATTGCAAACGATGTATTTATGCTAGAAATTTTAAATTTTGGTGGTGGAATGTGAAGGTCACGAGGTTCCATTGCCAACTATGAGTTGGCCCCTTAGACCCAGAGAGGGTAGGAAAACGCACCTTTTTAGTTTTAGTAGATAATTGTTTGTTTTTAGAGATAAACGAATAATTCTTTTTGGGTTAGATAGGAATTGATATAATATTATGATTCGCACTTTTGGAATCTTTCGAAAACTATAATCGCGCCCTCTAATGGTGAAAAAGTTTGAAAATTCCAAAATTTCAAAAGAATATTGCAACGATGTATTAATGATAGAAATATGAAATTCTGGTGATGGAATGTGAACGTCATGAAGTTTCCATTGGAAACAATGAAAACGATAATTAGAAATCTCTTTTTTTAATTTGGTTGGTACTAATGAAATGTTATAAATTCGCATTTTTCAAATACTTAGTAGTTTTAATATTTATATTTTTACAGACATTGAAATGATGAAACAGCAGAGTTATTATATATAGGCTTTTACAAATAATATATATAGAATTCGAAATTTGAAAAATCAGTGGTAGTTTCTAAGAGATATTCCACTGAGAGAAATAATCTACCCACTTTTCTGAGAGAAGTGTGAGAAATGCAACTTTTTAGATTTAAGGATTAAAAGACGAATACTTTTATGTTCTTTAATTACTAATGGAATACTATTTGAATTTTTCCCATCATCCGCTAGCTGAAATTAAAGCTTTTAAGAAATGAAACAGTAGGTAAAGGAAAAATTTCAATTTCTTTGAAAACGAGATTCTCATATGCGCCAGAGGCGATATGTATTCTTTTAGTTGGTTTATACATATCAAATGAACTATCATCATTTTCTGTAAAAGAGTGTGGTATGCATAAATCAAATAAAAATAAAATGCACTTGAAAAACAAGATTCTTAAATCTTAGCTCTGAATACAGTGTGTTGCACGAAGATACAGACGAATACAAGAGAGGATGGATAAAGATTAACATAAGAGGTCCAATGGTCGGATATCATGCAGTGATAAAACAGTATTGTAAACAGTATATATTATATTGCCTAACAGTTTGCAATAAAAGATTTCGTTGCAACGGAATTAGCCGTTGCGAAAAAGACAGATTCACTTATAAGAAATATTTCACAATCCCTGCTATCTATTCTGAGCACATGCTGCAATATAACACAAATTCTGTCTGTCATGGAACTACACATGCACTGTGTATAATTTTCCTCCTAATTTGGAAGTGATAGCTAATTTCTACTCTTGAATTAAATCGTATTGTCCCCAGTTCTAGTCGGCATCAAGCAGCAAAAAGTTTTTTATTCGTCCACTCATTTCTTTTGTACAGTCGCTCAAAAAAGTATCCGAACACTATGGTTGATTACAGAATTGAGAAAAAATATCTGGCAACGATTTTTTTAGAAATTAGTGATCTGGCAACCTTCGTGTCACGTGATTACAGGATTCAGAAATAATATCTGGAGCGTGTACAGCAACTGTACACGCTGTTACCGTTCACAGCAAACTGGAGAGTGTGCAGTTACTGCACACGCTCCAGTTTGCTATGAACGGTAACTGCACATGCTCAATATTTCCGTGAGTGAGCCCACGCGATCTAGTATCAAAATAATATGACCACCTACAGTCGCTCAAAAAAGTATCCGAACACTATGGCTGATTACAGAATTCAGGAAAAATATCTGGGAACGATTTTTTTTAGAAATTAGTGATCTGGCACTTTTTCGGATACTTTTTTGAGCGACTGTACATATCAATTTCACCCTTTTGTCTTGTCAATTTTTCTCTTCACATTGCGCATTTTACATTATTTACTGTTCTTCAAGCTATTGCCTGGAGATATATTCTGTCGTTTCATCAACGTTGCTAGCAAATTTCTGTTCATCTACGAGATCATCTTTAAGAAAATTTAATGTGATGAGTCTTTGTATTGAGTCAGCAATTTAAATTATTGACTGCAAAATATCATAACTAATTAGAATGTTTTTCCTTGTGTTCAGTTGTCAAGATGTGCGAACAAGAATTATTCAGAGCTAATTTTTCAAACAAATATTAATGTTTCTATTTAGTAACATTGATATCGTAAGCTCAGTGACTGAATTATTGTTTAAAAGAAGCTTATAACTAATCAAAAATTATTTCCTCTCTCTATTGATGTATGGGGCGGGGGTGGCTCAGTCGGTAGCGCGCCAGGTTCGTAATCTGTAGTTCCCAGGTTCGAGTCCCAGCTGGGTCAGCGTTGAGATTTATCTCCGCAAAATTTCCCGCCCTGCCCAAGGCCAGTAGGGGACACCGATGGGCTTGGAAAGGCTGCTGTCCGTCAGATGGGACATTAAGCCGTGACCCCGTGTGTGGGAGAGCCATACACTGTGCACGTTAAAGAAAACGCTAGATGGCCTTGACGGGAGGCTACCATCTGTCTCCCAACAGCTGTTCCAGTGGGTCCCCTCCCCCAACCTTCTCTGAGCCTTCGGGGTCCATGTGACCTGACCATTTAGCCCATGGTGTGCAAAAAAGTGCCGCTCAGAGGTAAAATAACCCAACCCAACTATTGATGTATAGGGTGTTTAAGCACAAATATTTTTGGATATTCAAAGAGCATTAATTGTAAATGAAATTTAAATGTTAGTGTAATATTTATTTCGGTGTCTGTTGCGATTCTGTATCACAACATAAAGACATGTAAAGTTTTTATTTCAAGCTTTGCATTTATAAGAAATTCTGCTTAAAAATTTTTTTTTTCCTTACAAGAATATGAAGCTGTCTAGCAAATGTCTATTACTCATTTCATTTTTTAATAAAGTTATTGAAAATTAAATTATTTTGTACAGGTGCTCCCCTACTTACGAACAGGTTAAGTTCCCGAGGTTTTGTCGTAAGTCGAAAACTAACCTAAAAAAAGTACATTTGTACGCAGAATAACCAATTATTTTTTAGTCTTTGATCCTCCAATGTACTTACCAGAATGCATTACACTCTCGCTACTGCTTACTAGCAGGTGTTTCAAATGCGGTAAAAATCTGCTGTGGTATATGGTAACATAAAATCGATATTAAAAACAAAACAACTTATACTGTTCATGTATATGTTTGTACATAAATAATATAATACGAATTGTAAATAACAATGAAGGAAAATTAGACCGCGCTATCGACTTCAACGTCACGAATCCGCGCGAAATTTAAATTTTAGACGTACGGTCAAATTGTTCGAAAGTCTGAAAGTTCGTAAGTTGAACGTTCGGAAGTAAGGAAGCGCCTGCATTTTAATTCCATATAGCTATTAAAGTTGAAAGCTTTTAAATCATAGTTAACGAAATATAAAATAAGTTAAAAAGTAAAATAGATATTATTTTAATTCTGTCGAGTCCTCCTTCTAAAGCAATCTGTAGTAAAAGATTTAAAAGTACGTTTACAGAATAAAGTTATTGAAAAAATATAATATGCATTTATTTTAAAATTCAAGAACTGTTAGCAGTAAAAGTTTTCAAACCATAGTTACGAAAATCATCGTGTGTAAAGGAAAACAACGGCATTTTCTGAAGTATACTGAAAGTTGGATTAAGTCGTTGGAGGGGAGGGGGCACCCTCTATTTTTCTAAATTGAAATACAATGAAAAATTACACTACTTTATATAACATCGCCGATTGTGGCGATTGAAAAATTAAATAAAGATTCATCATCATCATCATCATCCTCAAGCAGCCATGGGTTAGCGCGATCCTTAGAAAATCAGGATGCAGACCCTATAGTCGGAGAGCCATAAAGTTCGGAACCCTTAAAGGAGGAGCCATGACTCCATGACTCTAGGTCTTAGGTATATTTGAATAGGCCCTGAATTTGCTTGGACGCTTTTCGATTATTTTAATCCCACGTTAGTGACGTCACGAATCCCTGCAGCAGGCCTAAGGCTCTAAGCAGGCTCGTTAGCTTAAGAGTGTCCTTCCTTATTGAGACAGCGAAGTATAAGAGAGTGGAAGGAAAATTTTTCAGAACTGTAAGAGTCAATTTTGTAGTTTTATTAATTTATTTCAGATTTTTAAGCGTTATTAATGGGAAGATGACCGTTAACCCTCCAGCGAAGAGAAAATCGCGATATTTTGCTGCTGGATGTGGGAGGATCCACAAGGGCTCATCAATCTGCTCCCTTGACTGGTAACTGTGATTGGCTGTCACCAGCGCTATTGGCCCTGTATAGATAAAGTGTCCCACGTGACCGAATTCAAAAGTGAAAAAATCAAGGTTTTTCGAAGTCTTCGTCGTTGAGCATTAGTAAAGCGAAGACAGATACGTCAAGCTCTGTTGCTGCGAAGTTGACGGGGGTCATGTATGACCATGGGGTCATGGGAGAGGGTTAAGGGTCCCCTCCAAGAAACTCGCAGGTGTTTTATTTATTTTTTCCCAACAGCCAGACAATTTATTATTCAGGAAGGCAAATCCTTGACACCCTCAGTATTCCAAGTTGGGTTGGGTTGTTTTACCTCTGAGAGGCACTTTTTTGCACACAATGGGCTAAATGACCAGGTCATGTGGACCCCGAAGGCTCAGAGAATGTTGGGGGAGGGAACCCAATGGAACAGCTGTTGGGAGACAGATGATCGCTTCCCGTCAAGGCCATCCAGCGTGTTCTTTAACGTAAACAGGGTATGGCTCTCCCGCACACGGGACCACGGCTTAACGTCCCATTCGACGCACGGCGGCCTTTCCAAGTCCATCGGTGTCACCTACTGACCGTGGGCAGGGCGGGGAATTTTGCGGAGATAAATCTCAACGCTGACCCAGCTGGGACTCGAACCTGGGAACTACAGATTACGAGCCTGGCGCTCTACCGAGTGAGCCACCGCCACCCCACCCCGTCCCGCCCCTCAGTATTCCAAAGACCAAATGATAAACTGTTAAAAAGGACTATTTTACTGTTTAAAAGGAATGTTTCTGGACTATAAAATCCTTTATATTCCCCTAAATGACCCCCTACAGACTTGAGAGTTATGACCCTCAATGTCCAGCCGGGGGCCACTGTTCGGCCAGGTCCTCATTAGCTTGTGCGAGGCCGTGGTGGAGGATTGGATTGGATTGTTTTACCTCTGAGCTGCACTTTTTTGTACACCATGGGCTAAATGGCCAGGCCACAAGGACCCCTAAGGCTCAGAGAAGGTTGGGGGAGGGGACCCACTGGAACAGCTGTTGGGAGACAGATGGTAGCCTCCCGTCAAGGCCATCCAGCGTGTTCTTTAACGTGCACAGGGTATGGCTCTCCCGCACACGGAGCCACGGCTTAACGTCCCATCCGACGGACGGCGGCCTTTTCAAGCCCATCGGTGCCCCCTACTGACCATGGGCAGGGCGGGGAAATAGTTGCGGAGATAAATCTCAGCGGACCCAGCTGGGACTCGAACCTGGGAACTACAGATTACGAACTTGGCGCGCTACCGACTGAGCCACCCCGCCCCCCGTGGTGGAGGATTGATTGACATTATTATTATTGAAAATATATCTGCATATCTTGCAAATAATAAATGTATTGTACGTAACTTGTACAGTCTAGTGAAGTGATCCTTCACCACCCAGCTCGTCAATTTCCCAACTTTGATGTATTTCAACACATTAGGTTCGGTTCAAAAATATATGATCCTCACAGAAAGCATTATTGACAGCGTCTTTTTTCATGTCGATACACATTCAATTGAATACAAAAAGATCATTTATTTAAATCTGACTTCTGTGTTAATGATGCACGTTCTTGTATGAAAAAATCTGTATAAATAAAAATCAGCTTCTAGAGTTCGTATCTCTCCTCTGTGTAGCAAAAAACATAACAAAAAAATGTTGATTCAACTTAGAAGCAACATTTATCTGCGAAATGTATGATGATTGACAGAGAATAATCAGTCAAAGGAAAATTAAATAGGAATGAAATGGTAGTAACAGTTATCAGTTTATCAGGTGTTTTCGTTAAAAGTAGCATTGGTAACGAAAATATTTATTAACGAAAATCTTAGTAATATGAAATATACTTATCTTATTAAAAATCTTGTTAATAATGAAAACAATACTTATTAACAATAAAGAAAAAAAGGAAATGGTTGCACATTATACAGGGATACTATAAAAGAATTCTCACGAAGTTTATATTTCATTAAATAATTAAGTCACAGAAGTAACTGTGTATCCAAAAGGTCAAGAAACTCTCTGAGTTTCCTTGCTAGGATGGAATGAAGTTAGTATAACATTTAGGTGCTAGCATTACATTTAATGTCGTCTAGAGCCAACTTTCCAAATCACTGGATTGGTAGAACTGTACCAACCTTTTGGCCCCCAGAACTCACGATTTCAAACCATTAGACTTCTTTTTTGGGCGGGATTTTCTGAATAACCCATATTTTTAATTCAACATTTAAAAACAACGTTCATTCTGAAAAGTTTCGCAATTTGCAACATTTAAATGAACGAATCACTGCGGCTGTTGAAAGTGTCACATGATGAACCGAGTATCAACGGAAATTGAAGATCACCGCAGTAATGACACCCCCATTTAAATCTGTTGAACAAAAAATAAAGCTCTTTGAGAGTTTCTTGATATTTTATTAAAAAAATAGCACTTTAAAATATGGGCATTCTTTAAATAATGACCCTGTATTCAAACATTTAATACTCTTCAGGGCAGTGACATATCCAAGGGTAGGGGTGGTGTGGAGATACCGACTTATAACTCTCCCTCGAGGGCATTAATAGAGTATATTTTTTCCTAAGACATTCCCGAAATAAGACGCTCAAGTGTATCAATCCCCCCCCCTCCACACACACACACTCTATCCTCAATTGAACTGAAACATTTCATACTTCACCCAATTAGAATTTTCTGTGTACATCACTGCTTGTATGATGCCCAAAGAAAACCTGATTACTTTTCTGATAAAGATACAAACTGCAACAATCGCTTGATGAACCAGAACCCTTTTGCTTAGACGAGAGGGAAAAAATAAACATAAAAAAAAACGAAAAGAAAGAATGAAATTTACTCTAATATGATATTCGAAATGATATAGAAAACGTCTTCGACTTCGTTTTGCAATCTCAAGAATTACTTCTAAGGCGCATCCCTTTATGGGCAACCATCCATTTGTTTCGGTGTTCCGCCCTGCCCACGGCCAGTAGGGGACACCGATGGGCTTGGAAAGACCGCCGTCCGTTGGATGGGATGTTAAGCCTAGACCCCGTGTGCGGGAGAGCCATACCCTGTGCTAGTTAAAGAACATGCTGGATGGCCTTGACGGGAGACTACCCTTATCTCCCAACAGCTGTTCCAGTGGGTCACCTCCCACAACCTTCTCTGAGCCTTCGGGGTCCATGTGACCTGGCAATTTAGCCCATGGTGTGCAAAAAAAAGTGCCGCTCAGAGGTAAAACAACCTAACTGTTTCGTCGTCGATGCATTTTGATTTCGTCCGCTGCGCGTGGAGACGATTGCTGAGAGCGAAAGGCAAAAGGTGCTCCAAGCAGATGGAATCATTTGGCCTCGATGAGTGGAATGGCCGCAATCACTTTCTGATATCATCTGACGCTCGACATGAGTGAAGCAATGCTCTGATAAAACAGGAAGGGTGAAAGAGCCGTAAAGTTCGAAGGTCGTAGCGTTTCCCAACAGATACGTCCAAAGGAAGACAGATAAGAGAGGTGGGGGGGATCTGTGCGAGGCTACGTTGGAATTTCATTCCTCGAGACATGATGTCAGTCAGAATTATGAGAACGGCGTGCAGATTGAGCTCATCGGGAGGCAGTTCTTGTTTCATCACCGATTGGCCCCGTGAGTGAAAGTACGGGAATGCTCTTCTGAGTGCTATGAAGACAAAAAAGATCTTTGATATATTCCTGCCTCTCAGCCGTGTCATCACAACTCCTTTCTCACACACACACCACGATAATTGCTTTCATCCCTTAACGGTCATGTTCCTGGCAACGCAAACATTAATAAATGGAAATATTGTTTCAATCCTCCTAGCAAAGTTGTCTTCCAGAAAACTTTCCTAGCAAAGTTATTTTCCAAAAACTTCTTAGCAAAGTTGTCTTCCAGAAAACTTTCCTAGCAAAGTTATTTTCCAAAAACTTCTTAGCAAAGTTGTCTTCCAGAAAACTTTCCTAGCAAAGTTATTTTCCAAAAACTTCTTAGCAAAGTTGTCTTCCAGAAAACTTTCCTAGCAAAGTTATTTTCCAAAAACTTCTTAGCAAAGTTGTCTTCCAGAAAACTTTCCTAGCAAAGTTATTTTCCAAAAACTTCTTAGCAAAGTTGTCTTCCAGAAAACTTTCCTAGCAAAGTTATTTTCCAAAAACTTCTTAGCAAAGTTGTCTTCCAGAAAACTTTCCTAGCAAAGTTATTTTCCAAAAACTTCTTAGCAAAGTTGTCTTCCAGAAAACTTTCCTAGCAAAGTTATTTTCCAAAAACTTCTTAGCAAAGTTGTCTTTCAGAAAACTTTCCTAGCAAAGTTATTTTCCAAAAACTTCTTAGCAAAGTTGTCTTTCAGAAAACTTTCCTAGCAAAGTTATTTTCCAAAAACTTCTTAGCAAAGTTGTCTTCCAGAAAACTTTCCTAGCAAAGTTATTTTCCAAAAACTTCTTAGCAAAGTTGTCTTCCAGAAAACTTTCCTAGCAAAGTTATTTTCCAAAAACTTCTTAGCAAAGTTGTCTTCCAGAAAACTTTCCTAGCAAAGTTATTTTCCAAAAACTTCTTAGCAAAGTTGTCTTCCAGAAAACTTTTCTAGCAAAGTTATTTTCCAAAAACTTCTTAGCAAAGTTGTCTTCCAGAAAACTTTCCTAGCAAAGTTATTTTCCAAAACCTTCTTAGCAAAGTTGTCTTCCAGAAAACTTTCCTAGCAAAGTTATTTTCCAAAAACTTCTTAGCAAAGTTGTCTTCCAGAAAACTTTCCTAGCAAAGTTATTTTCCAAAAACTTCTTAGCAAAGTTGTCTTCCAGAAAACTTTCCTAGCAAAGTTATTTTCCAAAAACTTCTTAGCAAAGTTGTCTTCCAGAAAACTTTCCTAGCAAAGTTATTTTCCAAAAACTTCTTAGCAAAGTTGTCTTCCAGAAAACTTTCCTAGCAAAGTTATTTTCCAAAAACTTCTTAGCAAAGTTGTCTTCCAGAAAACTTTCCTAGCAAAGTTATTTTCCAAAAACTTCTTAGCAAAGTTGTCTTCCAGAAAACTTTCCTAGCAAAGTTATTTTCCAAAAACTTCTTAGCAAAGTTGTCTTCCAGAAAACTTTCCTAGCAAAGTTATTTTCCAAAAACTTCTTAGCAAAGTTGTCTTCCAGAAAACTTTCCTAGCAAAGTTATTTTCCAAAAACTTCTTAGCAAAGTTGTCTTCCAGAAAACTTTCCTAGCAAAGTTATTTTCCAAAAACTTCTTAGCAAAGTTGTCTTTCAGAAAACTTTCCTAGCAAAGTTATTTTCCAAAAACTTCTTAGCAAAGTTGTCTTTCAGAAAACTTTCCTAGCAAAGTTATTTTCCAAAAACTTCTTAGCAAAGTTGTCTTCCAGAAAACTTTCCTAGCAAAGTTATTTTCCAAAAACTTCTTAGCAAAGTTGTCTTCCAGAAAACTTTCCTAGCAAAGTTATTTTCCAAAAACTTCTTAGCAAAGTTGTCTTCCAGAAAACTTTCCTAGCAAAGTTATTTTCCAAAAACTTCTTAGCAAAGTTGTCTTCCAGAAAACTTTCCTAGCAAAGTTATTTTCCAAAAACTTCTTAGCAAAGTTGTCTTTCAGAAAACTTTCCTAGCAAAGTTATTTTCCAAAAACTTCTTAGCAAAGTTGTCTTCCAGAAAACTTTCCTAGCAAAGTTATTTTCCAAAAACTTCTTAGCAAAGTTGTCTTCCAGAACATTCCTAGCAACAACTATACCGTTATCTTTAACAAACCTTTCTCGCTTTCAGTTATTTTTTAAAAACCTAAGTAATCCTAGAAATATGTGTTAGATTTAAATGTGGGATTACAAAAAGATGCTTGGCTGCGAGGTTTAGGGAATCTGAGTTCGAGTCCTGGAGCGATTTCTTTTTTGTTGTGTCTTGCATGACCAAGGGTGTCTCTAGGCATTAAGCAGGCCAGGCAACGTCTTAAGGCGTCACATCTCAAGGGAGAGGCAAATGAAAATGCAGAAAAAACAGCTCCTACTTAAACGAAGACGGAAAATTCTTAATATTATGCACAGTTGTATAAACTAAGCAGTTCGGAAATCTGCATCAACCGTCTACCTCTTTTCGATTCATTGAAGGATTAAAAGAGCATGCTCTTTCTCAGAACAGTCTTTCCTCCTCCGTAAATTAAGTCTATTGAATACTTTCTTTCAAACTTTCCTAGCAATTTAACTAGAAAATATTTTGTACAATAATATAGTGAATAACTTCTCAGAATCTGGCTCTTCGAAGAAGGGCATCCCGAATAGGGGCCAGATAATGGAGTGTTTTTTTTTTAAGAAAAACAACGTTGAATTGTTTGCTTTGTTCGATAGCACTATGAAAGAACATTTATATAGGGCTGTAATAGAAAAACGTTGAGTTTATTTCCTTGGTTAAGAAATATAGAACGAATAAATTCTACTGATATGACAAAAAAAGAAAAAACTGGAACTACAATAGTGAACATGTTGTAAAAAGGAAAATATTTTTCAGTTATTCTAGATTTCACACCATACTAGTCATAAAGAACAGATGTCTGTTGCTTCTTGTTCTGTTACATAATTTCTGGAGGATTCTGGAAATATTCATGAGCATTTTCTAGGATTTATAGATACAAGATAAAAAAAGCGATAGGACTGTGGGACAAGATCTCTGATATGTGCATTATATATTTTAGTAGCAGTCGTATTTCATGTATAATCATCACCCAATTCCTAGTTGCATTTTCAAAATTGTTTCCGAACGTTTTTTTTCCTGATATGTCTTCCTTTTATCTTAAATCTCTCCTAATCTCAGATCCTCCCTATGGAGTGTTATATTAGCAGAGCCTTCCCAGATTCTGAGGCTAATGGGATTCTTGAAGGGTAATTTAAATCAATTATATTAATTACATTTAATGAAATCGTCCCAAGACTTACGATTCTTATATATAACTGAAGATTTGACAAGGTGATGGAAAACTCTTAGTACGAAGGTATTGGAGAACAACGTGCTTGCAAAGTGATTTTCATTACATTGTGGCAGCAATGGCGTGGAGCCAGAAAAGTTTTAGTCTATCAAACCGTGGAATTTCTCTGGTGGAATTCTTGATCTCTTCTCCACCATGAAACGTAATTCTTTAGCATTCCAGGATCATTCGCCGTCTCTTCTCCACCAGCAAAGACAGAACTGCTACCCGAAAGTTGGAGGCAAGTACTGACTCGCGAAAACATACCACAAGATATTCGATCGCACTGCGATTAAGTGAATGGGAGGGTCACTGGAAGAAAGAGGGAGATGTTCGTTCTGTGTTCTTCGGTCCAATTTTAACCGATGCTTCGTACGTTGGAGAAGAAGTGGAGCGTCTGTGGGTGGAGATCACCACTTAGGTGTGTAGGGTATTGATTGGTTGTCATCCTACGCCTCACTGAAATGAGCGAAGAAAGGAAGCTACTAAAATACACTCTCACCAGGCCAGGATCTATAAAAAAAGAAAGGAAGGGGTGGCCAACGGACTCAACAGAACCGGAAAAAGGTAAAAGAGGGGGAGGGGCCCGTTTTCCTTTTGCAAAAGAGCCGTATTTAGGAGGGGGGAGGGCAAAGAAGTCATCCACTCCTTGAGAATGCTAGTAAGGATAATCGAGGCCAAAAATTATTAAACTTGTGCACATTTCACGCATTTTTCATGAAATTTTTAAAAACTTCTAAAACGAAGGGAAAATTTTTACACTGCAATGGAAATCCTGTTTCTTGCTCCCACCCCTTCCTTTACCGTTTTCCAGCTCAGTTGCATCCCTTCCCCGACCCCTTTATATATTTTCTAGATCCTGCAATACAGGATCTATTTCTATTATCGCTCCAATATGGCATTTTTCTCTCCCTATTAGAAGTCTTTTTCGATTTCTTGAAAAATGCATTAAGTTTACGTAAGTTAATAACAAGGGGGGTGGAGGTTACGCCACCATGGTCCGCCTGGATTTAGCCATGACTATAACCCTGAACCTTACAAGGGAGAAATAATTCAGGTTGAAATAACTCATGTGATTCCGGTGTCACCACCCCATGTGACACCGGAATCACATGGGGTGGTGAGGTTAGAGGGAACTTTGTTGCATTTATTATGGCGAAATATTTAAGAGTTGCATCCAAGTGACAGAACAGCAAGGGAGATAATAAAATGCCATTGATCTGGTTCAGCCTAGAAAAAAATTAGAGGAGGGGAAGGAATATATTTTTTTCACCTTCTTCTCTGTGCTTGGGGAGGGATATTAGAAGATAGATATTCAGTACCTCCCTAATATACCCCTTACACACCATCCACATAATGGGGAACGGGTCAGAACGCCGTTGCTGCGTTATTTCTAAAAAACCTTTTCCCACGATTAAGTCCAAAAAAAATCCCCAAAAAGTATATTACTTAAGGAACGTATATTGCAGATGTTGACTATTTTTCTTATCTTTCGTAACAGTTAGTAAAACCTTCGAAGAGAGGAGAGGATATTGCTCTCTTGGCGTGCCCCCCCCCCCCAGCTTTCCGTAGATGTCATCCTGTCATTAAACATCGTCACAGCTTTCGTATTTTTATAGAGTTTGTTGCGACATCCTAAAGCTACCTTCAAGCTCGTAAAAAATCTCAGTTTAATTTTCATTCTCTTTTCAATCGAGTTAGAAGACACGCGATAATAATTCCTTGAGATTTCGCCTCTCCCACTTCCATTCCTAGAAATGCTGACAAACTTCAGTTGCGACTTTAAAATAAAACTATGCTTCTCTTGAAAGGAATATTTTGGAAACAAATTCTTACTTAAAAAACAAATGCATTAAATATGTCGAAATTAAACGTGGCATTTATCCTTGCCCTTTCTTCGTTTTCCATAACATTCTGTAGAACAGATTTCAAAATAATCGACCTCTATATTTAGCGAAATCGAGTGTCGCCTTCTAGATAAGATGATTCTTACGCTCCGTAATTCCTGATTCATCATCAGATGTTTCTCTTAGCTTGGAATGTTGCACATTCATTCTGCAAGAGAAATCACGACATTTCAAATAACTCTTCCTATGACATATCTTCTTAACGTTCAAATGTTAGACGTTTTCTAACCAAAATTTAGCAAAAGGTTTACCATGCTGCAAAGCTTACAAAATTAAGCTAAATAGACTAATTTTAAGAATTCGACAAATCCAATTTTCATATCCAGCCTTAAAAAGATGCTAGGCCTGGGACAAAAATTAAACGCGAATTTGTGATACGAGGGTAAGCCATTAATTTAAGAATTAATGTGCAGCATCGAAGCAATGAGTGAATTTAAGTACAGCATCGAAGCAATTTCGTGTCCACAAAGGCATTAGCAATAGCGTCAATGTTCAATGAGATCACTGCATCACTCAAATAATTGTTCAGACAAAGTTCTTTATCCTCGGGTTCTATAATCCTAGAACCGGGTAACAAGGATTGAACGAGTTCGTGCATCACAATGTCCGTCAATAACTGCATCAAATGGCCTTTCCCCTCTGCTGGGGGAGTCAGAGGAAACGCGAGTAGAAGGTCTCTCTGCTCGGCGATGGCGTGACGTAGGTGAAAATTAACATCTGACCTGCGGTGGTGATCCAGGCTGTTCTTCACGTCGTGTCGGTTTCGCATTTCATCCCACTGGACCAAGGAAAGGTTCACACCGCAAGATGACGCACCAGGTTGCGATTTGATGATGTGGAGTCGCCGGCTGCCGTCACTACGACAGTATCCGCACAATTGTAGGTTGTTCGTCACGAACCAAGTCTCTCTTTCGGTGGAATTAGCGATATCGATTCTGTCCGACACCGCTAATAATTCTTGTCACTTCGGGAGGGATAGAGTGACCCCTTCCTTCGTCGGGTAAAGTAGGCCTCCTTCACAGTAGCGGTAGTAACGTCGCACGTGGACCAGGAGCCACTCGCGGAACAGTCTAGGCAGACGAAAATCTCATCTCCGAGAGGGTAGGTGTGTGCACTCGCAGGCTGCATGGCAAAAACTGACCTACAGAGTTTTCAGACGTTTAAGTCTCTGCTGGAGGGGGTGACGTCACGTTTTTCCCCTCTAGGTTGAAAAGATTGCGCCTCTAGTGGTGAATCCATGTACTTGGGAGGAATAGGTTTCCAGGTCATTTTCCGCCTAGGTTTGGGCTGAGAGGCGGGGGGGCACACCGGAACTGGGCTTGGTGGTGGTGTCACAGGGACGACCGGCAGTTTAAAACGAGACTGGCTTACCTCTTCATTAACATCCACGGCAAAATATTCGACCAAGTCCCACAGAGGAAAAGCCTCTAATTGTCTGTGGGGTTGACCAATTAACGACCGGTCCATTGTGTATTCTCGATATACACATTCATCCATGTGCTGAATGCGGCTGTCTTGGCTTGTGCGCAGTGCACGTCACGGCCCTCACGGTAACCATACTCCGTTCCAGGAATTTTAGGAAGGTCTTTGAAGCTGGGGCAGCCGATTTTCTCTAGATCGAACGAGGGTATACCGAGTCTGTCCAATAACTGCTTCTCGTGGAGGCTGCCCTTGTAAGCGACGACAGAAGAAAATGGTCTGAGGCACTTTTCGTGGATGTGGCGCACTATATCGTCCAGATAGTCGTACTCCCACACCACTTCACCGGTACGAGGATAAAAGGGAAGACCTGTGACGTGCTTGGTCACGTGACGGATACACTTCCAGTCCTTCTGAGTAACGTACGTCACGAAGGAAAGGTCTAATCTGCAGACACCAGTCAGACCCCTGCAGTTCGAATAACCAAGTTCCCGGGTCAGGAATTCGCCTTTCACGGTGAAGCCGTCTAAATCAAGCACACAACAGACGTGACGTATTTCACACTGATCTGTAGAACAGTTAATGTCTAGCATACTTGGGTTCACGCTTGGGTCGCGGGCCGCCTTCACTGTTTCTACCAGGTCTTCAAAGTCGACACTCTCGAGCCCTTCAAGCACAGGATACCCATATTTATGGGCTTTCAGCGTGAACACGAGTGCTACTTTCTCTACAGCAGGCTCGGGAAGTTGACTGATGATGCTGTCGCACACTAACTTCTCCAGGAGACCAGGAAACACAGGCACTAATTTATCGCGAGGCTGGGCACACCAATACTTCTGCACGGATTCCAAAACAATGTCTGCGAACGTCATGACTGTGGCTCCCGAACCCCTGCAGCACCTTTTCATTCGAAACCTCCACCAATGAGCAACGCGACCAACCAAAATACAGAAAAATGAGGTCAATCAATTAACAATTATGGGGTGAGGGTTAACAACCAATCAGAAGGGTTACAAGAAAAAAAAAATCAGAAGCCCTCCCCATCCCCCCGCCAGCGATGCCGTCACTTCCGGTCGGCCGTTGCTAAGCCCTCCCCAGGGGGCCTTTTTGGGTTGACACTGGCGTCATCAAGAAATTTAAGCCCTCCCCAGGGGCCTTTTTTGGGAACTGCCACCTGCGTGGGCGACACTTTCGGTCGTTAAAAATAAGCCCTCCCCGTCTCCAACACACGTGTGGGGGAGGAACCCATCCCCCACCTGCAGGAGGTCGGCACTTCCGTCGTTAAAAATAAGCCCTCCCTAGGGGTCCTTTTTTGAAGCACACAAAATTTAAGCCCTCCCCAGGGGGGTGGACCCCTCCCAAAAATTAAGCCCCCGACGCCAGCGATGACATCACTTCCGGGTGTGCCATATCTTCGACGACACTATTAGCAACACCGCCTTGAGATTCAATTTCGAGGAGTCTATGCATAGTCGCCATTCTTGAGGGTCATGTTTGATTCCGAGGGCATTCCTCAGGTCATCTACATCGGAGCAGAACACGAGATCATCTTCCTTTCTGAGGGAAGGGGCAAACTGCTCATGACGAGTTCAAAAATAAGTCACTCGAACATTTTACTTGAGAAGATTTTATTGTTTAAGTCTTGATCCAAGTAACTCTGCCCTGGCCTTGGACAGCTCCAAATCGTGAACAAGATCGTTCATTTCTTCTTCTTCGATGAGAATGTGTGGCGTAGAAGTATGGATCATCATTATACACCGAAATCTGCGAGAACCCAACATCGGTTCACCTCCCTCCTCATCGTCTGAATCGATGGAAAATTCTTTTGCAGGTTCGGGAATGTGAAGGCCTTCGTTGTATGTAACTAGTGGAAGAGCAGATTGTATATTCGGGTACGATATTGTCCACTTCTTTTTCGTTGTGATGCCTCCAGAAACAGGTAGAACTATGCAGAAGTAGTAGTCATTTGCACGATTACTTGACTTTCTCCAAACCATAGGAACAGCAAATGGCATCGCCACTTTTTTTCCTTTCAGCCACTTCGGAAGATTTCTTGCACACGTACTGCAGCATACGTGTGGGGCCCAGGTTTTCTCCTGGTCCCCGATCTTGCACCTAAATTGAAACTATTGGAGTGATGGCCCTTTTTTGGATTGCAAGTGTCACTTCTCCGCAAATGCAACAAAATGTATCTGTACTGTTAACACAATTACGAGGCATCACTACTGCAGGATTAAAACAGCAAGGATCACTTGTGTTATACTTATGACTCAAGGGTAAATATGAGTCGCTCAAAAGACTTGCTCACCCTAAAGACGTCGCTTACAACTAACAATCGCGGACAAAAGGTTGCATCATCTTTTGTCCGCGATCGTAAAGCTGCGATGTCACGACTCAACTACATTGCATCAGACAATGATGCAATACCTCAGGGGGTTGTGCATATGGCGGGCTGATGCAATACAATGCAATATGTTGCAATCTGGAGTTTAAAATATAGCATTGCGAAATAGTTACCTATGTATTCAATGCGAACTGAGTCGTTTATACATGACCATCTCTGTCTCTCCTAAACAAGAGCCAATCGAAAAATTCCATGGTCATTTTTGTGTTCAGCACCTCGAAATTAGTAAAGATTGACTGTTTTCAGTTCAAAGCCTTTTTGTGTGTTGCCCAGTGTTATTAGATTACCGTAGATATTCAAGTTAGCGTTATTTAGTAAGGACTTTGATTATCTCTAACAGCAATATAGCTTGCACAACGAGCTCTCATGCTCCTAATAAGGATATCCATCAATGCAGAGAGCTGATTATTCCACTCCTCTATAAGAGCATTTCTCACTTCATGAAGGGACCTTGGAGGGGGTTGCTAAATTGCAGCTCACCAAGCCAATGGGATTCAGATCTAGGGACCTCGCTGGCCAATCCATTCTCTGTATATATTCACTCTCAAGGTATTCCTCCACTATCTGAGCTCTATGTGGACGAAAAGTATCATCCATAAAAATGAATTCTGACTCAATGGCATTTCTAACAAATCTCACATGGGGCTCTAGGTTCTAGTCTTTGTAACTTAGGGCAGTTAGCGTCCCTCCTGGGTCATTCATAGTAATACTTCCCCAGACCAACAAACCACTCTCAACAAAACGTCCCTTTCCAAAAGGTGATAAAGTGTTGCACTCTCTCTATATGCATTGCCGCCGAGAATCATTACTTACCCTGTATCATGATTCATCTAAAAAGAGATTCTGTCTCCGTTGATCCAATTGAGATACTGACTTCTCCATTCCAGTCGTGCCCTCTGATGAGCTGTGGTTAGTGGTATGCACACTAAGGTCATTTAGGTAGAACTCTCTTTCATGAAGTCCTCAGAACACAGCTGCTCTTTATACTATCATTCCTGTAACAGATGATAGCTCCAATGCAAGTTGGCGCGCTGACATCGTTCGATTGCTCCTTTCAATTCGCGACAAGAAACGATCATCTTGAACTGTTGTTTTTCTGGTCTTACCCTGTCTCGTTCTTCTAGAACATGTTCCAGTGTCTTGAAAATATCTCCAGAGCCTGAAAATTTCACTTTCTGACATTTTTCATCAAGTAAACTCTTCCAGGTAATAAGAGATACTGAAATCTAAATTTGGAAAAAAAGTTACTTTATATTTAGCAGCAAATTTCCCGTTGAAATTAAACAGGTCATTGAAGCAAAACTTGGCAGCTTTTAAAGAACAAAGGTCAGAGATGTCAGGGAAACGGCATTTCCAAATTGTTCTATGAGACACAGAGACCTGAAGTTTTGACGCAACATAGGGTTGCCAAGGGGAAAGTTCCTAAAAGAAATTTTGCACCAACTGTTAAATATTTGGACAATTATTGGTAGCTCAAAATCTGTTATTCTCGAAAGTTAAGTAGCTCAATGGGAATTTGATGTGAAAACTGCCAAGCGAGAGTTGAAAGCTGCATGCATACTTGAAGGGCAATCTGCCTGTGTCTGCCCACTCGAAAGGAATTACCGCGTAATTTCTATTAGATTTATTTAAAACTTTTCTTCTAAATTAATATTGAAGTTTCATTCTCCAATTTCTGTGTCGATTACCTAATGATTTTATGAAGCAATATGCAGGGTCTTATCGTAGATATTCAAGTTAGAATACCTTATATTCAAGTTAGAATTACCGTAGATGATCAAGATTAGATTACCGTAGAATACCGTTATATACAAGTTAGAATTACCGTAGATGTTCAAGATTAGATTACCGTAGATATTCAAGTTAGCGTTATTTAGTAAGGACTTTGATTATCTCTAACAGCAATATAGCTTGCACAACGAGCTCTCATGCTCCTAATAAGGATATCCATCAATGCAGAGAGTTGATTATTCCACTCCTCTATAAGAGCATTTCTCACTTCATGAAGGGACCTTGGAGGAGGTTGCTAAATTGCAACTCACCAAGCCAATGGGATTCAGATCTAGGGACCTCGCTGGCCAATCCATTCTCTGTATATATTCACTCTACAGGGTGTTTCCAAAAGATTTATTCAAACTTTTGGAATGGGTTCTACTGCTCATAGGGATGAAAAAAGTTCTTATGATGAAGAAATAGTACAGCTTTGAAAACTTCCCTTTAAGGGGTAATCGGGATGCTTGTTTTTTGGATGCATAATTTGCACCACGATCAATAGGAACATATACTAATCCTTTTACGAAGAACTTGCTGAATAGATTTGAATGAAAGATCTCTGATGCATAGATGTACGCTGTATTTTGTTCTCAGTAATTTACAAAATCTTGGTTGAGATTACACACTTTAATTTGATAGTAACATAATATCAAATTTTATTCCTTAGTAAAGTATAAAATGGCAACTTTTTTTAATACTCTCTTCTCTTTGTGGCAAGCAGCTGTTTGAGAGGGTACATTTTTTATTACACTGTAGTGGTATTTGGATTGGGTTGTTTTACCTCTGAGCGGCACTTTTTTGCACATCATGGGCTAAATGGCCAGGTCACATGGACCCCGAAGGCTCAGAGAAGGTTGGGGGAGGGGACCCACTGGAACAGCTGTTGGGAGACAGATGGTAGCCCCCCGTCAAGGCCATCCAGCGTGTTCTTTAACGTGCACAGGGTATTTCTCTCCCGCACACGGGGCCACGGCTTAACGTCCCATCCGACGGACGGCGGCCTTTCCAAGCCCATCAGTGTCCCCTACTGACCGTGGGCAGGGCGGGGAATTTTGCGGAGATAAATCTCAACGCCGACCCAGCTGGGACTCGAACCTGGGAACTACAGATTACGAGCCTGGCGCGCTACCGACTGAGCCACCCCCGCCCCCACTGTAGTGGTATAGGCCAACGTGGGTATAGAGGAAAAATAGCTTTGAGCCGGATGAAATCTGAACCCACCACCTGCTGATGACATGGGATTCGGAGCACCTGACATGTCATCAGGAGGCAGTGCTTTCAGATCCCACCAGACTCAAGACAGTTTCACCTCTATACTATGTTGACTTACAGCATAATAGTGTCCAAAAAATTTGTAACTAGGAAGTGCTGTTTTATAAAATGTTGCTAATGGTAACAGATAACGTATACGTACAAAAGAGGGTCCATCCACCAAATTTTTTATCGGCAACGTACATCCGATTCTTTGCCGTACAGACCCTTCAATTTGCAGTTTTCTGACATACTAATTACGTGTTTACTTATCTAGGTAGCTAATTAATGGCTACGAAAACGCTTCAAGTTCATTATTTTTTTTATTCATAAAAATCACGAATGATTTCAGCATGTCTCGAAAACATTGGATTCAATTTGTTAACTTTTAGGTTGAGGGTCATTCCCATTGGGCTTTCACTCCCTCACAGAAAAATCCTTTGGTATTGGAAAGGCTCCTTCTTTCGGATGAGAGAGACGGCAGTGTGCATTAGCGTCATACTTCGGTTCACGTTAAAGAACACGTTGGATGCTTCCATCTGTTTCCTAAAAGCTATCCAGTTGTTCCTCGATTGACTATTGGGTACTTTGCTACCTGGCTACACAATCCAATGGGCAATAAATAGTAATACTGCTGAAAGGCAAAACAACCCAGCTAGAAAAACACCAGCTTATTTCTAAAAATCAATTTAGCTTCCGAAAAAAAAAAACTCCACAGGAACACTAAATTTACTGGAGCATTTTTCAGATGAAATTAATGCAAGCCTAAACAAGGTCAACATTTTTGAGAGTATTATTCCTTGATTTCCAAAAGGCATTCGGCCATAAGGTCTTACCTAATAAACTCATAACATAGCGATTAGGAAATATCTGTTTTACTTCATTCAAAATTACTTAAAAGATAGACTTAAGGTAACAAAAATTAGCAACGTCACTAGTGAAGTCAAACAAGTTCAGTATGGAGCTCCCCAAGGCTCTATATTGGGACCATTTCTTTTCCTGATCTATTTTAATGATATCAACAACCTAATGATCAACTCCTCTATCTACTTATATTCTGACAACACTGCGATATTAAGCAGCATGAATTAAAAATTTTCGAAAAATTAATAGTGACCTACAAAAAGATTTCGATATTATTTCGATATGGTTAAAAAAAATTGCACATATTTAAAAACAAACAAATCAAAGGCCATGTACTTCCATCTACCTAATATCTCAATTCCTGATAGAAATCAAATTTTACACCATTCACTTAGTTGCCTAACAAATGTGAACAAATGTGAAAACATTAATTGCAAGTGTAATGATATTGTTATGAATTAAACGGATGGAAATTAAGCGTGAGTTCAAAAATAATACTTTATAACAATTATTCTAAAATAATGTAATTTATCACAAAAGTATGGATAAAAACATTTTATAAACTAAATTCAACCAGCACAAATCTTCATCAGTATAAAAATAAACCTTCAGAAGAACTTAGCACCTTATCACTATTCCTACAAAGAGTTGTTTCCTCTTTAAGAATTAGAGAGCTTTTAAGAATTAATTCTTACTATCTACACTCAAAGCACAAAATAAGGCTTTTCACATCATTTAATAAGTGGACAAATCATATTTGTGAACAAACCTGCAATATATCGAGAATAACCTTACCAATTCCTAAACAAACTAAATAACTATACACCCAATGACTTCCTTCTAAAATTTTAGTCATCAAGTACTCCAAAACTGCTGCTAAGTATACTGGTTTCTCAGAACCAATTTTTTTTCAAACGTTGATCGCCATGCAGAAGAAGAAGAATTCTTTTTTTTTCCCGTTCACTAACAAGATCCACACTAATAAACTTATTTAATCTCCCGCGAAACTGGGGCGGGGGTGGCTCAGTCGGTAGCGCGCCAGGCTCGTAATCTGTAATCCCAGGTTCGAGTCCCAGCTGGGTCAGCGTTGAGATTTATCTCCGCAAAATTCCCCGCCCTGCCCACGGTCAGTAGGGGACACCGATGGGCTTGGAAAGGCCGCCGTCCGTCGGATGGGACGTTAAGCCGTGGCCCCGTGTGCGGGAGAGCCATACCCTATGCACGTTAAAGAACACGCTGGATGGCCTTGACGGGAGGCTACCATCTGTCTCTCAACAGCTGTTCCAGTGGGTCCCCTCCCCCAACCTTCTCTGAGCCTTCGGGGTTCATGTGACCTGGCCATTCAGCCCATGGTGTGCAAAAAAGTGCCGCTCAGAGGTAAAACAACCCAAACAACAACCCGCGAAACAACAAATAAAAACATCTCTTCTTTATACTAGAGTGCAGAGACTATAAAGCAAACTACGTTTTCCTTCACAGAAATTATTCCAATTGCCTGATTTTTTTCAGGTGGAAGAAATATGTAAATTATGTTTGTGGCAAATTAAGATACTGCTCTGTAATTTTATCCAGACTCCGTGCTATCTTACCATTAAATGTCTGTCAAGTGGTTTATCATGCAATTGGAGAATCAGTTATAAGTTATTGGTTAACTATTTATGGCAAAACTTAATAAAAAAATAAATACCCCCTCAATCAGCTGCTTGCTACAGAGGTCTGACAGGAGCCTGTCAGTTTATATGCCACAGTAGAAGATCTGAGAGGATGGCAGGACCTCAGCAGAAAACAACACGAACATCCATGCCTCACTATATATCTAAAATAAGAAACATTCAAAATACAATTGTTAGACATTCCACTAACCATTACTACGCTATTATGAATATATTACCTTTCAGTCAAAAATATAAATTAATACTTAGGTATTATTTTGATAATGCTTATAAATTCAAGATTAATCATAATAAAAATACTAGATATAAATCTAAAGATAAATGCAAAGTACCTCATTTTAGAACAATTACGGGAAAAATTGTAGAAATTATGAAATTCTCTCTGTGTTCAACAATATCCCCGAGGAGGAATTTAATTAAAAAAATTAGAGACGTTAAAAAAGTTTTTTTGACATGGCTTCTGGAAAATATTTAAAAATTGTTTACTCTGTTGTTTCTTTTATATGCAATATTGAGTTTATTTTATAAAAATATAGTTCTTTGTTTCATACTGTATTTGGATTCCTGCGGACAAGCGTTTTAGTCTCGTGGGACTTAATTTTGTGCTAAAAAAAGTTATGAAAAATAATGGCAATTATGAAAGTAAAAAAAATCTGTTTCCCAACTTGCTGTGCGAATGTACAAATGAAGAGCAATCTTATCACAGGCTTCACTTGAGTACTGAATGCCTGCAGCAGTAGGTAATTCGATCAAAGGCTGTGTAAAATGCTCAGCAGAGGAGTCGTCAACCTCGTCGAGCCCTATCTTATGCTAAGGGATGTTGCGTTGGTTGAAACACGTGACTCTGAGGCCAGCTGGGCATTATCTCGGAAAGCGATCTTAGTGACAACTGCGAGAGCCCAAGGAAATGACTCAGCTGAATTGGATACAGTCGGAATGACTGACGGACTTTCATCTCCATTAACCTGTTGTTAAGAAATAAAAGACGTAACTGCTTGGAGCAATGCCTCGTAATTAGATTTACTAGAATTTGACGGTGGAATTTTTTTCTCGTAAATTTGATGGCGAAACTCGAAGTTTATTGAATACTAGTAACTAGCATCCAAGTGGTTAACCTGATTGGTTGTCAAGGAAAGAGACTTGGGTTCGAGTCCTAGATTATTTTCCTCACATCGTTCTACTGAGGTCTCGACAGACTTTCTCTACGAAATTCTTTATTGACATCCTTCTGCTGAGGTTTAGGCAGACCTTCTCTACGAAGTATTATATTGACTTGCTCCTCTCAGATCTCTGTGGCAAGCGGCTGTTTGAATATTGAAGGGCAATTTATTTGAATATTGAAGGGCAATATTGATATATTGAAGGGCAATTTATTTTTAATCTCTGAAATGCATATCTGTGGGTATAAGGAGATTGCTCTCGGTTATAAGCTTGACTATTCCAGATTAAGCGAGAAGAAGAATTGGAAAATTCGAACAATGCAACCGCTCCGGTGTACGTCATTCCGATCCGCTCAGAGATCACTGATTCTGGGAAAACTATACAAAGCTGTCAACTGCTTGATCAGCAATAGAAATTCGCACTGATTTGAGCACTGACCACATATACACTCATATTCGGAAGCTCGTTCAGACCTTTTTTTAAACAGTGGGAGATTATCCTTATGATATAATAAGATCCTTTATCAATTACGATCCCTTGGTTTTAAACCAATTCAAGCTTACTAAGATTATGGTGTTTTGACACTCGGATGTTTAACTTTTAGTTGTGCTTTATATAACAAATTTGTTTTGCCCTTGTGGTCCCCTTGGGGTTTATGTGTTTTAACTTTGTTATTGCCAGTAAGGCACTATTTTAGACTTCGAGATATAAACCCTAGACTTGGAGTTCAAAAAATTAATTCAAGATATCATTAAGCGAGAGAATATATTTTGCCTTTTAGTTCCGTTGTTTTACCTCTGTGAGGCATTTTTCGAACATAATGGGTTAAATGTCCAGGTCACAAGGAACAAGAATTCAGAGCTGTTAGGGAAACGGTATTTGTTGTATCCATTGAACAGTTTTCAGCTCACAGATGAAAGACATTGCGCATGTTCGCAGTGTGTACAGTCGCTCAAAAAAGTATCCGAACACTATGGTTGATTACAGAATTCAGAAAAAATATCTGGCAACGATTTTTTCAGAAATTAGTGATCTGGCAACCTTCGTGTCACGTGACACGAAGGTTGCCAGATCACTAATTTCTATAAAAATCGTTGCCAGATACTTTTTCTGAATTCCGTAATCAACCATAGTGTTCGGATATTTATTTGAGCGACTGTAGGTGGTCATATTATTTTGATACTAGATCGTGTGGGCTCACTCACGGAAATATTGAGCGTGTGCAGTTACCGTTCACAGCAAACTGGAGCGTGTGCAGTAACTGCACACGCTCCAGTTTGCTGTGAACGGTAACTGGAGCGTGTACAGTTGCTGTACACGCTCCAGATATTTTTCCTGAATTCTGTAATCACGTGACACGAAGGTTGCCAGATCACTAATTTCTAAAAAAAAATCGTTGCCAGATATTTTTTCTGAATTCTGTAATCAACCATGGTGTTCGGATACTTTTTTGAGCCACTGTACATGTAAAGCTTTAAGAAAGTCAGTTTTATTATTTAATTAATAATTTATTTTTGATCCATTTCTGGCAGCAGAAGAGAGTCCGGAACTATTTGATCCGAGTCTGCTTAGGTCAGACACGTAACCAGGATCTAGTTGGTGGGAGGGGGAGGGGAGGAGAATAAGACTTGAATAGGATTTTCGAATTACTAAAATATTCCACAGGACAGGAGATGTTAAAACGATATTTTATATGGAGGTGAAGGCTTAGGTGTCAGGACCGTTAAGCTCAAATGGGTAACTATTTGCATATTTACAATATTACTTCTGCATTAAGTAAAAAGACGCTACCATCATTTTCGAACAAATTATGGTTACTACTGCACAAAGCTAGAAAACGTCAACTGTGATCATTGTGCGTTTTTTTCACAATGGTGAAGGCTAAAGCTTCACAGCTTTCAGCAGCTGTTGGGTTGTTTTACCTCTGAGCGGCACTTTTTTGCACACCATGGGCTAAATGGCCAAGTCACATGGACCCCGAAGGCTCAGAGAAAGTTGGGGGAGGGGACCCACGGGAACAGCTGTTGGGAGACAGATGGTAGCCTCCCGTCAAGGCCATCCAGCGTGTTCTTTAACGTGCACAGTGTATGGCTCTCCCGCACACGGGGCCACGGTTTAACGTCCCATCCGACGGACGGCGGCCTTTCCAAGCCCATCGGTGTCCCCTACTGACCGTGGGCAGGGCGGGGAATTTTGCGGAGATAAATCTCAACCCTGACCCAGCTGGGACTCGAACTACAGATTACGAGCCTGGCGCGCTACCGACTGAGCCACCCCCGCCCCTTCAGCAGCTGTAATTCTAGTTCTACTCGAAAGGGGTGATAGTGACTTTTTTCATTTAACACGCACACTGTACGCAACTGGCCTTGAATATTTGGATGCCATTTCTGACATTATGAAGAACGTTAAACATTTTGTTCTGATTAAGTCATGGTCGTCTGCCAAGAGTTTGCCATAACCCCCCTTTTCACTGTTCATTGGAATTCGCCACCTCTTAGCTAAGACTAGATGTTCATTATGAAATATCAAATTAATTTTTTTTGCATGTTCAGATACAGTAAAAATATAATAATGAAATTTTTACCTTGAAACTGAGACAATTATTTTCTAGATTAATGGTAAATGTCATAATTTTGGATCTTCTAGAACAGTGTTTTTTAAAAGTGTTTTGATCGTGACACACAATAAAAAAATACATTTTACATCGCTACCCACTCTGATATTTTTTATTTTATTTCATTTAGAGAAATGCTCATCGTGGCCCACTAAATTGATGTCGCGACCCACTAAATTGATTTCGCGAACCACTAATGGGTCGCGACCCACAGTTTAAAAAGCTCTGTTCTAGAGCGTGGAAATGATTAAGATAAAATAGTAACATATCGGCATTTAAACGTGAATAGTGCAAAATTATCGCTGCAAAGCATTTCATAATGGTTAAATTTATTAGGTCATTTTATTGCCAACAGATGGCACTACATGCATTAAGTAGAAATTTAGTCAATAGTAAATCCTTTATTTCAAATATTTAAAATTAAGTTGACATGCTTACAGTTTTAGAGCTAAACCTTTGCTTAAATTAAATCTAAGGGTATTTCACTATACATTTGAAAACAAAAGGAAGTTAAAATGTTTCACACTCTTATGCCAAATTGAAAATCAGGATTGGGAATATATATTTAAGAAGATCTTTGAGAAGAGAATAGAAATCTAGATATGGTAAAATGAATTCTGTGATCATCAAGGTTTTTTGCCAGTACACTCGCCGAACAGAGGAGAAATAAACCAACGCAGTTTATGTTAGCAAACCGATTAGGGTGTGAAATATAAGATAGTTATTGGAATACCTGCTGTGTCGTTAACTGCTATGCACACCGGCCGAAAAAAGTAAAAAAAAAAACCTGGTCATAAATAGCTTCTGTTTCGAAAATCGTGGGATCAGTTGCAAAAAGTGTGTGTCATGCATAGGCTCTTAGTGGGGCTCACATTTGTAAAGTAGCCACTCTGTGAAAGTCCATTAGAAGCGCACCCCTCCCCACACACACACACTTCCTCCCTTGAAAAATAAACAAAATATATTCTTATTTCTGACATGAACACATTAATTTAACATGCAGAAACGAAATAATAATAAGGAAATTTAAATTTTAAATGCGCCTTTATCTAGGAAATTCAGAATAAGGAATGAAAAAATTGATCACATATATCGATGCTCAATTTTTTTATTACTTATTCTCTCATGCTTTCGTAGACAGTCTTATCAAACATTCTTCCGAGATGTTTTTATCGTGTAAACAATATTTTGTTATCTTGAATCTCGAAAGATCTTTCTTCTCTTGGCATTGACGTACAGCTAATAAAACACTCAATAAAAGCAAAGGATGTCAAATTATAGGGGGTGGCTCAGTCGGTAGCGCGCCAGGCCCGTAATCTGTAGTTCCCAGTTTCGAGTCCCAGCTGGGTCAGCGTTGAGATTTATCTCCCCAAAATCCCCCGCCCTGCCCACGGTCATTAGGGGACGCCGATGTGCTTGGAAATGCCGCCCCTCCGTCGGATGGGACGTTAAGCCGTGTGTCTGTGTGCGGGAGAGTCATACCTTGTGCACGTTAAAGAACACACTGGATGGCCTTGACGGGAGGCTACCATTTGTCTCCCAACAACTGTTCCAGTGGGTCCCCAACCTTCTCTGAGTCTTCGGGGTCCATGTGACATAGCCATTTAGCCCATTGTGTGCAAAAAAATGCAGCTCGGAGGTAAAACAACTCAAAATATCTTCTAATTTTAAAGTTCGATAATCCACTCGAAGTTTTGCTTTTCTCCTTGATTTCTTATGTGTCTGCTATGTCTCTTTGTAACACTATCTCGAGGACACTCACCAACACCATTACTAAGAGCACTCACCTTCGTCCTACTACTGTTCACTAACATGTTTTTTCTTAAATATTCCGGGCTGAAATGGGCCGATAATGCCATAAAATATGGCACAAAATTTCAATTGTTCTTTTTTCAGGATATTCTAAAATAACTTCATTGTGTCATACTCTTTGGATATTATTTTCATTCCATAAATTTTGCAAGGGAAAAACCATTTTTGTGCTTAAATAATTTTGAATAGTTTTCAAATTCGAAAACTGCATTTGACACGAAAGTTAAGATTTGGTTAATTTTCTTATCACTGGTTGTGGGAATTCTTCTGTATATACAGGGGTGACAAACTCCCACAAGTATAAGCGTTAGCTGATCGGAAACGTTGGTACTATGGGCCATATTGTTCCTTATACCAGTCTAAGTTTTCACGCAATAAAACTTATCGTAAAAAAAAACCTCATCAAATAAATGAGAAAATTGAAATAGTTCAAACTGCATTCGATTCTTAAAAGACAAGAAATAAAAATTTTGTGAATTAAAAATACAAGAAAGAAATATTAATAGAACTTGTACATTACAAAGTCGTGTACTATGTTAATTTTCTTTCAAATACTGAAGAAAGAATATTATTTGTACTACTCACTAAGTTGTGTTATTTTACTCTGAGGTACTCTTTTGAACACAATGGGCTAAATGGCCAGGTATCAGGAAATCTGAGGGCTCAAAGAAGATTAGGGGAAAGGGGGCTTGCTGGACAGCTGTTGGGGAGACAGATGGTATCCTCCCGTCAAGGTCATCCAGCTTGTTCCTTAACGTTCACAGGGTATAACTCTCTTGCACAATGTAAAGCCTTTCGAAGCTCAGAGAAGATTAGGGGAAAGGGGCTTGCTGGACAGCTGTTGGGAGACAGATGGTATCCTCCCGTCAAGGTCATCCAGCTTGTTCCTTAACGTTCACAGGGTATGGCTCTCTTGCACATTCTAAAGCCTTTCGAGGCTCAAAGAAGGTTAGGGGAAAGGGGCTTGCTGGACAGCTGTTGGGAGACAGATGGTATCCTACCGTCAAGATCATCCAGCTTGTTCCTTAACGTTCACAGGGTATGGCTCTCTTGCACATTGTAAAGCCTTTCGAAGCTCAGAGAAAATTAGGGGAAAGGGGCTTGCTGGACAGCTGTTGGGAGACAGATGGTATCCTACCGTCAAGATCATCCAGATTGTTCCTTAACGTTCACAGGGTATGGCTCTCTTGCACATTGTAAAGACCTTCGAAGCTCAGAGAAGATTAGGGGAAAGGGGCTTGCTGGACAACTGTTGGGAGACAGATGGTATCCTACCGTCAAGATCATCCAGCTTGTTCCTTAACGTTCACAGGGTATAGCTCACTTGCACATTGTAAAGCCTTTCGAGGCTCAGAGAAGGTTAGGGGAAAGGGGCTTGCTGGACAGCTGTTGGGAGACAGATGGTATCCTACCGTCAAGATCATCCAGCTTGTTCCTTAACGTTCACAGGGTATGGCTCTCTTGCACATTGTAAAGCCTTTCGAAGCTCAGAGAAGATGAGAATCAGAAGGAAAGGGGCTTGCTGGACAGCTGTTGGGAGACAGATGATATCCTCCCGTCAAGGTCATCCAGCTTGTTCCTTAACGTTCACAGGGCATGGCTCTCTTGCACATTGTAAAGCCTTTCGAAGCTCAGAGAAGATTAGGGGAAAGGGGCTTGCTGGACAACTGTTGGGAGACAGATGGTATCCTACCGTCAAGATCATCCAGCTTGTTCCTTAACGTTCACAGGGTATGGCTCGCTTGCACATTGTAAAGCCTTTCGAAGCTCAGAGAAGATTAGGGGAAAGGGGCTTGCTGGACAGCTGTTGGGAGACAGATGGTATCCTCCCGTCAAGGTCATCCAGCTTGTTCCTTAACGTTCACAGGGTATGGCTCTCTTGCACATTGTAAAGCCTTTCGAAGCTCAGAGAAGATTAGGCGAAAGGGGCTTGCTGGACAACTGTTGGGAGACAGATGGTATCCTACCGTCAAGATCATCCAGCTTATTCCTTAACGTTCACAGGGTATGGCTCTCTTGCACATTGTAAAGCCTTTCGAGGCTCAGAGAAGGTTAGGGGAAAGGGGCTTGCTGGACAGCTGTTGGGAGACAGATGGTATCCTACCGTCAAGATCATCCAGCTTGTTCCTTAACTTTCACAGGGTATGGCTCTCTTGCACATTGTAAAGCCTTTCGAAGGTCAGAGAAGATTAGGGGAAAGGGGCTTGCTGGACAGCTGTTGGGAGACAGATGGTATCCTCCCGTCAAGGTCATCCAGCTTGTTCCTTAACGTTCACAGGGTATGGCTCTCTTGCACATTGTAAAGCCTTTCGTAGCTCAGAGAAGATTAGGAGAAAGGGGCTTGCTGGACAGCTGTTGGGAGACAGATGGTGTCCTCCCGTCAAGATCATCCAGCTTGTTCCTTAACGTTCACAGGGTATGGCTCTCTTGCACATTGTAAAGCCTTTCGTGACTCAGAGAAGGTTGGGGGAAAGGGGCTTGCTGGACAGCTGTTGGGAGACAGATGGTATCATCCCGTCAAGGTCATCCAGCTTGTTCCTTAACGTTCACAGGGTATGGCTCTCTTGCACATTGGGCCACGGCTTAATATCCCACCCAATAGATGGATATAAGTGATGTGCGCACCTCGCGGTTGCAAGCACTATTCACTTTCTAAGTAGACATATGTAAATTTAAATCTGTGGCGTTGTGTTTCCCACATTGTCCAATTACGGATATCACCTTAATTAGACAGTGCGGGCCGCAAAAATCCCAGGCCGTCTCCTTAGGGGAAGACGTTTTTATTAATGAAATCCAATGATGATGCACAACTCAGGTTAATGGAAACATAAAAGAATAACAATATTTATTGAAACAAAATATCTAACAGTATAGGCAAAACAATTAATCTATCTAAGAATCAATCATCTATCGTGAACTTAAAAAAGAACTTAAAGAATGAAACGGACTATGGAACCCCTTTACAATTAACTCTAAAATTAAGGATAGCAACTTCTAGTGAAAGGAAGGGTAAGCAATTAAAGGAAGGATAATCGTACCGTTCTAAGCTCGTCCGATTAAGGCCAGGTCGTCGTCACTCCAGCACCGGGTGGGGATCATCTCCTTAGTTCGTCGCTTTAGCCGATGACATCTCCGTCGCTCTGTGGCTGATAGGGAGACGGGCCTCTGTTGACCTTCACCTCCGCTGTGGGGTAATTTGGCTGCGGCGAAGAGAGGCGGTCTACTGCATTATCGTAGGAATGTTGGGAAGGAGAGGATGTCCTTCACTGGTAGGCGCTTCGGTAGCAAATTCTCGTCTCTCTGCTTCTCATTTTAGGGAGCTACTCACTCATGGGAAGTCCTTGCATTAACGCATCCAAGCACACGGCTGTTTATTCAAAGTCCTGCACTCATTTCCACTGATTCCGATCTCCGATACTGAATCGGGCCCGCCCCGAGCTCTGCTCTAAACTGCCGCCGAACTACTCTCTCTAAAATCTCCGTGCTGTCTGCCCTGTTCCAATTCTCAGGTCCAACTGCTCTCTCCAAAATCTCAGTCCTCTCTGCTCCTCGCTACAATTTTCCCAGGTCTCTTCCCCCTTGATTTCCCACGAAAAATGGTATGTGCAAACCATCCGTAGCATCTGCAGAGGAACTTACAAGTGATAAATTCTCCCCAGGGGGTCTGTGAGGTTGACATCGCCGCCTGTGAAAAACGGGATCCCTCGTTCGTTACTACAACACTGGACAAGGTTGTCCAGCTCTGCATCTGCATTTGCTACGGAGGCGAACACAGCTTCTCGTGTGAAATCGGCACTAAAGCTGTCAGCAGACCTTCGCACCCCCAGACCACCCCAGCCGGACCTTCACTGCAAGAGAAGGAAATGTGATTCCGCCTGCCATCCATCCACAGGGCGCTGTGCCGTGTGATATCGAATGTCATGAGATCTGGTGCTGGGTGTTCCGTGTGTGTGACCCTCGGTGCAGCTGTGACTTCCGCCCACTCCTGACGTGTCCACCCTGTTAGTCTGTTCCCTTTGTGTTGGAGAAAAACAAAAATCTCAATCCAGTAAGAAATTAATTTAAAAAAAAATGAATCGTTATGCGTGATTTAAAATCAGCGTATAACAATAAGACCCAGCTGGGACTCGAATCTGGGAACTGCAGATTACGAACTTGGTGCGCTACCGACTGAGCGACCTCCGCCCCTTCTTACTAACAGAGAACAGTAAATGCTATCGTTGCCACCAATCATCAGTGCATGAATTGAACTTCTGATTTATTTATAGTAACATCATCAATTCCCTCCTGTATCTTTGATCAGTTTTTAAAACTTTTCTAAGAAAGTTTGTTTTTTAATCAGAGCAGTTTGTTAAATTCCTCCTTTCCTTGCTCTCTGGAGATTTAAGGTTCTCAACCTGGTGGTTCTAATAATAAATTAGTCCGTAATGGTGAGTGCTGCATTTTTATTTAAATAGAGACAAGCTACTACTTAATCCCCATATATACAGGATGTCTCAAAAATATAGGTACAGACTTTTAGGGGAGGTAGATGTCCCATGGCTGAGTGGTTAGCGTGCTTGGCTACTGATCTAAGGGATCTGGGTTCGAGCCCCGGGTAAGGCATGGATGTATGTGTCGTTTTTCTGCTGAGGTCCTGCCATCCTCTCAGACCTTCTACTATGGCATATAAATTGACAGGCTCCTGTCAGACCTCTGTGGCAAGCAGCTGCTTGAGGGGGTATTTATTTTTATTTTATTTAGATAACATCTAAAGGAATGAGAATTGCATAGGAACCCATAACCGGAAACGTCATGGGAAAGTGGTAGCAGAGGTACAAGATCTGAAAGGACACAAGACAGTGATTAAGGGAAAACATTTATTGGACATAATTATTACAAATGGCGTACCAGATGGCCTGCCCTCACTTCTGCTACCTCTTAATGACCCATAATCGCAAAAATTTTGATGCGCACGCGCAAACAAACGGTGGCCCGGTACATGTCTGTGTGGGAAGCTATTCCATACACTAAGTGGATGTCTGCCAGGTCCCTGTTTGAATACCTTTGCATGCTCTTCGTAAGCCGACTACCGCTCGAATGAGGAAATCCGAAATTTCCCTTCTAGCGCACTGATGAACAGCGCCGCCTATTGACTTACGGTGACGTTTCCGGTTATGGGTTCCTATGCAATTCTCATTCCTTTAGATGTTATCTACCTCCCCTAAAAGTTTGTACCTATATTTTTGAGACACCCTGTATATAATGGAGACGTTGTTTATCTGCCTGTGTGTATGTCTGTTTGTTCAACATCTCGTAGATGGTCAGAGCTAAGGACACAAAACTTCGTCTTTAGTTTTAACTCACTGTAACTTAATGCACTATCAGAATTTCGACCCCGCAAAATTAAGCCCCCCCCCAAAAAAAATTGGCAACGAAATGTCTGTACATTGATAACTTGGAGCATCGATAACCTACTACTCCATTCGTAGCTTTCAACTCTCCATTCTTAAGATAGGCGACGGCAGTGCCCCGAGGGATTTCGACGTTTGCTCAGGGTTCAATTCCGACCCACAGCATCTAGAAACTCGATCTCTAATCAACCATAATCTATCTGTAATCAACCTATATTCGATCTCTATCAACCATAATCTAATCTGTAATCAACCATAATGTTCGGATACTTTTTTGAGCGACTGTAGGTGGTCACGTTATTTTGATACTAGATCGTGTGGGCTCACTCACGGAAATATTGAGCGTGTACAGTTGCTGTACACGTTCCAGATATTTTTCCTGAATTCTGTAATCACGTGACACGAAGGGTGCCAGATTACTAATTTCTAAAAAAATCGTTGCCAGATATTTTTTCTGAATTCTGTAGTCAACCATAGTGTTCGGATACTTTTTTGAGCGATTGTACGTTTTTCAATAATTTTATCATCTTCAACACTGAATTGTTAAAGTCCCCCTTTAAGTGGTTGTCTATGAGAAGCAGCGAAAGAAGAGAAAATTATATTTTCATTTTTGTCTGCGAAGAAATCACTTGCGCATTTTTGGAATGTCATTCTAAGATTTTGCGCTGTCCTCTAGATCTAAAATCGTTCCTGAAAATATTTCCCCTAATAAGACACCGATCTGAGGAAGAGATATGAGACGAACATTCTCTATCATGTACCCGTTTAGGAATGCTTCAGGAATTTCCCAAATGCCTTTTCACCGGCCACCCATCGTCTTCTTGTGCATCATCTGTCGAGTACGTGAGAAGCACCCTCCCAGTAGGGCACTTCTTCTCGATAACGATGAAAGGGTTCAAAGTGTATCTGTTGCCGTCGCAAAGGTCGGAGCATCGTCAGATGAAGAACACGAGACTGGCAATGCGAGCAGACAGCTGCCCACGTGATCAGTCAGACCGAAACTTCAGTTTGAAGCGATTCTGGTTTTTCCATTGCGAGGTCCTTCGAAACACCATGGATCGATAAATAGTATTGAAATAGGTAGCAATAAGTTTCGTGAAATCATGAAACGTTCTTTGAAATATTAGCTTCGTTTTGAAGATATAAATCGAGGAAACTTGGAAGCAGTGGCGGCTCGTGAATCAAATATTTCATGGGGAACTTTGATTATCGTATACATGGCCTAGATGATGGAAAATTTTTTGGGGGGAGATGCTTGATGTTGAATTGAATTGTATCGGACTGTAACGATGCTCCGTAATGCATACAGTTCTTTCTTTTGCAGATTTTCTCAAAACACATTCCTTAACGAAAAATTTCGGGGAAAAAAAAAAAACTTGGAAAAGCTTTCTTGTCGATTTCATGTCAATTCAGCATTTTGCTTATTCCCGTATAATAATTACCTATATACAGGGCTCTTCTTCTGCGGGAAGGCGAATATAAGCTGTATCTCTTTTCATCCATCTAAAAGTAAAATTTAAGTGTTTTCTTTTATTCGAGAGCCTGTTCGTTGCATATTTCTATATGCAGCTCGTGAAGTTCCTCTTGTCGCACTCTTTACATTACAGAGTGTCGACATCAAAAGTGAACAGCGAAATCATGATACTGAATGACTAAAGTCATGACTCAGATTTGGAGTCTGTTATAAAATTTGTTTGAAGACGATTTTTGTTAACTTTTTATAATATTAATTTGTATTTTTATTCCAACTTTCCAGTAAAATATATTTATATTGAAATTATGTTTCATATGCTTTGGCCATTTTATCAAAACATTCGCTCCTCTTCTTACAAAATTGTTGAGGATTACAGTAGCCCCACAATTTTTCCAGAATATTAACACTGCCTATATACTGTACATATATAGGTGTATTTTCCCTCTCCATTATAGTGTCATTTTAAAAAGCTATTTGTTCAGAATATATGTCATATATAGGATTATTTTTTTCAACTCCTTTCTTATTACAAATTTATATTTGTATTTTAAAATGAATTACTCGTCGTAATTTATCACTTGAACAGTTGCCTTTTTTGATTATAATAATTAATTAACAATATTAATTTATTATATATATTAATTAATAATAATAATAATAATAATAATAATAATAATAATAATAATAATAATAATAATAATAATAATAATAAATATTTATTTAATTTGTTTTCCATTTAACCCTAGCTTCATAGTCTTATTTGTGGCATCGTCAAATTCTACATTGGAGGAAATCTTTCAGTGTAGATGGCTTCAGCCTTTTATGGTGGGGGAACGGGTCTTTGCCCCATGTCTGCGATTAGGGGGCTGTTTGATATTGTCGGCATTCCCTCTCTCAATAAACATAGTTTCTTTAAACATCCCGCTAACCATTTTCTCTCCACAGGTAGTTGGAAAGTGAGGACTCTGCACAGAGCTTTTCCTCTTGATGTCCACACACAAGAATTCCACCATTATAATTTAGATATTCTCGGCTTGGAAGAGACCAGATGGACAGATAAAGGTCAGATTCTTAAAAATAATCTTAAATTTCTCTTTTCAGGGAGGGACGACAATAAGCATCACCAAGGCGTGGGTCTGCTTCTCAGCAGACATGCTAGTGATGCTCTTCTTCGATTTGAGTGCATTAATGAAAGGTTTCTTACAACAAAATTTCAGACAAGCATTAAAGACTTGAATGTTATCTGCTGTTATGCCCCCCCCCCCCCCCCCCCCCCCCCAAGGATGAGGATGAGAATGATAGGTTTTATGGACAACTTCAGGATATTTTGAATTCTGTCAAAAAAGGAGATATTACCCTTGTTCTAGGTGACTTCAATGCCAAAGTTGGTACTGACTCTGACCTTTGGGGAGGGGTGATAGGCCATTTTGGTATTGGTAGCTGCAGTGGCAATGGGCAACGTCTCCTACAGGTACTTATTACAAAATCTCCTACTAACACTTATTACAAACACCGCGACATACATAAGTACACATGGGTTTCACCTGATGGGCTGTATAAGAATATGATTGATTATATAATAATTATCAGCAAATGGGCTAGTTCTGTTAGGAATACCAGGTCATATAATAAAAAAAAAATAAATACCCCCTCAAGCAGCTGCTTGCCACAGAGGTCTGACAGGAGCCTGTCAGTTTATATGCCAGAGTAGAAGGTCTGAGAGGATGGCAAGGACCTCAGCAGAAAAACAACACAAACAGCCATGCCTTACCCGGGGCTCGAACCCAGGTCCCGTAGATCAGTAGCCAAGCGTGCTAACCACTCGGCCAGGTCATATAGGGGAGCTGAAATTGGATCTGACCATTACCTTGTTAAAAGTGTCTTGCAACTTAAACTTAAAAAGTGTTGTGCTAGGGTTAAAAAATTTACTTTTAATACTGACGCTCTGAAAGTCCCAGTTATAGCCAAAGCTTACCATGATAGGTTACTTAGTCATTATGACAGTCATGGTATGCCACCAAACTACTGAAGTTGAGGAAGAATGGGATCATATTAAACAGGCTTTTTAGGACACTAACAATACTCTTTTAGGAAAAAAGGAGCAGAAGAGACAGAATTATCTGAGTGATAAGGCACTTGAGCTTATTTCAGAAAGAAAGAACTGCAGGAATGTCCTTAATCAATACCCTACTAGTCCTAATAGAAAGCATTACAGAGAACGTAATAAACGTGTAAAGGATCAGTTAGCTGCTGATAAGAATCTTTGGCTTGATGGCTTGGCTGACAAAGCCGAGGAAGCAGTTAGACAGCAAAACAGCAGAGAGCTGTACCAGATAGTAAATGTTTTGTGTAGTAGAAAACGAACAGGTGTACAGTGATTGAAGGATAAACAGGGTAAGGTTATAGAAGGTGAGGATTCTGTCATGGATAGGTGGGCTGAGCATCTCAGTGATGTTCTAAACAATGTAGTTAGTTCTACTCCCATTGTTTGGAATGATGATAGATGCATTGGTGGCTTTAATGTTGGCCTTATAACACAATCTGAAGTTATTTTGGCTATTTCTAAACTTAAACTTCATAAATCCCCAGGGGTAGATGAAATTACTACAGAAATGCTTAGAGCTGGGAATGTTTCAGTTACCACTTGGATGACTGAAATTCTGAATATCTTTTATGATAAAGATATGGTTCCTAAGGATTTTACCAGAGCTATTGTTATCCCTATTTTCAAAAAAGGTGATCGCAGATCTTGTGATAACTATAGGGGTATCAGCCTACTCTCTGTTCCAGGGAAAGTACTTTGCCTGATTGTGTTTAATAGAATTAAGAATCTGGTTCACAGGCAATTGCGTGATGAGCAGTGTGGATTCAGAAGTGGTAGGGGATGTTTAGATCAGATATGTTTACTTAGGCAGATTCTTGAGAAATGTTTAGAGTTTCAGAAACCTTTGGTTGCTAGCTTTGTTGATTTCAAAAAGGCTTTCGACTCTGTTGATCGTCATAATTTGTGGTTGATTGTGAGATGGTATACCAGACAAGTTAGTTACATAATGAAAGCTCTCTATAATAACACTGAGTCATGTGTGAGAGTTGGTAAGGCTTGTAGCAATTGGTTTAGCATTACTTCTGGTGTTCGACAAAGGTGTATTTTGTCTCCTTTTCTCTTTAGCCTGGTTATTGATTATGTTATGCGAAATTCACTTCAAGGGAAAGATCTTGGCCTTAAATGGACTGGAGATACGAAAATTTCTGATTTAGATTATGCTGATGATTTAGCCTTTTTGGCAAATGATGTTGATGAGATGAACTCTTTCATTCGAGCTGTTGATGAGACTGGTAGTAGAGTAGGTTTGGTTATAAACAGAGAGAAACCTAAAGTGATGAAAATTGGTCAGGCAGGCTGTGAGATTCCGTTAATCTGAATGGTTGTAGTCTTGAGCAGGTGTCACAGTTTAATTACCTTGGGAGCTATGTAACAAATACTGGTGATGTGCGGCATGAGATTAATAGACGAATAAGGATTGCTGCCGGGACTTTTAAGAATCTATGGAGAGTGTGGGGAAATAGGCGTATACACCTAAAGACTAAATTTAGACTGTATAATAGTTTGGTTCTTTCTAGGGTTAGTTATGGTAGTGAAATTTGCACGCTTTGTAAACAAGATAGCAGGAAACTAGATGCTTACGCAGTATCTTGGGCATTAGATGGTTCAACTTTGTAATTAATGATGAGGTTAGGCAAAGAGTCGGCAACCTCTTTTAAGCAGCATATTGTGCAGAGAGAGACTCCGTTGGTTTGATCATGTTGCCTGTATGATTAATTATAGATTAGCAAATAGGGTTATGAACAGTGTGCCTAAAGGCCTCAGAAAGAGGTGGAGAGCTAGGATGCGGTGGGCAGACAATGTCAAACAGGACCTTATTAGAATTGGTGTGCAGTGGCGAGATGCAGTAGATGTAGCTCAGGACAGACTTGCTTGGAGAACTAAATTGCACGGTCTATTTGGACCTCTGTAGCCCTTCGCTGTTTGATGATGATGATGATGAATTATCTAACAAGAAGAAATTTTTGTTGTTGAAGATTAGATACTATTTGTTCAAATGCTAAATGTTTACTACTTTGATGTTATGACGACCTTTTGGACTCAACGTTTTTGAACTTCATTAATTACATTTCAATTAGCCAGCATGGTTGTAGGAGGATGTTCTAAAACCTTGTTATAATATGGCTACTTAAATAGCCCCTGTAACGAGTTGTACCGCTTAAACGTGTATTTGTTAAATAGTAATAGTAAATTAATAATACAATTGAATACAAGAAAGCCATCTGATAATGTAATGCATTACAAAAAAAAATGACTGGGGAAAAAAGGGAGCATTTTGGGAGTAAACAAAACTTAGACATTCCTGCTATATAACCGGAGATTTTGCACTGCGATTCCAATGACAATGTACTACGCTAACTTTCATTAAGTTTTATTAAAATGTATTATTTGTATTCCATTGTATCCATTATAATATGCTAGAATATTGAACAGTAAATTTTCTTGTTTTATAAAAATCATTGATAATTGTCTGATATTGAAATAATCATTATCCAAACTTTTAAAATATATATTTATATTATTAATGGTTTGAAACATTAATTATTATTTAACATTTAATTGATTTCTGCGGTAAATTCGTACGACTCATTAGTGTTGTGAAACATTCCAGAATCAATAACTCTTTAAATAATGAAAGAATATTGTATAAAATCGAGATTTAAATACACTTTCTTCCAAAAATTAAGGAACAACCCTATGTTATGTCAATGGGCAGCTAACGTCGAAGTTCTATAACTCCTAAAATGAAGTGTTTTGTTTTCAAAAATGTGATTGCATATAAAGATCTCAATCATATAAATCAATATCTCGATTTTCAACAATATTCGTTCAGTATTTAATGAGTTATGGAAGTATGAATATTTAACAATAACAATGCCACAAAAATTGACTACAGAAGTTAATTAAAACTTATTTGTAAGTTTTGTATCAAAGTGTTTAATAAAATAAGTGTGTATTTTAGAACTCTGTTTAAAGAATTCTTTAACTATTCTTCAGTTTTGTATAAGTTTCTTAAAACTGGCATTGCTTTTGTTAAATATTCAAAATTTCATAACTCATTAAATACTGAACGAATATTATTGAAAATCGAAATATATTTGATTGAAATCTGCTATCACATTTTTCAAAACAAAAAGCTTATTTTAGGAGTTAGAGTGCTTCGACGTTAGCTTCCCATTAGCATAACATATGGTTGTTCCTTAATTTATGGAAACCAGTGAAGATTTCATTATGCTCTTTATCTTCCGTTCCGTTTTTCCATTAAATGCATATTTAAAAAACCATAGACCTTCGGAATTAGATTTTCATTGATAAAACCTGGAAATTCCTCAATATTTTGTTAGGGCAGTGTAACAGGCTTTGCGGCATTTTCGTTGCTTTATGTGCAACGAAACCACTTTTAAACAATTGCCTCAATGGTTCTGATTTTCGGTGGAATCGATTCTTTACTTAAAGTACAGTCGCTCAAAAAATATCCGAACACGCTTGGCTACTGATCTAAGGGACCTGGGTTCGAGCCCCGGATTAGGCATGGATGAGTGTGTCGTTTTTCTGCTGAGGACCTGCCATCCTCTCAGATCTCCTACTGTGGCATATAAACTGACAGGCTCCTGTCAGACCTCTGTGGCAAGCAGCTGCTTGAGGGGGGATTTATTTTTTAATTTTTTATGGTTGATTACAGAATTCAGAAAAAATATCTGACAACGATTTGTTTAGAAATTGTTGATCTGGCAACCTTCGTGTCACGTGATTACAGAATTGAGGAAAAATATCTGGATAGCAACTGTACACGCTCCAGTTACCGTTCACAGCCAACTGGAGCGTCTGCACACGCTCCAGTTTGCTGTGAACGGTAACTGCACACGCTCAATATTTCCGTGAGTGAGCCCCACGATCTGGTATCAAAATAATATGACCACCTACAGTCGCTCAAAAAAGTATCCAAACATTATGGTTGATTACAGAATTCAGAAAAAATATCTGGCAGCGATTTTTTTAGAAATTAGTGATCTGGCAACCTTCGTGTCACGTGACACGAAAGTTGCCAGATCACTAATCTCTAAAAAAATCGTTGCCAGATATTTTTTTAATTCTGTAATCAACCATAGTGTTCGAATATTTTTTCGAGCGACTGTACGTCTCAAGAGAGTTGCAAGATGAATCAATCTACATCAAATTAATTAAATAAAACGAGAAGAAAAAATTGAGTTGCGCAGAACGAGCTTAAAAATATTTCTTTAGTTTCTAATTCTAAATCAGTAACGATGTTTTGAAAAACGGTCTAAGGTAGAATGTGCTTTTTCATTTGTGATTATGTCTTTCGCTTATCAATAGGAGATTATCATATGGACAATGTGATTTATCAACCGGTCGAGTAAACTCCGTGTCTCAGCAGGAATTCTTTTGAATAGTTTTTACGTATTGTCCTATTGTGTCTAGAAGATATTTTCTCCAGCCCTCAGTTTTACTGATTAACAGAGTATATAAATTGATTAGGCAATAATATCAAGCCAAGGGGGAATCAAAATTTGGGTCCCGTTGGCCAAGTGGTTAGCGCGTTTGGCTACTGCTGAAAAGGACGCATAATGCATGAATCAGGCCAAGATATAAGGGGTTCGAAGCATGGCCAACTGGCCTTGGTCTAGGTGGCGCCGAATATACGTGTTATTGTCAAACAAATGTAAATTGTAAAACAGTGTAAGTCGCTAAATTATATGGTTAAAAGTTTATTTTAATAAATGACAGCAAATCTGATTTTTAAAAGCATCTTCTTACACCGTAGAGTCAAAAAATTATGACCAGCGCGTCATTATGCAAATCGAAGCAACTGCAGTGAACGACGGCGCGAGTGAAGGTCATGAAACTATGTGAAAACACCTGATATTGAACTCTGTTAATTAATGTTATTCTTGTTCTTCAGATGGGAAAGGCAATGGACTTAAGCGAGTTTCACAAAGGCCAAATTGTAATGGACAGATGACTGGGTTAGAACATTTCCGAGAAGGCAAGGCTTGTGGTGTGCTCACGGTCAGCCGTGGTTAGCACACCTCAAAAAGGCTTCTTCGAGAGGGACCACCTTGTCGTGGTGATTGAGGGCCCGTGTGAGGTTGAGGGCTCCGCTGACTGGTACTAGGGGTATCTTGGTCGGACGGGGCCCCGATGGAATGGTTGGGTCTGGTGAAGTTGCGGGCTCTGCTGACTGGTATTTGAGGAAATACCTAGGTTGGACGGGGTCCCGATGGAGGGGCCTGGTAAGGCCGGCGTAAGAGTTCCCACCACGGGAGCCGAGGCAACTTGGATCTATATATCCTTGTTTGTGCTACCGGGGCGCAGATTAAATTTAGGTTTTGACCGATGGATGAACTTTACTTCTATAGTACTGTTCACCATAGGTAGTCATGGGGGTGAGCTGCATCTATATGGTGTTGTCTTGCCCTCGACGTAAGTAGTGGAGATTATGGCATTATCCCTATGAATGTAGTGCAGTCCATGTATTGAGGAACATCTGGGTTTTGTCTTCATTATTAATTAATTTCTTCTGGCGCCTAGAATTTGGCTACCTATCAATCAGATTTTATTCGGTTCCTGAAGTGTAACGAGGTCATTCAGATAATGAACTTTACTCTGAGTTGAGACGATGTAATGACTATTACATTAATGTATATCACGAAGTAAAAAATAACATCTATTGGTCCTAGTATCGAAAGATAAGCTTTCTTTCTTTCACGACTTTCAGCTTATGTAAATTCTGCAGCATATCTGCAGCATCTGCCTGACAACTGTTGAATAGAGGGCTTGAAAGGATGTAAGAACCAAAAGTTCAGATAAGGCAAAGCTGCTACCAATATGCGTTTGTAGACAGGTGTAAATAGTAGCTAGATAGTCACTGTAAGAAGAGCTATACACCAATCCCCTGTGATGATGAATAGAACCGGCAAGGCCTTGCACCTAATGTCCTACTCCATATTCTCGTGGTGCAGGCCCTTAGTATCTTTCAAAAGAGTTACTTTCTTGTGGAAGTGAATGTAAGAGGAGGGCTGCCAGATTAATGTGCGGCCTATTAATCTGGACAACTATGGCTACTTTTCTTTTTTTTTCTACCCTACTGAGGAGTGGTCAACCACACAGGATCCTTCTGCTGACCATATAAACCTAGTGGAGTGGAAATAGTCTCTGAGTTTGATTACGGATCCTGAATTTGCTGCACTGCTGGGCTTCTGTGGAGGCAAAATCTTCCACTGTGTTTTCTGTTTGTTTGTGGGATGACAGCCCCAAGTGAATAGATTCACAGGATATGTTTTATCAGCTGGTGGATAATCCTGAGCAGCGGTCGTCGCAGGCACCTAAACTCTTGCTCCTATGGGCATCATCAAATTCTACAGTGGAAAAAGTCTTCTAGTGTAGATGACTTCAGCCTTTAGTAGTGGGCGAATGATTCTTTGCCCCATACCTGCGATTAGAGGGCTGTTTATATTGTCGGCATTCTCTCTCTCACAATAAACAGAGTTTCTCTAAACATCCCACTAACCATTTTCTCTCCATAGGTAGTTGGAATGTGAGGACACTGCACAGAGCTTTTTCTCTTGATGTCTTCACACAAGAATTCCACCGTTATAATTTAGATATTCTGGGCTTGCAAGAGACCAGATGGACAGATAAAGGCCAGATTCTTAAAAATAATCATAAATTTCTCTTTACAGGGAGGGAAGATAATAAGCATCTCCAAGGCCTAGGTCTTCTCAGCAGCACCACGTCAGATACGCTAGTTATGCACTTCTAAGATATGAGTGCATTAATTAAACGTTTCTTACAGCAAAATTTAAGACAAGCATTAAAGACTTCAATATTATCTGCTGTTATGCCCTCACTGAGGATGCTGTTGAGGATGAGAAGGATAGGATAATTCTGTCAAGAAAGTAGATTTTACCCTTGCTTTAGGTGACTTTAATGCCGAAGTTGGTACTGACTATAACCTTTGGATAGGGGTGATAGGCCCGTTTGGTATTGGTAGCTGAATGGCAATGGACAACGTCTCCTACAGATAAGTAAACTTAATAGTTTGAGAATAAGAAACAACAACAAAACAAATACCCCATCAAGCAGCTGTTTGCCACAGAGGTCTGACAGGAGTCTGTCAGTTTATATGCCATAGTAGAAGGTCCGAGAGGATGGCAGGAACTCAGTACAAAAACGACAAACACATCCATGTCTTACCCGGAGCTTGAACCCAGGTCACTTAGATCAGTAGCCAAGCACGCTAACCACTCGGTCACGGGACGGCGCAACTAACAATTATTACAAACACCACAATATACACAAGCACACATGGGTTTAACCAGATGGGCTGCATAAGAATATGATTGATTATATATTAATTAACGCAAATGGGCTAGTTCTGTTAGGAATACCAGGGCATATAGGGGAGCTGAAACTGGATCTGACCATTATCTTGTGAAAAATGTCTTGCAACTTAAACTTAAAAAGTATTATGCTAGGGTTAAAAATTTTATTTTTAATACTGAAGCTCTGAAGGATCCAGTTATAGCCAAAGCTTACTATGATAGGTTACTTAGTCATTATGACAGTCATGGTTTGCTTACTACTGAGTTGAGGAAGAATGGTTAAGAAAAACTAAAGTGATGAAAATTGGTCAGGCAGTTGGTGCTTCAGTCGCTCTGAATGGTTGCACCCTTCAACAAGTGTCTCATTTTAATTATCTTGGGAGCTATGTAACAGATATTGGTGATGTGTGAGATGAGATTAACAGACGAATAGAGATTGCTGCCGGGACTTTTAAGAATCTATGGAGAGTGTGGAGAAATAGGCGTATACACCTAAAGACTAAAATTAGACTGTATAATAGTTTGGTTCTTTCTAGGGTTAGTTATGGTAGTGAAACTTGGACACTTTGTAAACAAGATAACAGGAAACTAGATGCTTACGTAGTATCTTGGGCATTAGATGGTTCAACTTTGTAATTAATGATGAGGTTAGGCAAAGGAGTCGGCAACCTCTTTTAAGCAGCATATTGTGCAAAGGGAGACTCCGTTGGTTTGGCCATGTTGTTCGTATGAATAATTATAGATTGGTGAATAGGGTTATGAACAGTGTGCTTAAAGGCCTCAGAAAGAGGGGGAGACCTAGGATGCGGTGGGCAGACAATGTCAAACAGGACCTTGTTAGAATTGGTGTGCAGTGGGCAGATGCAGTAGATATAGCTCAGGAAGACTTGCTTGGAGAACTAAATTGCATGGTCTGGTTGGACCTCATAGCTCATGGCTGCTTGAGGATGATGATGATGATGAGACAGGTGTCTTCTCAACCTGTCTGGTCTAGATTGTTTTTGAACTGACTGTGTGTAAGAGTGTGCAAGAAGGGTATATCTACCTTATCAGGATGTTGCTACTATCTAGGTGGACGATAAACAGAAAACTCAGGTGTACCATTATATGTGCACTTTATTTGCAAATTATCTACAATTTATGATATATATACAAAAAATTAGTGATTGCCTACCCGGTACAGTCACTCGCTATGTTAACAGCAGGCTGCAAGGAGCTTCAGCAGTCCCACTGCTAGTTTGAAGAACAAAATGCTAAATGAAAACAATCCGCCTGACATACGGAAGGTCTCCTTGTCGGCATGCAACTATCTGTTCCAAAACTGTTCTCTAGTTCGAAAGAACCACTAGATATGGTCACGTGATGTTTTCTTCGGGCACTTTAGAAGGCCCTGCTGCCAAAATGGATCCTGGCTTTTTCCCTTTCTTTCTGTCCTAGCTGACAGAGTGCCTACAACGTTATTTGTAAGTGTTTATATACATTGAAAGGACGTGGTGTTTATTTATTATACACGTGTGAGTCCACCTTCGTCCTCACAAGAGCAACAGCATGTCATGGAGAATTACCAGTGGTGTGTTTTGGGCTCGAATGCATCGCTCCACTTTATTCCCCAGATGCTCAATAGGGTTCAAATCCAGAGAGTGAGAGGACTATTCGAGAGTTCTGAACTCACTGGAATGTTCCTCCAACCAGTCCATCACCAAACGGGGCAATGAGACAGGCGTTGTCATGTTTAAAAAAGGCACCCTGTTGTGGGAAATGGATGGCCATTGACGGGGGTAGGTGATCACTGATTACGTAACATAGTCTTATACAGTGATGGTGGTCTCAATAAGTACAAAAAATCCCAATTTGCAGCAGGGGTCCATGGCATCATGTGGTCTATGCCTTACATGAAACCTGTCGTCAGTGTTTTGTAATAGGAACCTCAATTCCTCAGACTAAACTACCTATTTCTAGTCTTCCATGGCCCATTAGCAATGTTTCTTCTCCCAATGCAGCCTCATAGCCCAGTGATATGATGATATAAAGATTACTTGATGTGGATGTTGGCCGCCGTAGCCCATTCGTGCCATCGTACATCGAATGGTCTTTGTACAAACTTTCGTAGCTGCCCTGTTTAGAATGCCAATGTTATGATCTACACTGTGGCCCTCTGTTCCGATGTTATGAAACGGGAGAGGTGGCTCTCACCTCGAATGTTAATAGCCTGGTTACAGCCACAATTTTCCTGGAAGCTGCAGAATTTGCTGGTTTTCATGGAGTCCTGATACACATGTGTAATAGGGAATGTGGAAATTCCCAACATTCTGTAGTTGCATATATAAAGCATTCCATCTTCCTCTCACCGACTATCTGTGCATGATCAACTCAGTTAGGGACGGGGGTGGCTCAGTCGGCAGCGCGCCAGGCTCGTAATCTGTAGTTCCCAGGTTCGAGTCCCAGCTGGGTCAGCGTTGAGATTTATTCTCTGCAAAACTCCCCGCCCTGCCCACGGTCAGTAGGGGACACCAATGGGCTTGGAAAGGCCGCCGTCCGTCGGATGTGACGTTAAGCTGTGGCCCCGTGTGCGGGAGAGCCATACCCTGTGCACGTTAAAGAACATGCTGGATGGCCTAGACGGGAGGCTACCATCTGTCTCCCAACAGTTGTTCCAGTGGGTCCCCTCCCCCAACCTTCTCTGAGCCTTCGGGGTCCATGTGACCTGGCCATTTAGCCCATGGTGTGCAAAAAAGTGCCGCTCAGAGGTAAAACAACCCAACCCAATCAACTCAGTCAGGTAGATGTGTTTACCCATCATAACAGTCGTAGGTACGCTACACAATAGGTAGGTATCTGACCTATTTATAGCCCGCAAAGAGTTTCGGCTGGCTTCAATATTGTGGCAGAGTTGGGCAGGTTTGTGGATGGGTGTGGTGTGCATAATCAATTGTGATTTCAATATTTATTCATATAAACACAGCGTCAGATTTCCCATAAAATACGTTAGGCAGTTCTTAGGGGTGTCAGCATTGTAGTGTTATGTTTTATTTATTAAAGTGAAAAGAAATATCTTTTGCAAGGTCTTTTCCATGGTTGAAGAACGGATAAATGTATTCTCTGCCTCGTAAAAATATGCAATTAATTTTTAATGGATATGGATTTCGGGAATATAATTTGTTCATTAAAAGAGAAAAAAAGAAGCAGAATTTTAGGAGAAAAATAAAAGCTTTCAATCAAAGTCATTAAACTCGTTTTTTTTTGTTTACAAGATTTAATCGTTTTCTTACCAACAAGATTTAAAACATGTTCAATCAACACGATTTTAAACATGTAAAAAGAGACGATAGGTGTTCAAAGAGTACAGCTCTCTTGCACACTGAACCACGGCTTAACGTCCCATTCGATGGGGGGGGGGGGGGCTCAGTTGGTAGCGCGCCAGGCTCGTAATCTGCAGTTCCCAGGTTCGAGTTCCAGCTGGGTAAGCGTTGAGACTTATCTCCGGAAAATTCCCCGTCCTGCCCACGGTCAGTAGGGGACACCAATGGGCTTGGAAAGGCCGCCGTCCGTCGGATGGGACGTTAAGCCGTGGACCCGTGTGCGGGAGAGCCATACCCTGTGCACGTTAAAGAACACACTGGATGGCCTTGACTGGAGGCTACCATCTGTCTTCCAACAACCATTCCAGTGGGTCCCCTCCCCCAACCTTCTCTGAGCCTTCGTGGTCCTTGTGACCTGGCCATTTAGCCATGGTGTGCAAAAAAAGTGCCGCTCAGTGGCAAAACAACCCAACACAACCCATTCGGTGGACTTTCCAAATTCATCGGTGTCTTCTTTTTCACATCGAGGGGCGGAGGAGGGCGAGATTTATCAGAGATAAAAGTAGACAAAACTGGCAGCATCAGGTTACGAGTTTGGAGCTTTATCGACTGAGCCAAACTCATCTAAGTCCCAGAAAGCGACAAATTATTATTAGCAAACTGTTTTTTTTCTCTGATGAAAAAGCGATGTTTCTTAATTTTTGAGGAATTTGATATGCCTTGAATTAGTATTATGTAAAAAGAAATTCAGGAGAACAACTAATTATTGCAAGTCTCATTCTAGAATTCATTTTTTTTTTGTTCTCAAACGTCTAGGAATTCTGTCTCGCTTCTGTTGCATTGATTGGCAGAAAACATAGTCGACAATAAGTTGGTTCTTCCTGTTACAAATTGATAATTTTTCATGCGACCAAAAGGACCTGCAAGCTTCCCTTTGGATCGCATGATTTAGTTTTATACGGGTATTGTTTAGCAGCCTAAGGAAAGTCACGAATACTTTTGACCAGAGGCGTACCAAAATAGATTTAGACATTCGCCCCTTTTCCCAGATTCCTATTACATTCAATAGTTCTTTAAACCACGAGTTTTATGATCTGTCTCGATATATTATAATATACTCATAACAATTTTATTAATCACCTCTGGATTTTTTTATAGGTTCACCGTTGATATGAACTCTACACATCGCTATTGATCTTCAAATGGGAAGAATTTCTGAGAATTAAAATGAATGAAAACTCTGAGATAATTGATGTACCAAGAACAAGTCCGTATCTAGAGATAGTTAAATTCATTCACTTCGCATCGCTGAAACCTTTGCTTGGTCCCTCAAGGCCTTTAGATGAGTTTGAAGGGTGTCGAGGTAGCGTCTCATTTTGTCGGGTTCTGACGGGTTCATTACAGATAAGATTTCATGGTCTAGCCATTGCGAAGATGTTACGGCCGGTCCTTCACATTGATGGCTTTTAAGTCGCGCTACAAGCCCGATGACGTCCTTGTTACACTGTAAACAAACGGCACGAAATCCCTTTCCTTTAGGGTATTTCTTGAAACCTTTCCAAATAGGATCGCTCTTTCCTCCTGACATGTTCAACGAGTCGCTTACTGACAGCAAATGAAACAGGCACACAGTGGTACTTATGATTTAATTTCAAACCTTCAACCATTCAGTCTGAACTATATCTCGACCAATGAAAGGTTTCTGCAAGATTCTCGTAACCTATTTACACACTCCAACAACCCTTCCTCTTTTTTATAGAGCCTTAATGATCCGCTGGAAAATTCTCTAGTTGTCGAGTTAATATGACTCTCATGTGTGTAGTTTGTGAGTTTCTTCATTTCAAAGGCGCATGTGATGACGAGGACCATTTTTATTGTGATGGTTTTGAGAGGATGTCTTCAGAAAAGAATTGGTTATGTTCGAAATGTATCAATCTACCCATTAACACTTCTAAGCTTAAATAAACAACAGACGAACGCGTTATCACGTGATGTAACAATAGTTGCCATGGAGACTAAAAGTTGTACAACAGATAAATCTAATGTGTATAACGTCTAGCCTCGTTTTCTTACATATCTCAAAATAAGAGGTAAAGCAACGTGAAGTACGAGAGGAGCTTCTGGATTAAATCTGATACTAAGCGCATTACTGAACTGATTTAAATCCACAATAATGTTATTCAGTACTTCCTGTACAGTATGAGAAATTAATAAGCAACTACTCCCTGCCTTTTCCATTATTGGGGCATGAATAAGAAAAGACCTAGAACTCTGGCAGTTGCTTGCTACAGAAGAAGCTAACAATTTAAAACGAGACGATTTCTTTCATAGCCATCACTCATATCAAATCTACAACATTATTACTCTAATATCGTACAGTTTTCAGATAGTCATTCTTTTACATTTCTCGATTCAGTTAAGTAGAACAATGAAACAGCATTGCGGGAAAAATCTTTTATTCATACACTAAGAAATTACAATGACGCGCAATCAGATATAGAACAGAAATTAGTAACACTATTAGCATTTATTTAGTACATATTCAGAGGCACGTACCAGTTCGTCGTACACTTCGTTTAGTAATATAGGAAAGTGTAACATGTAGGTATAATTATCTTCAACTCCGGCCTCTTCCACAAAAAGTTTAGCGATATCGCTTAAATGAATGTTTCTCACGGCTTCTGCGAAATGAACATCGACTGATTCAACGGATATAGCAACACGGATGGCGAAGCTGACTCGGATGATCTACTTCACACCCAATACAGTTCGTACGAAGAATCCGAAAAATTTCTTTTCTGACGAGAGTATTTAATGTTTTTATGAAACTTAGCTTGGCTCTCTGATCATACGGTTCAACATTAGACAGTCTTGGAGTATGGTCTGTAGTTAATTCGACATCCTTTACCGCATTAGGAAAGTTATTGAACTTCAGAGCCATCAAGCTGCATGTGATGGAGTTGCGGGAATCTTTTAACCACGTCCATTGTTTGATGCTGAGATGTACCGAAGAAATCGTTGAAGTACCGTCGTCACACACACCACCTTTTTCAATGACCACCCCATTTTTACCCTTGAATACCACCATGCCATTCAGTTCATACTCGAAGGTAAACATATAGGCGAGTGTAGAAGTCAGTCCACACCACTGTTCTTCGGATAATATAACCGAAGCCTTTATGGGTCTAAACGGAATGTCACTGCACTTCTGAAACAAACATATGTGGACTTCGGGAACGTTCTTGCAAATCTTCACCAACAAGTCAGAGCCTAGCTGGTAGTCGTCATCTCAAAAAGCAAACCGCTCCACGGTGAGATCACTTTCGGGCTGAGAATGCTGATCACAGGCCATCGTTAACATTTCAGTACTGCAAAACTCTTGGGAGAGAATTTATAACAACAACCATGTGAAGACCAGATAGATCTGTTAACCAGATAGACCTTTGAAGTCTCACGTTGTGGAACCTGTGGGTATCCGTGTGATAATCCGTCTGAAAGGTGTCAAAACACAAGTATAAAATAATATATGAAAAGGGGGAAAAAATCTTTGATATCTGAAAGCATACAAAAATCTGAAGTCATAAGTATAAAGAAAAACACAATTATAAAACTTCCTAAAGTAATATTTGAAGACATGAAAATTCCTAAGTCGTAAATATAAAAACTTCTTAAAGTACAAGTATATGGAAGAAGGGCTATCCCGCAGAAACTGATTTAAGTAACTGTCCCACAGAAAAAGAAAAAATGCTATAGGTTAAAAATAAAAACGGTGAAAGAAAAAAATCTCTGATTTAAAAAACAAATTATTTGAAATTATGTAAATAATTGCGGGGAAATATTGGACTGTATGTGTGACGAAAAAAGACCCGCACCCCGATTCATACACTAAGAAATTACTCTTCTACAATTGGTTTTTAATATCACTACGAATTAGATCTCAACCAATGGCGAGCTATTGCCAGATGACGTCAAAGGTTTTAGGTATAAGTAGTACACTTGATGTGTGAAAAGACATAGTTTTGCAGTACTGAAGTGTTAACGATGGCCTGTGTTCAGCATTCTCAGCCCGAAAGTGATCTCACTGTGGAATGGTTTGCTATTGGAGATGATGACTACCAGCTAGGCTCTAACTTGTTGGTGAAGATTTGCAAAGAACGTTCCCGAAGTCCACATATGTTTGTTTCAGAAGTGCAGTGACATTCCGTTTAGACCCATAAAGGCTTCGGTTATATTATCCGAAGAACAGTGGTGTGGACTGACTTCTACACTCGCCTATATGTTTACCTTCGAGTATGAACTGAATGGCATGGTGGTATTCAAGGGTAAAAATGGGGTGGTCATTGAAAAAGGTGGTGTGTGTGACGACGGTACTTCAACGATTTCTTCGGTACATCTCAGCATCAAACAATGGACGTGGTTAAAAGATTCCCGCAACTCCATCACATGCAGCTTGATGGCTCTGAAGTTCAATAACTTTCCTAATGCGGTAAAGGATGTCGAATTAACTACAGACCATACTCCAAGACTGTCTAATGTTGAACCGTATGATCAGAGAGCCAAGCTAAGTTTCATAAAAACATTAAATACTCTCGTCAGAAAAGAAATTTTTCGGATTCTTCGTACGAACTGTATTGGGTGTGAAGTAGATCATCCGAGTCAGCTTCGCCATTCGTGTGTTGCTATATCCGTTGAATCAGTCGATGTTCATTTCGCAGAAGCCGTGAGAAACATTCATTTAAGCGATATCGCTAAACTTTTTGTGGAAGAGGCCGGAGTTGAAGATAATTATACCTACATGTTACACTTTCCTATATTACTAAACGAAGTGTACGACGAACTGGTACGTGCCTCTGAATATGTACTAAATAAATGCTAATAGTGTTACTAATTTCTGTTCTATATCTGATTGCGCGTCATTGTAATTTCTTAGTGTATGAATAAAAGATTTTTCCCGCAATGCTGTTTCATTGTTCTACTTAACTGAATCGAGAAATGTAAAAGAATGACTATCTGAAAACTGTACGATATTAGAGTAATAATGTTGTAGATTTGATATGAGTGATGGCTATGAAAGAAATCGTCTCGTTTTAAATTGTTAGCTTCTTCTGTAGCAAGCAACTACCACAGTTCTAGGTCTTTTCTTATTCATGCCCCAGTAATGGAAAAGGCAGGGAGTAGTTGCTTATTAATTTCTCATACTGTACAGGAAGTACTGAATAACATTATTGTGGATTTAAATCAGTTCAGTAATGCGCTTAGTATCAGATTTAATCCAGAAGCTCCTCTCGTACTTCACGTTGCTTTACCTCTTATTTTGAGATATGTAAGAAAACGAGGCTAGACGTTATACACATTAGATTTATCTGTTGTACAACTTTTAGTCTCCATGGCAACTGTTGTTACATCACGTGATAACTCGTTCGTCTGTTGTTTATTTAAGCTTAAAAGTGTTACTGGGTAGATTGATACATTTCGAACATAACCAATTCTTTTCTAACGACATCCTTCTCAAATCCATCACAATAAAAATGGTCCTCGTCATCACATGCGCCTTTGAAATGAAGAGACTCACAAACTACACACATGAGAGTCATATTAACTCGACAACTAGAGAATTTTCCACCGGATCGTTAAGGCTCTATAAAAAAGAGGAAGGGTTGTTGGAGTGTGCAAATAGGTTACGAGAATCTTGCAGAAGCCTTTCATTGGTCGAGATATAGTTCAGACTGAATGGTTGAAGGTTTGAATTTAAATCATAAGTACCACTGTGTGCCTGTATCATTTGCTGTCAGTAAGCGACTCGTTGAACATGTCAGGAGGAAAGAGCGATCCTATTTGGAAAGGTTTCAAGAAATACCCTAAAGGAAAGGGATTTCGTGCTGTTTGTTTACAGTGTAACAAGGACGTCATCGGGCTTGTAGCGCGACTTAAAAGCCATCAATGTGAAGGACCGGCCGTAACATCTTCGCAATGGCTAGACCATGAAATCTTATCTGTAATGAACTCGTCAGAACCCGACAAAATGAGACGCTACCTCGATACCCTTGAAACTCATCTAAAGGCCTTGAGGGACCAAGCAAAGGTTTCAGCGATGCGAAGTGAATGAATTTAACTATCCACTATGGCTCTGCACCGTTCAGTTAAGAATGTGTCAGGATGCGCAAAGAACTGTATTGCGGGTAAAGTCAGCTTCGCCATTGGTACCTTGCTATAACAGTTGTAGACTATATCCTAGAAGACGTAAGAAACATTCACCGATATCGCTAAACAGTTTTGTGAAAGAAGTTGAGTTACATCGTTTAGATATCATTCCTGTCTGTATGGAACTTTCCTGCGGCGCGGGCTGTATATATACTAATAGTTATTAAATAAATAATGTATCTGATTTTTTTTGTCATTGTGATTTCTTTCTTAGCGGGGTTGAGAAGGTTTACCTAAACCCTATACGAACTAGCAAGACAAAGACGTCTGTCAAAAGCTATAGGAAGAAAGTGATGACTAATTTCCCCGGCACCGGAATTACACAGAAAAAATTCATGTAAATGCCCAGAAGAGTTTTAAGTGAATCTCAAAATGTGTTACAGGGTCTTTACACTGCGAAATTTTTTCACATCTCTTGGTGGGTACCAATGTGATAGCATTAAACAATTATGGTGTAAACTTCTATTCCAAAACACGGTTACCTTTATACGTTCCTACAAGTGAAAAACACAGGGAATAAGAATCTTAAATTTTCTTCCAGCATGAACAAAATATTTCTTACAAGTGTATAACCCACTAACTCGTTTGCGCGTGTAATTTTACTCCCGATATGAAAGAGATTAGTGGTCGCAGTAAAACATTCTTTACCAATAGCGCAGTCCATACAGTTGTACTATGCCCCTATAATACCCAAAAGAAATTTCGTGAAACCTGTTTTAGAGCAGTGGGGGTCACAATTCTCACTACAAATGTGCATGAAAAAGTTTCAAATGTACCAAAGACAGTTTGCTTTTACGTTCAAGTGTTTGGCACCCCAGTATATATAAACAAATATAGTAAACTTAGGTGGTATTAGAGAGTAATATTAAAATGAACAGTGATAAAGATGGAGAATAGTTTCTGAATTTAAATAAGTGATATCAGAATATTTGTTATGTTTTAGAAAATAACGGGTTATCTAGAGTGAAAAGCCATTCTAGGTGAAACATTCAGGACTCGAGGTTTTCAAATCCTCCCCTGCCAGGGGCCCGACGGAGTTGCGTCTTTCAAGGCCACCGCCTGTCTCCATATGCCCGGCTGCGTGCCCGAGGCACGTGGTCGACTATTGCGGCTTTCATACGACGACTCGTAAAAAATCACGCGTCCTGTGGCAACTTGAAACATACAGACAATTTTACCGATGTTTTAAACTGAAAGCACGGACAGAGTGCAAGACCTCAGACGTAAAATCTTAACCCTTTGATGTCAGTACATTTCCCACGTGTACGAGGCAACTTACTCATCAGAAAAGTGTATATTTATGGGGTTTTTAATCATCAGAGAGCGAATATAGCGTGTGTATTTTGATTTAAATCATCAGTCCGTGAATATTAGCGTGTGTATTTAAATCATCAGACTGTGAATATCTTAATATGGCCTTTGCAGCTTTTTTCAGTTCGCACTAAGAATATGGAAACTGGTCTGTCCACATATCGATGGAGCATCCTAGAAAAACACGCTGGGTTTGAGTTTTTAACCCCTGGGGTAGTGTGCCAAAGTTACACATTTGACGTGTGGATATTTGATTAAAAACATCAGCCACGTGAATATAACCTGTGTATAGGGTTGGTCCTCATATCGATGGAGCATCCTAGAAAAACAAGCTGTGTTTGATTTTTAGCCCCTGGATTAGTGTGTTGCAGAAAAAGCGTACCGTCAAAGTTACGAGGGTTTTTAGAAAGATTCTTTAACCCCTGGGATGTTGTATTGCGTTGCAGCATCTCGGTGTCTAAACTTTTGTATAAGAGTTTTCGAAAAATAGAGCATTCCCGTCGTGACGGTACATTACGGTCTCAGGTTTGGTGACGGTTAAGTGTGTTTTCTGCTGGGACTTTTTCGCATTAAACTTCTAGAATTATTTAGATGTTGTCTGGATTGCTATATTTTTTCCCCCGTCTGATGTTTTCAGATATTTCTGTATGCAGATCTCGAAAAGTTTTGATAATATGTCATTTACTGTTTTATTCATTTGCAATTACTAAAAGCTTTCGTAGTAAACCTTAATAGTTAATCATATGAATCAAAGAGCCTGACTCAATGCTTTTAAGGTTATACTTTGGTAGTCGATTCCAACAGATGCATCGAATAAGTTGAACCATGCATTGTTTTAGCTTGCACAGATCTTCTTCCGGGTCAAATCCTCTGCTTTAAGCAGAATCAAAAACTGCTTTATAATTGTCTACAGATAGAGAAAAATTAATTCCCAATTGTGTTTCTGTATGGAGATCTCAAAATTTTTTTTGTTAAACATTATCTTATTTTTATTGGTGTATACAACCTAAGTTATAATACGTGGACATAAACTTCAGGATTACTAGAAATAATTTTTTGTTATACATTATCTTATTTTTATTGGTGTGTAGAACCTAAGTTATAATACGTGGACATATAACGTACGCTTACACGTGAATATATTTCACTTACACGTAAAATTTATTCACGCCTTTATATCTTGACTGCATTTAAAACGACTGATAAATTATGTATTGAACGTAAAATGAATCACACCTTTATGACAAACATCGTGAGCATATTTTAAAACGTACGGTAAATTACACTCAAACGTAATATTTAAAATGATAGTATTTTGATCGATAAATTATGTAATTGAGACGACCAGATCAATGATGACATGCTTCGCTAACGGTGCGCTATGACGCCAGCGCCACGATTTAAATCAGAAAGTTTCTCTTCATACGAGAAAGGATATGTGTAACTGGAAATGGGGCTCATCTCCCAAGCTCACGTGACATACCGTGGCGTCCGTTTTTTTTTAACACCCCGCCTGCGTGGGCGTTCCCCATACTGCCGCAGGCGCAAGCCAAATGCTGATACGCGTGGGGGCAAGAAATGGGGGGTGGAAGCCGTCATTTTTTAAAATTTCTTTCCCTCCTCGTTTCTACCTGCGTGGGCGGTTTCCGCCAACGGTCATTTTCAGCAAGAATCTGGAAATGTGGGGAGTCAAACCCTTCTCCCACGATCACGTGACCTCCCGTGGCGTCCGTTTTTAACATTCCGCCTGCGTGGTGCATGCTAAATGCTGATACATGTGGAGTAGGAAATGGGGGCGTCATTACAAGAAAAATCAGAATCCCACGTGTGGGTGGAAGTCATCCCGATGCCAACACAACTGCTAGGGGGGCCGACACTTCCCCTCCCTGCCACCAGCACACACGTGTGGGGGACGACACTTCCGGTCGACCCGTCCCCAGCGTGGGAAGCCAAAAATTAAGCCCTCCCCAGGGGGACCTTTTTTGGGTCCGATTAAGACCTCCCCAACCCGCACACCTGCGAGGGGGGACGGCATTCCCTCAAAAATTAAGCCCCCGACGCCACCGACGCCTGCGTGGAAGACAAAAATTAAGCTCTCCCCAGACACCAGCGTGGGAAGCCAAAAATTAAGCCCTCCTCAGGGGGGCATTTTTTGGGGTCCGATTAATCCCTCCCCAACACACCTGCGAGGGGGGGACGGTATCCCCCCTCCCAAAAATTAAGCCCCCTCAAAAATTAAGCCACCGATGCCTGCGGTGACGTCACTTCCGGTCTATGACGTCACTTCCGTGCGCTATATCTTCGACTGTACTACTCAAGTCCGTATCTAGAAAACAGGAGGGGGGTGGGAAAGAAACACAATCGAGCCGGAAAAAGGTAAAAGGTAAAGGTTTTCGTTTCTATTATCCTTACTAGCATTTTGAAGGGGGAAGTGTGGCATGCCCTCCTCCCATCGCAGTAGATCTGGCTGACGAAGAGAGATTCTGAGATTTTGTCTCTCTTCTCAAATGAAGATTAAATTGCCACGCACTTAAGAATTCCAAGATAATGTTTCCCTTTCTTTTGAGACAATCAAGTTGGGTTGGGTTGATTTACCTCTGAGCGGCACTTTTTTGCACAACATGGGCTAAATGGCCAGGTCACATGGACCCCGAAGGCTCAGAGAAGGTTGGGGGAGGGGACCCACTGGAACAGCTGTTGGGAGACAGATGGTAGCCTCCCGTCAAGGCCATCCAGCGTGTTCTTTAATGTGCACAGGGTATGGCTCTCCCGCACACGGGGCCACGGATTAACGTCCCATCCGACGGATGGAGGCCTTTCCAAGCCCATCGGTGTCCCCTACTGACCGTGGGCAGGGGGGGGGGGAATTTTTGCGAAGATAAATCTTAATGCTGACCCAGCAGGGACTCGAATCTGGGAACTACACATTACGAGCCTGACGCGCTACTGACTGAGCCATCCCCGCCCCGAGAGACAATCAAGAGTTTTTCATTTGTAATAAAGATAAACATTTATGATTTATTCCACGTTTTAAACCTTGTTGGTAAATAAGCGCTGTTTAATATATTTCGTTCTAAGAATAACAATCAAAAGCAAAACATTTGCTTGGGGCATAAATATAGATTGGGTCGACACTTAATTCTTTAATATCCTTCCTGGCTTTTAGCAAAGAATGACTTTGAAACCATTCATGGCTCCACGGTATTATTTCAATATTTCCACTATAAAGATGACTCTGCGATTTCGCACTTATCATCAGGCTGAGAGGGAAGTAGGGGTAGAATGATAGGTTGGCCCAGTTGGTAGCGTGTCAGACTCATTATCTGCAGTTTCCAAGTTCGAGTCCCAACTGTGTTAGCATTGACCTTTTTCTCTATTAATTGCACCCTGCCCTCAGCCAAAAAGGATACACTGATGGGCATACTGAAAGGCGGACTTAAGCTGTGAGTAGTGTAGTCGCAGTCCACGAATACCCCCCTTTGCACAGTACTTTCCCGCTATGAGGACATAGGCCACGCCCCTTCCGGTCACGTGATACGACGATATAGGCCACGTCCCCTTCCGTAACCGGCCACGCCCTCTTATTAATATCCATAATTCATAATCCATAATTAATTATTATTTAATTAATTGATAATATTTCATAAAGACCCCCTGGCTGAAACCCTTATTAAAAAAAACCCTTTATTAAAAATTCCTTCCATCAGTGTATACTTTTGAAAAGACCTTTATTTTATTTTTTGAGTACTATACCATAGAAAAGCCCCCTATTTTAACCGAAATTATTCCCAATTTTTGACTCCCCCTCATTAAAAACCCCCTTATCAAAATTTCGCCCCCCCATTAAAAAAACCCCTATCAAAATCCCCTCACCGATCACAAACTCCCGAATAATTCGCTTGGTTTCTACCCTCATCCGAAATTTACCAAGTCCAACTGAACTTTCGATGGCAACTTTCAAATCATCCACTCTCAGAATGGGTGATGCAATTCTCAAAAATAATTACAAAGTCCCAATTTTTGACTCCCCCTCATTAAAAAACCCCCCTTATCAAAAATCCCACCCTTTTATGAAAAACCCTATCAAAACTGCCACACCCTCGTTAATTAATCCGTTATCAAAAGTTCCGCCTCCTTTATTAAAAAAAACTCCTGTCGCGAATTTTTATTTCCTCATAAATTAAATCCACTCACACTCTTGATCGTAGTTTTCGCACACATCTCGAAATTTTTCTAAGTCCAGAGATGTCACTCATTGACAGCCCTTCTGACCAAACTGCATTGAACCAATAAAACAAACTTTTTAAATTCATGTATATCCATTACGGGATAGGGTCACAAGTTTAAACTTTTTATTCCTAATACTTATTACCACTGTATCCTCAGTACATGATGCAAAATATTACTCTTTCCTATAAAGTAACTTACTCAGTAACAATCGATAACATTATTTCTTGCTCGGAAGAAAAAATCAGTTAATTATTTGAAAGTAAAGTATCATTTTTAAAAAAATCTACAATTCTAAACGCTCTCACAGTTTTTAAAAATCGTCTTTTCCACTGTTTACCGGCAAACATGTGCTCCAATGACTCATCATGCTGATGAAATTATATTTCGCATTCGATCTCTTGTTAGTACATGTGTTCATTACGCTTTACAAGGTCAGTTGTCTTTCATAGGGTAAAAAATAATTCTGTAAAGAATTTTTGTATGCAGTTGAATGATATAGAAAGTAAGCAATGCTAAAAGTAGAAAACAATTCATACGTTGCGGGTACCCTTGCGTTTCTGCTTACGGTGTGTAAAACATCAAACTTTAGTTCTACATCCAAGTCGAACATGAATGTATGTTAATGGAGTAGTTTTAACAAATACTACAAAATACACTAAGCTACTATAAAAATAATACATTTAACAAGTCTCACTCGATTGATATACTGATAACAACTCTCAACTTACCGGAGCTAATCCACCAAAATTTCATTTGCAACTTGACTGATAGTTAAAGTTTAGCAAATACTTCAGCAATTATATCAAGTATATCTATGGAAAAAGCTACATGAGAAAGCTTCATCGATTCGGTAACATAAAAATCCGCCTAACTAAAAATTTTCAGGATTAATTTAAAAGTACAAACCTCAGCAATAGGTTTTGGATACTTATTACTGTTCAGTAATTTTTCCCCTGTGCCCAAAAGCGACACTATACCGACTGATATACCTTTCATGCAAAAGACATGTACTTGGTTAACAATCGCGACTGATGAATTTTTTTCGATTAACGTGAATGGTTAGATCAGCATTGGATATAAGTCACAGACAAAAAATAATGTCTTTACAAACTAAGAGACACTTGGTGTGAAACATCCCAAGTCCAGAAATGCCCTTTTCAAAATACAGGGAAATCCTCTCCACACACTCTCCCACTTCTTAAAATTTAACACGACCTAGGGCACTTGATTTGAAGAAATGGCAGGGAGATGAGCGCACGCACGAACAGCCCGCCCAACCGGTGATAACTCAAAGTTCACGGGGCACTTATGCACTGACCTATGGAACAGCCTTTCGATGTGAAAACAGATATGCTACTGTTTATCTAAATCCTTTACTCATGGGAAGAGCTGCCTGCTACATGAAGAGCTGCCTGCTGTATACAATATTGGAGAGAGAAAATACATCTTTCTCTTTAGTAACCTTTTCACAAGTATCTGTTTAGTGACTTTTCTGTTTCGATGAGATAAAAAATATATTTTGGAAATTCCTAATAAAGCTCTAATGCCAATCTGTTGAAGTTTGTAGGATGTAAACTGTTAGCTTCTTTTGTAACGAACAACTGACAGATAGATAATATGTTTATTCTTTTGTGTGAACACACGATTCATAGAAACAAACATGAACACATTCGATTTGCAGAAACAAACATCAAAACATATACATATACACACAAACATACTCACGCACACACGTACACAGGCGTACGCACGCACGCACAGACGCACAAACATACAATTAACACGTGCACAGAGACGAACATGAAACATGTATATGGAAGTATGTGACAAAATAGATATATATGAAGAGACAAAAACTTAGCCAATCGCATTCATGTATGCATTGAGACATACACTTAGAAAGACATCCATTGAATATGTATAATACCATGCATCTCTTAACCACAGATATAAACATGCATGTATCCATACTTTGCATAAGATCAGAGAAACTCTCACATTCTCGTACATACATAAATAATCTTTACATATTCATAGGTTTATGACTATGTAACATTAAACAGGATTTTTATTCTGCTTGAAAGTAATAGCAGCTGTTTAAATTGTCTTCCGTTTACTCGAATCAGATGTAAAGTGAATGCAGTCAACATATTCTATTTCCCACTAGATGGCGTAATTTAATGTCCTAAGGTTGATTTTCCAGTATTCTTCAAAGGGAGCAGGAGCATCATATTGATACGTGTCATGTGTGAGTAATCGATTTCACTGTAGTTCACTGCATTGGAGCGATTTTGCACTTGTTCAGAAAAGTGAATATTTGATTCACATACAACTGAAAAGTTATATGTAATATTCACATGCTTGCACAAAAAGTAAATGTTTGCAGGAAAATAACGTTCCTGACTTGCATCTCACTAGAAATGAACGTTGTTGTAAGAAATTGTGACATTAACACCCTAATACTTAAAAAATGAATACTTGTGGTTAAACTATTGTTACTACTGTACTTCGCGTGTGCACATACTTCTAATAAACAGGGAAAAAGTTTTGAACATAAAGAAACATGCATTATAACTGTATGATCGACGTTTATCCTTGCTGCCTTTCAAGCTGACACAGGGCGCCCTCTGTCGGGCTGTTTTGTATCTTAGCTGTTTTGAGGCGAACCGATGAATGCTTACTTTTACGTTACGTTTTTGATATTTTTTCTTTTAATGTCAGAATGTGGGAATGGTGCTTTTCGTTTGCTTTCCTATCGCTTCTCTTTTCTTTTTCAATCTTACTTCTGTAATTTTTCGCTTGATTGTCTTGATGAGTGTTTGAAGTGAGAAATAACCGTTGAAAGACTTAGCACTTTATGCGTTAGGTCCATAAAACAGTTAAAGCTACGAGAATGCAAAGTATTGTGCAGTCGATCGATTCTGGTAGCCCTCTCCTTCAGAATCGAGAAGCATTTAGTACATACTAATGGAATTTACTGGAGTAATGCTACTTTCTATAGGTAGTGTTATTTCAGATTTTAAATTTCCAAACAAGTGAAACACATATGGAAAAACATAACATTATCAAAAAACGTGTCCTTGCCGGAAAAACAACCACTTTCACACTTCTAAAACATAGCGCCACTTGTTCTAAGAATTCCACACTGGTGGGGGAAAAACAACCATTTTCGCACTTACACAAACATAGTGTACTTACTTGTTCTAGGAATTCCACACTAGTATAGAAATATATATTCTCATGCAGGAAAAATAACTAAACCGATTCTTAGACGTGAAATGTGCGTGTTAGATTTCCTCGTGTAGTGAAACACCTCTATTTCAGTCATGTCATGACTTTTTAGTTCAGATATTAATTACATATTGTCCTGATCATCGTTTATTGACCAGGTTTGTTTTTTAGCAAAGTGCATGGTCATATCGCTACTGCGAAGAGGATCGCACTCATTCTCTATTTTTGCATTGAAGTCACCACCGGAACTGTCCCGCAGAAACTGTACATTATCGTGGTTATTGGTTGGAAAAAACAAAAGAAGTTGAAACTTAAGTGATGGAAATAATACACCCCTGAATGTCATTTGAAAATTCGTGCATGTTAATAGTATCGCCACCTAACAAATGACATGGGGAATAATGCCAAAGATTTCGCATTACTTCTACATCATATCACACTGGGATTGAAATTTTCACACATTATGTTATTTTGCAAAACTCGTATTAAATGAAACTTTTTTATTTTTCCATTTTTTACACTGAATTTTTTGCGACATCGGTACCGTTTTGTGAAATACGTCACACATTTCTTATGACATTAACAATTTTCTCTATGGGTTCTTTCTAACAGTGATTTTCCCTTTCTAATGTAATTTATTTCCTTTTGTGCTAAAACCATATTATCCCGGTAACCGCTACATACTTTGTTTAACTGTGATGAACATGCAGTATAAGAGGATATTTCAATATTTCTGACTGCTTGGAGTTTTTGCATGCAGTAAACTGTTGTATCGTTAAGCCGAAATGATTACCCCAAAGATAAGATGGGAGCTTCCGTTGACTTATCTTATAAAGTGCGGAATTTCGACATGAAACGAATAATTATTTCACTTTTTCATTAGAGATGAAAAGATTCTTGAGGAAGATAAAAGTCATGTAGCAGGCAGCTCTTCCCATGAGTAAAGGATTTAGATAAACAGTAGCATATCTGTTTTCACATCGAAAGGCTGTTCCATAGGTCAGTGCATAAGTGCCCCGTGAACTTTGAGTTATCACCGGTTGGGCTGGCTGTTCGTGCGTGCGCTCATCTCCCTGCCATTTCTTCAAATCAAGTGCCCTAGGTCGTGTTAAATTTTAAGAAGTGGGAGAGTGTGTGGAGAGGATTTCCCTGTATTTTGAAAAGGGCATTTCTGGACTTGGGATGTTTCACACCGAGTGTCTCTTAGTTTGTAAAGACATTATTTTTTGTCTGTCACTTATATCCAATGCTGATCTAACCATTCACGTTAATCGAAAAAAATTCATCAGTCGCGATCGTTAACCAAGTACACGTCTTTTGCATGAAAGGTATATCAGTCGGTATAGTGTCGCTTTTCTGCACAGGGGAAAAATTACTGAACAGTAATAAGTATCCAAAACTTATTGCTGAGGTTTGTACTTTTAAATTAATCCTGAAAATTTTTAGTTAGGCGGATTTTTATGTTACCGAATCGATGAAGATTTCTCATGTAGCTTTTTCCATAGATATACTTGATATAATTGCTGAAGTATTTGCTAAACTTTCACTATCAGTCAAGTTGCAAATGAAATTTTGGTGGATTAGCTCCGGTAAGTTGAGAGTTGTTATCAGTATATCAATCGAGTGAGACTTGTTAAATGTATTATTTTTTATAGTAGCTTAGTGTATTTTGTAGTATTTGTTAAAATTACTCCATTAGCATACATTCATGTTGGACTTGGATGTAGAACTAAAGTTTGATGTTTTGCACACCGTAAGCAGAAACGCAAGGGTACCCGCAACATATGAATTATTTTCTACTTTTAGCATTGCTTACTTTCTATAACATTCAACCGCATACAAAAATTCTTTACAGAATTATTTTTTACCCTATGAAAGACAACTGACCTTGTAAAGCGTAATGAACACTTGTACTAACGAGAGTTCGAATGCGAAATAAAATTTCATCAGCATGATGAGTCTTCGGAGCACATGTTCGCCAGTAAACGGTGGAAAAGACGATTTTTTAAAAACTGTAAGAATGTTTAGAATTGTAGATTTTTTAAAAATGATACCTTACTTTCAAATAATTAGCTGATTTTTCTTCCGAGCAAGAAATAATGTTATCGATTGGTACTGAGTAACGTTACTTTATAGGAAAGAGTAATATTTTGCATCATGTACTGAGGATACAGTGGTAATAAGTATTAGGAATAAAAAGTTTAAACTTGTGACCCTATCCCGTAATGGATATACATGAATTTAAAAAGTTTGTTTTATTGGTTCAATGCGGTTTGGTCAGAAGGGCTGTCAATGAGTGACATCTCTGGACTTTGAAAAATTTCGAGATGTGTGCGAAAACTACGATCAAGAGTGTGAGTGGATTTAATTTATGAGGAAATAAAAATTCGCGAGAGGAGTTATTTAATAAAGGTGGCGGAACTTTTGATAACGGATTAATTAACGAGGGTGTGGCAGTTTTGATAGGGTTTTTAATAAAGGGGCGGGATTTTTGATAAGGGGGTTTTTTAATGAGGTGGAGTCAAAAATTGGGACTTTGTAATTATTTTTGAGAATTGCATCAGCCATTCTGAGAGGGGATGATCTGAACGTTGCCACCGAAAGTTCAGTTGGACTTGGTAAATTTCGGATGAGGGCAGAAACCAAAGGACTTATTCGCGAGTTTGTGATCGGTGAGGGGGGAGTTTAATAGAAGGGGTAGAACCTTTTATAGGGTTTTTAATAAAGGAGGCAGAATTTTTTTATAAGGGGGGAATAAAAAAATACTGGTGGGTCAACCAGAGGGCAGTTTTGATAGGGTTTCTAATAAAGGGGTGGGAACTTTTGATTAGGGTTTTTTTAATGAGGGGCAGATAACGGATTAATGAACGAGGTTGTGGCAGTTTTGATAGGGTTTTTAATAAAGGGGAGGGATTTTTGATAAGAGGGGATTAAAAAATACAGGTGGGTCATCATGGGTCTTTAAAGAGGGGTGATTAAAAATACATGTCAATCAGGGGGCAGTTTTAATAGGGTTTTTAATAAAGGGGTGGAACTTTTGATAAGGGGTTTTTTTAATGAGGAGGGAGTCAAAAATTGGGAATAATTTCAGTTAAAATAGAAGGCTTTTCTAAAGTATAGTACTCATAATATATACTAGATGGCACCATGGTTTTTTAATAAAGGGGGATTAAAAATACAGGCCAATCAAGGGGTCTTTATGAAATATTAATTAGTAATTAAGTAATAATTAATTATTAAATATGAATATTAATAATGGGGCATGGTCGGTCACGTACGGGAACGTGGTCAGTGGCATAATATCACGTGACCGGAAAGGGTGGTGGTGGTCTGTGACGTCATAGGGGGAAAGCACTGTGCAAAGGGGGATTCATGAACTGCAACTGCACTACTGCTGTGGTTCCGTGTCCAGGAAAATCATACCCAGTGCCTGTAAAGAACACTCTGGATGGCCTTAACATGAGGCTTCTATCTGTTTCCTGACAGCTGTCCAGTGGATACCCTTCCTCCAACCTTCTCTGAGCCCTTGGAATGCTCATATGGCCATTTACCCTATTGTGTAAAAATATAGTGACACTCAGGGCTAAAACAACCCAACCTTCTTCTACGAACCTTTTCTGACTATTTAAGGTCCTTGTGACTTGACCATAGTCTGTTGTGTGCAAAATAAAAGGTGCCGCTCAGAGGTAAAACAACACAATTCAAACTAAGGCTGGACCAATATCGTGCTCACATTTGCTTTAAAATGTGGACATGACGGTTTCATATGGAAAGCTGTGGCCGCCCTTATAACCAGCCACTGGCACCTTTTCACTTCCTCCATTTTTGTGTCCAGTTCAGCAACGAAGAAGAACCATACCACCTGCACAGAGACATGCAACATGGTCTGGTGGGCCCCAGATGGCAGGGGGCTTACGCCACCTGTTGTTGTAAACAACTCACACCAAATGGGTCAGGGATTCACACCTCGATCCATGCGGAACAATGAACAGCATCCAAGAGCATCCGGTTGATGACCTTCTGCCAAGGGTTAATGGAAGGTGAGTGGGAAAAGGTGTGCAAGGAGAACAATTCAGTTCTGGACAGCAAGGCAGGAGGACGTGCATTAAGTCCTTGCGAGTTGAAAGAACGACACTGGGAGAGCGCATATATGTGAAGTGTAGCTAATGGCCTATCAACGAGGGCACCAGCTAACTGCTGCGCATGAACTAACTATGGCAGGATAGTCAATGAGCTGCACCATACCCCACAAGGAAAAGGGGTGCAAAGTCTTTTTGTCCACATGAGTAAAGTGAGGTAAGGGTCGAATTTCTCTGATCTGGTCTCCCCATATAAATTTAGGGTTATTTGTCGCTGCCGCGCTGCCCCTCCAAGAGATGTTAGCTGTTGACTTTTCCAGTCTCTCTGAACGTTTTCTCGTAATTACGAACTTGGACTGGCTTACTGCATGCTGTTAGTAAAATTTCCCTCAGGAAGAAGGACAGCACCAAGAGCGCTTGTAACGAAAGTTTATTGAGAATATATGTTAAATAAATGTATTTTTATGTGGAAATGATTTTTGCTTAAAAGTATATTTATGTGTGCCATTACTGTGTTTGTTCTGAAATCCAACCACCGGTAAATGGTGGCAGGAGACGAAGTCGGCCACTAACGCCGTTCCCTTCAAATCGTATTGACGGGCTCAATCTCGAGGGAAGGCTGGACCTGATGAAGACACAATGCATCTGTATCATATCCCTTATGTTGTGGTCAGTTCGTCCCTGAAGTTGAGCCACCTCCAAAATATCAGGGGTGGTTACAACACCAATTCACTCGTCATTAGAGAGTAAATCTTTTTATATCTGTCTTGTTAATTGTCAGGCGACAAAAAATTTTCATCAGCAAAATATTTCTAGGTTAAAGAACATCAACTTTCACCATGGAATGCAATTTCATTAATTTCGTTTCGAAGTCTCTTTTAAATGCACATAAACGCAGAAAAAAATTGTTGCTCATCCCTCTTTTACTTTTGTTCTGGATTTTGGCAAAAACTGTTCGATGAGCAAACCTTTCGGAGTTTCTCCACTCCTGTCTATCATAATACTTTATGATTCATTGGGATATGTAACACTCTCCACATGGACTAATATCAGAGGGGAGATTAAAAATTCAAATCAGTATGTTCCAGTTTTAAAGTGGTTAACTGTTTGGTGAAAATAAATGATTTCACACTACTGCATTTAGCTATTGATGACCAGGTTGACGTAAAAATACAGACTGGTGGATTGGAAAAGGATCTTTGAATGTAAATGTAGCAGTTAAAGTAAAGGAAAACCTGTATTGAAATTAAATTAAATTTTATAACTTCTAAAAATGCATTTTTTACTTGACTGTCCTATCCCACCTATCCTTCTATCTCATCTTACGTCCTCAGTATGGCTGCGCAATTCTGTCGTTTGTCATTTTTTTGTTATGAACCGATATTTTAATATAGGGTCGGACTTATGCATAAACTAACTAAACTAAAGCTTAGGGCCTCACGATACAAGGTAACTCAAAGGAATGCATTTCAAGCTTTACTACGTCAGAAAAAATTTCAACATTTAAATTATCCTATTGTGTACCTGTCATCCTAGCTTTACAGAATCATCATTGTATATCAATGCCAGTATAATATTTTAACCATATCAGTTCCGTTTTTCTCTTCAGTCAGAATAATAAATCATATTTCGACTTTCCAATTTTTAGATCTTCCTGAACTTGTCATAGCTCAGGGCCTTTTAACTTTAACACAGCTTAGGACATCTTACACTAAATGGACAAATTATTATGTACATTCGATAACAATATGCAAAACAGAAGTATCGCGTCCAGTCACATGGGACACTGAAGCTGGCAATACCTATAAACAGAGCAGATCTCTACAAATTGAAAACCAGTCACGGAAAAGTAATCATGGATAAAGGCAGCGACGCAAGTGAGTTTGACCGTGGCCAGATATTAGGTGAGAGGAAGGCTGGTTGTTCAATCACCACAACTGCTGAACTGTTGGAATTTTCACATCAGAACATCGCACGTGTATACTAAGATGACGTGAAATGCTGCAAAACTCCCACCAGTGGGGGAGAAATGTGGATGTAAATGTGCAATTGACTTTCGAGGTGAGTGAGGCAGATGGTTTCTCGCATCGTTACAAAGAATCGCACTGCTACCATGGGGCTCATAACATTAGAATTGAATGAGGGCACATTCACAAACTTATGTACAAAAACCATCCATCGTACCACGGAAAAATAGGCTATGGCAGTAGACAACCATATCGTGTCCCCTTGTTGACTGCAAGGCACCAAAAGGTTAGGCTGCAGTTTGCAAAGGTCTATCGCAACTGGAATGTAAAGGGCTGGAAACACGTCATCTGGTCTGTCGAATCACGGTTTCAACTCTATCACGTCGATGGAAGGGTGTGTGTGTGGCGTAAATCACACTAAGCGATGGACCCAGCTTGTCAAGTTGGGGTCATACAGGAAGGTGGAGGTGGTGTAACAGTTTGGGGTGCGTTTACATGGGTTACCTTGGGGCCTCTGGTACCTGTCGAGACCTCCGTCATTGGCACAACATATGTAAAAATCGTCTCGACCATCTACACCGGTTCGTAACGATTCTCTTTCCAGACCAAGATGCCATCTGTCAACTTGGTCCGTACGCCAAACCGCATACTTCCCGAATGTCGACTAATTGGCTCCAGGAGCATTCAAGTGTGTTTACCACGCTCGAATGGGTCTCCTCGATCGCAGACCTCAACCCCATTGAGAATTTGTGGAACGAATTGGAAACATCTTTTTGAGCCTGTCAGTCCTCACCGGCAACTGTGGGTACTCTACGACAGGCAATGGACGGCAATATCACCTCCGTATTTTCAGCACCTCATCGAGTTCTTACCAAGACATCTGAAAGCTTTTGTGAGGGCAAAAGGTGGAGCAACAGGAAATTAGGTGTATACCAATTTGCCATCGCTTAGGGCCTCTTAAATTTGTCTTAACTTAGGGCCTCTTAAATTTTCCATAGGTTAGGCCTCTTAAATTTATCTTAGTTTAGGGCATGTTGAATTTTCCATAGACTTGGGCCTCTTAAAATTTCCATAACTTAGGGCCTCAGATGCTTAAATCCCGACCTATTTCAATCACTACATAACTTAAAAATATTCCAATCAGCACACTGTAACTCATTAGTGCTTTCACTAATTCAGGACTCATTAGTGTCCCTGGCGGATCTGCTTTCGTGCTCTTAAGGGGGGGAATGCTGGGGGAATGGAAAAATTCCTCTTTTTCCTAGAGGAAACGGGAAATTGGTCCACCGTCCACTTCCCGTGCCATGGAGCACATTATCCGTTTCCGGATGCTTAATAAAGTAAGTTCTAAAGCCCTTGGCACATCCATGCTTCAACGGAACCTGCTACTCTAAAAGAGATGGTTCAAAATGCACAAGCCCCACCCACCCCCATAAAGCTGCACTTACAGAAACGTCCCTAACTACCAGCTCCGTTCTGTTTAATTGCACTAGAGTTATTTCTGAGTGCTGTAAAACCGGAAAACTCCGCGGGAAACCAGCCCCCGAAATTCTAAAACAACTTGGGCGTGTGCAGATTTCTGAGAGATCACCATTGGCCCAATGTACCTGACTGCAAGTGACCGGACTAGGAGGGACGACCAACGAGAAAAGCACGGGAGAAAAAACTCCCACTAATCGACATCGAAATCCTCTTCTAGCTCTAAGATTTCCGATGCTCGGTAGTCGATGCTTTGCTCTAGAACTCTGTTGCTGATATACAGTGTAGGTTCGACTACCGATGTCCGCCTCCTGAATCCACAGACTGCCGCTGAAGCTATTAGATTCGTGCAGTCTCATCAGCTGTATGATGTTCGTCGCCGCGTCTTCAAAGTGGAGTCGTACGTAGTCATTGGACGTTTATAGTTCTGTAGGCATATGTCGATTGACACTGCTAAAGAGTGATGTTCTGCAGTCCTTCATCCCTTGCTTCTCTTCCTCCGAACGGCACTTTTTTGCACAAAATGGGCAAAATGGTCAGGTCAAAAGGACCCCGAAGGCTCAGAGAAAGTTGGGGGACCCACTGGAACAGTTATTGGGAAACAGATGGTACCCTTCCATCAAGGCCATCCCTCGTGTTCTTTAACGTGCACAGGGCATGGCTCTCCGCACACGGAGCCACGGCTTAACGTCCCATCCGATGGACGGCGGCAGCTCCAAGATCATCAATGTCCCCTACTCGTGGCTGCTGTAAGAGAGGATCGTAGCTGAGAGGGAGTAGACGTCCTGCTCCTTCGTGCTGTTAATCGCAGATATCAGTCTTGTACAGCGATCTTGTACAACGAGTCCTTCCTCGGCTAAACATCTGAGACGCAGAATCCGTTCTAAGAAATTGATTCCACAGTCTATGGACCACAGAAGGACTCACATTCAGCCATCGTGCCACGTCTAACTGACTTTCGCCTGCTTCGAGCCAGCCAATAGCTCTCCATCGCAATACATTTGGCAAATGATGTCTCGAGGTCATTCCTATAAAATGGCTATTTCGAATTTCTTTACTCACATTTACAACACAAAATAACGATCCACTCCAAAACACTCCTCCAAAACAGCCGTTTTTATGCCGCTATCCGATTACGCAAAATGACGCACCTAGACTAATTTGCATACGATATACTCACTCGGCTATACTTTACTGGTTAAATGAACAAGTTTGACCGTGGGCAGAATGGGGAGTTTTTCGGAGAAAAATCTCAATATTAACCCAGCTGGGACTCGAACCTGGGAACTGGAAATTACGAGCCTGGCGCACCACCGACTGAGCCACACCAGCCCCAAGGACAATAGGATAAGAAAAGGTAGGAAATGATCCTATCTTTTCTGCCAATCAGTAGGCGTAGCAAATGCATTCCTACGATCGTTTAGATTTGCTCCACACTTGTAAAAAAAGAGGAATTTTGGTTCTCACGACCTTCAGCTACGGGCAAGAGAAGTCCCTAAATGAATTTAAACAATTTGTGAGAGCAAGCAATTCCAACCGAGGGGAGGAAGACAGCCCCTTTGCTAATGCCCTCTCCTCAGCATTGCAAATGTGTTCATTCAATCTTTAGAAATATCTTGTTAATGTTACGAAACGGAATCAAATTTATTTTTACGAAATTGTGTTCTTTATACGAAGAGTAAATATTCACGGCCAAAATGAGTTTTCTAATTGACAACGCAGATGTACGAATGCAAAAATGGAGGACCGAAATATACTTTCATTAACCCACCCCCGTCCAAAACGTTTTGCAAAGAAATATCTCCAAGCAACGTTTTCGTTTTCGTCTTGGAGTGACGACGACAGCTTTAATGCTTCCCCGCAAATCAGTCAATAGGAGGACGTCAGCGAACGCGACGATCGGTCAGAACCGCTGCGCACTTTACAGAGTCAATTGACGTCATCTGGGAGAGCTATGACGTGCTGGAATTGGTGAGCGTGGCGGAAATGCGAACTAGGCCCTCGCTTTCGTTCACTAATTCTTCACCGACTTGCAAGCTAAAGCACGGGCAGCACTCGTTCCAATCAATCATACCGCCAACTCGATGAATAAACACAAGGAAGACTAAAACACACTTCCTCCGATCATGCTAAAAATAGTAACAAACAGTGATCATTAAAGATTGGTTGATTTCCCGTTTTGCAAATGAAACAGAATTGTTACATGAATGGGCATTTACGGAACAGACTTTACAGAGTATTTGCAAACCAGAAATCAATCCGATGTCTGGGGCTCGGATAATTTAGAATGCACGCTCTATGTTCACTGAGCACCAATTTATAGTTGTGTGTTTTTTTTCTAAACTCTTTTGGCTCTCTTGGCAAATTGCAGTGTGTGAAAAACGAAACAGATTCTTCGCCATCATTCGAAAGGGCTGAAATGTCAACCGAAAACGCACTTCCTTGTTCTCGGATTGATTTTTCGCTTTGCTGTAGATGAAACTGAGCGGCTCTGCGCGTGGTGCACTTAACGAAAAAAGCGAATTCGATTGACCAGAACAAATTCGAATCTGGAAAAAAAAGAAAAATTCGGGGGAAGTGGCGTGCGAAGGGGATGGGCAGCTGCATCCTCTCGAAATGTGGAGAGAGGGGAGAGAATATATTTTGCTCACCCAAGAATTTTGGATTGCATTTTAACCATTCAAATGATATCTTTTTTTGCACACAATTTTTCTAAACTGTCTAGTCACAAAGACTCCAAGGACTGAGCCGTGGGAAGCTATCATACCATGGGCATTACGTCAACATACATTCTGATCATCCTACAGTATTGGACTTCTCATTTCACTGAGCTGACGGAATATACATGACTGGATTGATTCGAAAAGGATAAGAATGACTTTCTTGATTTCTTCTTTTTTTTTTGTCAGAAATGTGACAGCGTGGTTGACGTTCTTGGCTACTGATCAGAGGGCCAAAGATATGAGCTCGAATAAAGGCTTGGGATGGTTCCTTTTTTTATTTTGGCCTTTTTGCGAGTGTTATACTGACAGGATCTTGTCAGAGAGCTGCTTGAGTGCAATTTGTTTTACAAATTTATTTAGTCAATAGATGTTTCTTTATGTTAATTTTGTCTTTAAAAATTATTCCTGCAAAATACGTGTAATAGAGTAATGTTTTTTTTACGCAACCTCCGACAAAGGAGTTTACTTGTGTACACGTATTCCAATGACTTTCGCAGGATTTTTTTCATGCCTTTTATTTTAAAATTTAGAGTGTATATCTAGAATTTAAAAACATTGTCAATCCAAACGAAAAATATATCAGGCAGTAATATGTGATTACTATAAGTTATTGAAAGGATTAATCATTTAATTTTAAAGAGTTTTTCGTCTTATTATCAAAACACGTATCTTATTTTTGAAAGCGGGATTCAGACCCCCTAACCCCTTCTGCATACAAAACTGACGTATTTTATTTCAGCGGTTCTCATCCGGGTCAGGAGGGCGGGGGTGGATCAGTCCACAGCACGCCTGGCTTGTAATCTGCAGTTCCAGGGTTCGAGTTCCAGCTGGGCCAGATTTGAGAATTATCTCCGCAAAAGAGATTTGTATCCTTGCCCTCTGTCAGTAGGAAACATCGATGGGCTTGAAAAGACCGCTGTTCGTCGGATGGGACGTTAAGCCGTGGTCCCGTGTACGGGAGAGCTATACCTGTGCACGTTAAACACGCTTGATGGCCTTGACGGGAGGATACCATCTTTTCCTAATAGCTGTCCAGTGAGTCTCTACCCCCAAAGTTTTCTGAGCCCTCGGGGTCCTTGTGACCTCGCTATTTTAGCCCAAGGTGTACGAAAAAGTGCCGCTCAGAGGTTAAACATCCCAACCCAAAATCCGAGTCCCGTCAATCCGTAGGGTCACAAATTTACTTCTGGCTTATAAACGAGGCAACGGTACGACATAAGTAGGGATGCAGAAATGATGATTTTAGCATTTTATAACCTTTTGAATCGTAATAGACTGATTACTTAGCTCTCATAATGTATGTGATATTTCGTAACATGAAAAGTTGGATCATAATATGCAATCACGATGTGTGTGATTGGATATAAGATAGGGTCAAAAATTAAGCACGTGTACAATACGAAAGTGTTTAAGAACCATTGCTCTAATTAATATTAAAAGTAAGTGTTCTATACAATGAATTTCATATTAAACTAAGGAACTGATTTCAAAGTTAACCTTATAGTCTAACGCTATTTGTAGACTATATGATATACTGGAATTCATCAAATATACACCGAAGAGCCAAAACATTATGACGACCTACTAATATGATGTTCGTCCCATACGTGCCGCCAAAACATCTCTTACGCAGCGTGGCTTGGACGCTAAAAGATTTCTAAAAGTGTCTTCTGGTATCTGGTACAAAAATGTTACCAGCAGATCCTTTAACTCTTGTAAGTTATTTGTTTATTTCCATAAATTATGGAAAAATTTAAAAAATCGCGATAACTCGCCGAAAAATTGCGTGATCCTCACCAAACTTGTTCATTTAACCAGTAAGGTATAGCGAAGTAAGCATATCGTATGCAAATTAGTCAAGGTGTAGTAAGTATAGCCAAGTGAAGTTATATCAGTAAAGTATAGCCAAGTGATCGATTGATATCGTATGCAAATAGTCTAGGTGCGTCAATTTGTGCAATTGGATACTGGATAGTTGCATAAAAACGGGTGTTTTGGAGTGGATCGTTATTTTGTGTTGTAAATGTGAGTAAAGAAATTCGAAATAGCCATTTTGTAGGAATGATCTCGAGACATCATTTGCCAAATGAATTGCGATGGAGAGCTATTGGCCAGATCGAAGCAGGACAAAGTCAATTAGACGTGGTACGATGGCTGAATGTGAGTCCTTCTGTGGTCCATAGACTGTGGAATCAATTTCTTAGAATGGATTCTGCGTCTCAGATGTTTAGCCGAGGAAAGACTCGTTGTACAAGATCGCTGTACAAGACTGATATCTGCGATTAACAGCACGAAAGAGCAGGACGTCTACTCCTTCTCATCTATGATCCTCTCTCACAGCAGCCACTGGGAGGGTTGTATCAGCTTCTACTGTGCGTAGAAGGCTTCATGAGGGAGGGAGGTACGCTAGAAGGCCAATAATTTGCATACCCCTCAGGTCACGTCACAGTAGAGAGCGGTTGAATTGGGCACGCACGCATCTTAACTGGACAGAAGAGCAATGGGGATCCGTACTCTTCACAGATGAGTCCAGATATTGCTTGCATAATGATTCCAGATATTGTTTGATATGGAGAGAACGAGGTATCCGCTATCATCGCAGTAACATCCGTCCAAGAGAGAGTTACGGCGGAGATAAAAAAAAATTATATATGAAAAATATTATGTATGGAACAAAAAAAACCCCACAAAACAGTGACTGGATGAGTCTGCACAGACCCTTTTCTATGCAGGAATATTCATTGTGTGATATGCTCATCATCATCATTGCGGCGGAGATAGCGTGTATGTTTGTGGTGCATTTTCTTAGGTGGACGCACAGACCTCTATATGTTGTCGAGTAGGAAGCTCAATACTCAAAGGTATAAAGATGACATCCTGGACTCTTAGGTACGTCCTTACGCTGGTGCAATAGGTGAAACATTCATCTTACAAGACGATAACACTCGTTCACACAGAACTCGACTAGTGGAATAATACCTTCAAGAGGAGACCATTTATGCACATGGAGTGCCAGCTCGATCTCCCGACCTAAATCCGATTGAGAATGTATGAGATAACGTGCTGTAGGGAGACGTGTTGTCCCTCAACCCACCACCTGGACTTCTCATGGGGAGGAGTTTATTAATGCTTTAAAGGAACAATGGTCGTTACTCCCTACTGAGCTGATTCACAACATCATAAACAGCATGGACCATCGCTCTCGTGCCTGCCTTGCTGTAAAGACACTCTTTATTAAAGAACTTTGCCCATTGCATTCCGACATCTCATTTTTGGACAAGTTCCTGTAAGTATTTATTTTTTTACGAAAGATGTTTCTATTGTAAATTATTTTATGCCATTCTGAAACTAGCATTGTAATTCATGTTTTCATCAAATTTCATTAAAATTTTTCATATAGTTTTTTTGTTTATCATAATTTTTCTGAGTTTTCTTTAATTTATGGAAACCAGTGTAATACATATTGAAGAGCCAAAACATTATGACCACCTGCTAATTATGATGTTGTCCTCCACGTGCCGCCAAAACAGCTCTTACGCTGCGACGCATGGATGCTAAAACATTTCTAAAGGTGTCTTGTGGTATCTGGTACCAACATGTTACCAGCAGATCCTTTAACTCTTGTAAGTTACGCGGTTGAGCCGCCGCAGATCGGATATACTGTTCTAATACAAACCACAGATGCTTGATTGGATTGATGTTTAGGGAATTTCGAGGCCAGGGAAATACCTGGAAGTTTTCCACATGTTGTACGAAACATTCTCAAATAATCCAGACAGTGTGTCATGGCGCATTATCTTGCTGAAAAAAGACACTACTAGAGGAGTATACCGTTGCTATGAAAGGATGAACCTGGTTCTGCAATGATGTTTAAGTAGGTGATAGACGTCATGTTTTCCTGCACATGAATGACTGAACCCAGGGTTTCCCAGCAGAGCATTGCCCAAAGCATTACACTTCCTCCACCGGCTTGTTTTCATCCCATGTTGCATCCTAGTGCCAACACTTCCCAGGTAAATATGGGGCGGAGTGACTCAGTCAGTAGCATGCCAGGCTCGTAATCTGCAGTTCCCAGGTTCGAATCCCAGCTGGGTCAGCATTGAAACTTGTCTCCGAAAAATTCCCCGCCCTGACCACGGTCAGTAGGGGACACCGATGGGCTTGGAATGACAGCCGTCCGCCAGATGGGACGTTAAGCCATTGCTCCATGTGCGGGAGGGCCATACCAACACCACCTAGAGGAGAAGGCCTTACCACTGATTTGTGACATCAGCATTACTAGACCGGACTGCCGGCAGAATAGATTGAGAGATAGCTTATCCTTGTTAATAAAACTTCCCATTTAGATTTTGAATATTCACTAATAAATCATTAAAATAATTTGTTTTCATATAATTAAAAAAAAATCCCACTTTTTTCTAATTTTTTTAGAGATAACTTTTTTTTGCTTTGATTAGTATTGATAAACCATTAATTACCGTTTCCGATTATACAGATAGCTTTAAATTATTATTTAGATAATAACACTCTTTAAATGTTCGGAAATTTCAAAACTTTTAACGAATTTTGAAAACGATCGATTAATGTATTAAACAAGTACTAAATTTTCACTCTTAAAGTATTCTAGAAGTGCGAAATATATTTAGAAAAAAACTGCTTGTTACAAAATACCACAGATATCTATTTTTTTTCACAAATATGTTGGTATATATGTATGAGGTCTAAAACATTATTTAATGAAAACAGTATGTTTCAATATTGCATATGTTAAGAAAAACAACCAACAAATTCCTCATTAAAAATACTTTTATTTACAATATGAGAAAACAAATATATATAGGATACACATTACAATGAAACAAATATTTCATTGTTTACTTTATTTTTAAGAAAATTGTGCAATTAAAACAGGAAAATTCACCAATCATATGGGAGAATTTTTAAGCAATATGAAGGAACTTAATATTGTGCAATACTATTTAAATTGAAAAGGAAAATTTTATGATATTCCATTCATCCCAGTTGAACACTTTTTTTTAAATAGTTTAATAATGAAAGCTGTTTTTAAAATGCATCACATTAATAAAAACTGTTTCTAGGACAACTATGACTTTTAAATAAAAAGAAAAGAAAAATTGCTTTCCCAAACTTTTTCACCCTAATGCATATTAAAACTAATTTCTTCACATAACATAGAAATTTTTATCCTTTTTGCTATCATAATAAACTTTAATAATAGAAAAAAAATTCTGAAGAAACATGAAAGCAACATCTAAATACATGTGGTCAAAAGGTTTGAACAGATTCAAAATACAACAGAAATATAAAATACAATGAGTATTATACAATGTAAAGGTCACATTGAAATATCCATATACACTCAGTAATTATGAAACCTAATTCCATGTTATGTCAATGGAAAGCTAATTTCAAACCTTTGTAACTTTTAAAATGAGCTTTTATGAAAAAAAAAATGAAATGGAGATCAATTAAAGATCTCAATCAAATTTATCTAAATCTATGTTCATTAAAAATCAAAGAATTATGAAAACTGGGATATTTAATATGAACAATGGCTGTTTTAAAATATTGATCTGGGAAGTAGTTGAAATAAGTTAATCTCAAAACAGTATCCCATATTAAATTTTATTAGCATAGTTTTAGCAGAAAATGTAACAAATATTTAAATTTTCACCAACTCTGCAGAATGCGCATTACTGTTTAAGATGTTGATATATAATAAAATACCCCTTCAAACAGCTGCTTACAACAGAGGTCTGACATGAGCCTGTAAGTTTATATGCCATAGTAGGTTTGTGAGGATGGCGGAAACCCGGCAGAGAAACAACACGAACAACCATGCCTTACCTAGGGCTCTAACCCAGGTTAGTAACCAAGCGAAGCCTCTTTAAATACTAAATGAATATTATTGGAATATAGAAAATTAAGATAGATTTTTAACTTATATATATTCAGTCATATTTTCCCATGAAATGTTTATTTTAGAAATTACAGAGCTTTGAAATTATCTTTCCATTGACATAACATAGGATTGGGTGGTCATAATTAACAGAGTGTATATGGGGTAGTTTCATGGCAGCAAACACAGACTTTTATAACACAGAATTGAAAATATTTATGATAATACATTTGTACATACATGTAATAAGAAAAGATTTCACTTGTAAAATTTGCAGCTATATATATATAATTAGTAGAATTGTAGCATCACCAGCAACTTAGATTAAATGACATTGCAAAACTTGAATTAAGTAAAAATAAAGTAGTACAAGCAATATATATCAACTATTAAACATTTTAATAACATTGAATAGATAGAATTAGCATCTAAAATTTTCTTATATTTTTATAGAGGTCAAGCTGTTTCAAATGATTCAGTATACTCCAAATGTGCAAATCAAATTGAAGAATTAAAAAAATATCTAGATGTCATTTACATAAAGGTTGATGAAGTGGCAAAAATAAACTACATCAGTAGGTTCTTAATAGGATTCCTTCCCAAAGGCAAGTCGATAAAATAACTTTAAATTTGTATGGTGTCAAAAATATACAGAACAGAAAAAAATGTTTTGCTATTTTGTAAAGAGCATATACTTAACATGCCTGGAAACATATTATATAAAAACATTATTCTAATCTTGACCTTCTGCAGAGTTTTTTAAACCTTAAGTCATTAACTATTATGCATATCTTAACTGCCATATCTGGTGAAGATACTTTCGAATGCTAAGAGCAACAGGGTATTTTCCCTTTATAAACAGATATTCTTACATTAAAATTTTAATATTACTTTAACTCACTATCAGTGTAAAACCAATTATTAACAAAGAACTTGGAAGAAGAAAATGTGTATCAGAACCAGTACAAGGTTTCTAATAACATAGTCAATCATCTCCCTCCAAGCAGAAACTGACATACCCCAATGATACAGAAAACCTTATTCATCTGTTGACCAGGCTAGTTCATGGCATATCAAACACCCATTGGCAATCACTATTAGAAATTAAAAAAATCCTACATTTGCAAGGCAGAAGAAGCCACAAGATATGCATATATATTAAAGAAAATCAAGGAATAAATTAACTTTCTAAATCTACCATGGCTTTTACAAAAACCAAAGATTGAGACTTAAGTTTTTTGCTTATAATGTTCTCAATTTAAAGTAATGAAGGAAAAATAATATTCAGAAAATTCTATTTGCAGTTTAATGAGTTTCAGTTGATCATTTCATCCAGAAACTGGTGGTATATGTTCCAACCGAAAATTATAAATTTCATACCCCACTAAATGCATGTATAACAGAAGAAATGAAATGGAGTGGAAAGAAAACCATATACTGTCACATACTGCATCCATACTGAATAGCTGTCCAAACAAAAGCATCCACCCCAAGAAATTGATACATTGATAAAAAAATTTAAAGACAACCAAAAATATAATTTATCTTCAGGGGTCCAGCCATAAGAGTATAGTGGGAAGTGAAAATGTTGTGGAATTGGCAAAAGATCACTCAAAAGTAACACTAAACACAATATTAAGAAAAAACCTACTGACAAGTGCAGGTAGAGATTCCCTTTGATCATAGATTTAGCCACAAAAGACATGAAATCAGTAAAATAAAAATGAAATAAATCTAGTAGACCCTGTACAGTAGCAAAATATAGTTAAAGGAACTGAAAATAGCTATTGCAGCTTGCATGCAATAAAATTTCCACTAAAGTATTGCAAAACATTTGACAATAAAGTTAACCAGTTTTTGTGTCTAAAAAACAATGGTTGAAACAATAGCACACCATTCCAAAGGGTTTTCCACCATTGTATTTATTGGGCTATAATTATTTGAAGGTGGGTCTATGATGGTGAGGAGACTTTTCCATTACAGCGTATCATTACTTTCCAAAAGGCTTCATGCTAACTGATGAAAATGACAACCAGCTATTTTTACCTCCCTCCAAATTTGATATTTCTTAACCTACTTTTTAACATTAGGCACTTTCAGGTACTTGCAGACTAACCAAGTACATGAGCAGATGGACAATCCAAAGACTCGTGTAATAAGAAAAATCAAAAAGCATGCTTTGTAGAAGATCCATGTTCAATTACTGGCTCGAAGCCTGTGGAAATTGTTTTCCAGATATTAAAGATGAATGAAGATTAATAATTTCTCTATTTAATTATCTTTATTTAACAGTTTAAAATAAATTATCTGCATTGGGTGAAATTAAGACATTGGATTCTGGACTCAATAAAATATTTACTTAAAAATATCAACCACTGATATCAAGTTTGTAACATGATTGAGATTACCAAACATAAATTTTGAATTATATTAAATCTCGTAAGAGTAATTTTTAAGGTGTGAAATTAGACAATCAGCATTTTGACTTTAACACAATATCAAATTGTATAAAAATCTGAATATAATTTTCTCAAAGTGAAAGTAACATACACAAATTAATCCACAGTACCTCATTGATTTACTAACATTTAATCACTATCAAACTCCTTAAGTATTATGATGATAATGAGTATAGTGGAAAAATTACCTTGAGCCAGGTGAGATCCAAACACATAACCACCAGACGTAGGGTTACTCGATGCCAGTGTTATAAAAGGAGGATATGCTTTCTTTGTGAAATAAAATAAGTTTTTTCATACTAAGTTTTTTGCCAAGTACTAACAGTTGAGTCAAAAAAAAACAATACTCATTAAATATACTATAAAATATATGGTGCAGTGATTTTTATTCCTATTTCATAAACAATCAAAGGTTATTTCTCCTAAAGTGTCATAATGATTAGTAACTATGCACTGTCATAAAAGGTAAATTTTCTGTTACCTCAAACTCTGACTGAGGTAGTGGTCAGCAATGATTTCAGTTTTGGGCGTAATATTTTTTTAAAGTGTATTTGTGGATGCTTTAAAAGTAGTTGAACAGTACCTCTCCATCAGTATATGGATACTTTAGAGGTCAGAAAGCTTTCTCCCAGTTTTCATGTCAAACATGCTGGTTTCTCTTTCAACATCAGATGGTGCAAAGTGGAGTTCACACACCTATGTATGCAAAAGAAATATTGAGAATATGTACAAAAAAACCTCTGATGAATGATAAACATTAAAACAAAAATCCAAACACCAGGAATACTGTTCACCATACACTAAAAAATTTTTTTCAGAACTGAAGACTTTTTACCTTCGAAAGTAAAAGCTATAATTGTATTCAAAACAATTCTATAATCAGTGTATTTTCTAAGATTTCAATAAAAATCCATGGTTAAAAGAATGAATTCTCCCAAGGAATGCACCTATTCTACCAGTAAGCTGGTTTTCTCAATATTTCTAGCACTTCTTTTATCAGATATAGTTCACCTTGAAAGCTAATGCTAACCATCTAATAGCATTCCACTGCTAGTACTAACCATAAAGTGCTTTTGGTAATGCCACTATAAGGTGATAATGTAAAATAAAATGCGAAAAATCATACTGAGCTGAAAATCATTTAAAACAACACTCTTATGAATGAACGTTTAAAGGTTTGAAATAATCCAGTCCAGGAAATGAGCCTGAAAACAACTCCAGTAATAAGTTTATTGTTTCAGATAATTTCCTCTTACTGTAATTTTCAATTTATTAGGCATAAATTTGTTTATATAGACAGCACCTGGTATTATACTAATGCTGAAAGGTATTAGGAATTGATTGGTCAGGAAGTTTACTGTTGTCGACAGTTTCTACAATAAACTTTTACCATTACATATCAGTAAAATCAAAATACCTCAAATATTTGTGATAATATTTGGTTTTCTTCATTTGTAAAATCCAAACCAGTGGTCAGTACAGAGGATAAACTTTGACGTTAACTCGAAAACAATATTGTATGCATTTGTGGTGTTTAACATATTTATATTCACATAATAGATTAAATGACAGATATCCCCTCAAATATTCTCTAATATGATTATAGAATACATTTGTAACAAAATTAAAACAAAATCTGCAATCACATGCAATAAAGATATGACAGTAGACTGTTATACCTTTATTATAATATACCTGACTTATCTCATTTTACAATGAGAGTGATTGGAAATATTATTATATTTATTATTATTTTTATTATTATATTTTAATTACTCCTTTGAAAGTAAAAAAAATTCTTTAACTTTACTATTAAATCCTTTTTCAAAATATCCTTTCATTTATTAATCCATATGTACGCTAGATGTAGCCCACCCATTCTTTAATATCCACTATAACTTGACCTGATTTCAGAGATATAATTATGCAGATTAATTTAATGCTGAAAGTTATTAGGAATTGATTGGTCAGGAAGTTTACTGTTGTCGACAGTTTCTACAATGAACTTTTACCATTACCTGTCCTGCTTTTATTAAAAAAATAGCTGATGTGTGAGGTAGGCAAAACTTCAGCAGGAAAATAATACATATTCACAAAGCCATCTTTAGGCTTTGAACATGGGTCCAATTTGTATCCAAGTATACTAGTAATAACACCAAAATAATTTCTAATACTTATGCAGAGATTTTGTATTTAAAAGTAGGTTTTCCCATGATCTTGCCTTTGACTTATATATGTATTTCAAGTTTAACGGTATTATCGTATTAACTTATACGAGATATATTTGAACTCTATGGATATATAAATATAGTGATATAACATTAGACCCTGAAACTATCCCAACAAAAGTACCAATTTCTTAACTTACTACTGTAATCTATTAACTTAAAAGTCTGGTCACTGTCAAATATTCTTTTCTATTTAAGCATTTTAACATACGTACATTCGACATTTTTTATTCCAGCATATTAGGTTTCTTACTTAATAAAATAATATCATCAATCAAATTAATCCATAACAGATTAATGATATTATATATGTATATTATACAAACGTAACATACAATAGTTAAAACGATAATTTTTACTTCAGAAGTTCATAAATATGACAACAGATATTAATACAGAATAAAGTTCTTCTTACCTTGGATGTTTTCTTTGGACAGAAGTTTTGCGTTGGTATTGAACGAATCCATTTCTGTCGCAAATCGATATCTTCTGGAAATTTAGAAACTGAGAACATTTTAGCACTGAGGAACGCAGCAGCGCGATGGTATTTTGCTAAAAAAAATCAATGAACGTAAAATACTGTGTGCACACACTAAAACGTTTTGCCGAACCAGCTAAACACGAACAAAAACAAAATGGAGGCGACGCTACTAGCTACGGGTCGACTAAATTGACGTCATCAGAATCGCTTCACCGACTGGTAGGGCCTTCTCCTCTAGGTGGTGTTGGCCATACACTGTGCATGTTAAAAAACACTCTGGATGGCCTTGACAGGAGGCTAACATCTATCTACCAACAGCTCTTCTAGTGGGTCCCCTCCCCCAACATTCTCTAAACCTTAGGGGTCCGTGTGACCTGGTCATTTAGCCCATGGTGTGCAAAAAAGTGCCACTGAGAGGTAAAACAACCCAACCCAAAATCCCCAGGTAAATGATGCACACATACCCAGCTGTCCACATGGTGCAACAAGAAACGAGATTCATCAGACCAGACGACCTTCTTCCAATCATTCAAAGTCCAGTTTTGATGCTCACGTGCACATTTTAGGCGCTTTCGACGGTGAACCAAGGTTAACGTGTGCAATCGAAGCGTCCTGTGACTATAGAGCCCCATTTTCAGCAGGGTTTGATGTACTATGTGTTGTGACACATTTCTCCCGTCACTAGCATTCCAATTACGGGCGAGTTGCACCAGAGTATCTCTTCTGTTGGCTCGTACCATACAGGATAGCCTTCGCTCACCTCTAGCATCGATGAGCCATGGTCGGTCCACATCTTGCCAATAGTTGTGGTTTTGCCCTCCTCGGATCACTTTTTGAAGGTATTAACCATGGCTGACCGGGAGCACCTGACAAGCCTTGCCGTCTCGGAAATACTCTGACCCAGTCATCTGGCCATTACAATTTGGCTTTTGTGAAACTCACTTATGTTCCCATCTGAAGAACAAGAACAACACTGATTAACAGAGCTCAGTATCAGGTGATACCGTTTCATGACCTTCAGACGTGTCATCATTTACCTGCAGTTGCTTCGATTTGCAAATAAAAGAGGCACTGGTCATAATATTTTGGTCTTTGGTGTATATAGATGATTGTGAGTGATTGACGACTGACAGGGAGTATTCTAACCTGAAGCAGAAATCATAGAGCTCTAAAAATTTGCACTTGAGAGTAATTTGGGTCGTAGATTTCGGGAATAATCAGAAATTTGACCTCTGACGTGTTCTTCAAGGTAAATGGAGGTCGTATATGACAAACCTTAATCTACGAGTGCTAGAAACCTAAAAATTGGTGTCTAGTTTTACTCATAACCACAAGGTTGTCGGTAACGTTACGAAATTTCGGATCCAGAGGATCCTTGGGGGTCAAAGGTCAAATTTAGATCTATCGGTGTGCTAGAATGCTAAATATTGGTTCCTGAGGATATTTTGATCGTAGCTCTCAGAAATATGGTGAAATTTTGGATATGCTGAATCCTTTCAGGTCAAAAATCAAATATAAATCTAATAGTATTTGAGGGTTAAAATTAGTATCTGGGGGTATTTTGAGTGGTAAATCTCAAAATGTGAAATTTTGTACGAGCTGGGTCCTTCGAAATCAAAGGTCAAATATAGATCTACTGGTGTTAGAGAGCTAAAACTTGGTGGCTGCAGTATTTGGAGTCATAGATTCCAAATATTATGCCAAATTTTAGATGAGATGGGTCTTTTAAGGTCAAAAGTCAAATTTCGATACACTGGTGCTAGATTGGTGAATTGGTGAATAGGGCTATTTCTGTAGTAGAATTAAGAAATGAGAGAAATTTTCAAACATGGTGTCGAGTTCAAGGTCAAATAGGTGTCGGAGTGACGGGCCTAGAAATCAAGCTGTACCGAAGAACCAATTGAATTCTAGTATATAAATACACTGCTGAAAGTACAAGTGTACTGTTGAAATGCTATAGCTCCCAAGTTTTACCTACGAATAAAAAAATTCTCTTTGTATTCGATGCTAGTCCTGAAGATTGAGGTCATATTACACTCAGAGAGTAACGAACTATGTCAGTGCGCAATGGAGGAAAGTGTTCCGATTTCAAATCTCAGTCTCATGCGACACATTACTGATAAACCGATTCAGTTTGCTTGTTATGTGCACCGAGATGTCAGTTCATTTAGTTTCATATGCCTCAGAGGGAAAATTCCCTCTTGCCTGCAACACTTCAAGGCCCACATTTGTCCTTAAGCTCTTTGCGGCCTGTCAGCTCTCCGATAATGAAAGGCCTCGATAAAGGTCGATAAGCACATCAGATTAACGCATACAGGTATTATTTGCCTAGATGTGTGGTGTATACAATGAGAAAGGAACTCATCATTTCAATGTGAAAAATTATCATCAGTGGGAAATTCTTAGCCAAGGATCATTTTGAAATAAAACTCAGGTACAGAAACTGGGACGACGAAATGATCATGCAATCCGGAAATTTTGGTCAATCCATTTAATTAATAATTTAAAAAATACGTATCTCCCTATATGCCCTCTAAAACGTAGAAAATAATCCTAAAACATATCAGTGGTACAATCAGTCGTTGAATTCGCATTCATTTTAAAGGAAGATAAGGCGACGGCAATTTTGTTCACTTCGTAAATCGGGGCACTATGTTCCCCTGAAGTTAATACCAATTCAGTAATTGATTGCACTACCGATATTTTTTAGATTTTTTTCTACTTTTTAGGGAGCATATAGAACGATAGATATTTATAATATATAGATATTTTATAATATTTTAATTAATTATTTCTTTAAATTACCGTATGAAACGTTCATTTGATTTATGACTCAAAAACAACCACATTTTTCCATCTACTTTTTTTGGAGTCCTGTTCGAGGTAGTTCACGATATTGGAGACATCACAAGTTTTAATTTGACACATAACTAATTAAGGTCGACCCCTCTCCCAAATTTTCGTCTCCTTTTGAAACGAGAGGAGAATGGTGGTGGTGGAGGGAGGGGCGTAATTTGAAGCAGTCCCCGATGGTCTTGATATGAGCTTTCCAATTACCGCTCTTTTAGCGAGGGAAAAGCAAAGGGTATATTTCCATTAACTACAACAATCCCAAGCCACAAGCTTTCATTCGAATGAAAGTTACTTTCGGGCCTCGAATTCCGAAGATATAGCGGAACAATCATTTTCATATTTTCCCTTTTTAGGTGGGAAGAAAGCATGGGGGTAAATGTTTCATAGTCTATGATACTCTCCGCTTCACAAGTTTTCATTTGAAAAATAAATCTTTTATCCGTCGCGTTCGGAAGATATGGTGGAACAACTGTTTTGATAATTCACAAACTGAGAAACCACACAACGAAAAATGACGAACAAAAACCAATAGAAAGATAGGCAAAAAGGAAAATCAATGTAAAGCGGGCACCAAAACTTAACCTCAAAAATAATTTTGTTCTTCAGTCAGCGTAATTTTAATTTCCTCACAAATTTTCAGAAGACAAGAACAGTAAAATTGCTCTTCTTTCATTCAAATTTAAAAATGATAATAATACTAAGTAAAATAGTTCGAGAGATAAGGTGGTAAACAATTTAAGCACAGTTCCGCTTTGCTGAGATCATAAACTTGGCCTTGAAAATATTTGCTCAAAGTCTCGTCAAATTCTTCAGTGTTACTGAAACAAGTCCTCCTTCATCTGATGACGGTGTTATCTGATGACGGTTCATCTGATGACGGCCCCCTCAAGCAGCTGCTTGTCACAGAGGTCTGACAGGGGCCTGTCAGTTTACATACCATAATAAAAGGTCTGAGAGAATGGCAAGACCTCAGCAGAAAAACGATACATACATCCATGCCTTACCCGGGGCTCGAACCCAGGTCCCTTAGATCGTTGGTAGATAAATGAAAACCGAAAAGAAGAATGTATAGCAACTGTCAATCACATCAACTTAAAAGAAGAATGAATGCATAACTGTCAATTGTAATCAACCGAAAAGAAGAAGGAATGCACAACTGTCAATAATATTCAACAGAAAGGAAGAAGGAAACACGACTGTCAATTGCATCGAACCAGAAAGAAGAAAGAATACACAATTGTCAACAGCATGGAAGAATTAATGAGAATAATGAGAGAAGAATTAATTCACAACTGCCAATTGCATCCAGTCGAAAAGAAGAACGAATACACATATATAAATTGCATGCAACCACAAAAAAGAATCAATGCATAACGATCAATTGCATTCAACGAAAAAGAAGCATGAATGCACAACTTCAGTTGTATTTAACAGAAAAAAGAACGAATGCTTACTGCCAATTGCAATCAAACGAAAAGAAAAATGAACTAAAAACTCTCAATTATATTCAACCGAAAAGAAGAATAAATGCATAACTGTCAATTACATTAATCAGAAAAGAAGAAGAAAAAAATAAACTGTCAATTGCATCAAACCAGAAAAAAAGAATGGATGCACAAGTGTCAATTGCATCCAACCGAAAAGAAGAATGAATGCACAACTGCCATTATATTCAATTTTTTAGAAGAATTAATGCACAACTATCAATTGTATTCTACCGAAAAGAATAATTACACAACTGCCAATTGTATTCAATCGAAAAGAAGAATGAATGCACAACTGCCAATTGTATTTACCAAAAAAATGAATGTGCCACTGCCAACTGCATTCAACATGAAAGAAGAATGAATGCACGACTGCCAATTGTATTCAATCGAAAGAAGAATAAATGCACGGCTGCCAATTGTATTTACCCAAAAAGAAGAATGAATGTGCCACTGCCAACTGCATTCAATATGAAAGAAGAATAAGTGCACAACTACCAATTGTGTTCCACCGAAAAGAAGAATGAATGTGCCACTGCTAACTGCATTTAATATGAAAGAAGAATGAATGCACAACTTCCAGTTGTGTTCCACCGAAAAGAAGAATGAATGCACAATTGTATTTACTCAAAAAGAAGAATGAATGTGCCACTGCCAACTGCATTCAATATGAAAGAAGAATGAATGTGCCACTGCCAACTGCGTTTAATATGGAAGAAGAATGAATGCGCAACTACCAATTGTGTTCCACCGAAAAGAAGAATGATTGCACAGCTGTCAATTGTATTCAATCGAAAAGAAGAATGAATGCACAACAACCAATTGTATTTAACCATAAAGAAGGATGAATGCATACCTGTTAATTGCATTCAACCGAGAAGAAGAAGGAACGCACAACTGCCAATTGCATTGAATCAAAAGAGCTGTCAATTGCATCCAACTCAAAATAAGAATGAATACAAAAAATATCAGTTGTATTCAGTGGGTAAAAGAAAGAATGCTTTCTCTGAATTGCAATCAACCGAAAAGAAGGAATACAAAACTTCATCCAAACACAAAGAAGAATTAATACACAAATATCAAATTCATCTACAGAAGAAAAGAATGAATGCAGAACTGTCATTGCATTCAACCAAAAAGAAGGACTATACAATTGTTAATTGCATCGAACCGGAAAGAACAATAAATAGAGAACTGTCCTTTACATGCCAACAAAAGAAGAAGTAATACACAATTGTGATTTGCATGAAGCTGAAAAGAAGAATGAATGCATAACTGCCAATTGTATTGAACCAAAATGAAGAATGAATACACAACTGTAAATTACATCCATTTGAAAAGATGAATGAATACGCAAATTTCAATCGCATCCAACTGAAACGAAGAATGAACACATTACTGTCAGTTGCATTCAACAACAAAGAAAAAATATGCAATTGTCAATTGCATCTAAACTAAAAGAAGAATGAATGCATAACTGCCAATCGTATTCAACAGAAAACAGGAATGAATGCACAACCGCCAATCATATTCAACAGAAAACAGGAATGAATGCAGTATCAATTGCATGCGCCCAAAAAGAAGAATGAATGCATAACTATCAATTGCATCCAACCGAAAAGAAGAATGAATGCAAAACTTCCAACTGTATTGAATAGAAAAGATGAATGAATGCACAAGTGAATGAGTGTCAGTTGCATCCAACCGGAAAGAAGAGTTGGGTTGTTTTAATTTGAGAGGCACTTTTTTATACACAATGGACTAAATGGCCTGGTCACAAGGACCCCGATGGCTCAGGGAAGGAGGGGAGCTGACCAAATGGAAAGCTATTGGGAGTCTGATGGTACCTCCCGTCAAGGCCATCCAGTGTGTTATTTAATGTGTGAAGGTATGGCTCTCCCGTACAAAAGTCCACGGCTTAATGCCCCATCCAAACCGACGACGGCCTTTTCAAGCCCAGCGATGTCCCCTATTGACCGAGGGTAGGGTCACGGAGTTTTGCGGATCCAAAATGAAGAATGAATACACAAATGTCAATTGTATCCAACTGAAAAGAAGAAAGAGTGCACAACTTCAATTGCATCCAACCAAAAAGAAGAAGGAATACACAATTACCAATTTCATGGAACCGAGAAGAAGAATGAATACACAACTGCCAATTATATCGAACCAGAAAAAAAAATGAATGCGCAACTGCCAACTGCATTTCACCGAAAAGAAGAATGAATGCATAACTCTCAATTGCATTGAAGCGAAAAGTAGAATGAATAGACATATATCAATTGCATGCAACTGAAACGGAGGATGAATACAAAATTGCCAATTTCATGAAACCGAAAAGGAGAATGAATGCGGAACTGTCAGTTGCATCCAACCAGAAAGAAGAATGAACAGGCAAATGTCAATTGCATCCAACCAAAAACAATGAATGCACAGCTGCCAATTTTATCGAACCAGAAAGAACAATGAATGCACAACTACCAATTGTATTCCACCAAAAAGAAGAATGAATGCATAACTCTTAATTGCATTCAACAGGAAAGAAGAATTTTCAGACATATATTCATTGCATCGAAGTGAAAAGGAGAATGAATGCATAACTCTAAATTGCATTCAACCGAAAACAAAAATGAATACACAAATGTCAATTGCATCTACGAAAAAGAAGTTGGTTGGTTGGTTGTTTCACCTCTGAGTGGTACTTTTTTGCACACAATTGACTAAATGGCCTGGTCACAAGGACCCCAAAGGCTCAGAGAAGGTTGGGGAAGGGGACCCACTGGAACAGCTGTTGGGAGACAGATGGTAGCCTTCCCATCAAGCCCATCCAGCGTGTTCTTTAACATGCACAATGTATGGCTCTCCCTTACATGGTCCACGGCTTAATGTCCCATCCGACGGACGGTGGCCTTTCCAAACCCAGTGCTGTCCCCTACTGACCGTTGGTAGGGCGGGGAGTTTTTCAGAGATAAATCTCAATGCTGATCCAGCTGGGACTCGAACCTGGGAACTGCAGATTACGAGCCTGTCACCGTAACGACTGAGCCTCCCCCGCTCCCCAAAAAGAAGAATAAATGTACAACACTCAATTGCATGTAATCAAAATACAATTGAAGGAATACAGAATTGTCAATTGCATGCAACCAAAAAGAAGAATGAATGCACAGCTGTCAATTGCATTTAACCGAAAGAGAATGAATGGGCAAATGTCAAATGCATCCAACCTAAAAGAAGGAATACATACACAATTGTGAATTATATCGACCAGAAAGAAGAATGAACGCAACTGCCAATTATATTCCACCGAAAAGAAAGAATGTACAACTCTCAATTGCATCGAACCAGAAAGAAGGAAGAATGCGCAACTGCCAATTGCATTCAACAAAAAAAGGATGAAGCTGCCAATTGTATCGAACCGAAAAGAGAAATGAATATACAAATATCAATTGCATTCAACCGAAAAGAAGAAGGAATACAAAATTGTAAACTGCATGGAACCGAAAAGAAGAATTAATGCACAACTGTCAATTGTATCCAACAGAAAATAAGAATGAATGCATAACTGCCAATTGTATTCGACCGAAAAGAAGAATGAATGCACAACTGCCAATGGTATTCGACCGAAAAGAATTAATGCACAACTGCCAATTGTATTCGACCAAAAAGAAGAATGAATGTATAACTGTCAGTTGTATTCAACCGAAAAGAATGAATACATTACTGTATTACATCCAACTAAAAAAGAATGAATGCACAATTGTCAATTGCATACAACAGCAAAGAAGAATGAGTGCACAATTGTCAATTGCATACAACAGCAAAGAAGAATGAATGCATGACTGCCAATTACATTCAACCAAAAAAACAATAAATGCATTACTGTCAACTGCATTCAACTGAAAAGAACAATGAATACACAAATGTCAATTGCGGAAAACGAAAAAGAAGGCATGTACAAATTTCAATTGCATGGAACCTAAAAGAAGAAAAAATGCATTACTGCTAATTTTATTCAATCTAACAGAAGATGACTGCACAAATATCATTTGCTTTCAACCGAAAAGAAGAGTGATTACAGAACTATCAATTGCATCCGACCGAAAAGGGGAAAGAATACACAATTCTCAAGTGCATGTAACCGAAAAGAATTAATGCACAACTGCCAATTGTATTCAACCGAAAAGAATTAATGCACAACTGTCAATTGTATTCAACCGAAAAGAATTAATGCACAACTGCCAATTGCATTCGACCGAAAAGAAGAATGAATGCATAACTGTCATTTGTATTCAACCGAAAGGAATGAATACACAACTGTATTGCATCCATCCAAAAAGAAAGAATGCACAATTGTCAATTGCATACAACAGGAAAGAAGAATGAATGCACAACTGCTAATTGCATTCAACCAAAGAAACAATAAATGCATAACTGTCAACTCCATTGAACCGAAAAGAACAATGAATACACAAATGTCAATTGCGGGAAACGAAAAAGAAGGCATGCACAAATTTTATTTGCATGGAACGTAAAGAAGAAAAAAATGCATAAAGAATGCACAAATATCATTTACATTCAACCGAAAAGAAGAGTGAATACAGAACTATCAATTGCATCCGACTAAACACGAGAAAGAATACAATTGTACAAGACACAATGTCAATTGCATACAACAGGAAAGAAGAATGAATGCACAACTGCCAATTGCATTCAACCAAAAAAACAATAATTCTAGTCCACGGCTTGCAGGGCCCAGTTGCAGTCAGAGAATGATATTTTTTTTCTAGCATATTGCTTTTGCGTATATTAGTGTTTTATTAAAAGCATAAACTTCGTACATGAGACTGTTACTGAAGTTTATAAAATTCTTTTTAAGATTCTTGAGAGGTAAAAATTACCACATAATTGACTAATTTCAGATTGAATGAATCATCTGAGAAATCTGAAGGGAGTCTGATTTTTAATGAAATTTTTAGTACTCTTTAAAACAATTTCAGTGGCAAGTTGAGATTTTTTAATGATTCTTTTCACTTGCGTATGATAACAGATTTTTGAAGTGCCTAAAGTGGAAAGTTTGGAATTCAGTATGTTTTTATTTTATTATATTTGAATTCATTTCAGAAAATTAACTTAAGTTAATTTTCTGAAGTGTGGGAGTGTGTGTGTGGGGGGGGGGAGGAGGGGGGGCAGATAGGAGTTCTATCTTGAGATTGAGCAGTTTTACCTCTAGGCGGCACTCTTTTACACACCATGGACTAAATGGCCAGGTCACATGGATCCCGAAGGCTCACAGAAGGTTGCGGGAGGGGGGGACCCACTGGAACCGCTGTTGGGAGACAGATAGCCTCGCGTCAAGGGCACGGCTTAACGTCCCATCCGACGGAAAGCGGCCTTTACAAGCCCAACGGTGTCCCCTACTGACAGTGGGCAGCGCAGGTACTTTTGCGGAAGTAAATCTCAACGATGGCCCAGCTGTGACTCGAACCTGAGAACTACAGATTACGAGACTCGCGCGCTACCGCCCTAAGTTGATCAAGAGTAGAAAGGTAATTAATATTAAGTTCTTTTCATTAACTCTAAGAGGAGGCTTTTATCATCATTTAATATAAATAATTAGCTTATCCGGTTGGGCACGCGTGGACACCACAGTAGATGTTTTTTTTTTTTCTAAAGCATGATGACGTTAGCTCTCTTCCAACGGGTGCGCGGTTGGCATTCTGTATTTCGTTTTACATGTAAGCCCTCGAAAAACGCAGGGTTTAGCAATGTCTTTGTTATAGCCTAAATTCGCTATAAATGATCCTCTTATGAACATGAACAATGGTATTGGTTGTGAAGGTGAAAAGTCATCGTAGGATAGCATACTTCCGAGTAAAGTCCCTATTTCGCAGAAATTCTGACTAACGGAGAATCGGCAGAGTCACGAAATGTCACATCAGCATTCACAAAGAGAAAAATATTGGAGCAGCGAAACAAAAGGGTGAAATCTTCAACAAAAAAAACAGTTAAATATAAGAAGTCAGAGAAAAAAGGTTTGTAGTCATTAGTCAGCAAAAAATGTTCATGCACTTTCAAGCATTATAAGTAAATCCTAAAAACATGGTTATGCAGAACACAAACAAATGCGTTATATTTTATTTACATTTAAGAGCTCGTAAAACGGTCCCTTTAGTTTTAGAACATTGGAAACAAGGCAAAACGAATCAAATTTGGATTTAGGTAAATGAACGCTTTTTTTACCATTATGGCAATCATAAAATCAGACTTGGAATAATTGAAAACGTCAAGCAGTTTTAAAATTTATTAAGACATTAGATACAATCATTTCGAATCTTAAATTTGCTTCTCCAATATTTGAACAATGCAAAAACAAAAAAATTAACGCTACAAATTACAACAGTGAATAAATATAAATAGAAGTAAAAGTAACATGGAAATGAATTAAAATATTTATTTGGGTTAGAAAGGTAGAAATACGTATATTTTTACTTTTCTGAATACGTTAGCAGTCTAAGACAAAATTAAAACAGTAATCAATAAAAAATTTAAAAATCATAACTAAAATTGGGATTCAGTTCAAACGAAAAACTATGTTCATTGAGTGTATCTGATAGCCAAGAGGCAAAAATGCCTGTCCAGGTTTCAAAGATTTTGTGTACAAAAACGTTTTTGGCAACAGCTGTCGAATGTGCATTAGCTATAAATTTTAACATGCTTTTACAAAATTATTTCTTTGCTTAAAACTGTAAGAACAAACAGCTAGCTTAATTTATCAGTTAAAAATTAGTAAAATATCAAGAATATAAACGAGTTAGAAAAAAAAATTAAAGTTCATCTGCTATGCACAATAGCAAAACAAAACATGCCAGCGTCGAAGTTACCTTGACATAGTTATGATTTTTCGATTTTGAAAATAAAAAACATAGTTATGATTTATATATATTATATTTATATATATTATAACAGTAAATTATAGAAAACATAGTTTACTTTAAAAGGCTTTCATATTTTTGAAATTGTTGCAGTGTAAGGTGATTTCATATGAGATTTTACGCAGTTGATAACATTCTATAATATATTAATACATGACCGGATCTAGGAGGCGGTAATGGGGCTATATTTCCCCCCCCCCACTTTGGGGGCAAAAATTGAGTCAAAAATTTATGAAACTTGTGTATATATTTAATACATTTTTCAAGAAATTCTTAAAGACTTCTAAAATGGAGGGTGGATCAGAAAGTAAGGTTACAAGGTCGATACGTCATAATCCAATATCTTTATTGTACACAACCAAATATACAAAGTGAAATCTCAATCAATACCCTATTTTTCAGCATAATCACCGTAAGTATAAAAGTCATGTCCCTGGTGACTGAACCACGCAGTGATGGCACATTCATCCGATGTGAAATGACGCCCTCCCAAGTGATCTTTTAAGTGTGGAAAGAGGTGGAACTGTATGCGTGATGACTGCGAACCACCCACCGAAACTGCCGCAGCAAGTCTTGAGTTCTATTCGCTGTGTGCTGGCGGACATTGCCGTGAATGAGAAATATGCCTTGGCTGAAGCGATCAGGGCAGTTCCTCCTAATGGCCACTCATAAGCGTTTCAGTGGGTTACCGTTTCATTCAGCGGTAATGATGTGCCCATGTTCCGGGAATTCCACCAACAGCACACCGCAGGCGTCCCAAAAGACTGTACTAACACTTTTCCGGCAAAAGATGTCGCTTTGAACTTCTTTCGGGTTGGTGATGTTTGGTGTTCCACTCCATCGACACCCACTTACTGCTTGGCTTGTAAACCCATGTTTTGGTGCATGTCACCACTCGATGAAGAAAGTTGGTTCCTTCTATTGCAGCAATGCGAGATTGTCAGTCCTTTTGTAGTGCCTTGTTACCCTCCGTTAATGCATATTGAACCCACCTTGCACACACCTTAAGGTATCAACTCCTCCGTGACGATATGCTGGACGACGCCATACGACAGGCCCAGCTCAAATGCACTGCACCGCAAAGTGACACGTCAATCCTGTGTGAATGATCTCCTCAATGTGTGCTACGTTCACTTCCGTTACGGAGCTGCTGCGACACCCACTGCGATTTACATATCATACATGACACCAAATGATATCGGATCGTTCTCGGCCTGCCTGCCGAAAACCTCCGACACCATTTGGTGACATGTTGTCGAGACACCACACTTTCCCCGTATACTTCAATTGGCTGTGGCTTCAAGTCGCTGGACTTCAAGGGCGGTGGATTTCGGCCACACAAACTTTTCTCGCTACAGAAAACGAATATCTGCTAAGATGCCTTCGTCAGTCTACCTTTGCAACCTCGTAGCCATTTTAAACTGCCACATCTCCGCTCCTATACGCGCATGCGACTGTAAACCCCGCCAAGTTCTCAATCGGATGCAACATAAAATATATTTAACGCTCTCCTGTGTCCTCGGGATTTCCTTTGTGATATATAGACTTTGTAACGTTACTTTCTATCCATCTACGTATAATGAAAATTCAATCCATTTTTTACTGCTGGTTGCTTTTCTTGTCCCCCCCCCCCTCTTCCCGTGCACATACTTTTTTTTATGTTTTTATAAATCGGGGCCTGTGTTAGTAATTTATGCAAAAACAGGTTAAAATATTTTTATATACGGACATTTTCTCCACTTAAGCATCAAATTCCACTAGTTGAAAAGCTTCATAAATCAAGTTTATTCATCTTTATATTTAATGTAAAATTAGTTCTCATTCGTCGCTTTATTAAAATTATTATTGATTCGTAACACTTCTAAAAGTTATCGGAAAAAAATAGAAGTAAATATTATCAATGTGAAGGAAGAAAAAACGAAAAATGTCTATACCTTTAGGAGCCACGTCACAATAAATTCATTCAACTTTTAAAAATATAGATAAATACTCTGTAATGACAACAACAAAATGATATCAGTTATACTAATAATATAAATTAGTGTTCTGTTTCATAAAATATATCCTGTCTTTAAAATCAAAACTCAGAAACGTTTTGCAAACTTGTTATTTTAGGGACTGTCGTATCCCTCGCATAATTAATTTTTTATGTAAGAATAATTTAATGATGTTATAGTTTTTTGAATATTTCATTTCTTTGGACGATTTTATTTCATTTACAAATATACAATGAATCATATAATATTTACATATAGAAATTTATTATTAAAACTAATTGAAGAAGCAGAAACATATTATTATATGAAAAAGTTTGTAAATAATATTGTTAATATAAAACAGTACTGGAATACTATAAATGAATTAACTGGTAAGCATCAAAATATTTCAACATTCCCTAAGGAAGTAAAATTTGACAGTTATTGTTTCTTATGACCAAAAATCGATGTTACTGGCTGATAGTTTTAATAAATACTTTACAGATTCGTGACCGTATCTTCAAATAATTGAAGATTTAATAAGAGATATTCACAATTATAATAATAATATAGATGATCAGTTGCATACATCGTTGAATATGCAACAGAAGAGAAATTAATACTGTAATAAAACTTTAAAACTGAACAAAACTAATAAAGATGATGATATTTCCACAAAAAAATTTAAAATAAATAAATAAATTTTGAAATTGTAGGGATACTATATCAGCTTTTTAATTTGTCATTACACAGGTTTTTTTACCTAATATTTAAAAAAATCAACTGTTTTTCTATTTATAAAGGAGGTATGTATTCCGATATAGGCAATTATAGATCAATATATGATAATTCAGTCCAGTCCAGTGGGTTTATATGGTCAGCACCAGGACCCTGTGTGTTTGACCTCTCCTCAGCAGAGTAGAAAAAAAAAGAAAAGTAGCCAGAGTTGTCCATATCAGTAGGCCAAAGTAATCTGGCAGCCCTCCCCTTCAGGGGCGGGGGTGGCTCAGTCGGTAGCGCGCCAGACTCGTAATCTGTAGTTCCCAGGTTCGAGTCCCAGCTGGGTCAGCGTTGAGATTTATCTCCGCAAAATTCCCCGCCCTGCCCACGGTCAGTAGGGGACACCGATGGGCTTGAAAAGGCCGCCGTCCGTCGGATGGGACGTTAAGCCGTGGCCCCGTGTGTGGGAGAGCCATACCCTGTGCACGTTAAAGAACACGCTGGATGGCCTTGACGGGAGGCTACCATCTGTCTCCCAACAGCTGTTCCAGTGGGTCCCCTCCCCCAACCTTCTCTGAGCCTTCGGGGTCCATGTGACCTGGCCATTTAGCCCATTGTGTGCAAAAAAGTGCAGCTCAGAGGTAAAACAACCCAACCCAACCCAAAAGCCCTCCCCTTCCATTCACTTCCACAAGAGAGTATCTCTTTTGAAAGCTACTAACGGTCTGCACCACGAGACGGCGGGGTCGGACATTAGGTGCTAGGCCTGGCCGGTTCTAGGCATCACAGGGGATTGGTGCATAGCTCTCCTTCCAGTGACTACCTAGCTACCATTTACAGACTTGGTAGATAGACCTGGATACAACCTGGTAGAGATTTATTAGAAACATATATAAAGGAAAAGTTGTCATTAGCCGGGTGGGATCTGAACCCACAACCTCCTGATAACATGTCAGGTGCTCTAACCACTGAGCTACCGGCCGCAGAACAATCCTCCTCTATTAGTGGCTTTAAGCATTATATTATAGAATAGTCATTGAAAATGCAAGTGATTTTAATTGAAGCTCTGGTCCTGATGGCTTTGGGTTGGGTTGTTTTACCTCTGAGCGGCACTTTTTTGCACACCATGGGCTAAATGGCCAGGTCACATGGACCCCGAAGGCTCAGAGAAGGTTGGGGGAGGGGACCCACTGGAACAGCTGTTGGGAGACAGATGATAGCCTCCCGTCAAGGCCATCCAGCGTGTTCTTTAACGTGCACAGGGTATGGCTCTCCCGCACACGGGGCCACTGCTTAACGTCCCATCCGACGGACGGCGGCCTTTCCAAGCCCATCGGTGTCCCCTACTGACCGTGGGCAAGGCGGGGAATTTTTGCGGAGATAAATCTCAACGCTGACCCAGCTGGGACTCGAACCTGGGAACTACAGATTACGAGCCTGGCGCGCTACCGACTGAGCCACCCCCGCCCCAGGTCCTGATGGCACCTGCTAGTTTAGTGCACATGGCCAGCCGACATCCAGTGTCAAACGGCATGGTATTTTTTAAGCCAACACGCTGCAAAATCCGGGGTAAGCATGTATTTACAATATTCGAATTTCTCAGATACAACCTGGTAGTGATTTATTAGATACATATCCCAAAGTCCTGGTGCTGATCATATACACTTATTGGACCGGACTGGAATAAGTCCTTTCTAGCAGAATTTCGTGGAAAGGATCAGATTATGAATCCTGAATTTGCTGCAATGGTGGGCTTCTGTGGAGGGAAAATCTTCCGCTGTGTTTTCTGTTTCTTTGTGGGTTGACAGCCCACAAAGGTGTGCTGCCACAAAGGCCACAAAGGTGTGTGAAAATCTTCCGCTGTGTTTTCTGTTTCTTTGTGGGTTGACAGCCCACAAGCCACAAAATTCACAGGATGTGTTTCATCAGCTGGTGGATAATCCTGAGCAGAGGTCATCGCTGGCATATAAACTCTTGCTCCTATGGGCATCATCAAATTTTACATTGGAGAAAGTCTTGCAGTGTAGATGACTTCAGCCTTTAGTAGTGGGGGAATCAGTCTTTGATCCATACCTGCGATTAGGGGGCTGTTTATATTGTCGGCATTCCCTTTCTCATAATAATCATAGTTCCTTTAAACATCTCACTAACCATTTCCTCTCCATAGGTAGCTGGAATGTGAATTTTGCACAGAGCTTATTCTCTTGATGTCCTCACACAAGAATTCCAGCGTTATAATTTGGATATTCTCAGCTTGCAAGAGACCAGATGGACATATAAAGGTCAGATTCTTAAAAATAATCTTAAAAAACTCTTTTCAGGGAGGGAAGATAATAAACATCTCCAAGGCTGACCATATACACTTATTGGACCAGACTGGAATAAGTCCTTTCTAGCAGAATTTCGTGGAAAGGATCAGATTATGAATCCATCACTGGCGTGTCTATTGAGAATTTGCTTCTCATTAGATACGCCAGTGATGCTCTTCTAGCATATGAATGCATTAATGAAAGGTTTCTTACAGCAAAATGTCAGACAAACATTAAAGACTTCAATGTTATCTGCTGTTATGCTCTCACTGAGGATGCTGATGAGGATGAGAAGGATAAGTTTTACGGACAACTTCAGGATATTTTGAATTTGTCAAGAAAGGAGATATTACCTTTGTTCTAGGTGACTTCAAGGCCAAAGTAGCTACTGACTCTAACATTTAGGGAGGGGTGATAGACCCTTTTGGTATTGGTAGCTGCAAATGCAATGGGCAACGTCCCCTACAGGTAAGTAAACTTAATAGTTTGAGAATAACTAACATTTATTACAAATATTTGATATAATTTGAGTGATAAGGCAAATACAGAAGAGTTTCACCAGATGGGCTGCATAAGAATATAAATAAATACCCCCTCAAGCAGCTGCTTACCACAGAATTCAGACAGGAGCCTGACAGTTTATATGCCAAAGTAGAAGGTCTGTGGGGATGGCAGGACCTCAGCAGAAAAACAACACAAACAACCATGCCTTATCCGGGGTTCGAACCCAGGTCCCTTAGACTAGCGTGCCAACCACTCGGCCACGATATATTATATATTAATTAACACCAAATGGGCTAGTTCTGTTAGAAATAGCAGGTCATATAGGGGAGCTGAAATCGAATCTGTCCATTACCTTGTTAAAAGTGTCTTGCAGGTTAAACTTAAGAAGTATTATGCTAAGGTTACTAAATTTGCCTTTTATTCTGAAGCTCTGAAAAACCCAGTTATAGCCAAAGCTTACCATGATAGGATACTTAGTCATTATGACAGTCATGGTTTGTCTGCTACTGAAATTGAGGAAGAATGGGACCATTTTAAACAGGCTTTTTTTAGAAACTAACAGTACTCTTTTAGGAAAAAAGGAGCAGAGGAGACAGAATTATTTGAGGGATAAGGCACTTGAGCTTATTTCAGAAAGAAAGAACTGCTGGAATGTCCTTAATAAATACCCTCCTAGTCCTAATATAAAGCCTTACAGAACTTAATAAACGTGTAAAGGATCAGTTAACAGCTGATAAGAATTTTTGGCCTGATGATGATTTCGGCTGACAAAGCCGAGGAAGAAGTTAGACAGCACAACAATAACGAGCTGTACCAGATTGTTAATGTTTTTTGTGGTAGAAAATGGACAGGCATACAAGGATTGAAGGATAAACAAAGTAAGGTTATAGAAGGTGAGGATTCTGTCATGGCTAGGTGGTCTGAGCAATTCAGTGATGTTCTAAACAATGTGGTTAGTTCTACTCCCATTCTTTGTAATGATGATATATGCATTACTGGATTTAATGTTGGTCCTACAGCATAGTCTGAAGTTATTTTGGCTATTTCTAAACTTAAACTACATAAATCCTCAGGGGTAGATGGAATTGCTACATAAATACTTAGAGCTGGGAATGTTTCGGTTACCACATGAATGACTGAAATTTTGAATATCTTCTATGATAAAGGCATGGTTCCTAAGGATTTTACCAGAGCTTTACTATCCCTATTTTCAAAACAAGGTGATCGCAGTTATTGTGATATCTATAGGGATATCAGCCTACTCTCTGTTCCAGGGAAGATTCTTTACATGATTGTGCTTAATAGAATTAAGAATCTGGTTGACAGGCAATTGCGTAATGAGCAATGTAGATTCAGAAGTGGTAGGGGATGCGTAGATCAGACATTTTCACTTAGGCAGATTCTTGAGAAATGTTTAGAGTTTCAGAAACCTCTGGTTTCTGAACAAAAATTTTGAAACAAAACTTCTGCAAAAGGTAAACAAACTTTCTAAAACAAAAAGGCTTTCTACACTGTAGATCGTCATAATTCGTGGATGATTGTGAGATCGTAAGACATACCTTACAAGTTAGTTAACATAATGAAAGCTCTCTATAATAACACTGAGTCATGTGTGAGGGTTCGTAAGGCTTGTAGCAATTGCTTCTGATGCTTCTGATGTTCAACAAGGGCGCATTTTGTCTCCTTTTCTCTTTAGTTGGGTTATTGATTATGTTATGCGAAATTCTTTGCAAGGGAAAGATTTTGGCCTTACGAAAATTTCCGATCTAGATTATGCCGATGATTTAGCCCTTTTGGCAAATGATGTTGATGAGATGAATTCTTTCATTTGAGCTGTTGATGAGACTGGTAGTAGAGTAGGTTTGGTTATAAACAGAGAAAAAACTAAAGTGATGAAAATTGGTGTCAGGCAGGTTGTGATCCAGTTAATCTGAATGGTTGCAGTCTTGAGCAGGTGTCACAGTTTAATTACCTTGGGAGCTATGTAACAGATGCTGACGATGTGCGGCATGAGATTAACAGACAAATAGGGATTGCTTCCGGGACTTTTAAGAATCTATGGAGAGTGTGGAGAAATAGGCGTATACACGTAAAGACTAAAATTAGACTGTATAATAGTTTGGTTCTCTCCAGGGTTAGGTATGGTAGTGAAACTTGGACGCTTTGTAAACAAGATAACAGGAAACTAGATGCTTACGCAGTATCTTGGGTATTAGGTGGTTCAACTTTGTAAGTAATGATGGGTTAGGCAAAGGAGTCGGCTGCAGAGAGAGACTCGGTTGGTTTGGCCAAGTTACCCATACGGATAATTATAGATTAGCAAATAGTGTTATGAACAGGGTGTCTAAAGGCCTCAGAAAGAGGGGGAGACCTAGGATGCGGTGGGCAGACAATATCAAACAGGACCTTGTTTGAATTGGTGTGCAGTGGCTAAATGCAGCAAATGTAGCTCAGGACAGATATACTTGGAGAACTAAATTGCACAGTCTGGTTGAACCTTCATAGCCTATGGCTGCTTGAGGATGGTGATGCAGTTCAGAAGACATTCAGAAGTCTAGTAAAGAAATTTTTTTTTCACTTTAAAGACTACTAACGCAAAGAAATTGTGAGTTTTCTCTTTTGCTGGAGGTAAATACCTTACTACAGTTAGGTAACAACATTTAGGGTCCCTATGGTGTGTAGTTGACATTACATCTACAATTACAATATGAAAGCATTTTTCATTTTTCCAATTATTACTGAAAAATGAGCATTTTACTCTGATAATAATAATAATAATTAAAAATATGATAATGTGATCAAAATACGCGATTTAAGAGTCATCACCCAGCACCTAGAGTCAGTGGATACAAGAATACATCTCATAAAACATAAGAAAATGACACAGATAATTCAACAGCCAGTAAAAATACTCAAGTAATATCACAAGAGTATAGCTGATTAGCGGTGTTTAAATAATCAGATATAAATACTAAAGGATACATCTTATTATCAACGTATATCGTCGTTATCAATCAATACAGTCCGCAACATCCAAATATTAACACTGTGCCCCAATCTTTGCATAGGAGTCACAGATAAACAACATTGCTAGATTACTAGAGGCAAATACTCTTTTCTATGCTACACATTCACGTGGAGAGAAAAAAAAAACGCTTCAGGTTAAACATGGAAAGGATCGATTAACTTGGGCGTTTAAGTCAGAATTTCGGCGTTTATCAAAGCCTAAAACCTGATTTTAGGCTTTGATAACATTTGCATAATGCTCTCAATAATACGCATTCCAAAAATGTAGTGCTTGATATTGGCATAACTAATCATTATCCTGTTGTAATTTTAATTAATAACAGTGATATAGAAACCACCGAGAGACTATTATATTGTAAAGTTACTGAAGACAGTTGTGATATTTATGAATAATTCCTGTAGATTGGAATGATTTCAAGTCTTCGGAGATATTAATCCATTTCATGATACATCATTAGAAGTTTAAGAACACTTTATGCTCGTTGGGAATTGTACGAAAAAGGAAACTATAATCCAAATTGGCTCCTTGGAAAAATTACAATGTAGAAAACAAAATTAAGAAAAAAAATATATTATCAAAAAAAAAATAAACTTCAACTGATATGATAATACAATTACAATTGTATTGAAAACATTTGTATTATTTGTTTTGGTGTTTGATTTTCTGTATTATTTTTTGTACTTTGTTCCAGTTGAATAAATGTATTATTATTTTATTATTATTATAAATAGAGAGATCTGAAAGTATTTATAATAATAATATGAACTTGATACGTTCAAGACGAGGTCAGAAAATGGCATGGTTCTTAAAATTCCATATCATCAAGATCAGTACCTGATGTGAAATAAAAGGGGGTGGAGGGGGGGAGGCAAGTAGCGTAATCGAACCGGGAAAAGTAAAATGAGGGGCTAAGAGGTTGGATTTCCACTGCAGTGTAACATTTCCACCTCCGTTTAAGAGACCTCTAAAAATTCTCTTGAAAAATTCGTAAAATATGCACAAGTTCAATAATTTCTTGCCTCCATTACCCTTACTAGAATTTTAAATTTTTAAAGGGTGGATTTAACATTATGTTACAGTCTTTGCATAGGAAACGCTCAACAGATAAACATCACTGTTAAATTACTTAAGACAAACACATTTTAATTATACTACACATACGTATACATGGAGGAAAAATGTTTCAGATGACACATAAAAAGGATTGGCGAACATTTGACAAGATCTAGGAAGGGGGAAATAAATAGGAATGGCCCCCATGCCCCCCTTCCTAGATCCGGCCATGTTCAGGATTCATAGCAAAAAGCGTTTGAAGAATAAAGAAAATTATCCTTCAAGCAGCTGCTTGCCACAGAGGTCTGAAAGGAGCCTGTCAGTTTAATACACCATAGAGATCTGTGAGGAAAGCGAGATCTCAGCAAAAGAACAACATAAGTAATATACATATCATATCCAGTCCTAGAGCCTAGATCCATTTGATCAATAGCCAATAGTGCTATCATTCGGCTGCTGCCAACTATTGGAAAAGCCAAAATCAAAATGCTTTCTCAAATTTTAATTTTTGGAGGGAGTGGTGTAGAGAAGCGAGAGAAGCTCCTTCACTTTCATCAATTGAATTCCATTAATGCAAGGCTAGAACTTGAAATTTCGTCAGAGACTAAGGAGTAAGCTAAGGATGTGAAGTGGAAAATATTAACCTAATAAGATCAGTTAGTGATGAAAAAACGACATTTCTCATGAAATTCTATATCTTCAAATTTGCAGCATTTTCTGCTTACCAGATTCCTCTGAACAAGTCATGTTGACATAACACTTGGAATGATTTTACATTTAACACACCTATTAATGATGGCCACTTGCCCGAAATAAATTTAAAAAAAATTAAAGGGCAGATTATATATACCTGTAAAAGGAACCATGAGCATGTATGCATGTGAACTTTTAACTAGAGAAACACAGAAGAGATTTAAATCAAATTTTCAGCAGCTGTTCTACCTATCCACCAAGCAGGGTTAGGCTATGAAATTTATCAAAAAAATATCCTGAGGCTTTCTGGTTGGGACGCAAAAACTTTCGCTGCTTTTTTTAGCTTTTTTTAATCCTTTGTCAAATGCGAAAGACAAAGATTTTGCTCTAAGGAAAAATAAAAAAAAGTGGTTGCACGAGGTTATGCAGTATTAATTTAATCTAATAAATAAAAAGATAAAAAATTAGTTGATGTTTTTTATGTCCGCAAAAGATTTTATCTCTTGACTTCCTCAAAATGAACGTGACTCGCGAGCTGCAGAGGCCATTATTTTGACATATTTTCTGTTCATGGTTCGAATTTATGCTGAAAAGATCTTTCAAGGAATGATTTTTAAATCTGAAATATTGTCCGACAAACGGGATTCTATGCGCCATTGTTTTAAAAAAAAATGCATGCAAGGTACTTTGGCTACTCTAAAACAGTTAAGGAAGTTCGAAAGAAATCTGAAAAGTGAAATTAATAATTTTTTTATGAAGAATATTTTACATTTGTGCGAGTTATATAGAGTGTGATAATAATTTGTAAATTATGTCTTTAAACTATCAGAAAGCAAATGGATTTATACGTTTTTTAACACACAGCTGATGAGCTGTCAAAAATGTTTCTGAAGCACTTCAGAGGAGGTAATAATATTTTAATGCACACCTCTTTAATATTATTTATTACACCAGTTATTAAGGCTTTAGTTTGTAATGTTGTAACTAGGATAATATACATACTTCATAATAAAGATATTGATCTATAATTGTCTATATCGGAATGCATACCTCCTTTATAAATAGAATAACTTGAATTTGTTTTAAATATTAGGTAAGAATCCTATGTGTAATGACAAATTAAAAAGCTGACATAGTATCCCTAAAATTTCAAAATTTATTTATTTATTTAAAATATTTTGTGGAAATATCATCATCTTTATTAGTCTTGTTCAGTTTTAAAGTTTTATTACAGTACAAAATTTCTCTTCTGTTGCATATTCAACGATGTATGCAACTGATCATCTATATCATTATTATAATTGGAAATATCTCTTATTAAAAATTCAATTATTTGAAGATACGGTCACGAATCTGTAAAGTATTTATTAAAAATATCAGCCAGTAGCATCGGATTTTGGTTATAAGAAACAATAACTGTTAAATTTTACTTAGGGAATGTTGAATATTTTGATGCTTACCAGTTAATTCATTTATAGTATTCTAGTACTGTTTTGTATTAACAATATTATTCAGAAACTTTTTCATATAATAATCTGTTTCTGCTTTTTCAATTAATTTTAATAATAAATTTCTATATGTAAATATTATATGATATCATTGCATATTTGCAAATGAAATAAAATCGTCCAAAGAAATGAAATATTCTAAAAACTATAACCACATCATTAAATTATTCTTACATAAAAAATTAATTATGCGAGGGATACGACAGTCCCTAAAATGACAAGTTTACAAAACCTTTCTGAGTTTTGATTTTAAAGACAGGATATATTTTATGAGAGAGAACACTAATTTATATTATTAGTATAACTGATATCATTTTGTTGTTGTCATTACAGAGTATTTATCTATATTTTTAAAAGTTGAATGAATTTATTGTGACGTGGCTCCTAAAGGTATAGACATTTTTCGTTTTTTCTTCCTTCACATTGATAATATTTACTTCTATTTTTTTCCGATAACTTTTAGAAGTGTTACGAATCAATAATAATTTTAATAAAGCGACGAATGAGAACTAATTTTACATTAAATATAAAGATGAATAAACTTGATTTATGAAGTTTTTCAACTAGTGGAATTTGCTGCTTAAGTGGAGAAAATGTCCGTATATAAAAATATTTTAACCTATTTTTGCATAAATTACTAACACAGGCCCCGATTTATAAAAACATAAAAAAAAGCGTGTGCACGGAAGAGGGGGGCGGGACAAGAAAAGCAACTAGCAGTAAAAAATGGATTGAATTTTCATTATACGTAGATGGATAGAAAGTAACGTTACAAAGTCTATATATCACAAAGGAAATCCCGAGGACACAGGAGAGCGTTAAATATATTTTATGTTGCATCCGATTGAGAACTTGGCGGGGTTTACAGTCGCATGCGCGTATAGGAGCGGAGATGTGGCAGTTTAAAATGGCTACGAGGTTGCAAAGGTAGACTGACGAAGGCATCTTAGCAGATATTCGTTTTCTGTAGCGAGAAAAGTTTGTGTGGCCGAAATCCACCGCCCTTGAAGTCCAGCGACTTGAAGCCACAGCCAATTGAAGTATACGGGGAAAGTGTGGTGTCTCGACAACATGTCACCAAATGGTGTCGGAGGTTTTCGGCAGGCAGGCCGAGAACGATCCGATATCATTTGGTGTCATGTATGATATGTAAATCGCAGTGGGTGTCCCAGCAGCTCCGTAATGGAAGTGAACGCAGCACACATTGAGGAGATCATTCACACAGGATCGACGTGTCACTTTGCGGTGCAGTGCATTTGAGCTGGGCCTGTCGTATGGCGTCGTCCAGCATATCGTCACGGAGGAGTTGATACCTTAAGGTGTGTGCAAGGTGGGTTCAATATGCATTAACGGAGGGTAACAAGGCACTACAAAAGGACTGACAATCTCGCATTGCTGCAATAGAAGGAACCAACTTTCTTCATCGAGTGGTGACAGGCACCGAAACATGGGTTTACACGCCAAGCAGTAAGTGGGTGTCGATGGAGTGGCAACATCAAACATCACCAACCCGAAAGAAGTTCAAAGCGACATCTTTTGCCGGAAAAGTGTTAGTACAGTCTTTTGGGACGCCTGCGGTGTGCTGTTGGTGGAATTCCCGGAACATGGGCACATCATTACCGCTGAATGATACCGTAACCCACTGAAACGCTTATGAGTGGCCATTAGGAGGAACTGCCCTGATCGCTTCAGCCAAGGCATAGTTCTCATTCACGGCAATGTCCGCCAGCACACAGCGAATAGAACTCAAGACTTGCTGCGGCAGTTTCGGTGGGTGGTTCGCAGTCATCACGCATACAGTTCCACCTCTTTCCACACTTAAAAGATCACTTGGGAGGGCGTCATTTCACATCGGATAAATGTGCCATCACTGCGTGGTTCAGTCACCAGGGACATGACTTTTATACTTACGGTGATTATGCTGAAAAATAGGGTATTGATTGAGATTTCACTTTGTATATTTGGTTGTGTACAATAAAGATATTGGGTTATGGACGTATCGACCTTGTAACCTTACTTTCTGATCCACCCTCCATTTTAGAAGTCTTTAAGAATTTCTTGAAAAATGTATTAAATATATACACAAGTTTCATACATTTTTGACTCAATTTTTGCCCCCAAAGTGGGGGGGGGGAAATATGGCTCCATTACCGCCTCCTAGATCCGGCCATGTATTAATATATTGTAGAATGTTATCAACTGCGTAAAATCTCATATGAAATCACCTTACACTGCAACAAATTTCAGAAATATGAATGCCTTTTAAAGTAAACTATGTTTTCTATAGTTTACTGTTATAATATATATATGTTACGGCTAAAGTGCAGAAAAGTTATTCTACAGATTATCTAGGTATTGTGCAGATTAACTAGGGTAATTCGTTAACGTGCGGAAAATTGTTTCATTTCTCAAATTACTTAGGTAATCTGCAAATTACCTGGATAATCTGCACATTACCTACTAGGCACTCGTTAAAGTGAAAACAAGATCTTTGCTGGAGCAACAGGAACGTTTCTGTACGCTTAAATTAACATAATGTTATTTATCTAGTGTCCGAGAGTAGAGTTGAAACCAGGGTCATCCCTCTGTCAACATGAATCAGTCGTCCGAATTATAAAAAACGCCCCCAAAATGAGCAGGCCAAGTGAGAACGAATCATTTTAGTGATTCGTTATCAAGAATGAATCACTTCGATTCGTTCTCACATGGCCTCCGCTCATCCGGGGCGTTTTTTTTATAATGCGGACGAGTGAATCACGTGACACGAAGATTCATATTCAAGAGATTCACCACTATGAGAGAAACAAACTTTTGAACTTTAACGATACGGAAGCCGTTAATGTGCACATTACCTAGGTAAAATGCGGAAAACTCTTGATTCCGCACGATAACGGAGCAAATCAGTTAATCTGTAGATTAGCTAGGTAATGTGCACATTAACGGCTTTCGAGCTTTAGCGGTAACATATATATAAATATAATATATATAAATCATAACTATGTTTTTTATTGTCAAAATCGAAGCGAAATCTCTCCCCTTCCACAAAGCAAAGGGTCAAGGTAACTTCGACGGTGGCATGTTTTTGTTTTGCTCGTGTGCATAACAGATGAACTTTAATTTTTTTTCTAACTCGTTTATATTCTTGATATTTTACTAATTTTAACTGATAAATTAAGCTAGCTGTTTGTTCTTACAGTTTTAGGCAAACAAATAATTGTGTAAAAGCATGTTAAAATTTATAGCTAATGCCCATTCGACAGCTATTGCCAAAAACGTTTTTGTACACAAAATCTTTGAAACCTGGACAGGCATATTTGCCTCTTGGCTATCAGATACACTCAATGAACATAGTTTTTCGTTTGAACTGAATCCCAATTTTAGTTATGATTTTTAAATTTGTTATTGATTACTGCTTCTAATTTTGTCTTAGACTGATAACGTATTCAGAAAAGTAAAAATATACGTATTTCTACCTTTCTAACCCAAATAAATATTTTAATTCATTTCCATGTTACTTTTACTTCTATTTATATTTATTCACTGTTGTAATTTGTAGCGTTAATTTTTTTTGTTTTTGCATTGTTCAAAATTGGAGAAGCAAATTTAAGATTCGAAATGATTGTATCTAATGCCTTAATAAATTTTAAAACTGCTTGACGTTTTCAATTATTCGAAGCCTGATTTTATGATTGCCATAATGGGAAAAACAGCGTTCATTTACCTAAATCAAAATTTGATTCGTTTTGCATTATTTCCAATGTTGTAAAACTAAAGGGACCGTTTTACGAGCTCTTAAATGTAAATAAAATATAACGCATTTGTTTGTGTTCTGCATAACCATGTTTTTAGGATTTACTTATAATGCTTGAAAGTGCATGAACATTTTTTGCTGACTAATGACTACAAACCTTTTTTCTCTGACTTCTTATATTTAACTGTTTTTTTTGTTGAAGATTTCACCCTTTTGTTTCGCTGCTCCAATATTTTTCTCTTTGTGAATGCTGATGTGACATTTCGTGACTCTGCCGATTCTCCGTTAGTCAGAATTTCTGCGAAATAGGGACTTTACTCGGAAGTATGCTATCCTACGATGACTTTTCACCTTCACAACCAATACCATTGTTCATGTTCATAAGAGGATCATTTATAGCGAATTTAGGCTATAACAAAGACATTGCTAAACCCTGCGTTTTTCGAGGGCTTACATGTAAAACGAAATACAGAATGCCAACCGCGCACCCGTTGGAAGAGAGCTAACGTCATCATGCTTTAGAAAAAAAAAACATCTACTGTGGTGTCCACGCGTGCCCAACCGGATAAGCTAATTATTTATATTAGATGATGATAAAAGCCTCCTCTTAGAGCTAATGAGAAGAACTTAATATTAATTACCTTCCTTCTCCTGATCAACTTAGGGCGGTAGCGCGCGAGCCTCGTAATCTGTAGTTCTCAGGTTCGAGTCACAGCTGGGCCATCGTTGAGATTTATCTCCGCAAAAGTACCCGCTCTGCCCATGGTCAGTAGGGGACACCTTTGGGCTTGTAAAGGCCGCTTTCCGCCGGATGGGACGTTAAGCCGTGCCCTTGACGGGAGGCCAGCATCTGTCTCCCAACAGCTGTTCCAGTGGGTCCCCTCCCGTAACCTTCTGTGAGCCTTCGGGGTCCATGTGACCTGGCCATTTAGTCCATGGTGTGCAAAAAAGTGCCGCTCAGAGGTAAAACTGCTCAATCTCAAGCAGAACTCCTATCTGCCCCCTCCCCCCCCCCCACAAACACACACTCCCAGACTTCAGAAAATTAACTTAAGTGTTACGAACAACATCATGGTACAGTCGCTCAAAAAAGTATCCGAACACTATGGTTGATTACAGAATTCATTAAAAATATCTGGCAAAGATTTTTTTAGAAATTAGTGATCTGACAACCTTCATGTCACGTGACACGAAGGTTGCCAAATCACTAATTTCAAAAAAAAATCGTTGCCAGATATTTTTTATGAATTTTGTAATCACCCATAGTGTTCGGATACTTTTTTGAGCGACTGTACATGAAATGTACAATGAATTCAAATATAATAAAATAAAAACATACTGAATTCCAAACTTTCCACTTTAGGCACTTCAAAAATCTGTTATCATACGCAAGTGAAAAGAATCATTAAAAAATCTCAACTTGCCACTGAAATTGATTTAAACAGTACTAAAAATTTCATTAAAAATCAGACTCCCTTCAGATTTCTCAGATGATTCATTCAATCCGAAATTAGTCAATTATGTGGTAATTTTTACCTCTCAAGAATCTTAAAAAGAATTTTATAAACTTCAGTAACAGTCTCATGTACGAAGTTTATGCTTTTAATAAAACACTAATATACGCAAAAGCAATATACTAGAAAAAAAATATCATTCTCTGACTGCAACTGGGCCCTGCAAACTGTGGACAAGAAATCATTTCTAACTATCTGGTAATATCTGTTACAAAATCCTGGAACTATACAGTTCAAACTCCAAAGAAATAATATAATCATTGCATCGCAAGTCATATCAATCTGATTGGCAATGGACCTGCAGGTAGTGAAAACTGCAAATAGTAGTAGCTAAAGTAATCCAATATTATAAAATCTCTCCAATATTATAAAATCAAAATAAGAAAAAGACTAGAAGAACGCATATCGCCTCTAGCGCATATGAGAATCTCGTTTTCAAAGAGAATGAAGTTTTTCCTTCACCTACTGTTTCATTCCTTAAAAGTTTTAATTTGAGATACCGGATGATGGGAAAAAATGCAAAGAATATTTTATTAGAAATTTAACAAACATAAAAGAATTCGTCTTTTAATTTTTAAATTAAGAATTTAAAAATTAACCAAGAATGGACTGCTGGCACACCGAGTACCTCCAGATGTGATAACTGTGGAGCCCCAAAGGACATCGACCCCAGAGGAGAACGTCGCCTCCGTCGACTGGTAAAGGACAATTAACGAGCAACAATGCAGCAATTGACTACTCAAATGAACGCTGGGGCATCCAGGTACATGCCTTCGATAACAGTAGAGCGAATCCTGTTTATGCATGGGTCTCCGGAGTCAATGCTGCGTAAAGGTGCCCATGTTAACCAGGTCCATCGGCAACGACGCCTGCAGTTTGCATGGGAATACCGTCATTGGACAGTGGAAAAGTGGAGAAAGGTTGCCTTCTCCGACGAATCGAGGTTCCTACTTCACAGAAGTGATTGGCGGTGGCAGATATGGCATCAGACACATGAGAACCAACATCCGGGCACGCTTGTCAGTCAAGTACAGGCCGGCAGTGGGCATGCCTGGGGGATGTTTTTCTGGTATGACCTGGGACCACTGGATTGGTCCCTGAACGCCAATGGCTACCTGTACATTCTCACTGACCACATGCATCTCTTCGTGTTGGACGTTTACCCTCGTGGTGATAGTGTCTACCAAAAGGACAACGTGACCTGCCTTGTCGCTATGGTAGTGCATGACTGGTTCCAGGAACACAACAGCGATGCCTCTGTTCTCCCTTGGCCAGCGAAATCGCCCTACCACAATCCCATAGAGCATTTGTGGGACCATTTGAATCGACAGGTTCAGCATGTGGACCCATAACCACATCATCTCAGGAACCTCCTGGAATGGGCACGTGTGCCTCTAGCAACCTTCCAGGGTCTCATTGTGTCCATGCCACGCAGTCTCACCACTGTCATCTGGGCCAAGGGTAGTTATTCCCATTATTAGGTAGGTGGTCATATTATTCTGATACGACTGTGTAATTATATATATCTTAAAACTCCTACCTTTTGAAGATTTTTGTGAAGAATTTGAAAAATGCAAATTATAACATTTCATTAGTACCAATGGAATTAAAAAAGAGTTTCTTCATCACCATTTTTCATTGTTTCCAATGGAAACTTCGTGACGTTCACATTTCATCACCAATATTTTATATTTCTATCATGAATACATGGTTGCAATAGTCATCTGAAATCTTGGTATTTTCAGTTTTTTTCACCGTTAGAGGCCGCAATTACAGTGTTCGAAAGATTCCAAAAGTGCGAATCATATTTTATCAATTCCTATCTAACCCAAAAGAGATTTTTTAATTTATCTCTAAAAAAAGAAAAAAACAATTATCTGCTAAAAAAAGTTTTCCCCCAGCCGTCATGCCCCTCTAATATATTTATTTTTATTTATTATTGCATTTTTATTATATTTTTGTTGTTGTAAATATTTATATGTATTAAGTGTGTTTTTGGAAGTGCTGTTGTCGGGATGTGACTCACGCGCTGTTAGTTTCGGGTCTGAGCTGGCTGCCTGCACAGGCTGATAAGTCAAAATACCTTTTACAACCATTTACAACTAGCCTCGGGCACGAGCGGAGCGTTGGAGACGAGCCGGGCAATAATAAACAGCAGTCTTGAGCGTTGCTGTCAATCAGGCAGGACATTTGAACATGCTTCAAGGGATACCGCTCTTACTCAAACAAAACCCTTAAGGAGAGGGTTCGATTCTATCTGAGAATCAAGGTTTGGTTCTTGGTGACCAAGTACAGTTCTATGGAACTGGGGTGAGTTCTATATATATGAGGTGAGTTCACTGCATAATTGTTTGCAGCAGGAAAGCAGCAAAGGCCTACGGAGTGGAGCGCATCCACAGCACGTGATTGTATGTATAAACGTGAATAAACTGTGTAGTCGCTATACAATTCTCGTGCGTGAATTACTTGGCGCAGCAAGTTTGAGGCATACGTCGGTACGGGTGTAACACCCGCGAACCTATTATTTCATCTAAGCAATGGTAAATCTAATCAAGGCACTAATAGTTCGTCCTCTCCTACAGAGTGGTTAATCGTTCGCCATCTCAGCGCACGACACCACCCTGGGTCTAAGGCGCTAACCCATTGTTGGCAATTGAAATTCCGTGTTCTTCACATTCCACCACCAAAATTTCAAATTTGTAGCATAAATACATCGATTGCATCATTCGTTTTAAATTTTAGAATTTTAAAATTTTTCCACCGTTAGAGGGCACAATCATGATTTTAGGAAGATTTCAAAAGAGTCGATCATAATATTTCATCAACTCCCCTCTAACCCTCTGCTGAAGCAAAAACTTTGCGTTTCCCACCCCTCAGGGTCTAAAGCGCCAACTCATTGTTGACAGTGGAAGTTTCGTGACCTTCACATTCCGCCACCAAAATTTCAAATTCTTCGTGTTCAACATTCGTTTGAAATTTTGGAATTTTCAAAAATTTGCACCGCTAGAGAACCTAATTATAGCTTTAGAGAGATTCGGAAAGTGCATATCGTAATATTTCATCAATACCTATCCAACACAAAAATAATTTTTAATTTATCTCTGTAAATACAAAAGTTCGATTTCTACAGTTAGAAGGACAGACAGACGACAAAGCGAAACTATTATCTCATTTTTTTTTTTTGAAAACGAGATAATTACTGGAAAAGGAATTAAACAGTCAGAAGAATCACAGAGGGAAAGTAAACAATCTTTCCAAAAAAATCTAGACCAAATTCTTCTATGAGGGTAGGTTTCGTCATACTTATCTCAAAGATAAGATAGATAGATAATTTTTATTTCAGATAATGTTTTACAGTATACAAAAACTTTTGAGGTCTCACAAGAGCAGGCTCGTTCGTGAGATCTCAATATAGAAACAATTTCAATTGAAAACATCAGTCGTCACATTGAATAATACACAAAAAAAAAACGAAAACAACTCAAAACAAAAAATTTCGAGTAATCCAGAAGTGTGAAAGTCAGAAAATCAGAAACATTCAATATCCATGTTACATATAAACAGTTATAGTACATTAATGCAAAAAAGTTTCCACATCATCCAGTTTCAAAATGTATTTCTTGAGAACTTTAGAAAACAAACGATAATTCGTGATATTTTTCATGCTGACTGGGAGAGAGGAAAGAAATTTCGGTGCTAAATACAAATAATAGTGCCTAAAAATTTCCTTATGTAATGCAGGCATTTCATAATTTACGTTTTTATCTCGTCGTAATTGGTAATTATTCGTGTCAGTTTTAATGCTATCATTTCTAAAGTAAAAGTATTTAATTATTTCGAAAAAATAATCATAGCGTAAAGGCAAAATTCCTGTTTCTCGAAACAAAGATAATGAAGGTTGCGTTTTTGGGCTTTTAGTTAATAAGCGAATAAATCTCTTTTGCACCACTAAAAGTTGTTTAAAATTATTGAAATACATGCCTCCCCAAGATTTTATACCATATGTTAATTGAGAATGGATGAATGCATAATACAGTGTACACACAAATTTAAATGAAACTAAATGTCTTACGAGATATAAGCGGGCCAGGTTACGGATGACCTTTCTTTTAACCCATGTTACATGCACTTTCCAAGTTAGGCCTGCATCAATCCAAATACCTAAATATTTCACTGACGGCACAAAAGGAATTTGAGGACAATTACAGTGACTTTTCGATGAACAATTTGTATCATGATATTTCAATTTATTGCGGTGCAAAATATCAGTAACAGAACTATTTTTCTTTAAGTAGAAAAAAACTGCATTTACCTGTTAGGTTAATGGAATCTAGATCATTAATGTAAATAATAAATAATAAGGGACCCAGAACAGATCCCTGGGGCACTCCGTATTCAACTTTAGTCCAAGCACTGTATGTATCTTTTATTTTTACTCTTTGCCTTCTGTTAGCTAAATAACTGCGAAACCAATTCAATGCCACTCCTCTAACTCCAGCAGCTTGTAATTTTTGTATTAATTTTTGATGATTTACCGTATCGAATGCTTTTTTAATGCACAGAAAGATTGTTAATGCATGATCACTGTTATTCATAGCTGTGTAAATCGTATTTGTTACCTGCAATAATGCATCATCCGTACCCATTTTTTTTTCTCTAAACCCAAACTGATTGCTACTGAGAAAACATTTTTTTCCAGATATTCATATAATTTATTTTTCACTATTTTTTCAAACATTTTAGATATTACTGAGAGTAATGCAATAGGTCTATAATTCCCTAATTCCTTTGGGTCATCGTCTTTAAAAATAGGAACAATAGTAGCTTTTTTCAAAACATCAGGGAAAATTTCTTGCTCAATGGATAGATTAAATAGATTTACAAGTATTTCGATAAATTTTTCTCCCAACAGATGAATTATTTCTGCGGTTAAGCCATCAAAACCTGGAGATTTATTTTTTGGTTGAAGTAAAATTTGAGTCCTAATATCTTTAGCTATTATTGGCGTTAAGAAGAAAGTTGATGCTTTTCCGTCTCCTTCCCAATCAGCATTTGTTTGAACTAAATCTTTGTTCAAATTCCGTGCAATTCCGGCAAAATAATCATTGAAGAAATTTGCAAATTTACAAGGGTCTTCATCATATTTAATTAACTCGTTTTTACTTTTAATTGTACGGCGATAGTTTTCTTTCTCTTTAAAGTTACCACATATTTCATTTATTACATTCCACTGCTTTTTCTGATTTTTACCTGCTTTGGAAAATTTATTAGTAAAGTATTGTGTTTTTGTTTCCCTTATGGCACTAGTAACAAAATTTCTGTATCGAGAAAATGACAGTTTAAGCGACATATCTATAGGATTTTTCTTCATTTCCTTATACAGAGAGTTACGATAATTTATTAAAATTGCTAATTCATTTGTCATCCACGGTTTAATTTTCTTAAAACGTTTTTTCTTTACTTTCGTTGAATCATCAATTAAATGGCATAGTGTATCAATTAAATTTTTAAAAGGAGCATTAACAGAGCCGTCAATATATATATCATCCCATTTTATATTTGCAATTAAGTTCGTTAATCTTTTTAAATCCACCATTTTTATTTCATCATTTTTTAATTTTTGTTCAATTTTAATATCTAAATTAACCTTAACTAAGCAGTGGTCTGTAATTCCAATGTCATCCAGAAATATATTACCATTATATAAATCTTTGGTTCTAAGAAATACATGATCAATACATGTAGACGAATTCTCCGTAATTCTGGTTGGCTCTTCTATCATATTAAGTAAACCATTTTCTGCTAATAATCCAATATATTCATCAGTGTTTGTGTTGTCATTTAATAAGTTAATATTAATATCTCCAAGATAGAGAATATTAAGGGTATCAAGTGATTCTAGGATTCCGTTTAATTCGGAAATGAAATTAAATACATTTTCAGAAGGAGATCTGTATACAGCCATTAATGTCCACTCTTTGTTTTCAATTTCAAGTTTTATAAAACCGCAATGTCTGCGCAATTCATTGTGATTGGTTGCTGTATAGCATCGATGTCGCAGCTAACATAAATTAATACTCCACCTGATCTATAATCATCCCTACAAAATGAGAAGCACTTGTAACCGTCTATTTTGTACAGTGAGACTTCCCAGGAGTAGATCCAAATTTCTGTCAATATAATTAATCTTGGTCTTTCCTGAAAAGTCCCCAAGTACGTCAAAAATTCATCAAAATGTGCTCTAGCACTGCATATATTAAAATTTTTCCTTAAAAGAAACAACAAACGAATATGTATGAATTAGGTAATGTCCAAAAGGTGTTTCATATATACAATTGCTCAAAAAAGTATACGAACACTATGGTTGATTACAGAAGTCAGAAAAAATATCTGGCAACGATTTTTTTAGAAATTAGTGATCTGGCAACCTTCGTGTCACTTTTTCTGAATTCTGTAATCAACTATAGTGTTCGGACATTTTTTTGAGCGACTGTACTATTAAACTAAAGCAATTGACTTTCGACTGATAATTAAAAATTTTCAACGTATATCAGGAACTAAATATTTTAGAATTTACTTAAAATAGCTCATTAGCTGAAAATATTAAAAATGAGAGAAAAATACACTAATAGTATTCTAACTAAATTCTTACATGACACGAGACTTAAAAACATTATTTAAACATCTAAAATGTAACAAAAGAAATTGTTGATTTTTTTTTTTGCCTTTTGCTTCTTCCTTTGCTTTTCTTGCATTCCTTCACTTCTCCTAGCAATAGCAGAATTATTTCTCGTTTTGTGTGCCATTAATAAAAGGATTTCGAAACTGGGAAAAAGACAATGTTAAACATTGCTTCATCATAAAATGTCATATGGACAATGACTTTTGGAACGACAATTCTTAGGAGTTACAGGACAGGCAGACTGTCCAATAGAAATTTATAGGGCATACAAAAAATATTTTCTGAGTTTTGATAAATAGGGTATTATTTTCAGGTAGATATCAGGCAAGATAGAAAGAGTGTTATTAAAAAATATTTTATCGGAATTGTTTGGACGGTATTGAAAACTTTAATAAAAAAATTATTAACAATTTGAGATTTCTTATATTCAGTATTGAATTTTTTCTGCATTCCTTCGACTTAACCAATGCAGAAAATAACATTTTTATTAATGCAAAAAGAGGCAATGCTCTTAGCATTGATAAAATATTGTGGCATTGCACTTGTAACAATTCATAAATAATGCATTACTATGATTCATATCTTTAATGGGTTTTTACTGATACTACGTTTTTCTTTTATTCATACTACATATGCAATTTTTTTCTGTTTTCTTAGTAAAAACCGTTTGATAGAAGAGACTGACGTGTTTTGCAAGGTTTCTCTGCAATCTGCCTAGCTTCAAAATCCAATAATGAACACTGAACTTAAGGAAATTTATCGTTGAATTTTTAAATTTAATAATCGAAATTTTTTAATTTTGGAGATGATGTTTCAATTCGAGAAAACCTTTCGGAAATTCATTACTGAAAACTTACGAATGCGTTTACTCTTCGGAGCTTGTCATTGATTATTTAATATATAACTGTTTTTAGAAAAGCAAATAAATGTTATTATTATTAAAAAAATTAATGTTTGTTTTAAAAATAAATTTGATTTATTTTTCTTTACATATCTTTCTGTTGACTTTCATTTGTCAGTTTGTGGATTTGTAAAACTGCTATATCCAGCATATTATATTTTCAAAGCAATATATCCCCATTCTTTTTTACCCATATAAAAGAAGATAGTTTCACTATATCTTCCGAACGCGAAGGAACTTGTCAAATTGTGACGCTGGATGTTCTATTAAAAATTATCCACCGTCTGTTCTTAAAACCTTAAAAATGCTAATGATTGTTCTTATATATATCTCCCACAGTTGTAAAGTGTCTTTTCAGGGAGGGAATTGCCAAAGGAATTGCAAAACATTCACACATAATAGAATCTTTAAATTTCAAATATGTCTTTTTATACTTTTTTTAATTTTGGAAAAGAGTAGTACAAATCTCATTGAACTTTGTTTATTTTGATCTTATTGATCAAAATAATAAAAAAAATCTTATTGATGCTTTATTGTTTTTTTTTCTTTTTGAACCAAAGAGAAAGCTATTTTGCAGTATTAAACTATGCTTCTAGGAAAAATAATTTAGCATTATTTTTATAATTAATACTTATGTGAATTCATTTTATCTCACTAAATTTACAATAAGAAAAATTCATACTCGAGCAGCTGCTTGCCACAGAGGTCTGACAGGATCCCGTCAGTATAATAGAGAAAATCTGTGACAAAGGCAGAAAGACAACACAAAACTGAAACATTCTTAACTGGGGCTTGAACCCAGGTCTCTTTGATAGTAGCCACCCACACTAACCACTTAGAAGTTTGCTTAAAATTTCGTCATCCTGATGGTAGAATAGTTGCTGTACTTACCTTTAGTATTGAGCCCTGGATAAGAATCGGCATTTGTCTTCATAGTTGTCTTTCTAGTAAGATCTTGTCGTGTCTTCTCGCATCTTTTCTGACATTTTATACATACATGTGTCAAATTTTTTCTCGGATTTAAAAACGTAACCTAGATTGTTTTTACCTCTGAGTAGGATTACATTTGGACACATAATGAGATAAACATCCAGGTCACAAAGATTTCAGCGGTTCGAAGATTGGGAAGGGAATTTTTAATTCACAGAGACGTTATGGTAGCTAGGAAGTCGCTGGAACTATGCACTAATCCTCATCATCCGGTCTGATGATGCATAGAACCGGCCAGGCCTAGCACCTAATGTCCGACCCTGCCTTCTTGTGGTGCAGGCCGTTAATACCTTTCAAAAGAGATATTCTTGTGGAATGGAACGGAAGGGGACGTCTGCCAGATCAGTGTAACCTATTGATTGGACAATTATGGCTAATTTTGTTTCTGCCCTCTGAGGAGTGGTCAACAACACAAGGTCCTAGTGCTCATCATATATACCAACCTGAACCGAATAATGGTTCTGAGCTTGATTATGGATACCGAATTTGCTGCACTGGTGGGCTTCTGTGGAGGGATAATCTCCCATTGTATTTTCTGTTTCATTGTGGGTTGACAGCCCCAAGTCAATAGCTTCATAGGATGTGTTTTATTAGATGGTGGATAATCCTGAGCAGAGGTCATCGCAGGCACCTGAACTCTTTCTTCTACGGGCATTGTCAAATTCTATATTGGAGGAAGTCTTCAAGTGTAGATGGCTTCAGCTTTTAGTAGTGGGGGAACGGGTCTTTGCCCATGCCTGCGATTAGGGGACATTTTGATCGGCATTCCCTCTCTCAATAAACGTAGTTTCTTTAACCATCCAACTAAATATTTCCTCTCCATAGGTAGTTGGAATGTGAAGACACTGCACAGAGATTATTCTCTTGATGTCATCACATAAGAATTCCACCTGTATAATTTAGACATTCTTGGCTGGCAAAAGACCAAATGGATGGTAAATGTTTCTGAAACAATAAACATTTCTCAAGAATCTGCCTGAGTGAAAATATCTGATCTACACATCCCCTACCCACTTCTGAATCCACATTGCTCATCATGCAATTGACTGTCAACCAGATTCTTAATTCTATTAAGCACAATCATGGAAAGAACTTTACCTGGAACAGAGAGTAGGAGGATTCCCCTATAGTTATCACAAGAACTGCGATCACCTTTTTTTTTAAAATAGGGATAATAATAGCTCTGGTAAAATCCTTAGGAACCATGCCTTTATCATAAACGATATTCAGAATTTCAGTCATCCATGTGGTAACCGAAACATTCCCAACTCTAAGTATTTATGTAGCAGTTCCATCTACCCCTGAGGATTTATGCAGTTTAAGTTTAGAAATAGCCAAATTAACTTCAGATTGTGTTATAGGGCCAACATTAAAGCCACCAATGCATTTGACATCATTACAAACAATGGGAGTAGAACTAATCACATTGTTTAGAACATCACTGATCAGTGAAATGCTCAGCCCACCTATCCATGACAGAATCCTCACATTCTATAACCTTACCTTGTTTATCCTTCAATCCCTATATACTTGACCGTTTTCTACGACACAAAATATTAACTATATGGCACAGTTCTCTGCTGTTGTGCTGTCTAACTGACTTCTCGGATTTGTCCACAAGCCATCAAGTCAAAATTTCTTATCAGCTGCCAACTGATCCTTTGCATGTTTATTAAGCTTACTCTAATGATTTCTATTAGGACTAGTAGTGGTAATGATTAAAGACATTCCTGAACTTCTCTCAGAAATAAGCTGAATCCCTGGCCTTATCACTGGATTTGATTTTGGCTCCTCTCCTTTTACCCAAAATAGTACGTCAGTTTCAAGAAAAGCCTTTTAAAATGACCCCATTCTTCCTCAACTTCAGCAGTAAGCAAACCATGACTATCATAATGACTAAGTAACCTATCATGGTAAGCTTTAGCTATAACTGGGTCTTTCAGAGCTTCAGAATTAAAGGTAATTTTTTAACTTAGCACAACACATCTTAAGTTTAAGTTGCAAGACACTTTTAACAAGGTAATGGTCCGATCCAATTTCAGTTCCCCTATATGACCTGATATTCCTAACAGAACTAGCCCATTTGCTATTAATTGATATATAATCAATCATATTCTTATGCAGCCCATCAGGTGAAACCCATGTGTACTTATGTATGTCGCGGTGTTTGTAATAAGTATTAGTTATTCTGAAACCATTGAGTTTACTTACCTGTAGGAGACGTTGCCCATTGCCATTGCAGCTACCAATACCAAAAGGGCCTATCACCTCTTCCAAAAGGTCAGAGTCAGTACCAATTTTAGCATTGAGGTCACCTAGAACAAGGGTAATATCTCCTTTCTTGACAGAATTTAAAATATCCTGCCAATATTTGGCAGCCAAGGATATCTAAATTATACAGGTCACACAATAATTCCACCTGTATAATTTAGATATCCTTGGCTGGCAAAAGACCAAATGGATGAATAAAGGTGAGCTTCTTAAAAATAATCTTAAATTTCTCTTTTCAGGGAGAGAAGATATAAGCATCTCCAAGGCGTAAGTTTTACTTCTCAGCAGACACGCTAGTGATGCTCTTCTAGGATATGAGTGCATTAATGAAAGGTTTCTTACTGCAAAATTTCAGACAAGCATTAAAGACTTCAATGTTATCTGCTGTTATGCTCCCACTGAGGATGGCGATGAGAATGAGGAGGATAGGTTTTATGGACCAATTCAGGATATTTTAAATTCTGTCAAGAAAGGAGATATTACCCTTGTTCTAGGTGACCTCAATGCTAAAATTGGTACTGACTCTGACCTTTTGGAAGAGGTGATAGGCCCTTTTGGTATTGGTAGCTGCAATGGCAATGGGCAACGTCTCCTACAGGTAAGTAAACTCAATGGTTTCAGAATAACTAATACTTATTACAAACACCGCGACATACATAAGTACACATGGGTTTCACCTGATGGGCTGCATAAGAATATGATTGATTATATATCAATTAATAGCAAATGGGCTAGTTCTGTTAGGAATATCAGGTCATATAGGGGAACTGAAATTGGATCGGACCATTACCTTGTTAAAAGTGTCTTGCAACTTAAACTTAAGATGTGTTGTGCTAAGTTAAAAAATTACCTTTAATTCTGAAGCTCTGAAAGACCCAGTTATAGCTAAAGCTTACCATGATAGGTTACTTAGTCATTATGACAGTCATGGTTTGCTTACTGCTGAAGTTGAGGAAGAATGGGGTCATTTTAAAAGGCTTTTCTTGAAACTGACGTACTATTTTGGGTAAAAGGAGAGGAGCCAAAATCAAATCCAGTGATAAGGCAGGGATTCAGCTTATTTCTGAGAGAAGTTCAGGAATGTCTTTAATGATTACCACTACTAGTCCTAATAGAAATCATTAGAGTAAGCTTAATAAACATGTAAAGGATCAGTTGGCAGCTGATAAGAAATTTTGACTCGATGGCTTGTGGACAAATCCGAGAAGTCAGTTAGACAGCACAACAGCAGAGAACTGTGCCATATAGTTAATATTTTGTGTCGTAGAAAACGGTCAAGTATATAGGGATTGAAGGATAAACAAGGTAAGGTTATAGAATGTGAGGATTCTGTCATGGATAGGTGGGCTGAGCATTTCACTGATCAGTAATGTTCTAAACAATGTGATTAGTTCTACTCCCATTGTTTGTAATGATGTCAAATGCATTGGTGGCTTTAATGTTGGCCATATAACACAATCTGAAGTTAATTTGGCTATTTCTAAACTTAAACTACATAAATTCTCAGGGGTAGATGAAATTACTACGGAAATGCTTAGAGCTGGGAATGTTTCGGTTACCACTTGGATGACTGAAATTCTGAATATCTTTTATGATAAAGGCTTGGTTCCTAAAGATTTTACCAGAGCTATTATTATCCCTATTTTCAAAAAAAGGTGATCGCAGTTCTTGTGATAACTATAGGGGAACTCTTTCGTTCGAACTGTTGATGAGCCTGGTAATAGAGTAGGTTTGGTGATAAACAGAGAGAAAACTAAAATGATGAATATTTGTCAGGCAAGCTGTGATTCAGTTAATCTGAATGGTTGCAGTCTTGAGAAGGTGTCACAGTTTAATTATCTTCGGAGCTATGTAACAGATACTAGTGATGTGCGACAAGAGATTAACAGCCAAAAAAGGATTGCTTCCGGGACTTTTAGGAATCTATGGAGAGTGTGGAGAAATATCGTATACACCTAAAGACTAAAATTAGACTGTATAACAGTTTTGTTTTTTCAAGGATTAGTTATGGTAGTGAAACTTTGACGTTTTGTAAACAAGATGACAGGAAACTAGATGCTTTTGATTCTAGATGCTTACGCAGTATCTTGGGTATTAGGTGGTTCAACTTTATAAGTAATGAAGAGGTTAGGCAAAGGAGTCGGCAACCTCCTCTGAGCAGTGTATTGTGTAGAGAGACACTCTGTTGGTTTGGCCATGTTGCCGGTGTGAATAATTATATGTTAGCGAATAGATTTATGAAATGTGTATCTAAAGGCCTCAGAAAGAGGGGGAGATCTGGAATGTGACGGTCAGACAATGCCAAACAGAACCTTTTTAGAATTTGCGTGCATGGCCAGTTGCAGCAGATGTAGCTCAGGACAGATATGCTTGGAAAACTAAATTGCACAATCTGGTTGAATCTCCATAGCACATGGCTGTTTGAGGATGATGAGTATGATGATGATGATATTCACAGACGAGTCCCAATTCTGTTTCGTCATTACAGATTGCTGTTTGTCCTCATGTCGTCGTCAACGACATGAGCAAGCCATTCCATTTGCCAGCATACATCTCCGCACCGTGGTACAATTATATGGGATGGCATCCGGACACCTCTGTTCCATGTGTGTGGTAATGTTTCGTCTAACAGCGATACGTTACATCAATGATATTTTTAATCATGTGGCACGACCCTTCCTTACCACCATGCCTGGACTGATTCTGCAGCAGGATAGCAACATCCCACACCCTGCACGTGCAATGGTGAATAGTCTCCAAGGTGTGGACATTCTCACATGGCCATCATACTCCCGGACGTGTCGCCCATTCAGCATATGTGGGACCTTATTGGTTGCCACCTTCGCTAGGTTCCTTCGGCTGCGAACCTAGTACAGTTACGTGCCCATTTGGATGCTGTTTGGAACGCCATACCTCGTCACCATTAACCATCTGACTGATGGAATGCCAAGACGTCTACAGGCTTCTATAACCGTCCTAGGTGAATCTGCTGATGAAACTGATGAATCTGCAATAAACGCATGTACTCTCATGTTCCTTTTTTTGAAAATTTGCGCACAGAGCTATCTTCATAGCTTCTATCCTGTCAGTTTCGATCGTATAATCACTTCCTTCGCTGTGTTGCGATTTCCACTTTGACCAGTGTATATTGTATTACTAGAGAAATTTTAATGCAATACATATGAAACCAAAAGTTTGGTAAAGTTAAAATCCACGATTACGTCGAGTGGCATTAAGTCTAAAAGTAACTCTAATCATGAACTAGAAAGTTAATTTTGTCTAATAGAGGAGATTCAACATACTTATTTGAAGAAATTAAGATTTAACTTTGTTGTGACGATTTTTGCATCCTACGTATAACTCTGATTATTTCGGTATTTTTTCCCTATTTTCGAAGTTCTGCAGTTGGGTCTTGCAAACGAGAGATGCTTGTATTCTCGCACACAAATGCAGTCGACGCTGCAGAAGCCATGGTGAGATGGGAGGGGAGGGGCTCAGCCATCAGAATAAACCAACCAACATGCGAGTGCTACCTAAACAAGTGCGATGTGAACCAATGAATGTGCGGCTGATGATTTGATTGGCAGGAGTGAAGTGAATACCTTAATCATGAATTAAAGTTAATTTTGCTCTAAAAAAGAAAATTAAATAAATTTAGCTGCAGAAATTAGGAGTTTTATTCTGTTTGTTACAATTTTATGCATCCTATGGTAGAACACGATTTGTACCATGTCACCTGACAACTGTTCAAACTTGGCCATCACTATGGTAAAAATACACTACAGACTCCTTTCTGCCCAACTTTCTTTGCTCCTTTGTGAATCATGGTACAGTCGCTCAAAAAAGTATCCGAACACTACGGTTGATTACAGAATTCAGAAAAAACATCTGGCAACGATTTTTTTACAAATTAGTGATCTGGCAACCTTCGTGTCACGTGACACGAAGATTGCCAGATCACTAATTTCTAAAAAAATCGTTGCCATTTGTGTTTTCTGAATTCTGTAATCAACCATAGTGTTCGGATATTTTTTAATATATATAATGCGTATGAATATATAATGCAATGAATATGGAGCGTGTGCAGTTACCGTTCCCAGCAAACTGGAGCGGTTGCGGTTAATGTTCACAGCACATTGGATCGTGTGAGCTCACAAAGACCTGGATCGTGTGGGCTCACTCACGGAAATATTGAGCGTGTGCAGTTACCGTTCACAGCAAACTGGAGCGGTTGCGGTTAATGTTCACAGCACTTTGGATCGTGTGAGCTCACAAAGACCTGGATCGTGTGTATCTCACGGAAATATTGAACGTGTGCAGTCACCGTTCACAGCAAACTGGAGCATGTGCAGTAACTGCACACGCTCCAGTTTGCTGTGAACGGTAACTGGAGCGTGTACAGTTGCTGTACACGCTCCAGATATTTTTTCTGAATTCTGTAATCAACCGTAGTGTTCGGATACTTTTTTGAGCGATTGTACGGTTGCCACATCTATCTCTAGTATATATGGAACTGTGGTGGGACCCGAACATCCGATCTCATTCATACTCATATTATTTGGTGATGATTGACTGACTCTATTTCAATGAGGAAGGATACCTAACACATTATCGGAAGTCGTGGGTTCGGATCCCATTCCTACCAAAACCCAATTTTCCCGCTAAATCTTCACTTGTCTTAAAGTCAGTGTGGTTTGCAATGGCGTTTTTTTTTTCAAATTCGTATGCACAATAAATATTTTTTCAACTAGTTTTATAGAAGAGGAAGCATTTATTTTAACAAAGAGGGAGTGGTGTGTGGGTTAACGGAGATAAATCTCAAAGCTGGCACATCTGGGTTCCGAACTTGGAAAAATTAGATTTCAAGCCTGGTACTTTATCGGCTGAATTAAATTCCGTCTCCACTAATCGAGCAAAATCACTCAGAGGCGTAACACGGAAACAATTAACATATTGCACTTCATTCTTATCAAAGAAAAAAAAAATCATGCCAATATTCATGTTGTTGGCAATGCGATCAAGGCCAGAACGAAACAGTTCCCATTGATCATTATCTCCACCAACTGAACGAAATAGGAAAGGCGTTCTTATTAGAATGAAATGCTAGAGAAAACATTCATGCGATATCCATCAGAAAGATGAACTGCAGTAGATACACCACCAGAAGTCCTTGTAGTCACAGAAGAAATATTCGATAAGAGTGTTCCTATGATATATTATTTATTAATAACGTATTGTATATCAATTATTGATTGATCTTGTTCCTTTCTTCATAGGCAGAAAGAAACACGGAAAACATGACCTTGTCTTTTCCAATTGTTTTTGCCTTATGATGAGGAATGCATTAAGGTTAAGTGATGCTGTGAATCCACAATTTTAGATGCATCCTCTTCTTTCTCGAATACCTCTCCAGGATAATTTTTTTTATCAGAAATAAGTCATAATTAAGTGAAATGAACTTATGTCGAAACTTTATTATTTAAGTCTGAATTTTTATAGAATCATGTGCCATGACATCATAATATAAATGTTTTACCTCCTACCTGAGACAGGGTTGGTTTGTTTTACCTCTGAGCGGCACTTTTTTGCACACCATGGGCTAAATGGTCAGGTCATAGGGACCCCGAAGGCTCAGAGAAGGTTGGGGGAGGGGACCCACTGGTACAGCTGTTGGGAGACAGATGGTAGCCTCCCGTCAAGGCCATCCAGCGTGTTCTTTAACGTGCACAGGGTATGGCTCTCCCGCACACGAGGCCACGGCTTAACGTCCATTTAACGGACGGCGGTCTTTCCAAGCCCATCGGTGTCCCCTACTGACCGTGGGCAGGGCGGGGAATTTTGCGGAGATAAATCTCAACGCTGACCCAGCTGGGACTCGAACCTGGGACCTGAGACAGGGAAAAGAGTTCAGATTCAATAGGTCAAGGGAGCCAAAGAAAAAAAGAGTGGGCTGTTGTTGTTTCAGCATTGGACAGCACTTTTTTTTTCGCAGATAATGGACTAAACAGTCATATCACAAAGACCCCTAGGGCTCAAAATTGGGTAGGCGAAAGAGTCCACTGGCAGTTAAACACCTACTTCAAGGCCATCCAGAGTTTTTTTTTTTTGAGGTGCATACGGTGTGGCTCTTCTGCACGAGACGCCATTTCTTAACGAACTTTATCACAGTGGAGTTTAGAGGAGAAATTTTTAACTCAGGCGTAGTCAGGACTTGAGTCTGATAACATCAGATTACCAGCTTGTCATCAGCCTAGAAAAAATAAGCAAGGGGAAGATGCGTTAAAGAAAAAAATAAGGCTTTAGGGGTAAAAATCGAAAAAGAGTATAGGAGTGTACACTGAACTAAAAATTAAAATACACTCTTCATCAAAACATTTGCGTCACCCAGAAGAAATATCGTGCGCTGTAGGATGGAGTGACGAGTTGGGTTGTTTTACCTCTGAGCGGCACATTTTTGCACACCATGGGCTAAATGGCCAGGTCACATGGACCCCGAAGGCTCAGAGAAGGTTGGGGGAGGGGACCCACTGGAACAGCTGTTGGGAGACAGATGGTAGCCTCCCGTCAAGACCATCCAGTGCATTCTTTAACGTGCACAGAGTATGTCTCTCCCGCACACGGGGTCACGGCTTAACGTCGCATCCGACGGACAGCGGCCTTTCCAAGCCCATCGGTGTCCCCTACTGACCGTGGGCAGGGCGGGGAATTTTTGCGGAGATAAATCTCAACGCTGACCCAGCTGGGACTCGAACCTGGGAACTACAGATTACGAGCCTGGCACGCTACCGACTGAGCCACCCCCGGATGGAGTGACGAGGCAATCATTTATGTAATTGAGCATGTGGGGGAGCGGGGATGGGGTTAACTACTCGAGTCTCTGACTGTCGAGGACTTCTTTAGAAAATATGCATTGCTCAGATCATAGAGGTAGGAAGAGGGAGAGGCGCCCTATCACGTGAAAACTGTAGTCGAGCGTCGCCATATTGCTCCTACTCGTTGCGTAATATCACCGTGCTAACGAACGAACAGATTCTGTTAAATAAATATGTACAGTCGCTCAAAAAAATATCCGAACACTATGGCACACGTGACACGAAGGTTGCCAGATCACTAATTTCTAAAAGAGTCGTTGCCAGATATTTTTTCTGAATTCTGTAATCAACCATAGTGTTCGGATACGTTTTTGAGCGACTGTACATGCGTAGCATATGAATGCGCTAATAAGCCTATGAAAAAGATAATAGGGTTAACGTTTCATAGATAAGAAGTAATGTAAAGTTTTTCTTTCTAAATTGAACATTGTTTCACTATTTCAAATTGTTTATGACAATAGCGTAGTAACGACTTCCAGAAGAGGGGTGCAGAATTTTCTCTGCTGTTAGTGTAAACTGATGTAATAAAGGTTTATTGTAAATTCATCGAAAGAAAATAAAAGCAATAAACCGGGGAGAGGACTTAATACATACATTATCTGCGATTTTCTGCTCCTGACGTACCCTACCGAGTTGGGTTGTTTTACCTCTGAGCGGCACTTTTTTGCACACCATGGGCTAAATGGCCAGGTCACATGGACCCCAAAGGCGCAGAGAAGGTTGGGGGCCCACTGGAACAGCTATTGGGAGACAGATGGTAGCCTCCCGTCAAGGCCATCCAGCGTGTTCATTAACGTGCACAGGGTATGGCTCTCCTGCACACGGATCCACGCCTTAACGTTCCATCCGACGGACGGCGGCCTTTCCAAGCCCATCGGTGTCCCCTACTGATCGTGGGCAGGGCGGGGAATTTTGGGGAGATAAATCTCAACGCTGACCCAGCTGGGACTCGAACCTGGGAACTACAGATTACGAGCCTGGCGCGCTACCGACTGAGCCACCCCCGCCCCTACCCTACCGAAACGATAGCAATTTCAACGTCATGTCAATAAGAATCTAATTTTGAAGCTCTGTAACTTCTAAATTATGCATTTAAAGGAAAAATGTCACTCAAGATAAAATAAAGAGCATAATAAAATGCATTTAGATCTCGATTTAAACCAATATTCTTTCAATCTTTTAAGAGTTATGGAGACTGGAATATTTAACGAAACATTATCTTCCCGTTTTGTCATGGAGAATCTAACTTCGAAACTCTATAACTAAGTTACAATGTGCATTTAATGGAAACACGTGACTGAAAATAAAGATCATAATCAAATATATTTAAATCCCCATTTCAGTATTTAAAGATAAATGGAAGTTTGAATATTTCATAACAGTAAAGCATCATGATTTTGCCTCGGAAATTAAAACTTAACAAGTGTTGCTTCAAACCATTTAATAAAATATACATTTTTGAAGTTGGCATAATTATTTTTCAGTGGTGAAAAATATGAAAGCTTTTTTTTATTTGTCAAGATAATTTCTTAAATATTCCGGCTTCCAGATCTCTTTAAATATTAAAAGAATATTGTTGAAAATTGAGATTTAAATAGATTCAATTGCATTCTTTATAATCACTTTTTTATTGAATGCATAATTTAGAAATTAGAGTTTAAATATGCATGATCAAAGTTTTAAACAGGAATCAATACGTATTTAATTTTCATCTTTAAATGCACCTAACATTCCTTCGGCCACGTCTAAATGTAATAGAGCATTCTTTAATTTCACGCATTTTATTCGCAAAGAGAAATTATTACCTTTGTTAATAAAAAATATTTTGTCTTTATGCAAGATATTTCGATATTTCAATTTATTCTCAACATTAAAAACTTTTGATTAAACAATAATACAGATTTAAAATTGGGGAGGGGGGATTTAACATATTCTATATCAGGCAAAATGTTTCATTTGGTGTATTTGTTACAAACTTTAAGTTAGTTTTACATAGCTTATATAAAAGATAAAGTGTAATTTAATATATTCTAAGGATTGGTATTATTAAAACTTTTTCTCGGGAGAGTTTCCGTCACAGAATTCCACTGGAGATATTTCTACAATCAATCCCTATTTTATGAAAACGATGTGTAGCTTTCATTTGATAGGTAATTTGTTACGAATAAAATTAACTGGATTTAAACAACAGAGTTTAAAAACTAAAAGGGGTGCAAAATCAAAGAGAAAAAAAGTAGTTTATTTTTTATAAATATTAAAAATGTCTTGACCTTCCAAGAAAAATAAAAATCGATTTTATTTAGCAATAAATTAATCATTTACCAATCTAATCAAGTTGGTTCAATTATCGTTGCTACGAACGGAAAATAAAAACGTTAAATGCTGAATAAGAATCTTTTTTGTACATGAAACAATTACGATTCTATTGAGCAGTGTCCATATAAAGAAAAATAAGTATCCCCTCAGGCAGCTGCTTGCCACAAAGGTCTGACAGGAGCCTGTCAGTTTATACGCCATAGTAGAAGGTCTGAGAGAATGGCGGGACCTCAGCAGAAAAACGACACATACATCCCGGGGCTCGAACCCAGGTCCCTTTTATCAATAGCCAAGCGCGCTAACCGTATAAAACCTTTGTATGTATGACAACTGATTAGCAGCGCGCGGCTTTTTGAGTAGGAGTAAGATGACCTGCTACCTTCATGACTCAGATGCGGGACGGCATAATACCCCTCCTTGAGTACCCTACTGTGTGGTTATTAATAATCATGATATTTAAAATGTACAGTAAAAACTAGATTATACGGACCCCAATTATCTGGATTGCACAGTAAGTTTAGAAAAATCACTCACCTTGCATTTATTTGAAGGACAGTGTTCTGCGGTGTTGACAGCAATATAAGATTGAGTTTCAGGATCGCAGCACATCACCACCAGCACTCGATGTATGGTAACTTAACTGTGTCTAATTTTTCACTTTATTTGTAATATTAACCAAAATTTTATTAGTTAATTTTTTTGTTGTAATGCTTTTTTTTAATACACAATAAAAAATTATTTTCATAATACAGTGAACTCCCTGTTATCCGGTACTCAGGCATCAGGACTTCTCAAGCAACCGGTATAAATTTCAAATTCAACATTTGAACTTCATACGGCAGATGCCACTTGGCGTCTTACACACATTGCTACATTATAGCTATGGATTGGATTGGATTGTTTCACCTCTGAGCGGCACTTTTTTGCACACCATGGGCTAAATGGCCAGGCCACAAGGACCCCGAAGGCTCAGAGAAGGTTGGAGGAGGGGACCCACTGGAACAGCTGTTGGGAGACAGATGGTAGTCTCCCGCCAAGGCCATCCAGCGTGTTCTTTAACGTGCACAGGGTATAGTTCTCCCGCACACGGGGCCACGGCTTAACGTCTCATCCGACGGACGGCGGCCATTTCAAGTCCATCGGTGTCCCCTACTGACCATGGGCAGGGCGGGGAAATTTTGCGGAGATAAATCTCAACGCTGACCCAGCTGGGACTCGAACCTGTGAACTACAGATTACGAGCCTGGCGCGCTACCGACTGAGCCACCCCCGCCCCATTATAGCTATGACACGTTATGCATGCTAGTTCCATTACGGCCATTAAAATAGCAGGATATTGAATTTGTGATCATGTTGTTTTGTTTAACGGAAATATTTCACCCTTCAATTTGAAATGCTGTCAAAGAAGAAATCTATGCTAGGATTAAAGCGAACACGTGGAGCAAAAAAATTGAAATATGCAAATGAATGCAAAAGGGGTGAATTGAAAATGATATTAAACTCACAGTGGAAAGCTTCAAGAGTTCTTTGTGAAATCCGAGAGTGATAAAAGAGTAGCAAGGCGTCATACACTTCATACCCCTAAGCCTGAAGACTTGGATAGTACGTTCTATGAATGGTTCTCGTGCATGCATGTCAGGGGTAATGCTAGTTGAAAAAGCGAACAGATTTTATGACACCACCTAGAGGAGAAGGCCATACCAGTCGCTGAAGCGATGCTGATGACGTCATATCAAGCCGACCTAGGCTGACGCAGGAGAACGTGGTATTCTAGCAGTGTCGCCTCCATCTTGCTATAGTTAGTGTTCAAGAAGTTTGCCGCGTTTGATTTGGTGTGTGCACAGAGTATTAAATTCAATAATTCTTCTAGCGAAATGCCATCGCGCTGCTGTGTTCCTCGTGCTGGAGCAATTACGACGGGGAAAAGAAATTTCCAGAAGATATAGATTTGCGACCGAAATGGATTCGTTTGATACCAAGACAAAACTATCCAAAGTAAGGAGAACTTTATTCTGTATTAATATCTGTTGTCATATTTATGAACTTCTAAAGTGAAAATTATCGTTTTAACTATTGTATGTTACGTTTGTATAATATACATATATAATATCATTGATCTTGTATGGATTAATTTGACGTTATTTTTATTAAGTAAAAGTTTGAATGATGAATGTACATATGTTAAAATGCTTAAATAGAAAAGAATATTTCACAGTGACCAGTCTTTTTATTTAATAGATTATAGTAGTAGGTTAAGAAATTGATACTTTTGTTGGGATAGTTTCAGTCTAATGTTATTTCACTATATTTATATACCATAGAGTTTAATTATATCTCTCGTATAAGCTAATATGATGATAATGTAAAACTTGAAATACATATATGAGCCAAAGGCATAAACATAGGAAAACCTACTTTTAAATACAAAATCTCTGCAGAAGTATTAGAAATTATTTTGGTGTTGTTAGTATACTTGGATACAAATTGGACCTAGGTTCAAAACCTAGAGATGGCTTTGTGAATATGTATTGCTTTCCTGCTGATGTCTTGCCTTCCTTACACATCAGCTATATTATAATAAAGTATGACAGGCTTTATGAAGAAATTAATCTGCATAATTATATCTCTGAAATCAAGTCAAGGTGTAGTTGATGTTAAAGAATGGTTGGGATACAGCTAATGTACATATGGATTAATAAATGAAAAGATATTTTGAAAAAGGATTTAATAGTAAAGAAAGAATTTTTCTACATTGAAAGGAGTAATTAAAAATGCATAAATTTCCAATCGCACTCATTCTAAAATGAGATAAGTCAGGTGTATTATAATAAAAGTATAACAATCTACTGTCATATATTTATTGCATGTGGCTGCAGCTTTTGTTAGAAATGTATTCTATAATCACATTAGAGAATATTTAAGGGGATATCTGTTTTTCCATCTATTATGCGAATATAAATATATTAAACACCATAAATGCATACAATATTATTTTCAAGTTAACTTCAAAGTTTAACTTCTGTACTGAACACTGGTTTGGATTTTACAACTGAAGGAGTCAAAAAATTATCATAAAAATTTGAGGTTTTTTTATTTTACTGATATATAATGGTAAAAGTTTATTGTAGAAACTGTCGACAACAGTAAACTTCCTGACCAATGAATTCTTAATACCTTTCAGCATTAGTATAATACCAGGTGCTATCTATATAAACAAATTTATGCCTAATAAACTGAAAATCACAGTAAGAGGAAAATATCTGAAACAATAAATTTATTACTGGAGTTGTTTTCAGGCTCAATTCTTGGACTGGAATATTTCAAACCTTTAAACGTTCATTCATAAGAGTGTTGTTTTAAATGATTTTCAGCTCAGTATGATTTTTCGCATTTTATTTTACATTATCACCTTATAGTGGCATTACCAAAAGCACTTTATTGTTAGTACTAGCAGTAGAATGCTATTAGATGGTTAGCATTAGCTTTCAAGGTGAACTTATATGATAAAAGAAGTGCTAGAAATATTGAGAAAAACTAGCTTACTGGTAGAATAACTAAGTGCATTCCTTGGGAGAATTCATTCTTTCAACCATGAATTTTTATTGAAATCTTAGAAAATACGCTGATTATAGAATTGTTTTGAACACGATTATAGCTTTTACTTTCGAAGGAAAAAAATCTTCAGTTCTGAATAAAATATTTTAGTGTATGGTGAACAGTATTCCTGGTGTTTGGATTTTTGTTTTAATGTTTATCATTTATCAGAGGTTTTTTGTACATATTCTCAATATTTCTTTTGCATACATAGGTGTGTGAACTCCACTTTGCAGCATCTGATGTTGAAAGAGAAACCAGCATGTTTGACATGAAAACTGGGAGAGAGCTTTCTGACCTCCAAAGTATCCAGATACTAATGGAGAGGGAATGTTTGCTATATGACCAGTGTGTTAATGGACATACTGTTCAACTACTTTTAAAACGTCCTTAAAGCATCCACAAATACACTTTAAAAAAATTATTGTGCCCAAAACCATAACATTGTGACAAGTGCTAGAAACAAAAATAGGAAACTTGAAACTAGTTAAACCAACTGTTCAAGGTAGCATTTATACTATACTTTTACTAAGCATTTCATTGCTATTAAGCTATGTAAATATCACGATGACAATTGGTGCAGAAGAAAAAAAAATTGAATCAAGTGGGATCTGAAACTCATGACCTGGTTAGGGTTACAATATATCCCCCAAAAGGAGGACAGTCCTCCTTTTTCACCTCATGTCCCCTCAGAATTTTGAAAATACACGAAATGTCCTCTTTTTTGTGTAAATTCATAACATGTTTCAAACTAAAAGTAAAGCACTCATTTTTTGTACTTCTCTAAATTTCTTGAACTCGTGACTATAATATCATTTATTGTTAACCATGAAATAATTTATTGTAAATGCAAATCATGAATGCTAAATTAACTCTACTGACATTGCAAAAGTTACTATTCTCTCTAATCTCAATATGTACAATTTACATGTCAGATTGAAGAAGTAGGAGCTTTAGAAAACTGAAAAAACTTTTACTTCCACCCACGTATAGATGGAACTGGGAAAGTTGACAGCAGGTTTTTTTTTGCAACACAAAAGACTGCAGTAATTAAGGAACTACTTCTAGTTTACAGGAGCCTTCTCATACAAGAGCTCTGCCAAAACTGAAATCATTGCTGACCACTACATCAGTCAGATTTTGAAGTAACAGAAAGTTTACCTTCTACGACAGTGCATAGTTACTAATCATTATGACACTTTAGGAGAAATAACCTTTGATTGCTTATGAAATTTGAATAAAAATCACCGCATCATATGTTTTAGAGTATATTTAATAAGTATTGTTTCTTTTTTTGACTCAACTGTTAGTTAGTACTTGGCATAAAACTTAGTACGAAAAACTTGTTTTATTTCACAAAGAAAGCATGTCTTCCATTTCTAGCTCTTTTGTCCTTTATAACACTGACATCTGCTAACCCTACTTCTGGTGGTTATGTGTTTGGATTTCACCTGGCTCCAGGTAATTTTTCCGCTATACTCATTGTCATCATGATACTTGATAGTGATGAAATGTTAGTAAATCAATGAGGTACTGTGGATTATTTGTGTATGTTACTTTCACTTTGAGAAAAATTATATTCAGATTTTTATACAATTTGATATTGTGTTAAAGTCAAAATGCTGATTGTCTAATTTCACACCTTAAAAATTACTCTTTTGAGGTTTAATATAATTCAAAAATTTATGTTTGGTAATCTCAATCATGTTACAAATTTTATATCAGTGGTTGATATTTTTAAGTAAATATTTTATTGAGTCCTGAATCCAATGTCTTAATTTCACCCAATGCAGATAATTTCTTTTAAACTGTTAAATAAAGATAATTAAATTAAGAAATTATTAATCTTCATTCATCTTTAATTCTGGAAAACAATTTCCACAGGCTTTGAGCCAGTAATTGAACATGGATCTTCTATGAAGCATGCTTTTTGATTTTGCATATTACACGAGTCTTTGGATTTGTTGTGCACCCCACCAGCTCTGAGTGATGGGGTGGTGTCAACTAGGGGAGAAATCGCAAGGATTCTATTCCCCAGAACGGGTGTGCATTTGCGTTGTGTATTCATTAATTACATTCTTACCCAACCTAAGTAGGCTCTCTGAGCCGTTGACCTCATTACATTCGATTTCCTCCTTACGTTCACTTAGTACTCAGCTTAATCAAACTCCTCGCATGTCAGGATCACAAATAACATTTTTATTCACAAAATTCTATTAAGCAAAAACAACAGTTACAGGAGCTATCGACATCCCACGTGCGGGATGTTCTCGACATGAGAGTTGCAACTCTACCTCTTCAACCGAGGCTAACGTAAAATCCGTTGTTAAAGAAAATTAGAAAAGTCTCTTTTCGAAAGTTAAATTACTTCGCTCAGTCCGTTATGGGAGTACGGAGACTAGCAACTGTTCATATGTGAGAAACGCCTGAATGTCGAAAGTCCCTACCTCCTTGTTTTTGGAGCCGTAGATCCGCAGACACCATCGCTCTTTGTTCTCGCTCACACTGACTCTCCAAGAACTTGGGCCACTGGCAGGACACGTCCGCTCACCTCGCGGACTCGGACAAGAAGAGGGCAAAACGAAGACTCATCACACCAGGCAATGAATCTGTCCATTTCTTTGTTTTCGACTCCGGAGTCATGTGTCACCAATCGGAGGTCGCCGGCGAGAGGTGTCCTCACCTCATTGGCTCGGACATTCGAAAAAACAAAGGGGAAGGTCCCCTCTCTGGGTCCTAGATGCAGGTCACGGCGAGAGCATCGCGCACGATCTACGCCGCGAGGAGGGGGGGGGGGGGTCAACGTGACCTCCGCTGCAGTCCGTCGTCATCGGATCTTCCAACACGGAGGTTAGCTCACCAGTTCGAATGTTCCCAAAGTCGTGTCCACAGGACGAGTTCGCTGTGGGCACGACAGATTGTCCATCTGCTCGGTGTACTTGGCTAGTCTGTAAGTACCTTAAAGTACCTAATGTTAAAAAGAAGGTTAAGAAATATCAAATGTGGAGGGAGGTAAAAATAGCTGGTTGTCATTTTCATCAGTTAGCATGAAGCCTTTTGGAAAGTAATGATACACTGTAATGGAAAAGTCTCCACATCATCACAGACCCATTTTTAAATAATTATAACCCATAAGTACAATGGTGGAAAACAACTTTGGAATGGTGTGCTATTGTTTCAACCATTATTTTTTAGACATAAAAACTGGCTAACTTTACTGTTAAACATTTTGCAATATTTTAGTGGAAATTGTATTGCATGCAAGCTGCAATAGCTATTTCCAGTTCCTTTAACTATATTCTGCTACTGTACAGGGTCTATTAGATTTATTTCCTTTTCATTTTACTAATTTAACATGTCTTTTGTGGCTAAATCTATGATCAAAAGGAATCTCTACCTGCCCTTGTCAGTAGGTGTTTTCTTAATTTTGTGTTTAGTGTTACTTTTGAGTGATCTTTTGCCAATTCTGCAACATTTTCACTTCCCACTATACTCTTATGGCTGAACTCCCGAAGATAAATTATGTTTTTGGTTGTCTTTAAATTTTTTTATCAATGTATCAAATAGCTTGGGGTGGATGTTTTCGTTTGGAGAGCTATTCAGTACTGGATGCAGTATGTGACAGTATATGATTTTCTTTCCAATACATTTCATTGCTTCTGTTATACATGTACTTAGTGGGAGTTGGAAATTTATAATTTTCTGTAGGAACATATACCACCAGTTTCTGGATGAAATGATCAACTGAAACTCATTAAACTGCAAATAGAATTTTCTGAATATTATTTTCCCTTCATTACTTTAAATTGAGAATATTATAAGTAGTTAGTTAAGTGTCAATCTTTGGTTTTTGTAAAAGCCATGGGAGATTTAGAAAGTTAATTTATTCCTTGATTTTCTTTAACGTATATGCAATATCTTGTGGCATCTGCTGCCTTGCAAATGTAGGATTTTTTAAACTTCTAATAGTGATTGTCAATGGGTGTTTGATATGCCTATAAACTAGCTTGGTCAACAGATCGATAAGGTTTTCTGTATCATTGGGAATGTCATTTTTCTGCTTGGAGGGAGATGATTCACTATGTTATTAGAAACCTTGTACTGGTTCTGATACACATTTTCTTCTTCCAAGTTCTTTGTTAATAATTGGTTTTACACTGATAGTGAGTTAAAGTAATATTAAAATTTTAGTGTAAGGATATCTGTTTATAAAGGAAATATACCCTGTTGCTCTTAGCATTTGAAAGTATCTTCACCAGATATGGCAGTTAAGATATGCATAATAGTTAATGACTTAAATTTAAAAAACTCTGCAGAAGGTCAAGATTAGAATAATGTTTTTTTTTTAAATACATTTCCATACATGTTAAGTATATGCACTTTACAAAATAGCAAAACATTTTTTCTGTTCTGTATATTTTTGACACCATACAAATTTAAAGTTACTTTATTGACTTGCCTTTGGGAAATAATCTTATTAAGAGCCTACTGGTGTAGTTTATTTTTGTGACTTCATCAACCTTTATGTAAATGACATCTAGATATTTTTTTAATACTTCAATTTGATTTGCACATTTGGAGTATACTGAATCATTTGAAACAGCTTGACCTCTCTATAAAAATATAAGAAAATTTTAGATACTAATTCTATCTATTCAATGTTAGTAAAATGTTCAATAGTTGATATATATTGCTTGTAGTATTTTATTTTTACTTAATTCAAGTTTTGCAATGTCACTTAATCTAAGTTGCTGGTGCTGCTACAATTATACTAATTATATATATATAGCTGCAAATTTTACAAGTTAAATATTTTTTATTACATGTATGTACAAATGTATTGTTTTCATTTCACAATTCAAACTATGGTTATCATAGATATTTTAAATTCCGTGTTATAAAAGTCTGTGTTTGCTGCCATGAAACTACCCCATATACACTCTGTGAATTATAACCACCCAATCCCATGTTATGTCAATGGAAAGATAATTTCAAAGCTCCGTAATTTCTAAAATAAACATTTCATGGGAAAATATGACTGAATATATATAAGTTAAAAATCTATCTTAATTTTCTATATTCCAATAATATTCATTTAGTATTTAAAGAGGCTTCGCTTCGTTACTAACCTGGGTTAGAGCCCTAGGTAAGGTATGGTTGTTCGTGTTGTTTTTCTGCCGGGTTTCCGCCATTCTCACAGACCTACTATAGCGTATAAACTTACAGGCTCATATCAGACCTCTGCGGTAAGCTGCTGTTTGAAGGGGTATTTTATTATACATCAACATCTTAAACAGTAATGCGCATTCTGCAGAGTTGGTGAAAATTTAAATAATTGTTACATATTCTGCTAAAATTATGCTAATAAAATTTAATATGGGAATACTATTTTGAGAGTAACTTATTTCAACTACTTCCCAGATCAATATTTTAAACAGCCATTGTTCATATTAAATATCCCAGTTTCCATAATTCTTTAAATTTTAATGAGCATAGATTTAGATAAATTTGATTGAGATCTTTAATTGATCTTCATTTCATTTTTTTTTCATAAAAGCACATTTTAAAACTTACAAAGCTTTGAAATTAGCTTTCCATTGACCTAACATGGAATTAGGTTTCATAATCACTGAGTGTATATGGATATTTCAATGTGACCTTTACATTGTATGATACTCATTGCATTTTATATTTCTGTCGCATTTTGAATCTGTTCAACCTTTTGACCACATGCATTCAGATGTTGCTTTCATGTTTCTTCAGAATTTCTTTTCTAATAAAGTTTATTATGATACCAAAAAGGATAAAAATTTCTATGTTATGTGAAGAAATCAGTTTTAATATGCATTAGGGTGAAAAAGTTTGGGAAAGAAGTTTTTTTTTCTTTTTACCTAAAAGTCATAGTTGTCCTAGAAATAGTTTTTATTAATGTGATGCATTTTAAAAACAGCTTTCATATTAAACTATTTAAAAAAATCAGCAATTGTTCAACTGGGATGAATGGAATATCTTAAAATTTTCCTTTTCAATTTAAATAGTATTGCACAATATTAAGTTCCTTCATATTGCTTAAAAATTCTCCCATATAATTGGTGAATTTTCGTGTTTTAATTGCACAATTTTCTTAAAAATAAAGTAAACAATGATTTGAAATATTTGTTTCATTGTAATGTGTATCCTATAATATATATTTGCTTTCTCAGATTGTAAATAAAAGTATTTTTAATGTGGAATTTGTTGGTTGTTTTTCTTAACATATGCAATATTGAAACATACTGTTTTCATTAAATAATGTTTTAGACCTCTTATATACACATACATATTTGTGAAAAAAATAGATATTTGTTGTACTTTGTAACAAGTAGTTTTTTTCTAAATATATTTCGCACTTCTAAAATCCTTTAAGAGTGAAAATTTAGTAGCTGTTCAATACATTAATTGATCGTTTGCAAAATTAGTTAAAAGTTTTGGAATATCCGAACTTTTAAAGAGTGTTATCTAAATAATAATTTAAAGCTATCTGTATAATCGGAAACGGTAATTAATGGTTTATCAATACTAATCAAAGCAAAAAAAAACGTTATCTCTAAAAAAAAATAGAAAAAAAAGTGGGAGGGAATGTTTTTTAATTATATGAAAATAATTATTTTAATGATGACGATATATTAGTGAATATTCAAAATCTAAATCGGAAGTTCTATTAATAAGGATAAGCTATCTCTCAATCTATTCTGCCTGCAGTCCGGTCCAGTAATACTGACGTCACAAATGACTGCTAAGGCCTTCTCCTCTAGGTGGTGTTTTATGAGAAGATGAAAATAACGCAGCAGGATACATTTTCTCAGGGTTGGCTTCAATATTCACTAGGTGTAAAAGTACGCATTAAAATATATTTTAGATATTTTTATTTGTATTAAGGACAATACTTCATTTTTATTATGATCGTTTTTAACTCTCGAACAGAAGATAGTATTTACTGCATTTGATTTCAATAAAAATATTTCTCATGCAACCGGCAGATTCATCTAACCGGTAATCCACATTCCCAGTAAATGCCGGATAATCGAGAGTTTACTATAAATACAGTGAAATGTTGTTATAACGAAATATTCAGTATAACGAAATTTATTCCCGACCCCGGCCAATATGCTGTGTATCTCTGTGCAAAATGGTTTCATTTTAACGAATACCAGTATAACGAAAATATTAGTTTAACGAATAAAAATTTATCCCGATACAAAAAAATTATGACCAGTATAACGAAATTTGTTTTAAAAAAGAAAATCCTTAAACGGTATTGTGCAATGTACTTTCTAGTGTTGGCAACACTTTAAACGCTGTGAAATATCTAACCAATCAAAGCGCTTTGAATCACGTGTTACTGTATGTCGTCAGAGGCGCATTTTTGCTGATCACATGGCGTAACATAAATGCTCTGTACAGTCGCTCAAAAAAGTATCCGAACACTATGGTTGCTTACAAAATTCAGAAAAAATATCTGGCAACGATTTTTTTAGAAATTAGTGATCTGGCAACCTTCGTGTCACGTGATTACAGAATTCAGGAAAAATATCTGGAGCGTGTACAGCAACTGCACACGCTCAATATTTAGTGAGCCCACACGATCTAATATCAAAATAATATTACCACCTACAGTCGCTCAAATAAATATCCGAACACTATGGTTGACGACAGAATTCAGAAAAAATATCTGGCAACGATTTTTTTAGAAATTAGTGATCTGGCAACCTTCGTGTCACGTGATACGAAGGTTGCCAGATCACTAATTTCTAAAAAAATCGTTGCCAGATGTTTTTCCTGAATTCTGTAATCAACCGTAGTGTTCGGATACTTTTTTGAGCGACTGTACATGTGCCGGCATGGTACTTTAAAGCATCGTTGCCCGCTTTTCTGCATAAGAGGGAATGCTCAATCTTGGAGATGTACGCAACTGATTCTATTGCATTGCAAGTAACGGTAGCGTCAGCGAAAAGTTCTTTCAAAGCAGTTCCAACCCATGCGTTTTATTTTATGATTCATTCAGTTTAAGTTACTGCTAGATTTGTTGGTGATTATTATTGTTTCAGTTAAGTTCGTTAATTAGTTTCGTTATTATCAGCCAATATGTCGTGAAGTCTTCGCCCTTTCGTAATGAGACAGAAAAATGTTCCGGACAATGTGTTGGAGACTTGAAACATCATTTAAGAATTCACGGAGAGATGCTTGTTGGAAAGACAGTTGAAAAACCAGAAGAACGCATATCGCCTCTAGCGTGTATGGGAATCTCTTTTACAAAGGGAATGAAGTTTTTTTCACCTACTTTTTCACTCTTTAAAAGTTTTAATTTGAGCTAAAGAATGGTGGGAAAATGCAAATAGTAATGTTACAAATTAAATGGATGAAACTGAGCGTGGGTTCAATTAAATAGTATATAAAAATGATAATTCTAAAACAATGTAATTTATTACAAAAGTATGGATGAAATCATTTATACAAACTAAATTCAACCAGTGCTTATCATATACGTATTGTATGTGAATAAATCTACAATCTATCGAGAATCTTATAAACAACTGAATGCAATTATATACCAAGTGATGAACTTTTCTTACGGAAAAGTTAAGACTAGCTCTGTCTACTCGACTAACTTTTCTTGTATAACCTTCACTTCAGCGAAAGCAATCCTTTGTCTTTTCTTACCAGTTCTACTAACAAAATTCTACACTAATCAACTCTCTTAACGTCCCGCGCACTCACTACATAAAATACTTCTTCTTTAGATTATTTTGTCACGTGAAAACTTAGATTAACTACGTTTCCTTTTTACACTCCAACTACTCTTCATAGCAAAACCTTTATTCCTTATTTTTCAGTTAGTTTTCTCTGTTCGAAATCGTTTGTGACGTAACTCTCACACGAGCGTCATGATGCGTTTATCACAAATTCATTGTAGCCAGGGCCGTCTTAAGGCATGGGCACAGTGGGCAGTTGCCCAGGGGTCCAACGATTCTAAATATCGCAAAAATTTGTGTTGATTAACCCTCGCTTTACGGCGTGTTTTTTATGTTGAAACATTGATTTTTGTTAAAAGTACCAATAAATCTATAGGCTTAATTTTATCGACCGTTTACCTTTTTATTCCCGTAGGTGGGTGCCCCGATGCATTGCTTTGCCCAGGGGCCCACAATACGATTAAGAGGACACAGATTGTAATACGTTCAACTGTCGTAACAGTATTTTATTAGTAAATATGCAACATATAAAGAATTTGTATTTTATTTCTTAAATATAAAAAGTTACATCTACTACACTTCTCTGAGAAAAGTGGACAGATTATAATAACAGCAGAATATATCTTAAAAGCTACCACCGAAATTTCAAATTCCTATTATATATAAATTATTTGCAAAACTCGTTAATATTTAACTGCTTCTACATTTAGTGATAATTAACGATATGAATTTAAATTATCTAAGTTTAAAAAAAAATGTGAATTTTAATTTTCATTAGTACCAATCCAAGCAAATGAGTTTTCCAATTATCACTTTATGTTTTTTTAAATGAAAACGTAGTACTCTTCATATTCCACTACCAAAATTTCAAATTTCTAGCATAAGTATATCGCTTGCAATAGTCGTTTAAAATTTTGGAATCTTAAAAATTTTCCACCATTAGAAAGCTCAATCATAGCTTTTGGGGTAATCGGAAAGTGCAAATCGTAATATTCCATCAATACATATCCAACCTAAAAGGAATTTTTAATTTATCTTTATAAACAAACAATTATCTTTTAAAACGAAACAGTGGCGTTTTTCCGCCCACTCTGGAGATAAGAGGCAATTCATTGTTGCTAATGGAAACTTCATAACATTCATATTCCACCATCAAAATTTAAAATTTCTAGTTTAAGTACGTTGTCTGCAATATTGGTTTGAAAATTTGGAATTTGTCAATTTTTCCACCGTTAGAGAGCGCAATTATAGTTTTTGGAAGATTTAAAAGTGTGAATCATAATATTTCATCAATTCCTATCTAACCCAAAGGAATTTTTCATTTATCTCTAAAAACAAACAATTATCAGCTAAAACTAAAAAGGTGTGTTTTTCCACCCCCTCTGGGTCTAAGGAGTCAACACATTGCTGGCAATGGAAATTTCTAACATAAATACATCGTTTGCAATATTGGTTGGAAATTCCGGAATTTTTGATTTTTTCCACCGTTAGAGGGCGCAATTATAGCTTTTAGGGAGATTCGGAAAGTACATATCGTAATATTTCATCAATACCTATCCAACACAAAAAAAAGAATTTAAAATTTATCTCTGTAAACAAAAAAGTTCGATTCTACAGACGGACAGACAGACATTTCTTAGTGATTAATTTGGAATATGTAACTATCATAGCACGTTTTTCATTGCATTCCAGTATAACGAATGTATTTTGTTCACCATCTATATTTCGTTATACTGACATTCTTGTATACTGTTTTGTTTGAAATCGATTATCCGAACTACCTACATTCCCAAATAATCCAGATAATTGAGATTTTACTGTATTTGTTGGAACTCCGTCAGCATTATACTATTTGTAAAGCACTCCTTCAGCATTATACTATTTGCAAAGCACTCCTTCAGCATTATACTATTTGCAAAGCACTCCTTCAGCAATACGTTGTTTGCAAATGACTCCTTCGGCAGTATACTATATGTAACGGACTCCTTCGACAGTATACTATATGTAACGGACTCCTTCGACAGTATGCTATTTGCAAAGAACTCTTTCGGTAGTATGCTATTTGTAAAGAACTCTTTCGGCAGTATACTATTTGTAAAGGACTCTTTCGGCATTACACTATTTGTAAAGGACTCTTTCAGCATTACACTATTTGTAAAGCACTCCTTCAGCAATACGCTGTTTGCAAAGAACTCCTTTGGCAGTATAATATCTGCAAAGGACCTCTTCGGCAGTATACTATATGTAATGGACTCCTTCGGCAGTATACTATTTGTAAAGGACTCTTTCGGCAGTATACTATTTGTAAAGGACTCTTTCAGCATTACACTATTTGTAAAGCACTCCTTCAGCAATACGCTGTTTGCAAATGACTCCTTCGGCAGTATAATATATGTAATGGACTCATTCAGCATTTTTTGCAAACTATTATTAGTTTGCGAACCCTATTTGCAAACTATAACAACGGAATATTTACAAAATAGTATAGTACTGTATTTGTAAAATAGTATAGTATACTATTTATACTATTTGCAAACTAACAATTTTAGAATCTTATTCTTATTGTGATGTATTCTTATTTTAATATTATTATAAATTAATATACGTATTTTGCTTATTAAGCTCGAGTCCGCATTAATTTGCATACGATATGTTATATAGTATACATGCATATAGTATAAATAGCATACTATACTTTCAAATACAGTAGTTACTATTCATTCTAAACTATTCGTATACGACTATTCTAAACTATTACTATTTATTCTAAGCTATTCGCATTGGTTTGCATACGATATGTTCGGTCATACGAACATTCGGTCATATATATATATTCGGATATATTCGGATGTTATACATGCATATAGTATAAATAGTATACTATACTATTTTACAAATACAGTAGTTACTATTTGTTCTAAACTATTCGTATATAAAGTTTAGCAATAAGAATTCTAAAAATTTAGAATTCTTATTGCTAAACTTGTCCGAACTAACAAATAGTATACTATACTATTTTACAAATAGTATAGTAAACTATTTGTAAAGGACTCTCGGCAGTATGTTGCTTGTAAAGAACTCCTTCACAATATACTGTTGTTGGTCTCCTACATGCATGCAGGAAACTTCGGCCGCTTCTCAATCCTGCCTTGTAAACAATTTTATCCGACCAACGTAAAAATTCTAAAATTGAAAATAGATATATTTTTCAATCTGGCTTTACTAAAGTGAATGTTTTTCAATAAGATGAAAATTTGAATATCATCACACAAGTAACTACAAGGTCATTAAAGCCGAATGTTCATCAGCCGATTTCTGGAATCTAGTTCCATCCTTCAGAAACTTTAGCTTCCAGAAGCCAACTTCATTTCTCTAACGTATAATCTGACATTAAAATAAACTCTACATTAATAGTTAATTGTTTCTTGTACTTATACGTATAACAAGTAAAATCTAACAAAGTTAAAAAAGTTTTGTTTAATAAAACTCCCTCTCTCCGAACTGGTCTAATATTAACTCTGTAGACATTCCTGCTGCTGCACTACTTCGATTTTAATTAATTTTAATTAGTCTTGGGGTTTTCTTTAAGTTCTATCCGTGGGGTGTCAGTGGGGATTGTGATTTGGTTTTCAGAGTACGATTAAATAAAAGAGATTGTTTCACGGACTCCTTTTCAGAAGGAAGCTCTAACGGAATAATTACTGCTGTAAGTTATTAATACGATTATCACAGTTTCATTCCTTACTAACCATAACATATCTCATTTGCAGCCCCTTTATACTACTACAGACTCAGACTACTCCATGGGGCGGGGGTGGCTCAGTCGGTAGCGCGCCAGGCTCGTAATCTGTAGTTCCCAGGTTCGAGTCCCAGCTGGGTCAGCGTTGAGATTTATCTCCGCAAAATTCCCCGCCCTGCCCACGGTCAGTAGGGGACACTGATGGGCTTGGAAAGGCCGCCGTCGTCGGATGGGACTTTAAGCCGTGGCCCCGTGTGTGTGAGAGCCATACCCTGCGCACGTTAAAGAACACGCTGGATGGCCTTGAAGGGAGACTACCATCTATCTCCCATCAGCTGTTCCAGTGGGTCACCTCCCACAACCTTCTGGCCTTTGGGGTCCTTGTGACCTAGCCATTTAGCCCATGGTGTGCAAAAAAGTGCCGCTCAGAGGTAAAACAACCCAATCCAGACTACTCCACTCTAACGTAATATACGTATTTTGCTTATTAAGCTCGGGTCCGCATTGGTTTGCATACGATATTTGAAATCAGTTTCATCCTTTTGATATATGGCCTCGTTTTTCATTCCCTTTTATCGTCTGTAACAGATATTTGGAATACCAATGTCGTCCTTGACTTTTACAAGCTGATGCGCATTTAAGTAAGTGCGAGATATTTTTTCTTATCTACTCTTGTGGAAGACTGCTTGCTTTTTGCTCACTAGGGAGCCTTATATCTACATAAATGGAGGCATGCTTATCCATATCTATGGCAAATGAAAATTAAAAAAAGAGCGGTAGAAATATTTCTTCAATACGTTAGGCTTATAATACTCACTGCATTGCGAGATATTTTTCATTCGAAATACACTTTCTGTACCCTTATTTTCCATTTTCTTATCTAACCTATAACTCTTCTGTTTCTTTTTAAGTGTCATCCATTTCTAGGAAAGCAGCATTAATATCTCTAAAGTGACCTTTGCCCACCACTTGAGGAAATAAATGAGTAACATTAAGAAATATTGCGAGATTGCTCAAGAACGCAATTCGTCGTCGAACTCGGTTCTGGTTCCTCCATTAGAAAAAGAGACGTGCCACGAGCATCGAATGAGATGCAAATCAGATACAAAACAGAAAGTCCACTTAGCAGGAGGGAAAAGCTGGCGTTAGTGGACACTGAATGGCGGCTATAAATCGTGTCTGCCATGCAACCAATGAAGGTATGGATGAAGATGTAACCCCACGAGTTGCATGAAATCTCCATTGGGCCAATCATCAGTCCAAGGTGATAATTGGCAACAATCTGTCGCAAGATGTCATTCCAGCGGCAGGGGAGACGCGTTCCTCGCGGAAGTCCCCTAGACAGGTGCAAATTGAAATTTCAGCTTCTCCAATTAGAGAGCAGCCAAAGCAGCAGTAGACTAACTCTGGCAGTGGCCCCCTGCAGAAATTCTGGCTGTCTTGGTGATGCCCCCTGTAGGTTTTCCGCCATCTAGCTTACCCGCAGGAGCTTCTTCTCTTAACGGGAGCGTTAGGTGTCCTACGAGCGTGTAAAATAATAAAAGTCGCATCATATCTGCTGTAACTGAGGAAGGATTCTAAAGAAATCAAGGCTATATTTTTTTACTGTAAGGAGAGAGAGTCTTTGCTGTAATTTTCTCTTTGATATCATTGAACAAGTCAATCTAGTTAATGCGAACTTCTATAAAATTCAAAATTGCGAAAGCAAAATTAATAGAATAAAGATAACAGTAAAATTTTAAATATTCCTGGGAAGGGGAGATATGGTTCAGTCGGTAGCGCGCCAGACTCTGTAGTTTCCAAGTTCAAGTCCCACCTGAGCACATTTTAAACCTCTAAATGCCAAGATGCTACATAAGCAACTACAATAAATGGCATCGAGCTCGCTGTTATGTTATTCCTTACATAAAAATGTTCCAGCTTTTACTACCATAGCGAACTTTAGAAAGGATCAAATTATTATATAGCCTAATTTCAGTGTTTTGGTGTACATACTTATTTTTCCGCATCTCCACAGATTTACAAAAGTCCCAGCGACAATCCCTATTTTTCTATTTATCTTATGCCACACATCACCATTATCTCTAACATAGCTCCCAAGGTTCCAACGCTCCCAACACTTGCTCAAGAGTGCAGCCATTCAAAGCAACTGAAGCATCATCTACCTGACCAATTTTCATCACTTTAGTTTTTTTCTCTGTTTATCACCAAACCTATTCTATTACCAGTCTCATCAACAGCCCTAATGAACGAATTCATCTCATCAACATCATTAGCCAACAGGGCCAAATCACCTGCATAATCTAAATCAGAAATTTTTAAATCTCTAGACTATTTAAGGCCAAAATCTTTCCCGTGCAAAGAATTCCGCATAACATAATCAATAACCAAACAAAAGAGAAAAGGAGACAAAATGCACCCTTGTCTAATTCTAGTAGCAATGCTAAGCCAATGGCTACAAGCCTTACCAACTCTCACACACGACTCAGTGTTATTACGGAGAGCTTTCATTACAGTGACTAACTTGTCAGGTATCTCATATGATCTAACGATCAACCACAAATTATGTCGATCAACAGAGTTAAATGCCTTTTTGAAATCTATAAAGCTAGTAACCACAAGTTTCTGAAACTCCAAACGTTTCTCAAAACTCTGCCTTAGTGAAAATATTTTTTCTGTGCATCCCCTACCACTGCTCATTATGCAGTTGTTCTTGAAACAAATTCTTAATTCTATTAAGCACAATCATGCAAAGAACTTGACTTGGAACAGGAAATAGACTGATCACCAATAATTTACAAAAAACTAAGATCACCTTTCTTAAAAATAGGGAACAATAATAACTCTAGTAAAATCCTAGGGACAACTCCTTTATCATAGATAACTTACACAGTCGTACGAGAATGATATGACGTGTTCGAGTCCCAGCTGGGTCAGCGTTGAGATTTATCTCCGCAAAATTCCCCGCCTTGCCCACGGTCAGTAGGGGACACCGATGGGCTTGGAAAGGCCGCCGTCCGTCGGATGGGACGTTAAGCCGTGGCCCCGTTAAGCCGTGGCCGTGTGCGGGAGAGCCATATACACTGTGCACGTTAAAGAACACGCTGGATGTCCTTGACGGGAGGCTACCATCTGTCTCCCAACAGCTGTTCCAGTGGGTCCCCTTCCCCAACCTTCTCTGAGCCTTCGGGGTCCATGTGACCTGGCCATTTAGCCCATGGTGTGCAAAAAAGTGCCGCTCAGAGGTAAAACAACCCAACCCTGACCACTTACCATAGTATATGTATGGTAGGTGGCTATATTATTCTGATACGACTGTGTAAATTTCAGTCATCCATATGACAACCAGAATCATTCCCAGTTCAAAGCATTTCTGTAATAATTTCGTGTGCCCTGTTGACTCAAGTACTTTTAGTGACAGCTAAGTAACTTCAGATTGTGATGTAGGCGAACAGTGTTGTATCCATCGTCGTTATTAAGAATCGAGTAGAACTAACCACATTGTTGAGAACTTATCATAAAAGGTCAACCCACCTTGCCGGGGAAGAATTCTCACCTTGAATAATCTTATCATGTTTATTCCTCAATTCCTGTGTGCCAGTCTATTATTTTCCCATAGAAAACATTCACTATCTGTTACAACTTTGTGGTGTTGTGATGTTTATTTGCTTTCTTTGCTTTGTCAGAAAGACATCAAATCAAAGATCAAAGGAACTTATCTCTTCAGCCCAAAGGTTAGACTCAATACCCGCGTTAGCAATGAAGTCACCCAGGACAAGAGAAATATCTTCTTCCTCGACAAAATTCAAAATATTACGAAGTAGTTCGTGAAACCTATCTTTCTCGTTATCACAGTTACATTACATAAACACTTGATTGAAACACTTAAACGAATATTGAGATATTCATTCAAAAAATGTAATTTTAAACTTTACTGTAACTTTGTGACCAAGAATCTGCCAGATTTGGCTGATATTACCAAATCTGGCTGATTATATTGGAAATGCTCATATAGGGGTAGGGGGAATAAAAGCATTTTCAATTAAATTTTTTTTCTTTTATTCGCTATTTATTGAAGGCAATTTTCTTTTTACCTTATGGTTATTCCTAATTCGTAATATTTTATTAAAAAAATTATTACGTTTGAATTGTTAATGCAAAAAAGCATAAATATGGATAGGTGAGACCCCCGTCACATACAAATGCAAAAAAAAGGGAAAAAAATTCCGTTCCTGAGTGCCACTAAATTATAGTGATTGATTACTATATAGAGCAAGATATTACATTTCATGGCTATTGTAATATACAATTTGATATATATTATAATAACTAAAGCAAAAATCAACTAAATGGTTTCAATTGATGTCATTTGTTTTGAAAAATAAATATATAGTAATAAATTCCTATATTAATGAAATCGTCATGTGTAACAAGCTATATTTATGTTCTTTCTCTAAAATTATATTCTTTCCCTTGTAATGCAATCTGTCTCGCGGCATCTTAAACGAAATGAAGCTTTTTGAATCAGCAGCGAGATCTGATCTTCCTCGACTGAATTTTTTAGACTGCTACGGAGGGCGTTCAAAAAGTTCTTGGCACGTGTCTATAGATTTGCACTCGTTCATCCGAAGTTAACGCTAAGACTTAGTTGAAAGCGTGTCTAAATTCGTCGTTACATCTTAAAAACAAAGGCCATATCATCATTCTCTCTTAGCTGGGGGTGTGTAAAGTTCGGTCTGCGAAATTTGTGCCTTGTTGCTATGGAGCCTGCTAAAGAATGGGAAAAGATTTTGCATTTTCACAAGAATGCAGCTTGCGGACTCACAAAAAGAATTCATGCCGATTTATCACAAGTGTATTGACAGTGTGGAAACAATTATTCACCAATATTTAAAGTTCTGAAAGATCTGTGATAAATGGATACCCCACAAACTGACAGAACAGCAAAGTGCTAAAGAGATGCTGGCCATGTTTGAACATAGTGACCCCAAAGAGTTAACAGATATTGTCATAAGTGGTGAGACATGGTTTTTTACTATACAACTCCCAGAAAGATCGACATTTATGTTTGAGTTGCGGAAGATGAACTGCGTCCCCAAATCCTCCGACAAAACTTTTGCTCAAGAAAGAGGATGTTAACAATTTTTTTCACTTCCCAAGAAGTGGTAGCCGTGGACGCCTTATCTGAAAAAAATGATTATAAAGGGTCAATACTACACCAAAATTTCAATTCCCAAAAAAGTTATGTGATTTTCGTTTGTTTCCAAAAATTAAAAAAGAACTTTCTGGGAAGAACTTTTCAAAGGTGCAACAGAGTATTTCCCAACAAGAGTACCACCAAGCGTTCAAGAATTGACGTAGACGTCTGAAATATCGCATAGATGCTGGACGAATTGAAAGAAAGATTGAAAGCGTAGACGTCTGAAATATCGCATAGATGCTGGACGAATTGAAAGAAAGATTGAAAGCGTAGACGTCTGAAATATCGCATAGATGCTGGACGAATTGAAAGAAAGATTTGAAGATTGAAGCATAGATGCTGGACGAATTTGAAGGAAAGTAAAGGTTTTGTTGAGGTAAGTGCAATAATTTCTGTTTTGCTGATGCATGTCAAGAACGTTTTGGACGCCACGGTAAAAACCGTATTATATCTCATATTTAGCAACAAGTTTAACTTTGTAGACTCTTACACAAGCTAAATTACAGCTGATTCATACGTACACTGTTTCAGAAATGTATAAATACTAATTTTAAAAAATTTAATAATAAATTTATATTCAGTTCAGAAATATCTTTCTTTCAAATTTCGCCTTTAAAATTCGATAGTGGATCTTCATTAAGGATGAGAATTTTTCATAACAAAAATGAAATGTATGAGAAATTAAATTATCTGAATTAGTACAAATAAAGCATAAAATAAAGCTACGTTAAAGTTCATTTATTACTCTTTTATTGAAATTTGAGATAAATATGTATAAATAAAACTTTGTGTACGTTTTATTCATAACAAGGATTTCTTCGGAACCTATTCCCCTTTTCCCTCATAAAGTTTTTGATTTCGATTTCCACGGTTCCCATTTACACGGTGATTTCCCGGAAGCAATATACCGTCTAAATCAAGGAATGGGTGTAATAATAAAATACTATTATTTAGATTTTCCTAACAAACCATTAACTTGAGTTAAAACTTTCGAACAGCGCAAAAGACGTTAGACGAAAATCTCCGTGCTCTTTGCAAAAGAGAATCCAACGTTCGCCAGAGGCAAAGTGCTTTCTTCTAGTGTTACTTATTCTACGGCCTGTTTGATTGAATAACTTTTTAAATCTGAAGATAACATTCTACAAAAGTTTTTAAACGGCTCTGCAGTGTCCCATCTTTAGCAGATTCGAAAGTAAATCATTAACGCTCTATCTGCTTCTAATGTTCGAATATAATGTCATTCACAAACTTGTTCCTTTTTGTTTTGATAGTACAATAGGGTCTCAAAGTATCCCGACTCAGAGTATGCGGCCTGGCTGATATGCAACTGACTCCCAAGAGGATCGTTAACCTTTCCTTTCAAGAAGGCAGCGAAGGCTTTAAATTCATGGTGAAAGAACGATAGAGAAGAATTTCTAAATGGGGATGAGCTAACAAAGATGATTTACAAGAACTTTTTGATAATGTGGAGGAGGACGAATTAGAAGATGAAGAAGAGATCGATAGGTATTTTAAGACCTCCATAAGTTCATCCAAGTCTTACAACTCTTTAAACAGTTAACTGAAAAGGTGCAGGAGTACGATTCTGCAAAGGAATTTAATTATCACTCAGAAAGTGAACAGATGTTTTTTCCCATTAAGAGAAGTGTTCAAAAATATTTTAGCTCATGAAGAAGCAATACCCTATACCCACATTGTTCAAGAATGTTCCGCAGAGAACCTCATCTCCATCATCTGCCATCATAGTCTTCCACAATATCCTTGCAAAGATCGCTATCTCTATCCTCTGTCATCAAGCAGCCTCCCACCACAAAGAAAGCAATCTCCATCCTCTGCCATCACACGGTCTCCCATCACATAACTGCATATCTATCCTCCCATCACTCAGTCTCCCATCACAAAGAACGCCATCTCCATCCTCTGCCATCACTCAGTCTCTCTCACAAAGTACGTCATCTCCATCCTCTCTGTTATTACGCAGCCTCCCACTACAAAGAAAGCCATCTCCATCCTCTGCCATTACGCAGTCTCCCACCACATCACCACGAAGAATGCGATCTCCATCCTCTGCCATCATTCAGTCTCCTACCACATGCCTGCAAAGAACGCTATCTCTATCCTCTGTCATCACGCAGTCTCCCACCAAAAAGAAAGCCATCTCCATCCTCTGCCATCACTCAGTCTCTCTCCTACCACATGCCTGCAAAGAACGCTATCTCTATCCTCTGTCATCACGCAGTCTCCCACCAAAAAGAAAGCCATCTCCATCCTCTGCCATCACTCAGTCTCTCTCCTACCACATGCCTGCAAAGAACGCTATCTCTATCCTCTGTCATCACGCAGTCTCCCACTACAAAGAAAGCCATCTCCATCCTCTGCCATCACGCAGTCTCCCACCACATCACCACGAAGAATGCCATCTCCATCCTCTGCCATCATTCAGTCTCCCACCACATGCCTGCAAAGAACGCAATCTGTTTCCTCTGCCATCGCATAGTCTCCTATCACAAAGAACGCCATCTCCACTATCTGCCATAATACGGTCTCCCATCACATCACCACAAAGAAAGCATCTCCATCCTCTGCCATTACGCATTCTCGCAGCACATTGCCACAAAGAACGCTATCTCTATCCTCTGCCATCACGTAGTCTCCCACCACATTACCGCAAAGAACCTCCTCGTACACACCTGTTTCACCGCCCAAATAGGTCGCGAATTCCCCGACGAAAACGCCTATCAAAACTCAAGCTGAGGTCTATTCTGCTTTTTTCTATTGAGGGGTCGGAGGAAGAAAATCAGGAATAAAAAAATATAGTGTGCAAGGAGAGTATTTTATTAAATTTATACTTTAAGATTTATGTACATTTATTTTGCACAAATAAAGTTTTACATAAAGGCGTATATGGCTTATAGGAGTTTGCATAGTATTTCTTTACTATATATATATATACCATAGTTTTCTATAAGGTAACATCCACTTACGAGAATTCGCATTTGCACGAGAGTGCCAGGGACCTGGGTCTCGCATATTTTGAGATTCTACTATATCAAAGAATGAAGAAAAACGAACCCATCAACAGCGATTCAAATTTAAGAATCAGTGGACATTTAGCGTGAGAAATTCCGCCTACATTCATCAAATCTCCTCTGCTGGTTCTGCTGCCATTTCTGATACTTTGACGACAATGCAGCGATTATTGGCAAATGGAAACAAACAAGACATCGAGATGCAATCTGGAAGAAGTAGCAGACGAACAGAGATGACACGTTGAAGTAAAGCTTTTTCGCGTGCATTTCGGTAGTTAGGATGCATCTTTTAGGGAACGATGGAAACAAGAGTGCAAGAGTGCCTTTCACAAATGGAAATATGTTGGAGAATGCGAAAGAAGAGAAGGCACAATTCAATTCGTCTCAATTCATTTCTGTAGCATGTAATCTGTTCGAAGCTATCATGGAATGGCTGGGTTGTTTTACCTCTAAGCAGCACGGTTTTTTTTTTGCACACAATGTGTTAAATCGCGAGGTCACAGGGATCTCTAGGGCTCAGAGAATGTTGGGGTAAGGGGACCACTGAACAGGTGTTAGGAGACAGATCATAGCTTCCGTCAAGGTCTTCCGGTGTGTTCTTTAACGTACAGATGGCATGTTCTCCGGTACACGGTGCAATGACTTAACCTCTCATCCTATGAACGCGGAAGAAGTAACAACCACTCTTTGGTGTGTTGACCTTGAAAAAGCCTCCTGTACATTGAAATAGGTTGAGAAAAGTTTCGCAAACCTCTATGTCTCTGGTGCTAGGTTTTCCCCATTTCTTCCTCCCAGTGGCGTCCTAACTTGTTTTTCCACTGTCGGTGGAGAGTTCGACATCCTAGGATAGGGCTACGAATTTTATTGGTTACCCCCTTTTCCCCCTTCACAAACGATGAAGAGATGGTGTTCCCATGAACGGTTTACACAGGTGTTCTCTAAACGCGATAGCGTCAGTTAAAAATGTAACTCATGTCAGTATTGAAAGGTAGGCTAACGGTCCAGGCTCTATCGCTCTTATTGTTTCTTGAGTGTCAGTCCTATTCTGAGAGGCCCCCCTCATTCAAGAGCGAGGCATTTTGAGAAGCGTTGGGAAGCAGCATTGTACTTAGGAAATGTAACAGCTCCCTACGACAATGCTCTTGAAGGAAGCATGTCTCTGAATAGTCCCTCTGGACGAATTGCTTCGAGGGCGGTTCTGTAGGGAAAATAATTATAATCGACGCGTTGCCTGCTACTTAGACAGGTGAGTCAAAGACTAATAATAGGGAGGGTGACAATGCCCTTTGGGGTTGTCCCTGTTCCCTGCAGTAAGGGTTGCGTTGTTCAAGTCGTAAACGTGACAATAAGCGCGATAGAAGTCACGTAACAGGAAGAGGCGTGTCTCTGAATAGCCTGGTCACCCACGTTTAGAAAATGCACGGTTGTCGTTCACCAACGCTAAAGGGGTGTGTGACATAAAGCTTGTTCTAAGAGGGATGAAACATTATCCACTGTGGTCGAGTTGCTTTGAGGGAGGTCCTGTCGTGATAACAGGCCGAGCGCATTGACTGTTACTTAGCTAGGAGAGTGGGCCAATGCCTTCGAGGGTTCTGCTGTTAAGCAGGGAGAAAGCGTCCCTTCACTCCTCGTACACTTGCAAACAAGCAGGTGCAATGAGAAAGATGGCGTGGAAATACAGCAGTTATTCGGAAAGTGGGAAACAGGAATGTAATGAAGCATTAGCAGTAGGTAAGACCCCGAGGCATCGAAAGGGAACTGCCTCCACTTTACGCGGACCAAATCTGACAGATACATCAACAAACTTCAAAATAGATTTAAAACATCAGACAAGTAGATTTTGTATAACTCAAGACGAAGAAAGTTGTTTTCAAATTTGAAACAAACATATAGAATAAAAGTAGAATATACTTACGCGTTTTACGAAAAATTAATTTGTAATCGGGCTTTTAGAACGATTAGTAGATTTTATGGTCCACATAATGCTTCAAAAGAGGTGCAAAGGACAAAAGTCATAACTAAAATGCAAAAGATGGAGACGTTTAACCAATAAAGTAAAAAGACATAAAGGAGTCTTTGGGAAAAAAGCACGACTGAATGTATGGTACGCGAAATAGAAACTCCGTTCAAGATTAAAAACAGGGCAATGAAGCAAAATATGTTTAACGGGGTCACACTTATGCACCCTACGTAATAAAACTGACTTTTCCCGTGAATTGCATTACTGAAAAGATTTTAATCCCCCACTGCAACTTCCGAAATAGTGTGGTTTGAAAAAGAGGCTGATTTTATCCTGCAGAATCATTCCTTAAGAGCCCAAGTGCACCATGGGAGTGCATAGGGATAAATTTCCAGTTTTGATTTAATTCATATTTCGCAGGGGAGACAAATAGTTTTTCACCATAACACGTTTGATATAGAGGTGACATAAAACTTCAGTACCGAAGCAGAAGTCTAGTTAAAATGCAAATGATGGAAGCATTAAACCGAAAAAGATAAAGTATTGGATATATATAATAAAAATGCAGGAAATCAAACGGTAAAATATCTAGTAAAAAGGTATAAAGGGGTCTTTGGGAAAAAAGCACGTAAAATAAAAACTCCTTTCAAGTTTAAAAGCAGAACGCTCAAGTAAAATATGTTTAATGGTATCATACTTAGGAGCCCGACGTAATAAACGAATGACCGGAAAGAACTACCTACCAACGAAAACATGACGGAACTTATAATAACAGAAGGAATAAATATTTTTCCAAAGTAAATAGACAATTTTTAGAGTGTTAAATAGAAAACTCCTCATGAGCCAAAGCGCATTTGTGGAGATATTAAGAGAACATAAATTTTTTTAAAGCAACAGTGCCAGCTTAACACTGACATATAATAAACCCGTTAGCAGTATGACTCAAAAAGTATATTTAGACACTATAATCATGCAAGGCATAATCACTATAACAAATTTTCTACATTTTGTTCGAGTATCCATTTCATAATTAATTTTTAAAAAAATTTCATTCATTCTTTATGTCTTATTGTTATGTTTCTTTCATTATTATGTTATTTATGAGGTTTGACAATGATCTCAAAACGTATTGATTATGGTGTTAATAAAACTGATTTTTCCCCCACTGTCACGTACATTGGGTAATAAAGGGCTCTACATTTTGAAAGACTAATTGATTTTCCCCCCAGAATCACGAGACCAGTGCATAGGGGTAAATTTTGATTCATATTTCGCAGAGGAGACAAATAGGTATTTCCCTGCAACACACCACCCCAGGGACTAAGAATTCTTTCTGAAACAGTATAACTTTGATGTAGGTTCCTGTAACGAAGACGGAGTGCTTTCTCTGCAATGCACCACTCCATGGGCCAAAGAATCTTTCTCAAACCAATTCACAGCGTGTTTTTTCACGGATCGCTATATCGATAGAATTAAATACACCAATAGAGTGCACACGCCTTTGTACGAAATCGTTTATAATATTACCTCTAAAGTTGGACTGAAAAAAGCGAAGGCTCTCTGGTTAAATAATTAGACGATAATACACTCTCTGATTGATAAAATCAAACGATACCAAGGAAATTAATACACTGTTAGATGTTTTGGTTCTGCTAACACGGTGTAATATACGTTTACCTATTAACAGCTCAATCAGGAAAAGACATAATTATTCGATGTAACGATTTTGGAAAAGAATCGGAGAATAGTAACTACGTCACAAAAAGCTCTGGCCGAGGTGTAATTGCTTTGCTGCACTTTATACTGGTAAACAAAACTGTTATCCATGGTCTAAGTAAAATTTTCCAATCAGAGAATTGTAAATTGCTAATAATGAGATTACAGAAAACAGTAACTTTCAAAACATTTATTTTAGCATTCACGGTTAACAATAAATAATAGTCAAAGTTTAAAACATTTTACGCAAAAAAGAGGACACAGGGTCCTTTTAACCTGGTTTTCTCTCTCCGTAGGTAAACGGTGATATTATTTTTGATGAGTACCAAACAAGGTGGTTTCATCTAGAGTGTCGAAATAATTGACAGACTTAAGTTATACTACCTTACTAATTAATGTTTAAAAATATTTTCCCACTAGCTTCATAAAGCAACGTATTAAAGTTCAACACTCGAAAAATTTCAGGTTTTGCGGGATGCGTAGACCGCGAGACCTTGTGCCTCGCTCGGTGACTACTGCGAAGCGTTTGCGCTGACGAAGGGCCGCGGGGACCTTGGGAGGGTGCAGCCTGCCTTTCAAACGTTTGATTGCAACGGGGGATGCGCCTAATGGGAGTTTGACGCGAGGACGCGAAACTCTCTCCCTTCTTACAGTATGGTTCTCGCACAGGGAAAAACTTGGTAGAACATCTCATTGTCGCTAGTAGTTTACTTCCGAGAAGAAAAGTGCAAATACACATAAACGTTAACTTCCTCTTTACGAAAGCAGACTTGAAAAGATTTCCACTTGAAAATCGCAATGCACCTTCATGACGGGAATCGTGCGCGCTATTTTTCGAAAACCCTTAGAATCGCATCTTATCAAAAAATTTAGACATCGAAGATGGGCCATTTTCACCACAACAGTGGCTTGTGTCAAGGGTGGCATGATCTCCGAGATGGAGCGCTTTCCCACAATATACCATCCAGGGGTTAAAGGATCTTTCTAAAAACTCACCCGTGTAACTTTAACGGCGAGCTTTCCTGCAATACATGTAATCCTGCCCCCATGGCTGAAGAATCTTCCTCAAACTCATCCGCAACGTGTTTTTCTAAGATGTGTAACTTTGATGACGCCCGTTCCTACAATAGACCACCCCAGGGGTACCTCAAACCCATCCACAGAGTGTTTTTCTAGAATGCATCATTGGTCGATATGAGAGCAAACAACTGTACACCCACGAAACCGACTTCCATATCCTTAGGTGGTAGTGGAAACGCTGTCACTATCGGGATATACAACCTCTACTGATTTAAATGAAAGCGATATAAATATACAAACACTATATACGCATCCTGGTGATTAAAATCAAAATAACATCCATATAGAAACGCTATATTGCTCTCTGATGATTAAAATCAAAGGACATTCTCTGATGAGTAAAATGTCGTACGCCTAGAGATGTCTATGAAATGTATGAACAGCCAAGGGTCCACTATAAGATATTACGACTGAGGTCTTGGTCGCTGCCCATGCATTCAGGGTTAACAGTAAAGTCAGTTTAAAACAACGGTATAATTGTCTGTGTGTTTGACAGTGGATATCTGATTTTTTTGACAGCCATTTCTTTTGACTTTCAATCAAACTCATCTCTATCGAACGATATCACTTCTTTACATTCTGAAACTACATTAGAATATTGAAACGTTTGAGCGTGTAACTTGTCATTTGTTTATATGTATTATGCAATTCCTGTAAATTTGTTTGTACTATCCTCAAATGTACTGGGGTACCAAGCCACTTGAACGTTTAATATCCAGAATTACCTTACCCCTGCATGGAGTTATGATTATTTTGACAATCTTTGTTTTGACCACGGATAAAACTGTGTACAAATAATTCATAGTGAGATATATGCTCTAAATCTTAATCTATCACAAATCATTTTAGGTAATGCATGATTACCGGGATCTAAAGTTTATGGCGGCGAATAAAAGTATTTACAGATTAGAAAATGCACCGCCATACTTCAAAAATATTTTGTTATCGCACCAGGAGGCAAAATGATGATCATTTTCTCGGTAAAGGACTTATTAATGAAAGTATGAACCCTGCAATTGGTCAAGGTGGAAAATATCGCCTTCTAGTCTCGAATTTTGGAACATTTCGAAAATGATGAGCAACATTTTAAAATTGTGAAGTCTCATTTTCAGAAAGAATGCTAATTAGACGACACTGCTTTCTAATTTAACCACTTTATTTTTCTGATTAATTATAACTTAATCTTTGCTATTGACCCGAAATTAACTGATGCAGTGTTTGAAAACCGTATGGAATGCGCTATGGGTAAAATTGTGTTATAAGATTATACTGCGAACACTAATCTCTTTCATATCGTGAGTAAAATATTGTATGGGAAATTACAACCCCAAACGAGTCATACTCTAGTGGGTTATTATTTATAACACACTTCACTTGTAAGAAATATTTTGTATTGCATTTATTTTTTGTTTATGTTGGAAGAAAATTTAAGATTCTTATTTCCTGTGAACCAAGGAACTTTTATTTCTCTTGCAGGAACGTACAAAGGTAACAGTGATTTGGAATCGAAGTTTACCCCATAATTACTCTTCTAAATGACATTTGGAGGTAAAAAAGATCCAAGTGTTCCCCCCAAGACATGTCGTGGAAAAAACTTTCGCAGTACTGTAGCACATTTTAAAACTTCTCTGGCTATTTACACTCAGATTTCTGTGTCGGGAAAATTAATCTTTCTTCCTACGGTTATTTTTCGAAATAGAATGTTGATAGAGAATGTTAGTCGTATTCTACTTTGTTTCACTAGTTTGCAAATGGTTTAGGCTTCAGGTCGTTGTAAACCTTTCAACTTAATATTAACTGCGCTAAGAAATCACAATGACGAATAATCAGACATCACTGCGTGATTCTGGCGGAAAAATCAATTAGTCTTTCAAAATGTAGAGCCCTTTATTACCCAATGTACGTGACAGTGGGGGAAAAATCAGCTTATTAATACAATAATCAATGCGTTTTGAGATCATTGTCAAACCTCATAAATAACATAAGAATGAAAGAAACATAACAATAAGACATAAAGAATGAAAGAAATTTTTTTTTAAATTAATTATGAAATGGATACTCGAGCAAAATGTAGAAAATTTGTTATACTGATTATGCCTTGCATGATTATAGTGTCTAAATATACTTTTTGAGTCATATTGCTAACGGGTTTATTATATGTTTTAAAATATTTTATGTTTTCTTAATATATCCAAAAATGTGCTTTGGCTCGTGAGGAGTTTTGTATTTTACACTTTAAAAATTGTCTATTTACTTTGGAAAAACATTTATTCCTTTTGTTATTATAAGTTCCGGTCATTCATTTATTACGTCAGGCTCCTAAGTATGACACCATTAAACATATTTTATTTGAGCGTTCTGCTTTTAATCTTGAAAGGAGTTTTTATTTTGCGTGCTTTTTTCCCAAAGACTCCTTTATACCTTTCACATTTTACCGTTTGATTTCCTGCATTTATATTATATATATATCCAATACTTTATCTTTTTCGGTTTAATGCTTCCATCATTTGCATTTTAACTAGACTTCTGCTTCGGTACTGAAGTTTTATGTCACCTCTATATCAAACGTGTTATGGTGAAAAACTATTTGTCTCCCCTGCGAAATATGAATTAAATCAAAACTGGAAATTTATCCCTATGAACTCCCATGGTGCACTTGGGCTCTTAAGGAATGATTCTGCAGGATAAAATCAGCCTCTTTTTCAAACCGTAGACCACACTATTTCGGAAGTTGCAGTGGGGGATTAAAATCTTTTCAGTAATGCAATTCACGGGAAAAGTCAGTTTTATTACGTAGGGTGCATAAGTGTGACCCCGTTAAACATATTTTGCTTCATTGCCCTGTTTTTAATCTTGAACGGAGTTTCTATTTCGCGTACCTTACATTAGGTCGTGCTTTTTTCCAAAGACTCCTTTATGCTATTTTCCTTTATTGGTTAAACGTTTCCATCTTTTGCATTTTAGTTATGACTTTTGTAATTTGCATCTCTTTTGAAGCATTATGTGGACCATTAAATCTACTAATCGTTCTAAATGCCCAATTACAAATTAATTTTTCGTAAAACGCGTAAGTATTCTACTTTTATTCTATATGTTTGTTTCAAATTTAATAAAAACTTTATTTGCCTTGAATTATATATTGAATTATACAAAATCTCCTTCTCTGACGTTTAAAATCTATTTTTAAGTTTGTTGAAGTGTCTGTCAGACTTGGTCCGCGTTAAGTGGAGGCAGTTCCCTTTCGATACCTCGGGGTCTTACCTACTGCTAATGCTTCATTACAATCCTGTTTCCCACTTTCCGAATAACTGCTGTATTTCCACGCCATCTTTCTCATTGCACCCGTTTGTTTGCAAGTGTACGAGGGGTGAAGGGGCGCATTCTCCCTGCTAAGCATCAGAACCCTCGAAGGCATTGGCCCACTCTCCTAGCTAAGTAACAGTCAACGCGCTCGGCCCATTATCACGACAGGACCTCCCTCAAAGCAACTCGACCACAGTGGATAATGTTTCATCCCTCTTAGAACAAGTTTTCTGTCACACAACCCTTTAACGTTGGTGAACGACAACCGTGCATTTTCTAAACGTGGGTGACCAAGCTATTCAGAGACATGCCTCCTCCTGTTACATGGCTTCTATTGCGCTTATTGTCACGTTTACGACTTGAACAACGCAACCCTTACTGCAGGTAGCGGGACCCCGAAGGGCATTGTCACCCTCCCTATTATTAGTCTTAGACTTATCTGTTTAAGCAGCAGGCAACGACGTTGATTATAATTATTTTCCCTACAGAACTGCCCTCGAAGCAATTCGTCCACTGCGACTATTCAGAGACACGCTTCCTTCAAGAGCATTGTCGTAAGGAATTGTTACATTTCCTAAGTACAATGCTGCTTCCCAACGCTTCTCAAAGTGCCTCGCTCTTGAATGAGGGGTGCCTCTGAGAAAAGGAGTGACACTCAAGAAACAATAAGAGCGATAGATCCTGGACCGTTAGCCTACCTTTCAATACTGACATGAGTTATGACACTTTTCACTGATGCTATCGCGTTTAGAGAACACCTGTGTAAACCGTTCGTGGGAACACCATCTCTCCAGCGCTTGTGAAGGGGGAAACGGGGGTAACCAATAAAATTCGTAGCCCTATCCTAGGATGTCGAACTCTCCCCTGACAGTGGAAAAACAAGTTAGGACGCCACTGGGAGGAAGAAATGGGGAAAACCTAGCACCAGAAACTTAGAGGTTTGCAAAATTTCTCTCAACCTATTTCTATGCTCAGTAGGCCTTTTCAAGGTCAACACCCCAAAGAGTGGTTGTCACTACTTCCACGTTCATAGAATGAGAGGTTAAGTCATGGCACCGTGTACAGGAGAACATGCCCTCTGTACGTTAAAGAACATGCTGGATGACTTTCACGGGAAGCTATGATCTGTCTCCTAACACCTGACCAGTGGTCCCCTTCCCCCAACATTCTCTGAGCCCTCGAGATCCCTGTGACCTCGCGATTTAACACATTGTGTGCAAAAAAAAAAAACCGTGCTGCTTAGAGGTAAAACAACCCAGCCATTCCATGATAGCTTCGAACAGATTACATGCTACAGAAATGAATTGAGACGAATAGAATTGTGTCTTCTCTTCTTTCGCATTCTCCAACATATTTCCATTTGTGAAAGGCTCTCTTGCACTCTTCTTTCTGTCATTCCCTAAAGGATGCATCCTAACTACCGAAATGCACGCGAAGAAACTTTACTTCAACGTGTCATCTCTGTTCGTCTGCTGCTTCGTCCAGATTGCATCTCAATATCTTGTTTGTTTCCATTCGCCAATAATCGCTGCATTGTCGTCAAACTTTCAGAAATGGCAGCAGAACCAGCAGAGGAGATTTCATGAATGTAGGCGGAACTTCTCACGCTAAATGTCCACTGATTCTTAAATTTGAATCGCTGTTGATGGGTTCGTTTTTCTTCATTCTTTGATATAGTAGAATCTCAAAATATGCGAGACCCAGGTCCCTGGCACTCTCGTGCAAGTGTGAATTCGCGTAAGCTTATAGAAAACTATTGTATATAAATATAGTAAGAAAATAGTATGCAAACTCCTATAAGCCATATACGCCTTTACGTAAAACTTTATTTGTGAAAATTAAATGTACATAAATCTTAAATTATTAATTTAATAAAATACTCTCTTTGCACACTATATTTTTTATATTCCTGATTTTCTTCCTCCGACCCCTCAATAGAAAAAAGCAGAATAGACCTCAGCTTGAGTTTTGATAGGCGTTTTCGTCGGGGAATTCGCGACCTATTTGGGTGGCAAAACAGGTGTGTACAAGGAGGTTCTTTGCGGTAATGTGGTGGGAGACTAAAATACCTATCGATCTCTTCTTCATCTTCTAATTCGTCCTCCTCCATATTATCAAGAAGTTCTTGTAAATCATCTTTGTTAGCTCATCCCCATTTAGAAATTCTTCTCTATCGTTGTTTCACCATGAATTTAAAGCCTTCACTGCCTTCTTGAAAGGAAACGTTAACGATCCTTTTGGGTGTCAGCCAGGCCGCATACTCTGAGTCGGGATACTTTGAGAACCTATTGTACTATCAATACAAAATGGAACAAGTTTGTGAATAACATTATTTTCGAAAATTAGAAGCACGTAAAGCGGTAATGATTTACTCTCGAATCTGCTAAAGATGGGACACTGCAGAACCGTTTAAAAACTTTTGTAGAATGTTATCTTCAGATTTAAAAAGTTATTCAATCAAACAGGCCGTAGAATAAGTAACACTAGAAGAAAGCACTTTGCCTCTGGCGAACGTTGGATTCTCGTTTCCAAAGAGCATGAAGATTTTCGTCTAACGTCTTTTGCACTGTTCGAAAGTTTTAACTCAAGTTAATGGTTTGTTAGGAAAATCGAAATAATAGTATTTTATTATTACACCCATTCCTTGATTTACACGGTATATTGCTTCCGGGAAATCACCGTGTAAATGGGAATCGTGGAAATCGAAATCAAAAACTTTATGGGGAAAAAGGGGAATAGGTTCCGAAGAAATCCTTGTTATGAATAAAACGTACACAAAGTTTTATTTATACATATTTATCTCAAATTTCAGTAAAAGAGTAATAAATGAACTTTAACTTAGCTTTATTTCGTGCTTTATTTGTACTAATTCAGATAATTTAATTTCTCATACATTTCATTTTTGTTATGAAAAATTCTCATCCTTAATGAAGATCCACTATCGAATTTTAAAGGCGAAATTTGAAAGAAAGATATTTCTGAACTGAATATAAATTTATTATTAAATTTTGTAAAATTAGTATTTATACATTTCTGAAACAGTGTACGTATGGATCAGCTGTAATTTAGCCTGTATAAGAGTCTACAAAATTAAACTTGTTGCTAAATATAAGATATAATACGGTTTTTACGGGGGGCGTCCAAAACGTTCTTGACATGCATCAGCAAAACAGAAACTATTGCACTTTCCTCAACAAAACTTTTACTTTCCTTCAAAGTCCAGTTCGTCCAGCATCTATGCGATATTTCAGACGTCTACGTCAATTCTTGAACGCTTCGTGGTACTCTTGTTGGGAAATACTCTGTTGCACCTTTGAAAAGTTCTTCCCAGAAAGTTCTTTTTTAATTTTTGGAAACAATCAAAAATCGCATAACGTTTTTGGGAATTGAAATTTTATAATCATTTTCCACGGCTACCACTTCTTGGGAAGTGAAAAAAATTGTTAACATCCTCTTTCTTGAGCGAAAGTCTTGTCGGAGGATTTGGGGACGCAGTTCATCTTCCGCAACTCAAACATAATTGTCGATCTTTCTGGTATAGTAAAAAAACCATGTCTCATCACTTATGACAATATCTGTTAACTCTTTGGGGTCACTATGTTCAAACATGGCCAGCATCTCTTTAGCACTTTGCTGTTCTGTCAGTTTGTGGGGTATCCATTTATCACAGATCTTTCAGAACTTTAAATATTGGTGAATAATTGTTTCCACACTGTCAATACACTTGTGATAAATCGGCATGAATTCTTTTTGTGCGTCCGCAAGCTGCATTCTTGTGAAAATGCAAAATCTTTTCCCATTCTTTAGCAGGCTCCATAGCAACAAGGCACAAATTTCGCAGACCGAACTTTACGCATCCCCAGCTAAGAGAGAATGATGTTATGGCCTTTATTTTTAACATTTAACGACGAATTTAGACACGCTTTCAACTAAGTCTTAGCGTTAACTTCGGATGAACGAGTGCAAATCTATAGACACGTGCCAAGAACTTTTTGAACGCCCTCCGTAGCAGTCTAAAAAATTCAGTCGAGAAAGGTCAGATCTCGCTGCTGATTCAAAAGGCTTCATTTCGTTAAGATGCCGCGAGACAGATTGCATTGCAAGGGCAAGAATATAATTTTAGAGAAAGAACATAAATATAGCTTGTTACACATGACGATTTCATTAACATAGGAATTTATTACTATATATTTATTTTTCAAAATAAATGACATCAATTGAAACCATTTAGTTGATTTTTGCTTTAGTCATTATAATATACAATAAATTGTACATTACAATAGCCATGAAATGTAATATCTTGCTCTATATAGTAATCAATCACTATAATTTAGTGGCACTCAGGAACGGAAAATTTTCCCCTTTTTTTGTTAGCTCAAATAGACTCAATTCTCTCAACCTATTTCTATGCTCAGGAGGCCTTTTCAAGGTCAACAGTCCAAAGAGTAGTTGTCACTTCTCGTGGGTTTTATAACCCTATTGGTGTCCGTTTCTGACCGAGGGAAAGGTAGGACTTATCGTAGATAAATCTCAATACTAGCAAAGTTTGGATTCGAACCTGGAAATTGCCGATTATGAGCTTGGCTTGCTACCGACTGAGCCACCTCCACCCCGTCCCCATGGAATGATAATGCCTCGGTTTCGTTCCTGATGAACCTCGGCGTGGAAGAATAATTAAATCGATGACCTATAAGCAAGCGTTGAAGGGATTCATCTTTTGTTAATTATATGATGTTTTTTCTACATCTCATAAACTGAAGATCTGTGTTGTACTATAATAAAATGCAATCAAATTATTGAAAAACAGTGAATTATCATTCTTCTTCTTTTCTTCTGTTTGCGTCATTTCTGAAATTTCTGGCAATCATTTATTCTTTTGGTACTGTTCTTTATAAGATGAAGAACTCTCATGATAAAAATAAGAAGAATTTGAATGCGCATTAGATTTTGAAACTTTTACAAGAATTGCTGAAAAAAATTATTGTACAAAGATTTGTTAGAAATAATAGCGTAATTTCATCTCTATTATAGATATTTAATTTCTTCGGTTAAATTGAAAAAAAATTATTCAAGAGGAAAAAAAAAATTTTTTTTTACTAAAACTGCGATTTTTTTTTCATAGCTAAAGATCCCATTGTTTATCCCAGTTGCCTGTAAGTGGTGATAGACATAATTTGGTGGAAGGAGCTACCTTGGTGGGGGAAACTAGTCATAACTTAGATGAAAGGAATGCTGTCTACTTGGTGGGGGAAACCAGTGTAACTTGGATCGAACGAGGCTGCGAATAGCTTAAAGGGAGATATTCTCTTCCCTGAAGAGGAATGGAAGTGCTGCCACACAACGTGATCTATTAATTTGGATCTCAGTGCCACTTCACACCTTCGTAACTTCGTAACTTGTCGTGTGTTCTGACCGTCGAGCTCGAGACCGCCGATCAAGATTTCCTCTAGTAATGATGTGAATCACATAAGTGCCGTCCCGTGGTGGAGTGGTTAGCGCGCTTGGCTACTGCTCTAAGGGACCTGGGTTCGAGCCCCGGGTAAGGCATGGATGTATGTGTCGTTTTTCTGCTGAGGTCCTGCCATCCTCTCAGACCTTCTACTCTGGCATATAAACTGACAGGCTCCTGTCAGACCTCTGTGGCAAGCAGCTGCTTGAGGGGTATTTATTATGCTCAAGAGATTTTCATCTAATTTCAGTTGAATCAACATCATATATCGCACCAATAAGAGTGGAGGATCCAGGGAGTGTCACCCGGCATATGCCCCTCCCCCAGCTCCGTGAAAATTGATAAATTTCTTACTAGCACTAATTTATTCCATTCATCCACAATGTGCAACCACCTAGTATGACTGTGATGTTTTTGTATTGTGTCACCCATGTCATTTTTTTTTCTGGATCCGCTGATGACTCGTAACATACTTCAATCATCTATTTTAATGACGCTGTGTGAAGCAAAACTCGATGCCTTCATATGACACCGTTAAGTGATTGAGTATTGCTGTCAGAAGGTTCGTCTCATTAAAAGAGGAACTCTTGACAGCGGCAGGTAGCTCAGGAGTCAAAGCATGTGACACTTTATCAGGAGGTTGTTTTGTCTCTGATCGGCACTTTTTGCACACAGTGGGCTAAATGACCAGATCACGTGGACACTCCGAGTGCTCACAGAAGGTTGGGTGAAGAGGATCCACCGAATAGCTGTTAGGAGACAGATGATAGTCTCCCGCCAAGGCTATCCATCGTCTTCAATGTCCACAGGGTATGGCTCTCTCTCTCTCTTGCATACCGGGCCAGAGTTGAACATCCCATTCGATGGACAGCGGCGTCCAATGGTTAATTAAATAAAAATTAAATAATAAAAACTTACAAAACTAGGAGAGGCCAGGAAGACCTGAATTGTCTACCTGGTCTCTTCCAGTTCTGACGCAGACAAGGGCACCCGTGCTGGAGTTCCTAAGACAAAGCGCCACGGTTTAGCAGCCGGTAAGCCGATCTCCTCCACTTGGGGCAACCCGTTCCTGTTTTACGCTAATCCCAGCCTTCATTCCACAGTATAATTGCATAATGTAGATCCATATAAGAAAGTTCAACAGACGGAAAAAGGAAGAAGCACCCATCAGGCTGAAACGGCGAATGGCTTTGGAGGCCAGGTCAGAATCATACCTTTTTCTTACGTTCTCTCACTACACAAGGAAAAGCAAACATTGGGTTGGGTTGTTTTACCTCTGAGCGGCACTTTTTTGCACACCATGGGCTAAATGGCCAGGTCACATGGACCCCGAAGGCTCAGAGAAGGTTGGGGGAGGGGACCCACTGGAACAGCTGTTGGGAGACAGATGGTAGCCTCCCGTCAAGGCCATCCAGCGTGTTCTTTAACGTGCACAGGGTATGGCTCTCCCGCACGCGGGGCCACGGCTTAACGTCCCATCCGACGGACGGCGGCCTTTCCAAGCCCATCGGTGTCCCCTACTGACCGTGGGCAGGACGGGGAATTTTGCGGAGATAAATCTCAACGCTGACCCAGTTGGAACTCGAACCTGGGAACTACAGATTACGAGTCTGACGCGCTACCGACTGAGCCACCCCCGCCCCGCAAATATTGGTTACGACAATCTGAAAAAATAAACTGAATACATGATGGTGGTGGTGTCTGTTTGAACTGTTAAAGTTGGGCCCTCTTCTCGGCAGCTTGAACTATATCTAAATACATTGGAGGAATGGACGGACAAGAAACGTTTTTAAAAAAGTTACTAGAAAACTAGATTTTTTTTTATTTTTAGCGTTTTGTTAATTGATGAAAAATATAGAATAATAATAACGATAATAAATGCGTTTTTTTTTAATTTCATGTATTTTAATTTAACATCCTTAAAAAAAACATTATTTTGAATCTTTAGAGGAGAGGGAGCTCAAGATTAGATTGCTTTTGGGTTCCTCCAAATACTTAATCCGCTGCTGCCCGTAGGCGTAATACCGAAAGGTTATGTAGAATCAATTTAGAATCAATTTTTGTCCGGTGAAAAAAATGACAGAATTTTACGAATGTAAATTTTGCTTTAAATAATATGTTTTGCTGGGCGGACTGACCTCTGAGCGGCACTTTTGGATACAAAATGACCTGGTCAGAAAGACCCTAATGGTTGAGAGAAGGTTGACGGAAGGGAACTCAATGGAAAGCTGTTGGGAGAGACGAAACCCACCCGTCAAAGGCCATTCAGCGTGCTAATATTCCATCCGATATAGGGTGGCCTTTCCAAGCCCAACGGTGACCCTTTCATCACGCTGTATATTATTAACGTGTCGGACAATCATGTTCACAGTCTGCTTGATCTTCCGATCGTACAGTCGCTCAAAAAAGTATCCGAACCTTTCGTGTCACGTGTCACGTGACACGAAGTTCCCAGATCACTAATTTCTAAAAAAAAATCGTTGCCAGATATTTTTTCTGAATTCTGTAATCACCCGTAGTGTTCGGATACTTTTTTGAGCGACTGTACCCTTCTCTAAGGTAGTTTTGGAGATTGGGTTGGGTTGTTTTACCTCTGAGCGGCACTTTTTTGCACACCATGGGCTAAATGGCCAGGTCACAAGGACCACGAAGGCTCAGAGAAGGTTGGGGGAGGTTACCCACTGGAACAACAGTTGGAAGACAGATGGTAGCCTCTTTATCAAGTCCATTCAGCTTGCTCTTTAACGTGCACAGGGTTTGCTCTCCCGCATAGCGGGACTCACGTCCCATCCGGCGGACGGCGGCCTTTTCAAGCCCATCGGTTAGTTTTGGAGGAGCAGGACTGTAATAAAATACAGAAGACTGCTTCATCCGACCCCCAACAACATGGACACCAAACACACAAGTGCAGATAATATAAAATTTTACAGTTGTTTAATATTTAAAGACAATTATCTCTAGAGTGCATAGGACTCTCAGAACCACAGCTTAACATTCCATCCTACAGAAGTTGGCCTTTCGAAGCCAAAAAGAAATCCCCCCCTTCCTCACCGAGAGCACTGTGGAGATTAGCGGACATAAACCTCAAAGCTGGAACAGTTGGGATCGAACCTGGGAACTGCGAATTATGAGCCTGACGCGATATCGACAGAGTCATCCCCTCCACCTAAATATTATGTTAATGTGTAATGGCCCCGTAAATTTACATAACGAAAAAAAAAAACTCCAAATGCATGCATTTGTTCTGCTCCGTCAGTTACCCAAGAATACAGATGCTCTAGAAGTCCATTGCGAACTGCCCTACAAAGCATTTGCTTGCCCGATAGACAACAGCTGTAGGGCAACCTCCAAGTTGAACATCCCCACAAGGTTGACCGAATTCTAATTCATGCATCGTCAGAGCTTCTGCTAATCGCATTCGGAGTTGTGTTCTGCCTCATGCTGAAGCACGGTCATCTCGCGCAACGGATCGCGTTGACATTTTCCTCCTGTTATGAACTGATAGCCGCTACATACCGATGACAGACATGACAACACACAGTCCTCGATTCCTGAATGCTGCTATGCGTCACAGTTGATTCCGCAATTCCAAGTGAACCGTACTGTTTGAACATTTAACAGCTATTTAATTTGGCATTTGGCGATGATTCCGAAATACCGATAGTTGAAATTCGTTTAACTAGACATGGAGAAAATTTAGATGGCATCAAATGACTCTAATAGTCTTTTTAAGCAAAGGTATGAAATGTAAATAATATCACATCAAGAACGAGAACGACGATGTACACTGGTTTCCATAAATTAAGAAAAACCCAGAAAAATTATGATAAACAACAAACTATATGAATACTTTAACGAAATTTGATGGAAACATGAATTACAATGCTAGTTTCAGAATGACATAAAATATTTTACACTAGAAACATTTTTCGTGAAAAAAAACCCCCAGGAACTTGTCCAAAAATGAGGTGTCAGAATCAATAGGCAAATTTCTTTAATAAGGAGGTGGTCACCCCTTTACTGCAATGCAGGCACGACAGCGATGTTCCATGCTGTTTATGATGTTGTGAATCAGCTCAGTGGGGAGTAACGACCATTGTTCTTTTAAAACAGTAATAAACTCCCTCTTTGTTTCAGGTGGCGGGTTGAGGGCATCAACACGTCTCCCTAGAGCATCCCACACATGCTCAATCGGATTTAAGTCAGGAGATCAATCTGGCCACTCCATGCACATAATGGTCTCCTCTTGAAGGTGGGCGGGGTGGCTCAGTCGGTAGCGCGCCAGGCTCGTAATCTGTAGTTCCCAGGTTCGAGTCCCAGCTGGGTCAGCATTGAGATTTATCTCCGCAAAATTCTCCGCCCTGCCCACGGTCAGTAGGGGACACCGATGGGCTTGGAAAGGCCACCGTCCGTCGGATGGGACGTTAAGCCGTGGCTCCGTGTGTGGGAAAGCCATATCCTGTGCACGTTAAAGAACACGCTGGATGGCCTTGACGGGAGGCTACCATCTGTCTCCCAACAGCTGTTCCAGTGGGTCCCCTCCCCCAACCTTCTCTGAGCCTTCGGGGTCCATGTGACCTGGCCATTTAGCCCATGGTGTGCAAAAAAGTGCCGCAGAGGTAAAACAACCCAACCCAACCCTCTTGAAGGTATTATTCCACTAGTCGAGATCTGTGTGAACGAGTGTTATCGTCTTGTAAGATGAATGTTTCACCTATTGCACTAGCGTAAGGACGTACCTAAGAGTCCAGGATGTCATCTCTACACCTTTGAGTATTGAGGTTCCCACTCGTCAACACATAGGGGTCTGTGCGTCCACCTAAAACAACTAAGAAAATGCCACCCTAAACACAAACGCTCTCTCCGCCATAACTGTCTCTTTGACGGATGTTACTGGGATGATAGCAGGTACCTCATTCTCTCCATATCAAACAATGTCCAGAATCACTCTGCAAGCAATATCTGGATTCATCTGTGGAGAGTACGGACCTCCATTGCTCTTCTGTCCAGTTAACATGCGTGCGTGCCCAATTCAATCGCTCTCTCCTGTGACTTGACATGAGGGGTATATATATATGTGATATATACGATGACAAGACCCACTAGTTCCGCCTGAAGCACTACCAGTATAGGGAAATGCCATATTTACCACTATCTACGGTCAGGGACAAGACAGTACCATATAGATACAGCTCATCCCGACTACCTAATGGCGAACAGTACTATAGGAGTAAAGCTCATCCATCGGCCAAAACCAAAATTTAATCTATATCCCGGACCGCCACAAACAATGATATAGAATCCAAGTTGCCTCGGCTCCCGTGACTGAGACTCTTAGTTTGGCCCTTCCATCGGGGCCCTGTCCAACATGGAGAAATTCTAGTCAGTGGGACCCTCAATTCTTCCATCTTAGCCTGTCCGACTGTTGCCCAATCTGGTCAGCATAGCCTTCGACTTCATTTAGGCCCTCAAGCCCCCCACCTCGACAAGGTGGTCCTGTATCGGGGAGGACGTTAGGAGTATACAAATTACTAGCCTTCTAGCGTATAGACCTCCCTCATGAAGACTTCTACGCATAATAGAAGCTGATACAAACCTCCCAGTGGCTGCTGCAAGAGAGGATCGTAGCTGAGAGGAAGTAAACGTCCTGCTTTTTCGTGTTGTTAATCGCAGATATCGGTCTTGTACAGCGGTCATAACTCTAGCCCTTCCTTGATTAAACCTCCGAAACGAGGAATCCGTGCTAAGAAATTGATTCCACAGTTTATAGACCACAGAAGGACTGACATTCAGCCATCGTGCCACGTCTGACCGACTTTGGCTGTTTCGAGCAGGCCAACAGCTCTCCACCGCACTTCATTTGGCAAATGATGTCTCGAAATATTCTTTGGTTGGGATGTTCTCTCTTGTTCTTCGGATGGGAATGCAGCGGATAGAAAAATCCATGTTTCGAATGGGAAAGTGAGTTTGACAAAAGCTAATTTGTAATGGCCAGACGACTGGGTCAGAGCATTTCCGAGACGGCAAATCTTGTGTCGTTGTTAGTAGTTTCAAAAGTGGTCCACAGAGGTAAAAACCACGAACCGCCAGCAAGATGTGGGCCGACCACAGCTCATCAATGCTAGAGGTGAGCGAAGGCTATCCTGTATGGTACGAGTCAACAGAAGGGCTACTGTGGCGCAACTAGCCCGTAGTTTGTCACAACACACAGTACATCGAACCTTGCTGAAAATGGGGCTGCTTAGCCGCAGGACGCCCTGAGTGCCCATGCTAACCTTGGTGCACCGTCGAAAGCCGTACAATTGAAAGAAAGTCGTCTGGTGCGACGAATCTCGTTTTCTCTTGCACCATGTGGACGGCTGAGTATGTGTAGGTCGTTTACCAGGGGAAATGTTGGCACCAGGATTCACCATGGAACGAAAATAAGCTGGTGGAGAAAGTGTAATGCTTTGGGCAAGGTTCTGCTGGGAAACCCTGGGTCCAGTCATTCATGTGCAGGAAAATATGACGTCTATCACGTACCTAAACATCATTGCAGACCAGGTACGTCTTTTCATGGCAACGGTAAAATTCCTCTAGCAGTGCCTTCTTTCAGTAGAATAATGCGACATGCTACACTGCCCAGATTGTTCGAGAATGGTTCATGAAACATGAGTAAGACTTCCAGGTATTGCCCAGGCCAACAAATTCCCCAGACATCAATCCAATCGAGCATCTGTGGTTTGTGTTGGAACAGCATATCCTATCTGTGGAGGCTCAACCACGTAACTTACAAGAGTTAAAGGATCTGCTGGTAACATGTTGGTACCAGATACCACAAGACACCTTTAGAAATCTTGTAGCATCCATGCCTCGCCGAGTAAGAGTTGTTTTGGCGGCACGTGGAGGACCAACGTCATATTAGGTAGGTGGTCATAATGTTTTGGCTCCACGGTGTAGTTTGGTTCTTTTTCAAGGTATGGTAGCTAAATATGAACCCTTTATAAGCAGAATAACAAGAAACTTGATACCTTTGATTCTAGATGGTTGCGTACATCTTGGGCATTAGGTGGTTTGACTTTATAGTAAGTAATGATGAGGTTCGAAAGAGTCATCAATCTTCTTTGAGCAACATTTTGTGAAGGGTTTGCACAGCTGCAGATTGGCGAACAGGATTATGAACAGTGTGCCTAAAAGCTTGAGGAAAAGGAGGAGACCTAGGATGCTAGGGACAGAGATTGTCAAATAGGACCTTGCTAGAATTGGTCTACTGTGGCCAAATGCAGCAGCAGTAATTCAGAACAGACATGTCTGGAGAGGAAAATTAGTCTGGTAAGATCTCCCGTAGCCCATGACTACATGAGGATTTTGTATGTATGGACTAACATTCTGTTTAACACGTTTATTCCCGAATTGATTTTAATGAATCTAACATTGTTCGAAGTACTATATTATTTATCTGGACCCAAACGTTTTTTTTTTTTCAAAAAGAAAAACCCCGAAAATAAATGAAAATGAATGAAAAGCTAATATATAGAATAAACCAACACACAGAATGATAAATGAAATGCTTTATTAATTTTAAATATATTGAGCGTTTTCATATAGAAAACAATTATTGAAAATGTATTTTATTTTATTTATTTATCTATTAATTGAAAAACAGCCCTATGGTTAGTGTTTCCCATACAGTTGGGTTACCCTCTGCAGTTAGTATTTCCCATACAGTTGGGTTCCCTCTGCAGTTAGTATTTCCCATACAGTTGGGTTTCCCTCTACGGTTAGTGTTTCCAATAAAGTTGGGTTCCTTCTGCAGTTAGTATTTCCCATACAGTTGGGTTTCCCTCTACGGTTAGTGTTTCCAATAAAGTTGGGTTCCCCTCTGCAGTTAGTATTTCCCATACAGTTGGGTTCCCCTCTACGGTTAGTGTTTCCAATAAAGTTGGGTTCCCCTCTGCAGTTAGTATTTCCCATACAGTTGGGTTCCCTCTGCAGTTAGTATTTCCCATACAGTTGGGTTTCCCTCTACGGTTAGTGTTTCCAATAAAGTTGGGTTCCCCTCTGCAGTTAGTATTTCCCATACAGTTGGGTTCCCCTCTACGGTTAGTGTTTCCAATAAAGTTGGGTTCCCCTCTGCAGTTAGTATTTCCCATACAGTTGGGTTCCCTCTGCAGTTAGTATTTCCCATACAGTTGGGTTTCCCTCTACGGTTAGTGTTTCCAATAAAGTTGGGTTCCCCTCTGCAGTTAGTATTTCCCATACAGTTGGGTTCCCCTCTACGGTTAGTGTTTCCAATAAAGTTGGGTTCCCCTCTGCAGTTAGTATTTCCCATACAGTTGGGTTCCCTCTGCAGTTAGTATTTCCCATACAGTTGGGTTTCCCTCTACGGTTAGTGTTTCCAATAAAGTTGGGTTCCCCTCTGCAGTTAGTATTTCCCATACAGTTGGGTTCCCCTCTACGGTTAGTGTTTCCAATAAAGTTGGGTTCCCCTCTGCAGTTAGTATTTCCCATACAGTTGGGTTCCCTCTGCAGTTAGTATTTCCCATACAATTGGGTTTCCCTCTACGGTTAGTGTTTCCAATAAAGTTGGGTTCCCCTCTGCAGTTAGTATTTCCCATACAGTTGGGTTCCCCTCTACGGTTAGTGTTTCCAATAAAGTTGGGTTCCCCTCTGCAGTTAGTATTTCCCATACAGTTGGGTTCCCTCTGCAGTTAGTATTTCCCATACAGTTGGGTTTCCCTCTACGGTTAGTGTTTCCAATAAAGTTGGGTTCCCCTCTGCAGTTAGTATTTCCAATACAGTTGGGTTCCCCTCTACGGTTAGTGTTTCCAATAAAGTTGGGTTCCCCTCTGCAGTTAGTATTTCCCATACAGTTGGGTTCCCTCTGCAGTTAGTATTTCCCATACAGTTGGGTTTCCCTCTACGGTTAGTGTTTCCAATAAAGTTGGGTTCCCCTCTGCAGTTAGTATTTCCCATACAGTTGGGTTCCCCTCTACGGTTAGTGTTTCCAATAAAGTTGGGTTCCCCTCTGCAGTTAGTATTTCCCATACAGTTGGGTTCCCTCTGCAGTTAGTATTTCCCATACAGTTGGGTTTCCCTCTACGGTTAGTGTTTCCAATAAAGTTGGGTTCCCCTCTGCAGTTAGTATTTCCCATACAGTTGGGTTCCCCTCTACGGTTAGTGTTTCCAATAAAGTTGGGTTCCCCTCTGCAGTTAGTATTTCCCATACAGTTGGGTTCCCCTCTACGGTTAGTGTTTCCAATAAAGTTGGGTTCCCCTCTGCAGTTAGTATTTCCCATATAGTTGGGTTCCCCTCTACGGTTAGTGTTTCTCATAAAGTTGGGTTCCCCTCTGCAGTTAAAAGCTGAAGGGGCTGCTAAAAATTAATTAGCTTAATATCATCATGACAAGAAGGAACTTAAAACTTAAAGTGACTAGTTATCTATGCATCGATCTAACATCATTTATCATCAATTTATACTTATCTGTAATTTCAATTTTTTTCCTATGAAACTTTACACATCAAGTATTAACCTTTACACCTTACGCCGGTTGTTCTGTGTCACTTGACCACTGATCGGGGTCAGCATGTCGCCCTGCAGCTGCGATCTAATTACGTACGAACCAAAGTTCCAAAATAATATGCAAAAGCGAAAACAAGTCGACGCTTCATCCTTGACTCGAAAGTTGAGCTGAAAATAAACAGTTCTCATGTTTCGATAAACAACAGGGAAAATAAGAAAAAGAAAAGCAAACAAACATTGGGGGATGAGGAACATAACGGAAAAAAGGTCTCTGCGGTTTCGAAAACGTTAGCCTATTCCCTTTTGAAATGAATACTCGCCGAGCAAATAAAGTCAATAGCATTCTTGGGAATGCTGTAATTAGTCCTAAAAAAAGTCACTTTGAAAGTAGTATACCACGAAAATTCTAAATGTGTGTTTCCTTGCAGGCAGGGCTTTGATGAGGACCATTTTGCCAGTACCGCTAGTTCAAAGTGATAGATTGAGATACTTGTGAATTTTTTTTATATTAGATACAACACGAAAAGGTGTGATTTAGTAAAATATATAATTTTTTAACTGACGAGTTTCGAATAAAGCATGGATACTTCTCTTTTGGTGTTGTCTCTCTGCTGAGATCTTGCCTTACTCACAGGCTCTCTCTATGGCACATTGTGGGGCGGGGGTGGCTCAGTCGGTAGCGCGCCAGGCTCGTAATCTGTATTTCCCAGGTTCGAGTCCCAGCTGGGTCAGCGTTGAGATTTATCTCCGCAAACTTCCCCGCCCTGCCCACGGTCAGTAGGGGACACCGATGGACTTGGAAAGGCCGCCGTCCGTCGGATGGGACGTTAAGCCGTGGCTCCGTGTGCGGGTGAGCCATACCCTGTGCACGTTAAAGAACACGCTGGATGGCCTTGACGGGAGGCTACCATCTGTCTCCCAACAACTGTTCCAGTGGGTCCCCTCCCCCAACCTTCTCTGAGCCTTCGGGGTCCATGTGACCTGGCCATTTAGCCCATGGTGTGCAAAAAAGTGCCGCTCAGAGGTAAAACAACCCAACCCTATGGCACATTGTACTAATAAGCTTTCATCGGTCCTCTTCAGTAAGCGGCTGCTTGAAATGTAAAAATTGTGTACGAATTATGTGAAATTTTACTTAATAACAATGATACTTTATTTCCAAATATATATAAGAAGTCTTTAAAGGTGCCTACTCATGAAGAGAACTTATGTGTGATTTGTCAAAAAAGTACAAAACAAAAAAGTACACAAAAAAACCCCAGCTAAATACCATTTAGATACAGGCAAGACTCTATCAGTTCCTGCTGGAGGTGATATCGTTTAACCATCCTTCACTTTAAAATTAAATTGTATACCTAAGCTTCAATATGAAAAAATTAAAAACGTTCGCAAATGAAATGACAATTTTTATTGGTCAGGGCCGTCAAATGTTTAAAGTGTTCTGGGCCTTTCGAAATTTGTGAGCAGCCCTAGTTGGATGGGGGTTGGGTAGGAAGATTATAAGCCCATCCCCCCAAGGTATGTCCTTGAAATCTAGTAAAGGCAAGAAAGCAACTTACGTTTTATTTACTTATATGCCGAAATTTTCTGGTAATAAAGACTGAATGTGCCATATATTGAATGGCGATGAAGCTTCCCTGATATATTCTGCTGATAAAGAACTGAGTCTAATTAATTATGAGGATTTGCAACAAAACGAGAATGCTAAAGGCAAGAATGCAAATTTTAAATTTAACTAATCTGGTTCCGAAATTAAAAGAAGGTGATAAATTCTTCTTTTACAAGATACCGTCGTAAAACACAAATTTTCATCCACACGAAAATGTAAAAAATAAAACATTATTCTTCCATTTGAAAATAAGTGGATTCGGCCACTTTCTGTCCGTCATGACGTGGTCTTGAAATTTCACGAGTTTGCGATAACGTTTGAAAATTGCTGGTCAGGAAAACTTCTCCTGATTCGTTGGTGTTACCAAAATCACCGCTTCGGATTGGTTGAACCAATGGCAAAATCACGCTTTATTGACAAACTTTCAGTAAGCAGAAAGCTTTGCTACCGAGAGTACTTCTAATTCCGATACAATACTATTGCTATTGCTATCTATTACCTTACTACATACATGTATAACAAAGTCAGTTGATCAGACGGTCGAGTTGGGTGGTAATTCTCCAGAATCGCTACTAGGGGTCGCTTTAAAAGCTTTTCAACACGCTTGAAACGCTTTTAGCCGCCGTTTTGTTTATTTATGTTATGAGCTAATTATGTTGTAAGGTCAATTTACGTTTTCGATGTGGCTGGTAGTAGCAGTAAAATGCCGATTATGGAGTGCACAGGATGCTGTTATGCATTATTCGATTTCGGTGGTGTTCTAATGGATTTTCGGGCGTTTTGCTTCCGGTTTGCGTCCTGGAGCCTAAATCTGTATTTCCTTCGTGTGGTCTTGGATTGGATTGTTTTACCTCTGAACGGCACTTTTTTTGCACACCATGGGCTAAATGGCCAGGCCACAAGGACCCCGAAGGCTCAGAGAAGGTTGGGAGAGGGGACCCACTAGAACAGCTGTTGGGAGACAGATGGTAGCCTCACCGTCAAGGCCATCCAGCGTGTTCTTTAACGTGCACAGGGTATGGCTCTCCCACACACGGGGCCACGACTTAACGTCCCATCCGACAGACGGCGGCCTTTCCAAGCCCATCGGTGTCCCCTACTGACCGTGGGCAGGGAAATTTTGCGGAGATAAATTTCAACGCTGACCCAGCTGGAATTCGAACCTGGGAACTACAGATTACGAGCCTGGCGCGCTACCAACTGAGCCACCCCCGCCCCTCGTGTGGTCTTGTCTGAGTATTAAAAATTGTGTCATTCAGCTGTGTACGTTATTTAACAGATAAATCAAGTGTCACCTAAGTTTGCAGAGATGAGAGTATAGGAGATTTCCCAGTAAACCGCCATCCGCATTATAAAAAAAACACAAAAACGAATGATTTATTACCTTCTTGGTTTTTTTTTAATAATGCAGCAGGCAGAGTGTTGTAGAAATCAATGGCGTCCATGAAAGCATATAACCTGCGGCGGTGAAAATTAATAAAATGGCCGTCATCACCAGATAGTATGTTAAGCGTTTTGTTTTTAGATTTCTACCGATTATGGTATTTCTAAAATATAATCCACGGGATTATATTAATAAAACATGAGAATGATGCAGTTTATTTCCTTATAGTGTTTTTTTTTTATAATATGGACAGCGAATAGCTGTAAAACGAAATAAATGCCATTACAGTGAACATGCATAAACGATTAAACGATAAATCCCAGGAAATTCAGCGCTTTTGACGAGTAATGTCAACACTTAGAATAATGTGCATTTTAGCCGCTTTTAGTTGTTTCATCGAGCGTTTCGGGCGTTTAAAGCGACGCCGAATAGCGATTCTGGAGAATTACCCGTTGGGTTGTTGTTTTACCTCTGAGCTGCACTTTTTGGTACACAATGGGCTAAATGGTTAGGTCACAAGGACTCCGAGAGCTCAGAGAAGGTTGGGGGAAGGGACCCACGGGACAGCTGTTGGAAGACAGACGATAGCCTCCGTCAAGGCCATCCAGTGTGTTCTTTAATGTGCACAGGGTATGACTCTCTCTCACATGGGGCGACGACTTAACGTTCCATCCGAGAGGGCGGTCTTTCCAAGCCCATCGATGTTACCTACTGACTGAGAGCAGGACGGGGAGTTTTGCAACGTTGGCCCAGATGGGACTCGAACCTGGGAACTGCACATTACGATCCTGGGAATGCTGCTGCCTGAGCCAACTCTGTCCGCCAGGCGGTAGAACGACGTGCTCGCATTCTGCAGTTTTCAGTTTCGAGTTCTAACTCTTAAGTCAAATACTTTCAGCTAACTTTTATTCTGTCTCGGTGAGAAAGGCTGAACACTGATTGCGATAAAGCCGTCACTATGCGCTCTAAGGAACACTCTAGATGGCTTTGACTGAAAGCTTCCCTCTGTCTCTTTACAGCTGTCCAATGGATCGCTTTTCCCAACATTTTTAGAACTTTTGGAGTTCTTGTGATCTGGCCGTTTATCCCATTGTGTGCAAAAAAAAGCGACGTTGAGAAGTCACCTATGGGTGATATTCTACAGTATCATCTAGGGTAGTAGGCCTATATTCTACAGTATCATCTAACTGCAGTATACAAATGTACCTGATCGGGTTCAGCATCTTGATTTCGAAGAGTTCCACTAACTCTGCTTGAAGCTGCTTCACTTTCGAAAATAATTACTCTTGTCAGCGATCTGAGCTAAAAGGATCACCGTTGGTTCACTCTGTTAAACAGTAATACAGTAATTTGTAATCTCTTCATGAGCACTTGGTCCATTAAAATGATTTATACACATATGTAAACTGATTTCTAAACATTTAATGTTTCACCTAATATTCAAGCTCATCCATATCATGCTCTACTTTCGCTGTTAAACTGAAACTAATGAAAGCTGATGACAATGGTCTGCAAACCCGCAAGGATAGCGCTAATGCGATTTAGCTGCATCAAATGCCTGCGATGCTCTTGGGCCCTGTTAGGTTTGTTAACAAAAACAATGTACGAATTGTAATAATAGGGAGATTAGCTGTTTTTATTGTGTTTATGACAGTCATTTTAGTTCTTTGTTTTTAACAAAATGAGCTCTGTGTTCATTTTGTTGTTTGCAGATTATAACTTTTCTCTTTTTAGAGATAAATGAAAAATCCTTTTTGAGATAGATTGCACTCTTTTGTTTTGCCTGTTCCAAACTGTATTTACAAACAATGAGCTAAATGGCCAAGGGCTCAGAGAAGGTGATCAAAGAAGGAACCCACTGGACAGCTGTTAAGATACAGATGGAAGACTCTCGTCAAGACCATCCAGCGTGTTCCTTAACGTGCACACAGTATGGCTCTTTCTCGCACACGGCGCCACGGCTTAAATTGCCATCCGACGGACGGCTGCCTTCCCAAGTCACATTGGTGTCCCCTTTTTTACAGAGGTTAGGGTGGGGTTATCGCGGAGATAAATCTCAACGATATCGTAGTTGAGACGCGAACTTGTGAACTGCAGATTACGAGCCTGGCTTGCTGCCTACTGAGACAACCCCTGCACCTCTTTTGGGATGGATGAGGACTAATAAGACAGACCGAGTCGCTTTTCTACGAGTGTTCTAGCAGTTTAATTTTCCAATGTTAGAAGAACCCTGACTTGCAAAATGGAAAGTAAAAAAAAACGTTTAGCGAATATTGTAAACATTCTATTCATGATAGAGATTTCATATTCTAGTGGTATAATATGGCGCAATATGTTCCCCCCCCCCCTCTCCATGGGGTTGGAAAAGTGCAACTTTTTTGTTTTAAAAGATAAAAGAAAAAATTGTTTTTTGGGCTGGATTCATTAGTCTGTGTTGGGGCGGGGGTGGCTCGGTCGGTAGCGCGCCAGGCTCGTAATCTGTAGTTCCCAGGTTCGAGTCCCAGCTGGGTCAGCGTTGAGATTTATCTCCGCGAAATTCCCCGCCCTGCCTACGGTCAGTAGGGGACACCGATGGGCTTGGAAAGGCCACCGTCCGTCGGATGGGACGTTAAGCCGTGGCCCCGTGTGTGGGAGAGCCATACCCTGTGCACGTTAAAGAACACGCTGGATCGCCTTGACGGGAGGCTACCATCTGTCTCCCAACAGCTGTTCCAGTGGGTCCCCTCCCCCAACCTTCTCTGAGCCTTCGGGGTCCATGTGACCTGGCCATTTAGCCCATGGTGTGCAAAAAAGTGCCGCTCAGAGGTAAAAAACCCAACCCATTAGTCTGTCTGTAGGCATTCTATTTTATTTTCTTTTAACAGATAAATGCAAAATTATATTTGGATTGGATAGCTACTAATGATTTGAATCTTCCAACATTATAATTTTAAGAGTTTAGGAGATACTAAACTTGTAAATTCACAAAATTTGTTCTTCCTCGGAACAAGCCTTTTATATTGGTCAGAGCCGATTGTATATCTAGTTAGTTTTCACTACGACATTGCAAGCTCTGTTTGATAAAATGATATGAAACGGACCAGAAGAAAAGGAATCAAATCCAACTGAGAGAAACAAAACGACCCTATGGAAAGACAAAGTATGCAAGAATTTTTCTTTCGTTTGCAATATAAAGAACGGAGAAGTGTCCTAGAAGTTAGTATTAGTTTGTACAAGCCTTCCCGTACAAAGACATGACCTATTAACTCAGCCAATCCCCGCTGAGACAATCCCGCTGATACAAAGACATGACCTATTAACTCAGCCACAGGTCAGTTACAACTGACGTGAGGCCGGGATTGGTCAGAGTCGGTAGTGCGCCTGGCTTTTAATCTGTAGTTCCCCGGTTCGAATCCCCACCCTGTCCTAGGTCAGAAAGGGTAAACCGATGGACTTGGAAAGGACGCCATCTGTAAGATGGAATGTTATGTCATGTCTCCGTGTGCGGAGAGTCATATCCTGTGCACGTTAAAGAATACGCTACATTGCCTTGACGAGTGGCTACCATCTGTCTCCTAACAGCTGTAAAGAGGGTCTCTTTCCCGCAATTTTCTCTGAGTTCTTGTGATATGAACATTTAGCCCTTTGTGTGAAAATATGCTGCTGAGAGGTAAAATAACCCAAACCAAGTAATAAACAGTTATCCATAATAAGTCCTTGTTGAAGTTTTTATTTATAAGCGTGTGCTTATAAATAAAAACTTCAAGTCGAATTTCCACGAGTCGAAGCTCTTTACAAGTTGAACCGAAGACAAACGTCATTCGGAACTGTATTCCTGTAGTCAGGGCTGGATCTAGGAGGGAGGGAAGGCCCTATGTCCTCTTTCCGAATGCGAGTAAGTAAGAGGTAAAATATTATTAAACTTATATATTTCACGCCTTTTCAAGAGACTAAAACACGGGGGGGGAATGTTACACTGCTTTGGAAAATCCAGTCTCCTGCAATGCCTATAAATAGAGCAGGTCTCTGAAACTAGAACTTGAACGGAAAACTGAAACTTTCCGGTTTTCAATGACCGGAAACTGAAACTTTCCGGTCATTGAAAACTAGTCCGGAAAAGTAGTCATGTGTAAATGAGCGACATAAAGGGAGTTTGACCGTGGCCAGATAGCAGGTGCAAGGAAGGCCGGTGGTTCAATCACCGTAACTGACGAACTATTGGGATTTCCATGTCAGACTGTCGCATGTGTATACCAAGACTACGCTAAATACGAAAACACCTCCAACCAGCGGGAGAAGTGTGGATGTAAAAGTGGTATTGACTCTCGAGGAAAGCACAGACTGTCCTGCATCATTACAAGGAATCACATGGCTACCATGGAGCAGATAACGTCGGAATTGAATGAAGGTGCTTCCACAAGTTTCTGCACAAAGATTATCCGTCGTACCATAGAAAAAACAATCTATGGCAGTCGACATCTACATTGTATCCCCTTGTTGACTGCAAGACACCAAAAGATTATGCTCCAGTTTGCAAAGGGGATCACAACTGGAATGCGAATAACTGGAAACATGTCATCTAATCTGACGAATCACGGTTTCAACTCTATCACGCTAATAGAAGGGTGCGTGTGTGGCGTAAATCACACGAAGCGATGCACTCAGCTTGTCAAGTTGGGTTGGGTTGTTTTACCTCTGAGCGGCACTTTTTTGCACAACTTGGGCTAAATGACCAGGTCACATGGACCCCGAAGGCTCAGAGAAGGTTGGGGGAGGGGACCCACTGGAACAGCTGTTGGGAAACATATGGCAGCCTCCCATCAAGGCCATCCAGAGTGTTCTCTAACGCTCACAGGGTATGGCTCTCCAGCACAGGAGGCCACGCCTTAACGTCCCATCCGACGAACTGCCAAGTTGGGATCATACAGGCAGGTGGAGGGTATAATAGTTTGGGATGTGTTTACATGGGCTTCCTTGGGGCCCCTTGCACCTGTTGAGACCTTCGTCACCGGCAGAAAGTATGTAAACATCCTCCCGACCATCTACACCCGTTCATAACGATTCTCTTTCCGCACCGTGATACCTTCTTTCAATAGGACAACGCCACACTTCATACTTCCCAAGTGGCGGACAACTGGCTCCAGGAGCATTCAAGTGAGTTTACCACATTCGAATGGCCCCTCGATCGCCAGACCTCAGCCCTATTGAGAATTTGTGGGATTCGTCCCACAAATTGTGGACGTGAAAAAAAAAAGTGGACGAACTTCCAATTCGTCCGTAAAGGAGATCTGTACGAGCCCACCAACCCCCACCGGCAAACTGAGGATGCTCAATGACTGGCGATCCTCGCTTCATGGGCGGCAATACCACTTCCGTGTTTTCAACACCTCATTGAGTCCTTACCAAAACATCTGGCCGCTGTTGTGAGGGCAAAAGGTGGAGCAACAGCTTATTAGGTAGGTGTATATAATAATTTGCCCATTCAGTGTAATATAAAAAGAAGAAAATTTGTTTGTATCAATGAAGTTTGTAAAACTGCAGAGTAAAAGAAGTCCAAATTTGACGAAAATGTTTTTCTGATCCATGCCTTATGATTGAATGCCTGTTTACTTCCTGTTCAGGGCTCGCTTTTCTCACACATTTTCTCTATAGAGTATTATACTTATTCATAGTTATATAATATATAATACATATAATAAAAGATTGTGATTGATTGACTGACAGGGGATCACGTTAATTCTAACTATGATGCAGAAATGGTAGAGCTCTGAAAATTTGTACCTAATAATAATCTAATCCGGATCGTAGATCTCGGGAAAAATCCGAAATTTGACCTTCAACGTGTCCTTCAAGGCCAAATGGTGGTCGCATGGATGTCGAACAATGATCTACGAGTGCTGAAACGTGAAAAGTGGTGTCTTGGCACCCAGGACCCCATTTTCACGTTTCTAGCACTCGTGTTCGGGTTGTAGATGTCGAAAACGTTACGAAATTTGGGATTCGGAAGGTCCTTCGAGGCGAAAGGTCAAATTTAGATCTATCAGAGCTGAAACCTAAAAATTGGCTCCTGGGAGTATTTTATTAAGTTATATGTAGATTACATTTATAGTTATTAATTTATAGATCTCGGAAATGTTGCTAAATTTTGGATGCGATGAATCCTTCGATGTCAAAGGTCAAATTCGATATACCGGTGTTGGAGAGCTAAAAATTTGTGAATAGGGCTGTTTCAGGCAGTAGAACTTAGAAATGAGAGGAAATATGAGATCCTGTATTGCGTTCAAGGTGAAACAGAGGTCGGAGTCACGGGATAGTAATCAAAAGGTGTCAATGTCACGATTGATTTTTAGTATTATATATAATTAGCTCATTATATAAAAATTAGATATTTTGTGGATGTAAAATAACATCTACTGGTGAATTTGGAAACTCTTGTGGATATGAGCAATATTTTGTACAGTCGCTCAAAAAAGTATCCGAACACCATGGTTGATTATAGAATCCAGAAAAAATAGCTGGCAACGATTTTTTTAGAAATTAGTGATCTGGCACCCTTCGTGTCACTGACACAAAGGTTGCCAGATCACTAATTTCTAAAAAAATCGTTGCCAGCTATTTTTTCTGGATTCTGTAATCAACCATGGTGTTCGGATACTTTTTTGAGCGACTGTAGGTGGTCATATTATTTTGATACTAGATCGTGTGGGCTCACTCACGGAAATATTGAGCGTGTGCAGTTACCGTTCACAGCAAACTGGAGAGTGTACAGTTACTGTACACGCTCCAGATATTTTTCCTGAATTCTGTAATCACGTGACACGAAGGTTGCCAGATCACTAATTTCTAAAAAAAATCGTTGCCAGATATATTTTCTGGATTCTGTAATCAACCATGGTGTTCGGATACTTTTTTGAGCGACTGTAGGTGGTCATATTATTTTGATACTAGATCGTGTGGGCTCATTCACGGAAATATTGACCGTGTGCAGTTACCGTTCACAGCAAACTGGAGCGTGTACAGTTGCTGTACACGCTCCAGATATTTTTCCTGAATTCTGTAATCACGTGACACGATGGTTGCCAGATCACTAATTTCTAAAAAAAATCGTTGCCAGATATTTTTTCTGAATTCTGTAATCAACCATGGTGTTCGGATACTTTTTTGAGCGACTGTAGGTGGTCATATTATTTTGATACTAGATCGTGTGGGCTCATTCACGGAAATATTGAGCGTGTGCAGTTACCGTTCACAGCAAACTGGAGCGTGTACAGTTGCTGTACACGCTCCAGATATTTTTCCTGAATTCTGTAATCACGTGACACGATGGTTCCAGATCACTAATTTCTAAAAAAAATCGTTGCCAGATATTTTTTCTGAATTCTGTAATCAACCATAGTGTTCGGATACTTTTTTGAGCGACTGTACATATAGCATTATCAGAAGCTGAATAAAATTTCATTGTGCTTTGAAAGACTCCTGTAACACCTCCATAAAAAGCAGTTGCTTGAGGAGAAATTTATTTCAGTTAAATCCACTAGTTCTCACCGATTCTTAAGAACCAGTAGCTAAAATATCAAGCAGTCTCAGAAACGTGCTCCATTCCAATGTTTCGAAAAGAAAATTTGAGAACTGATTTTAAAACGTAAAAATAAAGATAAAATATTGAATTTAAGAAACGCCCCGCCCCGATCCTGAAATAGTTAGGAATGCAAAAATATTGTCAACGCAATTGAAATTAGTTTCTCAGAATCAAAAGCAGGTTTTTTATTGATGGATATTATACGTAGCCTGAAAAGACAAGTTAATTATTAAACGCATTTTGAGTCATATTTTCAATTTGCGTCAAAATTGAAAACTTCCCAAGTTCATAGAATCAAATATCATATCTTATTCGTCATAGAGAAATAATCGATCAACTATAAATGAACCCGAGGTTATAAATAAAATTCCAAAAACATGTGATAAAAATTAAGAAGCCATTTTAAATTAGTTGGAAATTTTAATTTTTCATAATTAAATGTTAATATAAATAAGATTTTTACTTTTGCGACAATAACAAAAGTACAAGTTTATTTTTCAGAGAATTTGTTATACAAATTGTGAGCGCTCACTTCTGCTCTAAGCTATGCGAAAAGTTTGAAGAAAAGCTAAACAAAATATCGTGGTTAAAAATTGTATGAATTGAATCTTAATATTGATGAAATTAGAAGGGTCCATTGGCTCGCATGGGCATCGGCAGAATTTTTTTAGTTGGGAAAGACGACACAAGAGGGCAAAAAATCCTTAGGAAAGGGTAAAAAAAACAATACTTCAAAATAGAAATATTTAGGTCGAGACAATCATTAATGAGAGCAATCATAACGTTGGGTTGTTTTACCTCTGAGCGGCACTTTTTTGCACACAATGGGCTAAATGGCCAGGTCACAAGGACCCCGAAGACTCAGAGAAGGTTGGGGGAAGGGACCCACTGGAACAGCTGTTGGGAGACAGATGGATGGCCTCCCAGTGTGTTCTTTAACGTGCATAGGGTATGGCTCTCCCATGCACGGGGTCACGGCTTAACGTCCCATCCGACGGACGGCGGCCTTTCCAAGCACATCGGTGTCCCCTACTGACCGTGGGCAGGGAGTTTTGTGGAGATAAATCTCAACACTGACCCAGCTGGGACTCGAACCTGGGAACTAGCAGATTACGAGCCTGGCGCGCTACCGACTGAGCCATCCCCGCCCCAGCAATCATAACAGAAATAAGGATACCAAAAACAAAAACAAAAACGGGAGACTTATAATTGAAAGTACATGTTAAAAAAGGGCTTTTTTTAAACTGAAAAATAAAAAAAAATCTGTGCTTTCGACAGAAAAGCATAAAAAAATTACATTTCTTTAACGAAAAAATATTAATTTTTTATACAAATTTTTTATACACATTATTGAACATAAATTAATTTTTCGATCAATTTTTCTGAGGGGGGGGGAGAGGGACGTAACGTTTATGCTCCACCGCCTTCCCTGTTGACGCACTGACTCCTTAAGGCTGAAGCAAAATTAAAACAAAATCTCTTTTTATGTCTCAATCTGCACGATCATTTCTGACGTCAACAGTTGTGTGCTCTTACACGAAACGACGCATGAACTGAGTAGGGATGAATCGATGGAGAAATTTTTGATTTCGTCAGACTGTGACATAAATATCTCTCGAAGTAAGGATTCTGCTGTCTCATAAGATAAAAGACACCCTGAATCAGTTTACGATAGGAAATTCCCGCAAGTAAATGCTAATCACCGCAATTCGTATTTTACGAATCTGAGGAGACGACAGAAAATTATTAAGGAACGACGAAGGCAGCACTTTCGCTCGGTAATGAATCAGCGATTAACCCTCGGGCATTTTCGGGTTTTATTTAACGAATTTCGCCTGAATCTAGAAAAGTTTCATGGTACTTTCAAAAATCATTAAGCATGATATAAGAGTTTCAGGAAACTCTTTATTTCGTGTATCGGAAGTTATTAAGAGCACTCCATTGCACATTGGCATGTGCGAATTTTGTGTTCTTAGTGTTCTTAGTTTGATAAATAACAAACGGTTTGATTTTTGTTTGAATAAATGTCACATTTTATTCAGCTTAAGCAAGGTGAATAATTTTTTTGTTTTCATAAGAAGCCGGTAAGACTCTCTAAAATTAATGGATGCCTGCCCCGCCAAATACGGCACTACAGGCTAATCGGAGATACTCTAAAATTTTGTTCCCCCCGGGTCCGCTGGAAGAACACCATTATTTTCCTTTTACATCTTTCTCTTTATTTAAACAATAACATATATACAAGTATATACACTTAGGGTACTACCTGGTACCCTTTATAAAACATAAACAAATAAATACTACATTTTCATTTAAATGCAAAGTAACAATTGGCTACAAAGTTTTCTGTCTTCTAAGTCCGTCTTCCTGAAGTTTAGTTCACCTCAAATATTATAATCTTCTCGTCACCGAAGGAGGAGAGTCTTATCTCCTCCCACTAGTCCATAAAATCCAATCTTTTATCTTCTAATTTCTTCTTCGGAATTTTAGACCGTTTTGAGAATTATAATCTTCTTATCACCGTAGGAGGAGATCCAGTCCCCTTCCATTAGTCTATAATCACTAGTCTATGACCGTTGTCGCAAACAAACCTCATAAGGTCTCTAATTTGAGACCGTAACGCTTCCACCTCCCACAGAAGATTTAATCTATCAGGACCAACTCTAATTAGATTATTTCCTCTTATCATAACTAAATGAGGACAATCAAAAATATAATGAATGGCTCCCGCTTCTCGGGAACCACAAGCACATGAACAGTTCTTTATCGGGGCGGGGGTGGCTCAGTCGGTAGTGCGCCAGGCTCGTAATCTGTAGTTCTAAGGTTCGAGTCCCAGCTGGGTCAGCGTTGAGATTTATCTCCGCAAAATTCCCCGCCCTGCCCACGGTCAGTAAGGGACACCGATGGGCTTGGAAAGGCCGCCGTCCGTCGGATGGGACGTTAAGCCGTGGCCCCGTGTGCGGGAGAGTCATACCCTGTGCACGTTAAAGAACACGCTGGATGGCCTTGACGGGAGGCTACCATCTGTCTCCCAACAGCTGTTCCAGTGGGTCCCCTCCCCCAACCTTCTCTGAGCCTTCGGGGTCCATGTGACCTGGCCATTTAGCCCATGGTGTGCAAAAAGTGCCGCTCAGAGGTAAAACAACCCAACCCAGTTCTTTATCGTGAATCGATTAAAATATTTCGGAAAATTTCCTTGATCAGTAAGGATCTGATTTAAAAAGAAATCTGTTGAAGTTCTTTTGATAGACACTTTCTTTGAAAATCTAAATGTATGTCTTCCTTTCGTATCTTCTTGTTCCCATCTCGATTGCCATTTTTGCATGGTTTTTGTCTGAGTCTTGTCTTTACACTATCTTTTGAAATAGGCATTTCAATATCTACTTGTATTCTTCTACATGCTTTCTTTGCATGTTCATCCGCTAACTCATTTCCAATGCAGCCTTGATGACTCTTTACCCAGTGGAAGGATATCTTCCTATCATCTTCAAGTTCTGTTATCGTTCTTTTAATTTTATCCACTGTTGGATTTTTATGATTTATTCTCTGTAACGCATATAATGCCGACTGACTATCCGAATACAAGTCCACTTCTCTCTCTGTACTAGTGTTTGCAAACCACTCCACCTGCCTTTAGAATTGCAAGAACTTCAGCTTGAAAAACTGTCGCTGAATCTGACAGCTTATACTCTTTTTGAATTATAGGACTCATACCCTTGTATATGCACATGGATGCTCCAATGTGCTCATCCATCCTGGAGCCGTCTGTATATATTTTGATTTCAGTATTTGATTCCTCTGGTGGGATCTTGTCCCACCCTATTCGAGTTTGTTTAGCTGGGTGTATTACCCACTTGTTTATTTGTTTTTCAATAAGAGAACTTTCTATTGTCTCCTCCCAAAGTTCAACATCTTGTTCTAATATAAAACTTCTATATATCGCTGCTTCTTGTTCTATCACTAATTCTAGTGGGAGTGTTCCTGCTAGTACTTGAAGAGCAGACGTAGATGTTGTTTTAAAACACCTCGTTATCCCCAAAAAGGGCTAACCTTTGAATCTGTTGTAATTTCTGTGCTATTCTGTTCCGCCTGGAGGCCACCATGCCCCACAGGCATAGGTTACTATTCTTTCAATGCCCCTCTTATACAGCTCTTTCTTAACTGTTACTTTTAACCCCCATGTCCTGGTTGACATCCTACGTAGGGCATTTAGTATTCTTGCACATCTATCTTTTACATTATTTAGATGAGCTAACCAGTTTCTTTTGTCGTCTAACCACACTCCTAAATACTTTAGAACCTTTACTGCTTTCACTGGTTTATCCATAAACCTTAGGCTTAGAAGTCTTTTCATTTTCCCTTCTTTGGGAAACACTATTACATTAGTTTTTTCTGGACTGAATTTGAGGCTCGTTTTTCCAGCCCATTCTTCTAAGTCTGCTAATACCTTTTGACAATCTTGTTCCAGCGCATGTCTTCCTGATGCCGAGACAATAACTATTATGTCATCGGCATATGCTTGAATCTGTGTTCCCTCTTTCGTTTTAATATTCAGTGCAGAATCCGCTACTATATTCCATAACAGGGGCCCTGAATTGGACCCCTGTGGACAGCCTTTATAATATTGTTTAGTAATCTCTATTACTCCATCATTCACTAGTATTCTTCTATTTGAAAGATAGCTACTAAAGATCTTAAACAGGTTCTTTGGACATTTATGTCTTCTCAGTTCATCTAATAAAAAGAGCCACCATGCGTTATTGAACGCCCTTTTCACATCTAGAGATATGACACGTGTGCTTCTTTTGATCCTTATTTCTGTCTATAGTAGCCATCAGCTTTGAAATAGCCATCGTAGTACTTTTACCTGGAGTGAATCCAAATTGATTTGGATTAAGTCTTCCATTGCTGTGGAGGAAGAAGCTTCATCTGTTTGTCATGAGATTATCGAGTACTTTACTCCATGTTGACAATAGACATATAGGTCTGTAAGCTGAGGGATTTTTTTTATCTTTTCCTTCCTTATTAAAAAGGATAAGTTCTGCTTGTTTCCAACTATCTGGAAAGATTCCTCTTTTGAGACATTCATTTAAAATGCTAACAAACCAAGTTCTGTTCACTTCAAAGAGTTCTTTTATAATTTCAAGGGAAAGCCCATCCAACCCTGACGCTTTCCCCTTGTTCATTAAGTCCAAAACCTCTTCCACCTCAATTACGGAAAATGGACTATCATCTTGCGTATTGATAGGTCTCCTTGACCTATTTTTTTACATTTCTGCGAAATTCATTATTATCTTCCCTTTTGTCTCGTGGGAAGTGATACTCTAGCAATCTATTCAAAGATTCCCTTGCACTTTTAGTAGGGGAGCCATCTTCTTGAGTTATCGACGATAGCTTTAAAAGTTCCTCTAGTTGTTTCTTTTGCAACTTTAAAATGCACCCGAACGGTTGTTCCTTAGTAACTTCATCACGTAGCTTTTCCCAGTTATTATATTTTGCTAAGTTTATATTCCTTTTATATTTAGCTTCCCAAAGCTTATACTCTTCTCTAAGGTTTTTCCTCTGTATTTCATCTGTATAACATCTTTGGTATTTTCTTCTTCTATTTTTAACTTCTTTTCTAAGTTCTGTCAGTTCTCATTCCACCATGAGACTTTTCTGTAACCTAACTTCGTTTCTTGGTTACTCTGCTTCAAATTGTTATTACACAATGTTTGTAAAGTCTTTGTAATATCAACAATATATTCGTCTATATCTTCTTGATTCTCCACTTCTGTTGAAGAGATTATAGAATATTTTTCTGAGAGTTCTCTTCTAAATTCAAACCAATCTAGGTTTTTAAAAGAATATCTCTGTTTAGTATTTGTAGTTGAATTTGTGAATTTTAATGAGTAGCTAATATATGCATGATCGCTGCAACTGATCTCGTCTTCCACTGTCCATTCTGAGACAAAGTCTTGATTCAAGACTCTATGTAAAGTAATATCAATCCAACTAGTACCCAGACTACTGGTAAATGTTGGATCACTGTTAGGGTCATTTACTATTGTGAATCCATTTTGATTGACAAATTCTAATACTTCTTTACCTCTTTGGTCCTCCCTTTAGGGACCCCCAGAGACTTCTGCTTGCATTAAAATCCCCTCCTAGGACTATGTCCCAGTCAGGGTATATCTGAACTATGTTAGAAATGAGTTGAAAACTTTCTTCAAAAGAATCCTTCGGTGGACAGTACACTGAGATCAACACACATCTGCGATCAACTTTTTCTACTGTGATCACCACAACGTTTCTTGACGTGTAGATTTCTGTAGCACTTATGTTTCGTTTTCCTATTACAATTGCACTTCTTGACGTTGGGTGGGGGGCTCCAAAGATCCTCCACCCTGCTGGGAAACCCCTTCTTTTATCCTTATAAATATAAGGTTCTTGTACTAGTGCTATTTCGAAATCTTTTTCTTCCATATATAGTACAAATCTGTTTGTTGCAGCTCTGGCATGATGCAGATTTATTTGAACTGTTTTAGACAAGTGCATTTTAGTATCGTATACGCTTAACTAATAATTCAAGCTCTCTTCTATAGCATGAGCATTCCATGTCCAAACTGGAATGTTGGACTTCTAACTTTAATCTGTATTTGTCATTAGCTGCTTGACAATTGACACATTTTAAGACTGTTTCTTTACAGTCCCAGTGCTTGTGGTCTTTCTGACCACATTTTCCACAGTTCTGTTCTTCTGTGCAATTGGTCTGGAAATGACCAAATTTATTACATTTGAAACATCTCACCACTTTTAGGTATTCTTTGACATTTAGACGAGACCAACCTACATTGACTTTTTTCTCTTTCATAAATACTTTAAAGCTCTCTGAGTCAACCTGCACTATCCAGTGCTTCTTATTGTTTTTGCCCTTTATCGAGAACTTCACCTCCATTGAGGCTTCCATAAAAACTACATTTTGTGCTTTAATTCTTTCTATTAAAGCTTTCTTTTCAATATCACCATCAACATCATATATTATGATCCGTGGCAGTTTCATTTTGGGCTCTCTTGCCGCACATTTGTCTTTTAAGACTGTATTCTTCTGAATTTCATTTTTCAATATCTTCTTATCAAACTCATCAGTACATTCTATTAGAACTCCGCCTTTTGCAATTTTTTTGACATTATTAATGCCAATTTTCATCTTAGTTGGATCTAAATTCTTTAATAGATCCTTCTTGAGTTCTTCTGAACTCTGACCCTCATCTTGAGGGTATATCAACATTATATGTTGTTGATCTCGCTTCTTGGGCTTAGGTGTCAAAGACCTTTTTGTCACTTCAGCATAGCTTATTGAGACTGACGCCTTACTTATGGCAGTCGTTTCTCTTTCAGATAACCTTCCCTCGAGGTTACTGATTTTCAACTCTTGTTCGTGCACTACATCTTGTAGCTTACTGAACAGGCTTCTAATCTCAGCTCCTTGCTGTTTAGTCACCTTACTTGCACTACTGTTTAATATGGAGTCTAGTTCTCCGAACAGTTCATTTGTTTTAAGAATGGCACTCTTCCCTTGAGAGGCCATATCACTCGCTTCACTAGTCATCGCTACCTGGTACCCTGGGGTTCAACCAGGCAGCTAATACTTATGCTTGTCGGAGAGAGCGTTAGACCCTCCTCCAAGGAGGGAGCCCCTAGACTACGACAAAGTCCTCTCTTTTCGAATTGGCTTTGATTACATGAAGTACAACAAGAATCTGGCCTATGATCTTTTAATCACTTTATACACTTATAATCTCCCCCATGGTCTTTTAATCACTTTATACACTTATAAACGCACAGAACTCACAAGATCAAAATCAAAACCAATTCCCCCTAGGGGAAGAAGCCGGTAAAAGAAATTTATAAGAAATTGCAAGAATTTCTTTCTGTATAATTAACAGCAGCAACATCAGTTTCTTGGGTAAGGAAAATTTATGTGCAATATAATAGCAATGAATTTTACGAGTTTTTGAAATTTTTTATGCATGTCGTAACAATTTCAGCTTATCTTTTTCGAAAGTTTACGAAATATTTTTAAAAATAATTGGAATTTCATAATTTTGACTTTATTTGTCTTGCAAAATCTGTAATTTCTTCATAAGTGTCTCACCAATACTTCGTTTTTACCACCTTTCTGTTGTAATCTCTTATCATAATTCAGTGCTGATTTACAATTCTATTCAGTGTAATGAGCTTTTCTATTTCGAATAATGCCAGCTAACTTAAAAAAATTCACAAACTGAACAAATACGCCTGATTAAGGAGGTAGTAATTTTGGATAAGAGAGACAGAAAGCCCCCCTTTCAGCAAGTTTAGAATCATTTTGCCATTCAACTGCAATAGGCAAATAAAATCGACGCTTTTACTTGAGTGTAGAGCCACTTACAGTAATAATGCATTCTCAGGGGGTTTGCTTGTTGCGTTGTTTTACCCCTGAGGGCACTTTTTTGTGCATAATGGGCTGAATGGCCAGGTCACAGGGACCCCGAGGGCTCAGAGAAGTTTGGGGAGAGGGACTCCACTGGATAGCTGCTAGGAGAACAAATGGTAGTCTCCTGTCAAGGCCATCCAGCATGTTCTTTAACATGCACAGGGTATGGATCTTCCTCACACGGGGCCATGGCTTTATGTCCGATGAAACGGACGGCGGCCTTTCCAACCCCATCGGTGTCCCCTACAGACCAAGAGCAGAGTGGGATTTAAGCGGAGATAAATTTCAATGCTGGCCCAGATGGGACTCGAACCTTGGAACGACAGATTACGAATGAGGTACTCTATCGATTGAGCCATTCTTGTCTTGACCAGAGGGGAGGATACATGAGTTTGTATACCCCCCTTTCATCGAAGAGAACATATTATTATTGCATATTCTCTCAACCTGTTAATTAAACAGTCACTTTCGTAGCTAAATTTGTTATACTCACATTAGAAAAAAGCTACAGGAAGAATAATTAGAGATGAAAATACATGTATGTTCGAGTATTCCTATATTCATTCATTCATTCAACTTCACTGGATATTGGGATGTCCTTATTCAGGCTTTCCCATAAAAATTATGTTTTTTTTTGTTTGCTTTTTTATATCAATTTTCAGAGTGTTTTTTTTTTCTTTTTTCTTTTTTTCTCTTAATCTTTAAGAGTTTATATATATATATTTCTTTTTTTCTCTTAATCTTTAAGAGTTTATATGTATTTTTTTAGTCAGTTTTTTTTATAAGTTATTCCATATAGCAGTTTCTTTGAGGAAGTCCAATAGGAAGGCAAATATTTTAGTTTGTGTTGAGATTATTGGATGATTTAAAATTAAGTTTAAAGTAAATTCATTGATATTTATAATTTCAAGATTTTCAAAAAAAATTTTTCGTTGAGAGTTATATTTTTCACAGTTTAAAATTAGGTGGGAAGAATTTTCAATTAAGTTACATTTTGAACATTTAGGTGTGTTGCTTAAATTAAGTAAAAATTTTGATTTATTTAAAGGATTTAATCAGTTCTTAAACGAAAAATAATTTTGGAATCATATCTAGAGAACGGCAGTTTTAAAGTAGTATTGATTTTGTTAGAAAGTTCTGATCTAAAATTTGGCTTAAAAAATTGGCAAAATTGAAAATATTTTTCTAATATGTTAAATTCTAAATTTTTTATTTCTTTTTTGATATTTATATAAAAGTTATGAATAGGAGTAATAGTATTATAATTGTTTTGATTCCAGAGTGTCCTGGTATCCAACATAAGTGAATAAAATAATTTTTTTCATTTAAGTTTTCGTTGTACAGTTTGAGTAGTGAGTATTCCTATAGCCTCTCCCATAACATATATACTACAAGCCCCTACTTGCAAACCCTACAAGATTTTCTGTGATACTAGCTATGTCATTTCAAGTGTAAAGGAAATGCAATGAAAAAATTATCCCCCTCCCACTCTCGAAATCCCCACTGTACCTGCATTGAGATTGTCCCTCTAACCATTCTTTACCCCCAATGAGAAAGAAGACACTATGGGCTTGAAAAGACTTAAGCCGTTGTTTCAGTACTGGAAAGCCATTCTCTGTTCACAGGGGAGTAGCAATGGGGGGCGGGGGGGGAGAGGCTCCCCTAAACTAAATCGGAGTTGTCAAAATTCGGAGCCACTTGGTAAAATGCAGTGAGATGTAAAAATTGGATTTTTTTGTAAAGTTCTGGGGAGTTGGCATAACCTTGGGAAGCTGACACCCCATCCCACCGACGGAAGTAAAACTTGAGCACATCCCTAACAGAGGACATAATTAAATTCAGGTAAAATACTTATTTTCTCATTTGGCAAAATTGATTTCCGACTTGCGAAATTTTCGCTCTCTCTCCCCCCTCCCTCAACCGTAGTCCTTCCGCTACACCCCTGTCTGTTCATATTAAAGGCCTCGACTGAAAGTTTCTGTCTCCTATCAATTGTCCAGCGGGTCCACTTCTACTGTCCAGCTGTGAGACTTTAGGGTGCTTTTGACCTTTTATTCCATTATGTGCACAAAAAGGGGCGGGGTGCTCAGTCAGTAGCGCGCCAGGCTCATAATCTGCAGTTCCCAGGTTCGAGTCCCAGCTGGGTCAGCGTTGAGATTATTTCCGCAAAACTTTCCGCCCTGCCCACGGTCAGTAGGGGACACCGATGGGCTTGGAAAGGCCGCCGTCCGTCTGATGGGACGTTAAGCCGTGGCCCCGTGTGTGTGAGAGCCATACCCTGCGCACGTTAAAGAACACGCTGGATGGCCTTGAAGGGAGACTACCATCTATCTCCCAACAGCTGTTCCAGTGGGTCACCTCCCACAACCTTCTGAGCCTTTGGGGTCCTTGTGACCTGGCCATTTAGCCCATTGTGTGCAAAAAGTGCCGCTCAGAGGTAAAACAACCCAACCCGTGCACAAAAGTGTCACTCAGATAAAACAACGACTGTTGTCCAATTTCTGGTTTTGCGACTGCGTAGGAAGCAAATCAGACAATTGTTTCTTCAACGATTTCAGCGTCTACGTTGGGGAGATTTTATCTCCATCGAAAGAGGTGAAAGTCTCCAACCAACGAGGTGAAACTCTCCACAGGACAGAAAGGGTTTAAGTAGAATGACAAATTAATTGCAATTTCTAAGTAAAAAGACTGAGGTAAAGATAATCAAAGAATGAAACAAGGTAGATACAGATTCGCAATCCCCTAAGTCAGAAGGGCCAATAGTATACTGCAATGTACACATACCATGTTTGAAATGTTTTCCCGAGCCACCCAGGTCGAATAAAATTTGGAAGAGTAAAAAAAAGGGAATCGTACCACTGCCAGAAGGTGCTCGTGCCACAGATTGGTTCTAGGAGATTAATTCTGAGACATGAAGTGATTTCGAGATTTAATTAAAAGGGATATAACTAAGGTGTTAATGAATTACATTTCCACCTGCGAGCGTATATAAACAAGAAATCAATTGGCACTTCTTGATTTCCCTACAGTCATTGCGACCGCTATTCGACCTCGAACGTGCGGGAGAGCCATACCCTGTGCACGTTAAAGAACACGCTGGATGGCCTTGACGGGAGGCTACCATCTGTCTCCCAACAGCTGTTCCAGTGGGTCCCCTCCCCCAACCTTCTCTGAGCCTTCGGGGTCCATGTGACCTGGCCATTTAGCCCATGGTGTGAAAAAAAATGCCGCTCAGAGGTAAAACAACCCAACCCGACCTCGAACGTGACTCGGAGCTGACATTTTTTAACATTTCTGAGATGTACGACCACCTGAAACACCCCTAATCCCTCCAATTGTTAACTCGCTAGCACCGATTTATCGGAATTGGACCTTTGATTTCAAAGGATACATTGAATTCAAAATTTCATAGCATTTTTGAGATCTAAACCCCGAAATATCCGTACGTACCAATCTTTTGCTTTCTAACACTGGTTGATCGAAATTTGACCTTTAATCTCAAAGGACTCGCCGGATTCGAAATTTCCTCTACGTAACCTCTATTTGAATTTAAAGCAAACATCGGAGTTCAAATTTTACTGCACAATTTTAAACGATACAGGCAATTTATATAACAATATTGATAAGGGACTACAACAGCATTAGTTTCGTGGATATACGCAAATCATTTCACTCCATTGGTCATGATATTTTATTTCGAAACTGTATAACAGCAGGTTTCAGCAGGTTTCAGACGTCATTCCTGGTTCAAAAGCTACTTACGTGCTGTAAGTAGCTTTTGAAGACAACAGGCAGTGCGATTAGAAAATAGTATCGCTGAATTTGAAACTGTGTGAATAGGAGTGCCTCAAGGATCAAGGGTTGGGTTGTTTTACCTCTGAGCGGCACTTTTTTGCACACCATGGGCTAAATGGCCAGGTCACATGGACCCCGAAGGCTCAGAGAAGGTTGGGAGAGTGGACCCACTGGAACAGCTGTTGGGAGACAGATGGTAGCCTTCCGTCAAGGCCATCCAGCGTGTTCTTTAACGTGCACAGGGTATGGCTCTCTCGCACACGGGGCCACGGCTTAACGTCCCATCCGACGGACGGCGGCCTTTCCAAGCCCATCGGTGTCCCTTACTGACCGTGGGCAGGGCGGGGAGTTTTGCGGAGAATAAATCTCAACGCTAACCCAGCTGGGACTCGAACCTGGGAACTATAGATTACGAGCCTGGCGCGGTACCGACTCAGCCACCCCCGCCCCAAGGATCAAAGACCAATACTATTACTTGTATTCCTTAACGAGATATCCTTTCTAAAATTAAGAGTAAACTCACGTGTTACGCAGATGATGCTGTGCTGGGTTAATCAGGAAAAAAAATGTAAATTAATCAAAACTGGACATCGAAAACGATTTCTTTTTACTTAATAAATGGTTTACCAAAAATAAATTGCAACTAAACACAAGAAAAAGTAAATTTATGATGTTGTCCCTTATATGTAGTAATATTACCAATATGACAAAAGTAAAATATCATGATATTGAATTGACATTTTAAAATTGCTTATGAATTGAAAAAAATATTTAGGTATTGAAGTAGACAACAATCTACAATGGAAGAGTCATTATGTACTTAACGAAAAAATTAAGGTATATATTGTCGGGATTTTACGCAATTCAAAGAAGAGTTCCAAGCAATTTTATGCAGATCTTGTAATATGCACAGGTTTACTCGGTTGTTCGTTACGGTTTAAGTAAATGGATGGGAGAGGGGGAGATTGCAAAGTGAACCTTGCAAAAATCAACAGGGTCCATTCTCAAAAGAGTTTTTAATAAATCTCAAAACATAAATTTAATGAATGAATCAAAACAATTTTCTAGAATTAGACAAATTTAGTTGCATATCGAGGGCGTTCAAAACGTTTCTGTAGGTTTGCGTGCATTCCTCCGACGTTAATGAGCTACGACTAGTTTGATAGCTTGTCTAAACTTGTCATTACGTGGGGAAAACAAAGGCCGCATCATCATTTCTCTCTTCTCTGGCTGCGCATAGGGAAAGATTTTATATTTTCAGAAGGATGCAGCTTCGGGACGACACGAAAAATTACATGCCGATTTGTCACAAGTGTATCGGGATCAATTCTGTTCATATGACACTGTTACGGGATGGATGCACAAATTCAGAGAAGGACGACAGATCTTAGAAGACCTTCCTCGTGCAGGAGACCAAAGGAGGCTGTAAATGAGAGAACCATCGCTGCTGTTGGTGAACTCATTAAGAAAACTCAATGAATTCCATTCAGGTGATAAGTTTAGATGTCAGTGTATCGATTGACAGTGTGGAAACAATTATTCACAACTTTCAAGTTCTGAAAGATTTGTGCCAAATGGATACCCCACATGCACACAGAACAGAAAGGCAAGAGCTGACTCGTGCCAGGAGCAATGTTTGAACCTAGTGCCCCAAGCGGTTAACAGACATTGTCACAGGTAATGAAACGTGGTTTAGTACTATACAACTCACAGAAATGGCAAATGTATTTGGGTTGCAGAAGACGAACAGCGTCCCCAAATTCTCTGACAAGACTTTCGCTCAAAGAAGAGGATGTTAACAAATTTTTTTCTATTCCCAAGGAGTAGTAGCCGTGGACACCTTACCTTAAAAAATGACTGTAAATGGATAAATACTCATTTTGCGATTGTTTCTCACGTGAATTTCAAATTTACGTAGTTTCCACATGACCAACGTGTTTCAGTTAGTAATTCTTAAGCCAGGAGTTCTCAAACTGAGGAGCTTTGGGTTGGGTTGTTTTACCTGTGAGCGGCACTTTTTTGCACACCATGGGCTAAATGGCCAGGTCACCTGGACCCCGAAGGCTCAGAGAAGGTTGAGGGATGGGACCCACTGGAACAGCTGTTGGGAGACAGATGGTAGCCTCCCGTCAATGCCATCCAGCGTGTTCTTTAACGTGCACAGGGTATGGCTTTCCCGCACACGGGGCCACGGCTTAACGTCCCATCCGACGGACGGCGGCCTTTCCAAGCCCATCGGTGTCCCCTACTGACCGTGGGCAAGGCGGGGAATTTTGCGGAGATCAAACTGAGGGGCATGAACAGCTTGAAAGGGAATGACATATTTGCTGATATTTTCAGTGAAAATGTTTTTGCAAATATAGAGGCCTACATTCTAGGGAAGAGGGGAGGACGCATAATTTTATCTAGAATTCTAGGGCGTCGCATAAATTTATGAAAATTCTAGAGGGTCGCAGTGTCAAAAAGTTTAAGAACCACTGACTTAAGTATTGACGGATGCAGATATTTCCGGTGAGGAAAATTGACGAACAACTTGGCAGATCAGCATCACTGTCTTTGTCTAACTGTATAAGTAATAATACAACTAATTGGTTACTTTCAAAAATAATGAACTCCTTGTAAAATTTCGATTCGCTTAAGCATCCTTTAGCGTGATTACAACATCACGCTTTACAGTACTGAAAGAGTGACTTTCCGAATGAACGTGGGAGTGGCAGTACAATCGGAATCCAAAGCATCGAGCTCTGAAGAAAGCCATTATGGTCACGTGGCGTGGAGCAGCGCGAATCCTAACCACGTCGGCCTCTGTGATCGCTCACGTGCGACAGTAGGGCTCGTGGTTTCTGCTCACGTGACTTTATGATCGTCTCACGTTGCAAGGGCAAGCAGTAGGAAATGCGCTTCAAGTCTCACTGGCGAGCACACAGCGAGCTCTTTAAAGGATCGGTTACAGAGAACAGGGAGCGTGTTGATGAAGATGAATCCGGCATTTACAACTCTTTGGCCCAGCATCAACAAAGAACACTTCAAATGAGCATTAGAAAAAGATCATTGCCCCACCCACCCTCCATCAACGGTCATTAAGGGACGAACTGCAATCTGCTCTGCAAAGTGCACTGCACTCCAAAGATGGCTTTTTTATTTCTTCTAGTGAGACACAAAAGAATTTCCTGAAGGGATCCTCGCCACATGACTTTCAGATTTATTAGGAAGGCATTTATAAGTGGCGTAGTTTAAGTAATCTAAAGCTGAATCATCGGCAGCTCTCCTCTCACGAATCACGTTAAGATTTAGGTGGAATTGCTGGTTATAATCATTTAAGAATGATCTTGATTCGTTTTCCCCCGAATTCGGTTGGGTTGTTTTACCTCTGAGCGGCACTTTTTTGCACACCATGGGCTAAATGGCCAGGTCACATGGACCCCGAAGGCTCAGAGAAGGTTGGGGGAGGGGACCCACTGGAACAGCTGTTGGGAGACAGATGGTAGCCTCCCGTCAAGGCCATCCAGCGTGTTCTTTAAAGTGCACAGGGTATGGCTCTCCCGCACACGGGGCCACGGCTTAACGTCCCATCCGACGGACGGCGGCCTTTCCAAGCCCATCGGTGTCCCCTACTGACAGTGGGCAGGGCGGGGAATTTTGCGGAGATAAATCTCAACGCTGACCCAGCTGGGACTCGAACCTGGGAACTACAGATTACGAGTCTGGCGCGCTACCGACTGACACCCCCCCCCCCCCTGAATTCGCATCGTGAGGCTAAAACCATTACAGCCAAATGGTATCGTCTCAATTTATTAACAATTCTCATAAAGCAATTCTTGTTTTGCTATAATTTTTACATGCAGTGATACGAAACTCAAATTTATTAGCAACAGAATCTCTTTTTGTAATTCTTATTATTTCCATACAATGATGTAAAATGCATTTAGGGAGATAACTCTTTTTAAAAAATAATAAAAGAAGGGGCAACAGGATTCTACACATGCATATTTATTTCCTTGTGGCCGAGTGGTTAGCGCGCTTGGCTACTAATCTAAGGGATCTGGGTTCGAGCCCCGGATAAGGCATGGATGTGTGTGTTCTCTTTCTGCTGAGGTCCTGCCATCCTCTCAGACCTTTTACTGTGGCATATAAACTGACAGGCTCCTGTCAGAACACTGTGACAGGTAGCTGCTTGAGGGGGTATTTATTTTATATTATTATTTTTTATTTATTAATAATTTTTATAGAGTAAAAAACTAATTTCAAAATATTTTTATTTATTTATTGTTTTTAACAACCCGTATGCCAGCCGGCTGATTGTCATTACTGATTACATCACTTTTGGAAAATGCAGAATCATTTAGAATAGGGGTTCTCAACTTGGGGTACGCGGTAAACATTTTTGGGGTACGCCGTGAGAGCTCAAAAATCGCTAGATCTAGTAACAAAGTAAAAATTACCATTGTTATACTATAACTACAGTTTTATATATCTATACAAGGGGTACGCCAGTTACATAAACATTTCCAGGGGGTACGTGAAGCAAAAAAGGTTGAGAACCACTGTTTTAGAACATCAGATTCAGAATTGTATGAGAGTTCTTTAGTTGTTGTTTTTTTTTTCAGATAATTATATTTTTTACTACATAGTGAAAAACTACATTTGCATTTATATTTACAGAAATTCTGAGTCATTAAGATATTCAATAATAATAAATAAATAAATACCCCCTCAAGCAGCTGTTTGCCACAGAGGTCTGACAGGAGCCTGTCAGTTTATATGCCAGAGCAGAAGGTCTGAGAGGCTGGCAGGACCTCAACAGAAAAATGATGCACACTCCATGCCTTACCCGGGGCTCGAACCCAGGTCCCTTATTTAGATATTCAATATCCCCCTTGAATTTTTTTTTACTCGTCTGTGGGATAATACCATTAACATTTTAATAGTTAAAGTGTCCGCTTTTAGAAATGAAAATTTTGTGTTGTAAATAGAGTTGTCCTCAGTTTTAAGCATTAATAATTATATAAGATAAACATAAAATATTTAAGTATTCTCACTTATTGAAATCATGAATGATCCAATTTTTTAAGCAAAAGAATATTCTTGCTATTATTTTGCATATTTGTTAAATTGTATTTGTATTTATATATTTGTTATATATACTTCGCCAAGATAATAGCTCATAAGACAAATATGACTTAATCCATTAATTTTAAATTACACTGGTTTCCATAAATAAAGGAAAAATTGCCAAACGTTTGTGTGATCGTCACCAAACTTGTTCATGTAACCAGTAAAGTAATGCCGAGTGAGCATATCGTATGCAAATTAGTTTAGGTTTCGTCAATTTGCGTAATCGGATAGAGGCATAAAAATGGGTGTTTTTGGCGTTATTTTCTGTTGTAAATGTGAGTAAAGAAATTCGAAATAGCCATTTAGTAGGAATGATCTCGAGACTTCATTTTCCAAATGAATTGCGTGGAGAGCTATTGGCCTGCTCGAAGCAGACCAAAGTCAGTAAGATGTGGCACGATGGCTGAATGTGAGTCCTTCTGTGGAATCAATTTCTTAGCACGGATTCCGCGTCTCGGAGGTTTAGCCGTGGAAGGGCTAGAGTTACGACCGCTGTACAAGACCGATATCTGCGATTAACAGCACGAAGCAGCAGGATGTCTACTCCCTCTCAGCTACGATCCAGTTTCTACTGTGCGTAGAAGGTTCATGAGGGAGGTCTGTACGCTAGAAGGTCAGTAATTTGTATACCCCTCACGTCACGTCACAGGAGAGAGCGGTTGAATTGGACACGCACACATGTTAACTGGACAGAAGAGCAATGGAGGTCCATACTCTTCACAGATGAGTCCAGATATTGCTTGCAGAGTGATTCTGGACATTGTTTGATATGGAGACAATGAGGTACCTTGTAACATCCGTCAAAGAGACAGCTACGGCGAAGGTAGCGTGTGTGTTTGGGGTGGTATTTCCTTAGGTGGACGCACAGATCTATGTTTTGATGAGTGGGAACCTCAATGCTCAAAGGTATAGAGATGACATTCTGGACCCTTATGTACGTCTTTACGCTGGTGCAATAATAGGTGAAACATTCACCTTACAAGACGATAACGCTCGTCCACACAGATCTCGACTAGTGGAATAATACCTTCAAGAGGAGACCATTATGTGCATGGAGTGGCCAGTTCAATCTCCTGACCGAAATCCGATTGAGCATGTGTGGGATGCTCTAGGGAGACGTGTTGATGCCCTCAACTCGCCACCTGAAACAAAGGGGGAGTTTATTACTACTTTAAAGGAACAATGGCGTTACTCCCTACTGAGCTGATTCACATCATAAGCAGCATGGAATATCGCTGTCGTGCCTGCATTGCTGTAAGGAGTGACCACACTCCTTATTAAAGAACATTGCCCATTGATTCTGACACCTCATTTTTGGACAATTCCTGGGGGGAGGGAGGGGGTTTGACCAAAAATGTTTCTAGTGCAAAATATTTTATGTCATTCTGAAACTATTAATTGTAATTCATGTTTCCATTAATTTTCATTAAAATCATTCATAGAGTTTTTGTTAATCATAATTTTTCTGAGTTTTCCTTAATTTATGGAAACCAATGTATTTTAAGCAAAGATGAAATCAACAAAATTTATGATATAATATATTTTTGGGATAATAGCATTTAATATTTTCCAGACACTTTGTATATGATTTTCCCCCGTCATGTTCCTTTCCAACATGATTCCTAAGTATTCATAACATTCAACCCCCTCAAGACATCACAGTTACACATAGTAAGATTGCAATCTATTTTTTGATATATTAATTTCCCTGTAAAAGTGCTTTCTGTATTAATTTTCCCGGTAAAAATTCCTTTTTCATTACCTATTAGTCTAATACACGTATATTTCGCTTTTTTTAATATTTTATATTAATTTACATTTAACAAACCATATTCTAGCAATCCCCATACTACTATTGACTTTGTCTAGTAGTGATTCATGCCCATCTGTAAAAACAATAGCTATATCATCAGCAAATGTTTCAATTGCAATTTTTCGGTTCAGTTGTAAATTTCGAATATCGTTTATGTAAATTAAAAGCAAAACTGGTTCCAAAACTGAACCTTAAGGCATTCTATAATTTAATTCTCTTTCATTATTTAGAAGAACCAATTATTCACCAATTATTTCGAAGAATTCTCTACATTTCAAGAATGTTTTCAAAGACCACTAAAACGGTACGGAAAATGTTATACTGCTGCAATGGAATTCCAGTCTTTTGCCCCTCCCCTTTAGATTTTTCTGGCTCTATCATGCCACTCCCACTCCCCTTTACATTTTTCTGGCTCTATCATGCCACTCCCGCCCCTCCTCTTTACATTTTTCTGGCTCTATCATGCCACTTCCCGCCCCTCCCCTTTACATTTTTCTGGCTCTATCATGCCACTCCCCACTCCCCTTTACATTTTTCTGGCTCTATCATGCCACTCCCCACTCCCCTTTACATTTTTCTGGCTCTATCATGCCACTCCCCGCCACTCCCCTTTACAGTTTTCTGGCTCTATCATGCCACTCTCCCCTCCCCTTTACTTTTTTCTGGCTCTATCATGCCACTCCCCGCCCTCCCCTTTACATTTTTCTGGCTCTATCATGCCACTCCCCCCTCCCCTTTACATTTTTCTGGCTCTATCATGCCACTCCCCGCCCCTCCCCTTTACATTTTTCTGGCTCTATCATGCCACTCCCCACTCCCCCTTCGTATTTCTTCTAGATCAGTAGATCCGGGACTGACTCTGAACAACACTTTTTTTTTGGCCACAATGAGCAAAAAGTGCCCTTGCTTATTCTTTATTGTAATTTTCTGAGACCTAGGTGTCCTCGTGACCCTAAGATCTCAGAGAATGATGGGGAAGGTGATCCCATCCGATAAACGGCGGCGTTTCGAAGCCCAGAAGCCCTTTCTTACTGAGGCAGGATGGGGTAGGATGGGGATTAACGAAGATAAATCTCAATTGTGACACAGTTGGGAATCAAACATGGGAACTGCAGAGCACGAGCTTGTCATGATGCGGACTGAGCCCGCCTGCTCCTGGTTTAGACAGCATTGACTGATATCTATAATATATCACCAGCGATTGTTTTATTCGAAATCTTTTCTTCTAAGTCAGGAAATCTTGAATGTTGGAATGTCGAAGCCTGGATAAGTTTCATAACCCTTTGGTGCAAAATATAAGGATCATAATTCTCTTGCTTTCTATTATAATTTGAATTTTCACGTTGTTCTAGCTGAATAAAGAATTATTATTATTAGGCGTTCCATTTACATAGCATGGAAGTGTGCCAATACTTTTGGTAATGTAGTGTATACCGCAATGGAAGCAATAGAGTAAGAATATATATATAATCGCTGTTCTTTGGCACCTCCTAAATACTTTTTCTTGAAAAATGACGAAAACCAAAAAAAGTGACATAAACTTCCGAAATTGCATTTCTGTTTCGTAACGTTTTGTGTTTTAGTAAATGATTTGTTGAAACAGCTATTAATTGCTGAAGTTAACTTTTATAGTTAATTTCTTTTCTGAGTAAAGCAAAAAATAAAAATAATTCCAAAAGGTTTGATCTGAAGGTCTTTCGATTTTCTGAGGCAGCGGACCATTTTTCCGATTCTCGTCTCTTCCGCGGAATTCAATCAATGGAGATGATCAGCGAAAACGACTCTTGACGATGAACAACTCTTGCTTCCAATGATTTCAAACAAGGGAAAGAAATGAGAAAAGAATTCAGAACCGAAAAGTGGAATGCGAATCGTTCTCTAGGGGTTTTTGGTTCATCGAAAACTACACCTCGAACTCTAAGAAAATAATAATGAAATATTTCTTCTTTTGCAACTGTTGAACTGGAAACTGAAGTACGGGGATTAAACAGGTTATTGGCTTTATTAAAATGCTTCTTCTACGAAGACAATTTTCCTTTCAGACAGAATTTCCGGATTGCATATGCCCCTCATGGCGTCCATGGACATGTGTTCGTTGCTCCTGTATGGGGTTATTCGTCATCTGCAGAGGTTAACTCTCCCTTTCAATGACGTGATGTCCTATGAGACATTTGTTGTGTCATCAGTACATAAAAGATGTTGGGTTGTTTTACCTCTGAGCGGCATTTTTTTGCACACAATGGGCTAAATGGCCAGGTCACATGGACCCCGAAGGCTCAGAGAAGGTTGGGGGAGGGGACCCACTGGAACAGCTGTTGGGAGACAGATAGTAGCCTCCCGTCAAGGCCATCCAGCGTGTTCTTTAACGTGCACAGGGTATGGCTCTCCCGCACACGGGGCCACGGCTTAACGTCCCATCCGACGGACGGCGGCCTTTCCAAGCTCATCGGTGTCCCCTACTGACCGTGGGCAGGGCGGAGAATTTTTGCGCAGATAAATCTCAACGCTGACCCAGCTGGGACTCGAACCTGCGAACTACAGATTACGAGCCTGGCGCGCTACCGACTGAGCCACCCCCGCCCCTACATAAAAGAAGGAAGTTTGTTTGTATGTCTTTCCGCTTTTGCACTCTGCCCCAAGAACAGCTAGAATATCGGGAACCGGCGTCTTTTTGGTTCAGTATTCAATTCTGAAAATTTAATTAATGATTTCCATTAAAAATATCACTAGAGCAGGTTGGCAGACGATAGTTTGAAAGCACTGATGCACTTCAAATGCTCTGAATACATTTTAATTTCATTAAGTTGGTCCAGAAAACTTAAATTCAAAAGTCACACCGATGAATGGAAGATTTTTTAATAATTATTTTCAATATTTTTATTGTATGCACTTCAATAACATATTTTAAAATTATACGCTGTGGTTTTATTTTTGTTGATAAAACATTCTGTGGTTTCTATTTCCTGTTATGGCTCTTGACCCAATGAAGATTATAATTTGCGGCTCTCAAAATCTGTTTACACTTTTTTTACCGTTTTGGTTCTTGACCCAATGAAGATTATAATTTGCGACTCTCAAAATTTGTTTACACTTTTTTTACCGTTTTGGTTCTTGACCCAACAAAAGGTTCCCGATCCCCGAGTCAGAGGCACCAAATTTTGCATGAACGTTCACCTCTCCTAGGGGAAGAGTAAATGCTAGTCGCGAACCCTCTGGGTCAACCAAAACCGGTGGGGATCAGTTCGAAATTTTTGAAATCTCCGCAGACTTGATAGCGATAGTTGAAAGCAATTCTTGCAATTGTAATTTTTGTGTTTGAAAGCGGAAATAGTTCAATTAAGTGCTTTGTGCTTCCGCGTGATAGTCATTATTTCCAAAACGGGTAAAGAACTCAAGCCAGACACGTGGCTCTTCGTTAAAATTGAAATCGTTAGATTTTTTGTTTTTGTTTTTGTTTAAATGAAGGCGTCCGGAAAGTACGAAGAATCCATATCGGACGTTTTAAGGTAATTGAAAAAATTTAGTTATATTTATTTAAATAAAAAGATTAGATATGTATATTTCTTGAAATATGTTAATTAATAAATATATTAAATAGTGCTTTAAATAATATTGCTTTCTCTCTCATTGTAGATTACATTTTTAGTACCTACACGTTTTTTGCACAACTTAAACCCGCTATATACCATTTTCCCATATTTAATTTTGTTTTACCAAAAAATTACCTGTCAGCCAAACTGTACTCAAGTAACTCTGCTTGGTCCCAAATAATTTGAAAAGGGATTTTTCTGATAGAAGAAATGCTGTTTTTCTGTTTAGAAACTTCTGATGTGGGGAATAGAATGAAGTCCCTCAAAATATGTCCACTTCTATTCTCTCCTAAGAAAGGGAGGGCGAATATCAATCATAATGATTTTTATGCCAAATGAAAACTTGCGACGTGGGGAGTGCAATCTACTCTAGTAGGGCTCTGCCCCTGGAGCCTAGGCCGACAATCCCTCCACTGGCGGGCAGTCGAGGTAGGCGGGAATACTCGCCCCGTTTGGCGGGATTATGTAAGTTAAATAAATTTTAATTATTTAACTTATGTAATTCTACTAAGATTATGTGATTCTACCCCCTTGCTGGATACACATTTAATAATTTTTTACTTCTACTACCCTTATTAGAATTTTCAAAGGGGATGAGGTGGGAGGGGGGGCGGGGGGCATGGCCTCCTTGTCTCGCTCTCTCTCCCTAGATCCGGTCTGCTTAGAGGTAAAATGACCCAACCTAGGTTGGGTTGGGTTGTTTTACCTCTGAGCGTCACTGTTTTGCACACCATGGGCTAAATGGCCAGGCCACATGGACCCCGAAGGCTCAGAGGAGGTTGGGGGAGAGGACCCACTGGAACAGCTGTTGGGAGACAGATGGTAGCCTCCCGTCAAGGCCATCCAGCGTGTTCTTTAACGTGCACAGAGTATGGCTCTCCCGCACACGGGGCCACGGCTTAACGTCCCATCCGACGGACGGCGGCTTTTCCAAGCTCATCGGTGTCCCCTACTGACCGTGGGTAAAGCGGGGAATTTTGCGGAGAAAAATCTCAACGCTGACCCAGCTGGGACTCGAACCTGGGAACTACAGATTACGAGCCTGGCGCGCTACCGACTGAGCCACCCCCGCCCCGACCCAACCTAATTCTATGAACTGCGTTTTCCAATAATGTCACTCTGGTTCTAAATACTTCAAAATTGACAAAAGCTATAGAATCAGTATCCCAATTCTTTAAATGACCTGTGATTTAGCAAACGATTTGTACAACAGTTATTTTTTGTTAGTTATTTATTACTAACATTTATTAGTTTAATAACTTTTATCTAAATTCTTTAGAATAACATCTGTTGTTTAATGCTTTAGCTTCTATAATTCTTTATATATTAAACGAATATTATTTTTAAAAAATCCAAATTCGGATGTTTTCTTTTAAAACACTTAATTTCATAGCTAGGGAGAGAGATTTGAGCATCGTTTTCCATTCGCACAGCACGAACGTGTACCGATACTTTTGGAAATGAAGTGCAAATTGATTTTGAATTTATCATCAGTGTCGTGACAACCCCTAAGTGTTTTGGAGTGGTCTGACGTCACGAAAAACGTATAAAAAATGAGGGTAAGGGGGGTATGACAAAGCGTTGTGATATCACCAGTGCTCAGCATTCCGTAGAAAGTGGGTTTGGTGTCTCGCAATTTTGAATAATTAACATATGCTGGCTGTGATGAGCTCCTCTGGATGTGATGGACTGCGCCAGAATATGATGGACTCTCCGAAGGACGATGAATTTGTCCCTTAATTACTTTCATCCTTACTTAGTTGAAATGACAGGTTTGCGGATTCTTACACCCGTACCGACGTCTTAGGTGGACGTCTTAGTCCTCAGACTTGCTGCATCAAGTGATGATTGATGCTCTCAACTCCATAGGCCTTTGCTGCTGCAAACAATTACGCAATGAGGTGGAGAAGCTCACACTTTGCAGATTCTCGCTTTACCGACCTCACACTAGGCGGAAGGATAATTAACCTTTGCCTACAATGTGGTTCACACAGAATCCACAGAACTGTATCAGATTCACCAAGAATCGCCCTTCTCCCTTAGAATCGAAACCTCTCCTCATGGGTTTTTCTTTGAGTAAGAGCGGCGTCCTTTGCCGCATGTTCAAACGACCTTACCATTCGACAGCTACGCTCAAAACTGTTATTCTCACACAGAGAATCGAACCTTCTCCTTAACGGTTTCCTTTTTGAGAAAGAGCAGCGTCCCCTTGACGTGCATCAAACGTCCTTCCAGTTTGACAGCAACACTCAGACTGTTGTTTCATTATTCGCGGCTCGCCTCCTGTGCTCACTCTGGCGCCCCAAGCTCGTTGTAAAAAGGTCATAAAAGGCTTCTCGGCCACGTCAACCCTCGCAGGCATCCAGCTCAGACCCTAAAACATCTTATGAGTCACATCCCCACAATAGCACTTCCAAGAACACACATAATACATAAAAAAATATACAATAACAATAATACAATAAAATGCAACAATAAATAAAAATAAAAAAATTAGAGGGCCATGACTCTGGCCAACGTTTCTCCTCCCGGACTATTTCTCCCAGTGATCCTCAGTGCACAGACAAATTAAAGGGAGAACTGAATAGTTATCACAGATGTAAAAATATTTCCATTTCAATATGTTTATTGACACATACTTTAACACTCCTCCTGTGCATATAGGGGCGGGGCTGGCTCAGTCGGTAGCGCGCCAGGCTCGTAATCTGTAGTTCCCAGGTTCGAGTCCCAGCTGGGTCAGCTTTGAGATTTATCTCCGCAAAATTCCCCGCCCTGCCCACGGTCAGTAGGGGACACCGATGGGCTTGGAAAGGCCGCCGTCCGTCGGATGGGACGTTAAGCCGTGGCCCCGTGTGCGGGAGAGACATGCCCTGTGCATGTTAAAGAACACTCTGGATGGCCTTGACGGGAGGCTACCATCTGTCTCTCAACAGCTGTTCCAGTGGGTCCCCTCCCCCAACTCTCTCTGAGCCTTCAGGGTCCATGTGACCTGGCCATTTAGCCCATGGTTTGCAAAAAAGTGCCGTTCAGAGGTAAAACAACCCAACCGAAACCCTGTGCATACGAAGTTACAGGGATCTTCGGCGAACTTTTCAAGAGGGCTAAAGCCGAGTGGCAGCAACAAATCTTTTCTAGCTCACGTGGGGAGAGCAGAGCAGGAAAAAGAACCATACCTCGCTACTTCAAAGTCGGTGGAGGGAAGTGACGGCTTTCGTGCACTCATGTCACGCCGGTCATTTCGTTGATCTCAAAAATCTGCTGCTCGTCCGAAATATTGTCCTTCACTTTTTCATCGAGTTTCGTTCTGGCATTTCATGGGAACTGCTTGGATCCAGTTCGATTCAGCCACACGCACCTCCAAGCAGAACGACGTTTTCTTTCCTTGTTGCCCACACCAATCTTTCGGGTGGACAAGAAGCACGTCTGTGTTGTTCGGGATTTCATTCCCCAAGGCAAAAGTAAAATTGAGGAAGAGAGTAGGTTCTTCTCTCCGTGCTCGATAACTTCGGCCAGGGCAAGATTTTCGACCAACTGGATCGTCGTGGAGCCTCGGGATTGGTCCACAGTCGCAGCTGTGGCTGGAGCAGTAGGATGTTTCGCGACCATACGCTTTCGGCGACTATTCCTTTTCCAAATAGGATCCACAGCTGGTTTCAGTATCTAGGGCTCATTCTCCAGCAAAAGCTTTGGAAAGAAGTCGAGAGTTGTCGAGACTTTGGAAAGAAGTCGAGAGTTGGAAGAGTCGAGAAATGTCGGCATGACACTAGCCCCGATTCTTCATTTGTCAAGCCAGTCAGTAACTGAAACCTAGAATATATACAGGTAATGGTTAAAAAAAAAATGGAAATATCCTCATCTTATATCAATGGAGAATCAACTTCGAGGCTCAGGATTGGTTGAATAATTTTTTTTGGAAACATATGATGAAGATAAATATAAGATTGTCAATTAAACTCTAAATTTCGATTCTGAATAATACCTATGATTCAGTATTTATCTGTTGGCCGCAAATTAACGGTAATTGTCATTGTACAAGTCAATTTTAGTTTTCTGTTCCCAATTCTTATGGTGAAACTTATTATGATCGATTTAGTACTCAGCAAACAACTCATAATCAACTACAGAGATGAAACTTAATAAACAACCAGTTGTGGGCAGATAGATTTTTTTCTCATTAGTATAAGCAAAAAAAAGGAGGAATATAATAGAAATAAAAGAGTGATACATGCTTGAATATTGAATAATAGAGATGTCAATCATAAGAATTCGCTTCAGAAGTTAATTAAAACTTTAAAAATATTATTTCAAACCATTTAATAAAATCAGTATATATTTTAGAATTTTTTTTGCAAATATTCTTTCAATAATTGCCGGTTTACACAAGTTTCTTAGGCCTAACTTTCTTGCTGTTAATATTCGAACTTCCACAGTTCTTTAAATATCAAACAGATAGTGTTGAAAATCGAGATTTAGATGGATTTGAATGAGATTTAAAGTCATCTAATCCTATTTCCACATAAAATGTTTATTATAGAAATTACGGATCTTTGAATTTGACTCTCTTAACATGGAATATGGGAATGGTTAACATGGGAATGTTTACATTCTTATGTACAATGTCTGTATATAGATAATTCTTTATAATATGAATAATATTTGCTAATAATATTTTAATCAATTCAAAGTGATATTTCGAAAACTTATTTTCCGGAGAGAATAAGATTTGTGTTACCTTGTTTCAGTATCGATGAACCCAAAGCTTATCTTGTAAAACCTTGAATCACGAACACTGCCGAAAAACAAAACTTTCTCGACATCCAATGAATAACAAGTGAATCAATACCAGAAGCGAAGGATAAGAACAATTTCAAGTAAAAAGACCACACACGCACATTTCGGTAATTCAACAAGGTTGCATAAAAGCGATTCCAAAGATTGACGCAGTTCACCCCTGCAGCATCGCTTCTCTTTTTTCCCCATGCTTCAAAACTCCAAAGGATGCATTTGTTTGTTGCAGAGGTGGAGACAGACTAAAAGAACGGCAGGGAAGATTACTTAAAATTCACCACGCACATAGTGGACGTGGGATTAAGCTATGAGGCTGCTATATTTCTCAGACAAAGTTGTGTTCATAGCGATAAAGCCCTTTTACACTCTGTCGACTTATCCCTTAGAGAAATGTAGTTTCTAGTATTATATTCCTCTTATTTTTGCTTACATTAATGAGGAAAAATATCTCTGCCCACAACATGTTATGCCTATTAAGTTTCATCTCTGCAGTTGATTATAAGTTGTTTGCTGAGTACTAAATCGATCACAATGAGTTTCGCCATAAGAATTCGGAAGAGAAAACTAAAATTGACTTGTACGATGATAATTACTGTTAATTGGCGGTCAACGCCTAAATTGAAAAATTGTTGAACTCGGTAAATTGATTCATGGAAAAAATGTTTTCGTGCATCAAATCAATTCAAAAGGAATATGATCTATAATAATAAAGTGTCTTTGTGTCTGTCTGTCTGTCTGTCTGTGGCAGCCATAACTCATTGGGATATCTCGACATTAGACGGTTTACATTTTCACATAGGATGTTTCTGGTTGTTATCCGAGTTGCACTGCCGAATTTCAAGTTAAAATTCCGAAGGGGGGGGGGGGGGGGCTTGCTAGAAGCAAAAATATTTACCATGCAATTCCTACCGGGAAAAGGTAATTGCTGCCAAATCCTTAACTGTGGACACAATTTGCCAGATACCACATTCACAAAAGATGAGTTGTTAGCATGCTTGGCTACTGAGGTTCGAACCCCGGGTAAAGCATCGATGTTTGCGTTGTCTTTCTGCTGAGGTCCTGCCATCCTCACAGACCTTCTACTATGGCATATAAACTGACAGGCTCCTGTCAGACCTCTGTGGCAAGCAGCTGCTTGAGGGGGTATTTATTATTTTTTTATTATTTATTGCAGGTAGGAACTTGATTTTTACTATCCCAACACGGGACCACACAGTTTTTCACGCGGGTGCGAAATGTGGGGCCTTTCGGTAGAGTATCACAGGAGCCACAGGTACCAAAATGCGTCGGAAATATAAATCTCGAGAGTTTGCGACGAAGAACTATGAGAGCGCGGGCTGACGTCAGCAACGACCTGAGCCAATTCGGGCAATTCTTCGTGTGGAATCTGTGCTAAAAGGTCGGAGGGGAGGGGGAGAATTACTCTCAAAACCAACCTATAATCCCAAACAGAATATGTAGATTAAAAGTGAGACCCGGACAGTGCTGAGTACTGTTCAGCAAGTTTCGAAATAAATCAAAATAGCTGCTATAGCAACAGATGTCTCGCTAGGCCTGATGCCTTTCAACTTGGACTGACATTAAAATTACATGCCCGATTTTATATCACCGTAACTATTTATTTTATTGGCCTCTCATTTCTCATTTAATTTGGGCATTGATTATTCTCGAGTGCCAATTGTCATAGCCTTAATAAACTCGTAACGTCATCGCCAGAATTTTCCATTCGTTAGTCCTCTAGCGAATTCTTTCGTTCGCAAGTAATTTGGAGATATACTGACAATTGCCTGTTTGAGAAAAGACACTTTTATAAACATGTATAGGTTGTGAGTGGCGTTATTTAGCCGCAAGATAAACTCTGGACAAAGTTGTGTAGTTGTTTGTGTCAACACAGCTGCAGAGAGTTTCGCCACGCATCCAAGGTTATCCCAGAGTTTTATTAACACGCACAGTGTTCGCAACGCAAAATGCAAGCTTCTCCTCCGACTTAAAAGGTGGCTCAGTCGGTAGCGCGCCAGGCTCGTAATCTGTAGTTCCCAGGTTCGAGTCCCAGTTGGGTCAACGTTGAGATTTATCTCCGCAAAATTTCCCCGCCCTGCCCACGGTCAGTAGGGGACACCGATGGGCTTGAAAAGGCCACCGTCCGTCGGATGGGACGTTAAGCCGTGGCCCCGTGTATGGGAGAGCCATACCCTGTGCACGTTAAAGAACACGCTGGATGGCCTTGACGGGAGGCTACCATCTGTCTCCCAACAGCTGTTCCAGTGGGTCCCCTCCCCCAGCCTTCTCTGAGCCTTCGGGGTTCATGTGACCTGGCCATTTAGCCCATGGTGTGCAAAAAAGTGCCGCTCAGAGGTAAAACAACCCAACCTCCGACTTAAAATAAGCACACACCAGAGCTACTAAGAAAGGAAACCGTGTATATTTTCTTTGCTAAGGAACACTGATCCTCAAATATTTTATAGTAGTAGACATATTCATTCATCATCTCATAAAATACAAATATACAGAGATTTTTTTTACATTTGGTCCGCAAAGTAATAGCCTATCTACAGGAAGCCCGAATCTAGAAAAAAAAATCGAAGTGTATGTGGGGACAACGTAATAATGTGTGGCAATCCCGGTGTTCCGCTATACAGAGGGACACCTTGAGGGAATTGCAACGAAACCACAATCCATTAGCCAGAGAGCATTCTATAGATCTTGCCTTCTTAGATCATACCTTACTGCGGGAGAAGACCTGTAGAAGAGAGAGACCTTACTTTTAGAAACAAGTCTATCTGATGAACTAATAATTGAGGTGCAGAGAGGGCGTTTTCAATTTTGAAAATCTTTTCATAGCCTAATAGAACCAAAATAACTCACTAGATTTAGACCACATCAATTTACCCATACAGAAAAGATGTTATTTTTGAATTTAGATGCCTAAATTTCATAGTTAGTCCTAACTTTTGGCATGGGGAAGCTATCATGATGGAGAGTCCCCAGGCTCTCCCATCGACAAGTCACACTTAATAGGGCCACGCTCCCGTTCGGCATGACCCTCAACTTCGTCCTCTCCGCCAGGACACCAAACGGCGGCCTCCCCAGCAAATACGTCGAGCCCAGACTTCGCTGCAGCCAAGTTAATGAACCCACATGACTGGGGACTCCAATCCCAGCCTGCAGGCCCTCACAAGGCCACTCCAACCCGAATCCATGACACCCCAAACTTCGCTGTGGCGATATAGGAGCCCACTCGACTGGGGATCCTTCCAGTCGGCAGGCCCTCAAAAAGCCTCTCCATCGGGGCACCAAGACGACCTAGGACTTCGCAGGGGCCGGCCGATAAGTCCACTCGACACGGGACTTCAGTCCCAGTCGGCGGACCCCCAGCCGACCCCTCCATCGAGGCCGCAAGGCACGCCAGAAACAGCGACGAGCCGGCACTCAGTTTCACAGAGGCGCCTTCAAATCCTCCACCATGTCTTTTCAGTAACCTAATCTTGGCAGCCAAAAGAGTTACTGGGGACTCTTAGTTTGGCTTTTCCATCGATAAGCCCGTCGACCAGTCGCGAGCCTTCAACTTCGTCCTCTCCATTGTGAACGGGCCGAAGCCCCCCAGTGAACAGTGTTCCGACCCACGATATCACTGAGACCGCAACGAGACTACTGGACCGGGGCACCACTCCCAGTCCGCAGACCCTGAATACGGCCTCTCAACCGGGGCTGCAACCCGGAGTTTCTCAGGGGACAAGTCAATAAGCCCGCTAGTCTGGAGGCTCTCTTACCAGTTCGCGAGCCCTCAACAGGCCCCCTCCACCAGAGGCTACAAGACTAGTGAACCCCGGAGTGCCAGCGATCCGAACCCAACTTCTCAGAGGCACCGTAGCCCCCCCCCCCACAACAAGGTGGTCCCCCCTCAGGGGGAGTGTATGTGGGGGGGGGGAGTAAGAAACACAAACGAGCCGAAAAAATGCAAAATGGTTGACCAAGAGACTAGATTTCCAATGCAATATATTTTTTTCGCCGATTTACAGGTCCTTAAAAATCTCTTGGAAAATGCATGAAATACAAATAAGGTTCAGAATTTTTGCCTCTTTAGCAACTCTGAAGTCTTGACCCTCTCCCTAGATCCGGTCCTGTCTGTAGGAAATACAGGGCAAGAATCAAACACAGAAACTAAATAATTTAAAAAAAAACTACGATATATTTTGATTAAAGTGAGAGATGTGTCATATGACATGACCCAGGGACGGTTATAATGGTGGGGGAAGAGGGCTCCTATTCCCCCCAGAAGAGTATAGTAATTGGAGCCGAAGTGGAAAAAATATTAAATATATATATACAGGCCCGGATCTAGAAAAAAAATCGAGGGAGGAAGGGAAGAAACACAATCGAGCCGAAAAAATGCAAAAGCATTCCCGATGTATAACATTTCCCCCTCCATTTCACAGGTCTTTAATAAATCTCTTGAAAAATGCATGAAATATAAATTTCATATATTTTCCTTACTAGCATTCTGAGAAGAGAGAACATGGTCCCCTTGTTCCTTCCCCCCTATATCCGACTTTGTATATACGGTGATTCAAAAGGTCTTAAACTGTAAAGGTAGGTCAGGAATGCAAAAGCAAACCATTTTTGCATGGGAACATATAGCCGCAAACGCCACCCGAGTGTGCTAGAAGTACAGGAAGAATCACAAATAAAGGAATACAAGTAAGGTACAACAACATGTTTATTAGACATCATGTTTACAATTTCAGAGGAAGTGCTCAAAGTTCTTTCCATTCGCAGCAATATATGCCTCGCAACGTCGACACATGGATCAGTGAAGATGTTCAAAAATGCCAGGCCTCTCGCGGACACGTGCTGCTGCCTCAACGACTCTTGCGACGAGGTCAGCGTCAGAGGCTACGGGGGTTTCGTACCAAGACCTTTGAGGTAACCCCAGAAGAGATTTGCATATTAATTAACAGCATATTTTAATCATTTGTTCTTCCTACAAATATATATATACGGTATACATCACAGCCTGGCTAAATTATTCTGAACACATACTTAATGCTTATACTGTCAGAGTTTTTTTTTTCTGCAGCATTTGCCATGATGGGCGGATGTTTTTGCATGCTGTTACAATTTTTTATACACTTGAAATATTGTGCCCCATGATTGAGTGTTATGGAAAATGTGCAAAACCCATTGTTTATAGGCGAAGTGTCCGCTTCATGGTATAGTCGCTCAAAAAAGTATCCGAACACTACGGTTGATTACAGAATGCAGAAAAAATATCTGGCAACGATTTTTTTTAGAAATTAGTGATCTGGCGTCACTAACTGTCACGTGACACGAAGGTTGCCAGATCACTAATTTCTAAAAAAAATCGTTGCCAGATATTTTTTCTGCATTCTGTAATCAACCGTAGTGTTCGGATACTTTTTTGAGTGACTGTACTTGACACACGTTCATAATAATTTGGCCAGGCAGTGTACACGGTGGATGGCCTTGACTGGTGGCTACCATCTATCTCCCAACAGCTGTCCATTAGGTCCCCTAGCCTTATCTGAGCCTTCGGTGTTCTTGTGATCTGGCCACTTGACCCATTCTGCGCATAGTGTCGCTCAGAGGTAAAAACAACCCAACTCAGTGATGCTTTAATAGCTTCTGGGGTTTCTAAGGACAGAGATGAGGATTATGCCCCCACTGAGGAAGCAGATAAGGATGAGAAGGATAGGTTTCACGGACAACTTCAGGATATTTCGAATTCTGTCAAGAAAGGAGATATTACCCTTGTTCTTGGTGACTTCAATGCCAAAGTTGGTACTGGTTCTGACCGTTGAGGAGGGGTGATAGGCCCTTTTGGTATTGGTAGCTGCAATGGCAATGGGCAACGTCTCCTACAGGTAAGTAAACTCAATGGTTTCAGAATAACTAACACTTATTACAAACACCGCGACATACATAAGTACACATGGGTTTCACCTGATGGGCTGCATAAGAATATGATTGATTATATATTAATTAACAGCAAATGGGTTAGTTCTGTTCGAACAGTGTCTCGCAAACTGTGTGCCGCGAGAGATTCCAAGTGTGCCGCGAGAGATTTTCAAATTGACACTAGATATTCCAAAGATTTCATTTTGACTTGACTTGTGTTATCGACGTGCTATCGACGTGCTTTAATATCGACGTGCTATCGACGTGCTTTAATAAAAATCTTTCAGATTTTATCAACTGGGATCTTGTAAGTATTTATCAAGCTTTTTCCAAATTTTGGTATTAATTTTTGATTATTTCAAGCCATAGAATGGATAAATATTTAAAACAAACACCGAGTTATGATTAATTATATTTATTATTATATTTATTTTAAATAAAATGCATTTAACGAAACTTCAATTTTCCACTTTTTACGTAACCATCAAAAATTCTTTTTTAGGTGTGCCGCAAAAAAAAAAATAGATTCAGTGTGCCGCAGAGTAAAAATGTTTGCGAGACACTGTGTTAGAAATACCAGGGCATATAGGGGAGCTGAAATTGGATCTGACCATTACCTTGTTAAAAGTGTCTTGCAACTTAAACTTAAAAAGTGTTGTGCTAAGGTTACAAAATTAACATTTAATTCTAAATCTCTGAAAGACCCAGTTATAGCTAAAGCTTGCCATGATAGGTTACTTAGTCCTTATGACGGTCATAGTTTGCTTACTGCTGAAGTTGAGGAAGAATGGGACCGTTTTAAATGGCTTTTCTTGAAACTAACAGTACTATTTGGGGTGAAAAGGAGAGGAGCCAAAATCAAATCCAGTGATAAGGTCAGTGATTGTGCTTATTTCTGAAAGAACTCAGAAATGTCCTTAATCAATACCCTATTAGTAGGGCTGTAAGTTTTTCGTGGCGCTAATTTCCGCCAATTTCGATACTTTTTCATTCCGCAAATTTTCACATGCATTCTTCCCCCAAAATTCTTTGACATCAGATTTTTTTTAATTTTGAAATTGTTAAAAATCTGATAGTCATTTTGGACTTTTTCAGTGTTTCTTGTGCTTGCTTTTCTGAATTGCAGGAAAACATATGTTCACTGATGTGACGTGTGATTTTTACTCTAATGACCTTTACTTTTCCTCAGTAACAAGTTTCTACATCACTAAACTGTAAACGTTTCTCCACACCTTTTTTCTTGCAGTCCCCCCTATATGATTTTACTTTTATCAATGGAGTAATTCGTTGGGGAAAATGTGGAATTCAGGGTTGGAACTCCACACTTCTCTAAAGTGCTGGGGCGGGGGTGGTCAGTCGGTAGCGCGCCAGGCTCGTAATCTGTAGTTCCCAGGTTCGAGTCCCAGCTGGGTCAGCGTTGAGATTTATCTCCGCAAAATTCCCCGCCCTGCCCACGGTCAGTAGGGGACACCGATGGGCTTGGAAAGGCCGCCGTCCGTCGGATGGTACGTTAAGCCGTGGCCCCGTGTGCGGGAGAGCCATACCCTGTGCACGTTAAAGAACACGCTGGATGACCTTGACGGGAGGCTACCATCTGTCTCCCAACAGCTGTTCCAGTGGGTCCCCTCCCCCAACCTTCTCTGAGCCTTCGGGGTCCATGTGACCTGGCCATTTAGCCCATGGTGTGCAAAAAAGTGCCGCTCAGAGGTAAAACAACCCAACTCACCCCCTCCACCAGTGTTGAACTCCATGCTATCCTAGAAGCTATAAATCACATCAACATCCTAGGCAGTGGCAACTTTGTCATCTTTTGCGACTCCAAGTAAGCCACGCATAAGCTCTATTGCCGTGAACACATAGATTACAGTGAGTTTTCTAGCAAAAAAATGGGGTACAGCTCCAGTAGAATATCAAAAGATAGCGTTGATATGTGTAAAAAGGATTCCTTACAAATGATTGAATCAAATCGAAAAGATATGCGCTGAATATTTCCGATCAGATTACGTCGTGTGAGTCTTCTTATATCAGCACATAAAGTCTATAATGAAATGAACGATTTGGCAGTAAAATAACTCCGAAAAGGCCAAGAATGTGAACAAATACTCGCACCGTTCATGTTCGGAAAAAAATTGGGCAATATTTCAGTGATAGAAAAAAATGCAGATTTCGTCAGCCTATAACAGCTTGTTTTCTTTTGAAATCATACTGAATTTTGGATATCAAATAACTGAAGTCTTAAAATATTTCCACGAATGTTGCTCATAATATAATTTTGAACGCTATGTCCATCCTCGAAGACGACAAAAATTTAATTGCTCCATTTAAATTGATCAATTTAAATGGACCATTTAAATTTTTGTCGTCTTCGATGATTATCCATTTAACTGGATCTTTCAGAGTTGTTGTTTGGGTTGTTTTACCTCTGAGCGGCACTTTTGTTGCATACCATGGGCTAAATGGCCAGGTCACATGGGCCCCGAAGGCTCAGAGAAGGTTGGGGGAGTGGACCCACTGGAACAGCTGTTGGGAGACAGATGGTAGCCTCCCGTCAAGGCCATCCAGCGTGTTCTTTAACGTGCACAGGATATGTCTCTCCCGCACACGGGGCCACGGCTTAACGTCCCATCCGACGGACAGCGGCCTTTCCAAGCCCCTCGGTGTCCCCTACTGACAGTGGGCAGGGCGGGGAATTTTGCGGAGATAAATCTCAACGCTGACCCAGCTGGGACTCGAACCTGGGAACTACAGATTACGAGCCTGGCGCGCTACCGACTGAGCCACCCCCGCCCAGGATCTTTCAGAGCCATAGCTAGAGACTGAGAAGAACGATTTCCCAGTCTCTCCGCTATTTATTCAGTCTAAACGAACATTTTTAAGAGCGATCTCTTTCTAAATACAGAGGCGTTCTGCAAGATGATCATCTTACCGGAGTATAAAAGAGGGCAATACACTGTATTCATTGCTATTCATTGTTCATAAACAACGTGCGAGTTGAACCTAAATATAGCGATTTGTTTTCTTTGCTCTTTTTAAGCCGTTGCATGTATCCAAGTATGGTTACTTTGTTTATTTGCGCGCCATTGATATGTAATATTTATTATTTGTGAACCTAAATGATGCGTAATTTTCGCAAACTTGCCCGCGAAATCTCTGGAATTTTGACGTTTTATTCCGCGAATTTCACTTTTTTTTTCCTGCGAAAAATTTACAGCTCTACCCATTTGAACAGAAAACATTACAAAGAGCTTAATAAACGTGAAAAGGATCAGTTAGCTGCTGATAAGAAATTTTGGTTTGATGGCTTGGCTTTCAAACCCAAGGAAGCAGCTAGACAACGAAACATCAGAGAGCTCTACCAGATAGTTTTACCTCTGAGCGGCACTTTTTTGCACACCATGGGCTAAATGGCCAGGTCACATGGACCCCGAAGGCTCATAGAAGGTTGGGGGAGGGGACCCACTGGAACAGCTGTTGAGAGACAGATGGTAGCCCCCCGTCAAGGCCATCCAGCGTGTTCTTTAACGTGCACAGGATATGGCTCTCTTCCGCACACGGGGCCACGGCTTAACGTCCCATCCGACGGACGGCGGCCTTTCCACGCCCATCGGTGTCCCCTACTGACCGTGGGCAGGGTGGGGAATTTTGCGGAGATAAATCGAAACGCTGACCCAGCTGGGACTCGAACCTGGAAACTACAGATTGCGAGCCTGGCGCGCTACCAACTGAGCCACCCCGCCCCATTTTGGGTGGGAAGAAACAGACAGGAATCGAGGGATAAACAAGGCAAGGTTATAGAAGGTGAGGATTCTGTCATGGCTAGGTGGGCTGAGCATTTCAGAGATGTTCTAAACAATGTGATTATTTCTACTCCCATTGTTTGTGATGAAGATAGATGCATTACTGGCTTTAATGTTGGCTCTATATTACATTCTGAAGTCGCTTTGGCTATCTCTAAATTAAAATTGCATAATTCTCCAGGGGTGAATGAAATCACCACTAAAATGCTTAGAGCTGGGAAGGTTTCGGTTACCTCATGGATGACTGAAATTTTGAATATCTTCTTTTATGATAAAGGCATGGTTCTTAAAGATTTTACCAGAAATATCATTATCCTTATTTTTAAAAAAGGTCATCTCAGTTCTTGTGCTTGTGATAATTATAGGGGTATCAGCCTGCTTTCTGTTCCAGGTAAAGTTCTTTGCATGATTGTGCTTAATAGAAGAATTTTAGTTGACGGACATTTGCGTGATGATCAGTGTGGATTCAGAAGTGCTAGAAGATGTGTAGATCAGATATTTTCACTTAAGAGATTCTTGAGAAATGTTTAGAGTTTGGTTACTAGCTTTGTAGATTTCAAAAAGGATTTTTACTCTATTCATCGTCATAATTTGTGGTTGATCGTGAGGTCGTATGGCGTACCTGACAAGTTAGTTAACATAATGAAAGCTCTCTATAATAACACTGAATCGTGTATGAGAGTTGGTAAGTCTTGTAGTAATTGCTTTAGCATTGCTTCTGATGTTCGACAAAGGTGCATTTTTTCTCCTTTTCGCTTTAGTTTCGTTATTGATTATGTTATGCGAAATTCACTTAAGGGAAAGATTTTGGCCTTAAATGGGCTGGAGATAAGAAAATTTCTGATTTAGATTATGCTGATGATTTAGCCTTTTTGGCAAATGATGTTGATGAGATGAACTCTTTCATTCGAGCTGTTGATGAAACTGGTAGTAGAGTAGGTTTAGTTATAACCAGAAAGAAAACTAAAGTGATGAAAATTGGTCAGGCAGGCTGTGATTCTGTTAATCTGAATGGTTGCAGTCTTGAGCAGATGTCACAGTTTAATTATCTTAGGAGTTATGTAACAGATAATGGTGATGTGCTGCATGAGATAAACAGACGAATAGGAATTGCTGCTGGGACTTTTAAGAATCTATGGAGAGTGTGGAGAAATAGGCGTATACACCTAAAGACTAAAATTAGACTGTATCATAGTGTGGTTCTTTCTAGAGTTAGTTATGGTAGTGAAATTTGGACCATTTGTATACAAAATAACAGGAAACTAGATGCTTAGGAAGTATCTCGGGCATTAATTAGATCGTTCAACTTTGTAAGTAATGATGAATTTAGGCAAAGGAGTGGCAACCTTGTTTGAGCAGCATATTGTGCAGAGAGAGTCTTTCGTTGATTTGATCATGTTACCCTTATGCATAACTATAGATTGGCGAATAGGGTTATGAAAAGTGTGCCTAAAGGCCTCAGAAAGAAGGGGAGACCTAGGATGCGGTGGGCAGACAATGTCAAACAGGACCTTGTTAGAATTGATGTGCAGTGGCGAGATGCAGCGGATGTAGCTCAGTGGAGATGTGTTTGGAGAACTAAGTTGCACGGTCTGATTGGACCTCCGTAGCCTATGGCTGCTTGAGGAGGAGGAGGAAGTGTCGTACCTACCTTACAGCTCTACCAGTAAAAAAATAAACAATTTTTCATAATTTAATTTGCAGCTAATATTACGAACTGCTTTAAAATTATTATTATATGAATTAAAACTCTTCATCTCTTTTTGTATTAAAGCAGATATTAATGGAATCATTTGCTTCATATAATTTCTGTGCATTTTTTTAAATTATTCTTGCAAGTATGTGTACGGGAAGTTCGTTTATTAAATTGGGAGCATCGCTTTTGTTCTAATCCACTTCAGCTATATATCCTTTAAGACGAGACCAGATGCTGCAAGGTTCTGTAATATTATAACGATTTGATGTTAGTGATCCAATATTAAATGTACATTACTCATCAGGTGTAGATTAAATTACTACGGAGATGCTTAGAACTGGAGATGATTTCGTTTTCTCCTGGCTGACTGAAATGTTGAATATCTTCTATACTAAAGGTGTCGTTGCTCATGATTTTATTCGACGCAAAATTTTTCTAGATCCAATTAAACGTTTTGTTGAAGGACGACTGGGAGACGAACAGTGTTAATTCAGGAATTGTTTAGACCAAGAGTTTTTTTTAGACAAATTTTTGAGAAATGGTTAAAATTTCAAAAATCGCCAGTTACTAGTTACTTAGTATTTGAAGAAGCATTGGATTCTGTTGGTTGGCGTAATTTGCGGTTGATCATAAGGTCTATGTTCCCTGTCATCGCTAAAGTCATATGCCATCCCACTGGTAGTATTTCTCCGTAGGTGGGGCGGGGGTGGCTCAGTCGGTAGCGCGTCAGGCTCGTAATCTGTAGTTCCCAGGTTCGAGTCCCAGCTGGGTCAGCGTTGAGATTTATCTCCGCAAAATTCCCCGCCCTGCCCACGGTCAGTAGGGGACACCGATGGGCTTGGAAAGGCCGCCGTCCGTCGGATGGGACGTTAAGCCGTGGCCCCGTGTGCGGGAGAGCCATACCCTGTGCACGTTAAAGAACACGCTGGATGGCCTTGACGGGAGGCTACCATCTGTCTCCCAACAGATGTTCCAGTGGGTCCCCTCCCCCAACCTTCTCTGAGCCTTCGGGGTCCATGTGACCTGGCCATTTAGCCCATTGTGTGCAAAAATGTGCCCTCAGAGGTAAAACAACCCAAACAACCCAATCTCCGTAGGTTTGATAATGCCCTTAGAAGCAATATGCATCTATTCACTTAGACCTGGCAACACATAGGCAAACAGAAAGCACAGCAAAGAAAAAAATGGCCATAGACAACCAGATTAATAAGCCACATGGATCTGACAAGCCCTTCCTTACGTTAACTTCCAAAAGAGAATATCTCTTTCGAATCTCAACGGGCTGCACCACGAGAGGGTGGGGTCGGAGTTCGGATGCCTTGCCAGTTCTATACATCATCACAGTGGATTGGTCCCTTTGAGTCCTTGTGACCTGGTCAAAATAGAGCACTATGTGCAAAAAAAAAAGGGCCGTTCAAAGGTCAAACAAGCTATCCCAGCAGTGCGCATGCTCGTGTATTACTTAAGACAAATCGCCACTCGTTAGGAGTTTTGAAGGTATCTGATATGCTAACGTATTTTCCCCCATAACTAAGTATAATTTATCATTATTTCTAATAGTTTATTATTTTTAGTGAAAAAAAAAAACGAAGAAAAAAAATCATATTAAACCAGAATATCGAAATTTGACTTTTAACCTCGTAGGACGCATCGCATCCAAACTTTGGCATTTCTGAAGTCTACTACTCAAAATACCCCCAGGAACCAATATTTCGACCTTTCGACCTCTAGCACCTTTAAATTTATATTTAATCTTTGATCTCGAAAGCCCCACCTCGCCTAAGGGACAATCGATTTTGAAACAGAAAATGGGAAAATTTCATCAAGCGACATCTGTGATCAGGGAACGGAATTTATTGTAACAAAATTGAATTCTATTGCAAACAAGGCCACTTAATTCTAGAGAAAGTTATTTTCCCCCCTTCTCGTTTACTCCTATCCTTATCCTATTCCTCGAGCTTGTCTCTCTCTATTTGGTGACCCTAAAATTTTGCCATCTCCCTAGCCTTGCTGTTTGATGGTTCCCTTGGGGTCGTCCTTGACCCTCCCCCTGCCCCGCCCTCACACACCGAACCCTGTCGAATGATGATTACTCGGAATATTGCTCGTGTCATTCATCATTTTTTATTACAATATCGTCCACAGTGATGACGAAGTTATTCTTCTACTCCCTACCAGTGACGAGTAATATTACCTATTGTTCAGGTTAGGTTGGGTTGTTTTGCCTCTGAACGGCACTTTTTTGCACACAATTTGCTAAATGGCCAGGTCACATGGACCCCGAAGGCTCAGAGAAGGTTGGGGGAGGGGACCCACTGGAACAGCTGTTGGGAGACAGATGGTAGCCTCCCGTCAAGGCCATCCAGCGTGTTCTTTAACGTGCACAGTGTATGGCTCTCCCGCGTACGGGACCACGGCTTAACGCCCCATCCGACGGACGGCGGCCTTTCCAAGTCCAGCGGTGTCCCCTACTGACCGTGGGCAGGGCGGGGAATTTTGCGGAGAGAAATCTCAACGCTGGCCCAGCTGGGACTCGAACCTGGGAAATACAGATTACGAGTCTGGCGCGCTACCGACTGAGCCACCCACGCACCTGTTTTGTTCAGGTCCGGTTCAATTTGTGTACAATGATATCGCCTTAGATCGGAATGACCTGGGGATGATTCAGCAAAATGCTTCCTCGTTAAGATAGAACCGAGTTTTTTTGTAATAAATTTTGTTAGTTTTTCTTTATATATCTTACAATTGCCACGCGAAGTTTAAAGCTAAGAAGCAATAATCTATAATCTGCAATTCCTTTTTTTTAAATATGCACATTCCGCTTATGTGTCAGATTATATACCGTATTTTTTCGCGTATCACGAGCTCATTTTCCCCCGAATTTAGCGCCCAAAAACAAAGTGCGCGGGGATAAGTTTTAACCATCGCCATATGGCACCGGTTACCGTGACAACGATCTCTTAACTGCAAAACATGACAGAGTTAACTAGAACTGTTATGCGTCTTTAAGAACAACAAGGTAGCGATACTACGACGACGCAATAATGGTGGATTCTTACGTTGTTTATTCCAATTCAGTGTCGACTATTTTGAATTTTCTTTCCCCCCCACCACCAAAAAATAGGCTCTAATTACAGGATGCCCATCGTACACCAAAACGTACGGTTATTGTTACGGAGAATGAACTATCTGATTACACTGGGCAACACACAAAAAGTCTTTGAAATAAAAATTACCAATCTTTACTAATTTCGAGGTGCTGAACACGAAAACCACAATAAAATTTGTCGATTGATTCTTGTTCAGGAGAGACAGAGATGGTCTTGTATAAACGATTCAGTACGCATTGAGTACATAGGTTACCATTTCGCAACGCTTATTTTAAACTAAAGATTGCAACATATTGCGTTGTAGCATATTTTAAACTAAAGATTGCAACATATTGCGTTGTAGCATATTTTAAACTAAAGATTGCAACATATTGCATTGTATTGCATTAGCCCGCCATACACACAACCCCCGGAGGTATAGGATCATTGTCTGATGCAATGTAGTTGAGTCATGACATCGCGGCTTTACGACCACGGACAAAAGATGGTGCAATCGTTAGATGTAAGCAACGTCCCGTAGGGTGAGCAAGTCTTTTGAGCGACTCCCATTTACCCCTGAGTCATAAATACAACACAAGTGATCCTTGCAGTTTTAATCCAACAGTAGTGATGCCTCGTAACTGTGTTAACAGTGCAGATACATTTTGTTACATTTGCGAGGAAGTGATATTTGCAAGCCAAAAAAAGGGTCATCACTCCAATAGTGAAAGCGGCATATGAGTTTGAATTTGGATGCAAGATCGAGGACTAGGACAAGGCCTGGGCCACACAAATATACTGCAGTACTTGTACAAGAAATCTTCTGAAGTGACTGAAAGGCGAAAAAGTGGCGATGCTATTTGCTGTTCTTATGGTTTGGAGAGAGCTAAGCAATCACACAAATGACTGCTACTTATGCATGGTTCCACCTGTTTCTGAAGGCATCACAAGGAAAAAGAAGTGGACAATAGTGTATCCGAATATACAATCTGCTCTCCGACCAGTTCCGCACGGTCTTTGCCGTGCGGAACTGGACGGAGAGCAGATTGGTTCCACACTGCAAGGACCGTGCGGAACCATTCCCGAACTTCAAAAGAATTTTCCATCGATTCAGATGATGAGGAGGGAGGCGAACCGGCGTTGGGTTCTCCACAGCCTTCGGTGTCTAATGATGATCCATACGTCTGACACGGTGCGTCATCTACACTACACATTCTGACCGAAGAAGAAATGAACGTCTTGTTCACGATCTGGAGCTGTCCAAGTCCAAAGCAGAGTTACCTGGATGAACACTTAAAAATGGAATCTTCTCAAGGAAAATGTCCGAATGACTTCGTTTCGAACTCGTCATGAGCAGTTTGCGCATTACTTCAGAAAGGAAGATGATCTTGTGTTCTGCTCTGATGTAGATGGCCTGATGAATACCCTCGGAATCAAACATGATCCTCAAGAATGGCGACTATTCATAGACTCCTAGAAAATGAGTCTCAAGGCGGTGTTGCTGCATAATGGAAATCGACTTCCATCCATTCCAGTTGGACATGCTGTCTACATGAAAGAAACCTACGTTAACCTAAAACAGCTGTTGAACTGTCTTCAATATAGCAAATATGGCTGGCATCTCTGTTGTGACTTGAAGGTAGTGGCTCTGTTGATGGGTCTGCAGCTGGGATATACGATGTACTGCTGTGTCTTATGTGAATGGGACAGCTGAGCAAAGACTTTGCACTACGTGAAGAGAAACTGGCCTTTCAGGAAATCTCTAAAGGTCGTAGAGAAGAATGTGGAATATCCAGCGCTGGCAGAAACGCACAAAATCCTGCTACTGTCCCTACAGATGAAACTCGGTGTGATGAAAAACTTCGTAAAAGCCATGGACCGGATTGCATGAGCTTTCAAGTACTTGGCTGACAAATTTCCTCGACTCAGGAAAGCTAAAATTAAAGAGGGAATTTTTGTGGGTCCTCAGATCCGCGAGCTGTTCAGAGACCAGATGTTCGACAACATGCTTCAGGGTGACGTGAAAAAGGCTTTTGATGCGTTTCGTCTGGTGTCAACTTAATTCGTCGGGAATGTCAGGGCAGACAACTACAAGAATCTGGTTAATATATATAAATGCATATATTGTCTCTGTATCACAAACTTGGCTGCAATGTGTCCTTAAAGATCCACTTTCTCCATTCCCACTTAGATTTCTTCCCTGACAACTGCGGTATGGTTAGTGATGAGCACGGTGAACGTTTTCAGCAGGACATTGCAATGATGGAGAAACGATACCAGGGAAACTGGTCCACTTCAATGTTGGCTGACTACTGTTGGACGCTCGCCAGAGATGATCCTGAGCAGCTGTAAGCGACGTTGGAAGTAGAAGCAGAGTTCTACCGATACATATCAATGTACATATCACTCTATTATATAAGAAATTATTGCGGATTTCTTAGAAATCATAGCCAATTTTCTATTTTCATTGTCCTATTCGTGTTCAGCACCTAGAGATCTTTAAGAAATGGCTACTTTTATCTCAGACACATGACTTTTATGAAAATTTGTTGCCCAGTGATATCTATCAAAATCAAGTGATCGGTTTAAGCGATGGTTATGATTACAGAGACAGCATACAGAAAGACAACAGAGCTGTTGGAATTATTGTGAAACTCATGATACATTTTGTGCATTCGTTGACTAGCTAGTGAAAATATCAATATTAACTAACAATATTTGTTGTAGTATTTAAATGTACTAGGATCGGCATTATGCAAACTGATAAGGTCTCTAACTACTTTACAGACAAACTGCCGTTTTGTGCCATTGATCAGAAATAAAGTATAGAGATGAGGCCGGGCTCAATTTTTCGAGCCCAAACCTATTTGACAATTGTTGAGTCACAGTCGCCCGATATGGGAAAAACATTTCTTCAATGTATCACCTAAAACAGTGGTTCTCAATCTTTTATGCTTCACGTACCCCCTGGAAATGTGTATGTAACTGGTATAGCCTTTGTATAGAAATATAAAACTATAGTTATAATGTAACAATTGGAATAAAACATATATATCCACATTGTATATCCACATTCCGTATAAACGTATATCCACATTCCGTATAAACGTATATCCACATTGAGTATCCCTAATCTAATGTACAGAGACGACTGTGAGTAATTGACTGGCGGCTGACTGGGGATCATGCTAATTCTAACTATGATGCAGAAACGGTAGAGCTCTGAAAATTGGCAAATAGGAGTAATCTGGATCATAGATCTCCAGAAAAATCCGAAATGTCACCTCCGACGTGTCATTCAAGGTCAAATGATGGTTACGTAGAGGTCAAACCTTGATCTACGAGGCTAGAAATATACAAATTGGTGTCGTGGGGTATTTCGAGTTGTAGATGTCAGAAACGTTGCAAAAATTTGGATCCGACGGGTCCTTCGAGGTCATAGGTTAAATTTCTAAGAAAATCTGTCTTACAACAGCATGCAGGAAAAATTGGTACTCAATTTTGAGATATTTGGAAGCTAAAAATTGGTTCCTGGGGGTATTTGGAGTCGTAAATCTCAGAAATGTTGTAGAAATTGGTATGCGATGGGTCCTTTGGGATCAAAGGTCAAATTTCGATACATTGGTGCTGGAGAACTAAGTATTGGTGAATAGGGCTATTTCGGGCCGTATAAATAGAAATAAGAGGAATTTCCAGATCCGGTGAGCATTCAATGTTAAATAGGTTTCGGAAAATACGTAGAAAATAATTAAAAGCCGCATGATGCTTATTTTTAATTACTAAAGACTGATTAAAAGATAGAAACAATAATTCTCTGATTTTAACACTTTTTATTCCTACAATTTCAAGAAATATTCGAAATTTAAATTATTCTAAGCCCGAACTTATTTTTAGTACAGAAGTATGAAAAAGAATCACACACCCATCTCTTCGAACTCTGGATCTCCTGATTACATTCCGGTTACTCTAAATTTTAAATAACACCCTGACCTTATGAATTACTTGTAAGAGAATGCCTACTACCACTTCCTTCATAACCTTATTTAGGCAAAGTGAAGGCACCGCAATCTTAGCTTAACTACTAGAGGAAGTGGGGTGTAACCAATAGTCATGAGTTCAAGGGGGCAGGAGTGGCTCAGTTAGTAGCATGCCAGACTCATAATCTGCAGTTCTCAGGTTCGAGTCCCAACTGGGCCAGCTTCGAGATTTATCTCCGCAAGACCCGCCGCCCTGCCCTCGGTCAGTAGGAGACACCAATGGGTTGGGTTGTTTTACCTCTGAGCGGCACTTTTTTGCACACCATGGGCTAAATGGCCAGGTCACATGGACCCCGAAGGCTCAGAGAAGGTTGAGGGAGGGGACCCACTGGAACAGCTGTTGGGAGACAGATGGTAGCCTCCCGTCAAGGCCATCCAGCGTGTTCTTTAACGTGCACAGGGTATGGCTCTCCCACACACGTAGCCACGGCTTAACTTCCCATCCGACGGACGGCGGCCTTTCCAAGCCCATCGGTGTCCCCTACTGACCGTGGGCAGGGCGGGGAATTTTGCGGAGATAAATCTCAACGCTGACCCAGCTGGGACTGGAACCTGGGAACTACAGATTACGAGCCTGGCGCGCTACCGACTGAGCCACCCCCCACCCCACACCAATGGGTTAGAATGGGACGTTAAGCCATGTCCCCTTGTGTGGGAGAGCCAGCTTTGTGAATGTTAAAGAATACGTTGGATGGCATTGACGAGACTTCCATCTGTCTCCTAGCAACTGTACAGTGGGTTCCCTTCCTCAGCCTTCTCTGAGTCCTTGGAGTCCTTGTGATCTGGCCATTCATCATCCCATTGTGTGGCAAAAAAGTGCAGCACAACCCGAGTTCGAGGTGGATGATGTGGCTTTTTCCACACTTTTCTACCTCTGATGAATATGATGGCTCACAAATGGGAGTTTCTTCTGTGTGATAACAATGTGAGCAATATATGCAAAGTGACAAATGTAACAAATGTGAGCCTGTCTATGCTTATACTTCGGTGTATTCTGAATGCATACGAGGATCGTCCGGTAAAGTCACCTAGCTTTTCATCGCTAATTTCCATAATAATATTAATGAGAAATTTGTCGTAACATGCCAGGCTCATAATCTGCAGTTCTCAGGTTCGAGTCCCAGCTGGACCAGCTTTGAGATTTATCTCCTCAAGACTCTCTACCGAAAGACGGTCAAAATAATTTTCCGCACGAAAGATGACGTCACAGGAGTGGTACTATTAGCACAACGATATACAGTGCTACGCATTTTAAAACTTTTTTTGAATGTGCCGAAATATATTCGTATATCAAGAATAATCTGAATGCAACGCTATTAAATGTTTCTACCTCTTTTCAAACATTCGGATGAGAGAAAGTGCATTTCAACTGAGGTCTGTAGTCGCATTCCAAATGGATCGATTTGCAATTAACTTTTAGCTCTTAAGAGCTTCCTCATCAAGCTTATGTTATGACAATATAGAAAGCACTGTGAGAGATTATTCAAGTTTGGGCTAATATTAAATCATGGTGAGTTGTGTTGGGTTGTTTTACCTCTGAGCGACACTTTTTTGCACACCATGGGCTAAATGGCCAGGTCACATGGACCCCGAAGGCTCAGAGAAGGTTGGGGGAGGGGACCCACTGAACAGCTGTTGGGAGACAGATGGTAGCCTCCCATCAAGGCCATCCAGTGTGTTCTTTAACGTGCACAGGGTATGGCTCTCCCACACACGGGGCCACAGCTTAACGTCCCATCCGACGGACGGCGGCCTTTCCAAGCCCATCGGTGTCCCCTACTGACCGTGGGCAGGGCGGGGAATTTTGCAGAGATAAATCTCAACGCTGACCCAGCTGGGACTCGAACCTGGGAACTACAGATTACGAGCCTGGCGCGCTACCGACTGAGCCACCCCGCCCGCAAATCATGGTGAAATTAGCCTCCAATATGAGACTCCGTACAGGAGTCAGAACGGAAAGGGGAGATAAGAGAGACAGTTGGAGTTATTTTTCTATTATTCCACTAGAGCCTGTAAAGAAAAATGTAAATTAATCCCAGATTATTGAATTAGATTTGAAAGAGCCCGATATTCTCAAAGAACTAAAATAAGAAGACGCATGTGCATACACTGCAACTTCCTGTTCTGAAGGGAAAGTGAAGGGAAGTGATGGAATATCGGAGATTTCTGTGAAATGATGTTTCCGAAAGAAAACCTCTCGATTAGTGGGAGGTGATTAACAGGGAATATTCTGTTAACACCTCAGACTGTTTGGAAAAGAGTCTGAGGCGTGATGCAAGTGGCAGAGTTAGGGTTATTGATTCTACCAACTCTACCAAGGGTGAGAGTGGAATTGCTGTAGATGATTCCAACTCAGAGATGATGAAGGAGGGTCTCCTCAGCTCTTGCGAGGCTTCCACAGTTTGCAGAAGTAAGCGAAGAGTTAACAAGGAACCTGAAATAGGAAACACCGGAGTTTTACTGCCACTGAGTCAGACAGTACAGTTTCAAGAGTTGTTATACAAAAATCTTGCAGTCACTGAAAGAAAGAGAGAAGTTAGATACGTACGTCTGAGACAGGAGTGTTTCTTTGGAAGCCAGATCCACTGGCTCATTGATACTGCAGTTATTCCCACGTATGAGGGGATTCACTGAAAGTGGATCACTATACTGACAGAGGTATGTTTGGGAAATATCTCGTCAATGTTCTGTATATGAAAAAGGCTACAAGTCCTGCAGTTCCCTTTCTGGAACTTATGCGTGGCTTACTTGGAGTCGCAAAAGATGACAAAGTTGCCACTGCCTAGGATGTTGATGTGATTTATAGCTTCTAGGATAGCATGGAGTTCAACACTGGTGGAGAGGGTGAGTTGGGTTGTTTTACCTCTGAGCGGCACTTTTTTGCACACCATGGGCTAAATGGCCAGGTCACATGGACCCCGAAGGCTCAGAGAAGGTTGGGGGAGGGGACCCACTGGAACAGCTATTGGGAGACAGATGGTAGCCTCCCGTCAAGGCCATCCAGCGTGTTCTTTAACGTGCACAGGGTATGGCTCTCCCGCACACGGGGCCACGGCTTAACGTACCATCCGACGGACGGCGGCCTTTCCAAGCCCATCGGTGTCCCCTACTGACCGTGGGCAGGGCGGGGAATTTTTCGGAGATAAATCTCAACGCTGACCCAGCTGGGACTCGAACCTGGGAACTACAGATTACGAGCCTGGCGCGCTACCGACTGAGCCACCCCGCCCCGGAGGGGGTGAGGTGAGGAAGTATGAATTCTCTTGTGATCTGGCCTTCAGGGATGACGAATACAGAGGTTGCAGATATTCTTTTCGGGTCAATAGATCTACTTGTTTAGACTTCAGTACACCTGTCATAGCGGGCGGTGACAAAGGAGGTTGATCGTTATTAATATTTCTAAAGATTCTAGCGTCTTAAAGCCAAACCATTGGCAATAACGGAGATGGAGCGCATGCAGGCCAATAACGGAGATGGAGTGCTGCCTTCTTCCCAGTTTTATTGCGCACTCCAGTTTCAGCAAGGCCACCTCCAATCTTACTGTAAATGCTTCAGTTTTAATAAAGGCCACCTTCAATTTTCAACAAGGCCACCTCCAGTTTTCAGCAAAGCCACCTCCAGTTTTCTGCAAGGCCACCTCCAGTTTTCAGAAAGGCCATCTCCGTTCTAACTGCTCATTCTCCAATTAACTGTGATCCCCCCCGCCCCGCTCTGCTGTTGGAAATCGTTTTGTTTGGTCGACAAAAGACCTTGAAATGTGAACGAAGCTAAAGAGCTCGAAAAGGTTTCTATGTGATGTATCCGTAGCGAGCAGTATTGTGTGACTCTGAAGCAGACATAAAGATGAAACCAACCCGTATATCTGAGTGGGTGCAGCAGTTCTCTATGCAAGTGGATAAGAAGTAGAACACGTAACATAGAAGAAAAGCGAAATGGACTCTAACTGTAGATCAGATTTAGAAGCATTTTTTCCCCTCTTGAGAGAATGCTTACTTATGCATATCTGCTGAAATTTCTCGTTGAGTCGCTTTACGAGAGTTTTCTATGCTATCCCTGTAACGAAAAGCACTTAGGGGAATAAGGGGCGATTTTCAAAGTCCATTCCAGCACATTGCCGACGTTAAAAGAAACATTTTTAACTGCCTATGTCAGTAGGTGCAATTTTTTATTTAAATCTGAGCTTTAGCAGTTTCCGAGAGAGCACCACATCACGACCCCGCGACCGGAAGTCATTGCGAAACGTATCGGATGTCGTCACCTGCTATCAAGCCACATTTCGTTTGGTTTTAGTTGACGATGAGAAAAGCATCGCGCGCAAAAACTTCGCGCTCTGAGATGCAATTGGCCAATGAACGCAACGCGCGGCGAAAAGGAAATCTCGGACACGGGGAATGACGACGATGCATGACGCGAGATTGTTTCCATCTGTGTTGGGGAACAACTGAGATTTAAAAGGAGGTGGCATCACACAAAGCAGCGTTCGGTTGTCATGTGAAGTCATAATCAGTATTATTATTATTCATTACAATTAGTGGGGCGGGGGTGGCTCAGTCGGTAGCGCATCAGGCTCGTAATCTGTAGTTCCCAGGTTCGAGTCCCAGCTGGGTCAACGTTGAGATTTATCTCCGCAAAATTCCCCGCCCTGCCCACGGTCAGTAGGGGACACCGATGGGCTTGGAAAGGCCGCCGTTCGTCGGATGGGACGTTAAGCCGTGGCCCCGTGTGCGGGAGAAACATACCCTGTGCACGTTAAAGAACACGCTGGATGGCCTTGACGGGAGGCTACCATCTGTCTCCCAACAGCTGTTCCAGTGGGTCCCCTCCCCCAACCATCTCTGAGCCTTCGGAGTCCATGTGACCTGGCCATTTAGTCCGTGGTGTGCAAAAAAGTGCGCTCAGAGGTAAAACAACCCAACCCATTACAATTAGTTATTATTATTGTATACGTTTTACGGTAATGTTAATTTGACAATCCTGTGTAGTGTATTAGAATTAACCAACTGATATTTAATAACTTATTTAATAGATGAAACAATTATTTTTACAAGAAATATCAAATAATACCCCCTCAAGCAACTACTTGCCACAGAGGTCTGATAGGAGCCTGTCAGTTTATACGCCATAGTAGAGGGTCTGCGAGGATATAGTTGAAGGTCAGCAAAAAACAACATAAACATCCATATCTTACCTAGGCTCGAGTAGCCAGGCGTGCTAACCACTCGGTCGCGGAAAGGTCACAAGAAATATTAACCCTTAGGGAGGGCGCATACCGCAGCAATTTGCAGCTGGAATGCGACTACAATTCGAAAGCAATCACGATGCAATTGTAGCATTATCAGTGTTGCAAGCCACTTTTTTACAGACCCCCGCACACTGAAGCAATTAAACGTTTTCCGCAATTCGATTTGTCTTCGGCATCGATACTGCTGCCCCCTTTAGGCAAGTTATAAATAAATGTGCTTCATTCTTTTAATGGTGTCTGAAGTGAGTGATCCTATGGTGGTGGCTGCGGAGACGAAATGATAGGACAGAAATAAGGAAACAATGGGCATACCCATTTCTGAAGAGAAATCTATCTTCTGGAACGCACGTAGTTTCCCAATAGGAACAGACTCATGATTCAGAGGAGGTCAGGATCTAGGGGGAAGGCGGGGGGCAAGAGGGCCATGCCCCCCTTTCAGAATTCTAATAAAGGTAATAGATGCAAAAAATTATTAAATTTATTTCATGCATTTTTCAAGAAATTTTTCCAAAGACCTGCAAAACGGAAGGAGAAATGTTATAATACATTGGAAATTCTGTCTCTTCGCCCCCCTCCCCCTTTTACATTTTTCCCGCTCGATTGTGTTTCTTGGCCCTCTCCTCGATTTTTTTTTTTGATCCAGGCCTGGTTTAGAGTCGCAAGGATTGTTTTTTTATCTCACCCTTTGAAAACGAGGTAAAAACAGTGGAGATCACAAAAAATATTCCAAATCAGATACAATTGAAAAGGCCTACTATGCTTAAAATCCTCTTATACATGCCACTGCAGTTTAATATAATTTATACTACTCGTGTTTAAATATGCTTGTATCAACTTTTCAGATTAATTTAACTTACATCATCCTCATCATCCTCAAGCAGCCATGGGCTACGGAGGTCCAACCAGACCGTGCAATTTAGTTCTCCAAGCAAGTCTATCCTGAGCTACATCTACTGCATCTGGCCACTGCACACCAATTCTAACAAGGTCCTGTTTGACATTGTCTGCCCACCGCATCCTAGGTCTCCCCTTCTTTCTGAGGCCTTTAGGCACACTTTTCATAACCCTATTCGCCAATCTATAATTATTCATACGGGCAACATGGCCAAACCAACGGAGTCTCTCTCTGCACAATATGCTGCTTAAAGGAGGTTGCAAACTCCTTTGCCTAACCTCATCATTAGTTACAAAGTTGAACCACCTAATGCCCAAGATACCGCGTAAGCATCTGGAATCAAAAGCATCTAGTTTCCTGTTATCTAGTTTACAAATTTCCTTTAGCCTCATTTTTCGTTAATAAAAAACCTGATTTAGGAAGGGCTTCTGATTCTTAATTAAAATGAAGAATTTCTGTTAAAATAAAGTGAATCTGTTCCAAATAAAATGCCAACTGAATATTTCTTCAGTTTGTTCAAAAACTGTTAGGTAATCCAAAATTTTGGAAAGGGAAAGTTAAATCTCAACTTTTAATGTAAATTTACAAAAACCATTATATCATGCGGACAAATAGACGAAGTCTGGTGAGTCGCTCTTAGGTTTTTATGCAGGGAAGAAATATTCAGACAGAATTGCATTAGTCTATATGTGAAAAAATCGAAATCTCTAAAATGGTAGTTCCTACTTGCAAATTTATACAGGTTTGTGAAATCATATAAAGTAATTAAAGAATATTCAGGAAAGCTTTTCCATTATAAACAAAGCATGCCAAAAAGCATAAAAGTAACTGTATCCAATCAGTTAGAAAATAAGCTAGCAGTGAAACCTATTTATTATAAAAAATTATCTATTTTTAATAAGGCTATAATAGCTGAAAGATTTTATTCACACTAATTACATTTTTTCAGCATTGGAATTACTCGCCTATTCGTTAAAGAAAAACAAATATTTATTTAAATCCTTCTGAACGAATGAGATATAAAATAATTTCTACAGCAAAATAAAGATCGACTTAAAACAAAAATAACAGTTGATAAACTGTTCGAAAGCTCCGTACATTATCAGAATATATGAATATGACGGAATTTTACCTATCGATAAGTTTGAAATTAAAAACCAAAGTTTGCTATGAACATTTCTGAGATCGTAATGAAAGTGATACTAGCGCCATTTTCTTCTAACGCCACTAATCAACAGCTGACGTCATAGTTTTATTAGTAGCTATTATCCGAAATATTGAAACTTAATCTCCGGAACATTAAAACCTTAGGGTTCATTTCAATTAAACACAGAACGGTTTAATTCGTTTAATAAGTTTAGTTGGATTGGGTTGTTTTACCTCTGAGCGGCATTTTTTTGCACACCATGGGCTAAATGGCCAGGTCACATGGACCCCGAAGGCTCAGAGAAGGTTGGGGGAGGGGACATACTGGAACAGCTGTTGGGAGACAGATGGTAGCCTCCCGTCAAGGCCATCCAGGTGTTCTTTTAACGTGCACAGTGTATGGCTCTCCCGCACACGGGGCCACGGCTTAACGTCCCATCCGACGGACGGCGGCCTTTACCAAGCCCATCGGTGTCCCCTACTGACCGTGGGCAGGGCGGGGAATTTTGCGGAGATAAATCTCAACGCTGACCCAGCTGGGACTCGAACCTGGGAACTACAGATTACGAGCCTGGCGCGCTACCGACTGAGCCACCCCCGCCCCGTATAAGTTTAGTACAAGAGTTCTATTAATATTGTACGAGTATATAACATATGCCGTATCAGACAGCTTATGTACCAGCCATATTGGCATTAGTAAACGCCTACACTGAGCAAAAATATATGCTGTCGTATATTGTCTATTAATAAGCTAGTGTAATTCTGCCACATATTAACCATTGCATAATAAACTATTACATACCAAACTCCACAGTTTTATTACAAATGGAATCCATATTTGACGTTTACTAAGCCAAGCTTGTTATCACGGTCAAGATTTGATGCTTCTAAATAAGCAAAATTTATATTCCTAGAAAATGAATCCTTGAAGATTCATAAAATTCTGTCATTAATTGATATTTCGAGAGCAATGGGGTTAATAAACAATGAAACAAAACTCTCAGAATAATCCAAGACCAAAAACAAAATAGGAGAGTGAGACATCATCGCTTAGTTTGGTCCACAAACACATATCACTCAAATCATTTGCAACTATTCTCCGAAGAAGTCGCCAGTACAAACCGCAGGAAAATTGCAATTTTCGTATCCCTGTTGCATCGCAGCTGAATTGTGATTGCTGCGATACCTCAGCTTTGTACATGCAGTTTTAAGAAGCAACTGCAGTTATCATCGAATGGCAGTTGTAAATTACTTCGGTGTGCGCTCTCCCTTAAATAATTCTCTTAATAATCAAATGGACTAATTGTAATCACAACTAATTATTAACTGAGTTCCTTTTATTAGCATGGGTCGGGGTGGCTCAGTCGGTAGCGCGCCAGGCTCGTAATCTGCAGTTCCCAGGTTCGAGTCCCAGCTAGGTCGGCGTTGAGATTTATCTCCGCAAAACTCCCCGCCCTGCCCACGGTCAGTAGGGGACACCGATGGGCTTGGAAAGGCCGCCGTCCATCTAATGGGACGTTAAGCCGTTGCTCCGTGTACGGGAGAGCACATACCCTGTGCTCGTTAAAGAACACGCTGGATGGTCTTGACGGGAGGCTATCATCTTTCCCCTTCCCCAACCTTCTCTGAGCCTTTGGGGTCCTTGTGACCTGGCCATTTAGCCCATGGTGTGTAAAAAGTGCCACTCAGAGGTAAAACAAATCAAAAACAAATCTTTTTACTAGCAAATATAAATAGAACAGAAAATTTGAAGTTTCAGTTATATGACATTCTAATCAACAACATAAATTTGTAGTTCAATTTTTATTAAATAACTGCCTTACATTATTTAACATATGCAAATGACCTCCTTATTTGCTTAGCATAACAAAAGTTGATGGTTCAACTGTTACGTCAGCATCTCCTAATGTTGTCATGAAACTTGTAAACAGGATTCTAAGATTCTCTGCACTTCCAAAAATCAATGACTGGAAACGAAATATCAGTAACATACAAGTTCTTATATTCATTAATAGTTGAATACTAAACTCATATGATTAATTTCCACCATATCACATCAACACGAAAAATTGCTACAGTGGACCTTCGTTATAGCTCTGCTCGCTATACCGCGCACTCGGTTATAGCGCGGGCGATGTTCGCGATAAGTTCAAACATGTTTATACAGGTCCGTGCGGCGTTAGTGAGTATCGTATTTTATTGTTACTGCGTATTGAGTAATTGTGTATGTATTGAGTTCCTGCATGTATTTTGAATAGTGTTTAATTATTGTATGCATGATGAGTAAAAGAAAAGCTTACAGTGTGAAATTTATTGTATCGCCACCGCGCTGCTCGGTATAACGCGGTTCACCTTATAACGCGGGTGTTGTTTCCTGCCCGACATGCGCGTTATATCGGGGGTCCACTGTATTTCAAAAAATACACAAATCGACAACTGTGCTCAACTAACTCAATTTACACTTCAAAATCAACTGTCCGTTCCATTACAGATATGACGTATTCTTCCCGACATGTGGAGCACCTCGTGATGCAATGCTCACGCTTTTACGAACAACTGTTGTACGTTAACACGTGATTTCATCATTCAGGCCTTTCCATCAAGAGAGAGAATGTGAAGAATTTAGAGAGGAATAAATAATAATTCAAACTCGAACCAAATAAAGAAAAAAGGAAATATTGTAATTAAAAGAAAATTTGATACTGTGTCTAATATACACAGTCGTATCAGAATAATATGACTACCTACCATAGTATATGCATGGTAGGTGGTCATATTATTCTGATATGACAGTGTATATTTTATTGTTATTGAGTATGGGATAAATGTAATTATCAAAAACTGGCCAAACTAAAATATTTTATGAAAATAATCAATGAAAGACTTCGCAATTCTAGCTTTTTGAGAATTATCACAGATCAAGGTTCGCAAAATCAAATCATATGTGATCCAAATCAGCTCTATATATGTCGTGCAGCATTTTATTATAAGTAGTAACAAGCAAAATGTGATTGCTGAACACTGTGGCTTTATTATTTTAATATCACATACTTTTAATACCAGAATAAAACCCAAATTTCGCTTGCAGCGACTTCATTTTTCGCTGAACGAGATCAATTCTCGCCTGAGATCATCACAGTCGAACCAACTAGTAAGCCACGCTTCGTACCTTGATTATGAGAGAATGTTTCGCTCATGAGAAGCACAAAATAACTGCAAGGGTCACGTGTTTCAGACGTTTTACAAAATCATTGGTTGGCTGGCAGGTCATTGGCCCTATGATTTATAATAATTGCCGATGAACAAACTGAGCACTCTAATAGTTCCCCCGTTGCTTCCTTAATTGCCACTGACACACAGTGATCGATTTCGGCAGAAATGGAATGCTCCTGGATGTTTTACGTTCATAGGAGTCAACACGTCTTGACAATAAGATATCGAAAAACATATCAGGTCTTTCAATGATCATTATCATTCAACTTTGAAGCTCCAACATTTCCTCAAGTATAAGTAGTTTCTTTTTTCGTGCCGCTGAAAGAATGCTCAATACCAACAGTTGAAACAGGCACAATCCTCAAGCTCTAAGATAATTTTCAAAAATATTTGTTAACACTACTTGCTTTTAGAAGTAATGAATAATTTTTCACTTGATCTTCTTTCTGTAGCAAAGTAATTGAAGTAGCATAAATCTGTACACACAGCGTTAGAATTCAGTCCATCTAAGGAGCTACATGCCATTTTATGTCAGTTTTCACCTCAAAGAATCTACATGCCTTCTTCACATATACCTTTTTCACATCAGCTACATGTCTTCTTCCCGTATGCCTTCTTCAGATATGCTTTTCACATCAAAGAAGCTACATGTCTTCTTCAGATATGCTTTTTTCACATCAAAGAAGCTACATGCCTTCTTCAGATATGCTTTTTTCACATCAAAGAAGCTACATGCCTTCTTCAGATATGCTTTTTTCACATCAAAGAAGCTTCATGTCTTCTTCAGATAATGCCTTTTCACATCAAAGAAGCTACATCTCTTCTCATATGCCTCTTCACATCAAAGAAGTTACATACTTTCTTCATATATGCCTTTTTCACATCAATTAAGTGTCCAGGTTATAGGAACTCCAAGGGTCTGAGATTTGCATAGAAGAAAGGAATCCACTGAAAAAATTCTTAGAAGAAAGAAGGAACCTCCTCTCAAGGCTATCCAGTTATTCTTTAATCTGCACAGGGTATGGGTTCCTTGCATCTGTGGACATCTTAACATCTCACCCGACGAATTGCAGCCTTTCCAACTACACCTATCGATTTACATGGAACTTGATTTACACACTTTCGGTTTCACATGGGTCAAATGCTGAGCGTAATTTCGTTTAATTCATTCCGCGAGGGATTTGTGAGTCCATTGAAAAACTTGATATAAAAATTTCTTTCATTTGAAGAAGTCATATGTGAAAAAGACAAGTAGTTTCTTTGATTGATGTGAGGATGCATAAGTAGTGGTGCAGGCCAATATGGGGAGCGGAAGTGCCACGCCCTCTCCTGTCAAAAGTCCCCCAGTTTGTTCATAGCTTCACGCCCTCTCCTATCAAAAGTCCCCCAGTTTGTTGATAGTGCCACGCCCTCTCCTGTCAAAAGTCCCCCAGTTTGCTGATAGTGTCACACCCCTTCCTGTCAAAAGAAACTTCGAGTTTCTTTATAGTGTCACGCCGCCCTTCTCTCAAAAGGTTCCCCGATTTTACCCTTCATCCACCCAAACCCATTCGAATTAAATAAATTCGAAGTAAACAACTTAAAGGTTCTGAAATTTGCCAACTCCAAGATTGCATCATCAGCCAAGCCCATCCGAAGTAAACAACATTTATTTTGGTTTTCCTTCTAAGCCTTGCAGTTCTCTTAAAAAAAAACACCCTCTCTGAACAACCTGGGTCTCGGTACTTCCCTGCACGAGGCGTTTATCCAATATGCAAAGGATTCATGTGACTGAGGTACCTAAAGGTAGATGAGCTCAATAAAAGTTTCGTTAAAAGGAATAACTTTTTAATAAATGATTATTAATTTTATTGCAGTGTTTGTAAATTATATCATGACATTTTAACTAAGGAATAAATTATTTTATAACCTCTTTTCAAAGAACCACATTTTATTCACATACCTCAAACGTTTTTACATCATATCTCATCCGTCCTGTGTTTGAACGGGCCACGGTTTATTGACGAACGTCGCAATAAACGAACACAGAAGTAAATGCTTCGAAAAGTTCCAATACTGAGCACACTCCTTGCTCTGGCGGAGGTCGTTTTTTTGCTACTTATTTCACTCCTACTGTGTTTACAAAATGTATGCGCAAGAGGTTGCATTGTGGAACTCAGATTTTTTTTTACTCCCTATCTAACCCCTCCTGTGTTTGCCGGGAATACGTTTTATTGTCAAAAGAGAAATAAACTTTTGAAACATTATTTTTACAATCTGTGAACTAAAAAGTCCTCACATCTGCGAAATAGACCAAGAAATAAATATTTCGGAGTAAACGTTATTCCAAACTGGGGATCACACGCCTTGCTCCGAATAATAATAATTATCGGCGTAATTTATTTAGAAATAAATACTGTTTAGGAATAAACCTTCCCAATCTGTGAACAACAAAGTTTTCCCATCTGACTAATGCCATCATTTATTTCAGTACCCTCTCTATTTACTAAAAACCACGTTTTATTGACGGACACAGACCAAGAAACAAAAATATTTGGATAAAGCATTATTTTTTTTTAAATTGGGAATTGCACTGTTTGTTCCGAAAGATTATAATCGCTGTAATTTACGAGAAAAACACATTATTTTTCAAATCTGTTAACCAGTCTTTAAGCCCTGACATTTCAACCCTGATATCTTAAGTCTGACAGCGATTATGTTATTTAAAGCTGTCAATTACTTACTTCACTACATAGGGGGAAAAAGATTCAAAATTTCAATGAAAAGGGGGACAACTGAAATGGAATCAATTTTTACGAAAAGTATTGGTTTCATACGTATCCAAATAAAGAAATTACTTCGCATGTACGATTTTTAACTATTCACAGTTCAATGTTACTGTACATTGAACTGCTCAAAAAATATCCGAACACTATGGTTGATTACAGAATTCAGAAAAAATATCTGGCAACGATTTTTGAGCGACTGTAGGTGGTCATATTATTTTGATACTAGATCGTGTGGGCTCACTCACGGAAATATTGAGCGTGTGCAGTTACTGCACACGCTCCAGTTTGCTGTGAACGGTAACTGGAGCGTTTACAGTTGCTGTACACGCTCCAGATATTTTTCCTGAATTCTGTAATTACGTGACACGAAGGTTGCCAGATCACTAATTTCTAAAATAATCGCTGCCAGATATTTTTTCTGAATTCAGTAATCAACCGTAGTGTTCGGATATTTTTTTGAGCGACTGTACATGTTGTTTATTACAGTCATTTTCCATAAACCTTCGATGCAAGTTTTAAGACCAGTGAACATAATATATTTCAGATCAATTAGTTAACCTGTTGGAATTTGCGATTTTTTGTCGAGAAAATCCACCCGATCCAAGTTCGAGGTTTGTTCTTATCAGTATGTTGCCGCCATAGGAGCACTATCTGACACGAGGGTCCATGGGTTGACCTCTGGAAGGTCGATTATCTCAGCAATATTTGATAAGGGTTGGGTTGTTTTACCTCTGAGCGGCACTTTTTTGCACACCATGGGCTAAATGGCCAGGTCACATGGACCCCAAAGGCTCAGAGAAGGTTGGGGGAGGGGACCCACTGGAACAGCTATTGGGAGACAGATGGTAGCCTACCGTCAAGGCCATCCAGCGTGTTCTTTAACGTGCACCAGGGTATGGCTCTCTCACACACGGGGCCACGGCTTAACGTCCCATCCGACGGACGGCGGCCTTTCCAAGCCCATCGGTGTCCCCTACTGACCGTGGGCAGGGCAGGGAGTTTTGCGGAGATAAATCTCAACGCTGACCCAGCTGGGAATCGAACCTGGGAACTACAGATTACGAGCCTGGCGCGCTACCGACTGAGCCACCTCCGCCCCATATTTGATATGAGATTGGATTTTAAACGTTGAGAAAATATTTGATCATCATGAATTAAGAATTTGCTGACAAAACAGAATCGGTAGGACGATATTTCATAGGAAAAAATACATTCAGTTGCATTTATTTAAACTAGAAAAATAATTTAGTCAGAAAGTTTTAAACAAGAAAATGAAAGCATGCTCTTTTTTCACACCAAATTTTAGTTTGTTTGAAAAACAAATTAAAGACAAATTTTATATGAGCTAGTTGTTTAAAACGTTCAGAAAATATGGTGGAAAACATTCTGACACTCATTGAATTAACATAGGAATCTGCTATGACAAAAACTAGGTGGAAAGGAACGATATTTTATACAGAAAATACATTCATTTGTATATATTAAGATAAGAAAACTAATTTAGGAGAAATTTTTTAAACAAGAAACTGAAACCTATTTTTATTTCATACCAAATTAAAGTTTACTTGAAAAAAATTAAGGTAGAAATGGTGAATTTAACCATCATTGAATTAACAGAAGTATTTGCATAATGTTCGCAATTTGGAGAATAAGTACAAAAATCACAGAACGTACACTGAAATAGAATAATTGCAAAATCATATTGAAATGGATGATAGAGTAAGTGCAAAAAGCAGGGAGAGTTCACTGAAACATATGACATAATAACTGCAAAAAAACACACAGAGTTTACCGGAATGGTTGAGAATTGCTTAAAAGATGGCTGGAACAATTCTAAAACTTCACACAGCACGGTGGAATGAATAGAAAAATAACTTTAAAATTTCATAAAATTCATAGCAATGGATGGCTGGATATCTCCGAAATAACTGTAGTTTGAGCTATTTAATTAAGGAAACTCTCCTGATTTGCGTAAGAAATGGAGAAAATTTTTATGTATTCCAGAATCAACACAGATATCTTAACTTTCCATTGCTCGTGTGTATGAAAGCTTTTGAGGCTTTACGACATGTACATTTTTCGTGCAAATGTTTGAATTATCCTAATATTTTCTCGTACATGCAAGAATTTGTACAAGTGTTTTTCGTACTATTACACAAGGGTTCTTACATGTTAGTATCGACAAGGTTAGTTTTCCTGCAACTCACACGTTTTTCTGTTCAAGTAAGTACATTTTCGGTAATCAGACTGAAAAAAAGCTTTCTCGCTATAAAATCAACGCTGTTTACAGAACATTAATTCTAAATTTTATCGCAAAGATGGGGAACGAGTCATGAATCATTGCAAGACTTGTTTATACGGTTTTCGGAAAGTAATTCTTTTGATTGGTGTGATTTTTGAACATTTAGCTGAAATGAAAGATAGAAAGTCTGTTCGATGAAAGAACTCGAAGAAGGGACCTTACAAGAATAATTTTCTCAAAGGGCAATCCAAAATGTGTTCTGAACGTGTAATAATCACCAACAATGATTTTAACCATAATTACTTTTGGTATAGAAGTGATTATTCTCACCGTCCTGAACAGAAAATCCGCTGAAATTCTGTTTTTTCATGTCTGTAATAGAAATAGAAAGAAAATTATTGATTGTGTGGAATACAAAGAATATGTGTAAACATGCCACACGACAGGCTTTCGCATCGGGAGTGCTTTAAGAGGTTGATAAGATCAAATTTCCTGTTTCCTTTTGAGGAAGCAACAAACTTGTCCCTTAGTTCCTTTGATTTTATCTGAAACTATAACATTTCAGTTGATTCAACTGATTTAAATTCATAGAAAGGCTTATACCAAGGAAGATATCACTATGAATTTAACGTCAATATCAATTTTAGAGGAAAGCATTGTCTTGAGCTGTGGGAAATCATTAGTCTTATACCTTAAATAAATCTACAAAACTTCGACTGAGATGTTTTGTAGATCTTCGGTTTTTTTCATCATTATAATTTATCAGAAATATCCTTCAAGTATGCTTAGAAAAAAAAATCGATTACTTCCGAATGAATTAAAAACCTTAACCTTTTAACTTAAAACTCTTCAATGTACAGTCGCTCAAAAAAGTATCCGAACACTATGGTTGATTACAAAATTCAGAAAAAATATCTGGGAACGAATTTTTTAGACATTAGTGATCTGGCAACCTTCGTGTCACTGATTACAGAATTCAGGAAAAATATCTGGAGCGTGTACAGCAACTGTACACGCTCCACTTACCGTTCACAGCAAACTGGAGCGTGTGCAGTTACTGCACACGCTCAATATTTCCGTGAGTGAGCCCACACGATCTAGTATCAAAATAATATGACCACCTACAGTCGCTCAAAAAAGTATCCGAACACTATGGTTGATTACAGAATTCAGAAAAAATATCTGGCAACGATTTTTTTAGAAATTAGTTGATTGACACGAAGGTTTTTAGATCACTAATGTGTGTGGATCACTAATGTGTCACTAATGTTTATTGGCGTCCCTTCAGCCTATATTAATTTTCTTTTTTGTCTCGTCAGAAATATAAATTTCTCTGATGAAATGATACAGGGTGTTCTTATAAAAACTTACCAATCACAAAATGTAATAAAAGAAAATCGTACAGTCGCTCAAAAAAGTATCCGAACACTATGGTTGATTACAGAATTCAGAAAAAATATCTGGCAACCATTTTTTTAGAAATTAGTGATCTGGCAACCTTCGTGTCAATCAACTAATTTCTAAAAGAATCGTTGCCAGATATTTTTCCATAATTCTGTAATCACGTGACACGAAGGTTGCCAGATCACTAATTTAAAAAAAAAACGTTGCCAGATATTTTTTCTGAATTCTGTAATCAACCATAGTGTTCGGATACTTTTTTGAGCGCCTGTACCACTCATAATCCATATTCTCAGGGTTAAATCGTGCGACCAGTCAAAAATATTAAACCCTCTATCTGCTTTACATCAGTGTTCATGTACTGAGGTACTCAACAAATCTCTCCTGATATAAGTAGTCATTCTAGCTTTTACAGCTAAATGTATATACATATAGCCTTATGTAGAATAAATCTGATGTAGAAATGCTGAAATTACCGTCATTTGGAGTGACTGATACAATCCTACTCTAAAATAATTTTAGTTCGCTACATACAACTTCAAACGTAATTTGTTCTCTTAAACGTTTAGGAAATTGCGAGAGGGAGAATAATTAATTCTAGTTTGATAAGAATGTGCAATACCTACAAAGCTAAATTTTAAAAGTAGAGAGGGGTCCTAGCGACAAAAACTACTTAAGGGTTAAACTACGAGTTTAGTGAGGGTTAAACACTCTAAGAATGTATGTTTTTTCTACAGAAGAGTTCACTTTGTTAATCAAGGAGGTAGCGTGTGTTATCGAGTGGATTAATTGTGGAGATATAGAAGAATCTTTTCACATTGATGTAGAAGAATTTCGAAGATGGACAGAAAGAAGAAGAAGAAAAAAAGAAATTTTTCGATAAGTAATTCTCTCTACAAAAATGAAGTGGTCCTTAAAAGAACCTTTTTATTTCTTGTTGGTTACTCACAGTCACACTTCTACAATTGCAGCTATTTCTATGGATTCATTGTATCTTGAACTACATTTTCGTAGCTCATGCTTTCTGCATGCCTCACTCCTAATTCGCTTGACAAATGCACTCTGCATATACACTGAAGTGTCATTGAATTAGGGATAGCAACCTAGTAACGTGTTGGATCCCCTCTGGCCTTGATAACGGCTGCCACACGACGAGGCAAGGACTCCACAAGCTTGCATAAATGTTCCACAGGTATGGCGACCATGCATCCTCCAAAATTGTCCACAATTCTCTCAAGGTCCAAACACGGGTCCAAACACTCTGCTGGACAGTATCCATCCCAAAGATTTTCGATGGGATTTAAATCTAGGCTTCTAGGTGGCCAATTCATTATTTCAATGTCAGCAGAATGCTCCAGCAACCATGCAGTAGCCAACCTAGACCTGTGAGATGAACAGTTGTCTTGCTGGTAGATGCCATCTCCATTGGGATGCATGATGGCAATAAATGGATTAAATGATCAGCCATGAGTACTACATACCTGATGAATTGAGAGTCATCAGTACATGACCAAAGGTCCCACAGATATCCAACTGAAGACACCTCAGGCCATCACTGAGCCACCACCAGTTTGTACTGTCTGACCTGACATGCAGGATCCATGTCTTCATGGGGTTGGCGTCATACCCTCAGTCTCCCATCGGCTTGATGAAGTTTAAATCGGGATTCACCACTCCATGCTATCAGTTGCCAATTTTTGATAGTCCAGTTTCGATGTTCTTTAGCCCAGGCAAGGAGTTGAGTCTGATGTCATGCCATTAGAAGTGTGACTCACGTAGGTAGGTAGGCAGCTCCCGAAGCCGAGATGATGAAGTGAGCATTGCACGGTCCATGCACTGACTTCCCGGCTGGAACCCACGTTCAGATGAAAGGTGATTTCAGATAATGTCTGGCCCCTATTGGTCCATATGATGCGGGTCAGACAGCGAAGCCCATGATCATTCAAGGCTGATTGTCCTTTGCAGTTTGTCCGGGAGCTTGTTTTTTTGCCAGAATTTTCATATTCCTGGAACACTCTTGAAACTGTCATACGAGAAAATCCAAGTTCTTTGCCAGTTTCGGAGATCGAGTGTCCCATCCGTCGGGCACCTACGATCTGCCCTCTGTCAAATGCATCTAAATCCCACGCCTTTCCCTTTATGCTTTTAACGACGAATGCTTGGGAAAACCAAAGCTGACAGCTATATATGACCAGAGTTTCAGCCACGCATGCGCGCAAATGCGGGACTTGTGGTATTGAATTTGGATAATGTCTCCTATCCCTAATTCAATGGCACTTCAGTGTATATATTTTTTTTTTGATTTTTTTTTTTTTGATTTGCGACATATAGGACAGAGAAGAATCCTGGAAGCTACTCCTAGCTTAATACAGGCCTTCTCATACAAGGATATGCCCTACTAAGACCGAAGTCACTGCTGACCACTGCTTTAGTTAGAGCTAACACAACACACAAAGTTAGCCTTGCTGGAACAGTCGCTAGCTGCCTAACCGCTATGCCATTAACTGGCATAGCGGTTAGGCAGCTAGCGACTCGAATGCAATTTCATCGACTTCGATTTAGTGTGTGAGAAAATCTCCTTTACTTATGATGGAGAGAGCTTTTAGAATCTTTGCTGTCAGTACGATCTGAAGACATTATTCATAGGAAATTTCCTTGTCATAGTGAAGCATGCCAAAACCCTCTGCGTTAGATCTAACGACCTCACCAAAGGATAAAGTTTTCTCCATGGGGACCAACGACAAAATGATAGCTCAACACTATCAACAGTTACCATCGAAAGGGGAGGAAGGGGTCGCATGTCACCAACTGTCTCCCATTGGTTAGTGGTGATAGAATCAGCAACATTCTCTGGCTGTTGGAATTAAACAGTTGTGTGATTACCAAATCACCTTTTCGAACTCGTTGCTATATCACAAAATCTTGCAACCGATCCTAGGATTCTCAAGTCTTAAAACATTTGCACTTTCAAGAGATTAAGAGACACATTAAATTAGTTTACAAGTAAAAAAAGTGTTCATTTAAGTGGGATACACATACGCAAAAAAAAAGTCTCATATTCGAAGCGAGCTAAAAAAAAAACGCACTGTGATATTGGTGAAAAACGAATATTAAACAAAGACGAAACTTAAATTTTTGTAATTTTGTTTCACGTTCACAGTAAGACGATTAAACTTGCAAGAAATGCTCTTGATCGTTGAAGAGATCATATCGAAGCATAGGAAGTCTGAGCAACACATTCAGGGACGAATTTCAGACACCAGTTTACTTTTCCTATAGAGGTGCCTTGTGCTTCGAAGTTAATCAAGTTATCATTTGGTGATGGATTTTGTGATTAGAGCTATTAGTAATATTGAGTCAGTATAGGCATCACCATGTATCAGTATTCATATATATATACTCAGAATGGTGAAAATCATTTAACGATCTGGTTCAATCATATGTAAGTTCAAGTTTCCCCTTATTATTTAATTTTCGTTTTTACTAACTATCAATCTGTTAAATTTTCACGCCAGTTTGAAATTGGGTATTTTTTTGGCCAATTCTGTATGCTACTTCAATTGTAAACGGTTCACTGAAGTCGTCGATTTTTTCCAAGCAAAAATAAGACATTTGTAAGTTTTTTTCAAAAATTTCGTTATCAGTGGCGGTTCGTGACTAAAATATTTGATGACACTCTCACTGCTACAGGCAGGGCCCGGATGTAGGAAAAAATAATTGGGTGAATATTTTTTGAATTGAATATATTTTTTGATATTGAATTGAATGAAATAAGACTGAAAAGACGTTTCGTAACGTAGATATTCTTTCTTTTCAGCTATTCACAAAACGCATTATTTAACAAAAAAATTTTGAAAAAAAAAATTCGGAAATGTGTTGTTGTCCTTTCTACTTCAAGTCAGTGTTTCTCCCTCCTCAGTAATAAATGACCTATATATATTTCTTCTCCACTCTAGTGGTATTTTAAAACACTATTCGTGAAAATTATGTCTAATATATTTATTTAGTATTTTTTTTCGACTTCGTTCCGATTATAAATTTATACTTCTTATTTTAAACTGACTTACTCGTCGTAAATTATCACTTGATGAATTGTCTATTTTGGTTACATTTGATTTGCAATATTAATTTATTATATATATTTTCTTATATATATATTTATTTTGCCACGAATTGTAAAAAAGTGATATGGTTATAAATTATAAAAAGAGCTAAAGAAAAAAAAATTTGCAAAGATTAAGCTTGCCATACGACGCCCGGAATGTCCTGGATTTCAGCAGTTGTCTGGGATTTTATCCGGGGCTTTTAAAATGTCCTGGATTTCAAATTTTCTTCACTCAAGTATCTACCAACATTTTATTACTTTAGGTCGATCGGCTCTTTGAACGTATTGTAGCTGAGTAGCAACAGAGTAGTGACGCAGTGCCGCAGTCGCAAATGTTGCACGCGAGAAATAAGCTTTGTTTTAGTATGTTGTTACCCAAATTGGTATTACCCAGTAACCCGTAAAATTTAAAACTAAGGTAAATTCAAAATTGAGTAGTAAAAGAAAGTGCAAGTTTACAGAAAAACTTAATGAAGAGTATAAATATTAAAAAAAGGCAAAGTGAAAACGAATGTCGTGTGCATTTTATTGTTTGTAATGATGTTTTTACGGTGGAATACAAAGGACAAAGCGATATCGAAGATCATATTCGCAGTGACAAGAACAAACCGGCGGTAAATGACTCTCAATCTTCCAATATTACTTCTTATTTTAAGACTCGTGATCTAAATCAACCTGATTTATTACGTACAGCTAAGGAAGTAACTTTTGCCTCTCATTCAGCGGTACATGAATTTAGCTCCATGTCAGAGGATTGTACATCTAAGTTAATCAATCATTTGTATGATTCGAAGTTTTCCTCTGGAAAGACCAAGATCGAATCCATCGTGACAAATTTTATATATCATCGTACATTTTTAATGAAGTTTTAACAGACCTGCAGAAAGTAAATTTCTTTACGATCATTATCGACGCTTCTAATAGAAAAGAAGTAAATTAGTCCCGATTATTGTCAGACGTTTCTCGTTGGATTCTGGGATTCAAGTAAAGCTAATAAATTTTGAAGAAATGCTTGGGCAGATTACATAATGGAAACTGCAAGAAAACATAACTTAGAGAACAAAATTATTTGCTTCTGTGCAGACAACACAAACAGTAATTTTTGTCGTGTGAAAAGAAACGGAGAAAATAACGTATACAGAAAATTAGAACGCAAATTCGGACGCCCTATATTAGGATTTGGGTGTGCAGCTCACATTATTAATAACTCTGTACAAACAGCTACTGATAAATTTCCTATCGCTATATTGAAGTGATAATTGTAAAAAATGTAAAATGTTTCTATATTTATACAGTAAGAAATAACAAATATAATCCTTTTGTGAAGGTACAGAGGTAAAATATAAAAAAAGTTGTCCCACAGTGCTACACGGTTTTTAAGTCTGCTACCTCCAACTCACAGAGTTCTTGACATATATGATGCACTGAATTTATTTTCTATGAACGAAAAAAATTGTCTAACAATTCAAAAATCATTTTTCGAATACTCGGAGAACGAGAAATATTTACTATTTCGACACAGAACTCTACCACTTTTTCATAATATGATAAAATCTTTAGAATCAAATGATAACACTGCAATAGAAGCTGCTTCAAAATATTCATCATCAACATCATCATCCTCAAGCAGCCATGGGCTACGGAGGTCCAACCAGACTGCACAATTTAGTTCTCCAAGCATATCTGTCCTGATCTATATCTGCTGCATGTCGCCACTGGACACCAATTCTAACAAGGTCTTGTTAACATTGTCTGCCCACCGCATCCTAGGTCTCCCCCTCCTTCTGAGACCTCTAGGCACACTGTTCATAACCCTATTCACCAATCTATAATTATTCATACGGGCAACATGGCCAAACCAACGGAGTCTCTCTCTGCACAATATACTGCTCAGAGGAGGTTACCGAATCCTTTGCCTAACCTCTTCATTACCTACGAAGTTGAACGAAGTGAACCCAAGATACTGCATAAGCATTTGGAATCAAAAGCATCAAGTTTCCTTTATCTTGTTTACAAAGCATCCACGTTTCACTACCATAACTAATCCTAGAAAGAACCAAACTCTTATACAGTCTAATTTTAGTCTTTAGGTGTATACACCTATTTCTCCACACTTTCCATAGATTCTTAAAAGTTCCGTCAGTAATCCCTAATTTCATGCAGCACATCACCAGTATCTATTACACAACCCACCAGATAATTAAACTGATACATTTGCTGAAGTGTGCAACCATTCAGAGTGATTGAAATACCAAATGCCTGAACAATTTTCATCACTTTAGTTTTCTCTCTGTTTATCACCAAACCTACTCTAATACCTGTCTCATGAACAGCCCTAATGAAATAATTCATCTCATTAACATCATTAACCAACAGGGCCAAATCATCCGCATAATCTAAATTAGAAATTTTGAAATCTCTAGATCATTTAAGGCCAAAATCTTTCCCTTGCAAAGAAATTTGCATAATATAATCAATAAGCCAACAAAACAGAAAAAGAGACAAAATGCTCCTTTGTCTAACTCCACTAGCAATGCCAAGCCAATCGCTGAAAGATGTACCAATTCTCACACATGACTCATTGTTATTATAGAGAGCTCTCATTACACTAACTGATTTATCAGCTATCCCATATGATCTAACAATCAACCACAACAAAACAATCCCCTGATGCTCTTTTGTCTAACTGCTTCCTCAGCTTTGTCAGTCAAGCTATCAAGCCAAAGATTCTTATCAGCAGATTACTAATCCTTTACACGTTTATTAAGCTCTCTATAATGCTTTCTTTCTATTATAGTAGTTCTAAAATAGTAGGGTATCAATTAAGGACATTCCTGCAGATCTTGCATTATGAAATAAGCTCAAGTGCCTTAACTAAAATAATTTTGTCTCCTCTGCTCCTTTTTTCCTAAAAGATGACTGTTAATTTCCAAATAAGCCTGTTTGAAACGGTCCCATTCTACCTCAACTTCAGTAGTAAGCAAACCATGACTGTCATAATGACTAAGTAACCTATCATGGTAAGCTTTAGCTATAACTGGATCTTTCAGAGTTTCAGAATTAAAGGCAAATTTTTTAACCTTGGCACAACACTTCTTAAGTTTAAGTTGGAACACACTTTTAACATGGTAATGGTCAGATCCAATTTCAGCTCCCCTATATGACCTGTATTCCTAATAGAACTAGACCATTTGCTGTTAATTAATATATAATCTATCATATTCCTATGCAGCCCATCTGGAATGTAGCTACTAAATACTATTAGAATTACTTACTATACTATTAGAAGCAAGAATTATGGCAAGCCATGTGTACCTATGTATGTTGTGATGTTGGTAATAAGTGTTAGTTATTCTCAAACCATTAAGTTTACTTAACTGTAGGAGACGTTGCCCATTGCCATTGCAACTGTCAATACAAAAAGTGCCTATTACCCCTCCCCGAAGGTCAGAAGAAGTACCAACTTTGCCATTGAAGTCACCTAAAACAAGGGTAAAATATCCTGAAGTTATCCGTAAAGCCTATCCTTCTCATCCTCATCGGCATCCTCAGTGTGGACATAACAGCAGATAACATTCAAGTCTTTAACGCTTGTCTGACATTTTGCTGTAAGAAACCTTTCATTAATGCACTCATATCCTAGAAGAGCATCACTAGCATGTCTGCTGAGAAGCAGACCCACGCCTTGGTGATGCTTATTGTCGTCCCTCCCTGAAAAGAGAAATTTAAGATTGTTTTTAAGAATCTGACCTTTATCTGTCCATCTGGTCTCTTTGCAAGCCGAGAATATCTAAATTATAACTATGGAATTCTTATGTAAGGACATCAAGAGGAAAAGCTCCGTACGGTCTTCACATTCCAACTACCTATGGAGAGAAAATGGTTAGTTGAATGTTTAAAGAAACTATGTTTATTGAGAGAGGGAATGCCGATAATATCAAACAACCCCCTAATCGCAGACATGGGGCAAAGACCCGTTCCCCCACACACTAAAGGCTGAAGCCCTCTACACTGGAAAACTTCCCCCAATGTAGAATTTGACGATGCCAATAGAAGCAAAGAGTTCAGGTGCCTGCGATGACCTCTGCTCAGGATTATCCACCAGCTGATAAACGTATCCTGTGAATCTATGCACTCTGGGCTGTCAACCCACAAACAAACAGAAAACACAGCGGAAGATTTTCCCTCCGCAGAAGCCCACCAGTGCAGCAAATTCAGGATCCATAATCAAGCTCAGAGCCATAATTCAGTCCAGTCCAATGGGTTTATATGGTCAATACCAGGACCCTGTGTGGTTGAACACTTCTCAGCAGGGTAGAAAAAAAAAAGAAAAGTAGCCATAGTTGTCCAGATCAGTAGGCCACACTAATCTGGCAGCCCTCCCCTTCCGTTCACTTCCACAAGAGAGTATCTCTTTTGAAAGGTACTAACTGTCTGCACCACGAGAAGGCGAGGGTCGGACATTAGGTGCTAGGCCTGGCCGGTTCTATTCATCATCACAGGGGATTGGTGCATAGCTCTCCTTCCAGTGACTCCTAAGCTTAAAGAAAGAAGGGCTTTGAAATTTGCACCATTAGCTGCGAAAAAACTATTGCTAAAAATTAAAAATTAATTTCTGAAGGCGAACTGTTGACACACTTTAACCAGTTCTATAAAACGAGGATGACATATTTAAAATTATGGCAATCGAAAATCTTAAAATATTTCCTTGGATAAATCTTAAATCCAAATTGGAGTGGGCTGATATCGAAAAAATGCTGAATACTTTAATTCTGTAATAGGACAACAACCACAAACATTTTTCAATAATGCCGAATTGTTTGATGAACTATCTTTAATAAATCAAATTTATATGAGTGTAAAATTTAATGATGACTCAAGTTTAACTCAGAGATGGATGCGCATACTTGAAATAGCTAAGAAAAATTAATGTTTGTATTGATAAAATTTTTAAGCTTGTTTAATTTAGTTTGTGTTTGCCTGGTACCTCAGAACCCGGAAAGAGTTTTCTCAATGATGGGAAATATTTGATCAGTCGAACGTGGGCGCCTTTTGCAAGTTTCGGTCGTAAAGGACTTTTTTAATATAAAATTCAATGCAGCTTTTAGTAGCTACATTCAATTTTATGATCCAATTAAAAAGAGACCAACATCCTGCAGAAAGCATTGTCTTCAGAGAAATACCAATGATATAGCGCGCTTGGTTTCTGATCTACGGGACCTGGGTTCGAGCCCCGGGTAAGGCATGGATGTGTGTGTTGTTTTTCTGCTGAGGTCCTACCATCCTCTCAGATCTTCTACTGTGGCAAATAAACTGACAGGTTCCTGTCAGTTTATTTGGACTGCGCCAGTCATTGCCAATGATTCCCCAAAACCTAAACCCAGTCATCGGTGAAAGTTAAGATTTCATTATTTAAAGTTTTTTCTTTTCAAATGTTATTTATATTTTTTTTCACTTGAATTAACTACCTGTTTTTTTATATCTCTATATTTTATTTATATATATATATATTTTATAACGAAATAAAAAAAAGTGGATCTCCTCCCTTCCCACGCCAAGCGTCCTGGATTAGGTCCAGAGAATTATGGCAGGCCTAGTAAAGATAGCGTAGGGAATCCAACCGAAGTCCTTTAAAGTTGCAAGATAAAAAAAAAAATTCATATACGATATCCATTAGTCAACTCAGCTACTCATTGCTGATGACACATCATGTTAAAATGTAATATTAGCATTCTCTTGTAGACAATATGTTCAGCAAATTTTATATTATCATATATAATGTTGTTATTAAATTCTTCATACATAAATATCTTACCGTGGCAAAAAAAGTTGACAACCCAGTTCAAACACACCTTGTCAGGAAGGGGGAGGGAGTGGCTCAGTCGGTAGCGCGCCTGGCTCGTAATCTGCAGTTCCCAGGTTCGAGTCTCAGCTGGGTCAGCGTTGAGATTTATCTCCGCAAAATTACCCGCCCTGACCATGGTCAAGTAGGAGACACCAATGGGTTTGGAATGGCCGCCGTCCATCTACTGGGACGTTAAGCAGTGGCCTCCGTGTGCGGGAGAGCCATACCCTGTACACGTTAAAGAACACACTGGATGGCCTTGACGGGAGGCTACCATCTGTCACCCAATAGCTGTTCCAGTGGGCCCCTCTCCCAACCTTCTCTGAGCCTTCGGGTGTCCTTGTGACCTGGCCATTTAGCCCATGGTGTGCAAAAAAGTGCCGCTCAGAGGTAAAACAACCCAACCTTTATCAGGAAAGTTTAGGCTTGTTGAGTCTGCCACATTCAAATGAAGATATATTCGAAGTAAAAAGAACTTCTTTGACTATCAGTTACACTAATCAGTTACAACCAGTGGTTACATCACTACAAAATGGTGACCCAGCTCAGCGCTATTATTTTTCAGCGCATGTGCATTTATGTCATCGCTATAATACATAATGCTAATAAGATTCCAGGTGGCGGTCGTAACGTTAAAATTCGTATTAGAATACAAAAGCAGTCGACATATCGCTGATTCGCAAAGTGAATGCTCTATTTGTCTACATAACACGGCAAATAACGATTACAAAACGAATATAAAAATGATACTATGTTGATTTAGATATGACAAATTATGAATACTAAATTTGAAATTCGGGCTCGTTGTCTAATATAAAAGTTATACAAATCGTTTTCAAAAATATGAAACGAGATAATAGTTTTACATTCTCTTCTGTCTGTCTGTACATAACGAACTTTTTCATTTATAGAGATAAGCAAAAAAATTATTTTTTTGTTGCATAGGTATTCATAAAATATTTCAATTTGCACTTTAAATCTCCCAAAAGCTATAATTGCGCCCTCTAATGGTAGAAAAAGTTGAAAATTTAAATATTTGGAACACAAATATTGCAAATGATATAGTTACGCTAGAAATTTGAAATTTTGGTGGTGAAATGTAAAGGGGACATTTCCATTGGCAACAATGTGCTGATCCTTTAGACCCAGGGGGGTTGCGAAAATGCAACTCTTTGTTTTCAGAAAATTGTTTGTTTTTAGAGATAAATTGAAAATTCTTTTTGGGTTGGATAGGTATTGATGAAATATTACGATTTAAACTTTCCGAATCTTCCAAAAGCTATAAATGCGCCCTCTAACAGTAGAAACGTTGAAAATTGCAAAATTTCAAACAAATATTACAAATGATGTATTTAGGCTAGAAATTTTGAATTTTTCGTAGTATAAGGTAAAGGTCGTGAAATTTTCAATGGGAACAGAGAGTAAACATTACTCCCGGGGGGGGACGAAACACTGTCTACAACTTGCACTAGTCTACCAAAAAAAAAATATTTTTTTTCCCTCCCTTACAAAACTTTTGTCTGATTTTTATAATTTTGAGGGTGCTGAATCCGAATCTGATAGCCGATTTATTCTGTCACCTAAGTTTCTAGAGATATAGGTCTAATTTAAAAAAACACTATTTTACTCAGAGAAGATAAATATATTTTACCAAATATTTATTTACTTTATGAAAGTTAAAGCTGACACTAATAAATCCTGATACACGTAAATATTTCACAAAAAATTATTTGTTGCTTATATTTGATCTCTAGAGACTCTCGCTGCAGGGCTCAACAGTAGTCGGTCAACATACTCTCGTTCTATTTGCTTCTATATCATTTTTCCATTTCGGGCATGTCTTGATGGAACCTTTCTCCATGATCATCCGAGATCGCTCCCATCAATTGTGGGAAAAAAATCAGTTGTGAATGTAAGAAATGCAGCTTTAGCGACATATTACACCCTAATATTCTACATGCCCTCACGGGAAAATAGCGCCTGATATAAATATTTGGATGCCAGATTCGGATTCAGCACCCTCATATCTATAAAGTACACCCATTTTTTTTTCGAGGGAGGATTTTCATGCAGACCAGTGTTATTAATTGTTTGCTTTTAGAGATAAAAATTCTTCTTGGGTTGGATAAGTATTGAAAAACAATTACGATTTTCACTTTCCGCATATTCCAAAAACCTATTATTTATGCCCTCTTACATTGGAAAGTATCGGAATTCTAAAATTTTTACCTCTCTTGCAAATGATATATTTAGGATAGAAATTTAAACTTTTGGTGGTGGAATGTGAAGATCTTGAAGTTTCCATTGGCAGCAACAATATATACTTTCCACCCACCCTGAGCATAAGACCTCCAAACCTTACGCCCAGGATGGGTGGGAAACGGACTGTTTTGTTTTAAGAGATAATTCGAAAACTCTTTTTTCAGTTGGATTGATAGTAATGAAATATTATAATTCGGATTTTTCAAATACTTAGATAGATTTAATTTATATCGTTAGAGATAACTAAATATGGGAACGGCGAAATTTTTAACGAATGTTACAAGTGATCCGTTTAGGGTCGGAATTTACAATTTTGGTGGTAGAGTGTCAAGAGGTATTCCACCGATAACAATGATCTACTCTCTTTTCTCAGACTGGTATGAGAAAGACAACTTTTTAAATTTAAAAAATAAGTTGGGTTGGGTTGTTTTACCTCTGAGCGGCACTTTTTTGCACACCATGGGCTAAATGGCCAGGTCACATGGACTCCGAAGGCTCAGAGAAGGTTGGGGGAGGGGACCCACTGGAACAGCTGTTGGGAGACAGATGGTAGCCTCCCATCAAGGCCATCCAGCATGTTCTTTAACGTGCACAGGGTATGGCTCTCCCGCACACGGGCCACGGCTTAACGTCCCACCCGACGGACGGCGGCCTTTTCAAGCCCATCGGTGTTCCCTACTGACCGTGGGCAGGGCGGGGGAATTTTGCGGAGATAAATCTCAATGCTGACCCAGCTGGGACTCGAACCTGGGAACTAACAGATTACGAGCCTGGCGCGCTACCGACTGAGTCACCCCCGCCCCCTCGAACCTGGGAACTACAGATTACGAGCCTGACGCGCTACCGACTGAATCACCCCGCCCCGCATTTAATGGGAACATGCGGCTGAAGATAAATTGAAGATCTTAAACAAATCTATTTAAATCTCAATTTTTAACAATATTCGTTAAGTATTTAAAGAGTTATGGAGGCTGGAATATTTAACAATAATTATTTTTTATAAAAATCATTCATAATCATCGAATATTGAAATAATCATTACGCAAACTTCTAAAATGCGCATTTGTTCGACTTGTTTAATTAAAACTTTAATAATAAGTTTTGTTTCAATTTATAAGTTAAATTCTTATGACGTATTACTATTATGGAATATTCTAGCTCCCATAGCTCTTTCAATACTGAACGAATATCGTTGAAAATCTGAATTTAAATAGATTTGATTACGATCTTTAATGTAGCTTCAGTCACATTTTTCCATTAAATATATATTTTAGAAGTTAGAGAGTTTCCAAATAAGTTTTGAATGCTTGCCTCCTGATGTAATTGACTTAATCCATTGCATGAGGGGGTGGCTCAGGCGGTAGCGCATGAGGCTTGTAATCTGTATTTCCCAGATTCGAGTCCCAACTGGGTCAGCATTAAGATTTTTCTCCGAAAAATTCCCCCGCCCTGCCCACGGTCAGTAGGGGACACCGATGGGCTTGGAAAGGCCGCCGTCCGTCGAATGGGACGTTAAGCCGTGGCCCCCGTGTGCGGAGAGCCATGCCCTGTGCACACTAAAAAAACACGCTGGATGGCCTTGACGGGAAGTTACCATCTGTCTCCTAACAGCTGTTCTAGTGGGTCCCCTCCCCCAACTTTCTCTGAGTCTTCGGGTCCTTGTGACTTGGCCATTAAGCCCATGGTGTGCAAAAAAGTGCCGCTCAGAGGTAAAACAACCTAACCAACCCAACCATTGCATGAGTGAATGATTACAACCAAGGACACGAAAAGAATTCGTTGCAGGTGATGTAAATGTTTTTGTGTCACCCAGTACTGCATTTGACAGGCTGCCGAGATGTCATCTGTTTGCACTGGAGAGTCACGGCTACAATGTTGTCGTTCAGAGTAAATCTCTTATCTAGCTTATCTCTGATAATTATCAGCAGGTGCGCTTTCGTTAGCGGGGAAAGAAGAGATACCTCAGAGATAGCAGATTCTTGTCGACCTACATTTCTTAACTGATGTAATAAACGATTCAGCTCTTAACAGCAACGAGTATCTCATTCAAAAACTGATAAACCTTACGAATCTCCCATCTAAACAAAGAATACTTAGGAGGGAACTTTTTTAATTTATGAGAAAAAAAAATTCATTGTCAGTCGATAGCGAATATTTCCAAAAAGAAATGTATATAGGTAAAATGTTTCGTCACCTTTTACCTGTCTTCCCATTGCTCTTCGCTCGCCATTGTCGGTTTGTATATTTGTCAAGACAATTGTGCTGCCATATCTTTCGAACGCAATGCATCAAATTAAAGCTTGTGACATGGGGAGTGTCACAAGTTATAAGAAGATTACCTCCGTACTTCCCCCCATCAGAAGAGGGGGTAAGTGTCATGTCCCTCGAATTTTATATTTATTTATTTATTGTATATTTTTGTTATATTTTATTGTTGTATATATTTTTATGTGTTCTTTGAAATGTTTGTGCTGTGTTTACTCACTGTTGTTGTTTTCGGGCCTGAAGCTGCTCCGTGCAAGGGTGACGAATGCCAACAGTTGTCGATGGACGTTAATGACCGCCTAGGGCGCTAGCGCAGCGAGAAGGCTAGGCGGGAGATTTGAAAGCTTCAATATGTGCGTTAGCTGTCAAGCGAAGAGGTCGCGTTGACACGCGTCAAAAGGACGCCATCTTTCTCAAATTAACCCTTGAAGTCAGGGTGCGATTCCAAGAGGGAATCCAGATTCTTGGATATTCTTATTTTTTATTCTTGTGGTTCAGGAGGAGCCACAGTGTAGGAAAAGGAAAATCCTTTCGCCGAGTTTTTGAGATCTGTAAAGTGAGAAATTGCAGAGTGTGCAATTCTCCACCTCATTATAGTAATATTTGCAGTAGCAAAGCAGCAAAGGCTCACGGAGTTGAGCTGTGAATTTGATAGTAGTTTTGTGGATTGAGAAAGAACCACAGTGTGAAGCAGCAAAGGCCCACTGAGTGGAGTTCATTCCCAGCACGTTGCTCTATGTAGTGTGAATAAAAATTGTGTCGTCCCTATATAACTCTCGTGCAGTAATTGATGGACCATTGTTATTCTTCATTCAACGCAGCAGAGTTGAGGCATACAGTCGCACGGGCATAAAAACCCGCGAATCTGTGATTTACACCGAAGTGAATTAAGTAGCAATATCATCCTCTCTCTCTCCTGTTCGGCTCGATCAACACATCTGGCGCAGTCGTTCAGGATTGTCACTTGTATGCCTAAGAAGAGGTCCATTAATATAAAAGAAAAAGAGGAAGAGAATTTTCCTGGAAAGAAGAAGAATTCCCTGAGAAATTTGTGCTTCTGTCAGTGATTCCAGAAAGTGAGAAAGCTACAAGCAGCTCAGTGGACTAAGCCACATCGAGGGCAGTGTTCTACAGAGTGAAATTTCCCCAAGTACGACGTCATCGAGGCCTTCTCTGAGGTTCAGTGTGCCCAGGTCCGTGAGTGCGAGTTCCCAAGTGCTAAGTCATCGAAGTATTTGCCGAGGTCCGTCGCTGTGAAGGTGTCCTAGGTGGAAGGAGACTCCAAGCAGGAAGTAAGCAGAGCCGATCTTCACGGGAAGGAAAGGTCTGTGATTTTTCTGTGATTTCTATTTTTAGACTAGTTTGAGTTGCCAATGATGCTTAGGAGTCGCGATAAAACTAAGGATGGAACGGAACAGGATTTGAAAGAAGATGTAAACACACACATTGAGGCTGGGGAAAGTGGGGAGACTACCGAAATTGATAGTATTGGTAGCGATGTTAGGGTAGAACAGGGTGCTGGCAGATGTGGTTCGAATCTGGTCGAAATGAGTGGTTCAGGCCCGAAATCAATCTCGGAGATGGAGATGAAATACCGAAGAGAGAAAGAAGATAGTGATAAGGAAGAAATAAGGGAGATAATGGAATATAAGATAAGGATGGAAGAAATAATGAGAGAGACAGAAGAAATAATTAGGGAAGGATATGAGGGAAAGAAAGAAGAAATAGATAGGAAATATAAGAGAGGGAAAGAAGGAGATAGGGAAGAAAGTGATAGGGAAGAAAGGAGATTGGAAATGAAATTTAAGAGAGATATGGAAGAAATAATTAGGGAGAGAAAGAGAATAGCTAGGCTGATAGTTGAGCAAATGAAAGCGTGTATGAGTGAGGTTGAAGGTAAGACAAAAGTGGAAAACCGAGGTGATAATTTTCTTAAAATTGCCAGTAAAGATAATTTACAACAGAAATTAAAATTTAGCTGTGTAAATGATTGTCAGGATAATTAGATAAGATTGAATAAGTTTCAAAGGTTTAATGCAGATAATGCAGGAGGTAGCAATAACTCTGATAGTCAAAGTAAGTTATTAAGAACAATAATAAAAATAAAAATATAATAAAAGTAAAGTATTTGTAGAAAGTGGTAATTCTTGTTTTAATGAGAGTAATAATATGCCTGAGAAAGAAAAATGGTATAATAACTCTAAAGGTACTACGAGAGAAGTATTAGATAATACTGTAGATGTTAAGAGTCATGGTGTCAGTAACTTGCAGAGTAATGAATGTGGCGATGTACAAGCCAGCAGAAAGGTTAATGATGAGGCTATGTCGAAGGTTGGCAAATGCCAGAAGTTTCTTAAGTTTGATAATGGTGAGAAGCCAGTAGGTAAAGAGATTTCTGGTGAAATCAGGTTTGGGCCTAATGCAGCTGGCAGAACCATTAAAAAGCCGAAGGCTGATTGGAAAGATCGGAGTATTTTTCCGTTAAGAAATCTCCACGTTGACACCAATGTCCTTGATAATGAGGTAAAGGGTACGAACGAGGTGAGGTGTTCGATAATAAGATTAAGAATATCATTAAGTTTCAGGTGGAAAATGATGTGTCTAAATTTAATGAAGTAAATATTTCTCTAGATAACAAGGGTGAGATGTTTGGTAGGATACCTGACAATGAGAAAGATGATAATAAAAATATTATTATCAGAGAGAAAGATTTAGAACTTAGTGATTTCGCCGGGAGCGAAGTAGATAATAATGTAAAGAGTCAGAAAATTGAATGTCAGACGGATGAGATCAAGTTAGATTTAAATAAAGATTTTGGTAGTATAGATGTGGTTACGTTGGATAAAATAAATATTTCTCTAAATAATAAGTGTGAGATATTTGATAAGGTATCTGATGAAGAGATAGGTGATAGAAAAAATATTATTATCAGAGAAAGAGATTTAGAACTTAGCGATTTCGCTGAGAGCGAGATAAATAATAATGTGAAGAGTGAGAAAACTAAATGTCAGAAGGATAAGCTAGATTTAAGTAAGGATCTACGTAATAGAGATGTGGCTGCCTTTGGTAAAGTAAATATTGCTCTGAATAATAGGTGTAAAATATTTCATAAGATATCTGATAAGGAGAAAGGTGATAGTGAGAATGTTATTATCAGAGAAAGAGAGGTACAGCCTAGTGATTTGATTCAGAGCAAAGCGAGTAGAAATATAGAGCCAAGTGGCTTGATTGAGACCAAAGTGTGTAATGGTATAGAGAGCGAGAAAATTAAATGTCAGAAGGATGAGGTTAAAATGTATATAAATAAAGATTTATCAGGTAGAGCGGTTGATTGTGGTACGATGATCTGCAAAGATAATGAAATTAATTGTAAAGGGAATACAATTAACTTATATGTCGAAAAGACGGAAGAAACTTGCCCCGTAAGGCCGGATGAGGAACCAAAAAGCGATATACATGATTCGGAGATAGCAGATAAAGTAGGAATGCCAGATCAGAAGGAATTAGACGAGTAGTTAAAAAGAAGAAATTAACTGAGAAATGGTGTAGGATCGGAATGAAGATCCAGAAATTAGGTTTTAAATATAAGGACGAAAATAACTAGATGATTATTAGAATAATGAGGTTAAAAAGAAAATGGTAAAGAAGATAGATGAAAGATTTTTAGACGAAAAGGTTCTTAGGAAAGTGGATTCTAGGATCCAAGAGAGAGAGAGGAAGTGTTAAAAGGTCGGTTAATTGAGGCCGAAGTAATGGAAAGAAAAGAGGCAGTTTTGTCTAAATGACCCAAATAGCGACGCTAAGGGTAGATGAAGATTTGACCATGTGGCAGATCTAACGAAAAACGGTCCTGATATTGGTACAATCACTGGACGGAAATTAGATAGATATAGGAGAAAATGCCGAAATAGACCTTAGTGGTCAGTAACTATTAATAAAAAGTGTATTGATAGTAATGTTTCAGAAAAACACGGAAGTTCGATGAAGAGTGATGATGAAGGAAATAGTAAAGTTATTAGGAAAAGGTCAGAAGGCAAAAGAAATAAGGCCTTAGGGAAACAAGTTCGAATGAAGCGTGAAAGTAATAGTGCCTTTGGATCCCTAATAGAACGGAGGAATTGTAAGATGAGAGATAAAGCCTTTCATTATTCAGGAAGTAAGAGTTCCAGATGCCCAGAAGACAACAAGAGAGAGTTCTCGATGCGTCATCAATGCAGGGCACAGAGCGAAGGTTAATGTCGACTAACTTGCAACCCTCTAAGTGACCGGAAGTACGGCCGAGACGATAGCACACTGCCTTTAGGGAAATTTGAAGGGGGGCGGGTGTTGTTAAGGGCTCGCAATTGCAATGAAATAGGGAAGCTGGCAACTCGATGAGGTGTGAAAATGGGAGTGATGGAAGGTCACCCATTTTACGAACGCTGAGAATACTCAAGTTAATTACTTTTGAGTGACAGAGACGTTTGAACACTACTGTTTATTAACTGGACAGTCTTCCAGTGGGAACATTCCTAGCTCAATTGCCTTGAAGAGGTCAAAGAAATTCGAGTGACAAAGAGGCTATGAGTTTTATAAGTCTCATAAAAACTGATAAAACTCTGAAGAAGGGGCGTGTCATGTCCCTCGAATTTTATATTTATTTATTGTATATTTTTGTTATATTTTATTGTTGTATATATTTTTATGTGTTCTTTGAAATGTTTGTCCTGGGATGACTCACTGTTGTTTTCGGGTCTGAAGCTGCTCCGTGCAAGGGTGACGAATGCCAGTTGTTGTCGATGGACGTTAATGACCGCCTAGGGCGCTAGCGCAGCGAGAAGGCTAGGCGGGAGATTTGAAAGCTTCAGTCTGTGCGTTAGCTGTCAAGCGAAGAGGTCACGTTGACACGCGTCAAAAGGACGCCGGCTTTCTTAAATTAACCCTTGAAGTCAGGGTGCAATTCCAAGAGGGAATCCAGATTCTTGGAGAATCTTGTCTTTTATTCTTGTGGTTCAGGAGGAGCCACAGTGTAGGCAAAGGAAAATCCTTTCGCCGAGTTTTTGAGATCTGTAAAGTGAGAAATTGCAGAGTGTGCAATTCTCCACCTCATTTTAGTAATATTTACAGTAGCAAAGCAGCAAAGGCTCACGGAGTTGAGCTGTGAATTTGATAGTAGTTTTGTGGATTCAGAAAGAACCTCTAAGCAGGAAGTTCATTCCAGCACGTAGCTGTATATAGTGTGAATAAAAATTGTGCTGTCCCTATATAACTCTCGTGCAGTAATTGATGGACCATTGTTATTCTTCATTGAACGCAGCGAGGTTGAGGCATACAGTGTCACGGGCGTAAAAACCCGCGAATCTGTGATTTACACCGAAGTGAATTAAGTAGCAATATCATCCTCTCTCTCTCCTGTTCGGCTCGGTCATCACAGTAAGTGTGCAAAGAATTGTTTCATTATATCTTTCGAACCCGAAGGGCGAACGCAATTAAGTTGGAAATGAAATGAAAGCTTATGGCGTGGGAAGTGTCAAGGGTTATAACCCCCCCCCCCCCCAGTGCAGGGTTTCGTACTCATCAAAAGAGTCAAAAATTTCCTTTTTTTGCAGCGAATGAGTTCACCATCGGTATGCTTTACTTTCATTTTCTACTCTTTAGGATGCACATAGGAAGATAGTTTTTCCTTTTTCTATTTTCTCTTGGAACCAACGTAGCTGTATATAGTGTGAATAAAAATTGTGTCGTTCCTATATAACTCTCGCGCAGTAATTGATGGACCATTGTTATCTTCATTCAACGCAGCAGAGTTGAGGCATACAGTGGCACGGGCATAAAGGAACTTTTGCACTTTCATTCAAATCAGTTTCCCTCTCATTTCTAACCATGGTACATTTCTTTCCCACAGTTAGCGTCATCAGACATTGATGATCTCCTCTGCGCCACAAATGACTCGCATGAAATATTTAGACCTCATAAACTGCTCTAAAACACCTGTGGCCAAAGATATTAGAGATCCTAGTTTTCTTGTCCAGGGCCTGATAATTGACAGGTAGTTCCTACTATATTTCCTACTTGAAATAGTCATCATCATCTAATATTATGTATATTACTATTTATTAATTTATTTCATTACATATTACAAGTTTTTTGGAAAAATATCGCAATTTTTGTGTCCCATGCAGTATTGTGTGACAGTTATCTCCCACGTATCCTATCGAGGATGTAAATTTTTGGGTTGAGTTGTTTTACCTCTGAGCGGTATTTTATTGCACACCATGGCTAAATGGCCAGGTCACAAGGACCCCGAAGGCTCAGAGAAGGTTGGGAGAGGGGACTTATTGAATAGCTGTTGGGAGACAGATTGTGCCTCCCGTCAAGGCCGTCCAGCGTGTTCTTTAACGTGCACAGGGTATAGCTTCCCACACACGGGGCCACAGCTTAACGTCCCATCCGACGGACGGCAATCTTTCCAAGCCCATCGGTGTCCCCTTCTGAACCTGGGCAGGGCGGGGAATTTTACGGAGATAAATCTCAACGCTGACCCAGCTGGGACTCGAACCTGGGGACTACAGATTACAAGCCTGGCGCGCTACCGACTGAGCACCCCCGCCCCAAAATGTCGTAGATATGTGTTTCGCTTCTGGGGTTTTCTAATTCAGATCTACCTTCTGCAGATGAAGATTTGAATTTACTTTCTAATTTATTTATAATTTGCAAACTGTACTTTCTTTCTGCAAATATTTTTGATTTAATCTTTCATTGCTTTCTGAGCTTTCGTATAAATAACCACCCACTTGCCACAATTCATTTACACGAAAAATTATCATTGTGTCACAACTGATATTTCACAATTGATCAACTTTGTGTCCCAGTTGATTGTTGTGATGGATCACCACGGGACCACAGTAATTATCATAAAATATTCACCATCGTTACATTTATTCACGTGGAATATCATCACTGATAGCAGATTTGCCCTAAAAATGATCATTGTGCCTCAACTCACATTCCTAAAAGGTCTTTATTGCGTCACATGAAATTCTTGTAACTGTCCAATTGCTTTCATAAAAACAGAATTATTATCACACAATAAGTATCTACATAATTACAGATATAATTACTAATATAAAGCTGTTAGGCATAGAATATGAAAGGAAAGAAAATGAAAAGAATGAAAGCTAAAATAGAACATAAATAAAAGATTACATGATCATTTCTTTAAGAGCAAAGCCCATTAAAGATGTAAATTATTTCGCTAAACTGGATGAATCGGAAACGAAAAAATAAAATGTTCTTCATAAAGCCAAAAAATCATGTAAATTCGAAGAAAGAAAATTTTTGATATTTTCCGCGTAATCAGATGCTCTACTGTGAACGGAATGTTACGTAAGTTGTTCAGGTGTTCGTGGAGAGTAAATGATCTTCGAGTTTTGCTTGTGCCACTGATAACGGCAGAGCTTGCGTCACAACCAGCACGTGATTCACTGCTGCGTTAACTGGCAATGGATTAGATAAAAGCTCTTCGAGGCTGTTGAAAGTGTCCGCGGAAGTCTGGATGCGAAAGTCGAAAGTTGAGTGACGGAAGATCAGCATATGAAGATAGACCAAGGAGCAGACACTTGTATCCGAATGATATGGCATTATTTTGCTGGGAAATATCACGGAAGGGAACTTTTTTCGCAATGAAGCGAGGCACAATCACCGGTTCGTTAGAAGACATAAGCAAACATTTTAGAATGGATGTGAACTATTGAAAAATATTTTCCCTGTCTTCAGAGGTTATTTTGATAATATTATAAAATCTAAACTTCTGTCGATTTTTTTTAAATTAAAAATATTTTTATTATCTAAACTTAAAATTGGAATTTTTAGTAAGTAGTACACCACGCTCATAATCTGCAGTTCCCAGATTCGAGCCCCACCTGGGTCAGCGTTGAGATTTATCTCCGCAAAACCCCCACCATGCCCTCGGTAAATAGGGTACATCGTCGATAAGCTTCGAAAAGCCGCCTTCCGTCGGATGGGACATTAACTCGTGGCCCGTAGACGGGTTGGGTTGTTTTACCTCTGAGCGGCACTTTTTTGCACACCATGGGCTAAATGGCCAGGTCACATGGACCCCGAAGGCTCAAAGAAGGTTGGGGGAGGGGACCCACTGGAACAGCTGTTGGGAGACAGATGGTAGCCTCCCGTCAAGGCCATCCAGCGTGTTCTTTAACGTGCACAGGGTATGGTTCTCCCGCACACGAGACCACGGCTTAACGTCCCATCCGACGGACGGCGGCCTTTCCAAGCCCATCGGTGTCCCCTACTGACCGTGGGCAGGGCGGGGAATTTTGCGGAGATAAATCTCAACGCTGACCCAGCTGGGACTCGAACCTGGGAACTACAGATTACGAGCCTGCCGCCCTACCGACTGAGCCACCCCCGCAGACGGGAGAGTCATCCCTGTGCACATTAAAGAACACACTGGATAAGGTCTTGACGGGATGCTACCGTCTGTTTCCTAACAGTTGTCCAGTGGATTCCCTTCCTTCGAAACAACTCTGAGCCCTTGGGGTCCTTGTGACCTGATCATTTATCCCGTTATGTGCAAAAAACAGTGCCGTTCAGAGGTAAAACAATCCAAATGGAGGCATATTTGAATCTCTTCATCATGCCTGGGTTTCCTATTAGGCACTTGCTTAGAGGTGCTAACGTAATCGAGACGTCATCATAATAATGCTAAAATTTGTTTGTGTAAAAACAAAAACTTTTTTTTAACTAGTTGTGATTCTCATTTACAATGTACTCTCTCTCCTGACAATCGTAACGGAACTTTTAAAAGAATATCGATACATACCAACTATATTACCAACCGTATTGGAATATTTTCACGGGATCTGAAAGGAAAATCCCATTCAAAGCTCCATAACTTTGGAAATGAACTTTTTTTTAGAGAGAAATGTTACAAAAGATAAATTATAGATCTGAATCAAATTTATCTTCAAATTTGATTTTATAAAATACTAGCTAAACGTAACCGGCACTGCCCGGGTGTAACTTTTAATATGTGCATTTTTATTTTCACTGCACTAAAGGAAAATTTTGCAAGTATTCCCTCCACCCCCCCCCCCCACCCCCTTTAGCACAGATTTTCAAAAGGAAGAAATTTGCCCGGTGTTGACTTGAATCGTTGTTGCCGTCAGCGAGCGCTCTCATAGCCCGTGACTTAGTTTCTGCGTAATCTATCGAGGTTTTTATTTCCGTTACCACAAATTTTGCCTCCCTAAGGCTCCTGTGATGTTCATCCGCGTTCCAAATTTCCTGCACAGCATCCGCCGTGTGCCCCAGTGATTGTTTAAAAATCAGGTTCCCACTTGGCCCGTTCTTCGTTTCTACACAAAATCTGACAGCTCGTGTCTCACTTTTAATCTTCATATTCTGTTGTTTCCTGCACTAAAGGTTTTTATTATCCCCCCCCCCCCCGACATTTTATCACAGTCTGAACACGAAGAATTTCCAGGTGTTGCAAAGGTCATTGTTGACTCGGCGCGCGCTCTCAGATCCCGTGACAAACGATCGAGTTATTTATTTCGTCAGATTTTGGCATTCTGTAATTCCCGACGTACTTCACCGAAAGGTCCCAAATTTCGTAGGTGGGTTCCCTCTGCCCGACCCCATGTTTGTTTATAAAATCAAGTCCCTAGTTGCAATGGAACGCCTAAATAGTGCCTTCGGAAAGTGGGGAATCTGGCAACGGAAGCAGATTGTAGCAGAGGATTTAAATGATATTTTAACTCTTTTTTTTCACAGTTAGGGAGCAGAAAATGGCAACAGTAAATTTGACAGCGATTCTCGTTTCCCGTAGGAATAGCATGGTAAATATTTTCGTTTCCAGAAAACCGTCCTTATGGACTTTCGATCTGAAATTTGGCACTGCAATCCGGATCACATCCAGAAACATTCTCTGAAAATTTGAAGCGTGTACGTTGAGTTTCCGATGAGTTATAGCTGCCACAGATAGACAGACAAACAACTTTTATTATATAGATTTGTTTCATATTTAAAGAGTTATTGAAGATAAAGTATTTGAGAGTAGATGCTGCTCTCATATTCATCTTAAACACAGTTTCAAAATTACCGCAAAGGGAAAAACATTGCCTACACTTCTAAAAGTAAGTATTTTAGTAAACGATTCGTTATAACTTAAGACAAATTCTTTCGAGTAGCAGCAGTAATATTAAATGTTTTAGTTTCCAGAACGCTTTAAATAGCAAGCAAATAATGCTCAAAATCTAGATTTTGGAAATTTTTCAGATTTTCGATTTTTTGTGAATCTTTGCTATAAATCGTTTAATCAGAGTTATGGAGTTCTGAATACAGTTTTTCATTCACACAAGATGGAAATGCCCCAATACTTTTGATAATTTAGTGTAATTTATTCATTCCAAAAACAAAGAAAGTGAGGAAGAAAAATGTTTAAATTTCAAATGTAACTGCGAATTGAATATTAGAAGTTATATACTATATAATATTACTGAATTACGTTAATTTTACTAACTGTTAACAAAACTTCATTATGATTAAAATTCCTACATGCATAAGCATCCATATCGATTGCATTACTTGCTTCTTAGTGATTGTGAAATAAAAAAAAGAAAAATGTACCTAAGAGCGCACTACCACTTCTATGCCTATGGAGCACATAAGTAAGTAAATCGGGACCTGCTCATCACCTTCAATAGCTGTACTTTATAACATTATTTGTAATAGATGTACTTTATAACATTATTTGTAATAGATGTACTTTATAACATTATTCGTTTAACAGAGAAACATTTTGCAACTTTGCTTAATGTCAAATTTCGCACAATATGAGACTACATATCTTTAGGAAACTTCAGCAGTAAATCGCCTTAAGCATTTGGATTGATATACTCATATATTGAATTAATCTTGACATTACTAAAGAAAGGAAAGTCATTTTGTCCCCACCTTTTGTCCAAATATTTTAGAAGTTTTTAAAAGTTCGCGTAAAATTTGGAAAAAATATAGAAATCGCTAAAAGAGTGTAATTTGTATATACATATATTTCGTACAAATATTCCGAAAAATGACAAAGTGATGTCAAACAATAATATGGCAATGCAAAAAAAATATGATAATAACATAAATTAATAATATTATAATAATTCAAGATAATAATGTAAAGCAATAATATAATAACAATAAATAAAATAAATACCCCCTCAAGCAGCTGCTTGCCACAGAGGTCTGACAGGAGTCTGTCAGTTTATATGCCATAGTAGAAGGTCTGAGAGGATGGCAGGACCTCAGCAGAAAAACGACACACACATCCATGCCTTATCCGGGGCTCGAACCCAGGTCCCTTAGATCAGTAGCCAATGTAAAGTAATAATAGTAGGATAATAATATAATGGAAATGCAAAGTAATAATTATATCTGAGATAACGTTATAAAAATAATGTAAGATAATAATATAATAATACTATAAGATAATAAGCGATTTGCTTAGAAAAAAAGTTGGTCTCTTTCCGACAACCGGAACTAAGTGATAATATCTTTAGAGGTAAAAATGCATCAGTCAAAAGAATAAAATACAACCAAGGTTTGCAAATCGAGAATAAAACACGTATTCTTAAAAAAAAAATGCATTTAGGGCAAGCACAGTGTTATATAGTTATCACGAAACGACTTCAGTATCGTTCAGTTATCATGATGTACAGTCATCTTCGCTATCAAGAGAGTGACCCACTTGTAAACCCTGCGCAAATTGCCTTTTCAAAAGTAATGTAACCATTTTTTAATAATATGGTTAAAGCCCTTTTATTTGTTTAACAATTGATACAAATGATACGATACATTTCTGCAAATGTTTACGGAAAAAATTCGAACCATTGAATAATCAGTGAATCAACATCATTATACTAAAAATATGTAGGGAAGGGAATGCGCATTCGGTAGCGCGCCAGGCTCATAATCTATAGCTCCTACATTCGAGTCCCACTTGGACCAGAGCGCAGATTTATCTCCACAAAATCCCCCACCCTGCCCTCTGTCAGTAAGGAACACCTCTGGGTTTAGAAAGTCGTCCATATGTGGGACATAAAGTGGTCACCCCGTTTGGGGGAGAGCCATACCCTTGCATTTTAAAGAATATGCCGGATGGCCTTGACGGGAGGCTATTATCTGTCTCCTAACATCTGTCCAGTGGGTCTCCTTCTTCTAACCTTGGGCGGGGGTGGCTTAGTCGGTAGCGCGCCAGGCTCGTAATCTGTAGTTCCCAGGTTCGAGTCCCAGCTGGGTCAGCTTTGAGATTTATCTCCGCAAAATTCCCCACCCTGCCCACGGTCAGTAGGGACACCGATGGGCTTGGAAAGGCCGCCGTCCGTCGGATGGGACGTTAAGCCGTGGACCCGTGTGAGGGAGAGCCATACCCTGTGCACGTTAAAGAACACACTGGATGGCCTTGACGGGAGGCTACCATCTGTCTCCCAACAGCTGTTCCAGTGGGTCCCCTCCCCCAACCTTCTCTGAGCCTTCGGGATCCATGTGACCTGGCCATTTGGTGTGCAAAAAAAGTGCCGCTCAGATGTAAAACAACCCAACCCAACTCTTCTAACCTTGTCTGAATCCTTGAGATCTTTGTAACTTTGCCCTTTAGCCCATTGTGTGCAAAAAAAATGCGGCTCAGAGGTAAAACAATCCACCAACTTACTTCTGCTATTTCTTCTTCCTTCACTTAAAGTGAAGCCTGAAGAGAGATTTTTTATTTGTCTAGCAACTTCAGCTAAAGGCGTCGTCCTTTATTTATTTATTTCTGCATCAGAATATGCATCTCAACAACATCTTAAAAATAATTAAGCAACTCAAGTAAGTTTCTTGTTCTTTTGTCTGATTTGTTTTGTAAGTTGACCAGTTTTGTAACACCACTCGGAATTCTTGTTTTACCAGCTCTCAGTCTGCTTTCATACTTAGTGTAAAACACTTACATTTTACTCATCAATTAAGTTTTAACCAATGGGACGGGAGGAACCCTACAAGGCTATAAAAGCAATAACATGAAGGAATTTTTTTTCAAGGAAGTTCATTAACCTGCTGACATTCGCACTAGTTTTGAAAGATATGTCCAACTGTCATAGCAAGTCATCAAAACCAATTTCTCATTTGAATGTGTTCTCCACACGTGTTAAAAACACTTTAATTGCAACATTCCCTCTCTTATAACATACGCGATCAATGTGCCATTCTTTTAACGGACATAAATAATAAAATACTTCATAAAATATATACAATATTTTATATTACATATATATATACACTGGCGGAAATTGAAAAAAGAACACCATTAACAATTGAAGCGTAATCTATGAGATTTATTTAGTAGAAACAACTTGTTGAGAAAGAACAGTGATCACACAATGTTTATTTTGCCTTTTAATTAGTATTACAATTTACAGAAGGCATATTTTAATAAGGTGTGGAACCTCCTCGAGCAGTACTACAAGCTTCCAATCTGGCATGCAGTCGGTCGTACAAATGCTAAATATAGCATTCCATATGCACTTCCAACTTGGACGCGTAATTCAGCGATGGTCGTTGCGTGCCGCGGTCCACGGAAGAGTCTTTGTCCGATCCAGTCCCAGGCATGCTCGATTGGAGACAAGTCCGGAGAGCGAGCTGGCCAAGTGAATTGTCCACTGCCTGAAGAGGATGTTGAGTTGCCCAAGTAGAGTGTGGGCGGACGTTATCCTGCTGGAATATCGCATTTGGGATTACACTCAAATATGGCAGGACGACCGGCTGTACGATGTCGCTGACGTACGTATTGCTATTCAGTGTACTCTGTACAAACACGACTCGTACGACAGTGATAGCTAATCGCTCCCTTACCATGATGCCATGCGTGGGCCCTGTGTGTCGCTGGCGGATGTACGATGGAAGAAATCGCTCACCTTATCGCCTTCGGATGCGTAAACGACCATCAGACGCTCCTTAGCATAATCGGCTTACATCACTGAAGACCACAGACTGCCATTCTACCCTCCAACGAACTAGTTCTTGACATTACTGCAAACGACAGTGGTAACCGTGCCTGTAGTCATGCTTCCAAAAGATGATTGCGTATCGTTCTTGTAGACACCCTTGGTACGACAGAGGATCGAATTTGTGACTCCGTAGCCGTCCGCTCTGCCACCGCCGCCCTCCTGATGCGCCGATTCTCTCGTGCGTCCGTAACTCTGTGTTGTCCGGAACCATGTCTGCGAGTGTGCGAATGCTCTTCTGACCATCGACGCCACCATCGTACCACTGCCGATAGCTCTCGTCCAATGCAGTGTGCAATTTGACGAAAAGACCAACCTGCTTCCCGAAGACCCACTATCCTCGATTTCACTCAAACTCCGCTAACTGAACAAATGTTGCCCGCCTGTGTCGTCCAGGCATGGTAGCTTCTTCAGAGCACTGAACAACACGACACAAGAAGAATAACTTCTTTCTACACGCCCTAGTCCTTAAATACGCCATGCGTACATCTTCATGTTGTCATCCTCAGTGACGTCATTATTTCACCCAATGACTTGCAATCTTGGATCCTCTGGATGTTCTTTTTTCAATTTCCGCCAGTGTATATACAATATTTAACTCAGCTTTCATAATTGAAGCAATTTCTCAAGATATAAAATCGTCCTGGATAAGTTCGACATGAAAATTAAAACCAGCTCTTTCAGTTGATAAGAGCTCTGAAGCAGAAGACAGATATTTTTCAATAACTCAATAACAACGTAAATGGTTGCATAGTTTTAAAAGAAACGGAATTTTTTAATTTCGTTTTTGAAGCCTTATAAATTTATTACATATTAAATTTTCACTTTAGTGTTTAACAAGTAATTTTCATTGGCCTAGCTTGATTGCCATCTAGAGACCATGAGACTGCTCAATTAATGCTTCGACAATTTCTCTGAGACTGGAATATTTAAATCTCTTTTCTCTCTCGTTATACAACGATACTTTCTTGGCTCAGCTGGTAACGCTTCAGGCTCATAATCTATAATTCCCAGGTTCGAGTCTCATTTGTACTAGCGTTGAGCTTTATCTCCACAAAACCCCCACCTTGTCCTCGGTGGGGCGGGGTTGGCTCGTAATCTCTAGTTCCCAGGTTCGAGTCCCAGCTGGGTCAGCGTTGAGATTTATCTCCGCAAAATTCCCCGCCCTGCCCACGGTCAGTAGGGGACACCGATGGGCTTGGAAAGGCCGCCGTCCGTCGGATGGGACGTTAAGCCGTGGTCCCGTGTGCGGGAGAGCCATACCCTGTGCACGTTAAAGAACACGCTGGATGGCCTTGACGGGAGGCTACCATCTGTATCCCAACAGCTGTTTCAGTGGGTCCCCTCCCCCAACCTTCTCTGAGCCTTCGGGGTCCATGTGACCTGGCCATTTAGTCCATGGTGTGTAAAAAAGTGCCGCTCAGAGGTAAAACAACTCAACCCTGTCCTCGGTGAGAAAGGGGACAACGATGGGCTTGGAAAGGCTGCCGTCCGATGAATGAGATGTAAAGCGGTGGTCCCGTGTGTGTAAAAATGTCATATCCTATGCGCTTTAAAGATCACGCTGAATGGCCTCGACCGGAGGCTACAATCTGCCTCTTAACAACTGATGAATGGATCCCCTTCCCCTAACATTTTGTGAATCACTGACCTGGATATTTATCCCACGGTGTGAAAGAAAAAGTGCCGCTCACAGGGAAAGCAACCCAATGCCTCTTCAAAGGTATCATCAACTAGATAACAATAACAGCTAAGATTTTGTTTTTGTAAAAATTACGCTTTTAACTTTTTTTTAAGTTGGAGACATTTTATTAATATCAGGATTTATTAATCTTGGAACCAAATATTTTTTACTAAATTCCGTTGGATCATTTTGATTTAGGGAAATTATTTAAAAAAAAAAACATGGTATTATTTGGCTATGTAATAGGACGGAGATACCCTATATCAGGCTTGTCCTAGTTTCTCATATAAACACTTACTCAACGATTTTAATTTCAATAGTAACATCATAAAATCATCAGTTTGTTATGAAAAATTATAACAAAGTATCACAGGTGTTTCCTATTTGTAGTGTTGAAACACCATGTCATACTTTCATACCAGGGAAGGCGTGGCTCAGTCGGTAGCGCGCCAGGCTTGTAACCTGCAGTTCTCAGGTTCGAGTCCCAGATGAGCCAGCGTTGAGATTTATCTCCGGAAAACCCCCTGCCCATGGTCAGTAGGGAACACAGATGGCCTTGGAATGGCCACTGTCCATCGCATGGGACGTTAAGCCGCGGCTCTTTGTGAAGAGAGCCACACCACGACGGGAGGCTACCATCTGTCTCCTAATAGCTCCAGCGGATTTCCTCCCCAGTACCTTCTTTGAGTCCTCGGAGTTCTTGTAATCTCGCCATCTAGTCCACTGTGTGCAGAAAAAAAAGTACCTCTCAGAAGTAAAACAACCCATACTTTCATATTATTAGTTTATAAAACTTAGTAAAATTACAATACATTAATTATTATACATATTAGCCTCACATATATTAAAAACTGTTAAATATTTAATAAAGCTGCATTCCTTAAGGGTTAAAACGGAACCAACGAATTCGTAGTAAAATTATTATTATTTCTGAGACGACATATTTCCTTGAGATCAATACCCAGACTGACTCTTAACCATTCTGGCGCTGGGTTGAGTTATTTTATCTCTGAGCAATACTTTGTGCACACAATGGGTTAAATGGCCAGGTCACAAGGATTCCAAATGCTCAGTGAAGTTGGGGAAATAAGATCCATTTTACAGTTGAGATGAGATAGATAATCACCTCCCGTCAAGTCCATCCAGTGTATTCTTCAACGTGCACAGGCTATATTACTGTATTAGGCTATATTACTTAATTATTACTGCATGTCGAAATGCACAGTTCCACAGGCAATGGCTCTCCCGCATAAGGAGCCAAGGTTTAATGTCCTAACCGACGGACGACGTCCTTTCCAAGCCCATCGGTGTCCCTTCTCACCTAAGCCAGAGTTGGGTTAGCGCAGATTAATCTCAGTGATGGTAAAGACAGGCCAGGGACTTGATAAGGAGTTTTCTCTGCTTTTATGCAAATTACGTAGATGCGAAATTTTTTCTTCTATAGTAATATAATCTCCCTATTGCTCAAAGAGCATTCTTTCATTTAACAGTGATTACTCAATGAACGAATATTTCAGTCTATTTCTTAATAAATCATAAAAACTTTTGCCTTGAAATTATTTCTTTGCTCTCATTTACACACACATCCACATAAAAGTTGAGATCTTCGTGCACTAAGTGTAAGAAAATACATATGATAGATATTAACGATCATTTCCATGATCTGCTCAGCGATTTTGTATCTCAATTCACTTCATATGATTCACTTCCACTTTGAGGGATTTTATTATCAATGCCTGGATAGTGCGTGATAATAATTGAGATAACTACGCATAATTATTACTGTATGTCGAAATGCACAGTTACAACAGAATTCCCCAGTTGCTCATTTATCTTAATTGGCAACTGCTGTTGACTCTCATAGCAACAACTGCGATTATTATATTACGATTTTCCTCGTCATTTCTCTCATTGCAACACCTCGTGACGTGGTTTTATATTTGTTAAGCTTCACACAAGCAATCGACTTGTTACGGCATTCAAATCAACCCATATTTGTTTTGCGATGACGAATCATGCGAGTTTATGGCGGAATGTTCCACAGCATCCTACGAAGAAAAGAACTTGCACAGCAATGTTGGGTAATGGGCCGAGTTGTTTTACGACTGAGAGCACTTTTTGCACACAATGCGTTGGGTTGGGTTGTTTTACCTCTGAGCGGCACTTCTGATCAGACTAATTTAAAGAACAAGGAGTTGCTTAATTATTTTTTGAGTACATTTGAGTTGCTTAATTATTTTTAAGGTGTTGTTGAGATGCATATTCTGATGCAGAAATAAATAAATAAAGGACGACGCCTTTAGCTGAAGTTGCTAGACAAATAAAAAAACTCTCTTCATGCTTCACTTTCAGAGAAGGAAGAAGAAATAGCAGAAGTAAGTTGGTGGATTGTTTTACCTCTGAGCCGCATTTTTTTTGCACACAATGGGCTAAAGGGCAAAGTTACAAAGATCCCAAGGATTCAGACAAGGTTAGAAGAGTTGGGTTGGGTTGTTTTTATCTGAACGGCACTTTTTTTGCACACCATGGGCTAAATGGCCAGGTCACATGGACCCCGAAGGCTCAGAGAAGGTTGGGGGAGGGGACCCACTGGAACAGCTGTTGGGAGACAGATGGTAGCCTCCCGTCAAGGCCATCCAGCGTGTTCTTTAACGTGCACAGGGTATGGTTCTCCCATACACGGGGCCACGGCTTAACGTCCCATCCGACGGACGGCGGCCTTTCCAAGCCCATCGGTGTCCCCTACTGACCGTGGGCGGGACGGAGAATTTTGCGGAGATAAATCTCAACGCTGACCCAGCTGAGACTCGAACCTGGGAACTACAGATTACGAGACTGGTGCGCTACCCACTGAGCCACCCACGCCCCACCCTGCCTATTAGAAGCTGAGACTTTCGACTCTCTGAAAAGTATCTTGAGCTCATTTTTCACATAAAAAATAATCCAAATCCAAAATCTTTATTTAGTTTTCCACAACTTTTTTAGTGCAAAATCAAGTCCCACGAAGCTAAAAAGCTTGTCCGCAGGAATCCAAATACAGTATAAAATAAAGAGTCATAACATTAAGAAAATATTTAATCTGTACAATTAAATGGTACCACAAAGTAAAAAAACAGTAGTTAAGTATTTTTCATAAACCATGTCTTTAAGTTTTCTTTAACTTTAAACAACTACTTAGTAATACCGTTGAACAAAAGGGAAAATTCCTCTCAAGCAGCTGCTTGCCACAGAGGTCTGATATTAGAATCTCTGCGAAATGTGAGACCTCAGCAGCAGAACGAGAACACAAACTTCCACACCTTACACGGGAATCGAAAAATAGGTCCTTTTGATCAATAGCCAAGCGTTCTAACCATTATGTCAAGACACGAATGCTGTTCAAATACAAAGCAGCGATGTACTCTAAGGCGAAAATGTAATCATACACAGAGTACAGTTTTTTGAGCGGCACTTTTTTGCACACCATGGGCTAAATGACCAGGCCACAAGGAGCCCGAAGGCTCAGAGAAGGTTGGGGGAGGGGACCCACTGGAAGAGCTGTTGGGAGACAGATGGTAGTCTCCCGTCAAGGCCATCCAGCGTGTTCTTTAACGTGCACAGGGTATGGCTCTCCCGCACACGGGGCCACGGCTTAACGTCCCATCCGACGGACGGCGGCCTTTCCAAGCCCATCGGTGTCCCCTACTGACCGTGGGCAGGGCGGGAATTTTGCGGAGATAAATCTCAACGCTGACCCAGCTGGGACTCGAACCTGGGAACTACAGATTACGAGCCTGGCGCGCTACCGACTGAGCCACCCCCGCCCCTCACAGAGTACAGAAACATAAATCTTTGTTATCACTGAATTTAAATATATTGGAAATCTAATGAAATAAAAAAAAAAAGACATCGAATCCAAAATAGGCAATGAAAAGTTCCTTTGCACAAGATCGCTGCATACGATCTGGCAATATCACCTGCATTTAATGAAGTATGCGAACGATGATCTCTAAGATCAGTATGCTCAATGATATATGATTAAAATAAAATAAATATAATAAATTCCCCCTCAAGCAGCTGCTTGCCACAGAGGTCTGACAGGAGCCTGTCAGTTTATATGCCACAGTAGGTCTGAGAGGATGGCAGGACCTCATCAGAAAAACGACACCAACATCCATGCCTTACCTGGGGCTCGAACCCAGGCCCCATAGATCAGTAGCCAAGCTCGTTAACCACTAGGGTTACTAGTAATCAATCGATACTTTCGTCACCTCTTGATTTCTGATCAGTTCATCCGATACCTATTGGGGCGGGGATGGCTCAGTCGGTAGCGCGCCAGGCTCGTATTCTGTACTTCCCAGGTTCGAGTACCAGCTGGGTCAGCGTTGAGATTTATCTCCGCAAAATTCCCCGCCCTGTCCACGGTCAGTAGGGGACACCGATGGGCTTGGAAAGGCCGCCGTCCGTCGGATGGGACGTTAAGCCGTGGTCCCATTGCAGATGAGTCATACCCTGTGCACGTTAAAGAACACGCTGGATGGCCTTGACAGGAGGCTACCATCTGTCTCCCAACAGCTGTTCCAGTGGGTCCCCTCCCCCAACCTTCTCTGAGCCTTCGGGGTCCATGTGACCTGGCCATTTAGCCCATGGTGTGCAAAAAAGTGCCGCTCAGAGGTAAGACAATCCAACCTAACACGAAATCTATTTCATCAATTTTTACCTCTAATCACGGACGATAGTCGAAGTTTGACTTTTCCGTCTCGAAGTGCTCATCGCATTGAAAATGTAACATAATGTCAGCGATCTGCGACTCTACATAATGCCATGAACCAATTTTTAACCCTCTAACACTGCTAGCTATATATTTGGCTGTTGGCCTTGGAGGATCCATCCCATCCAAATTTTCACAACATTCCTGAGATCTACCACCCAAAACACTCCCAGGAACCAATTTTCAGCTCTGTAGCACCAATATATCTAAACTTGACCTCTGACCCAAAGGATCCTCTCCCGGGATCTAAAATTTCGCTAATATTTCTGATATTCTAATCATTGTTTATAATTCTGATATTCTGAATATTGCTAATATTTCTGATATCATAACCTGAAACACCATGGACACCATTTTCCACGTGTCCAGCACCAAGGTTTGACCTCTACATGATCTCTATTAGACCTTGAAAGACACTCTACTTTCGGATATTTCCCGCAATCCATGACCTGAATTACTCCTACATGCAAATTTCCAGCGTACTATCATTTCTGTATCATAGTTATAATTAGCGTGATCTCCTGTCAGTACGTCGTCAGCCAATCCTTACTTGCTCTTCCAATATCATTGAAATGTTGCTTTACATAATCAGACAACATCTTTATTGCCTTCCAAAAAAACAGGGATTGATTATAGAAGAGTACGACCATCGAGAGCACATTTGATGAAATTTAGATTATAAATTCATCATCATCATCATCATCATCCTCAAGCAGCCATGGGCTACGGAGGTCCAACCAGACCGCGCAGTTTAATTCTCCAAGCATATCTGTCCTGAGCTACATCTGCTGCATCCAGCCACTGTACACCAATTCTAACAAGGTCCTGTTTGACATTGTCTGCCCACCGCATCCTAGGTCTCCCCCTCCTTCTGAGGCCTCTAGGCACACTGTTCATAACCCTATTCGCCAATCTATAATTATCCATACGCGCAACATGGCCAAACCAGCGGAGTCTCTCTCTGCACAATATGCTGCTTAAAGGAGGTTGCTGACTCCTTTGCCTAACCTCATCATTAGTTACAAAGTTAAACCACCTAATACCCAAGATACTACGTAAGCATCTAGAATCAAAAGCATCTAGTTTCCTGTTATCTTGCTTACACAGCATCCAAGTTTCACTACCATAACTAACCCTAGAAAGAACCAAACTATTATACAGTCTAATTTTAGTCTTTAGGTGTATACGCCTATTTCTCCACAATCTCCATAGATTCTTAAAAGTCCCGGCAGCAATACCTATTCGTCTGTTAATCTCATGCCGCACATCACCAGTATCAGTTACGCAGCTCCCAAGGTAATTAAACTGTGACACCTGCTCAAGACTGCAACCATTCAGATTAACTGAATCACAACCTGCCTGACCAATTTTCATCACTTTAGTTTTCTCTCTGTTTATAACCAAACCTACTGTACTACCAGTCTCATCAACAGTTCGAATGAAAGAGTTCATCTCATCAACATCATTTGCCAAAAGGGCTAAATCATCAGCATAATCTAAATCAGAAATTTTCGTATTTCCAGCCCATTTAAGGCCAAAAGCTTTCCCTTGAAGTGAATTTCGCATAACATAATCAACAACCAAACTAAAGAGAAAAGGAGACAAAAAGCACCCTTGTCGAACACCAGAAGTAATGCTAAACCAATTGCTACAAGACTTACCAACACTCACACATGACTCAGTGTTATTATAGAGAGCTTTTATTATGTTAACTAACTTGTCTGGTATACCATCTCACAATCAACCACAAATTATGACGATCAACAGAGTCGAAAGCCTTTTTGAAATCAACAAAGCTAGCAACCAAAGGTTTCTGAAACTCTAAACATTTCTCAAGAATCTGCCTAAGTGAAAATATCTGATATACACATCCCCTACCACTTCTGAATCCACATTGCTCATCACGCAATTGACTGTCAACCAGATTCTTAATTCTATTAAGCACAATCATGGAAAGAACTTTACCTGGAACGGAGAGTAGGCTGATACCCCTATAGTTATCACAAGAACTGCGATCACCTTTTTTGAAAATAGGGATAATAATAGCTCTGGTAAAATCTTTAGGAACCATGCCTTTATCATAAAAGTTATTCAAAATTTCAGTCATCCAAGTGATAACCAAAACATTCCCAGCTCTGAGCATTTCTGTAGTAATTTCATCTACCCCTGGGGATTTATGAAGTTTCAGTTTAGAGATAGCCAAAATAACTTCAGATTGTGTTATAGGGCCAACATTAAAGCCAACAATGCATCTATCATCATTGCAAACAATGGGAGTAGAACTAACCACATTGTTTAGAACATCACTGAAATGCTCAGCCCACAGAATCCTCACCTTCTATAACCTTGCCTTGTTTATCCTTCAATCCCTGTATACCTGTTCGTTTTCTACCACACAAAACATTAACTATCTGGTACAGCTCTCTGCTGTTGTGCTGTCTAACTGCTTCCTCAGCTTTGTCAGCAAGGCCATCAAGCCAAAGATTCTTATCAGTAGCTAACTGATCCTTTACACGTTTATTAAGTTCTTTGTAATGCTTTCTATTAGGACTAGTAGGGTACTGATTAAGGACATTCCTGCAGTTCCTTCTTTCTGAAATAAGCTCAAGTGCCTTATCACTTAAATAATTCTGCCTCCTCTTCTCCTTTTTCCCTAAAAGAGTACTGTTAGTTTCCAAAAAAGCCTGTTTCAAATGGCCCCATTCTTCCTCAACTTCAGCATTAAGCAAACCATGACTGTCATAATGACTAAGTAACCTATCATGGTAAGCTTTAGCTATAACTGGGTCTTTCAGAGCTTCAGTATCAAAGGTAAATTTTTTAACCCTAGCACAACACTTTTTAAGTTTAAGTTGCAAGACACTTTTAACAAGGTAATGGTCAGATCCCATTTCAGCTCCCCTATATGCCCTGGTATTTCTAACAGAACTAGCCCATTTGCTGTTAATTAATATATAATCAATCATATTCTTATGCAGCCCATCAGGTGAAACCCATGTGTATTTATGTATGTCGCGGTGTTTGTAATATGTGTTAGTTATTCTGAAACCATTGAGTTTACTTACCTGTAGGAGACATTGCCCATTGCCATTGCAGCTAGCAATACCAAAAGGGCCTATTACTCCTCCCCAAAGGTCAGAGTCGGTACCAACTTTGGCATTGAAGTCACCAAGAACAAGGGTAATATCTCCTTTCTTGACAGAATTCAAAATATCCTGAAGTTGTCTGTAAAACCTATCCTTCTCATCCTCATCAGAATCCTCAGTGGGGGCATAACAGCAGATAACATTCAAGTCTTTAATGCTTGTCTGAAATTTTGCTGTAAGAAACCTTTCATTAATGCACTCATATCCTAGAAGAGCATCACTAGCATGTCTGCTGAGAAGCAAACCTATACCTTGGAGATGCTTTCCATCCTCCCTCCCTTTAAAGAGAAATTTAAAGTTATTTTTAAGTATCTCACCTTTACCTGTCCATCTGGTCTCTTGCAAGCCTAGAATATCTAGGTTATAGCACTGGAATTCCTGCATGAGGACATCAAGAGAATAATCTCTATGTAATGTCCTCACGTTCCACGTTCCTGCAGAGAGAAAATGATTAGTAGGATTTTTAAAGAAATTAGGTTTATTGAGATTGGTAGGGCCAACAATATCAAACAGCCCCCTGATCGCAGGCATGGGGCAAAGACCTGTTCTTCCTCCGCTAAAGGCTGAAGTCACCGATGCTGGTAGGAACTTCAGGCACCACCTTTTCAAGTGGACTTTTTCAAGAACCATATGGCCTGCCTGAGACACATTACTCCAGTTTAGGCTTGACGATGCCCAACTAGTTAGCTAAGTAAGGTTCAGGTACCTGCGATGGCCTCTGATTAGGATTATCCACCAGCTGATTATAAGGTATCCCATGCCTCTGTTCACTTAGAGCTGGCAACCCAGAAGCAAACAGAAAACACAGCGGCAGACTCTCCCTCAACAGAGGCCCACCAGTGCAGCAAGTCCAGGATCCATAATCAAGCTCAAATCCATAAACAAGTCCAGTCTAGTAGGTATAAATGGTCAGCATCAGGACCCTGTGAAGTTGACCACTCCTCAGCAGGGTTGAAAAAAAAGAAAAAAGTGGCCATAGATGACCAGATCAGTAGGCCATACTGAACTGGCAGCCCTCCCCTCCGTTCCCTTCCAAAAGAGAGTATCTCTTTTGAAAGGTACTAACGGCCTGCACCACGAGAAGGCGGGGTCGGACATTAGGTGCTAGACCTGGCCGGTTCTGTGCATCATCACTGGGGATTGGTACACAGCTCTCCTTCCAGTTTACGCCTAGCTACCATTTACAAGCCGATTATAAATTAATATGCTAGAAATAAGTAAATGTTAAATTGGGGTGCATTTAGATCTGCCTAAAGAGGGGATCCCAAACTTTTCGGCATTCTCCCCCCCTACCTTTTGATTTTTGAGAAACCTTTCCGGCTTTCCACCTCTAATTTATCATCAACAAATTGCATCATTTCTTTGATATTAAGAATTATGAATTTCAACAAGAATTTCAATTAATAATTAAAAAGGGAATCCCTGGTCAAAAGTATTTGCATCAATTATAAAGTGTTGTTTAAATTGTTAGATTTCGTAATAAAAAGGTAAAATGTGCGTAATACATTTCGTATTACATTGATTTGTTTAAGTGACTGCTTGTTAGTAAAATCAATAATATTTTTTTAAAGACAGAAATTCTGTGGAATGCTCCTCAGGGATCACTTTTAGGATTTCTTTTTTTCATACTATATAAAAATACGATAATAAAGAACCGTCTTAATGGTCGAGTGGTTGGCTTGTTTGGCTGCTCATCAAAGAGACTCGAGTTCGAAGTCCCAGGTAAGCCATGGAGATTTCTTGTACTTCTGTTGAGGTCACGCTTTTCTCGCAGATTTTATTTCTGGCGTATTATACTGGCATTCTCTTGTCAGGCTTATGGGTTGGGTTGTTTCACCTCTGAGCGTCAGTTTTTTGCACACAATGGATTAAATGGCCAGTGACAAGGTCCCCGAGTGCTCAGAGAAGGCACCCACTGGATAATTGTTAGAAGATCTCAAGCCTCCCTCAGCCTCCCGTTAAGGTCATCCAGAGAGTTCTTTAACGTGTAAAGGGTATGCTCTTACGCACACGGCGCCACAACTTAATGCCCCATCGGCCGGACCATCAGGGGCATTCGCCAGGCTCGCAATCTGTAGTTCCCAGGTTCGAGTCCCAGCTGGGTCAGCGTTGAGATTTATCTCCGCAAAATTCCCCACTCTGCCCACGGTCAGTAGGGGACACCGATGGGCTTGGAAAGGCCGCCGTACGTCAGATGGAACGTTAAGCCGTTGCCCCGTGTGCGGGAGAGTCATACCCTGTGCACGCATCTTTCATATAGCACCGCCTTTTCAATACTTTTACTTTACCCTACTGGCAGAGGGCAGGTGAGGAGTTTTAAGGAGATAAATCTCAAAGCTGGTCCAACTGGTATTCGAACCTAGCGAATGCAGATTACGAGCCTAGCGCGATACAGTCTGACCCCTTCCCAAAGCCCCAGATCTCCGTGGCAAACAGCTGCTTGAGAAGTTATTTGTTATTTTTATTAGAGAAAACGGACTATAGATTTCTAATATATGCAGATGATACAAATCTTGCTTTTAATATTCTAATTAGGTAAAATAGGTATTAAAATTACTCTTTAGACGCCATCGTCTAAAAATAAAATATTTACGAAAAATTAATACTGTAATGAAATTATTTACGAAACTAAAATGATCTGCTTACAGTCTTCACCTATTTCACCGTATTTTGCTACTGACTCCGGTGATTCCGATTCTAAATTCCTGATTTTAAATGATTCAAATGCATCTATTGTGAGAAAAATGAATACTTCATGGACTCTGAAACGATCTTAATTCCGCCGAGACTAAGCACGAAGTGTCATGGAGTGACTTCCAATAAGCCATCGCCCACGACTCGAAATTGAGTGCTTTAGAAAAATCGAGAGATCCATTCATCAAGATCAACTGGATACGTTCCTGAACTGGAATCATGCCAAGGATAATCACAGTTGTCATAGCCAACAGTAGAGGGTAAAAAGATTATTGATTTCTGCTTACATCAGCCAGTTAACTGTTTTACTTTCATATTTCGTATCTTAGAATAAGCCAATCCTCCCTCTGCCTACGAGAAGGGGGGAAATCTGCCGCGCTCTGGTTCTAGCGGTTAGATTTATCTCCGATAATCCCCACCCTGCCCTTGCTCAGAATTGGGACCTCGATGAGCTTAGAAAGGCAGCCTTCTTTCGGATGGGACGTAAACTCGTAGCCCCTAAAAAACCGTAGCCTGTAAATGTTAAAAACTCGCTGGATGCCTTGAGTTCGGTTGGGTTGTTTTACCTCTGAGCGGCACTTTTTTGCACACCATGGGCTAAATGGCCAGGTCACATGGACCCGGAAGACTCACAGAAGGTTGGGGGAGGGGACCCACTGGAATAGCTGTACAGATGGTAGCCTCCCGTCAAGGTCATCAAGCGTGTTCTTTAACGTGCACAGGGTTGTTCTTGGGTTGTTCTTTGACCTCTGAGTTGCGCTCTTTTGAACATAATGGGCTAAAATTAGTAAGGACCCCGAGAGCTCAGAGAAGGTTTGGGGAAGAAGAACCCACTGGGAAGCTGTCAGGCGATAGAAAGAAACCTCTCGTCAAGGCCATTCCAGAGTGTTCCAGGGTATGGCTCTTTTGCACACAGAATCATGGCTTTACACCTCATCTGACGGACGGTGGTCTTTCCAAGCCCATTGGGTTTCCCTTTCTGACAGAGGGTAAGGTGAGGGTCAGCAGAAATAAATCTCAACGTTGCCACTAGGTGGAACTTGAATGTGGAGACTACAGATTACGATCATGGCGCAGGTCAATGGGTGACTGATAGGTGTGTCTCAATGTATCAATGGTAGAGGTAGGAAGGGACAATGAAGGAGATAAGTGGTTCAAGAGTGACTATGATAGAGACAGGGAGATTAGTGAAGGATATAGGTGGACCAAAGAGAGATAAGTTGATCAGTGAGTGACTGTGATGGATGGATTAATGAGCGACATTGATAGATGAATCAATGAATGACAGAAAGAGGTAAAACAGTAAGTAATAGGAAGAGACGGATCAGTGAGTGAAAATAAGAGGAATAGGTGGATCAGTGAGTTGGGTTGGGTTGTTTTACCTCTGAGCGGCACTTTTTTGCACACCATGGGCTAAATGACCAAGTCACATGGACCCCGAAGGCTCAGAAAAGGTTGTGGGAGGTGACCCAGTGGAACAGCTGTTGGGAGACAGATGGTAGCCTCCCGTCAAGGCCATCCAACGTGTTCTTTAACGTGCACAGGATATGTCTCTCCCACACACGGGGCCACGACTTAACGTCCCATCCGACGGACGGCGGTCTTTCCAAGCTCGTCTGTGTCCCCTACTGACCGTGGGCAGGACGGGGAATTATTGCGGAGATAAATATCAACGCTGACCCAGCTGGGACTCGAACGTGGGAACTACAGATTACGAGCTTGGCACACTACCGACTGAGCCACCACCGCACCCAGGATCAGTGAGTGATAGGGATAGATGATTCAATGAGCACGGGATTGATCAATGGGTTTCAAATGGATCCATGAATGACACGGGTAGGTGGATCAATTAGTAATATATGGATAGGTGTATAAATGAGTAATATACTGATAGATGGATGAATGAGTAATATATATATGGATAGGTGGATGAATGAGTAATATATGGATAGGTGGATCAACTGAAAAGCCACAGAGATGACATTAGTTTCGCAAATGATTGTATTTAATAAATAAGCAAATGAATCAAATTGTAGGTGTGCAATTGAGAGACTGAATAAGAGATGATATAACTGATAAGTGTTTCGTTGATGTAAATATTTGATGATCCACTTTAAGAGATTTTAAATTGTAGAGAGAATTTGACTTGAAACTGAGAAGACTTAAAGGTCTCAATGCCAGAGCAGTGTTTTAAAGTTCACACTATTTCTGTCATTAGTGCAAACCCAATTCACATCGATTTTTTAGCAACGCTCAGAGGAGAGAAAAGTATTTTTGCTTTGCACAAACAGAAAGACGCTATAATGGGAATTTTTCCCTCTTTGGTAGAGTGACTCAGTCTGCCTCTAAGCTCCATTGACTGGCTGACGCAAATAACCCCCTTCGGCGTTCTTTCCCTCTGAGCACAGAACCAAAGAGCTCCACGATGATGTCTCCAATGAACCCGCATGTTGACTCGGATGCTTCTGGTGACAGAAATATCTAGAGATTTAAATTCAGCGTCCCGAATGCGTCATAGACGATTTGATTAGTTACTTAATCCGATCTGTCACATCCTACTCTTGGTATAATGGCTTCTGCCGTAGAAGTCTCCACACTCGGAACTCTGATTTATGACACTTATATTCTGGCTTTAATCTCCTCGAGGTACCCCTGCATGCGAAAGGTTTGCTTGACATCACACTGAATTAAAAATAGTGTTGCTCACATCAGAGAAAAAGTTTCGCATTAACTGTCTTCGGCTTCGTTAAGAAAACCGATAAACGCGCTCTCGCCGCCGCCTCTCTCCGCTCGATGCGGCTCTCGCTCTGCCCGCAGAAGCGCAAACGGCGACGTCATTGTGACGTCGGACGCACGGAATGCACGCGTTTCCGGCGCTTTCCAGCAAGATGTCGTGCGAGATTGACGTCAAAGTTTGGGCGAACGTGGCGCGCACGCCGAGTTCTCCTTGGCCACGAGCCGCAGCGCGCTAATAGCCGCGCGGCACGACTCCTGGCCGCGGGAAACTTGCAGAGCAACCAACAAAATGAAAGTTTCGTTTGCGGATGTTTTTTTACGTCATTCGGAAAGCTTTGACGGAGGAGCACAACGAAAGGGACTCGTCGCCGATCTATTATGAAGGAAGAGGAAGGAGAAGAACTCTTTTTCTTCCGTCACAGCATTAGGGATTGTGCTACTGAGCTCGAAGCGGTTTCTCTTTATGGCAAAAGAAAGAATTTAGAGGAAAAATAATCACAAAAAAAATTCAGATTTCGATTCTTTTTTTATTTTTACTTTTATAAAAAATTGTCTTTACTTCTGACAACACAATAGGTCAAATGGCGAAGTCACCTAAGGACCTTAAGGGTTGGGTTGTTTTACCTCTGAGAGGCACTTTTTTGCATACCATGGGCTAAATGGCCAGGTCACATGGACCCCGAAGGCTCAGAGAAGGTTGAGGGATGGGACCCACTGGAACAGCTGTTGGGAGACAGATGGTAGCCTCCCGTCTAGGCCATCCAGCGTGTTCTTTAAAGTGTACATGGTATGGCTCTTCTGCACACGGGACCACAGCTCAACGTCCCATCCGACGGACGGCGGTTTTCCCAAGCCCATCGGTGTCCCTTATTTACCGTGGGCAGGGCGGGGAATTTTGCGGAGATAAATCTCAACGCTGACCCAGCTGGGAAAAGAGATGGAAATTGTAAGGGGATCTATGGACAGCTCTTGAAAGACAGATTGAAGCCTCCCATAAGAGCCATTCATCGTGCTCTGTAACATGAAGAGGGTGATGCTTTCGTACATGAAGAGGGTGATGCTTTCGTACATGAAGAGGGTAATGCTTTCGTACATGAAGAGGGTAATGCTTTCGTACATGAAGAGGGTGATGCTTTCGTACATGAAGAGGGTGATGCTTTCGTACATGAAGAGGGTGATGCTTTCGTACATGAAGAGGGTGATGCTTTCGTACATGAAGAGGGTGATGCTTTCGTACATGAAGAGGGTAATGCTTTCGTACATGAAGAGGGTGATGCTTTCGTACATGAAGAGGGTAATGCTTTCGTACATGAAGAGGGTGATGCTTTCGTACATGAAGAGGGTGATGCTTTCGTACATGAAGAGGGTGATGCTTTCGTACATGAAGAGGGTGATGCTTTCGTACATGAAGAGGGTGATGCTTTCGTACATGAAGAGGGTGATGCTTTCGTACATGAAGAGGGTGATGCTTTCGTACATGAAGAGGGTGATGCTTTCGTACATGAAGAGGGTGATGCTTTCGTACATGAAGAGGGTGATGCTTTCGTACATGAAGAGGGTGATGCTTTCGTACATGAAGAGGGTAATGCTTTCGTACATGAAGAGGGTGATGCTTTCGTACATGAAGAGGGTGATGCTTTCGTACATGAAGAGGGTGATGCTTTCGTACATGAAGAGGGTGATGCTTTCGTACATGAAGAGGGTGATGCTTTCGTACATGAAGAGGGTGATGCTTTCGTACATGAAGAGGGTGATGCTTTCGTACATGAAGAGGGTGATGCTTTCGTACATGAAGAGGGTGATGCTTTCGTACATGAAGAGGGTGATGCTTTCGTACATGAAGAGGGTGATGCTTTCGTACATGAAGAGGGTAATGCTTCCGTACACACAGGGCTTAAAGACCCATTCGAAGAACAGCGGCTTTTCCCAGCCCATCGGTGTTCCATTTTTTACGGAAAAAATAGCGAGGATAAGGGAGTGATTTTATTGCACACAATGTGCTAAATGGCCAGGTCACAAAGACCCAAGGGACTCAAAGCTGTATAGTGAAGCAGGAACAATGGAATCCCTAACCTGGGAATTGCAAGGTACAAACCTGGTGTGTTTTCGACAAAGCCAAATCTCGCCCCTTTCTGTAGTAAAATTAAGTGTCACATTTTGTGTAATGAACTTTTGAGCTGAAGAATATTTTTTCAATTGGGACAGATAAGTGGGCGCCAATAAAATCACATTTCCCCATGGGCTCTTAGTAAAAGAAAATGCAACTCTTCCTGCAACCGTTCCAATAAATCATGTTGTTGTGTCCTTGAATCATGCTTGTGTTGCCAAAGAAATGTTCCGCGATTCTTCTGGATATAAATCCAGTTCACGAAACAGATTCAAATCATGTATTCCTTTCTGCCTCAGTCGATAGCACGAAACTCTTTCGCAATCTGAAATCAGAAAAAAAGAAGAAGTAGTACCGAAAAGGCAGCCATAGGTTGGATGAGACACTAGCCATGTTTAGTAGAGCCGTGTGTAGAATAACCATATCTTATATATCAGGTAAAGAATGCACTAGGTGGCCTTGTCAGCATTCATTAAATCGCCGCCTCCTACTTAGCTCTGAACATTTGGAGTCCTTGTGCCTAGTGATATAGGGGACGGGGTAGCTCAATTGATAGCGCACCAGACTCGTAATATGCAGTTCCCAGGTTCGAGTACCACTTAACCCAGCGTTGAGATTTATATCTTCGCAAAACTCCCCATGCCCACGGTCAGTAGGGGACACCGATGGTCTTGGAAAGGCCATGTTGTGCCGTGACCCCGTGTGCTAGAGAGCCGTACCCTGTGCACGTTAAAGAACACGCTGGATGGCCTTGACGGGAGACTTCCTTCTGTCTCCCAACAGTTGTCCCAATAGGTCCCCTCCCCCCAACCTTCTCTGAGCTTTGGGGTCCTTGTGACCTGGCCATTTAACCCATTGTGTGTAAAAAAAGTGCCACTCATAGGTAAAACACGTAACCCTATTCTTTGGTCTCCCCCTCTCTCTCTGTTAAAAATAAAAAAAATAAATACCCCCTCAAGCAGCTGCTTGCCACAGAGGTCTGACAGGAGCCTGTCAGTTTATATGCCACAGTAGAATATCTGAGAGGATGGCAGGACCTCAGCAGAAAACAACACGAACATCCATGCCTTATCCGGGTCTCGAACCCAGGTCCCGTAGATCAGTAGCCAAGCATTATTAAAAATACGATAAAATTATATTTGGCTTATATGGCTGTCCATGGTGGTCATACTTCTTATTGATGTACACTGCATTTCCGTTAGTAAATACTACTGATTTGACACACAAAGTTAATCATTTCTTGTTTACATTGCTATCTCACTCCATTTGATTTGAACTCAAAGTGAGCGCATCTTATAAGTGGGGCAATCTGAATGACGAAGCTCCTAAACCTTGATATTGTATAATGCTGTAAGTACATTTAATAATAATAATAATTTATTGCATAAATTAAAAACGCGAGAAAACAATACACACAGATGATACACAATAAATAAAGATTAATTGTTTCTCTTTCATTTATTATTTTTCTCTCTGTAATCGAGAACCAGGTTCTGCTGAACATTAAAAATTAGAATTTCGGCAGCAGCATGCTGTTTAACGTGATAAACAACGACATGCAGTTAATCTCTTGGGTTACTTCAAAATAAATTTTCCACACCAGAATTTAAAAAAAATGAGTCGAGTTGGATTATTTTACCTGGTTGGCACTTTTTTCCACACAGTGCGCTAAATGGCCAGGCCACAAGGACCTGAGGGCTCAGTGAAGGTTAGGGGAGGGGACCCACTGGACACCTGCTAGGAGATAGATAGTAGCCTTCCGTCAAGGCCATACAGCGTGTTCTTTAACGTGCACATGGTATGGCTCTTTCCCGCACACGGAACCACGGCTATATGTACCATCTGAAGGATGGCGGCCATTCCAAACCCATCGGTGTCCTGTACTGGCCGAAGTCAAGGCGAGGATTTTGCGGAGATAAATCTCGACCCTGGCTCAGCTGGGATTCTGAATTGCTAGTTCGAGCTGGACCAGCTCGAACGTGGGATCTGCAGATTAGGAGCCCGGTGCACAAACTACTGAACACCCCATACACAGTGAAATGTCGTTATAACGAAGGCTATGTTAACAAAATATTCCGTACAATGAATTTTTTTTTCCGACTTCCTCAAATTTTCTACATATCGCTATGTAGAAAGGTTTCATCTTAACGAATACCAGTATAATAAAAATATTAGTTTAACGAAATAAAAATCAATACTTTACAAAAAAAAGTATGATCAATATAACGAAATTTGTGAAAAGAAAAATTCGTGTTATTACATATGCCCGGCAGCCATTGTTTTCTGATCTCACCTTGCGTTGGCATAGATGCTCTAGACATGTCTCGCCACAGTGCTTTAACATATTTTCCTACCAAAACGGCGTTACCATATTTTCCTAACAAAAAAGAGACAAACTGGAAAATCTATGTGATTCTGATTCTTTTCAAAACAACGGTAGTGTTTAGCGAAAAGTTCTTTCAAATCAGTCCTAATCCGCATATTACGTTTTATCATTCGTTAAAAATCCAATTATTTCTCTATTTATTCGTTATTATTATTATTCTTTTAGATAAGCTTCCTATGCTCTCCTTTTTCGTTTCGCCTTTCCTATTAATCACTAATATTTTAATGATTTTTATTTCCCTTTTCTGATGCAATTGATATTTCTCAGCTATTTCACTTCTCGATTTTTCTCATGTATATATTAATTGTTATTAGATAATTATGCCATGTAACTTGTTACTGACTGGCGGGATAAAATAAAGATTATTATTATATTATAATTTAGTTTCGTTATCAGCAGTCAATATGGCGCGAAATCCTCCCTGTTTCGTAATAACACTGAATTTTTTCCTTCCAGTGTGCTGGAGAATTGCGAAATCATTTAGGAATTCTCCAAGTTGGGTTGTTTTACCTCTGAGCGGCACTTTTTTTGCACACCATGGGCTAAATGGCCAGGCCACAAGGACCCCGAAGGCTCAGAGAAGGTTGGGGGAGGGGACCCACTGGAACAGCTGTTGGGAGACAGATGGTAGCCTCCCGTCAAGGCCATCCAGCGTGTTCTTTAACGTGCACAGGGTATGGCTCTCCCGCACACGGGGCCACGGCTTAACGTCCCATCCGACGGACGGCGGCCTTTCCAAGCCCATCGGTGTCCCCTATTGACCGTGGGCAGGGCGGGGAATTTTGCGGAGATAAATCTCAACGCTGACCCAGCTGGGACTCGAACCTGGGAAGTACAGTTTACGAGCCTGGCGCGCTACCGACTGAGCCCCCCCCCCGCCCCCCCAAGAATTCTCCAAGAGATGCTTATTGGAACGGAGAGTTAAAAATTACCGAATATATTTAAGAAATAAACTCTAATACACGGCAGATTTCTTTCATGATGATTATTTTGTAGTATATAATTACCATAGCACGTTTTTCATTGCATTTCAGTATCTAAGGGACCTGGGTTCGAGCCCCGGGTAAGACATGGATGTTCGTGTTATTTTCTGCTGAGGTCCTGCCATCCTCTCAGATCTTCTACTGTGGCAAATAAACTGACAGGTTACTGTAAGACCTCTGTGGCAAATAAACTGACAGGTTACTGTAAGACCTCTGTGGCAAATAAACTGACAGGTTACTGTAAGACCTCTGTGGCAAGCAGCTGCTAGAGGGGGATTTATTTATTTATAAGGAATATATTTCGGTGACCCGCTCGATTTCCTTATACTGATATTTCACTATGTCTGTCTGAAGAAAATAATTTCGGAAGAAGAAAAAGATAAAAAAAAAATCCGAATTGGTTTTCATTTCTTTTTTTTGTTCATTCCAAGCACATGAGCCATCTCCACCTACCTCGCCTCTTAAATGTTTTCTAGATCCAAGAGTGATTCAATAATTTTTCATTTTTCCTGTGGGGATGGTTATTCTTCTTTCCGTACTTTGATGAAATACTTCCGACAGAGTGCAAAGGAAATGTGGCTGCCTCTAAAGATCCCCAGCTTCATTTCTTCTTCGTCAGAGAGTCATTAACAATGCAAGTTGCTAATGACTTTGACCTATTATCAGTTGAGTGAGTGTTGAGATCAAAAAAATTTTCCAAAGTTGAAACATTCTTCGGCGTTCAGCAAATCAAGTGTTTTTTTTTTCGCTTTCGATTCGTTCCCGAGTCAATTTTACCCCGCGAAAAAAAAAAGAGAAAGAAATAGAGCTCTTTTCCAAAATGCAAAGGCTGAAAGCTCTTAAAAACTCACTTTTGCTCGGAATTAAATTACCTTCCATTTTCGGACAGGGATGCTTTTATATCAGATGCTTGTAACTTTGACCGATTATCGGTGAAAGGGGATAACAGCAGAACTGGCGTGGGCGGGCATCAATCAAGGCAAATGCAGCGGCGCTTGGTGAAAGGTCATCGACGAGGTGGGAAACGTGACGTCATAGATCACGAACAGCCAAAGAAGCAAATGCGAGAGATAAAATTCGAGCGGCATTTTGTCTGACGTTTTGCTTCCGATTAGTGTTGAAAAAACAGAGGACAAGAGAAAAAAAAAACGATGTCTCCACGTAATCGGAAGAAATTTAAATTCGTATATTTAGAATATGAAACACCTGTAAAAAATATAGGATGTTCATAAAAATTTTCACATTAAAAATTTAATAAAAAATTAACAGATATTATTTTAAAGTTTGCAGCAATATTTAAATTACAAAAAAAAAATACCCCCTCAAGCAGCTGCTTGCCACAGAGGTCTGACAGGAGCCTGTCAGTTTATATGCCATAGTAGAATGTCTGAGAGGATGGCAGGACCTCAGCAGAAAAACGACATATGCATCCATGCCTTACCCGGGGCTCGATCCCAGGTCCACTTAGATCAGTAGCCAAGCGCGCTAACCATTCGGCCATGGGACGGCTCAGCAATATTTACTTCAATTCAAAATGTCTTAGACGCATATGGGTAAACTTTTCACGTCTGCACCATTTAATGTTCTTATGATACTCAGAAGATATCCTGTTTTCCGTTTCTTGTTGGCAACATGTCACTCGTTACAGTCTGCATTGTTTCGTTTTACATCGAAAGAAATAAAAATGTGTTTGCTACAAGTTTATTCATTTTAACTTTAATATATCCTCAACAGATAAAGTGTAAAGTCGTAACGTTGTAGGACATGCATTCAACACACAATGCCCAGGACTATCTTAAGCCTTACCTGAGCCCCTAGGCAATAGTAAAATATCGCACTCTACACAGGAATTTTTCATTTCATCATAATATGTGACAATGAAAATGGGCCCCAAAAATCGCTGGCACTCAGCATTTGCCTACTTTGCCTACGGCAAAACATGGTTCTGATAATACCCTATCTGCCATTGTGTCCTATGTGCTGTCCAGTTACTCTCTCTCAATTAAAATCCAGTGAAGCGGCCCACCATCTATTTGAAAATGGCTGAACGAATATCCAAAGGTAAAACAACGGTTCTCAACATGTGAGGTTTCCCAGAGTTGAAGAAGTAAACACATTAGTTCAGCTTTGGTTATTGAATGTTATTAATTTCTCAAAAGTTAATAGCAAAATGTTTCTGTTTGTAACACAGTGGTTTAACAAGACAAGTGGCATTAAGGCAGTTGCCAAAGACGCCAGTGTGAGAAATGCTCCTAACAGCAAACGTGAAGAAAAAACAACAAAAAACAAAAAACGAATGTCAATTATTCCAATGGGAAACTTCAATATCTTTATTTGTGGCGACCCAGGACGAAGATTATAGTTAGGTTTTGGCGAGTGCTGAGCTTTACTTCTATAGTACTATTCAGCCCCGACGGTGGATAGTGATAAACGTGGCATCTCCCTAATGATGTAATGCAGCCTCGAATTGCGGTGCATCGGATTTTGTCATAAATTACATCCCAATGGGAAAGGCGTTCAGTTAAGAATTTGCCGAGGAAATGTTTAGGTTTTACGCGGAAAGTAACGAGCTATGTGTCGAAGGAAAGCTTGTGACGCGGGGAGTGTCGTAGGCTATGAAACATTGCCCCCCGTGCTTTCTTCCCCCCTAAAAAACGGCAAATCTAAAGTCGTTCTACTATATCATCCGAACGCGAGGGTCTATAGTTACGAGTTAGGTGTCAAATAAAAGCTCGTAATAATGACGGTCGTAAACTATTTCGCCCCACTATTACCCCTGATAATGATGTAAAATGTGTGTGTGTGTGTGGTGGTGGTGGTGGTGGTGGTGGGGGGGGGGTCAGATTTTCGCGGGATTTGACTTTAATGAGTCGTATCTCAAATTAAAGCTTGTGATGTCTCCAATGTCGTGGGCTACCTCAAACATGACTCCAAAACGGGATCAAAGGATACCTAGGATCAAAGGTATTTTTTCTGAATTCTGTTATCAACCATAGTGTTCGGATACTTTTTTGAGCGACTGTAGGTGGTCATATTATTTTGATACTAGATCGTGTGGGCTCACTCACGGAAATATTGAGCGTGTGCAGTTACCGTTCACAGCAAACTGGAGCGTGTGCAGTAACTGCACACGCTCCAGTTTGCTGTGAACGGTAACTGGAGCGTGTACAGTTGCTGTACACGCTCCAGATATTTTTCCTGAATTCTGTAATCACGTGACACGAAGGTTGCCAGATCAAAAAAGTCAAAAAAAAACCTGTCAAAGTTTTGGAAGGTAGGTGTTTTTTGTGATAACAACAAAAATAAGTTTTAAAAAAAAAATACCTTTCTTCCTATAGGGATAAAAAAAGTAGAAAATAAACCTAAAACATATCGATGGTACAATCAGTCATTGAGTTCATATTCGCTTCTAAGGAAGACAGAACGCCGATTTATCTACTTGATAAGATTACCGGCGCCCTGTCTTCCTTTTGAAGTGAACACGAACTCAGTGACTGATTGCATCATCGATGTGGTTTAGGTTTATTTTCTACTTTTTTTTCCCTATGGGAAGAAAGGTATTTTTTTAATTCTTTAATTTATATTTTTGTATTTTTTGGTACACGTAACAATAAATAATGAAAAACATTCAAGTTTGCATCAACCACAAAGATAACACTGAATAAAGTGCCAATTAACAAAATAATTTTGTCAGCAGGTCTAATGATGGAAAATTATTTTACAAATAAATAGTACAGATGGTAAAGTACCTTTTTTTCCAATTAACAGCGGCTATGGGGGGGGGGGGGGGGAGAGGGTAAATGAAATGGTAAATGAAGCTCAGAAGGGGTTGGGGGGGAACACGAACAAAGAAAGGTTGAGAAGCACTGGACTAGGGTAACAGTTTTGACTGTTGTTGAGCCACAGTTGTTTGGGTTGTTTTACCTCTGAGCGGCACTTTTTTGCACTCCATGGGCTAAATGGCCAGGTCGCATGGACCCCGAAGGCTCAGGGAAGGTTGGGGAAAGGGGACCCACTGGAACAGCTGTTGGGAGACAGATGGTAGCCTCCCGTCAAGGCCATCCAGCGTGTTCTTTAACGTGCACAGGGTATTGCTCTCCCGCACACAGGGGCCACGGCTTAACGTCCCATCCGAAGGACGGCGGCCTTTCCAAGGTCAGCGGTGTCCCCTACTGACCGTGGGCAGGGCGGGGAATTTTGCGGAGATAAATCTCAACGTTGACCCAGCTGGGACTCGAACCTGGGAACTACAGATTACGCGCCTGGCGCGCTACCGACTGAGCTACCCCCGCCCCTGTTGAGCCACAGTAGACAACCGTAAGTAATTGCTACTGTTACAGCTACAAACTTTACTCTGGATGTGTCGTTAATTTGTCAGATATAATTTAAAGTTGTTGTTTCCGACTCCTTTTAATAAGTTTGTGTCGTTAATCCTCAGCAATTATTAGATGACATTACTTGTCTGCAAAGGAGAATTTCAGTGTAAGATAACCGACACCACGGACATTGAAATGCACCCGGTTTTTTGGATTATTCATTGTCCTCCTCCGATAGAGACTCAGCGAAGTTGAGCGTCAAAAAATTTAGGTAAAATTAACTCTACAAAAAAGTAATCGATTCCACCCCTTCATTTTAGCATGGGAGCTGGATGCATTTTCTCTTCTACACTCCCCTTCCTCTAATTCTGGCTGACACTAATCCACTTCCAGCAATGGATTAAGGATTTGGAGGCCTCAAGCGCAACCTGTTTTTGAGTCTCCATCTAAAAATTTAAAGGAATGTTTTTCAAAATGTTAAACTAAAATTCATGAATTGAAAAAAACAAAAAAAAGCATTTATTATCATTATTATTTTATATTTTTTATCAATTAACAAAACGTTAAAAATAAAATTAGTTTTCGTTTTCGAGGCTCCTGGCTATTCTGAGGTCCCAAGCGCACGCTTCTTGCACGGTGATCCACAATTGGTCAGTTCTTCACAGAGTGTTTGCCTCTGCAGATCAGGCAATCCTTTTCTACATTTGCCATTTTAAATTTCCTGCTGTTTGCAAGGCTGTCATATCACTCCGCACTTCTGTTTCTTTTAAACAACATATTTTACTTGAATCAAATATTTGTTCAAACCACAATACGTTGGTTATTGTACAGTCGCTCAAAAAAGTATCCGAACACTATTGGTTGATTACAGAATTCAGAAAAAATATCTGGCAACGTTTTTTTTTTAAATTAGTGATCTGGCAACCTTCGTGTCACGTGATTACAGAATTCAGGAAAAATATCTGGCAACGATTTTTTTAGAAATTAGTTGATTGACACGAAGGTTGCCAGATCACTAATTTCTAAAAAAATGGTTGCCAGATATTTTTTCTGAATTCTGTAATCAACCATAGTGTTCGGATACTTTTTTGAGCGACTGTAAGATTTTCTTTTATTACATTTTGTGATTGGTAAGTTTTTATAAGAACACCCTGTATCATTTCATCAGAGAAATTTATATTTCTGACGAGACAAAAAAGAAAATTAATATAGGCTGAAGGGACGCCAATAAAACACGAACCAACATTTTCAATCCCGAAAATCATTCACAGGAATTCGGAAAAACTCATCTCGAAATGCACGTTGTTTGCCATCAACAGAGCACGTGTCGAAAACTTTTTATCTAATTTTGGTATCGTTCTGATATTAAACATCAATCCCGTCACAGAAATGCTAGGGGCGGGGGTGGCTCAGTCGGTAGCGCGCCAGGCTCGTAATCTGTAGTTCCCAGGTTCGAGTCCCAGCTGGGTCAGCGTTGAGATTTATCTCCGCAAAATTCCCCGCCCTGCCCACGGTCAGTAGGGGGCACCGATGTGCTTGGAAAGGCCGCCGTCCATCGGATGGGACGTTAAGCCCTGGCCCCGTGTGCGGGAGAGCCATACCCTGTGCTCGTTAAAGAACACGCTGGATGTCCTTGACGGGAGGCTACCATCTGTCTCCCAACAGCTGTTCCAGTGGGTCCCCTCCCCCAACCTTCTCTGAGCCTTCGGGGTCCATGTGACCTGGCCATTTAGCCAATGGTGTGCAAAAAAGTGCCGCTGAGAGGTAAAACAACCCAACCCAACAGAAATGCTACATATAATTCCAATATGATCAGCGCTTCCCCCCCCCCCTCGGTTAAAATAAAAATTGGGATTTGTCATTTCGCCTCAAGTTTTTTTGCTAGATTATTTTCTGATCATCACATCTGTAAATTCTGTTCCGAAGTGGCAATTCTCTTTTGAACTTCTATGGAACTAATTCCACGCTTTTCATTGTGCACTAAATAACAATTGATAAAGAAGGTAAATGTCAAAATATTCTGTTCAACTAACTTCGTGCAATGCTTTTACGATGTGCCTACAGTCCCCTCTTCTGAACTGTTTCATTTTTCAGTTTCTGGTGTTGCTCGTTTTTAAATAATAATTTATCGCTTATTTCAATTCCAATTTAATTCTCTTCTTATTTTCTTAACGCTGAAATCGTTTTTTTTTTTCATCTTTGTTCAGTGATTTTTTATGGATTTTTCCAAAGATTCGCTCTTAATGAACTTAAATGAAAATAGATATTAAAGCGAAATGATCTGCGAAACGAAATTTCTCCAAAAGGCGTATTAATTGCATGGAAAGTCTTGTTGCCATGACGGGAGTGATTTTCACCACTGTTGAACTATTCATCTCGCTGCTTTCTTGTCAGCATTTCTCAAAGGAAGATCTTCGATCCAAAATATTCGAAAATAATTGGAAGAAATCACAAAGAATAAGGTGTCGCCTCTGGCGAATGTGTTGTTCCGTTATTATTTTCGTTTTCGAAGAGAATGACTATAAGAGGTGTTTTTGTGGGAAGCGAGATATTTGTTGCACTGGCGTGTGGGTCCGGTGCTTTTAATTCAAAAAGTACCTAACGAATTTCACATGTCACGAAATTTGACGAGCTGAGTGGTCGCATAAATTGTCAACAAACTGTACGATATGTACGACACATTTAACTAAAAAAAATTAAAAAAATAAATACCTCCTCAAGCAGCTGCTTGCCACAGAGGTCTGACAGGAGCCTGTCAGTTTATATGACACAGTAGAAGGTATGAGAGGATGGCAGGACCTCAGCAGAAAAACGACACATACATCCATGCCTTACCCGGAGCTCGAACCCAAAGTCCCTTAGATCAGTAGCCAAGCGAGCTAACCACTCGGCCATGGGACGGCAAAAATTTAATTCCTGTACCGGGATTTGAACCCGGGCCTCCTGGGTGAGAGCCAGGTATCCTAACCACTAGTTTATTAACTAGATTATTTAAAATTTAACAATACTTGATGGTAAATTTTAAATAATGCGGATACTTGATTGATACTTGACCGGAAATCACTGACCCTGGCTGGGATATACCCTAAGCCGAATTCTTATCCTGATCGGAGCCTGACCTACGACCTGCAACACACTCTCGAGCAGAAGGACCCAGGAACAGTCTTTTCTTCGCTACCTGTCTCAGGGTGGTCGCGTGAGTTCCACGTAAAAGGACCAATAGTGGGAAGCATGCCGTTCCCGGTGTCTTGAGCATCCCTCACATCCGGTCCGAGGGCCTTTCGACTTCCGATTCCAATATCGACAGAAGATTCCCAAATACAATTGCTACTACTACTACTTCGATTCGGGTGGGAGCAACGGACTCGCATCATCTGACCGTTATAATGACTTTTGTACCCACCAAAAGTAGAAAATCGGAATAATGGATGATACGGAAAATGAATATGCATCCATCCATCGAATTACCGGTTTCGATTGGACATGGTGAAGAAAAGGCAACTAGTTTCGTTTTACACGATGATAAACTCGGTTTTACACGGTCTAGAAAATGCAACCAATTTCCTTTTACACGGTGATAAACTCGTATTTTCTTGGCCGTGTAAATCTAACTAGTTTCGTTGTACAGGTGATAGACTCGGTATTACCTTGAAAATGCCCTTTTTTACCAAGAATTTTTTTCTAACGAAATTTCATGGAAATCAAAAAAAAATTTCCTTTGAAAAGCAAACGTCGGTAGCCCCACATTTAAGGTTTGACAAACAAAACGCCCCTAGAAATTTCTAAAACGTTTTCTAAAGTGGGGCGTGGCGCCCCGTTGGGAACCACAGGTTTAAGACATGCGTGTAAATTAAAAAAAAGTATGTGCTGGAGATACACATTCATAGAGCTGATGACTTCCGCAAATAACGTTTGTAGAGAAAGGAGGCTTTGTATCCCCGTTTCAAGATGAATGAATTGGATTGGATTGTTTTACCTCTGAGCGGCACTTTTTTGCACACCATGGGCTAAATGGCCAGGCCACAAAGACCCCGAAGGCTCAGAGAAGGTTTGGGGAGGGACCCACTGGAACAGCTGTTGGGAGACAGATGGTAGCCTTCCGTCAAGGCCATCCAGCGTGTTCTTTAACGTGCGCAGGGTATGGCTCTCCCGCACACGGAGTGCCGGCTTAACGTCCCATCCGACGGACGGCGGTCTTTTCAAGTCCATCGGTGTCCCCCACTGACCGTGGGCAGGGCGGGGAAATTTTGCAGAGCTAAATCTCAACGCTGACCCAGCTGGGACTCGATCCTGGGAACTACAGATTACGAGCCTGGCGCGCTACCGACTGAGCCACCCCCGCCCCAGATGAATGAATAAAACAGACTAGTTTTTCTTTATAACGGTCTCCTAAGGAGTAATCAAGGCCACTCTCTCTCTTACTTATTTGCGCCGAAGCTTACCATATGAAGTCTATTTAAAACGCAATCGTCTTACTAAAGATCAATTTCATTGCGAAAAAACAATATCCGGCACTTCATTTCCGGTTTCTATTTGCAAATGAATAGGAGAGAAAAAAATATAAACACGACCTCTAGAACTTCCGCAATCTCTGACACTAGAAACGGTCATTCACGATCCTGTGCAGAATATCCGCTAAACCAATATGAGAATCATCTGAAGGCATTCGCCATTCTTCACATTTTCATTGGTGAAAGGCATATAATGGAATATTTTAGAAGTTTTTGAAGCGAAGTCTCGCTTCAACTGAATGACATGCAGCGATTAAAAATATGGCTCTATAGAAAACGATTTGAACGGGTTAGCGTTATGAACATTCTGACCTCTTAAAAACCAAACCATTATCAAGAATGGAGGTGGCCTCACAAACCCACTGGGACGCGAGCACAGTGTCATTGGTAACGATTTTGCTTTGAGACGCAAGAAACTTTAGAAACGTTAATAACGCTAAGCATATCAACCCGCTTTCTGTGAGGCCTTTCCCTTAGTTTCCACCTGACTATGACGTACAACTGCAGTGACCTATGACCAAAGGAATTCCGACGACGTACGATGGTGGCTGAAGTTCTCGGCTGCTTCCGGTGTGTTCGTCATCGATTCGTACCAAATAATTTGCAACTTGCCAGGCTTCAGGTAGCAGTGGATGGCCGCTTCTTTCGAATCAGGCGTCCAACACACACACGCCGCTGATCGGCGGTCACCCGCTGGGGGATGCACGTGCCTCAGTTTCGATCGAAAAAAGGCATTTGCCGCGTTTTGACGTCATCGCCCGAGCCGATTGCGTGAAAGCGGCAAGTTCAGTGAGTCGGGAGAAAAGGAGAAGGAAGGGAGGCAGGCCAGGTGCCACTGGCACGAGCCGGCTGCTGATGGAGGAGGAATCGGGGCAAATGGCTCGAGGCAACACTGCTCGCGAAACATCGGAGCAAATGTCAAACGAAAATATGTCTCGTCGTTGCTGAAAAAAAGGGTAGAATTTTTTTTCCTTCTTCGACATTTTGAGGCAAGAATGTGGAAGGTTCGAAGTGTGAAATCTGTAACATGAAGATGGTGAGATAAAGATTTTTGCAGTTTACTGGAAATTGCAATCATGGATGCGCTCTTGGGGAGGAATTTTTCATAAGATTATGCATTATTGTAAAAACAAACTTATCATATTTTTACGAATTAAAACGGATGACCACTCAACGTGAGTTCAAATAAATATTTTACACTGTTAATTACAAAACAATGCAATTTATTACAAAAGCATGGATGAAATTATTTATACGAACTAAGTCAACCGGCACAAAACTCTATAACAATACAAAGATAAAATTAATAATTTTTTTAATAAATTATTAAAGATAAACTTTCAGAAGAATCCATTATAATTCTATTCACACCCATACAACAAGGCTAATATCATTCAATGAACAATAAAATCGTGTTGGTAAATAAATATTCATTCTAATGAGAATATCCTTCCCAATTCCTAAACAAACTAAATAACTATACACTAAATGATTTCCTTCAAAGATTTTAGTCATCAAGTACTCCAAAATGGCGGCTAAGTGTACTGGTTTCTCAGAACCAATTCTTTTCAGACGTTGATCACCACGAACAAGACGACGAATTCTTCTTTTCCTTTACTAGTTTACTAACACGATCCACACTAATAAACTAATCAACCTCCCGCGCACCCACCATATAAAATACTTCTTTTTATAAATACTTATCGTGTATATACTGAGACTAGGCACACGTTTCTTGGCTTTATCTAGGATAGGAGCGGATTTCGCGAAGGATTGTTTCGCCGAATTTCCTAGGGAGTGTGTGCTGTGATATTTGTCGCGGCGGTAGGAAGTATTTAATTTCTTCTCGCCCAAAGCTTGGGCTTCGTTTCTTCTGCACTTCAGGTCAGTGCTTATTTATTATTTCTTTTGTCTCAGAATTCGATGATATATCGAAAATTCAAATATGGATGCGGTAGCGGACTCTCGGGAGATTTTGATGGCAGACTCGGCTGGGCCGGCACTGCATTAGATATCGGACGACGATGTCTGGCAAATCTGTAGTCCTTCTGTTATTGAAGGGCATTTACCCTGCAAAGAGGTATCTCCTCCGCAGTTGTTGGATGGCATATCCCGGCCCCAGGTGAAAACTTTGATCATTGTGTCGAAACTGGAGATAACTCTTATCCGCCTCAACGAGAGGCCAAAACGGATGCTGCTTCAACATGTCAATGTTTGACGCACAAACTTGATAAATTGGAGGAGGTAAACTCCATTTTACATCGTATGCCAAATATGACTCAGATTCATGGTCTTAACCCTGAAACTTATGCCACCTTTAAGACGGCCATCTTACAAAAATATTATATTGAAAAGGAAATTATGGAACATAATTGTGAATTCAAATTCACAACGTCAAACCAGCAAGTTGCTACCACTTCTAAGAATACCGGAAATTTTGTTTCTGTTGTTACAACTGCTGATACAGTGGATAGTATGGACACAACAAAGTTTAAACCTGTTAAGAAAGGACATAAACGTCCCCTTTCTCCTACCCATGATACTATCCCACTTAAAAATAAATTCTCGGTTTTAGCCCTGAACTCTGACCAAGTTGATGGATCAACGGATGTTATGGCTGCCTCTACCTCTGATAGGTCTTGCCGGTTGGATACGTCCTCAGTAACTGGTGCTAAATGGGAACAGATTCCCCCAATTATTTTGAAGAGTCCAAAAAACTGGACCCTATTACCAACGAGAGCTTACTGTTTTGGCAGTGGAGGATTTCACTGCCAAATCAAATGGAGACTCCATTCGTGTACAAACGAAGTGCACTCAGGATTTTCGCGCCTTCGTCAGATTGTTTGAAGGGCCAACCTTGAATTTCATACATATCAGCTTAAAGCTGAAAAAAATCTAAAAGTAGTTCTTAAAAATTTACCTCTGGATGTTACCTGCGACGAGCTTAGGACTGAGCTACTTGGCATGGGTTTGAACCCCCTTAAAATTTCACAACTCAAACACGGTGCAGATAGAAAGCCAATTCCCGTTTTTCTTGTCGAACTTTCGAAGAATGCTGCAAATAAGAACATTTTCAACGTTACTAGTCTTTTTCACCTACGAATCAAGGTTGAAAATTATAGAAAAGGACCTGCACCCACTCAATGTCACCGCTGCCAATCATTTGGTCATGCGCAGAGTGGATGCCATAATAGGCCCCGTTGCGTGAAATGCGCAGGGGATCATTTCACAACTACTTGTTCCAGAAGCAAGACTGATGCCCCCCCCCCACTTGCGCTAATTGTGGGCTGGCACATACAGCAAATTATAAGGGATGTGCTTTCTATCCTAAACTTGGTTCTACCAAAACTATGCCTCCATCTCATAGACAGTCAAAGTCTGTACCTCTGGGAAAGGGAAAGGTGACTCCCCCGTTTGTTGCCAAAACATCTACTTCTCTTTCGTATGCTGCTGCAGTTGCTTCTTCATCAACATCTAGGATTGGACAGTCTACTGCTGTTCCTTCACCAGCTTCATATGAACGTACTTCTACTCCTGTTCAGTAGAACCCTAAAGTACAAACATCCTCTAAGAGGGATAAAAAAGATTTTTAGACTCAATTCTGATTAATGATATCAAAGACGTTTTTTCCTTTGTCAAACAGTTAAATCTTGCTGCTATTCTGACCACCATTAAAAATTTATTTACAGAGTATCAAAGTGCTAAAGGCCCGATGGCCAAAATTGCTGTCGGGGTCCGAGCTTTTGATCTTCTACTCAACGCTCTGAACCCCGATGGGTGATTCACCTTATTATCATGACCAGCTTCAGATTATTGCGTGGAATTGCAACGGCCTTAAAAGAGACCTTTTCGAGTTTCTGAACTTTCTTCTGCAGTTTAATGTGGATGTGGCTTTACTGAGCGAGACACACTTAAAGGCTAGTGATACGCTAAATGTCGCAAATTACAAAGTTTATCGAACTGACAGAATACATAATGGAGGTGGTGGGACAGCCATTTTTGTTAAGAGCTGTATTCCACACTTCCATCATCTGCTTCCTGAAGTGGCTTCCATTGAAGTAACTGCCATCTCTATTCCCCGGACTAGTATTGGAAAACTAAACATCATTTTTGGTTATAAGCCTCCAAATATTATTTTGCGTTCTGTGGATCTGGATTGGATCTTTGAAACCGACTGTCCCACAATTCTTGCTGGTGATCTAAACTCCAAACATACTGCTTGGAATTCTCGAAGGTGTAACTTAAATGGTCGCACCCTGCTTGAATATTCTACTAGTAAGGGGATCATTGTGGATGCGCCTTCCAGTCCCACTTATTTTCCGTACAACCCGAAATACATGCCAGATGTGCTTGATATAGTCCTGCTGGGACACTTTTTTCCGGCCTACAGTCTTGATACTATACAATCGCTAAACTCGGATCACATACCAATCTCTCTTCAGCTCTCCATATCGAATGTGGTAACTCCTCCTGTTTCCGTTTCAACAAATTGGGATGTTTACAAAGAACTTGTTCACGCTTCTTTCAAAGGAAAATGCAGTTCTCCGCATTTCCACAATATTGAGGCTGACATTGAAAATTTTACTGCTATTCTTCATACATGTAAGAGGAAGGCTAGTTATACGAGGAAAAAGGTTCCTGTTTATTTTAAGTTACCTTCCCACTTACTTCAACTTGTCTAGGCCAAAAACCAAGCTAGACAGCGGTGGCAAAGGTTTCGGTATCCTGCAGATAAAAATATGTACTATGCCCTCAAGAACAGAGTTCGAGCAGATATCGCAGAATTCAGAGCAACCTCTTGGAAAAATAAGATCGAAAACCTCTGTTTATGATAATTATATTTGGAACTTTACAAAGAGGCTAAAAAATCCTAAAAATAACCTCCCGCCTATATAAGGTGAAAAGGGGGTGGTATATAGTGATGCTGAGAAAGCTGAAGCACTTGCCTCAACATTGGTCACCCAATTCCAGGAAAATTCTGACTTGTCAGATGAAATTACTCAACGAGAGGTGAAAGAAGAAATACATCATTTCTATCTGAGTCCGACAAGTCAGACACTTTTCACTACCCCTAAGAAGATTAAGGCAGCAATCGGGAAGCTAAGGCGAAACAAGGCTCCTGGTTTGGATCTGGTTACAAATGCCATGATCAGGAATTTACCCGTCAATGCAATAGTCTTTTTGTGTTCTATATTTAATGTCCTTATACGACATGGAGTTTTTCCTCAGGTATGGAAGCGAGCAAAGATCAAGATGATCCCTAAGCCAGGGAAAAATCACAAGTTTCCAAGTAGCTACCGTCCGATTAGCCTGTTGTCTTGTCTCAGTAAGCTGTTGGAACGAATAATGTTGAATCGAATGCAAACATTCGTCTCTCAACATCAGGTGATTCCGGATATACAATTTGCTTTCAGGAAAAAGATGTCAACGGATCACCAGCTTTAACGAGTCGTTGGTAAACTAAAGGAATCCTTAAATAAGAAGGAATTCGTAGCTGCTGCCTTCCTCGATGTGGCAAAGGCCTTCGACAAGGTTTGGGTTGATGGGCTGATTTCTAAGCTCATCAGGGCAAAGGCCCCATCAGGGATGCTTCTTTTTATCGAATCCTATTTACATCACCGTACTTTTCAAGTATGTGTCAATGAGAGTCTATCTGCAGTCTAGAGTATACAGGCAGGGGTCCCACAGGGTTCCCTTCTTGGCCCTGTTCTGTTCTCTATCTACATACACGATTTTCCCTTGCATGAACGTTTGTTTTATGCTATGTACGCGGACGACATAGCTATACTTTCTCCATCTCTGAGGTCTTCGATAGCTATAGACAGGCTGCAGAAAGGTCTAGACCTGGCTGAAAAATGGTACGATAAATGGAAGATCAAAATAAACGCTGACAAAAGTTCAGCGCTACTATTTTCTTTGAAGAAAGTTTCTTGTGACAGCAGTAGTTGTATATTTAATAACCCTATTCCTTGGCAAAAGACTACAAAGTATTTAGGGCTGATTTTGCATCATAAATTGAAGTGGAACTACCACATTAAATACATCATTCATAAAGCTAACATCATCCGATGCCAACTTGGACCCTTGTTGGGTCGAAATTCGATCCTTTCTATTGACCACAAATTACTTCTGTACTTTTTTGTGCTACGTCCAGTATTGACTTATGCTGCCCCTGTCTGGGCGAATACGACCAAGACAAATATCCGTTGTTTACAACGATATCAGAACAAAGTGCTACGACAGGTTACGAATACTCCCTGGTTCGTCACCAACAGAAGAATTCATCACGATCTTGGAGTTGCACACATATATAACTTTATTAAGAACACTTCGAAGGTTTTCTTTGACGGTGTTGACTCTAACCCACATGATTTGATTTCTTCTCTATTGAATTATTTGTTCGATCCTGAGAGCAGGATCAAAAGAGCAAGACCCCTGATCTTCGATATGGATACCTTTTTGGTTTAGTTCTTGCTTTCTGCACCTCTTCCTACGTGTTCTTTTCATAGCCCTTAGGGGTTTCACCATAGCTTTGTGTACTACATTTTGTACTGTCTTTGACTCATGGCCTTATCGGCGATCATCAGATGAAAATGGTTATGGGGTCATTTGATCCTGGCACTTGAATGTTATGTTTCAGCTATCAGCTATCATACTGAGACTAACTATGTCCCCTTTCACATATCAATAACTCCAACATAACAATTCTATCTTTCCTATTTTTCAGTTCGGTTCTGTCTTCCAATTCGTTGGTTACGTAATTCTCACGCAGAAGCATACGCGAGCGTTCATGGCACGTTTATTATAAATTCATTGTAGCATGTTCATCTGTCTTAACAATATAACCAACGCTCTGTATCAAAGGGAGAAGTTTTCTTACTTCTGAGCGGCCCTATTTTGCATACAATGGGATAAATGGCCAGGTCACAAAGACCCCGGGGGGGGAGGGGGCTGAGAGAAGGAAACCCACAGGACAGATGCTAGGAGCCAGGTAGTAGCCTACAATCAAAGATTTGGTTCAGCTGTTTTACCTCTGAGCGGCATATCCCACTTCTGACATGAGTAGGGGCGGGGGTGGCTCAGTCGGTAGCACGCCAGGCTCGTAATCTGTAGTTCCCAGATTCGAGTCCCAGCTGGGTCAGCGTTGAGATTTATCTCCGCAAAATTCCCCGCCTTGCCCACGGTCAGTAGGGGACACCGATGGGCTTGGAAAGGACGCCGTCCGTCGGATGCGACGTTAAGCCGTGGCTCCGTGTGCGGGAGAGCCATACCCTGTGCACGTTAAAGAACACGCTGGATGGCCTTGACGGGAGACTACCATCTGTCTCCCAACAGCTGTTCCAGTGGGTCCCCTCCCCCAACCTTCTCTGAGCCTTCGGGTTCCATGTGACCTGGCCATTTAGCCCATGGTGTGCAAAAAAGTGCCGCTCAGAGGTAAAACAACCCAACCCAACCCAACCCTGAGCGGCACTTTTCTGCACAAAATGGGCTAATTTTCAGTTCAGAAGGACCCCAGGTGCTGACAAATAGTTGGGGGAAGATCACCCACTGGACAGCTGTTAGGAGATATATGGAAGCCTCCCGTCGAGGAAAACTTTATTCTTTAGCGTGTACAGGTTATGTGTGTCTCACCAATACACTGGATACAACGGACGGCGGATTTTTCAAGCCCATTGATGACTCCTTTATCACCGACGCAACGGGAAGGTAAATCTTAATACTGGAACGGTTAGGACTGAGAGCTACAAATTGCAAGCTTGACCCGCTGAGCTACTCTGCTCCCGTGTCAAAGAGGAGTGCGTGCTTTTGTGTTGTATGTGCACATGGGGATGGACGTTTAGCTGACATTAGGGGAGGTAGGAAAAAAAAAACTGAAGAGGGCGATTGATATGGAACCGATCACAACGCTGTTCCAGTAGCTTTTTTAATCATAAATTATTTTAGAGTAATTAAAAGTAAATATAAGTAATTCTATGTCAGGCCATTGCATGTGTATACCAAGACTACGTGGAATACGACAAAACTTACAACCAGAAGGAGAAATGTAGACGTAAACGTGCCGTTGACTCTTGAGGTGAATGCAGACTGTCCAGCATCGTTACAAGGAATCACACGTCTACTGTTGAGCAGATAATGTCGGAATTGAATGAGTCGGAACTATCCGTCGCACCGTGGAAAAAATAGGCCAGAGCAGTCGACGTCCGCATCGTGTCCCCTTGTTGACGAATCACAGTTTCAACTCTATCACGCCGATGGAAGGGTTCGTATGTGGCGTAAACCGCACGAAGCGATGGACCCAGCTTGCCAAGTTGGGGTCATGCAGGTTGGAGGCATGTAACAGTTTGGGGTGCGTTTACATGGGTTGCCTTAAGGCCCCTCGTACCCATCGAGACCTCCGTCACCGGTACAAGGTATGTGAACATCCTCGCTGACCTTCTACACCCGTTTGTAACGATTCTCCTCCCGCACCATGACGCCATCTTTCAAAGGACAACGACACACAGTATACTTTCCGAGTGGTGACCAATTGGCTCCAAGAGCATTGAAATGAGATTTACCACACTCGAATGACCCCCTCGATCACCCAGACATCAGCGCCATTGAGTATTTGTGGGGGTCCAATTAAATATGTCATAAGTGTACCAAGACAAAAAAAAAGCAATTTGCTATTGAGTTGTTTACTTCTGAGAGGCATTTTTTGCACATAATGGGCTAAATAATCAGATCATAAGGATCCCAAGGGCTCGACGTTTGGTAGGAAAAGGGAACTCACCGTAAAGATCTTAGGAAAGAGATGGTTGTCTCCCATATAAGTCATCCACGTCCACAGAATATGCTCTCCGCGTACGGAGCCATGGCTTAAAGTCCCATCCAACTAATCTCTGCCTTTCAAGCCCATCGGTGTCCCCCAACTGACTGAGGACAGAGCAGAGAGCTTTGCGGAGATGAATCTGAACGCTGGCACAGTTGGGACTCGAAAATGGGAACTGCAGAGCATTACAAGCCTGACATTACCAACTTAATCACCCTGGCCCCCACCCAGGTCGGTTAAGAAGTCAAGACGAAGAACATAATACGGATCACAAATGAAGAGAAAAATAATAACAAAAATGCATTTTTATAACTGTTCCACATTTTTCGTGGTGGGTTTCCCTCTTAATTCTATTTTGGAAACAAATAATGAATAGAAAATAAATAGAAGAAAAATGCCCTTTCAAAATATCTCTCATTTTTTTTACACACCTTTTCCAAGGGCAACAATTATTTATTTCTCTGGCCGCTATATGAGAAGTGGCTGAAATGTCCAAAATATTTCTTTCGATTTTAGAATTGCGTCAGTAATTAGAAGACATTATAGTTCAATGGGAATTTAGCCTTCATTTCAGGAGAGGGAGTGATTTCAGAAGATCCGTGAATAGGAAGGGGGAGGGGGCAAATAGAATTTTGAAGTTCATAACTTATGTTTTTTAATGACTGACATTTTTTTACTTACCCTCCCCTTGAAGCCGTCACTTTAATTATTATAAAACTCTTTAGTATTTCGCTGAAGTAAATTCTTTTGTCTCATAACAAGTCTCGATACAGTCAGCAATGTGAAAGAAATCTCATTGGTTTCTTCTTCGCCACACGTGGGTGAAGCCACTGCCGAAAGCGTAGGCAGTTCTCGAAACTAGAAAACTGGCCAGTCTGGGTTGATAACTTGAAAACAACTGAGTGGGAGCTCAGCATTTTCGTCGAGAATAATTACATTTAAATATAGGTTAGCAGCTAATTGTTCTCATCAGTCGATTGCATAGCTGATGAAATAAATTAGAACTGGAATGAACGTGGCTTGTGGCAGTCAGAGCATTTGCATCAAACACAAATTAGAAGAGCGTTTATCGCCATCAGCTATATTAGGTCATATTCTGAACGTGCATTGGATCTCTTCCGTGTTATGCGAGTCTCATTGAAATCTGCCTAACTTTGAAAACTGTTGCTTGGATTGTTTTACCTTTGAGAGTCACTTTTTTGTGTACAGTGAGCTAAAATGGCTAGATCACAAGGATCCTAAATGATCCTCACTAGATCCACTAGAGAGCTGTTAAGATGAAGATGGTGGCCAGGTCATCCAGCGTATCATTAACGTGCACAGACTGTTCATCACGCAGTTGTCCATCAACTTACGACAATAGAACCAAATTCCTAATTCTATTTAGCACAACCATGCAAAGGACGTTTACCTGGAACAGAAAGCAGAATGATTTTCGGTCTACATTCTGTTCTAGTTCAGTCCTTTATGAATATCACAGAACTGCAATCATCACCCATATTAAAAATAGGGATAATAATGGCTGTAGTAAAATAATTAGGAACAACATTTTTATCATAAAAAAAAATCAAAATTTCCGTAAGCCATGTGATAACAGAAACATTCCCAGATCTAAGCATTTCAGTAGTAATTTCATCTACCCCTGGGGATTTATGCAGTTTTAGTTTAGATACAGGCAAAGTTCTTAGAGCCAACATTAAAGCCAGTAATGCATCTATCATCATTACAAACAATGGGGGTATAACTAATCACTCTGTTTAGAACATCACTGAAATGCTCAGCCCATCTAGCCATCACAGAATCCTCACCTTCAGCAGTCTTACTACGTTTACTCCTCAATCTTGTTTTAACTGCCTGTTTCTTCCGACAGAAAATATTAACTCTCTTTTACAATCCCCTGCTTTTGGGCAATTTCGCTGCTTCCTCCGCTTTGGCAGCCAAGCTATCAAGCCAAGATTTCTTAACAGCCTATATTACCTGATCATTTACAGTTCTATATTCTTTGTAATCACGTCTGTTAGAACTAGTAGGGATTGGTTCAAATTGTTCCTGCAATTCTTTCTTTCAGAAATAAGCTCCATAACCTTATCACTCAAAATCTTTTGCCTCCTCTGTTCCTTTTTGCCCAAAATTATGCTATTACTTTCAAGAAAAGGCTGTTTAAACTAATCCTATTTTTTCTCAGTTTCGGTACTAAGCAAGCCACGATTGTCATGATGATTAAGTAGCCTATTATGGTATGATTTGGCCATATCTGGATTTTTCAGAGCTCCAGTACATTTGAGAAATTAAAAAGAAATATTGATGTTAGTACAAAAATGCAAACATATTTACAGGAATTACATAATTATTTGATACATATAAACAAAACGACAAGTTACTCAGATGAAGATAAACATATAACATGAAAAATGGTAAAAAAAATAGTAAATTTAGGGGGAAGAAATAGGAAGTTTAAGACAACAGAGAATAGTATTAAATGAATGAACAGGGGGAAAAAAAGATTGCGGATAATCCAGACAAAGGGCAAAGATGGGGAGTGGGAATAGGGATGAATAGATGTTGGTCAAACGTTTCAATATTTTAATAGGAGTGGAGTAATCTAGTTTTTGAATTTTGTTTTAGAATTTAAAGCAGGGATATCGCTTGGTAGATGATCGCTTTTGTACGATGATAAGTTTTCTTTATATTTAAGTCGTAAGAGAAGTATTATTTTGAAATAAAAAACAGGAAGGTATCTGTATCGCAGATAATGTTATTACTCTTAACAAGTGCTATTTAAATAGTGAAATGCGATTAGTAAGATTTCTGCTACCACATTGATTTGTGAATTAGTTTCCGAATGGGCTTTTTTTAACAGTTAGTCTACTAATTATGATTAACAGCATCATTTAATACTGAAAGATTGCATAATGGTGTTTAGCGACATAAATAGTGTTGTAGAGACAGGTACAACAATTTGTTTAGGATTTATGCAATTTTATTGCCTTTGTTATGAAATCGCTTCGTTTATAGTCCGTTTAGTTCATTTCGAATTCACGCTCGGTTGTCAAATGCAACTAAAAAACTAATAATATGAACTAAAGGTACTAGTTTGAAAGGGTCATCAAGTATAATTTGTATCATAGTTTGCCAGTTCGTTGGTTTACCTTTCGTAATTGACCCACACTTACACTCTAAACCAATGTTTCCCAAAGTGGCCGATACCGCCCCCGGGGGGAGCGCTGGAACGATCCAGGGGTTGGTAGTAGCCTCGGGTGCAATTGGGGGGGGGAAGCATAAAGAAAGAAGGGAAGATAGAAAATTTTGAAAAACCGTTCGTACATGTTTCATCTGTTGTGTAACAGAGTTAAAGTCGTAGTGATTACTTTATTTTCCAAATAAATACATAAAATTATCCTTCTTTATCTTAATTTTCTGTTACTATGTTACTATGGTTGATTTTAATAAATAATTTTATAATTTCAAGCTTCAAGGTGTCTTATTTACAACATCTTTACTATGTTATTTAACGTAGGAAGAAATATAGATACACAAAAGAACGCAAATTTGTCACGGCATCTTTCTATTTGTTCGCTTAAAGAAGGTAGATTTCCAGGGGGACGCTGAGCAATTTTTTTTCTGAAAAGGGGGAGGTAGGAAAATAAGTTTGGAACCTCTGCTCTAAACTTACCACTACCTGAAGTGAACGAAGCTGAGAATGTTTGTTGCCCCATGGCTGACTGAAATTTGGCATGCATTTTTCATGGTATCCTTTTAAACGATTTCAACAGAGCTATTGTTATTCCATTTTTCAAAAAAGGTTGTTGCAGTTTTTATGATAATTACAGTGGGGGTTAATTTATTCTGTTTCTGGTACTGTTCTGTAATAATTTTGTTAAGCAGAATAATGCAATTTGGCTGATGACAACTGCGCGATGAACAGTGTGGCTTCAGAAGTGTTAGAAAATGCATAGATAAAATATTTCAACTTAGACAGGTTGTTGAGAAATATTTAGTTGCAAGAAACTGTGGTTACTGGATTTCAAAAAGGAGTTTTTTTTTTATCGAAAGCTTCACGATTTGGTTGATCGCCATGGTTCTTGGTTAATCCTAAGATCGTGTGGAGAGCCATACCCTGTCGATGTTAAAGAATACGCTGTGTTACCTAGACAGGAAACTTGCAACTGCCTAAGAGCTGTCCTGTGGGTCCCCTTTCCCAACATATTCCTAGCTCTTGGGGGTCTTTGGTATGTCTAGTTGGTAGAGTGCAAGGCTCCTAATCTGTAGTTCCCAGTTTAAGTCCCACCTAGGTCAGCGTTCAGATTTATCTTCGCATAACTTCCCGGCCATGGTCAGTAGGGGACACCGATGGGCTTGTAAAGGCTGCCGTCCGTCGGATGGGACGTTAAGCTGTCGCTTCGTCTGCGGGAGAGCCCATACACTGGGCACGTTAAAGAACACGCTGGATGGTCTTGGCAAGAGGCTTCCATCTGTCTTCCAATAGCTGTTCCTGTGGGTCCTCTCCCATAATATTCTTTGAGCCTTCGGGGTCCTTGTGACCTGGTCATTTTAAGCCCATTGTGTGCAAAAAAATAGTATCCCTCAGAGTAAACAACCCAAAACAAAGGCACGATGCACACCTCTTTATCGGCACTAAGATTTCATAGCATAAATAGCTAATTTGTAATATTCGTTTAGAGTGTTGGTATTTTCAAAATTTTCATCTGCAGAGGGGGCTATAGAGCTATTTGGAGATTTGGTGTACAGTCGCTCAAAAAAGTATCCGAACACTATGGTTGATTACAAAATTAAGAAAAAATATCTGGCAACGATTTTTTTAGAAATTAGTGATCTGGCAATCAAATTTCTTAGTGATTTTTTCTGAATTTTGTAATCAACCATAGTGTTCGGATACTTTTTTGAGCGACTGTACGTGAATCGTAATATTTCATCAACACAAAAGGAATTTTTTGCTTCTCTTTGGAAACAAAAAGTTTAATGTCCATATGGAAATGACAATATCTTGTGCCTTAAACAAAGCTGTTTGTTTCTAAAGGAGCTAAAAATTATCGATTGATTTGATTGCATATTAGTCTGAATAAAGGGCTATACGGTTATTGGATGTCTCAATTGCTAGCATACCAGATTCGTAATCTGCAGTTCCCAGGTTCGAGTCCCAACTATTCCAGAATTCATATTTATGTCGCTTAACCCGCCGCAGAGAGGAAGGGGGGCGACTTTATGTCCCCCCTTTCCTTTCTGCACTCGATCAGAAAGAGGAGAGTTGGGCTTGTAAAGACATCCATTCTTTTTTTTTATTTTTTTTTTACCATTTGGAAAAAAAGTCTCGCTTTGATATAAAAACCACCCACGAACTCATGAAGTAAATATTTGTGTAGCTTAAATAGTGAATTGCAGCTGCAATATTGTGAATTTCAATTTATTCCAATAAATGGCTGCGTGTGATTGCGAATTCGTTAAATATTTAATGAGCTCAGTGCGTGGCATAGATGCTCTCTGCTCGTTATTGCATAATGCTTTAAAGCTGCGTTGTTACACTTTCCCAACATAAAAGGAATTTTCAACATGGAGATCTACGCAACATCTCCTAGGCCGATATACCAAATTTTGACGTCAGAATGAGTAGTCTTATAATCTAGGAAAGGTTTATATACTATCATTGCTGGTTGACTTTTATGTCAATCTTTGTACTAATGCTTATTTATAAATACACCTTATTTTAAAGGAAAATTATTTGTACTAGCATTAAAATATCAGCTGCATCGCGTCATTATGGACGACCGCAACATCCCCGAACGAAATTCCTAAAGTTTACCCTTTAATTAAGAAATCAAAAACTTGGTTAAAATTTTGTCACGTCAGTGGAATCTTTTTGGCTTGCCATTGTGGCACGATCCACTCTCCCCCCCCCCCCACTCTTCTCTGAGATCCGGTCCTGGTATCATATAAAATCTTGAATAACTGCTAGTGAAAGCATTAAGACATTCTTTTTCCCATGAAAAAGAATACAATAACAAACTTTTAACTGTTTTAAACCCCAAAAATATTTTTGTTTCCGGAACTTCGTTTTAATTGGTTCTAGTGGATAGCGCATGAGCGGCCCGACACTTATAATCACCTGGTAAAAGCTTCACAATACAGCCTCACAATCTTTGTTAAGCGAGTGTGAATTGCTTCCGCCTTTCGCTCATATGGTAGAGCAACTAGCACTTAACCAGGAGAGCCCGAGTTCGAGCCCGGGAGTCAGATGGGTGGATTTTTTGGCACCTGCCTAATTACTTCTACTACTTGTTTAACACAATAGCGGAACAAGTTATTCTGCTCGAAAGATCTAAAATAACATTTTAAGAAAATGTTAGCCCCGGAGATATTTTCGTCATGCTACGTGACTGTGATAATTGTTAAGAAATAAGAATAATTATTCTTCTAAATAAGGTATGTTCTAAATAAACATTAATATAAAGATGAGTATAAAAGTGCAAGAGTAAGAAAAATAGACTTATATAAATATATTCTATATTATATCTATGCAGATATCTTGTTTGCTTTAGAAAGTATAAAACAACCCGCATTAAGTGATTTGGAAACGTAAAGTACGGGAAGTATCGTCTTTCGTTTATTCGAAAAGTCGAGCATTGCAACGGCTTCCGGTTTAATGATTTCGAAGTATAAGTACCTGAACGGGGTTCTGAATTAATTTGAGCAATACTTTGATTATTGCTTCCCCTATTGTAAAAAAAATTTCCGCTGAGGACAAAACATTGGGATATTATTTGGGTCAACATTAGGTCTTTAAAAAAATCTGTTTAGATATAGCGGAAGGAAGTAATAGAATACATTTGTTTTGTTGAATATGACTTCGCAAAAACTGAACAAACGTAACAGAGGAAGACTGTCATTGTTAAAAGACAGAACGATCGAAACAAAAGAGTAATTATGGAACAGTATTATTAGCAAGAAAATAATCAATTGAAGAGACGATTTTGCTGCGAATGGTAAGTAAGTGATTTCTAGTAGACGATTATGATATTGTGAAAACTTATTTTTCAAGCGAAAGGTAGCTCATCATGTGCAGTTGTATAAAGGGTAAAAATAAACGTTTGGTAAGTAATAGAGGAGGAAAGGTGACGTTTATTGAAGAGTTGAATGGAAAAGAAAAAGGCGATCCTCAACAGTTAGGGGGTAAAACATTTACGTCAATAGCTGATACATCAGATATAAAGGTAGTGCCATCAGTCTCTCTCAAGGAGAGTAAAGGTGAATATGCCAGTTTTTATTCTGATTCTAATGATTTTGAAAAGCTCCAAAGTCAAATACAACAATTATTCGGCTTCTCAGAGAAAGATTCATCTAGTGACATTGAAACCTATTATAACGCAGAAGACGTAAAGGTAGTGCCATCAGTCTCTCTCAAGGAGAGTAAAGATGAATATGCCAGTTTTTATTCTGATTCTAATGATTTTGAAAAGCTCCAAAGTCAAATACAACAATTATTCGGCTTCTCAGAGAAAGATTCATCTAGTGACATTGAAACCTATTATAACGCAGAAGACGTAAAGGTACTGCCATCAGTCTCTCTCAAGGAGAGTAAAGATGAATATGCCAGTTTTTATTCTGATTCTAATGGTTTTGAAAAGCTCCAAAGTCAAATACAACAATTATTCGGCTTCTCAGAGAAAGATTCATCTAGTGACATTGAAACCTATTGTAACGCAGAAGACGTAAAGGTAGTGCCATCAGTCTCTCTCAAGGAGAGTAAAGATGAATATGCCAGTTTTTATTCTGATTCTAATGATTTTGAAAAGCTCCAAAGTCAAATACAACAATTATTCGGCTTCTCAGAGAAAGATTCATCTAGTGACATTGAAACCTATTATAACGCAGAAGACGTAAAGGTACTGCCATCAGTCTCTCTCAAGGAGAGTAAAGATGAATATGCCAGTTTTTATTCTGATTCTAATGGTTTTGAAAAGCTCCAAAGTCAAATACAACAATTATTCGGCTTCTCAGAGAAAGATTCATCTAGTGACATTGAAACCTATTGTAACGCAGAAGACGTAAAGGTAGTGCCATCAGTCTCTCTCAAGGAGAGTAAAGATGAATATGCCAGTTTTTATTCTGATTCTAATGATTTTGAAAAGCTCCAAAGTCAAATACAACAATTATTCGGCTTCTCAGAGAAAGATTCATCTAGTGACATTGAAACCTATTATAACGCAGAAGACGTAAAGGTACTGCCATCAGTCTCTTTCAAGGAGAGTAAAGATGAATATGCCAGTTTTTATTCTGATTCTGATGATTTTGAAAAGCTCCAAAGTCAAATACAACAATTATTCGGCTTCTCAGAGAAAGATTCATCTAGTGACATTGAAACCTATTATAACGCAGAAGACGTAAAGGTAGTGCCATCAGTCTCTCTCAAGGAGAGTAAAGATGAATATGCCAGTTTTTATTCTGATTCTAATGATTTTGAAAAGCTCCAAAGTCAAATACAACAATTATTCGGCTTCTCAGAGAAAGATTCATCTAGTGACATTGAAACCTATTATAACGCAGAAGACGTAAAGGTACTGCCATCAGTCTCTCTCAAGGAGAGTAAAGATGAATATGCCAGTTTTTATTCTGATTCTAATGGTTTTGAAAAGCTCCAAAGTCAAATACAACAATTATTCGGCTTCTCAGAGAAAGATTCATCTAGTGACATTGAAACCTATTGTAACGCAGAAGACGTAAAGGTAGTGCCATCAGTCTCTCTCAAGGAGAGTAAAGATGAATATGCCAGTTTTTATTCTGATTCTAATGATTTTGAAAAGCTCCAAAGTCAAATACAACAATTATTCGGCTTCTCAGAGAAAGATTCATCTAGTGACATTGAAACCTATTATAACGCAGAAGACGTAAAGGTAGTGCCATCAGTCTCTCTCAAGGAGAGTAAAGATGAATATGCCAGTTTTTATTCTGATTCTAATGATTTTGAAAAGCTCCAAAGTCAAATACAACAATTATTCGGCTTCTCAGAGAAAGATTCATCTAGTGACATTGAAACCTATTATAACGCAGAAGACGTAAAGGTACTGCCATCAGTCTCTCTCAAGGAGAGTAAAGATGAATATGCCAGTTTTTATTCTGATTCTAATGGTTTTGAAAAGCTCCAAAGTCAAATACAACAATTATTCGGCTTCTCAGAGAAAGATTCATCTAGTGACATTGAAACTTATTATAACGCAGAAGACGTAAAGGTACTGCCATCAGTCTCTCTCAAGGAGAGTAAAGATGAATATGCCAGTTTTTATTCTGATTCTAATGATTTTGAAAAGCTCCAAAGTCAAATACAACAATTATTCGGCTTCTCAGAGAAAGATTCATCTAGTGACATTGAAACCTATTATAACGCAGAAGACGTAAAGGTACTGCCATCAGTCTCTCTCAAGGAGAGTAAAGATGAATATGCCAGTTTTTATTCTGATTCTAATGATTTTGAAAAGCTCCAAAGTCAAATACAACAATTATTCGGCTTCTCAGAGAAAGATTCATCTAGTGACATTGAAACCTATTATAATGCAGAAGACGTAAAGGTAGTGCCATCAGTCTCTCTCAAGGAGAGTAAAGATGAATATGCCAGTTTTTATTCTGATTCTAATGATTTTGAAAAGCTCCAAAGTCAAATACAACAATTATTCGGCTTCTCAGAGAAAGATTCATCTAGTGACATTGAAACCTATTGTAACGCAGAAGACGTAAAGGTAGTGCCATCAGTCTCTCTCAAGGAGAGTAAAGATGAATATGCCAGTTTTTATTCTGATTCTAATGATTTTGAAAAGCTCCAAAGTCAAATACAACAATTATTCGGCTTCTCAGAGAAAGATTCATCTAGTGACATTGAAACCTATTATAACGCAGAAGACGTAAAGGTAGTGCCATTAGTCTCTCTCAAGGAGAGTAAAGATGAATATGCCAGTTTTTATTCTGATTCTAATGATTTTGAAAAGCTCCAAAGTCAAATACAACAATTATTCGGCTTCTCAGAGAAAGATTCATCTAGTGACATTGAAACCTATTATAACGCAGAAGACGTAAAGGTAGTGCCATCAGTCTCTCTCAAGGAGAGTAAAGATGAATATGCCAGTTTTTATTCTGATTCTAATGATTTTGAAAAGCTCCAAAGTCAAATACAACAATTATTCGGCTTCTCAGAGAAAGATTCATCTAGTGACATTGAAACCTATTATAACGCAGAAGACGTAAAGGTACTGCCATCAGTCTCTCTCAAGGAGAGTAAAGATGAATATGCCAGTTTTTATTCTGATTCTAATGGTTTTGAAAAGCTCCAAAGTCAAATACAACAATTATTCGGCTTCTCAGAGAAAGATTCATCTAGTGACATTGAAACTTATTATAACGCAGAAGACGTAAAGGTACTGCCATCAGTCTCTCTCAAGGAGAGTAAAGATGAATATGCCAGTTTTTATTCTGATTCTAATGATTTTGAAAAGCTCCAAAGTCAAATACAACAATTATTCGGCTTCTCAGAGAAAGATTCATCTAGTGACATTGAAACCTATTATAACGCAGAAGACGTAAAGGTACTGCCATCAGTCTCTTTCAAGGAGAGTAAAGATGAATATGCCAGTTTTTATTCTGATTCTGATGATTTTGAAAAGCTCCAAAGTCAAATACAACAATTATTCGGCTTCTCAGAGAAAGATTCATCTAGTGACATTGAAACCTATTATAACGCAGAAGACGTAAAGGTAGTGCCATCAGTCTCTCTCAAGGAGAGTAAAGATGAATATGCCAGTTTTTATTCTGATTCTAATGATTTTGAAAAGCTCCAAAGTCAAATACAACAATTATTCGGCTTCTCAGAGAAAGATTCATCTAGTGACATTGAAACCTATTATAACGCAGAAGACGTAAAGGTACTGCCATCAGTCTCTCTCAAGGAGAGTAAAGATGAATATGCCAGTTTTTATTCTGATTCTAATGGTTTTGAAAAGCTCCAAAGTCAAATACAACAATTATTCGGCTTCTCAGAGAAAGATTCATCTAGTGACATTGAAACCTATTGTAACGCAGAAGACGTAAAGGTAGTGCCATCAGTCTCTCTCAAGGAGAGTAAAGATGAATATGCCAGTTTTTATTCTGATTCTAATGATTTTGAAAAGCTCCAAAGTCAAATACAACAATTATTCGGCTTCTCAGAGAAAGATTCATCTAGTGACATTGAAACCTATTATAACGCAGATGACGTAAAGGTAGTGCCATCAGTCTCTCTCAAGGAGAGTAAAGATGAATATGCCAGTTTTTATTCTGATTCTAATGATTTTGAAAAGCTCCAAAGTCAAATACAACAATTATTCGGCTTCTCAGAGAAAGATTCATCTAGTGACATTGAAACCTATTATAACGCAGATGACGTAAAGGTAGTGCCATCAGTCTCTCTCAAGGAGAGTAAAGATGAATATGCCAGTTTTTATTCTGATTCTGATGATTTTGAAAAGCTCCAAAGTCAAATACAACAATTATTCGGCTTCTCAGAGAAAGATTCATCTAGTGACATTGCAACCTATTATAACGCAGAAGACGTAAAGGTAGTGCCATCAGTCTCTCTCAAGGAGAGTAAAGATGAATATGCCAGTTTTTATTCTGATTCTAATGATTTTGAAAAGCTCCAAAGTCAAATACAACAATTATTCGGCTTCTCAGAGAAAGATTCATCTAGTGACATTGAAACCTATTATAACGCAGAAGACGTAAAGGTACTGCCATCAGTCTCTCTCAAGGAGAGTAAAGATGAATATGCCAGTTTTTATTCTGATTCTAATGGTTTTGAAAAGCTCCAAAGTCAAATACAACAATTATTCGGCTTCTCAGAGAAAGATTCATCTAGTGACATTGAAACTTATTATAACGCAGAAGACGTAAAGGTACTGCCATCAGTCTCTCTCAAGGAGAGTAAAGATGAATATGCCAGTTTTTATTCTGATTCTAATGATTTTGAAAAGCTCCAAAGTCAAATACAACAATTATTCGGCTTCTCAGAGAAAGATTCATCTAGTGACATTGAAACCTATTATAACGCAGAAGACGTAAAGGTACTGCCATCAGTCTCTCTCAAGGAGAGTAAAGATGAATATGCCAGTTTTTATTCTGATTCTAATGATTTTGAAAAGCTCCAAAGTCAAATACAACAATTATTCGGCTTCTCAGAGAAAGATTCATCTAGTGACATTGAAACCTATTATAATGCAGAAGACGTAAAGGTAGTGCCATCAGTCTCTCTCAAGGAGAGTAAAGATGAATATGCCAGTTTTTATTCTGATTCTAATGATTTTGAAAAGCTCCAAAGTCAAATACAACAATTATTCGGCTTCTCAGAGAAAGATTCATCTAGTGACATTGAAACCTATTGTAACGCAGAAGACGTAAAGGTAGTGCCATCAGTCTCTCTCAAGGAGAGTAAAGATGAATATGCCAGTTTTTATTCTGATTCTAATGATTTTGAAAAGCTCCAAAGTCAAATACAACAATTATTCGGCTTCTCAGAGAAAGATTCATCTAGTGACATTGAAACCTATTATAACGCAGAAGACGTAAAGGTAGTGCCATTAGTCTCTCTCAAGGAGAGTAAAGATGAATATGCCAGTTTTTATTCTGATTCTAATGATTTTGAAAAGCTCCAAAGTCAAATACAACAATTATTCGGCTTCTCAGAGAAAGATTCATTTAGTGACATTGAAACCTATTATAACGCAGAAGACGTAAAGGTAGTGCCATCAGTCTCTCTCAAGGAGAGTAAAGATGAATATGCCAGTTTTTATTCTGATTCTAATGATTTTGAAAAGCTCCAAAGTCAAATACAACAATTATTCGGCTTCTCAGAGAAAGATTCATCTAGTGACATTGAAACCTATAATAACGCAGAAGACGTAAAGGTACTGCCATTAACATCAAGTGAAGATAAGTTCTTGAATGATACGACTATGTCTGCAGGTGACACTGTTGAGGGTTTCGTTTTGTTGGATCGTAAAGTGTCAGACGCTGTCTTAAATGTTCCTTCTTCACGAATCCAATCAGTAGAAGAACGGCAGAAAAATTCAACTGATGAAGAGAAATCAAGTACTGGAAGAAAGGAAAGGACTGTTGGTACAGAAATGCAAAAACTTCGTAAAGGCAAAAAAGGATTGCTTCATTGGATCCAAAAAAGGATTAGGTCTCTTCTTCGTTGTGGATGCTGCAGCTGCATGTCTGAAGATCGTATTTCGAATACATGAGCTATCCAATTCAAGAAAACGGCCCTTTTAAGGGCCCCTAAATTTGGAAAGGATATACCATTTTCGTGCATAAGTGTTTTGTTCTGTCCATTTCATTTAAACTATGCTAGGAAATTTAGTTTTTACCTGTATTAATTAACCCACTGCATGATATGTTTCAGATTAACACTATTTCTAATTTCTGGTGGGGGTAGCTAAGTCAGTAGTGTGCCAGGCTCATAATCTGCAGTTGTAGTCCCAGATGGGTCAGCGTTGAGAATTACCTCTACAAAACTCCCTGCCGTCGTCAATAGGAGACACCAATGGGCTTCAAAAGACCACGATTCGTCGGATGGGATGATAAGCCATGGCCCCCATGTGTGGGAGAGCCATATCATTCGCTCATTAAAGAACACACTGGATGGCCTTGATCGGAGGCTACCATCTGTTTCCCAACAGCTGTTCCAGTGGGTCCCCTCCCCCAACCTTTTGGGTCCTTGTCAACTGCCATTTAGCCTATTGTGTGCAAAAAAACGAGTCGCTCAGAGGTAAAACTACCAAAATCTTGATAACACTGCTTACTAATTACAATTTAGGTCCCAAATATAGTGAATTAGGAATTGTTCACAATTCATAGGAGTTAAATTTGCGACATCTTACAATGACAAACATAAAATGACAATCGAGGGGATTTTAACCGTTTGTCAACTTTGAAGCCCTATTTCATCACTAAACTGTATCTCTAGATGGCCAGGTAGCTTCCGTTTATATTTTAACACTCTAGAATTGAAAATTTTGCGTTCTTCAGAGTTACTCAGGGTAGTATATTATATCGGATCAGGCAACCCATACCTAATAAAGAACCAATATAATAAAGAAAAAAAATTCTTAAAGTGCCAGAGGAAAGATTTTCAATTTAAAAATGAAAACATACATTTCTAATGATAATGAAACGCAAAAAAATTTTTTAAGGAATAAAGAAAACATTTTTAAAAATGCTTGTTCAAATAAAATTGAAAGAAATGAGTCAGATTCATTATGCTGATGATTTGTTTCATGAACATCAGGTTGCCTAGGTCTGTACTACATTAAAAATAATGACACATAAACTTTGGAAAATTTAATCGGTAACTAATACACTTAGTGCTTGTAATCTGCAATCCCTGGTTCGAATCCCATTTGGGCCAGGGTTAAGATTTATTTCTGCAAAATCATTGCCCTGTCTTTAGTCAGTACGGACAGCAAAGGGCTTCGAAAGACCGCTGTCTGCTGAATGGGATGTTAAGGCGTGGTCCAGTGTATGGAAAAGCCAAACCCTGTGCTCGTGAAAGAACACGCTGGATGGCCTTCACGGGAGGATCTGTATCCTGAGAATTGTCCAGTGTGTCCCTTTCCCATAAGCTTTTCTGAGCGCCTTCAGGGGCTTTGTGACGTGGCCATTACACCCTTATGTGCAAAAAAAAGCCGCTCAGATGTAAAACACCCAACCCATAAAAATGTAAAATTTTGCTTGCTCCCTCTGAATGAAATATAGGATTTTCCTTTCAAATTTGCAATATACAGAAACCTTTTTTTTTTCACAAGTAGAGAAGCGAAGCAAAATAAAGTTATATAAGCATTTCTTAATATATCGATTGTTTCTGACAAAAGGTAATCTGCAGTTCATAGGTTTGAGTCCCACCTAGGCCAGTATTGAGATTTATCTCTGCAAAACCCCACCATGCCCTCGGTCAGTAGAAGTCACCGATGGGCTTGAAAAGACCACCATTTGTTGGATGGGAAGTTAAGCTGTGGTCAGTGTACAGAAGAGCCATACCTTGTGCACGTTAAAGAACACCTGAATGGCCTAGATAGGAGGCTTTCATCTGTCTCCCAACATTCCACCCAACATGTTCTGAGCCCTCCTGGACCTTGCGACCTGCCTATTTAGCCCCTTGTGTGTAAAAAGGACCACTTAGAGGTAAAACATCCCAAGTTTCTAACCAGAGAAATCCTGCAATGTTTTTTCTTTTTGAAGAACACCGCTGGCCATTAAAAGTGCAACACCAGGAAGAATTCCTCAGATTGTCCCGATATATGCAAGATGGATAGCCCATGGGAGAACATGTAAATGAATCAAAGCGCAGCACATACGCACATCATGTGTGACAGTAACGCCCCCTGGAAGTGGTATAAGAGGACATTGCAAAGAGCCGGTGTAAAGCACTGGAATTGTGTTTGCTCGCAGTTCTTGCGCACTAAAGGATCAAGTATGCTCCTTTGAAGAACACAACATCAAAACGACCAGGTCTCCGACTTTAATATCATAAACTATCAATATCCCTCGTATATCAAAAAGGGAGAATTATGGGAAGGCGGATTATCGTACCGAGACATCGGTGCTCGTGTTGGACGGAATGCTGCCACAATGATGAGAATATGGTGTCAGTGGGAGGTGGAGGAACGAGGTGAGCCACCCCCTCCCCTTAAACTTCAATCCCGTCACAGAAATGCTACATTAAATTCCAATATGATCAACGCTTTTTTCCCCCTCGGTTAAAATAAAAATTGGGATTTGTCATTTCGCCTCAACTTTTTTTGCTAGATTATTTTCTGATCATCACATCTGTAAATTCTGTTCCTAAGTGGCAATTCTCTTTTGAACATCTATGGAACTAATTCCACGCGTTTCATTGTGCACTAAATAACAATTGATAAAGAAGGTAAATGTCAAAATATTCTGTTCAACTAACTTCGTGCAATGCTTTCTTTTACGATGTACCTACAGTCCCCTCTTCTGAACTGTTTCATTTTTCAGTTTCTGGTGTTGCTCGTTTTTAAATAATAATTTATCGCTTATTTCAATTCCAATTTAATTCTCTTCTTATTTTCTTAACGCTGAAATCGTTTTTTTTTTTTTTCATCTTTGTTCAGCGATTTTTATGCATTTTTCCAAAGATTCGCTCTTAATGAACCAACAAATAGATATTAAAGCGAAATGATCTGCGAAACGAAATTTCTCCAAAAGGCGTATTAATTGCATGGAAAGTCTTGTTGCCATGACGGGAGTGATTTTCACCACTGTTGAACTATTCATCTCGCTGCTTTCTTGTCAGCATTTCTCAAAGGAAGATCTTCGGTCCAAAATATTCGAAAACAATTGGAAGAAATCACAAAGAATAAGGTGTCGCCTCTGGCGAATGTGTTGTTCCGTTATTATTTTCGTTTTCGAAGAGAATGACTATAAGAGGTGTTTTTGTGGGAAGCGAGATATTTGTTGCACTGGCGTGTGGGTCCGGTGCTTTTAATTCAAAAAGTACCTAACGAATTTCACATGTCACGAAATTTGGCGAGCTGAGTGGTCGCATAAATTGTCAACGAACGTACGATATGTACAACACATTTAACTAAAAAAAAATAAAAAATAATAAATACCCCCTCAAGCAGCTGCTTGCCACATAGGTCTGACAGGAGCCTGTCAGTTTATATGCCACAGTAGAAGGTCTGAGGAGGATGGCAGGACCTCAGCAGAAAAACGACACATACATCCATGCCTTACCCGGAGCTCGAACCCAAAGTCCCTTAGATCAGTAGCCAAGCGAGCTAACCACTCGGCCATGGGACGGCAAAAATTTAATTCCTGTACCGGGATTTGAACCCGGGCCTCCTGGGTGAGAGCCAGGTATCCTAACCACTAGTTTATTGACTAGATTATTTAAAATTTAACAATACAATTAGAAACTCGGCTTTCCACTAAGGCCTTACGCTTAGCAACAATCCACGGCTGGCTACCTCGCCTAGCGGCACACAGAACTTGACCGGAAAACACTGGCCCTGGCTCGAATATCCCCTAAGCCGAATTCTTATCCTGATCGGAGCCTGACCTACGACCTGCAGCACACTTTCGAGCAGAAGGACCCAGGAACAGTCTTTTCTTCGCTACCTGTCTCAGGGTGGTCGCGTGAGTTCCACGTAAAAGGACCAATAGTGGGAAGCATGACGTTCCCGGTGTCTTGAGCACCCCTTATATCCAGTCCGAGGGCCTTTCGACTTCCGATTCCAATATCGACAGAAGATTCCCAAATACAATTGCTACTACTACTACTTCGATTCGGGTGGGAGCAACGGACTCGCATCATCTGACCGTTACAATGACTTTTGTACCCACCAAAAGTAGAAAATCGGAATAATGGACGATACGGAAAATGAATATGCATCCATCCATCGAATTACCGGTTTCGATTGCACATGGTGAAGAAAAGGCAACTAGTTTCGTTTTACACGATGATAAACTCGGTTTTACACGATCTAGAAAATGTAACCAATTTCCTTTTACACGGTGATAAACTCGTATTTTCTTGGCCGTATAAATCCAACTAGTTTCGTTTTACAGGTGGTAGACTCGATATTACTTTCAAAATGCCCTTTTCTACCAAGAATTTTTTTCTAACGAAATTTCATGGAAATCAAAAAAAAAAAAAATTTCCTTTTGAAAAGCAAACGTCGGTAGCCCCACGATTAAGGTTTGACAAACAAAACGCCCCTAGAAATTTCTAAAACGCTTTCTAAAGTGGGGCGTGGCACCCCGTTGGGAACCACAGGTTTAAGACATGCGTGTAAATTAAAAAAAAGTATGTGCTGGAGATACACATTCATAGAGCTGATGAGTTCCGCAAATAACGTTTGTAGAGAAAGGAGGCTTTGTAGCCCCGCTTCAAGATGAATGAATAAAACAGACGAGTTTTTCTTTATCACGGCATCCTAAGGAGTAACCCTCCCTGCCCACGGTCAGTAGGGGACATCGATGGGCTTGGAAAGGCCGCCGTCCATCGGATGGGACGTTAAGTCGTGGCCCCGTGTGTCGGAGAGTCATACCCTGTGCACGTTAAAGAACACGTTGGATGGCCTTGACGGGAGGCTACTATCTGTCTCTCAACAGCTGTTTCAGTGGGTCCCCTACCCCAACCTTCTCTGAGCCTTCGGGGTCCATGTGACCTGGCCATTTAGCCCATGGTGTGCAAAAAAGTGCCGCTCAGAGGTAAAACAACACAACCTAAGGAGTAATGAAGGCCACGCTCTCTCTTACTTATTTGGGCCGAAGCTTACCATATGAAGTCTATTTAAAACGCAATCGTCCTACTAAAGATCAATTTCATTGCGAAAAGACAATATCCGGCACTTCATTTCCGATTTCTATTTGCAAATGAATAGGAGAGAAAAAAAATACAAACACGACCTCTAGAACTTCCGCATCTCTGACACTAGAAACGGTCATTCACGATCCTGTGCAGAATATCCGCTAAACCAATATGAGAATCATCTGAAGGCATTCGCCATTCTTTCCCATTTTCATTGGTGAAAGGCATATAATGGAATATTTTAGAAGTTTTTGAAGCGAAGTCTCGCTTCAACTGAATGACATGCAGCGATTAAAAATATGTCTCTATAGAACACGATTTGAACGGGTTAGCGTTATGAACATTCTGACCTTTTAAAAACCAAACCATTATCAAGAATGGAGGTGGCCTCACAAACCCACTGGGACGCGAGCACAGTGTCATTGTTAACGTTTTTGCTTTGAGACGCAAGAAACTTTAGAAACGTTAATAACGTTAAGCATCTCAACCCGCTTTCTGTGAGGACTTTCCCATAGCTTCCACCTGACTATGACGTACAACAGCAGTGACCTGTGACCAAAGGAATTCCGACGACGTACGATGGTGGCTGAAGCTCTCGGCTGCTTCCGGTGTGTTCGTCATCGATTCGTACCAAATAATTTGCAACTTGCCAGGCTTCAGGTAGCAGTGGATGGCCGCTTCTTTCGAATCAGGCGTCCAACACACACACGCCGCTGATCGGCGGTCACCCGCTGGGGGATGCACGTGCCTCAGTTTCGATCGAAAAAAGGCATTTGCCGCGTTTTGACGTCATCGCCCGAGCCGATTGCGTGAAAGCGGCAAGTTCAGTGAGTCGGGAGAAAAGGAGAAGGAAGGGAGGCAGGCCAGGTGCCACTGGCACGAGCCGGCTGCTGATGGAGGAGGAATCGGGGCAAATGGCTCGAGGCAACACTGCTCGCGAAACATCGGAGCAAATGTCAAACGAAAATATGTCTCGTCGTTGCTGAAAAAAAGGGTAGATTTTTTTTCCTTCTTCGACATTTTGAGGCAAGAATGTGGAAGGTTCGAAGTGTGAAATCTGTAACATGAAGATGGTGAGATAAAGATTTTGCAGTTTACTGGAAATTGCAATCATGGATGCGCTCTTGGGGAGGATTTTTCATAAGATTATGCATTACTGTAAAAACAAACTTATCATATTTTTACGAATTAAAACGGATGACCACTCAACGTGAGTTCAAATAAATATTTTACACTGTTAATTACAAAACAATGCAATTTATTACAAAAGCATGGATGAAATTATTTATACGAACTAAGTCAACTGGCACAAACTCTATAACAATACAAAGATAAAATTAATAAATTTTTTAATAAATAATTTATTGAAGATAAACTTTCAGAAGAATCCATTATCATAATTCTATTCACACCATACAACAAGGCTAATATCATTCAATGAACAATAAAATCATGTTGGTAAATAAATATTCACTCTAATGAGAATATCCTTACCAATTCCTAAACAAACTAAATGACTATACACTAAATGATTTCCTTCAAAGGTTTTAGTCATCAAGTACTCCAAAACTGTCGCTAAGTGTACTGGTTTCTCAGAACCAATTCTTTTCAGACGTTGATCACCACGCACAAGACGACGAATTCTTCTTTTCCTTTACTAGTTTACTAACACGATCCACACTAATAAACTAATCAACCTCCCGCGCATCCACCATATAAAATACTTCTTTTTATAAATACTTATCGTGTATATAGTGAGACTAACTATGTCCCCTTTCACATATCAATAACTCCAACATAACAATTCTCTCTTTCCTATTTTTCATTTCGGTTCTGTATTCCAATTCGTTGGTTACGTAATTCTCACACAGAAGCATACGCGAGCGTTCATGGCACGTTTATTATAAATTCATTGTAGCATGTTCATCTGTCTTAACAATATAACCAACGCTCTGTATCAAAGGGAGAAGTTTTTTTACTTCTGAGCGGCCCTATTTTGCATACAATGGGATAAATGGCCAGGTCACAAAGACCCCGGGGGGGGAGGGGGCTGAGAGAAGGAAACCCACAGGACAGATGCTAGGAGCCAGGTAGTAGCCTACAATCCAAGATTTGGTTCAGCTGTTTTACCTCTGAGCGGCATATCCCACTTCTGACATGAGTAGGGGCGGGGGTGGATCAGTCGGTAGCACGCCAGGCTCGTAATCTGTAGTTCCCAGGTTCGAGTCCCAGCTGGGTCAGCGTTGAGATTTATCTCCGCAAAATTCCCCGCCTTGCCCACGGTCAGTAGGGGACACCGATGGGCTTGGAAAGGACGCCGTCCGTCGGATGCGACGTTAAGCCGTGGCTCCGTGTGCGGGAGAGCCATACCCTGTGCACGTTAAAGAACACGCTGGATGGCCTTGACGGGAGACTACCATCTGTCTCCCAACAGCTGTTCCAGTGGGTCCCCTCCCCCAACCTTCTCTGAGCCTTCGGGGTCCATGTGACCTGGCCATTTAGCCCATGGTGTGCAAAAAAGTGCCGCTCAGAGATAAAACAACCCAACAACCTGAGGAATTTAGTTGACATCAGATTATTAAATTATTATGAGAGAGTTTATTATTATTAATATATATTATATATATATATATATTATTATAATATATATATATTATTATATATATATTATTATATTTATATATTATTATAATTATTATTATTATTAGAGCTGAGAGGAGGAAACCCACAGGACAGATGTTAGGATCCAGGTAGTAGCCTACCATCAAAGGTTTGGTTGAGCTGTTTTACCTCTGAGCGGCACTTTTCTGCACAAAATGGGCTAATTTTCAGTTCAGGAGGACCCCAGGTGCTGAGAGATAGTTGGGGGAAGATCACCCACTGGACAGCTGTTAGGAGATATATGGAAGCCTCCCATCGTGGAAAACTTTATTCTTTAGCGTGTACAGGTTATTTGTGTAGCTCACCAATACATTGGATACAACGGACGGCGGAATTTTCAAGCCCATTGATGACTCCTTTATCACCGACGGCAGCGTGAAGGTAAATCTTAATACTGGAACGGTTAGGACTGAGAGCTACAAATTGCAAGCTTGACCCGCTGAGCCACTCTGCTCCCGTGTCAAAGAGGAGTGCGTGCTTTTGTGTTGTATGTGCACATGGGGATGGACGTTTAGCTGACATTAGGGGAGGTAGGAAGAAAAAAACTGAAGAGGGCGATTGATATGGAACCGATCACAACGCTGTTCCAGTAGCTTTTTTAATCATAAATTATTTTAGAATTACTTCAACTCTTTTCCAATTTTTTAAATTTTCGTGGAGAGAGAGAGAGAGCATGGTATTCTCTTTAGATCCAGTAGCTGATATATTTCATCGTGGTCTCGATTCGGTAAAGTAGCATTACCCTTTATCCCATTCTTCAAACTTGCCTACATACTGTGCTTCTATGGAGAACCAGAATATGCAGGCAAGGATTAGAATATCCTCTCGCCGAATTCTCGAGCTCTGTGAAGCGATTTCTGCACGGAAAAGGAGAGATTTCCACCTCATTAAGTGAATGCGTGTAGAAGCAAAGCAGCATTCAAGCTTTGTTAATCTAATGGGAGAAGATCTCCAAGCACATCAATCAAGCAATCTCATTCAGCGAAGTGTGGAGCAGAACTAAGGCTCGCAGAATCAAGCGCATTCCCGTAGTGCATATACTATATACACCGAAGAGCCAAAACATTATGACTAATGCGTCTTTATGTAAATCGAAGCAACTGCAGGTAAACGACGACGGCGCGTGTGAAGGACATGAAACACTATAACTAACACCTGATACTGAGCTCTGTTAATCAGTGTTATTCGTGGGTAATTGGGTAAGAGTGGTAACAGAACATTGCCCAAAGCATTACACGTGTAGGACCAACATCTTATTAGGCAGGTTGTCATAATGTTTTGGCTCTTCGGTGTATGTGTGAATGTAAAATAAATAAGTAAATAGTGTATTGGACATTTACTTCTTTCATCGACGGCACATTACGTCTGTCGCACAACGATGTCAGGGTGTATCAATCCCCGGATCTGTGGATTCATCTAGAACAGGGGTGACGAACCTATGACACGCGAAGCAATTTTTGTTGGCACGTCACTGAGAAGTAAAAAGAAATCCATGTCCATGGCTAGTGTAGAAACTTGGAAAGAGTAGCTCTAGCAATTCAATACATATTTATGATGGCAAGACGGAGACTATTAGTACTATAATTAGTGGGGCGTGGGTGGCTCAGTCGGTAGCGCGCCAGGCTCGTAATCTGTAGTTCCCAGGTTCGAGTCCCAGCTGGGTCACCGTTGAGATTTATCTCCGCAAAATTCCCCTCCCTGCCTACGGTCAGTAGGGGACACTGATGCGCTTGGAAAGGCCGCCGTCCGTCGGATGGGACGTTAAGCCGTGACTCCGTGTGCGGGAGAATCACACCCTGTGCACGTTAAAGAACACGCTGGATGGCCTTGACGGGAGGCTACCATCTGTCTCCCAACAGCTGTTCCAGTGGGTCCCCTCCCCCAACCTTCTCTGAGCCTTCGGGGTCCATGTGACCTGGCCATTTAGCCCATGGTGTGCAAAAAAGTGCCGCTCAGAGGTAAAACAACCCAACTATAATTAGTGCTTCAATTGTGTCCCATAAGTTATAAAGATCTCGTCAAATAGCTGATTCACACATCGCAAATACATATGTTGTATCATAAAAAAAAACACAACAAATTTATCATCTGTCAGGTATAAGACTATGTTTGAGAGAACTAACCGTCCCATGGCCGAGTGGTTAGCACGCTTGGCTACTGATCTAAGGGATCTGGGTTCAAGCCCGGGTAATTGTCGTTTTTCTGCTGAGGTCCTGCCTTCCTCTCAGACCTTCTACTATGGCATATAAACTGACAGGCTCCTGTCAGACCTCTGTGGCAAGCAGCTGCTTGAGTATTTATTTGAGAGAACTCTTTTCCTCTCTCAGTCAGTGAAAATTCTCTTCATTATGTTCAATTAAGCTTGTGCTTTCAATTAAGCACAAAACTGATTTGTTTTTGCACAAATTAAATTGTTTTGTTTAAAATTAATAACTTCTTTTTTATTTTCCCTTCTATAATGGCGAATGATTTGTTTTGACAGTGATTTGATCAGACACGAAATGATTCACGACTCTCGTGTTCTGCTTGCGGAGAATCGCACGAAGCGGTTTATTGAAGATATTTTTATTTCTGCTACTCACGGGCATGTAGAAATTCTGCGGATGACTCCAGGAACTAATTCACCAGAATATCTTCTGGAGGCGAAAAGCGAATAAGAAAATAACAGAAATGGATACTGCAAGAAATGGGAGGGTGAGTGGGCGAGAGGACTTGGGAAGGAATGTGCATTAAGTATAAATTTAAAATAGATTGAGAGCTTGGAGAAACGAAACACCCGAAGATGGGGCAATCGCTTCAACTTCACTTGGCCATAGAGATCCCAGGGAACTGAAATATTTTCATGTCGAATAAAAAAACAGCTGATGGGAAAAAGACAAATCACGAATGCATTGCTGATTGGAAATCATAACAAAAGACAGGGTTGGGTTGTTTTACCTCTGAGCGGCACTTTTTTGCACACCATGGGCTAAATGGCCAGGTCACATGGACCCCGAAGGCTCAGAGAAGGTTGGGGGAGGGGACCCACTGGAACAGCTGTTGGGAGACAGATGGTAGCCTCCCGTCAAGGCCATCCAGCGTGTTCTTTAACGTGCACAGGGTATGGCTCTCCGGCACACGGGGCCACGGCTTAACGTCCCATCCGACGGACGGCGGCCTTTCCAAGCCCATCGGTGTCCCCTATTGACCGTGGGCAGGGCGGGGAATTTTGCGGAGATAAATCTCAACGCTGAACCAGCTGGGACTCGAACCTGGGAACTACAGATTACGAGCCTGGCGCTCTACCGACTGAGCCACCCCCGCCCCCAAAAGACAGGGAGAAAGGAATCTTATCTACAGTGATAATCCTTTTATAGTAACAAGGCAAGGGAGAAAAAAAAACATCCGTTCGCCTCTCTGATTCGGGTTGGGTTGTTTTACATCTGAGCGGCACTTTTTTGCACACCATGGTCTAAATGGTCAGGTCACATGGACCCCGAAGGCTCAGAGAAGGTTGGGGGAGGGGACCCACTGGAACAGCTGTTGGGAGACAGATGGTAGCCTCCCGTCAAGGCCATCCAGTTTGTTCTTTAAGGTGTACAGGGTGTGGCTCTCCCATACACGGGACCACGGCTTAACGTCCCATCCGATGGACGGCCGTCTTTCCAAGCCCATCGGTGTCCCCTACTGACCGTGGGCAGGGCGGGAAGATAAATGTCAACGCTGACCCAACTGGGACTCGAACCTGGTAACTACAGATTACGAGCCTGGCGCGCTATCGACTGAGCCAACAAGGAGATTCGGAATCTCCTTGTTGTTAGTAGTCTTAAAATTAGTGATCTGGCAACCTTCGTGTATGTACACGAAGGTTGCCAGATCACCAATTTCTAAAACAAAATCGTTGCCAGATATTTTTTCTGAATTCTGTAATCAACCTTAGTGTGCGGATATTTATTTGAGCGACTGTACGTATGTCGGGAATCGGGTAGCCCAAGCTGCCTTGTTATGATGGTAGCAATATTTGTCAGCGACTCTCACAGAGTTATATAAATAATTCAGTAATATTAATAAAAATTAATATAAATAAACATTTTTTGCTGAATATGCATGTGTTTGTAGGGAGATCATTTATTATCTGAAAATTGTCTTAAACTTTAATGCGTAGACTAAATTAAACGGTTTATCTACTGTTCATTAGACCGTGCTTCCATATGAATTACAAACCCGCTACGAACCAGCCTACAAATTCGCAACGTTTAAAATTGACTGGTTTAATATGTCGAGAAAAATCATTTTGAGTCTAATAGCAAATGTTAAACATTTGGTAAGATTGTAACTATCGACTTATGGATCAAGCAAAAAAAGCGTTAAGCCGTGGTCCCGTGTGCGGTATCCCTATCACTCACTGATCCTGGGTGCGGTGGTGACTCAGTCGGTAGTGTGTCAGGCTCGTAATCTGTAGTTCCCACGTTCGAGTCCAAGCTGGGTCAGCGTTGATATTTATCTCCGTAATAATTCCCCGCCCTGCCCATGATCAGTAGGGGACACTGACGGACTTGGAAAGGCCGCCATCCGTCGGATGGGACGTTAAGTCGTGACTCTGTGTGTGGGAGAGTCATATCCTGTGCACGTTAAAGAACACGTTGGATGGCCTTGACGGGAGGCTACCATCTGTCTCCCAACAGCTGTTCCAGTGGGTCCCCTCTCCCAACCTTCTCTGAGCCTTCGGGGTCCTTGTGATCTGGCCATTTAGCCCATAATGTGCAAAAAAAGTACGGTTCAGAGGTGAAACAACCCAACCCAAAGAAAGGTATCTTAGTGATGTTTTATTGATCAGGTTATGAAGATTTTGGGAACGAGACCCACTGGACTGCTATTAGGGGAGAGATAGTAGTTTAACATTACGGTCATCCAGTGTGTCCTTTAACAAGCACACGCTGACTCTCCTGCACACAGAACCAAAGTTTAATGTCTCATCCGATGGACGGTGGTCTTTCCAAGCCCATCGGTGTTCCCTACTGACCGAGGGCAGAGAGTTTTTAGGAGATAAATCTCAACGCTGACCCAGATGGGACTCGGAACTTTAGACTACAAGTCTGGAGTGCTACCCACTGAACCATCCACGCCCCATACATGTACCAATAGGCTGCTTAATGCTGTATTAGTTATTAAATTAGACAAGAGTCCACTAGAACAATGAGGAATATCCTTAAAGTCCGTAAAAGTACAATGAGATGCACTGAAACGAATAAAGTATGCGGTAGCTATGTAGACAACACATTTTAAACAATTCGACACGAAGTGCCGTTTTCCTCGAATACCTTTGTCTCGCATTCACAAAGCGTCCTGATGGACTAATCCACTCCATTACTTATTTATATATAACATATTATGCACTTTATGAGTTTCTTACGGGCGGGGATTGAAAGTCATATATTGTGATAGAATGTACAGACAACTTGTATAATAAATATTTTCTTCTCCTTTTATTCCCGGTTGGTGGACAGGTTTTTCAAGATTGGAAGTGGAAATAATACAACCTGCTGTTGTTATATTTTTACTATATTATACAATAAAATATGTTTCCATGCAAGTTATTTTATCTTGGTGTGGAATACACGTGTATAGTGCAATGCAGAATAAATTGCAATGTTTATCTTTATATATTAATATAATCATAAAAAATTCCCTGAGATCCGTCATGACTCAAGTCCCGTGGCTGATGGATTTGGTGTCGTGACCGGCGGTTCGAATCTTGTCCGACTGTGACAGATGTGATGTCCCCTAGATTCGGATCCTGTCAGACTGCGACAGATGTGATGTCCCTTATTGGGATCTTGATTGACTGAGCCAGAATGTCGTAACCTCTAGTTCGGATCCTGTCCGACTGTGATAGATGTGATGACGCAGTCCACACAGGAGAGAGGGACGATGTAATTGCTTCTTAAATCACTTCGGTGAAAAGAAGAGATTCGCGGGGTTTTAGGCCCGTGCCACTGTATGCCTCAACTTTCTTGCGTTGAATGAAGAACAACAATGGTCCATCAATAACTGCACGAGAGTTATATAGGGACGACACAATTTATTTATATTATGTACAGCTACGTGCTAGGAATGAACTCCACTCCGTGGGCCTTTGCTGCTTCACGCTGTGGTTCCTTCTGAATCCACAAAACTACTATCAAATTCACAGCTCAACTCCTTGAGCCTCTGCTGCTGCAAATATTACTATAATGAGGTGGAGAATTGCACACTCTGCAATTTCTCACTTTACAGACCTCAAACTCGGCGAAAGGATAACCACCTTTGCCTACACTGTGGCTCCTCCTGAACCACAAGATTCTCCAGGAATCTAGATTCCCTTTTGGAATCACACCCTGACTTCAAGGGTTACTTTTTGAGAAAGGCGGCGTCCTTTTGACGCGTGTCACATCGACCTTTTTCGTTCGAAGCTAAGGAACACAGACTGAAGACACAGACTGCAACAAAATATCGTTTTTAAAGGAATCTGGGGTTCCCCGGTAAGCTGATAACTTTTCAATTTGTGTTGGCTCTTCATCCTTCATTTTAACGCTTGTACAAGAACATATCGATTAAATCTGCTAGCCAGATTCACTAACGACTACAAAAGGAATGGCTGAGTTGAAAGTGTAAAATAAAACATAACATAGCCATATGAGGTGTGAGATGATCGTAAAGTAATACATCAAAGTTTCTCCATCATCCAATAGTCAATCATCCAATCATATACGAACTTTCAAAGCATGAACTGAACAGGCTCAGAGGACTCCATTTGCCACTTCCGCTAAGTTTCTGATAAATACAAGTACCACTCATCATCATCATCATCATCATCATCATCATCATCATCATCATCATCATCATCATCATCATCAAGCAGCCATGGGCTACGGAAGTCCAACCAGACCGCGCAGTTTAATTCTCCAAGCATATCTTCCTGAGTTACATCTGCCGCATCCGGCCACCGCACACCAATTCCAACAAGGTCCTGTTTGACATTGTCAGCCCACCGCATCCTAGGTCTCCCCCTCCTTCTGAGGCCTCTAGGCACACTGTTCATAACCCTATTCGGCAATCTATAATTATCGATACGGGCAACATGGCCAAACCAACGGAGTCTCTCTCTGCACAATATGCTGCTTAAAGGAGGTTGCAAACTCCTTTGCCTAACCTCATCATTAGTTACGAAGTTAAACCACCTAATACCCAAGATACTGCGTAAGCATCTAGAATCAAAAGCATCTAGTTTCCTGTTATCTTGTTTACACAGCGTCCAAGTTTCACTACCATAACTAACCCTAGAAAGAACCAAACTATTATAGAGTCTAATTTTAGTCTTTAGGTGTATACGCCTATTTCTCCACAATCTCCATAGATTCTTAAAAGTCCCGGCAGCAATACCTATTCGTCTGTTAATCTCATGCCGCACATCACCAGTATCTGTTACGTAGCTCCCAAGATAATTAAACTGTGACACCTGCTCACGACTGCAACCATTCAGATTAATTGAATCACAACCTCCCTGACCAATTTTCATCACTTTAGTTTTCTCTCTGTTTATAACCAAACCTACTGTACTACCAGTCTCATCAACAGTTCGAATGAAAGAGTTCATCTCATCAACATCATTTGCCAAAAGGGCTAAATCATCAGCATAATCTAAATCAGAAATTTTCGTATCTACAGTCCATTTAAGACCAAAATCTTTCCCTTGAAGTGAATTTCGCATAACATAATCAACAACCAAACTAAAGAGAAAAGGAGACAAAATGCACCCTTGTCGAACACCAGACGTAATACTAAACCAATTGCTACAAGACTTATCAACTCTCACACATGACTCAGTGTTATTATAGAGAGCTTTCATTAAGTTAACTAACTTGTCTGGTATACCATATGATCTCACAATCAACCACAAATTATGACGATCAACAGAGTCGAAAACCTTTTTGAAATCAACAAAGCTGGCAACCAAAGGTTTCTGAAACTCTAAACATTTCTCAAGAATCTGCCTAAGTGAAAATATCTGATCTACACATCCCCTACCACTTCTGAATCCACATTGCTCATCACGCAATTGACTGTCAACCAGATTCTTAATTCTATTAAGCATAATCATGGAAAGAACGTTACCTGGAACAGAGAGTAGGCTGATACCCCTATAGTTATCACAAGAACTGCGATCACCTTTTTTGAAAATAGGGATAATAATAGCTCTGGTAAAATCTTTAGGAACCATGCCTTTATCATAAAAGTTATTCAAAATTTCAGTCATCCAAGTGGTACTGAAACATTCCCAGCTCTAAGCATTTCCGTAGTAATTTCATCCACCCCTGGGGTTTTATGAAGTTTAAGTTTAGAAATAGCCAAACTAACTTCAGATTGTGTTAATAGGGCCAACATTAAAGCCACCAATGCATCTATCATCATTGCAAACAATGGGAGTAGAATTAACCACATTGTTTAGAACATCACTGAAATGCTCAGCCCACCTAGCCATAACAGAATCCTCACCTTCATTTATTAATATAATCATTTATACCTTACCTTGTTTATATAATATTATATATAATTATATACAATCATGTATATATAATCATTTATACCTTACCTTGTTTATCTTTCACTCCCTGTATAACTGTTCGTTTTCTACCACAAAAAACGTTAACTATCTTGTACAGCTCTCTGCTGTTGTGCTGTCTAACTGCTTCCTCGGCTTTGTCAGCAAGGCCATCAAGCCAAAGATTCTTATCAGTAGCTAACTGATCCTTTACACGTTTATTAAGTTCTTTGTAATGCTTTCTATTAGAACTAGTAGGGTACAGATTAAGGACATTCCTGCAGTTCCTTCTTTCTGGAATAAGCTCAAGAGTCTTATCACTTGAATAATTCTGTCTCCTCTGCTCCTTTTTCCCTAAAAGAGTACTGTTAGTTTCCAAAGAAGCCTGTTTAAAATGGCCCCATTCTTCCTCAACTTCAGTATTAAGCAAACCATGACTGTCATGATGACTAAGTAACCTATCATGGTAAGCTTTAGCTGTAACTGGGTCTTTCAGAGCTTCAGTATTAAAGGTAAATTTTTTAACCCTAGCACAACACTTTTTAAGTTTAAGTTGGAAGACACTTTTAACAAGGTAATGGTCAGATCCAATTTCAGCTCCCCTATATGCCCTGGTATTTCTAACAGAACTAACCCATTTGCTGTTAATTAATATATAATCAATCATATTCCTATGCAGCCCATCAGGTGAAACCCATGTGTATTTATGTATGTCGCGGTGTTTGTAATATGTGTTAGTTATTCTGAAACCATTGAGTTTACTTACCTGTAGGAGACGTTGTCCATTGCCATTGCAGCTACCAATACCAAAAGGGCCTATTACTCCTCCCCAAAGGTCAGAGTCGGTACCAACTTTGGCATTGAAGTCACCAAGAACAAGGGTAATATCTCCTTTCTTGACAGAATTCAAAATATCCTGAAGTTGTCCGTAAAACCTATCCTTCTCGTTCTCATCAGAGTCCTGTGTGAGCGCATAACAACAGATGGCATTCAAGACTTTAATTTTTGTTTTATATTTTGCTGTAAGTAATCTTTCATTAATACAGTCATATCCTAGAAGAGCATCACTGGCATGTCTGCTGAGAAGCAAACCTATACCTTGGAGATGCTTTCCATCCTCCCTGCCTGAAAGAAAATTTTTAAGTTATATTTAAGTATTTCACCTTTACTTGTCTATCTGGTTTCTTGCAAGCCTAGAATATCTAGGTTATAGCATTGAATTCCTGCGTGAGGACATCAAGAGAATAATCTCTATGTAATGTCCTCACGTTCCACGTTCCTGCAGAGAGAAAATGATTAGTAGGATTTTTAAAGTAATTAGGTTTATTGAGATTGGTAGGGCCAACAATATCAAACAGCCCCCTGATCGCAGGCATGGGGCAAAGACCTGTTCTTCCTCTGCTAAAGGCTGAAGTCACCGAACCGATGCTGGTAGGAACTTCAGGCACCACCTTTTCAAGTGGACTTTTTCAAGAGCCATATGGCCTGCCTGAGACACATTACTCCAGTTTAGGCTTGAAGGATGCCCAACTAGCAAGTAAGGTTCAGGTACCTGCGATGGCCTCTGATTAGGATTATTCACCAGCTGATATAAGGTATCCCATGCCTCTGTTCACTTAGAGCTGGCAACCCAGAAGCAAACAGAAAACACAGCGGCAGACTCTCCCTCAACAGAGGCCCACCAGTGCAGCAAGTCCATGATCCATAATCAAGCTCAAATCCATAAAGAAGTCTAGTCTAGTAGGTATAAATGGTCAGTACCAGGACCATGTGAAGTTGACCACTCCTCAGCAGGGTTGAAAAAAAAGAAAAAAGTGGCCATAGATGACCAGATCAGTAGGCCATACTGAACTGGCAGCCCTCCCCTTCCGTTCCCTTCCAAAAGAGAATATCTCTTTTGAAAGGTACTAACGGCCTGCACCACGAGAAGGCGGGGTCGGACATTAGGTGCTAGACCTGGCCGGTTCTGTGCATCATCACTAGGGATTGGTACACAGCTCTCCTTCCAGTTTATGCCTAGCTACCATTTACAGACCAAGCACCACTCACAAGTACTAAATTCATCATTCATGATATAAAAGGGAGATCTACTTGTTCAAAGAGTAACACACGCATTGCATTAAGTACACTTTGTAACCTACTTAAATTGCATATTCACACATTCTGTCCCAGATGATCAGCATCATCTCCACAGACTGCCGGCAATGTTGTTTTCCAGCATGCTAAGTGTTATACAGATTAGTGGCAATGTTTGCCTCAATACGTGTTGGCAAAGATGGAGTGTTATACAGTGTGCACCATTACAGGCGAACAGAAATTTTTTCTTCTGAGATTTGCATAACGAAATAAAATTCACTATTTCAAATTTAGCGTGGTAAATTTCTAATACACAAAATTCTTAATCTAATTTGTTTCAAAATGTTAATAATAATTAATAAAAAATTTCATAAATAGAGATGTATTAAAACTTCGTTTTGGGTTGAATAAATAAAAAATAAAAAATAAATACCCCCTCAAGCAGCTGCTTGCCACAGAGGTCTGACAGGAGCCTGCCAGTTTATATGCCATAGTAGATGGTCTGAGAGATGGCAGGACCTCGGCAGAAAAACGACACACACATCCATGCCTTACCCGGGGCTCGAACCCAGGTCCCGTAGAGCAGTACACAAGTGCGCTAACCACTGGGCCACGGGACGGCTAAAATAAATACTCCCTCAAGCAGCTGCTTGCCACAAAGGTCTGACAGGAGCCTGTCAGTTTATATGCCATAGTAGAAGGTCTGAGAGGATGGCAGGACCCTCAGCAGAAAAACGACACATACATCCATGCCTTACCCGGGGCTCGAACCCAGGTCCTTTAGATCAGTAGCCAAGCGTGCTAACCACTCGGCCATGGTGATGAAATATTCGATTCGCATTTTAAAAATTTCTCAATAGCTATCGTAGTGCACTCTAATGGTGGAAAATGATTAAACCTGAAACGAATGTTAAAACGATCTACTTATGGTGGAAATTTGAAATTTTGCTGGTAGAGTGTGTTGGTAAGAGCTTTGCGCTACTTTTTATTTTAAGAGATAAATTCATTTATTTTCGTTTTCTTTTAATCTCAGTAACACGGTATTTAACTACTATTACGCTGTTGAAGTATGCTGATGTCAATGGGTACAGAGAAAAAATTGTCTTAAGCCCGGTGGGATCCGAACCCACGATCTCCTGATAGCAGATGAGGTGCTCTGACTACTGACCAATCTCTCTGTTTTAATATTAATCGCATGCCATAGGTCTATCGCATAGAGCTGTCTTGACCACAGTTGAAGACTCTCCTCAGAGAGCTATTCGGCGCAGGTGCATAAGACCTGCCACACGCCTAGCGAGTTCGTAGATTCCCCCACCCCCCACCCGTTGAAAGACAAATCTTTCTCTCTACCCATTGACGTCAGCTTACTTCAACAGTGTAATAGTGGTTAAATACCTTGTAGTGAAAAATTGTTTTTGCGTTGTATAGGTATTATTATTTGCATTTCTCCAATAATCCATTGGTTAAAATTTTCACTCATTTACACAGTGCTAAAGGGGAAAAAAATCCATAGTTCCTCTAAAGGTAGAATAAATGGGCAAATTCCCAGATTTTAAAACGAATATTGCAAACGGCCTATTTATGATAGAAAATTGAAGTTTGAGTAGTAGAGTGTAGGGTGAAGAGGTTTGCATTGTAAGCAATGATTTGCTCCTTAGATGTGTGGGTAACGCAACTTTTTTTAAATGAGAAATCCTTTTTCTGTTTTATAGGTACTAATACAATATTTCTATTTGCAGTTTTCAAATCATCCACTAATTCCAATTTTTACCATTAGAAGGGGCTAAAGACGGAAAATAAACTCCATTTTCTTCAAAAATAAGCTATGTCCTATTTGTCAGAAGAGATATGTTATTCTTCTAGTTCTAAACTGTAGTTTGCCCAAAGATCTGCCTGGAGCCTGTCAGCATAAGACGCTATAGAGAAGATCCGCGAGGAAGGATCTCCTCGCAAGAAGGCGAGACCTCAGCAGAAGGACCTCACAAAAAAAGAAACTTTCATGCTTTATCCATGGCTCGAACTTAGTACCTTTGATTAGTAGGCAGAGGATATCTTAATGTTATCTGAACTATCATATTTCCACATTGAAATCTTTTGAAAAGGCATCATGCTGTTATCTCAAGTCTCTTAACTATACGAAACTTGTGGTATCTTGCAACTTTTTATGAATATTAGATAGGTTTGCGTCCAGAATTTTTTTTAAGGGAATTCTATCCTATTCGTTTAAGGGAAGGAAGTTCAATTAAGAGTCCGAATGAGTTAGGAAGGGTTCATTCTCAGAGTATTTTAAAAAGAAGAAGTTGGGTTGTTTTACCTCTGAGCGGCACTTTTTTGCACACCATGGGCTAAATGGACAGGTCGCATGGACCCCGAAGGCTCAGAGAAGGTTGGGGGAGGGGACCCACTGGAACAGCTGTTGGGAGACAGATGGTAGACTCCCGTCAAGGCCATCCAGCGTGTTCTTTAACGTGCACAGGGTATGGCTCGCCCGCACACGGGGCCACGGCTTAACGTCCCATCCGACGGACGGCGGCCTTTCCAAACCCATCGGTGGCCTCTACTGACCGTGGGCAGGGCGGGGAATTTTGCGGAGATAAATCTCAACGCTGACCCAGCTGGGACTCGAACCTGGGAACTACAGATTACGAGCCTGGCGCGGTACCGACTGAGCCACCCCCGCCCCAAAGAGAAGAAAAAAAGATATTATTTTTAAGATTTTGAAAGAAAATGTTTTAAACTACTTACAAATCCTGAATACAGAGTCGTTTTTTTCATATAACCAAGAATGTTTTTGATTTAAAAAAAAAGGATTTCTCTACACAAAGGACGGAGATATCCTATATTAAGCTTCTCATGCAAACACTTTTACAAGGACCTGCCCGCCGGTCAGTTCTCTAATCACTAGACCAGGTAGAGATAGCATTATTTCAAAACCTTTTGTAACACGCTCTTAAGACCTTTAGAAAAAAGTAATATTACTTAAAACATATCAAAGTTAAGAAACTATTATGTGAAATAGTGAAAGCAAAAATGTTAGTTGCTATAAAACAACAAATAGTTTTTTGTACGTTCAGAGGAAGGAAATTTAGGAAAATTCTGATCAGCCAGCTCTTTTTAGCACAGGCAAAAGGATATACCAGTGAGGGTTAGGTTGTTTTACCTCTGAGAGGCACTTTTTTGCACACCATGGGCTAAATGGCCAGGTCACACAGAGAAGGTTGGTGGAGGGTATCCACTGGAACAGATTTTGGGAGACAAATGGTAGCCTCCCGTCAAGGTCATCCAGCATGTTCTTCGTGCACAGGATATGGCTCTCCCGCACACGGAGCCACTGCTTGACGGGCCATCCAACGGACGGCGGCCTTCCAAGCCCATTGGTGTTCCCTACTGATCGTGGGCAGGGCGGGGAGTTTTGCCGAAATAAATCTCAATTGTGACCCAACTAGGACTCGAACCTGGGAACTGCAGATTACGAGTCCAACTGTTCTGCCCCACCAACGAGAGTGAGGAGAAACGTCTCTCATGTACATCGAAAAAGTGCATTCAAAGAAATTAACAATGCTACCTTCAGTGGGGAAAGATGTGTTTTGCCCTGAAATTTTTTGCTCGAAGTTTTTCCTGGCTTAGAAAGTAAGAAGCCAAGCCACAAAATTCACTCGCCGATGGCGCATTTCTCCAATCATACTACAAAATGCATATCATTGTGGAATGACGAAATAAAAAAAGTAGAAATGTACGTAATCATTTCACAAAAATCATCAAAAAGATCTCTATTTCATAGGTCCCTCTCTTAAAGGCCTGTGTGAATGCTAAGTGTTATAGAATATTTTGAAGTGTGAGAAATGGAGAAGTATTTTAGGGTTGATAGTGAGAACTTTATCAAACAGGTTAAATTTTACTCTGAAATTTGATCATAGTGAGTCAATAAATCGTCTCTCTGTTCTATATTAGGTATTCCTCTAGAAGTATTCAGCCCCTACATATACGGGGGCGGGGGTGGCTCAGGTCGGTAGCGCGCCAGGCTCGTAATCTATAGTTCCCAGGTTCGAGTCCCAGCTGGGTCAGCGTTGAGATTTATCTCCGCAAAATTTCCCCGCCCTGCCCACGGTCAGTAGGGGACACCGATGGGCTTGAAAAGATCACCGTCCGTCGGATGGGACGTTAAGCCGTGGCCCCGTGTGTGGGAGAGCCATACCCTGTGCACGTTAAGAACACGCTGGATGGAAGAAAACGCTGGATTAAGCCAAAAGAAGAAAGAAAACGCTGGAGCTTCTCTGAGCGTTCGGGGTCTGTGGCCTGGCCATTTAGCCCATGGTGTGCAAAAAAGTGCCGCTCAGAGGTAAAACAATCCAATCCAAACCCCTACATATACACAGTTATTCCATTTACACTAGTATAATTGCACCATATGATTCTTTAGAATGGATGGGCAGCCACTGGAGAATACGCGCTTGCACTGCCATCCCATAAATTCTAACGGTCAGAAGAGGTGACAATCTGAAGGAAATATATCTGATATTTAAGGGGGTGTTCCAAGACCCTCAGCTCCGACTGTTGAGTGGTCCTATTGGCGGAATGGGCAGGCAGTTGTTATAAAGATGAATGATCTCTTGCCTTGCAAGGAGACGTCCAGGCATCCGGAATTTTAATTTTTTGACAGTGGCGTGTTTGGGTGACACAATTCCATATTTGCTGCCAGGTGTGCATTATGATGGATTAATGCCTCTAGCGCGCCAGGCTCGTAATCTGCAGTTCCCAGGTTCGAGTCCCAACGTTGAGATTTATCTCCGCAAAACTCCCCGCCCTTCCCCCGGTCAGTAGGGGACACCGATGGGCTTAGGAAGGCCGCCATCATTCGGATGGGGCGTTAAGCAGTGGCCCATGTGTGGGAGAGCAGTACCCTGTGCTCGTTAAAGAACACGCTGGTTGGCCTTGACAGGAGGCTACCATCTGTCTCCCAACAGCTGTACCAGTGGGCCCCCTCCCCAACCTTCTCTGAACCTTCGGGGTCCTTGTGACACGACCATTTAGCCCATGGTATGCAAAAAAGTGCCGCTCAGAGGTAAAACAACCCAACCCAAAGAGTAACGTCTCATGGTGTGTACAGTTTGTTTTACGAATGCGTTCCTCCTATATTCTGTGATGTTGCAACTCTCCACTCTTTCTGATCGAATGTCAGCTGCTTTAGAAGCCATTTTGCTCTGACATTTCGCAAACGAATGGACGGAACAGGCAAAAATATGAAGCGTTTGCCAATAATTGCAAAAATATGAAATATGGGGAGGAAATTAAAGACAAATTGGAAAAGCTTTTAAGATTCGATTCACTTCACCTCGTTAAAATATAAACAACCTCTACAGTCTATTTAATAAAAGTAAAAAGAAATTTCCTTGCATTATTACCTATTAGTTTCTTTCCCATTTGTCTTATTTTTCAATATACGTATTGTTGCGAATTTTAAAATGGATAGGCACTGAGCGTGAGTATTAATAACTATATTTTCAAACCAATTACAATACAATGCGAATTGTTACAAAAATATGGAAGAAGTGTTTTATAAACAAATTAACTACTATCATACATAAGTCATTAACCTTTTTACAGAGCATACAATATCAGCTCTGTCTGTTCTACTAAAATACTACCTCTTCACTTTATTTTCGTCTAAAGGTATTCAAGTGACATGGTAAACAATCTCTCGCCCTGTGCTAGTTCACTAAACTTTTGTTACCTACAACAGAAAGCAAACACCCGCGCACACAATTATATACTTCTTATTTTCACTTATCGCGAACTGAATCAGACCATCTGAATATATTTTCAGATCTCACAACTTTAACACACTGCACTGCTATCTTTTTCATTCTTCTGAATCGTTCTAAGTTTCAATTCGTTGGCTAAATTGAATCTCACGTAGAAGCACCCACGAGTGTTCAAGTCACGTTAAGTCATGAAGTCACTGTTGCTCGTTCATCTGTCGTAACAATATATTCAATTCATGAAATTTTATTTTATTTTTCCATTTGAAATGTTTTTCACGTTCCTATGCAAAATAGTCGGCAACTAAAAAATTGTTACGTGTGAATACATCAGATGGGATTATTTGTGAAGGATCATGACTCCCTTCCCCTTTTGGGGAAGCGAAAATTTATTAAACTTATGTCGAGAGCATTTTTAATAGATTTTATTTTAAAGACAACTAAAACGGAAGGAAATTTTTTTATGGTGGAACCCTCAATCTTCCTTGCTTACAGTTTAAAAAAACTGAGTTGAATATTTTTGCTATGAATACAAACACGTGACGAGGTCCTCTGAGAGGCTTGCACCAATTTTGCATAGTGCCAAATAATTTGCTGCGTAGCACAAGACAAAGTTGTTATGTCGTAAGAATGCTTCTATGTATGAGGCTAGCTTAAGTTATTGCCTCTATCTATAACTATCTATCCCAGTTACTGTCGAACCTGTCTCCATATTGCCATCTTGTGGAATGACTAAGCACATGCGCTTAAATACGGTTAATGTGTGTAGGAGGGAAATATGAAATGAGTGCAAAAATGACACCAATCCAGAAATTGTTTACGGGAAATTATTAGAGCTTAGATTTAATATTTGTTTATTTATTAATTGTTATTACATTTCGTTACTACTATATTTACCTATATATTTGTTTATTAGGCAGATGTTAAAAGGATACCTATTATTGCGGAATTTCAGTAATAATTATTTGACTGATGTGGAGTCGAAATAAACTACGTTAAATTAACTTATTTAATAGATAAAAATAGATGTTGTTTACATGAAGCATGACATTTTGAGTAATTTACTTAATGAATAAATGACCATTGATATAAAATCACTCTCTGATTGACTAACACTTGAGCATAGATAAAAAATTTTCGTAATACAAAACGCAGACGATTTAACTGGATTACATTCTCTTCGCTTTTCCAGTTAGCCTCTCATTACTGTTACCAGTGGGTTGGGTTTTTTCACCTGTAAGCGGAACATTTTTACACACAATGGGCTAAATGGCCAGGTCACAAGGACTCAGAGAGCTCAGGGGAAGTCGGGGTGGGAGGGGACCCACGGGACAGCTGTTAACCTCCTGTCAGGGTCTCCCAGCGTGTTTTTTAAACATGCACAAGTATGGCTCTCCTGCACACGGGGCAACAACTTAACGTCCTATGCGATGGACGACGTCTTTCGAAGCCCATCGGTGTCCCCTACTGACCATAGGCAGGACGAGGAGTTTTGGGGAGATAAATCTCAACGCTGGCCCAGCTGGGACTGGAAACTGCAGATTATGAGCCTGGCATGCTACCGAATGAGTCACCCCTCCCAGTTATCAGTGGTACTAGGCTTCATTTTAGACAAAATCTAAACAAACTGATTACTTAACTCATACAGCAATTAACTAAATGACTGTTTATCATAAACTACTGCACGAGGCAAAATAAACTTATTTCCAGCGCACACACCCGAATTCAACACTGAATTCAATTTCAATTTAGACTACACTAGCTATTCCATTACAGAATGACGTATTCTTCTCAACACGTGGAGCACCTCGTGATACAATACGCACACGTTATTATGAACAAATGTTACCCACTAACACATGGTTTCAATATATATGTATCTATACATTTATGCAGTTGAGCAAAGTATACATAAATTTGTTTGTCAAGTTATATTTATAACCCAAGAGTATTAGCTCGTTTGGGTTAAAGTAGTGAGCATTAAATTTATTTTCGAAGTAACAGTGAATATATTGGTATATTTAATTTATTGAGTCAAAAACATTAGATTATTTTAAGTCATATCAAAATAGTAAGAAAATGTTCCACATCTATTAATATTTTAAAAACAATCCCTCAGTAGACACTTAAAAGGATAAGCATTTCATTCATTTCTTATATATAAAGGCAATGAATTAAAAATCTTTAGTTCAAGAAAGTAAAAGTGTTTAAATATAATTTCTTTTCTTACGATTGCGATTTCATATCTTAGACCAATAAGTTTATTATTATAATTCTTTTGCAGTCGCCAATGAACCGTTAGAGTAGAAAAAATTTAGCATTTTAAAAATGATAAATGGCTTTCGGGTCAAATTTGAACCAATTTCATGGTTGGTATCCTAAAATTCACTGTTTTATTTTGACTTGCAGCTATTTTTACAGTGTTCTAGTGAACATTGTTCAGTTGCGATCTTGATTCTCATTTGATGCTATTTTTTCTTTCAATGCTACGGTGACTTAAATCTGTATTTGCACGATTTCCTTAAGTTACGATTTGAGTACATGGGGGGGGGGGGTTTGTTCTTGAAGAGTTTCATGAACCGAAACGTATGCTGCCACCTGTTTGACTTTTAAAAACGGGGCGGGGGTGGCTCAGTCGGTAGCGCGCAAGGCTCGTAATCTGTAGTTCCCAGGTTCGAGTCCCAGCTGGGTCAGGGTTGAGATTTATCTCCGAAAAATCCCCCGCCCACGGTCAGTAGGGGACGCCGATGGGCTTGTAAAGACCGCCGTGCGTCGGATGGGACGTTAAGGCGTGGCTCCGTATGCGGGAAAGCCATACCCTGTGCACGTTAAAGAACACGCTGGATGGCCTTGACGGGAGGCTACCATCTGTCTCCCAACAGCTGTTCCAGTGGGCCCCCAACCTTCTCTTAGCCTTTGGGGTCTTTGTGACCTGACCATTTAGCTCATGGTGTGCAAAAAAGTGCCGCTCAGAGGTAAACCAACCTTTTAAAAAACGCACCTCAATATAGCACTTCTGAATTCAGCCTCAGACAAACTTTATCCAATTTTAAGCTCCGCCCTGAAAGGGTTTATCTGAAGAAAACTTTCACAAACGTACATGCTACAAGCTTAGACAATATTTTAAAGCAGTTACACAAGTTACAGGATATGCGTTCACATCTGGAGCTCACCACAACTTATTACAAGTTTTGTAAACGTACATAAATTTCAAATCTGTGAATAACTGCATTTCCTAAAGCCTCATTTCAGCATTTCTAAGGTCTTTTTGAATATTAGACCTGAGTAGTAGATATGTAATTGGATTTGATGAGGATTGCTTTATGATGCAAATAGCTCTTGAAAATATTCTATTAAAGATTCTAAAATTATTTTTGCAAACTCTGGTCATTCTATTGCTTTATAATCGTCCTTGCGGGGGCGGGGGTGGCTCAGTCAGTAGCGCGCCAGGCTCGTAATCTGTAGTTCCCAGGTTCGAGTCCCAGCTGGGTCAGCGTTGAGATTTATCTCCGCAAAAATTCCCCGCCCTGCCCACGGTCAGTAGGGGACACCGATGGGCTTGGAAAGGCCGCAGTCCGTCGGATGGGACGTTAAGCCCTGGCCCCGTGTGCGGGAGAGACATAACCTGTGCACGTTAAAGAACACGTTGGATGGCCTTGACGGGGGGCTACCATCTGTCTCCCAACAGTTGTTCCAGTGGGTTCTCTCCCCCAACCTTCTCTGAGCCTTCGGGGTCCATGTGACCTGGCCATTTAGCCCATGGTGTGCAAAAAAGTGCCGCTCAGAGGTAAAACAACCCAACCCAACTCGTCCTTGCGAGTACTGAAAATGGAAGCGTCGATGAGCACTATGAGCAGCTCTGCTAGCGCTGGACTGCTCGCAAGAAGCTGGTTTCGTATTTCTAGCACACAATATAAAAAAATAAATATTATCAATCTTTATTATTTGAAACATAATTAAGGCCAAAAGTTATGCAGTGTCCTTCTCATAACAAAACACAGTTATGAAAGACCAAGAAATTACCTGAATAAATATTACGTGCACGTTTAACTTTATACATTATGAACATTTTTCTTCAATTATTAGAACTAGCAGTGAAAGCTCAAATTTTTTAAATACTGGAAAAGATTACTGCATTCTAGAGACAGCATAGATCTTAAGTTATGTCAATGAATAACCTGCAAAAGGTAATAAAATGCAGGGTATATAATTGATGCAAATTAAGATTTGTGCCAAATTCTTTACGGAATGGGTAAGAGGTAAAAAAAAAAGCAAAATTTACTCTATATTGGGATAAGCAAAGTATTAAGCAGTATGCCATTAATACTTTTTGGATTTGAAGTTTCGTTTTCCTCTTGGTAGTGTTTATGCTGCTCGGTCGTATTTGAAAGTTACGTTACGATTTAAACAATTTATTCTCATTTTAGTTAGGCTGACAAATAAGCGGTCCTCTAAGACCGTAATCGCTTCTTTTACATACAATGAAGCTAGAATAGAGTTAAATTGTGTGTTACTAACATCCAGCGTTATGGCGATCCTATTTACACAGCACGCGAAGTGAATGGAGGCGTGAGATGGAGGCGTTTTCTCTCCTGACTGAAGTCACTGCTCGCATGCATCGTCCTAGGGATTTCTCTTTTGTCTTTACCCCTTCTGGGATTCGTCGCAAGCTGGCGATGGTCTGCTCAGCATCCCCGGCTCGAGCTTTCCTGCCAAAGCGGCCGGAATCTCGCTCGAGCTCTGATCGAGAGCTTCGTAACCTCGGCAACGGGATGAGTCGGAGCAAAATCCCTGATGCCCGTGCATCCGTGATGTCTGCCGACCTTGAGATCGGTGGTACGTCACATGACTTGCTCGTGGCATCTGATACAGGAGGCAAGTGTGGATTAGCAGAGGAATGGAGATTGCATTTGCTTGCCACGGAGGAACAGATTTCTCTTCGAGTTTTCGCTTATGAAGTATGATTTCTACCAAAAGGATTTAGCAATGTGACACACACTTAAAAGGTCATGACATTCTTCTATTAAAATGAAAATAGATTAAAAAAAACACAATTTACTCAATATTGAGAGAAGCAAAAACGAAGAAATATTCACTGCATCTTTTTCCTTTTGTGTTTTAATGGAGTTATTAATTGGTTGACGTAGGCATATGAATTAACCAATATTTTTATTATGAGTTTCTCTCTCCGTAATTTCGACTATTTGTCGGAGAGATTGCAGATTAACTATAAAAGTTTGAATTTAAGTCTTAATAAATTTGATCTCACTATACGAATCGTCTCTCAGAAACACCAGTGTCGTAGTCTATTAGTGAAAACTTGGAACCCCGTGTCTGTTTAACTTCCTTTCCTACGAATATTTCCCATATTTTGTTGCAGCGTGAAAATGTTTTTCACTCCGATTGCAATAGACAATGTAGAGTTGGACTGAGGTTCAGAAACTGTAACGTTATTGTTATGAAGGGTAAAGGCTTCTCTTGAGAAAGAGAAGTGGTAGGATCAACTTCGAGATATTCTCCAAAGAAATACAGTTCTTCTGAGTGGCGGTTTCAGTGCCAAACTTTCTACTGGCTACGAATTCTTGCTGGAGAGTAAAAACTCATAAAGTTTTTCGGTTTTAAAAAAAGGAAGAAAGTTAAAACTTTCCAAGTTTTAACTGTCTTTTTTTTCTTTTAAAAATTTAACTTCTTTTTCTTCGGATAAAAAAAGTATAAATTTTAAGCAATTTGTCACTATAAATGTGTTCATATTGCAAAGGGAATGATTGCCTAAAGAAAAATGAATAATTTGATATTTAGTAAACAGTCATTTGAAGGATAAAGATTTCTTCAATAACGTTTTTGAGTTTCGCAAGATATTCCACTTGAAAAAATGAGAGATAATATCGTTATGAATTAAATGAATGAAACTGAGCTTGAGTTCAATTAAATAGTATATAACAATGATAATTCTAAACCAATGTAATTTATTACAAAAGTATAAATGAAATCATTTATACAAACTGAATTCAACAGGTGCTTATCGTATATGTGAACAAATTTACAATCTATCGAGAGTAACCTTACCAAATCTTACAAACAACTAAATGCAATTATACACCAAGTGATGAATTTTTCTGTAAGAAAAGTTCATCATATAAGACCAGCTCTGTCTACTCGACTAACATATTACCTCTTCATTTTGATTGCCATGTCTTTGTATGACCTTCACTTCAGCGTAAACAATCCTTTGTCTTTTCTTACTAGTTCTACTAACAAATTCTACATTAATTAACTCTCTTAACCTGCTGCGCACTCACCACATAAAATACTTCTTCTTAGATTTCCGCAAAATATCCCCGCCCTGCCCACGGTCAGTTGGGGACACCGATTGGCTTGGAAAGGCCGCCGTCCATCGGATGGGACGTTAAGCCGTGGCTCCGTGTACGGGAGAGCTATACCCTGTGCACGTTAAAGAACATGCTGGATGGCCTTGACGGGAGGCTACCATCTGTCTCCCAACAGCTGTTCCAGTGGGCCCCCAACCTTCTCTTAGCCTTCGGGGTCCTTGTGGCCTGGCCATTTAGCCCATGGTGTGCAAAAAAGTGCCGCTCAGAGGTAAAACAATCCAATCCAATCTTCTTAGATTATTTTCTCACGTAAAAACTTAGACTAACTACATTTCCTTTTTACACTCCAACTGCTCTTCATAACAAAACCTTTTATTCCTTATTATTTCAATCAAGTCGTTCGATGTCGTTGGTGATGTAATTCTCATGCTGAAGCGTACGCGAGCGTTCATGACGCGTTTATCATAAATTCATTGTAGTAAGTTCATCTGTCGTAACGATATATTAATATTAAATGGAATAATTATTTTAGGACATGAGGGTGTACAGATGATACGAGATTGATTCTGATCTTGAAATAAAAATATATGGTTGAAGCTTAAGAGCAAAATAATTTTAATCCTGAAGCTTTGCGAGAATTCGTAAAATTTATTATTTTCATGCCATTTTATACGGGGCGGGGGTGGCTCAGTCGGTAGCGCGCCAGGCTCGTAATCTGTAGTTCCCAGGTTCGAGTCCCAGCTGGGTCAACGTTGAGATTTATCTCCGCAAAAATTCCCCGCCCTGCCCACGGTCAGTAGGGGGACACCGATGGGCTTGGAAAGGCCGCCGTCCGTCGGATGGGACGTTAAGCCGTGGCCCCGTGTGTGGGAGAGCCATACCCTGTGCACTTTAAAGAACACGCTGGATGGCCTTGACGGGAGGCTACTATCTGTCTCCCAACAGCTGTTCCAGTGGGTCCACTCCCCCAACCTTCTCTGAGCCTTCGGGGTCCATGTGACCTGGCCATTTAGCCCATGGTGTGCAAAAAAGTGCCGCTCAGAGGTAAAACAACCCAACCCATGCCATTTTATAGGTCTGAGTGGCTTGTGTGAAATGGGAGTCGTCACCGATGTCTAATGTGGGGGGAAATATCCACAGAGAGAGAAACGAAATGCTCTGGTATATAACATTTGCCAAAAGGATTAACGAAACCAAAGGCGGATCGGCCATTAGGTCATATGGGGGAAATGACCCACGAAGAATTATCGCTAGAAATAATAACCGAATTTCAAATTTAGTATTCATAATTCGTCACATCTAAATCAACATAGCATCATTTTTATATTCGTTTTGTAATCGTTATTTGCCGTGTTATATAGACAAATACAGCATATAATTTGGTGAATCAGTGCTGTGTCGTCAACTTTAGTTTATACATTACGAATATTTGAATTTTTTCATTAAGGCCACCACCCGGAAGCACTATTATAGCGAGAGCACAAATGCGCATGTGCTGAAATACAATAGCAGTGATCTGTAGGAGGTGGGTCACCATTTTGTAGTGACCTGGCCGTCCCATGGCTGAGTGGTTAGTGCTCCTGGCTACTGATCTAAGGGACCTGGGTTCGAGCCCCGGGTAAGGAATGGATGTTTGTGTTGTCTTCCTGCTGAGGTCCTACCATCCTCACAGACCTTCTACTACGGCGTATTAAACTGACAGGCTCATGTCAGACCTCTGTGGCAAGCAGCTGCTTGAGGGGGATTTATTTATTTATTTGTGACACATGATTGGCTGATTCTACCAGTGCAACCAATGGTCGAAGATCTCGTAGCTTAGCGAAAATCTTCATTTGACTGTACCATGCTCAATATTGCGTAAACTTTCCTGGTAAGATGTGTTTGAACTGGGTTGCCAACTTTTAATTTTGCCAGGGAAGGATATTTATGTATGAGCAATTTAAAAAGGGCATTTGATATGAAACTAAAAAGGGTGTTGAACATTTTGCCTAAAACGGAGTGTTGATAATAAATTTTAACACAGTACTCAATTAATAGCACATTTAACCGACTACGTTAAACACTATTTTTACTTGCAACCCCGAAAGATATCAGGTTTGATCCCAGCCGCTCTCATAATAGTTTTTTTTTCAGTCTTTCTTTAATGATGCAATTTATTACCATATCACTTTTTTACAATTAGTTGTAAAATAAATAAATATATGTAATAAAATATATCTATAATAAATTAATATTTTAAATTAAATATAACCGAAATAGACAACTTCAAGAGATAATTTACGACGAATAATTCAGAATTTAAAATAATAAATATAAATTTATAATCGGAATAAAATCAAAAAAATAGTAAACCTATATATTAGACATATTTTTCACGAATGTTTTTTAAAGTACCAATAGAACAGTGAGCAAAAATGCAAATGCATAGGTAATTATAGCAGAGAGGCTAAATACTGAAGTGGAAAGCTCATGAACACCTTTTCGAGTTTGTTATAAATAATGCGTTTTGAGAATAGCTGAAAGAGAAAAAATAATATATGTATTACGTAATGTTTTTCACTCCTATTCGGTTTAATTCAATTTAAAGCATCTCCCCATTTTTTCCCTACAGCCGAGCCCTGTTGTGCTAGTTAAAGTGCCCAACCAAAAAAATTTAGTCACGAGCCGCGGCTGGAAAATAATTTTTTTATTTTAACGTTTTTAATATTTGTGATGTTCTTGTTCATCAGTTTATTGGTATGATCCGAAATTGGGGTTAATTACTTGCCAATTTGAATATAGCGAGCTTTACTCGATTAATATCATGATTCTCTTTCCGTAAACCAAATCATGTGAGAAAAAGGGGGTTACGTGCATGGACGTAGGCAGAAGGGGGAGGGGAGAAGTCAGGCATCTCCCCCCTGGATTTTAGGCTTAGGCGCCATGATATTATTAGTAAATAAGAACGGCAAAAAATTTCCATATACCTCTGGAAAAAATGCTGGTTTCACTTATGATTATGTTATTGTTTTAACTGTTCTTCAGAGTGGAATAGGGAGAGAGGACTCGGCCGTAGTCTATGAAAGTCTCCCCAATACAAAGGAGAGAAAAAACACGTTTTGTTATTTAGTGATATTAGCTTTTCACACGCTACACGAAGAACAGAAAATAATTCTAAAAACTTATTTAGTATATAGAAGGCCTACTGTTGTATTAAGACAAAATTCAAGGTCTCCAACCTAGACACGTACCTAGGATTTAGTTTCGTGGAAATCCGAGAATTTAGTTTCGGTGTGTGTGTGGGGGGGGGGGGGGGAGTCCTGAGAATAGGAAAGGAGTAGGATTTCCCGATGACTGAAATATTCCATCGAACAAGAAAGGTTAAAATCATATTGATATACTCTAATATTTTATAGTTTTTTTAATCTATTTTTAGTATCGGAGATAAAATATGGAGCTAAAATAAAATTATACAAAGAAAACTGTTGTGGATTTCAAAGCAGGTAGACAAGTTAGAACTTAGGCAGTGGCTTTAGCTTGTCCCGAAGACTCCAAGGGCTCAGAGAGATTTGGGAAGGAGATCTACTGGGCAACTCTAGAAGATATTTAAGAGCCTCCCGTCAGGGCCATCCAGTGTGTTCTTTAGCGTGCACAGTATGTGACTCTCTTGCACACGAAACGAAGATTTAACGTCCCATCTGAGGGACGGTCCTAGCTCATTGGTGTCGCCTTTCTCACCAAAAGCAGTTTGAATTGAGAGGAGATAAATTTCAACTTTGGCGCAATTGGGACTCCAACCTGAGAACCGGAGATTTCGAACCTGGAGCGCTACTGATAGAGCCAATCCCCCGCCCTAAAAAGTGAAATGAAGCTGACACTTAAAAAAAAAATCAAAATTTTTGAAGAATGGAAGACTAATTTTTAAATGACTCTGGGACATATTTTCTACATCCGAGAACGTCACGTGTTCATAAAATTAATGGAATGGACTCCAAAAGGCTCGAAGTACAAGACATCCATACGTGCAAACAAGTAGAGAGCTCTGACGAAACATAGAGTGAGTTCTTTCAATTGTTAAAGTTAAATACTATATAATGGTAGTTTTAACAGTAATAAGACATTTTGTGACAAAAGTTTACCAACTCACAATTAGCAATATGCATTAAAATTCAACAAATAAAACCATCATTCAACTTCTCTTCCGAATCAAAGAGAATTAATTGGTTGTTATTATTTTCAATTCCATCTATTCTTAATCCGCTTTCGGCTTAGGATATTGAAAAAAAAAATTAAGCTGCTTTGTGCTCTTCGTAGAGTCCATTTACGACTCGTGTTTCGAGTGCTTGCCGTGATTAGTTTTTTTCTCTCCATGTCAATTAAACTAATAACAATAAAGATGATGAGAGTGAGACTCTTTCTTAATCATATATTATAGGATTGAAACCACTTCCAAGCTGGCAATACGGAAAAGGTATAAACAACAATGTTACTGTTGAGGTGTTATTTCGTATTGATATATTAGGTCAATAACACAAAATTCTGTCCTTCCTCACATGCCCAATGTCTTCAGTTTTTCTTTTATATTTGGGCTTTCTTTTTGTCACAAGTAAAATTTACGTTTTAGGGTGTGCACAAACAAAGGAAGACGGTTACGAAAAAAAGAAATAAAAGTAAAACTCGGCAAACATGACAAAAGATTCTGGGAATAGATATGAAAAAAAATTTTTGATGACATATTTGTTTCGTTTATTTTGTCTGGAGAAGCGGTTCTTAATCTTTTGCGTCATACGGTTCACCAACTATTTGGTCCAGAAAACTCGGATCGCAGCAATCGTTTAGTCAAAAGAATTTTAGTTCAACCACGACAAAACAAATTCCACTTTTTCTAAACGTTGCATTTTGCGCAGTAATATATTTTAGTATTATACTAATCAGTAACGTAGATTTCAATAATATTATATATTACAATAATTTTAAGAATAAATTTTATTAGTATAATTTTAAAAAATGAAAACATAATTATAATATATCCATCCTTCGATTTACACAGTAGATTGCTTCCGGGAAACTGTATAATTCGAACACGTGCAAATCGAATCCTACAACTTAAGGAAAAAAAGGTGATAAGTTTTGAAAAAACCTTGTTATGAATAAAACGTAAATTGAAAGCTTCATTTATACATATTTGTCTAAAATTTCAGTTCAGCAATTTATTATAAATGATAAGCATTAATGTGTCATTATTTTGTATTTTATTTGTACTAATTCAGATAAGCTTTTATTAATTTATCATACATTTCTTTTTGGTGAAGAAAAATACTCATCGTTAATGTAGTCGTACTATCGAATTTGAAGACGAAATTTGAAAGAAGGATATTTATGAACGGAATATAAATTAGAAATTAAGCATTTGCACCAACACTTAGTGCTTTTTTTTTGGAAAAATTAGTATTGCTTAGTGTTTATTTGGTTAAATTAGTATTTACGAATCAGATAAATTTAGCTTAACTAACAGTATACAAATTTACTAAAAACGAAATAAAACAAGGTTTTCAGTAGTCAAAAAAAATCAAGTCTAGAAGAGTCAGATTATCGCTGACTATTCAAAGCAGATGATTTCATTAAGATGTCGCGAGACAGATTCTATTTCAATGACAAGAATAAATTTTTAAGGAAAGAACATAAATAACATTGTTACAGATGACGTTGTTAATAATATAAGAATTTACTATTTATTTATTCTTGAAAATAAATGCTATCAATTAAAACCGTTTAGTAGATTTTTTTACTTTGGGATGACAGTCTAATAATCTTCTTGACTTATCATTGCTACTTCATAATATGCATTATACAGTATCTATAGACATAAAAAAAAGATTTCAATCCGTACTGTACGAAACCAAGCCTAACACCGTGTAAAGCGAAATGGTTGCATTTTCTTGACCGTTATAAAGCGAAGAGTTGCATATTCATGGCCGTGTAAAACCGAGCCTTTCACCGTGTAAATCGGAACTGATTGCATTGTTTTGGCAGTGCAAAACTTGTCGTGTGAATCAAGTACCGTGTAAATCGAGTGGCAGGTGTAGTTACATAAAACATTTTTTCGAACGACATAAATAAAACAAAAAATAACAAAGAAACTCTTAATTTAAAAACAAAAACATATTTATATCTATAATTTCAAAGAAAATGTCACTTTCTCAGAATGGTTAATAATTATTTTCGAGATTTTAGGTCCTATTCAGATGGCCACAGAGTGAAGACACTTGTCTAGAGCATATGGCTCTCTTCTGACACCATTCATCGTCACAAGTGCCGAGATTTTCTTCTCAATGTCTGCTCAATTTAAAATCTCTGAAGTGTTTTGTTTCTTCGTCGTTTTCACTGCTTCATACATATATTATTTATCATTCAAAAGCGTTTCGTTCAGTGGAAATTCGTGAGTAAAATATTTAGTGGGGCACTTTGACTACCAGTCAGGGCCCGGACGTACGAATAAATATTTGGGAGATGCCTGATATTCAATTGAACCGAATGGGGCTGAAAAGACGTTTCGTAATGCATATATATTTTTTCAGTTACCGTATATTTCCGCAGATAAGACGATAGTTGAATCATAAAAAAAGCCCCCCAAAATCCGGGTCGTCTTATAGGACAAGATACAAAAAAAATAGCTTGAAATTTATATAAATTGAAACCATTATTACTACAACTTATCGAAAAATCTATCATATTATTTAAATACGCTATATGATAATACATTACATTGTAATAGTAAAACAATAAATACTAAAACAAAATAAATATTAAAAGTTATGTTTATTGAGCTACTGGGAAAAAAACGGACAAACCGTAATTATTTACTAGTACAGAGTAGGGTATGTCCACAAAATAGAATAGCCCATACGACGCTTTTGTGAATAGTCAAGGTCATTACCCGAATGCCCGAATCAGTGGGAATGTTTGCGAATAGGACATAATTCCGTATACACTATACAGTATTATTATCCAGATGATGATCGCCGATCGAAACTAAATTCATAGGCCGTTGATAGTTTGGGGTCGTCTTATAGGACAGATATATGCTAAAACTATAGAACTTTGACGAAAATTTATACCTCGTCTTATCTGAAGGTCGTCTTATCTGCGGAAATATACGGTATTTTGAAAACGCATTATTTAACTATATACGCCGTAAAAATAGAAATGGTAGCTAGGATAAACTGGAAGGAGAGCTGTGTACCAATCCCCAACGATGATGCACAGAACCGGCCAGGTCTAGCGCCTAATGTCCGACCCCGCCTTCTCGTGGTGCAAGCCGTTAGGACCTTGCAAAAGAGATATTCTCTTTTGGAAGGGAACGGAAGAGAAAGCTCCAGCTCAGTGTGGACTACTGATCTGGTCTTCTATGGCCACTTTTTCTTTTTTTCAATCCTGCTGAGGAGTGGTAAACTTCATAGGGTCCTGATGCTGACCATTTATACCTATTAGACTGGACTGGTTTATGGATTTGAGTATGGTTATGGATCTCTGACTTGTTGCACTGGTAGGCCTCTGTTGAGGGAGAATCTGCCGCCGTGTTTTCTGTTTGCTTGTGGGTTGCCAGTCCTAAGTGAACAGAGGCACAGGATACCTTATATCAGCTGGTGGATAATCCTGATCAGAGGCCATCACAGGTACCTGAACCGTCACTTAGCTAGTTGGGCATTGGTCTCAAGCAGGCCTATGGATCTTGTAAAGGTCCACTTGAAAAGGTGGTGCCAGCATCGGCAACTTCAGTCTTTAGCGGAGGAGGGACAGGTGTTTGCCCCATGCCTGCGATCAGGGGGCTATTTGATATTGTTGGCCCTGCCTATCTCAATAAACCTAGTTTCTTTAAAAATCCTACTAATCATTTTCTCTTTGCAGGAATGTGGAACGTGAGGACATTACATAGAGATTATTCTCTTGATGTCCTCACGCAGGAATTCAATGCTATAACCTAGATATTCTAGGCTTGCAAGAAACCAGATAGACAAGTAAAGGTGAAATACTTAAATATAACTTAAAAATTTTCTTTCAGGCAGGGAGGATGGAAAGCATCTCCAAGGTATAGGTTTGCTTCTCAGCAGACATGCCAATGATGCTCTTCTAGGATATGACTGTATTAATGAAAGATTACTTACAGCAAAATATAAATAATAAATAAATAATAAATACCCCCCTCAAGCAGCTGCTTGCCACAGAGGTCTGACAGGAGCCTGTCAGTTTATATGCCAGAGTAGAAGGTCTGAGAGGATGGCAGGTCCTCAGCAGAAAAACAACACGAACATCCATGCCTTACCCGGGGCTCGAACCCAGGTCCCGTAGATCAGTAGCCAAGCGCGCTAACATATAAAACAAAAATTAAAGTCTTGAATGCCAACTGTTGTTATGCGCTCACACAGGACTCTGATGAGAACGAGAAGGATAAGTTTTACAGCCAACTTCAGGATATTTTGAATTTTTTTAAGAAAGGAGATATTTCTCTTGTGCTAGCTGACTTCAATGCTAAAGTTGGTACTGACTCTAATCTTTTGGAAGGAATTTTAGGCCCCTTTGGCATTGGTTGTTCGAATGGCAATGGGCAACGTCTCCTACAGGTAAGTAAACTTAATGGTTTGAGAATAACTAACACTTATTACAAACACCGCGACATTCATAAGTACACATGGGGTTTCACCAGATGGGCTGCATAAGAATATGATAGATTATATATTAATTAACAGCAAATCGGCAAGTTCAGTTAGGAATACCAGGTCATACAGGAGAGGCGAAATTGAGTCTGACTGACCATTACCTGGTCATAAGTGTCTTACAATTGAAGCTTAAGAAATGCTGTGCTAAGGTTAAAGTAAGTAAGGTTACCCATAAGAATAATTATAGATTAGCGAATAGGATTATTAACAGTGTGTCTAAAGGCCTCAGAAAGAGGGGGAGTTCCAGGATGCGGGGACAAACAATATCAAATTACCTTCTTAGAATTGTTGTGAAATGACCAGATGCAGCAGATGTAACTCGGTACAGATATGATTGTAGAACTAAATTGCACAGTAGATTAAGATTAAGATAAGATTAAGTTAAGATTAAGAAAATTGCGTCCGTAGATCTTGGCTGCTTGAGGCTGATGATGTTGATGATGACAGCTCTCAGCTGTTGTGCTGTCTAAATGCTTCCTCAGATTTGTCAGCTAAGCCATCAAGTCAAAGATTCTTATCAGTAGCTAATAAATTCTTTACACGTTTATTACGCTCTGTATTTCTTACTATTAGTTTAATTAATTATTAGGAATAGTAGGGTGTTGATTAAGAATATTCCTGCAGTTCTTTCTTTCTGAAATACGCTCAAGTGCCTTATCACTCAAAATAATTTTGCCTCCTCTGTTCCTTTTTACCCAAAAGAGTACTATTAGTTTCAAGGAAAGCCTGTTTAAAATGGTCCCATTCTTCCTCAACTTCAGTAGTAAGTAAACCATGACTGTCTTAATGACTAAATAACCTATGATACACTGAAGTGCTTTTAACAGTGAAAGATCCAGCCAAAGCATAGCATGATAGGCTACTAGTCATTATGACAATCATGGTTTGCTTACTGCTGAAGTTGAGAAAGAATGGGATCAGTTTAAACAGGCTTTTCCTGAAACCAACCTCTTTTGGGTAAAAGGGAATATAGGAAACAAAATTATTTGACTTATAAGGTTATGGAACTTATTTCTGAAAGAAGGAAGTGCAGGATTAATATGAATCAGCACCCTACTACTCCTAACAGAAGGCATTACAACGAGCTTAGTAAACGTTTAAAGGATTACTTAACAGCTGATAAGAATCTTTGGCTCAATAGCTTGGCTGACAAACTGAGGAAGCAGTTAGACAACAGAACATCAGGGGATTGTTTTGTTGTGGTTGATTGTTAGATCATATGGAATAGCTGATAAATCAGTTAGAGTAATGAGAGCTCTCTATAATAACACTGAGTCGTGTGTGAGAATTGGTACATCTTTCAGCGATTGGCTTGGCATTGCTAGTGGAGTTAGACAAAGGAGCATTTTGTCTCTTTTTCTGTTTGTTTACTTATTGATTATATTATGCAAAATTCTTTGCAAGGGAAAGATTTTGGCCTTAAATGATCTAGAAATTTCAAAATTTCTGATTTAGATTATGCAGATGATTTGGCCCTGTTGGCTAATGATGTTGATGAGATGAATTCTTTCATTAGGGCTGTTCATGAGACTGGTATTAGAGTAGGTTTGGTGATAAACAGAGAGAAAACTAAAGTGATGAAAAATTGTTCAGGCATTTGGTGCTTCAGTCGCTTTGAATGGTTGCACCCTTGAGCAAGTGTCTCAGTTTAATTATCTTGGGAGTTATGTAACAGATACTGGTGATGTGCTGCCTGAGATTTACAGGCGAATAGAGATTGCCTCTGGGACATTTAGGAATCTATGGAGAGTGTGGAGAAATAGTCGTGTACACCAAAAATCTAAACTTAGGCTGTATAATAGTTTGGTTCCTTCTAAGGTTAGTTATGGTAGCGAAACATGGACCCTTTGTAAGCAGGCTAACAAGAAACTTGATGCCTTTGATTCTAAATGCTTACGCAGTATCTTGGGCATTAGGTGGTTTGACTTTGTAAGTAATGATGAGGTTAGAAGAATGAGTCATCAATCTCCTTTGAGCAGCATATTGTTCAGAGAGAGACTGTGTTTGTTTGTCCATGTTGCCCGTATGCACAGCTGCAGATTTGCAAACAGGATTATGAACAGTGTGCCAAAGGGTTTCAGAAAAAGGGGGACCTAGAAAGCGATGGGCGGACAATGTCAAACAGGAACTTGCTAGAATTGGCCTAGAGTGGCCAAATGCAGCAGCAGTAGCTGAGAACAGAAACTTCTGGAGAGGAAAATTACACAGTCTAGTTGGACCTCCGTAGTCCATGGCTGCATGAGGATTTTGTATGTATGTATGTATGTATGCAAACCTAAAGCATATCGATGGTGCAATCAGTTATTGAGTTCATATTCACTTCAAAGGAAGATAGGACATTGCTAATCTTGTGGAGGTAAATCGTCGCCCTATATTCCTTTGAAGTGCATAAGAAATCAATGACTGATTGCACCATCGATATGACTTAGGTTTGTTTCTAAATTTTTGGGCACATATAGGAAAATAGGTATTTTTTTATCTAAATTTTTTAATATATTTATATTTTTTTCTCACTGAAAACACCTACCTTTCAGAAACTTTAATTTAACATATTACTCATAAATATCGACCACATTTTTCCTCCCTCTGCTTTTGGAGTCATTATTTAAGGTTCGTTAAGTTCCACCCCCTTGAAAATCCATCCCTTTACTTTTTTTTGAGGGGCGGGGGAATTCGAAATAGTCTACAACGGTCCTCATATGACTTTTCATTTGACATCTACATCGTAATTATAGACGAAAAATTATATTCGAAAGATATAAGCGGAACAATCGTTTCATATTTCCTTTTTTTTTGAGGGGTTAAGAAATGGAATGGAATATTTTTAACTAGTAATAATCCCATGTCACAAGCTTTCATTTGACGCATAGCTTGTTACTTTCGGCCATCGCCTTCCGAAGATATAGTGGAACAATCATTTCATATTGCCACTTTTTAGGGGGGGGGGGGGTTAAGGAAAGGGATGGAAACCTGTAACATTTTCCCGTGTCACAAGTTTCCGTTTGACGAGTAGCTAATTGTTTCAAAGATGTATCGGAACAATCGTTTTCATATATCCCCCTTTTAAGTGGGGAAGAAAGCATTGGGGATCAATTTTGTATAGCTTATGATATTCTCAGCGTCACACGCTTTCCTTTGATGTATAGCTTGTTACTTTCCGTCACTGCATTCCGAAAGTATAGTGAAACAATCGTTTGAATATTTCCCCTTTTTTCGGAAAAAGAAAACATAGCGGGCATTTTTTTTATAGCTTATGATACTCCCCGCGTCATAAGCTTTCATTTGGGACATAAATTATTAAGTTTTCCCATCTTGTTCGAAAGGTATGGTGGAATAACTGTTTTGACAAATACCCAAACTGACAAACCGACAAATGAGTGAAAACCAATAGGAATACAGGTAAAAATTTCGGAAAGGAAAAGAACTCGAAAAGGTGTTCCTGTCCTTTCTAGTTCAATTAAGGATTTTGTTCCTCCAATGTAATAATTATCTATATATTTGTATTTTTGCTCTCCATTCTAGTCATATTTTAAAAACTAGTGAAAATTATGCCTAATATATATAGGTTTTACTGTTATTTTTGACCCCTTTCCGATTATAAATTTATATTTATTACTTTAAACTGAACTACTCGTCGCAAATAATCAGTTGAAAAATTGTCTATTTTATTATTTTTAATTTGCAATATTAATTTATATATATTGGCTACATATACTATTCTTTTTTACAATGGATTGTAAAAAAACTGATATGGCAATAAAAGGTTTTTTAAAAAATTTAATGAAAAAAAAAGCTATATTACAGGGTACGTTTAAAAAGTTCTTGACACGTGTATGTAGATTTCCACTCGTTTCTCCGAAATTAACGAGCTACGACTTACCAGGAAGCTTGTCATTACGTGTTGTTAAAAACAAAGGTCGTATCATAATTTCTCTCTTTGCTGGTGGCGCGTAAAGTTCGGTTTGCAAAATCTGTGCGTTGTTGCTATGCAGCCTACTAAAGACGGGGAAAGATGCGCAAATTCAGCAAAGGACGGTAGAACTTCTAAGACAGAAAGAGGCCGTGAACGAGAAAACCATCGCTGCATTTCGTGAATTCATTAAGGAAAATCCACACACCACCGTTCAGCTAATAAGTTTAGATGTCAGTGTATCGATTGGTAGTGTAGAACCAATTATTTATCAACATTTAAAGTTCCAAAAGATCTGTGTCAAATGGATACACCACAAACAGACAAAACAGCAAAAAGTGCTAGAGTCGACTCGTACAAGGAGATGCTGACAATGTTTGAATTTTTTTATAGCCTATGACAGTGTGGCAGCAAACGGTTAACGGACATTGTCACAGGTGATGGATGAGATGTGATTTCAGTACTATACAACTTCCTGAAAAATCGACAACTATGTTTGGATGATGAATCACGTCCTCAAATCCTCCGACATGACATTCGCTCAAGGAAGAGGATGTTCAAACTTATTTTTCATTGTCAAGTTGTTGATAGCTGGGGAAACCTTACCTGAAAAAATAACTATAAATGACTGATACTACACCAACATTGTTTTGCCCAAAAATGGTTAAGGAAATGAAAGAAATTGCGTCCAACAACAGGCGTGTAAAAGGTTCTTTTACTTCATAAGAATGCCAGTGCTCACAAAACCTGACAAGCTACGGCCTATCTAGAGCAGGGAAAAAACAACAACTATCCCATCCTGCATATTCACCCGATCTTGACCATGCGATTGGGGCGGGGGCGGGGGTGGCTCAGTCGGTAGCGCGCCAGGCTCGTAATTTGTAGTTCCCAGGTTCGAGTCCCAGCTGGGTCAGCGTTGAGATTTATCTCCGCAAAATTCCCCGCCCTGCCCACGGTCAGTAGGGGACACCGATGGGCTTGTAAAGGTCGCCGTCCGTCGGATGGGACGTTAAGCCGTGGCCCCGTGTGCGGGAGAGCCATACCCTGTGCACGTTAAAGAACACGCTGGATGGCCTTGACGGGAGGCTACCATCTGTCTCTCAACAGCTGTTCCAGTGGGTCCCCTCCCCCAACCTTCTCTGAGCCTTCGAAGTCCATGTGACCTGGCCATTTAGCCCATGGTGTGCAAAAAAGTGCCGCTCAGAGGTAAAACAACCCAACACAACCCAATTGACCATGCGATTTCTGTTTCTGTTCAAATATTAAAAAGGAACTTAGTGGAAAGACGTTTTTAAGGGTGCAAGACTTTGCAAAATGCGTTAATTCAGAATTGCAGAGTATTTCCCAACCTGAGTGCCATCAAGTGTTTCAGAATTGGCGTAGACGTCTGCAACTTTGCATAGATGCTGAAGGTGATGACTTTGAAGAACAATAAAAGTTTTGTTGAGGTAAGTGTAATGGGTTTTGTTCTGCAGATGCATGTCAAGAACTTCGTGAACAACCCTTGTAGAGCGGCTGAGACGAACTGAGATCTTTAAATTGCAAGTCCAAAAGATATAATGCAGTTAATCGACTGACTTCCGCATTACTAACGAGATGTTATGATATAGCATTAGCATTTCCTTTTAGACCATATCGTATGTTCAATAAATTGATTTTCAGAGCATGCACATTTGTGTCATCGTTTTAATAGATAAGGCTAAGATTCCAGACGATGGTAGTAATGATTAAAATTTCTATTGGCAATACGAAAGCAGCCGACATAGCTCTAGTAGCAGACGTAGTAGATTCCGTGTGGTGGCGGTAATGTTAAAAATCCGTATTGGCAAAATTGAATTGAAAAGCGTCCGAAAGTTTTGGGCGCGCTACCGTCACTTACTTTGTGAATGAAGTTGTGAATAGTACGGAGGAAAGCTAGGAATGATTGCTTTCCTCCGTACCGTAAGTATATGTTGTATCATTTCAATGGACATAATTTTGGCGCCAAACTTTTGGTGGGATTTAATTCCGACTGGAGTGGTGAAAAGTAGTGCACAAACTTATCGATATGTAAGGTATTATAATCCAGCATGTCTTTGGTGGATTACAATACCTTACATACATTATTAATATAATGGATGGTAGCCGTCCCATGGCCGAGTGGTTAGCGCGCTTGGCTACTGGTTCGAGGGGGACTTTCTACCTGTGTTCGAGCCCCGGGCATGGAGGTATGTGTCGTTTTTCTGCTGAGGTCCTGCCATCTTCATAGATCTTCTACTATGGCATATAAACTGACAGGCTCCTGTCAGACCTCTGTGGCAAGCAGCTGCTTGAGGGGGTATTTGTTTTTTTTTTTTAACTGTAATTAATATGTTTAGCCCCAAACTTTTGGTGTGGGTAACTAACTAATATTGTTCACCAAATTTGTTAAAAGTCACTAAAACGGAGGAAAAAAGAACGGCGTTTCGGTTCATCCCGACCTGATCTAGTTCCCCTCCCCTCTTTCATTCGGATCACTTGCGCTCCCCCTCTTAAAGCAGTATTGTTCAATTTCGAATTGGAACGTGTTTTTTTTTTTGTTCTAGATGGCTTAGGAACTAAATTGGAAAAACAACGTTCTGAACATTTGGGTTGGGTTGTTTTACCTGTGAGCGGCACTTTTTTGCACACCATGGGCTAAATGGCCAGGTCACATGGACCCCGAAGGCTCAGAGAAGGTTGGGGGAGGGGACCCACTGGAACAGCTGTTGGGAGACAGATGGTAGCCTCCCGTCAAGACCATCCAGCGTGTTCTTTAACGTGCACAGGCTATGGCTCTCCCGAACACGGGGCCACGGCTTAACGTCCCATCCGACGGACGGCGGCCTTTCCAAGCCCATCGGTATCCCCTACTGACCGTGGGCAGGGCAAGAAATTTTGCGGAGAAAAATCTCAACGCTGACCCAGCTGGGACTCGAACGTGGGAATTACAGATTACGAGCCTGGCGCGCTACCGACTGAGCCACCCCCGCCCCACGTTCTGAGCATAAACTATTCAAAGAAAAATTTTGTGTTCTCTTTGAATTAACTGAATTAAGTCCAACAGAAGGAAAATGCGTTTCCTATCTCCATAGACGTCCTAATGAAGAATTCTATCTACAAGCAACAAGATTGGCAAGATATCCGCCCAGCTACAAGAGTACTCCGGTTTCTTGGAGTCAGAGGACATCTGAGACGAGTAATAAAACGGGCGGCAAGGGGAAAGAAGGCGTTGTATAAACCGCCAGGCTCAGCATTCCGCGGAAAGTGGGTCTATGGGTGCAATAACCCACTGGTCCTCGGTGTAGAGAGAAAATAAAGAGGATCTGAGTAAATAACCACGGGATTAATAAATATTTCCATTTAAATGCATTTATTGACACATACTTCTATGACGAGAACAACAGGTACAAGGATCTCACTGGTTCAACAGTCTGAAAGGTCTAGGGCAGCATGGCCAATGCTAAGTTAGACGATAATCGTTTGATGACTACGATAAGGGGAATCAGAGAAGGGAAAATGTCCGTACAGTCGCTCAAAAAATATCCGAACACTACGGTTGATTACAGAATTCAGAAAAAATATCTGGCAACGATTATTTTAGAAATTAGTGATCTGGCAGCCTTCGTGTCACGTGATTACAGAATTCAGAAAAAATATCTGGAGCGTGTACAGCAACTGTACACGCTCCAGTTACCGTTCACAGCAAACTGGAGCGTGTGCAGTTACTGCACACGCTCCAGTTTGCTGTGAACGGTAACTGCACACGCTCAATATTTCCGTGAGTGATATTTGATACGATCTAGTATCAAAATAATATGACCACCTACAGTCGCTCAAAAAAGTATCCAAACACTATGGTTGATTACAGAATTCAGAAAAAATATCTGGAGCGTGTACAGCAATTGTACACGCTCCAGTACTCTTCACAACAAACTGGAGCGTGTGCAGTTACTGCACACGCTCCAGTTTGCTGTGAACGGTAACTGCACACGCTCAATATTTCCGTGAGTGAGCCCACACGATCTAGTATCAAAATAATATGACCACATACAGTCGCTCAAAAAATAACCGAACACTATGGTTGATTACAGAATTCAGAAAAAATATCTGGCAACGGTATTTTTAGAAATTAGTGATCTGGCAACTTTCCTGTACGCGAAGGTTGCCAGATCACTAATTTCTAAAAAAAATCGTTGCCAGATATTTTTTTTAATTTTGCAATCAACCATAGTGTTCGGATATTTCTTTGAGCGACTGTACCTCGTTTCTCAGCACGAGGGTGGCGTCGAACTCTCGTCCGTCTTCTGCCATTCCACTCCATTTGTCTGGAGAACTAGTTGCTCATCATTGATATCGTCTCTTTCTTTCACTCTGTGACTCTCACTGGCATCTCGTGAGTTCAGGGGCGGGGGTGGCTTAGTCGGTAGCGCGCCAGGCTCGTAATCTGTAGTTCCCAGGTTCGAGTCCCAGCTGGGTCAGCGTTGAGATTTATCTCCGCAAAATTCCCCGCCCTGCCCACCGTCAGTAGGGGACACCGATGGGCTTGGAAAGGCCGCCGTCCGTCGGATGGGACGTTAAGCCGTGCTCCGTGTGCGGGACAGACATACCCTGTTCACGTTAAAGAACACGCTGGATGGCCTTGACGGGGGGGCTACCATCTGTCTCCCAACAACTGTTCCAGTGGGTCCCCTCCCCCAACCTTCTGTGAGCCTTCGGGGTCCATGTGACCTGGCAATTTAGCCCATGGTGTGCAAAAAAGTGCCGCTCAGTGGTAAAACAACCCAACCCAACAACGTGAGTTCAGCAGGCTCGGGATCAACGACGTCCACTTATCCTGGCCGTGGTATGGAAGTCAGGAGTACTGCAGCTCGTCCAAGCTGCGGAGACAAAAGTCTCTACATCCTTCATGCATCAGAGTCTGTTACCCAAGAGAAGGAGGACACGCTTTTTCTTTCGGGCTGCTAACCAAGGCCGGAGACGAAAGTTGGGCCATCTGGGAAAGCCTGGGTCATATGGATTGGTCAGTGCCAGTATCGTGGATGCTGGACAACAGTATCTGGCCGGGGATATCTTTTGCTTTCCTCTCTACTCAAGTTTTTAAAAATTGTGCTTTACTAACTGAATACTGTCTATGTTAAATATCTGAAATTACATTCTACTCCATTCTTTTTGGCAAAAATTCAACTTTCTAATTATGCTTCTAGCTATTGACGTAGATGAATTAACCGGTCAACTAGGGATTTTCAAAATTAGCGATACTCTTTTTTCGAATATAGTAATCATGTTTATATCATACCATAATACAAATAAGGATGCCGAAAATGAAATGAAAAAGGGACACTTATTATTGAAAATACATGTAAAAAATCTTTTGTATTAATAAATAATAACTGAATTAAGAAATTTTTAAAATACCTATCTTCCTATAGGGCCCTAAAAGTAGAAAATAAACTTAAAACATATCGATGGTGCAGTCAGTCACTGAGTTCGTTTCAAAGAGAGATCGGAGGTCGGCAATCTTGTTATGTAGGTAAATCGTCGCCCTATCTTCCTTTGAAGCGAATACGAACTCAGTGACTGATTGTACCTCGATATGTTTTAAGTTTATTTTCTACTATTTAGAGACCTATATATTTTAGGACCTTTTAAATTATTTTAATTTATTTATTTTTTTATTAAAAACACCTACTTTTAAAAGCTTTCCTTTGAGATATGACTCATAAACATCGACCACATTTTTCCTCGCTTTTGAAGTCGTGTTTGAGGAAGCCGATAATGTTGAAGAAGTCACAAGCTTTAATTTGAGATAAAGTCTAACCCAGCAAAAATCCGCCCCCCCCCCTCTTTTATCAGGGTGGGTGAATAGTAGAGGGTAAAATTCGAAATAGTTTACGACGATCATTATATGAGTTTTCATTTCACACCTAACTCGTAACTTTACCCCTCGCATTCGGAAGATAGAGTAGAATGACTTTCATATTTTCCCTTTTTTAGAGGGGAAGAAAGCATGGGGGGGGGGGGGTATTTTTTTTTATAGCTTATGACACTCCCTGTGTCATAAGCCTTCATTTGAATCATAGCTTGTTACTTTCCGCACTCGCGTTCAAGAGATATAGGGAACAATTGTTTTTATATTTTCCCCCTCCCTTTTTTTAAATGGGAAGAAAGCATGGAGGTAAGTTGGATTGGGTTGTTTTACCTCTGAGCGGCACTTTTTTGCACACCATGGGCTAAATGGCCAGGTCACATGGACCCCGAAGGCTCAGAGAAGGTTGGGGGAGGGGACCCACTGGAACAGCTGTTGGGAGACAGATGGTAGCCTCCCGTCAAGGCCATCCAGCGTGTTCTTTAACGTGCACAGGGTATGTCTCTCCCACACACGGGGCCACGGCTTAACGTCCCATCCGACGGACGGCGGCCTTTCCAAGCCCATCGGTGTCCCCTACTGACCGTGGGCAGGCGGGGAATTTTGCGGAGATATATCTCAACACTGACCCAGATGGGACTCGAACCTGGAAACTATAGATTACGAGCCTGGCGCGCTACCGACTGAGCCACCCCCGCCCCCGCCCCCACATGGAGGTATATTTTTCCTAGCCTATGACGCTCCCCGCATCAGAAGCTTTCATATAACGTACAGCTGGTTGCTTTCGGCATTCGCGTTCTGGTGATATAGCGGAAGAATAGTTTTCATATTTCCCATTTTAGGGGGGAAGAAAGAATGGGGTGTTTTTCATAGCCTATGACTAGGCTACAAATTTTTCACGGGAAAAATGGTAAAATTCGCGGAGCAATCGCGCTGACAAATGTGAAAATTCGCGGGAGGTTCGAGGGGGAAAATACAGATATTCATGCACCTTTTACGTTTGCAAATCATAAAAGTTATACATCAATGATAGTTGGATCCATAATACTCCTTATAAATAACAAAAATTAAATGTTAAATGATTAGCTTTATATGGGATTAACTCGAACCATGTATATCGATCAGTAACGACGAATTCTGATACAGTATGTTATATATAGATAAATTGTTCTGCTTTATACTCCGGAAACATGATAAGTTACAGAACTTTAGAAATCTTGCAGAACACTGCTATATTCAGAAAAATATCGCTCTGCATCAACATTGGGGCGGGGGTGGCTCAGTCGGTAGCGCGCCAGGCTCGTAATCTGTAGTTCCCAGGTTCGAGTCCCAGCTTGGTCAGCGTGAAGATTTATCTCCGCAAAATTCCCGCCTACGGTCAGTAGGGGACACCGATGGGCTTGGAAAGGCCGCCGTCCGTCGGATGGGACGTTAAGCCGTGGCCCCGTGTGTGGGAGAGCCATACCCTGTGCACGTTAAAGAACACGCTGGATGGCCTTGACGGGAGGCTACCATCTGTCTCCCAACTGCTGTTCCAGTGGGTCCCGTCCCCCAACCTTCTCTGAGACTTCGGGGTCCATGTGACCTGGCCATTTAGCCCATGGTGTGCAAAAAAGTGCCGCTCAGAGGTAAAACAACCCAACCCATTTCCTACTCGAAAAACTCCTTGTAATCTTCTGCATGATCACAGTGATAGATTACAGTTTGGAACCAACTGTTTCACCTTGCTCAAACGAGAACTAGTGGTTTGCTGCCACTTTTTTTCTTAAAGAAATACCTTAAAACGAACCTTACGTATAGAATAAGAGATAAATCAGTGTTTAATTGTGATGATTATAGCATTAAGAGTTTTGAAATCTTGTTGCAATATGCTAGCAAGATTTTGAAGATAAGCATTACACGTGACATGAACAACATTTAAAACAATATTAATATTTTTATTCATGCTTTGAACATGTACGAAGCGTTGTCTGTAACAAAAGCTATGACATCAGAATACGATAATTCATAGTTATTTACATCGAATAATTGCTTCACTGACAGGGATCAGCAGTACGTTGAGGAAATGTGGACTTCGAACACTTAATTCTACATTTCACCAACTATGTCGTTTAGTGAAAGTAATTACAGGATATTTGAAGGCGATTACGGTCTAAAAATTAAATGTAGCGAGAAGTTTAGAATAGAGTTATATAGAAACTGTAGTTACTCAAGAATAAGTAATTAATAAGCACTTTAGTTGGTTTTAATAACTTGGTGTCTTTAAAATTTCTCAAATCATGATAAATTAGAGAATTTTAGAAAAAAAAACTCCATTAAAATTTGTCGCGGAATTGCAAATAAATAGGCAATTCGAGGAAACTTAAGAATAAAGGTTGAAATTTGCGGGAATTTAATAAAAACTTTGAAATTTACAGAAACTGTCGCGGAAATTGCTCCGCGAAAAATTTACAGCTCTACCTATGACCCTCCTCTCGTCACAAGCTTTCATTTGACGCATAACTGATTACTTTCGGTACATGCGTTCTGGAGATATAACGGAAGAAAAGTTTCATATTTCCCCTTTTTAGGGGGGGAAAAAGCACAGGGTGTCACTTTTTTTATAGCCTATGACACTTCACACGTCACAAGCTTTCATTTGACATATAAATCATTAAGTTTCTCTATCGCATTCGAAAGATATCGAGGAACAACTATTTCGATTTCGAAACAACTATCTCAATGCCAAAGCGAAAAGCAAAAGGAAGATAGGTAAAATTGAATGATATGCTTCCAAGAAAAAAAAACATAACGAAATGTAATCTTGATACATTTTAAGGAAAAAAAAGCAACATTAATATTTGATACACCTGTATTATTCAACATAAATAAATGTTTTGACAATTTTATCGTAGGGCGGAGGGGAGTAACCACCCCTCTTACCCCTACTACTAAAAGGATTCTTGAGCTTACAACTTAAAAAAAAACATGTCAGTTCAAGAATACATAAAAGCAGGGCCAGATGTAGAGGAGGATACCCTTTACGAAGCCCACCCTTTACGAATGCTAGTAAGGATAATGGAAGCAAAAAAATGATTGACCTTGTGCATACATATTTCACGCATTTTTCAAGAAATTTTATAAAAGTCTTTGAAACGGAAGAAAAATACCCCCCTTCCCCAATTGCTCTTTTTCCCAAAAATGCCTTATTGTATTTAAAATATTTGTTGTATTTAAAATGCTATATTGCAATCTCTGCAATATTTTTCATTAATTTTTTTAATTTTTTCCCCTTTTGCCTCGCCCCAATCGCTCGATTGCGTCACTCGGTTCGCAATTTTTTTTACCCTTATTTTTTTTTCGATCCGTGTCTGCGTAAAACGATATGTAAGGATCAGATCAATCAAGCATGTACCTAGGATTTAGTTACGGGGGGAAATTTTTTGGGGTTCAAAAATTCGGTTTCGAGGAAAAAAGGTTAAAATAATATTCTATATGTAATGAGATTTTATAAATAAAAAAAATACCCCCTCAAGCAGCTGTTTCCCACAAAGGTTTGACAGGAGCCTGCCAGTTTAATATGCCGTAGTAGAAGGTCTGTGAGGATGGCAGCACTTCAGCAGAAAAACAACACAGACATCCATGCCTTACCAGGGGTTCCTCAAACCAAGGTCCCTTTGCAGATTCTTCACAAATATGATTGTACCACTTATTAACTGTTATAAAAAGCCTTAATTTTATGCTTTGAGTGTTTATAGTAGTAATTACAGAGGAAATATCTCTTTGTATGAGTAATAATAAGATGCTAAGTTTCTCTGAAGAATTATTTTTATACTAATAAAGATTTGTGTTGGTTGACTTTAGTTTATATAAATGATTTTATTCATACTTTTGTAATAAATTACATTATTTTAGAACTCTTTTTACTCTTTTTGAACTCATGCTCAGTTTTCATCCGTTTAATTCATAACAATTGGCATCAGGAGCGGGGGTAATTTATTGAATGACTTTCACTCGAAGTATGGGTGAGTTAGTAAAACTGATAACTGACATAAACGGGGCGGGGGTGGCTCAGTCGGTAGCGCACCAGGCTCGTAATCTGTACTTCCCAGGTTCGAGTCCCAGCTGGATCAGCGTTGAGATTTATCTCCGCAAAATTCCCCGTCCTGCCCACGATCAGTAGGGGACACCGATGGGCTTGGAAAGGCCGCCGTCCGTCGGATGGGACGTTAAGCCGTGGCCCCTTGTGCGGGAGAGCCATACCCTGTGCACGTTAAAGAACACGCTGGATGGCCTTGACGGGAGGCTACCGTCTGTCTCCCAACAGCTGTTCCAGTGGGTCCCCTCCCCCAACCTTCTCTGAGCCTTCGGGGTCCATGTGACCTGGCCATTTAGCCCATGGTGTGCAAAAAAGTGCCGCTCAGAGGTAAAACAACCCAACCCAACTGACATAAACAACAAATATTGACACGAACAGTAAAATTGGTGACATGAGAGATGAAATAGCCCCTCAAAATAATGAATTGAGGGCTGAAGTGGATTCCAAAATTAGTAAAATTACTGATCAGAGTAAAAAAAATCAATGTAAAGACATCAAGACCGAACTCAACAGACAATGTGATAGTGTAAAGGTTGAAACTGACAGTGTAAATAATGATATTGATGGGGTAAAGTGTAGTGTAAATGAAATCATTTGTGATTTTAACACAAAACTTTATAGTGTTAAGAGAAGTTATAAGCATCAAATTGAAAGTGTAAAAACTGATTCTGAACGTCAGTTTCAGATTTTAAGAAATGAAATGTTACCTTCTTCTGTGATATTGGTAATTTTAGTGACAATAGTGTTTTTATACATATTGCTAGAAACACAACTAACACATACACTAGCGGAAATTGGAAAAAGAACACTCAGAAGGAATTCCTTTAGGAACGTCATATTATAATTTGTTAATAGTTAAGGGCAGCAGAAACCGTGATCCAAGATTGAAAGATATTGGGTGAAATAATGGCGTCACTGAGGACGACAACATGCAAATGTACGCAGCGTGTATTTAAGAACTAGGGCGTGAAGAAATAAGTTATACGTCTTATGTCGTGTTGTTCAGTGCTCTTTGAAGAACCTAACATGCCTGGATGATGCAGGCGCACAGCATTTGCTCAGTTAGCAGAGTTTGAGCGACGTCATATAATGGGTCAGCGGAAAGCAAGTTGGTCTTTTCATCAAATTGCACACCTTGTTGGACGAGAGGTATTGACAGTGGAACGATGGTGGCGTCATGGTCAGAAGAGCATTCGCACCCTCACAGATGTGGTTCCAGGCATCACAGAGTTATGGACGCACGAGAGGATCGGCGTATTAGGAGGGCGGCGATGGCATCACAAAGGTGTCTACAAGGTGATCTACCAAGGGTGTCTACAAGAATGATACGTAATCGTCTTTTGGAAGCAGGACTACGAATATGCTGCAGCTGGCATGGTTACCACTGTTACCCCGTCACTGTCGAGCACGTTTGCAGTGGTGTCTAGAACGAGTTCATTGGAGGGAAGAATGGCGGTCTGTGGTCTTCAGTGATGAAAGCCGATTCTGCTTATGAGCGTCTGATGGTCGTTTACGCATCTGAAGGCAACAAGGTTAGCGGCTTCTTCCATCGTGCATTTGCCAGCGACACACATGGCCCACGCTGGGCGTCATGGTGTGTGGAGCAATTAGCAAACACTCTTGTACATGTATGGTGTTTGTACAGAGTACAATGAATAGCAATACGTACGTCAGCGACATTGTACAGCCAGTCATCCTGCCATATTTGAGTGTAATCCCAAATGTGATATTCCAGCGGGATAACGTCCGCCCACACTCTACTTGGGCAACTCAACATACTCTTCAGGCAGTGCACCAACTCCCTTGGTCAGCACGCTCTCTGGACTTGTCTCCAATCGAGCATGCCTGGGACTGGATAGGAAAAAGACTTCCGCGGACCGCAGCAGGCAACGACCATCGCTGAATTACCTGTCCAAGTTGGAAGTGCATGAAATGGTATCCCCCCGCGTGATATCCAGCATTTGTACGACCGATTGCATGCCAGATTGGAAGCTTCTATTGCTGCTCGAGGAGGTTTAACATCTTATTAAAATGTGCCTTCTGTAAAATACTCGTTAAAAGGTAAAAAAAAAAACATTGAATCACTTCACACCTGTGATCACTGTCCTTTGCCAACAAGTTATTTCTACTAAATAAATCTCATAGATTACGCTTCAATTGTTAATGGTGTTCTTTTTTCAATTTCCACCAGTGTATGACGATCAGTCATCTTGGCCTCTATTTAAAACACAATTTGAAGTCATCGCTAGAGCTAATGAGTCGAATGAGTTTTAGAAGGCCAGTTTTCTTGCAGCTTCCTTAAGAAATTCTGCTGCCGAAGTTTTACAGTCTGTTCCGGAAGAGAAACGACTTGATTATCAAAGTTTGGTATCTGCATTAGAATTCAGATTTGGTGATAGTTATTAAAAACAATATTATATGACTCAATTTAAACATCGTATGCAGAAGAAACTGTGGAAAAGAATAGTGAAATGCAAGAACTACCCAAAGCCATTCTATCCGTTTTGAAAGAGATACAAGGTTCCTCTTTAAAACATTTCATTAGACCTTCTGTGACAAGACTGGATACGTTCGTGCCAACTGCAATAAGAAACGAATGAGGAGTCCAAGTCCATTTACTAGACCAGTGGTTCTCAACCTTTTTATGCTTCACGCATCCTCTGGAAATGTGTATGTAACAGGCATACCCCTTGTATAGATAGATAAAACTATAGTTATAGTATAACAATGGAAATAAAATAAAATATATATATACATATATAAATAACATATATCTAGCAACTTTTTAGCTCTAACAGCATACCCCAAAAACTTTTACCATATACTCCCAAGGGGTACGCGTACCCCACGTTGAGAACCCCTATACTAGACCGTAGGGTCAGGGAAACAGAAATTAGTCAGTCTTGAGGGAGAAAGGCTGTCTGTGATTGGTTAGCCCAGGGGAAATTGCGCATGTTCAGCACTGCATGGTGGAGATAACGGGTTGGTAACTGATGGAACCATGAATGAAGTGCCTTGATGTATGATAGTAGACACTGGTGCAAATGTAACTTTACTCAGAACAGATATAATAAAGAAGATAATACCTCACCCAAACTGGAATGCTAGACAGTCTAATATAACCCTACAAACAGCCACTGGAGATCGTGCTAAAGTCCATGGAAAGATGGAACTCAACATTAGAGATGGTAGCTGTCTTGTACGCCATCCTGTTAACATCGCTGACATATATGATGAATGCATATTAGGCCTTGAAACATGGATTCAGTATTAGACCCAGTGACACCCTACTCATCTATAAGACAGAAGAGATCCCTCTGCTTAGCCAAACATCTGATCAAGTGTTTCTGTGTGAATTAGTATTAGTGATGGAAGACACAGAAATCCAAACACAAAGTGAAGTTATAGTCCATGGACATTGGGCATGGACTATAACTTCACTTTGTGTGAAGGCCTGGTTCTGGGGGCCTTCTGATTGGCAGTCACTGATGCCTCTGGTATAAGAACTTTGGCTCATGGTATCCTAGCAGAAAGGACTTTAGTCAAAGTAGATAAAGCACAGATTCCTCTTAGAGTTCATCACTCTACACCAGGCATGTCAAACACGCGGCCCGCCGGGAACTGTTCTGCGGCCCGCCAAGATTGATAACCAATACGTTTATTTAACTTTTGACAACACTGGATTCTTTAATTAAAATTATCAGTACGTACACAGTACATGAATTAAATAAACGTATTTCAGAAAACATTTCCATTTATATATAAGGGAAACTATTGCGCATAAATGTATATGTCGGAGCCCGATCATAGAATTGCTCATATCATAAAATGCCCGATCATTTCATGATAGGCATTTCATGATATGAGCAATTCTACGATCGACACATGTCTCGAGGTCATTCAAATGTACGTACTTTGCGCATGACAATGAGTCACGAAATGCCAGTAGAGTCGGAAGCTATTCGTTAGCAGTCAGTGAACGAATACTGCGTTCTAGTCTAGTTTGCACATAACAATTTTCATCTGTTTTTTTTTTGTTTTGGGCCTGCGATTTAATATATAATACTTAATATGGCCGTTGGTGGTTAACGAGTTTAACATGCCTGCTCTAAATTGTAACAAATCCAATAGATTATTGGAAAAGGGTGACGAATTAGCAATATGTGAACCTGTTACATGGGTAAAGTGTAAACACAATAGAAGTTATTGACTCAAACCACCACCACACTGACATCCCCTATCATCTTACTGACTTGTGGAGAGAAACAAAGAAGATATTAACTGAAAATCAATCAAACTGCTAAGGCCGAGAATCTACTTAAAGAGTTTTCTGACATTTTTTCTGTTACATCAAGTGATTATGGCCGTACTAACCTGACAGAACAATAAGATCAATACTGGTGATTCTCTTCCAATACATCTACCAGCAAGAAGGTTTCCACTAATAACGGGAGAAGACAGAATGATCACATGACTAGTGATGATAACGAACAACTCATAAGGGACATGGAAACTGAAGACATTATAGAACCATCATCGAGTCCCTAGACATCACCAGTGGTTCTTGTCAAGAAAAAGAATGGATCTATCCGATTTTGTGTGGATTGCCGCAGATTGAATGATATAACAAAGGAAGACTGCTTTCCTTTACCCAGGATTGATGGTACACTTGACACTCCATCTGAATCAGAATGGTTCTCAACATTAGACTTAAAGAGCGGCTATTGGCAAGTTGGTATACATCTTGAAGACCGTGAGAAAACAGCTTTCACTACAGGAAATACTTTGGTAGTTTAAAGTGATGCCATTTGGACTTTGCAACACACCTGGAACGTTTGAACGACTAATGGAGTCAGTGCTCAAAGGTTTGTGTCGGGAGGTCTGCCTAGTTTGCTTGGACAATATCATCGTTCTTGGAAAGACTTTTGAGAAAATTTGAGAAATCTTCGTCAAATGTTTGAAAAATTTATAGCAACCAAGCTAAAATTGGGACCGACGAAGTGTACACTGTTCCAGCAAGAAGTTCATTTCCTTGGTCATCTCATTACTACATCAGGGATTAAGACTGATCCTAGTAAGATAGAAGCTGTAAATGTCTGGCTTCCACCACAAGATGTTCACCAACTTCGTAATTCTATTGGACTTTGCACACATTATAGAAGATTTGCCAAGGGTTTCTCCAATATCGCAAGGCCATTACCTCGTCTGACAGAGGAAGGCCAGAGGTTCATGTGGATCACCGAATGTGAGGTGGCCTTCCAACAGTTGAAGCAAGCTCTTTCCACGGCACCAGTGTTAGCATATCCACAAAATGGAAAACTGTTCGTAATAGATACTGACACAAGTAACACAGGAGTTGGTGCTGTTCTTTCACAGCAATAAGACGGAAAAGAAAAGGTTATTGCATACTTTAGCAAAACTTTATCCAAACCAGAACGGAATTATTGCGTCATACGTAAAGAACTGTCAGCAATACTAAAAGCAATAGAACATTTTCATCATTACCTCTAAGGACAGAAATTTCTTATTCGTACCGATCATGCTGCACTTAGCTGGCTACTAAACTTTAAAAACCCTTAAGGACAAATTGCTAGGTGGATACAGCAGTTGCAAGATTACAATTTCTCCATTGAGCATCGAAGTGGCAAGTTACATAGGAATGCAGATGCCCTTTCTGGACGTCCATGTATTGATAACGGTAAGCATTGTTACAGTGCAGAGTTGAAATATGGTACTAAAGATATAATGCCCATAAGACAAATAACATCGACACAAGGAAACAGTGATACTACTCCTAACATCTGGAATCCAATAGAAATTAGAAATGCCCAACTAGACGATGATGATCGTCTAGTTGTAACTGCCAATAATAAATTGTAAGGCCAATAATAAATTTGATTGAAAAATCTGAAAATTGCAAATCTCGAAGTATAGCCCAACTACCAAAAGATATTGGACACAGTGGGACTCCTTAGAAGTGAAAGACAATGTAGAGAAGATGGGAGAATCCCACTGGACGACTGATCAGTTGTCAGATAATCCTTCCTCGCTACCGAGTGGAACTACTGATGAAAGATGTGAATGATAGTGCCATTGGAGGACACTTCGGTGTTAATAAGACATTAACGAAAGCCAGGGAACAATTTCATTGACTAAAAGATAAGGCAGATATTGAGTATAATGTTGGTGCCCCTTTTGTGAGAATAGCCATTGACGCAATGGGTCCGTTTCCTAGGATTGATGAAGGAAATCGCTTTTTATTAGTAGTAATGACACTCCAGCTATCGGCACCGAGGTAGCGAGTTCAATTCACTACGTCGTAAGCAAATTTAAACCGTCCCGTGGCCGAGTGGTTAGCGCGCTTAGCTATTGATCTAAGGGACCTGGGTTCGAGCCCCGGGTAAGGCATGGATGTATGTGTCGTTTTTCTGCTGAGGTCCTGCCATCCTCTCAGACCTTCTACTATGGCATATAAACTGACAGACTCCTGTCAGACCTCTGTGGCAAGCAGCTGCTTGAGGGGGTATTTATTATTTATTTATTATTAATGGATTATTTCACGAAGTGGCCTGAGGTATATCCCAACAAGACCAAGAAGCAACAACAGTTCCAGAGATGATAGTAAATAACTTGATTAGTATGTATGGAGTGGAGTACCTTTGCAACTCCACTCAGACCAACGATGGAATTTTGAATCCAATGTGTTTAAAGGCATCTACCAACTATTAGGCATTCAGAAAACCAGAACAACTCTCCTTCATCCTCAGGACCTCTGGTTGAGAGATTTAATAGGACAATTGCACAACATCTAGCATTGTGTGTCGACGACCATTAACGTGATTGGGATTGCCATATATCACTCTTTTTGTTGGCATACAGAACAGCAGTGCACGAGACAACTGGATAGACACCTTCCATGATGCTCTTTGGAAGAGAATTACGTGTTCCCTGTGACCTTTCACATGGTCGACCTGAAGCAATGTTTGTTTCCACTCCACAATACATAGAAGAATTACAACAATGACTATAAGAAATCCACCACTCCGTCAGACATAACATCAACTTGGCAAGCGAGAGAACCAAAACGAGGTACGACAGTAAAAAAAAATGGAACTATTTTCAAGCAATAAGATCTTGTCTGGATGTACAATCCATACAGAAAGAAGAGACTTTCTCCAAAACTTCAGAAACCTTGGGAAGGTCCATATACGGTAGTTAACAGGATTAACGATGTGGTGTATCGCATTCCTCGACGTCCAACTACAAAGGGCAAGGTGGTTCATGTGGATCGTTTGGCCCCGCTTCATCAAAGAATTGAAGAAGCTTCGGAATACAGAATTGTTCGAGACGAACAAGACCTAAGGAGGGGGCAGTGTTACGACAGATGAACGTACTACAATAAATTGTGATATGAGTGATCGTCTTGATGCTCGCGTGAATTGCAGCGTGAGAATTACGTCAAACTACTTCGAAGGAACTTAAAAAATAAAGAATAAATTGTGGTAATTAAAGTGGAATTAGAGTATGGAAGAAAATGTAGTTTGCTTTAGTCTGTGAGGTACAGTATAAAGAAGAACGTTTTCCTTTGGTATGTTCGCGGGAAGATAAACAAGTTTCTTAGTGTTGATCCTGTTATGTTAGTGGAGTGGCAAGAAAAATAAGGATGATTAGAACACTTAAAGATGTGGTTGAGGATGTTTTATGTTAGTCGAACAAATAGAGCTGATCTCAACTTTTCTGTAGGAAGACTTCGTCGTTTGATGTATAGTTATCCTTATTTTGTATACAAGAAATGTTATTCTCGATAGATTGCAGATTGTTCACAAATATGATTGTACCACTTATTAACTGTTGTAAAAAGCATTAATTTTATGCTTTGAGTGTCTATAGTAGGAATTATAGAGGAAACATCTCTTTGTATGAATAATAATAAGATGCTAAGTTTCTCTGAAGATTTATTTTTATACTAATAAAGATTTGTGTTGGTTGACTTTAATTTATATAAATGTTTTTATTCATACTTTTTTTTAATAAATTACATTATTTTAGAATTATTATTGTTAAATACTATTTTAATATATATTATAAATATATTATTAATAATTTAATATATATTATAAATATATTATCAGAAACAAAATTCAATTGCAAGTAATATTTTACAATGTATTATGATGGATATGTTTTGAAATACAAGTATAGAGGATCTATTGACAAAATAATTATTTTTCCCTATATTACACAGGAATTTTTCTACATTTCGACGTGGCAATTATCATTAATGATTTCGTTAATATCAATATTTCCTAAAATGTTGCTTTCCATAAATTAAAGAAATTTCTCGACGTTTTGTTCAACTGTGAAGGAAAGTATCCCTCTTAGTTTAATGTCGATATCAATTTCAGAGAAAAAATTGTCTTCAGCTGGATGGGATATGAACCCACGTCCTCCTGATAACATGTCATGTACTCCGACCAGCCACCGTTCACTATCTTCTCTAATTATATTATGAACATTTTTTCAGGGACGGTCATGTCTCTCTGCAGGGGGCCATTTAGGTAAGAATTAAGGATTTTTTCCTTGTAAGGCATATAAAAAACACTGAAAGGAAATTTTCTATTTTGTTTTGTTTTCAAAGCAGGGACGTAGCTGTGGAGGGGAGGAGGCCACATCCCAAAGTAAATCGGAATTTGGCAGAATTCGAAGCGACTTTGTAAAACCAGGTGAGTCGTAAAAATTTAGATTTTTTTTGTAAAATTAAGGGAAATAACTTGGCAAAACCTAGGGTAGTTGTCAAAATCGAAGCAACTTTGCAAAATATTGGGAAATTGGCAAAATAAGGGCAACTTGGCAAAATCTTGGGAAGTTGGCAAAATTCAGGTGAGAGGTAAAAAATGGGATTTTTTTCTGTAAAATTATGGCGAGTTGGATAAATCCAGACAACTTGGCAAAATCTAGGGCAGTTGGAAAATTTCGAATATACTTGATAAAATACAGGCGAGATGTGAAAATTGGGATTAATTTTGTAAAAATAAGGAGAGTTGACAAAATCCGAAGTGAATTGGTAAAATTCAGGTTTTTTTTCTGTAAAATTATGGCAAGTTGGCAAAAACTAGGGTATTTGGCAAAATTCGGAGTCATTTGGTAAAATGGAGGCGAGTTGTGAAATTTTGGCTTGGGGTTTTTTCTGTAAATTACAAGTTGGCAAAATCTAGGGAAGTTGGGAAAATCGAGGCAACTTTGCAAAATTCGAAGCCACTTAGTAAAATAGAGGTGAGTTGGCAAAATTGGGACAACTTGGTAAAATCTTGGAGAGTTGGCAAAATTCGGAGCGACTTGGTAAAATCTTGGGTGTTGGCAAAATTCAGATTGACTTGGCAAAATCTTGGGGAGTTGACAAAATTCGGAGTGACTTGCCAAACATGAGATGAGATGTAAAAATTGGGATTCTTTTCTGTAAAATTATGGCGAGTTGGAAAAATCAAGGAGAATTGGCAAAAACTAGGGGCAGTTAGCAAAATTCGAAGTAAGTCAGTCCGAATTTTGCTAACTGCCCCTAGTTTCGTGGAGAGTTGGCAAAATTTGGAGTGACTTGGTAAAATCGTGGAGAGTTGGCAAAATTCGAATTCACTTGGTAAAATACGGACGAGTTGTGAAAATTGGGATTGTTTTTGTGAAATTAAGGAGTGTTGGACAAATTGAGGAAACTTAACAAAATCTAGGGCAGTTGGCAAAATTTGAACCCACTTGGAAAATGCAGGTGAGTTGTGATTATTGGGATTGGGTTTGTGAAATGTCGTATGCACGGGAAGCACACAACCAGTTTCGCTACTTTTTTGGCAGCAGCTTTTTCAAGTGTAAGGTCAAAGTTTTGGGCACGTGGAAGTGGTTAACGGTCTGAAGGCGGAGCATACGCACTGGTGTATTTCTGACCTAGATGTTCCGGAGGTGAGTCCCTAGGCTGGTTCATTATGGCTGTAGTCTAAGGGACCTGAGTTCGAGCCCCGGGTAAGGCATGGATGTATGTGTCGTTTATCTGCTGAGGCCCTCCCATCCTCTCAGACCTTCTACTATGGCAACTGATAGGCTGACTGATAGCCAACTGATTAACTGATAGGCCCTGTCAGACCTCTGTGGCAAGCAGCTGCTTGAGGAGGTATTTATTTAATTATATGTAGTAATATGGGTTCTTCGTGTGATTATCAAGAAGAAATTTCCAGTCTGATGGGATGGCGTAAATTTCTTCGTATATTGCAAGCTGTTCGACATAATCGAGTTGGTATCGTGCTGGTGGAGCACAAATAATTTTAGCTTCATTAAATTTCGGTATTGCATTACCGCGGTAGACGGCTCTAGCTTTGACCAGTGATGTGTTTTGTTTCCGGTTGTGCGTATCTCTTTTGTGTTCTTTTAGTTTTTGCCTGAAGGGTCTTTTGGTTTTTCCGTAGTAATCGCACATTTTAATTTCTTCATTCACTTGCATTTAGACTGGAATTTGATATATGCCACCTGAGGTTGGGATAAAATCTCTGTCATTTTTAATTATTTTCAGAATGGTTTTGTCTGCTTTTATTGGGACTTTATAGATGCACGGTTTCATAATAGCTTGCAGCGTTCGTACGAGCCACGGTATGTTGGGACAGCTTGTTGTGAATTTGGGTTTGTTATTTTGAGCTGCTGGGGGTTGGGACGATACTTGTCAGCAAGTGGCTTCTTTTTCTAAATTTTTGATAAATTCAGTTTTGTAACCCTCTTCTTTGGCTAAAAAGTGGATGTGTGCACATTCTTTTTCGAAGTATAGTTTATACGAGGAATATCTTTTATTTCTGATGAATGATGCATGGATGGAGGATTTTTTTTATATCTCGTAGGTTGATTAGAGAGTGCCGGGATCATGATCGTAGGTGCAGGTTTTTCGATAAACTTGGAAGCACCTGCACCTACGATAATTATAGTGAAGCTGTTCGATGAATTTTAGAGTGCAGAAATGTTAGAGTGCAGTTTTATCGATTTCTTGTTCCAGTGTGAAATTTATAACTGGGAAAACTGCATTTAGTTTTCTTTGGAAGTTCTCGAGATTTATTTCTGTAGGTTCGTGAAAAATTAGGATATCGTCGAAGCATCGTTCCCAAAATTTAATTTCCGCTCCTAAAGATAGAATAAATTTATCTTCTACTGATCTTATAGCGATATCTGCAAGGAAGCAAGAAAGCGGGAATACCATTGGTACGCCAAATCTTTGAGTTGAGTTGAAAGTGATTTTTTTGGATAACAAAGTTCAATGTCCGCAGGATTGCGTTAATTTGCAGGTCGGTGGCTATACCATTATTGGTGATGGTCTTCTCCATGACTTTGAGTACTTCTGGGACTGGGGTATTCGGAAATAAGGCAACGATATCAAATGAAGTCATCTTTAATCCGGGAGTGATAGGGAGCTCTTTTAAATTATTGATAATTGAGAGATGAAGTGAGCGTGTAGATTGTTGGGGGGAAATTCCTTTTACATTTACTTGATGTTATCTACAGCAATATAGTAATATATATAATTTACTACAGCATTATAATGAACCTTTACGAACTCTTGAACCTCATGCTGTGTTTCTAACTTTGTTTTATGATTCGCATTGGAATTTCAACTTTTGAAAAGTGAAAAAAATATAGTTCAGGCTCCTGTCAGACTTCTGTGGCAAGCAGATGCTTGAGGGGGGTATTTTTTTTATAATGAATATATCATTTGTGGATATCGGCGCATTTTTCCACTTTCACTGCATTTCCACCATTTTTTGATTCCGTATACAATTCGATATATGACTTAAAAAACAAAGGGTATTCAGAAGATAGTTCCTCGCTGTTGATATGTCCAATATGTTCTTAATTTATATATTAGTCTAGTCCTAAGTCAGGATATTTAATTTTGCTTGTTGTTTAAATGTACTATACTCAATATTTTTTATTACAAAAAAATTACCAACGTCGCATTTAAATATGTACATGTTAAAAATCTCGTTTTGCGAGTTTTTGATTTACACCATTTCCATGAATCACCTATTGCATAATTAAGGGATAGGTGTGGGAGTCAGGGGCGTAGCGAAGGACTTTGGTTGATGGGGGGGGGGGGCAGAATCGTAAATCAAATTTTGCCAACTGAGAAAATAATGTCTGCCAGGTTCGCACCTAGATTTTCGCTCCATGGGGGCGGGGGGGGGGGTTGAGTTGATCAGTGGTAATTTTCACAACTCTCCTGCATTTTGCCATGTAACTTTCAATTTTGGCAACTAGCCACAATTTCACAGAAATAACCTCAATATTTACATCTCGCCTGAATTGTAGCAAAAGTCAGTGTGAATTTTCCCAACTCCCTTTCATTTGGCCATCTCTCCTTAATTTCACAAAACCAATCCAGTTCTTTTCATCTCTCCTGATTTTGCCAAGACACTTCAAATTTTTCAAACTCCCCAAGATTTTGCCAAGTTATCTCGATTTTGTCCACTCTTTTTAATTTCACAAACCCAATCCCAATTATCACAACTCGCCCGTATTTTACCAAGTGGTTTCCAATTTTGCCAACTCCCCTAGATTTTGGCAAGTTGCCTCGATTTTGCCACCTCTCATTAATTTCACAAAACAATCTCAATTTTTATATCTTTCCTGAATTTGCCAAGTCACTGCAAATTTTTCAAACTCCCCAAAATTTTGCCAAGTTTCTCGATTTTTTTCAACTCTCTATAATTTCATAAACCCAATCCCAATTATCACAACTTGCCTGTATTTTACGAAGTGGATTCAAATTTTGCCAACTGCCCTAGATTTTGCTAAGTTTCCTCGATTTGTGCCACTCTTCTTAATTTCACAAAACTAATCCCAGTTTTCACAACTCGCCTATATTTTACCAAGTGGATTCGAATTTCGCCAACTACCATAGGGGTTTGCCAAGTTGCCTCGATTTTGCAAACTTACTGTAATTTTACAGGAAAAAAATCGCAATTTTTACATCTCCCTGAATTTGCCAAGTCACTTCGAATTTTAGCAACTGTCCTTAATTGCACAAGAAATGCACAAGTTCCACAACTCCCCTAGATTTTGCCAAGAGTTCTCGATTTGTCCAACTCTCATTAATTTCTCAAAATCAATCCCAATTTTCATAACTCACCTGTACTTTACCAAGTGGTTCCAATTTTGCCAAGGTGCCTCGATTTTACCACCTCTCCGTAATTTCGCAAAAATAATCCCAATTTTTACATCTTTCCTGAATTTGCCAAGTCACTTCAAATTTTTCGAACTCCCCAAAATTTTCCCAAGTTTTCTCGATTTTGTCAACGCTCCTTAATTTTACAAAAACAATCCCAGTTTTCACAACTCGCCCGTATTTTACCAAGTGGATTCGAATTTTGCCAACTACTCCTAGATTTTGCCAACTCGCCACAATATTACAGAAAAGAATCTCAATATTTACATCTCACCTGATTTTTGCAAAGTCACTTCGAATTTTGTCAACTCCCCACGATTTTGCCAAGTCATTCCGAATTTTGTCAACTCCCCAAGATTTTGCCAAGTCACTCTGAATTTTGCGAACTCCCCACGATTTTTCCAAGACACTCCGAATTTTGCCAACTCCCCACGATTTTGCCAAGTTACTCTGAATTTTGCGAACTCCCCACGATTTTGCCAAGTCACTCCGAATTTTGCCTACTCCCCAAGATTTTGCCAAGTCACTTCGAATTTTGCCAAATTTCCTCAATTTTACGTCCCCCCCAATTTTTACATCTCACCTGATTTTTGCAAAGTCACTCAGAATTTCGCCAACTCACCAAGATTTGCCAACTTTCCTAGATTTTGCCAACTCGCCATAATTTTATAGGAAAAAAATCCCAATTTTTACATCTGACCTGAATTTTGTCAACTCCACACGATTTTCCGAAGTCATTCCGAATTTTGCCAATTCCCAACGTCACTCCGAATTTTGCGAACCCCCCAAGATTTTGCCAAGTCACTCCGAATTTTGCGACCCCCCACCCAAGATTTTGCCAACCCACCTGTATTTTACTAAGTGGCTTCGAATTTTGCCGTCTCCATTTTCCCAACTGCCCTAGATTTGCCAAGTTGCCTCGATTTCGACAACTACCCTAGATTTTGCCTTTAGATTTTGCTAACTGCCATTAATTTTACAAAAAAAATATTACAAATTTTCACAACTCACCTAGATATTACGAAGTCGTTTCGAATTTTGCGAACTCCGAGTTACTTTTTTTTTTGGGGGGGGAGTTTCCCCCATAGCTGCGCCCCTGTGTGGAGTGAATTAGGTACAGAGACAATCGATTATCTGAGGTCAAATTTTGATAAATAAATATAATTAATTAAAATAAATATAATTAACCGGGGTATTGATAAAAATAATATATACAATTTTTTATGCCCATAAATAATATAGAATACGAGAACGACCACTAAATTGCGACGTGACACTAAAAAGGTTTCATACAACACATTATTTTGCAGCAGAATTCGTGAAAAAGTGAATGAAGAGAAAAAGCAAACTTCCTTGCTATCTTATTTTAAGTGAATAATGTCCATGCCACGATATCTTCTAAAAATGTTGACATTTGCTTCGGTAGCCTAGAAACGTTTTGTGTGGATAGCAGATTAAAAAAGAATTCGATTATCCAAGACTGATTTTCCCCATTCATTCTGGATAATCGAGAGTCTTCTGTACTTCCAAATGCCAATCAATTCGTATAATTACTACTAATTCGCATTTTAATCAAATTCCTTTTACATTTACTTAATGCAGTAGTTTCTTATAAATGTAAATCTTAATGAAGACATGATTAGTAAATAATAGGTAAAAATTGTACTTAACTTTTGAATTACAACTTGTAAATACAACTTTTGGACACCATACTCTTAATAGTACAAACTCTTTCATAAATCCATCAACTTCCAGAAGACATCATCATCATCATCATCATCATCATCATCATCATCATCATCATCATCATCATCAAGCAGCCATGGGCTACGGAGGTCCAACCAGACCGTGCAATTTAGTTCTCCAAGCAAGTCTATCCTGATCTACATCTACTGCATCTGGCCACTGCATACCAATTCTAACAAGGTCCTGTTTGACATTGTCTGCCCACCGCATCCTAGGTCTTCCCTTCTTTCTGAGGCCTTTAGGCACACTGTTCATAACCCTATTCGCCAATCTATAATTATTCATACGGGCAACATGGCCAAACCAACGGAGTCTCTCTCTGCACAATATGCTGCTTAAAGGCGGTTGCAAACTCCTTTGCCTAACCTCATCATTAGTTACAAAGTTGAACCACCTAATGCCCAAGATACAGCGTAAGCATCTGGAATCAAAGGCATCTAGTTTCCTGTTATCTTGTTTACAAAGTGTCTAAGTTTCACTACCATAACTAACCCTAGAAAGAACCAAACTATTATACAGTCTAATTTTAGTCTTTAGGTGTATACGCCTATTTCTCCACACTCACCATAGATTCATAAAAGTCCCGGCAGCAATCCCTATTCGTCTGTTAATCTCATGCCGCACATCACAATTATCTGTTACATAGCTCCCAAGATAATTAAACTGTGACACCTGCTCAAGACTGCAACCATTCAGATTAACTGAATCACAGCCTGCCTGACCAATTTTCATCACTTTAGTTTCTCTCTGTTTATAACCAAACCTACTCTACTACCAGTCTCATCAACAGCTCGAATGAAAGAGTTCATCTCATCAACATCATTTGCCAAAAGGGCTAAATCATCAGCATAATCTAAATCAGAAATTTTCGTATCTCCAGCCCATTTAAGGCCAAAATCTTTCCCTTGAAGTGAATTTCGCATAACATAATCAATAACCAAGCTAAAGAGAAAAGGAGACAAAATGCACCCTTGTCGAACACCAGAAGTAATGCTAAACCAATTGCTACAAGCCTTACCAACTCTTACACACGACTCAGTGTTATTATAGAGAGCTTTCATAATGTTAACTAACTTGTCTGGTATACCATATGATTTCACAATCAACCACAAATTATGACGATCAACAGAGTCGAAAGCCTTTTTGAAATCAACAAAGCTAGCAACCAAAGGTTTCTGAAACTCTAAACATTTCTCAAGAATCTGCCTAAGTGAAAATATCTGATCCACACATCCCCTACCACTTCTGAATCCACACTGCTCATCACGCAATTGACTGTCAACCAGATTCTTAATTCTATTAAGCACAATCATGGAAAGAACTTTACCTGGAACAGAGAGTAGGCTGATACCCCTATAGTTATCAAAAGAACTGCGATCACCTTTTTTGAAAATAGGGATAACAATAGCTCTGGTAAAATCCTTAGGAACCATATCTTTATCATAAAAGATATTCAGAAAATCAGTCATCCAAGTGGTAACCGAAACATTTCCAGCTCTAAGCATTTCCGTAGTAATTTCATCTACCCCTGGGGATTTATGAAGTTTAAGTTTAGAAACAGCCAAAATAACTTCAGATTGTGTTATAGGGCCAACATTAAAGCAACCAATGCATCTAGCATCATTGCAAACAATGGGAGTAGAACTAACTACATTTTTAGAACATCACTGAAATGCTCAGCCCACCTAGCCATGACAGAATCCTCCCCTTCTATAACCTTACCTTGTTTATCCTTCAATCCTTGTATGCCTGTCCGTTTTCTACCACACAAAACATTAACTATCTGGTACAGCTCTCTGCTGTTGTGCTGTCTAACTGCTTCCTCGGCTTTGTCAGCCAAACCATCAAGCCAAAGATTCTTATCAGCAGCTAACTGATCCTTTACAAGTTTATTAAGGTCTCTGTAATGCTTTCTATTAGGACTAGTAGGGTATTGATTAAGGGCATTCCTGCAGTTCTTTCTTTCCGAAATAAGCTCAAGTGCCTTATCACTGAGATAATTCTGCCTCTTCTGCTCCTTTTTTCCTAAAAGAGTACTGTTAGTGTCAAAAAAAGCCTGTTTAAAATGATCCCATTCTTCCTCAACTTCAGTAGCAAGCAAACCATGACTGTCATAATGACTAAGTAACCTATCATGGTAAGCTTTGGCTATAATTGGATCTTTCAGAGCTTCAGTATTAAAAGTAAATTTTTTAACCCTAGCACAAAACTTTTTAAGTTTAAGTTGCAAGACACTTTTAACAAGGTAATGGTCAGATCCAATTTCAGCTCCCCTATATGCCCTGGTATTCCTAACAGAACTAGCCCATTTGCTGTTAATTAATATGTAATCAATCATATTCTTATGCAGCCCATCAGGTGAAACCCATGTGTACTTATGTATGTCGCGGTGTTTGTAATAACTGTTAGTTATTCTGAATCCATTGAGTTTACTTACCTGTAGGAGACGTTGCCCATTGCCATTGCAGCTACCAATACCAAAAGGACCTATTACTCCTCCCCAAAGGTCAGAGTCAGTACCAACTTTGGCATTGAAGTCACCAAGAACAAGGGTAATATCTCCTTTCTTGACAGAATTCAAAATATTCTGAAGTTGTCTGTAAAACCTATCCTTCTCATCCTCATCAGAATCCTCAGTGGGGGCATAACAGCAGATAACATTCAAGTCTTTAACGTTTGTCTGAAATTTTGCTGTAAGAAACCTTTCATTAATGCACTCATATCCTAGAAGAGCATCGCTAGCGTGTCTGCTGAAAAGCAGACCCACGCCTTGGTGATGCTTATTGTCGTCCCTCCCTGAAAAGAGAAATTTAAGATTATTTTTAAGAATCTGACCTTTATCTGTCCATCTGGTCTCTTGCAAGCCGAGAATATCTAAATTATAACGGTGGAATTCTTGTGTGAGGACATCAAGAGAAAAAGCTCTGTGCAGAGTCCTCACATTCCAACTGCCTATGGAGAGAAAATGGTTAGTGGGATGTTTAAAGAAACTATGTTTATTGAGAGAGGGAATGCCGACAATATCAAACAGCCCCCTAATCGCAGACATGGGGCAAAGACCCGTTCCCCCACTACTAAAGGCTGAAGCCATCTACACTGGAAGACTTCTTCCAATGTAGAATTTGACGATGCCAATAGAAGCAAAGAGTTCAGGTGCCTGCGATGACTTCTGCTCAGGATTATCCACCAGCTGATAAACATATCCTGTGAATCTATTCACTTGGGGCTGTCAACCCACAAACAAACAGAAAACACAGCGGAAGATTTTCCCTCCACAGAAGCCCACCAGTGCAGCAAAATCAGGATCCATAATCAAGCTCAGAGCCATATATCTGTCCAGTCCGGTAGGTTTATATGGTCAGCACCAGGACCCTGTGTGGTTGACCACTCCTCAGCAGGGTAGAAAAAAAGAAAAGTAGCCATAGTTATCCAGATCAGTAGGCCACACTAATCTGGCAGCCCTTCCGTTCACTTCCACAAGAGAGTATATCTTTTGAAAGTTACTAACGGTCCGCACCACGAGAAGGCGGGGTCGGACATTAGGTGCTAGGCCTGGCCGGTTCTATGCATCATCACAGGGGATTGGTGCATAGATCTCCTTCCAGTGACTACCTAGCTACCATTTACAGACCCCAGAAGACATAACAGGCAAATATTGTTAGAATCAAAGAACGTATAAGGAAAAGAAGTTCAGCTTTGACAAAGCGTAAGTGGCGACCTCAAGTGGTGTTTCGATTCGTATCGTGCATTGTTTAAGCTGGGAAGCAAACAATAAGGGGCAAAGGAATTATGCATCAAAAAATTTATATTTTAAAAAAGGAAAAAAAGTAACTGCACTTTGTATTTGAAAAAATAATATCATGATTTTAATAAAGGTTTATTTTCTCCATTGGAATTATTTTTCGTTGAACCAACAATTATAAATTGAACGGATAGAGAAGATTTGAAATTAGCCTGAAGTCAATTTATAGAATAAATTATTACAATTAGAAACTTTCCTGGTTGCATAGAAACAGGAAACAGAATTGATATTAATATACTCTGCAAGGCAGGGCCGCCGACATGGGGGGGGCAAGGGGGACTAATGCATAGGGGCCCGTCAGATTAAGTGACTCTACTTTTTCTTACAAAAATTATTCTTAGTTAAGCTATATATCGATCCTATAAAATTCCATAAGAACATTATTTGTTATAATATGCTTTTAAAAAGAAACACTAGTTGGATTATGACATATTATCTCATTAATAGTAGTTGAACGAACCATTTCTTAACATCTTCTTTTGTCCGCGTTAACTTACAGCATTTGCTTGTATTTTCCCTGTTAACCACCCCACCCCTGCAGCAGTAGCAACAGTTGGACTCTCCCAAATCCAAACCGTGCGATCAGGTATATTACATTGTTCATATTTCGAGTTCCAGTAAGTGTTACAAATTATAACAGTTTAAAGTCTCTTGTCGGCACATTTGTTTCGCCATTTCGTTGTCATTTGTTTAGTAAAACGATATATTCATTGGTGCTATAGTCTAACTGAACAATGGACAAGTATAAGCATAAGTCAGGAGCTGAGAAGCGCAAGGGGAGAAATAAAAAATTGGAAGTTATTAAGAAAGGGAGTAGAACTTTGTTTGAAGTCGGTGTAAAAGTGAATGTGGACAGTGAAGGTGCAAAAAATGAACTAATCCCAATCTCAAGCTCGTCTGTTCCCGCTCTCAAAAATAAAGAAATTTCAAGTTCAGAGGGGAATGATGATGGTTCTGGTTTTTTTTTTTTTAATTATGACGACAGCAGTATTGAAACGAAACAACCAAACAGCAGTGAAAATGATGCGTGTTCTATAAACTATGAAAGTGAAGCGAACTTACCCGCTCCAGTTACGAACTCTGAGTCATGGCAAGTATCGTGTGATCTTAGAAATTTAAAAAGTGGCAGCCCAAGTGTAAGTGTAATTGAAGGTATAGTTCGAAAAGGTGCCCCTTCTATGCCTAATAACCTTCCAAGTGACGGAACAAGAGCCTTTCCGAAAACAGTTTTATTTTCAAAACTCAAGAATGGAGAATGTGTTCCTAGAGACGGGTTAGTGTGGAGTGAAACAAATCAGTCGTTATACTGTTTTCCTTGCAGATTATTTGGTCGCAACCCTGAATCCCACAAATCCGTTTTAGTTAGTGATGAAGGCTGGAAAAAGGTTTATTCTTGGCGTAAACTATATAACAAATTGCCAGTTCATGAAATGAGTGCTAATCACAAAAAATGCTATATTGAATGGAGAGGATTGGAAAGAAGACTTCGTCATGGAACTGATATTTATTCTCAAATGAACTCTGAAATTGCCTCTAAGGTGAAATATTGGAGGGATTTATTTCACAGGATTCTGTCTGTTACATTATTTCTTGGTGAGAGGGGTCTCGCATTTAGAGGTTCTCCAGCAAAATAGGGTCATCGGATAATGGTAACTTCCTCGGGATTATTGAGTTGCTCGCTCAATATGATCCGCTGTTGAGAGAACATGTGACTAAAGTTCAAGAGTCAAAACAAGAAGGGAAGAGACTTCAAGCTCACTACCTTTCAGCGGATTCTCAAAACGAGTTCATTAAGGCTTGCAGCAACAAGGTTCTTCAAGCTGTACTCTTAGAAAGAGAAAAATCAAAGTATTTTTCAATACTAGCTGATGCTACTCCAGATACATCTCATAATGAGCAAATGACATTAATTTTAACATACGTTCTAGACGGTGATTCTTCATTTAAAATAATGGAGAGGTTCATAAGTTTTGTAAAGTGCAATAAGAAATTGCAAATGTACTCATTGAAGAGTTAGAGAAGCATAAGATCCCTTTAAAAGATTGCAGGGGGCAGGGATATGACAATGGAGCGAATATGGCTGGTGCATACAAAGGCGCGCAAGCCATTATAAGTGCGCTAAATCCATTTGCCATATTTTCTAACTGTAGTGCACATAGTCTAAATTTGTGTGGTGTGAACGCTGCTGAATGCTGTGAAGATGCTATTACGTTTTTTGGTATGGTTCAAAAAGTGTATAACTTCTTTTTAAAGAGCCCTCAGAGATGGGAGATACTAGAGAATACAATAGGTTGTTCCTTGCATAGCCTATCAAAAACAAGATGGTCTGCTCGTGTTGACAGTGTTAAACCATTTTCCAAACACCTATCATTCATCAAACATGCATTAAATCAATGCAAAAATTTTAATCTCTCAGCTGAGTGTAAAACGGAATTGATGGGAATAAAATGATACCTTGAATCATTTAAGTGCACTTTGATGGCAACAATCTGGTTCAAAATTCTCTCGGCAATTGACATTCGCAACAAGGTTCTACAAGCTCGTGATGCAACTCTTGATGTAGAGATTGATAATATTCGCGATCTGATCCAGGAACTGAAACAACTCCGTGATAAATGGGAGAACTTATTAAATGAAGCAAAAGTAGTGTCCACCTCATTAGCAAGTGATCTTCCTGCAGAGACAGAACTTCCGAAGACGAGAGTGAAAAGAAGGGAAACTTTCTTGGACGAAATAAATGAAGTTGTTCCAGAGTTTCGAGGGAATGAGGGGGAAACTAATGAAGAATGGGAGTTCAGAGTAAATGTGTTTTATAGGGTAATTGATTCTGTTGTTTGTGGACTTACTAATCGTTTCACTTTGGCGGAAAAGTTAAATGATAGATTTAAGTGCTTATGGCTATATCCAGACATTGAAGAACGTGACATTGAAAATATGGGTGTTACTTTGCATGAACAATATTATGAAGACATTAATAGAGAGATCAGTGATGAGCTGAAATATCTAAAATCAATTCATTCTTCTAATTTAGGGACAGGTCCATTGAAACCACTGGAGCTCTTAAACCGTCTGAGAGAATTGAAACTGGACAGTTATTTCCAAATATTTGTATAGCCATTAGAATATTCTGTACAATTCCTGTATCAGTTGCTGATGCTGAAAGATCCTTCAGCAAAATGAAGGAAATAAAAAATGTATTCAGATCAACAATGTGTCAAGAAAGACTGAGTAACCTTGGTTTGCTTAGTCTGGAGAGCGATCTTGCTAGGTCTTTAAATTATGATGACATAATTGACGATTTTGCATCAACGAAGGCAAGGAGAGTTGTTTGTTGACATTGATCTACTGTATAAGTTAGAAGTTGCAACTTTTTGGGAATAATGGGTTATATTATATTTGGTGTTGAATCTGCTATTATGCTAATGTGAAGTTTAACAAATACTGTTGCCTATTTTTCAGTACTGACAATTAAAAATGAAGACTCGCAGAATTGCATAGTTTTTCTCCATGATATGTTATGTAGTCTATATTAAACTTACTCAAAAATCCTAAATCTTGCTGTGAGCTTTGCAAAATATGTTCCCTAAAATAAATGCTAAAAAGTTTTATGTGACACAAACTGTGTAGGCCTATGTTTTTGCATGCCTGACTGCGCAACAGGCTTTTTTTCCTCTGAATGTTATCATTATGTTCAGAATAATTGCTATTAATGATTTGTAAAGATAAAAAGTTTTCAAGGGGGGGCCCCGAGCATAATATTACATAGGGACCCATAAATTTTCTCGGCGGCCCTGCTGCAAGGATATCAATGGGAAATTATTACATAGGAAAAGCGAAGAGAATGGAAGTTGACAGTAACATGTAATTACAAAAGCGTTCGTCCCCTGTAATGTTCGTTTCACCTCTACGCCAAATGCACGATACTCTATTTTACATTAATCTCTATGGAAGCTTAACTTCTTCTCCCTCTACATTCTTTGGTTAGAATGAAACTGCCTCAGTTTCGTATTCGTTCTTGAAATTTATAACTCTTGATAATGAAGGAAATATAAATCTCATACAGTTTCTGAACCTAGAACACTCACATCAAAGCGAAAATATTTCAATAATTTTAATACATTATTTTATTCATACCTTTATTTTGAAAGATACTGCACCCTATTTTTTGCGTATTAGAGAAAGTAGTGATAAAGTAATCGGCTAAGAAATGTAGGTTATTGAAGGATAGGCTGTTGCGACTTTGCTCAGCTAATACTCCATCCAACCAGCACACTATTGTAATAGTAAAGAAACACCAATAGGCGAATAACCTCGACTCTGTTTCAACATGGCAAACGATAGAGTTATGGAAGAAATCACTCAGCAGGCCTATTGAGATTCCTGAAGGCCACACAAGGAAGTTTTGACCGTATTGCTTCGCTGAATAAGAAGTAAATGAAAATGAAACAGGGCAAAAATATTTAAGAGAAAAAATTTTCATGTTAAATACAGTTTTAATTATCCATCCTAATTCAATGTTTATATTAATATTTTAGCAAACATGAAGAAATATTGGTCCTTCTGGACCTAATGACGAGCATGGTACAACGTGTGATGAGTGAACTATCGTCACGTGGTACGAACTGCGAGCGAGCAACTCGTACAACGAGATGCTAAGTTACTTATTACAGACCCACATCCAGGATTCATATCGCTATGGCAAATAAATCAGAAATGCGCCTTTTCGAAGTTAAAATATTGACTGAAAAATTGAAATGCATGTTAGTGATAGAAAAAGAGCTTAAATGTTATGGTATGCAATAAAATAAAGTTACTTATAGATTTATGAAGATTGTTCTTACTTCTAGAGAACAAATCATTTTACTAAAAATGAGGTTACGTGTTTTTATTTTGCAAGTTAATTTTTCTTATCTTTAATTTTTTACTTTCATCAGAAGCCAAGGGCGCTAACACTATGCCGTGGGACGGCAAAATAATAAATACTCCCTCAAAGAGCTGTTTGCCACAGTGGTCTGACAGGAGCCTGTCAGTTTATATACCATAGTAAGTCGGAGGGTGGCGATACCTCAGCACAAACATTCATGACTCAAACAGCAAAATATTTTTTTTTCCTTTTTTCTTAAATAAAAATAAATAAATACCCCCTCAAGCAGCTGCTTGCCACAGAGGTCTGACAGGAGCCTGTCAGTTTATGTGCCAGAATAGAAGGTCTGAGAGGATGGCAAGACCTCAGCAGAAAAACGACACACACATCCATGCCTTACCCGGTGTTCGAACCCAGGTCCCTTAGATCAGTAGCCAATCGTGCTAACCACTCGGCCTTTTTCTTAGCTCGTTTAAAAAACAAGCGAACTAATATTTTCACTTTGTTGTCGGTCTGTTTTCCGTCTGTAGACATTATACCTTTTGATTTTCAGAGATAGATTTAAAAATAATTTTTGTGTTGGATATATGGTTACTAGATGCTGGTGTTTTAAAAAGAGGACAAAAAAGCTAGAAATGGAGGACATGCTTTCAGTTTGTGAAATAAAATATGCTTTTTCCCAATAAGTTTTATTTCAAGTACGATTAACAGTTCAGTCAAGAAAAAGACACAATTCTAATTATTCAGTAAACTTCAAATATGTATATGATATGAGCCGATTTTTGTTCCTACTTGATAAGCAATCAAGAGTAGGATTGCCATAGCATCTCTTTTAAAGACAACATGTTCTTTTTTTTGCTCGAATCTTTTTTTCTCTTTTTTTGTATCGAAATGTTCTATTTGGTTTCCTTTTTTCAATCAAAAATGTTTATAAAATATGACATGTGTGGCGATTCAATCGACATGCTGGCATCCCCAGCAGCAACGTCGAGGACAATAACACCACAGGACAAGAGACAACCAGACGTCACACGTCACTTCACAACAACAGATGAAATATTAAAAGCTATATAATTTATCTAATTTATTTTTACCCTTCCGATTAAGAACATCGTATCTGTTGTTATTAAAACGTGAATAATAAATTAATATAAAACGTGAATTATAATTAATATAAAACAAAGCCTTTTCTTTCTTTACTTCTGTAACGTTCAAGGCCACCTGGCTGCAGCTTTCCTTCCTTCCTGCAGCTTTCCTTCCTTTTCTTTCCCTGCAGTTCCCAGGTTCGAGTCCCAGCTGGGTCAGCGTTGAGATTTATCTCCGCAAAATTCCCCGCCCTGCCCACGGTCAGTAGGGGACACCGATAGGCTTGTAAAGGCCGCCGTCCGTCGGATGGGACGTTAAGCCGTGGCCCCGTGTGCGGGAGAGCCATACCCTGTGCACGTTAAAGAACACGCTGGATGGCCTTGACGGGAGACTACCATCTGTCTCCCAACAGCTGTTCCAGTGGGTCCCCTCCCCCAACCTTCTCTGAGCCTTCGGGGTCCATGTGACCTGGCCATTTAGCCCATGGTGTGCAAAAAAGTGTCGCTCAGAGGTAAAACAACCCAACAACACAAATCCTTTTCTTTCCTTTGGTCTTCGGGAGAAGGCATTAAACATTGTAACATTTTTTTTGTATTCACGTTCTCTGCATATCCTTCAGTGGCCATATGCTGATTTCAAAAAATATTAAAATCATATTTTAATATACTTATTGACAATTGCATTTAAATTTTATGTCTGTCCTTTTCTTGTTCTCTTTTTTTTAAAGAAATATTTGGGAAAAGTTCTCTTTTAATATTTTCAACTTCTGGCAACCCTAATCAAGAGTTATTTGGCTTTAAGTGGCATAATAGTTAGGGAGGCTATTGTTCCAGAAAGTGATTTCTATTAACTCTTACTGAGGTAGTAGTCAGCAGTGGTTTTAGTCTCGGTAGGGCATGCTCTTGTGTGAGAGGTTGGGTTGTTTTACCTCTGAGTGGCACTTTTTTGCACACCATGTGCTAAATGGTCAGGTCACATGGACCCGAAGGCTCAGAGAAGGTTGGGGAGGGGACCCACTGGAACAGCTGTTGGGAGACAGATGGTAGCCTCTCGTCAAAGCCATCCAGCGTGTTTTTTAACGTGCACAGGGTATGGCTCTCCCGCACACGGGGCACGGCTTAATTTCCCATCAGAGGGACGGCGGCCTTTTCAAGCCCATCGGTGTCCCCTACTGACCATGGGCAGGGCGGGGGAATTTTGCGGAGATAAATCTCAACGCTGACCCAGCTGGGACTCGAACCTGGGAACTACAGATTACGAGCCTGGCGCGCTACCGACTGAGCCACCCACGCCCCACGCGTCAGTTTTGAAACGCTATTTAGGACCAACAGCAGTATCTGCTGTTAAATATTTCGTCTTTAATACTCTTTGTAAATAACCAAATATTTTATAAAATCGAAATTTCGATAAAATTGATTGAGATAATTCAATTCTAGTATTTAAATGATGGTGCCGCATTATGTAGGCGCCCCTAGGCTATCGCTAACGTGCCAAATGGGAAATCCGAGCCTGCTACTTTGTCTGCTAAATGATCGCTTCTTTCACGTAAATTATTTTTTTTCCTTTTAAAGTGAATATCGTTATTGAATTTTCAAGTTTGTTTTTTTCGTTATCTCAAGTAGATTTTTCACTCGTGTCAGCCATCAGTCATGTTTGTTCATGTTCTTGCAAATCTTATGATATCCACTATCCGGGTTAACATCAACATTTTTATCTGTAATTTTATGTGCTATCCATGTAAATGTTAATCATTTATTTGCGAAACGTTTTTAAGTGGAGATATCCTCAGCCGCGAAAAAAGCTTTAATCATCATCATCATCATCATCATCATCATCAAGCAGCCATGGGCTACGGAGGTCCAACCAGACCCTGCAATTTAGTTCTCCAAGCATATCTGTCCTGAGCTACATCTTCAGCATCTGGCCACTGCACACCAATTCTAACAAGGTCCTGTTTGACATTGTCTGCCCACCGCATTCTAGGTCTCCCCTTCTTTCTGAGGCCTTTAGGCACACTGGTCATAACCCTATTTGCCAATCTATAATTATCCATACGGGCAACATGTCCAAACCAACGGAGTCTCTCTTTACACAAAATACTGCTTAAAGGAGATTAACAACTCCTTTGCCTAACCTCATCATTAGTTACAAAGTTGAACCACCTAATGCTCAAGATACTGTGTAAGCATCTAAATTCAAAAGCATCTAGTTTCCTGTTATCTTGTTTACAGAGCGTCCAAGTTTCACTACCATAACTAAACCTAGAAAAAACCAAACTATTACACAGTCTAATTTTAGTCTTTAGGTGTATACGCCTCACACTCTCCATAGATTCTTAAAAGTCCCAGCAGCAATCCCTATTCGTCTGTTAATCTCATGCCGCACATCACCAGTATCTATATCCCAAGATAATTAAACTGTGACACCTGCTCAAGACTGCAACCATTCAGATTAACTGAATCACAGCCTGCTTGACCAATTTTCATCACTTTAGTTTTCTCTCTGTTTATCACCAAACCTACTCTATTACCAGGCTCATCAACAGCTCGAACGAAAGAGTTCATCTCATCAACATCATTTGCCAATAAGGCCAAATCATCTGCGTAATCTAAATTAGAAATTTTGAAATCTCTAAATCATTTAAGGCCAAAATCTTTCCCTTGTAAAGAATTTCGCATAATGTAATCAATAACCAAACTAAAGAGAAAAGGAGACAAAATGCACCCTTGTCGAACACCAGAAGTAATGTTAAACCAATTGCTACATGCCTTATCAACTCTCACACACGACTCAGTATTATTATAGAGAGCTTTCATTATGTTAACTAACTTGTCTGGTATACCATCTCACAATCAACCACAAATTATGACGATCAACAGAGTCGAAAGCCTTTTTGAAATAAAAAAACTAGCAACCATAGATTTCTGAATCTCTAAACATTTCTCAAGAATCTGCCTAAGTGAAAATATCTGATCCACACATCCCCTACCACTTCTGAATTCACATTGCTCATCACGCAATTGACTGTCAACCAGATTCTTAATTCTATTAAGCACAATCATGGAAAGAACTTTAGCTGGAACAGAGAGTAGGCTGATACTCCTATAGTTATCACAAGAACTGCGATCACCTATTTTGAAAATAGGGATAGCAATAGCTCTGGTAAAATCCTTGCGGACCATGACTTTATCATTAAAGATATTCAAAATTTCAGTCATCGAAGTGCTAACCGAAACATTCCCAGCTCTAAGCTTTTCGGTAGTAATTTCATCTACCCCTGGGGATTTATGAAGTTTAAGTTTAGAAATAGCCAAAATAACTTCAGACTGTATTATACGGCTAACATTAAAGCCAGTAGTGCATGTATCATCATAGCAAACATTGGGAGTAGAATTAAGCACATTGTTTAGAACAGCGTGTCCAACCCGCGGCTCGCATGCGGCCCTGGACAGCTAGTAATGCGACCCACAAAACCGCAAAGTTTACGTGTTTACGACATAAGCATTCAACAGGATTATGTGATTTTCAGCGAGTTTTTGATATTCCACTAGTTTTATGTTGCCCTTTTTTATTTTATAATAGAAAACATAAGAAAATAAATAAAGTTTTATTATTCATATAAAATAAATAAATGAATAAATACTCCCTCAAGCAGCTACTTGCCACAGAGGTCTGACAGGAGCCTGTCAGTTTATATGCCACAGCAGATGTTCTGTGAGGATGGCAGGACCTCAGCAGAAGAACAACACAAACGTCCATGCCTTATCCGGGGTTCGAACCCAGGTCCCTTAGATCAGTAGCCAAGCGTGCCAACCACTCGGCCACGGGACATTAACTATATTACATATTTTATGTGCGGCCCAAAATAGTTCATCTTCACTCAGTGTGGCCCAGGGAAGTCAAATCTTCACTCATGTGACCCAGGAAAGTCAAATGGTTGGACACACCTGGTTTAGAACATCACTGAAATGCTCAGCCCACCTAGCCATGACAGAATCCTCACCTTCTATAACCTTACCTTGTTTATTCTTCAATCCCTGTATACCTGTCAGTTTTCTACCACACAAAGCATTAACTCTCTGGTACAGTATCGTACTCTCTGCTGTTGTGCAGTCTAACTGCTTCCTCGGCTTTGTCAGCCAAGCTATCAAGCCAAAGACTCTTATGAGCAGCTAACTGATCCTTTACACGTTTATTAAGCTCTCTGTAATGCTTTCCATTAGGACTAGTAGGGTATTGATTAAGGACATTCCTTCAGTTCTTTCTTTCTGAAATAAGCTCAAGTGCCTTATCACTGTAGGGTGAGAAAATGCAATATTTTCATTTTAAGGGAAAAATGAGATATTTTTTACTTTGTATAGGGATAATAATATATTATTATTTAAGTTTTTCCAAATCATCCGTTAGTACGAAATACTATAATTAAAAGATATAACATTCGGAAAATAAAGAATTTCATTTTTTTTTCAAAAACGAGCATCTCATATTCGCCAGAGATGATACATTATTCTTCTAATTTATATAAATGACGGTAATATGTAAAAAAGGTTGCATGTACAGGGGAAAATGTTATTTGTCGCCTAACTCTCATTACGCTATTGCCGGAGCCTTATTGGCCATAACCTAGGTATGACTCTGAATTATTAGAGCCTTGTTATTTGAACCATGGGCGCGAAGAAGATCGTACGCATTTCGTTGTTCATGTCAACTGTTCTTGACCTTGATTGCATTGAACAACTGAACGTATACGATCTTCATTATCGTCTACTCAAACAACATATGTGAGACGCCCCTATTCTGTAGTCTCGATTTGTAGCGTAGTTTGAAAATGTGTTTGGAAAGATGATTTTTGAGTGTTTCAAAAGGTTAAAACATTGGTAATCAATACGTAAATATTAAAAAAGGCAAATAATAAGTAAATAAAAAGCAATGATTTATTTGCATCAATGCTTAATAGTTACTAATTGTTTCAAAAGCATAAAAATACAAAAAAAAATTGAAACTATACCCCCAAAACTTCCCCCTTAAATACGCCATTGATCTCGATGCAGTGAAAATGCCAAGCAAGATAAAAATTTAACAAGTTGATAGAATGTTGAGATTTTGCTAACACGCGAAAACGGTAAGGAAAAAAAGTATTTTTGAATATTATTTTTGCATGAGACACTAGCGAGGACTCTGGAAGTCAAGGCCTCCGGCGGCCGCAGGGTGCGCCGTTTACGTTACGACGGCACTGTTTCGTAATAAATATTCAATTTCAAAATAATAGAATATTAGGAAGGGCAATATATATAGAGTCTATGGGCAGTAAAATTAGTAAATCTGCCCTTGTTTAACTCAGTTCCTCAGTGATTATTATGCCCTATTTTATTTTACCGTTTTTCTTTAATTACAGTTTATGAAAACTCTCTCCCTGCGATATTAAGGAAAAAAAGAATCATTTTATAATACAAAAAGCTTCACTTCAGAAGTGGCTTCTAATCATCATCCTAGAGTCGTTAGACAAACCATGCCGGAGAGCCGCCAAGCTGCCGCGGAGCACAGTGCGCTCTTAGTCGTACATTATTTGTGAGCCTCCTTTCACGTGCTGTTTAACTGTGCTCAATGTAGAGCACCGCGACTTCAGCGCCAAAGTTCCAGGTACTGCTTCAACCGTGGCGCGCTTGACGTAGTTATGACGTCAGTGACGTCATATGAAGCCCGGACTACGCCTAGAGACCATTGGGAGAGCTACAGTCTGACGTACCGTTGGGCAGGCCTGTCTGATTAAATATGTGCTTCAGAGTAGCAGCTAGATAGACCTTATCCCTATGCTGGGGCGATCAGCGCGCGAGCACTAACATCGCCTGGCAAATCAGAAGAGTAATTTCTTTATCATTTTGCTTCCAGGACGACAGTGTTACAAGCGCACTGTGCGCTTGATCGTCAAAGGTCACACAAGTGTTTGTATGTGACAGAGAGCTTCCCAACTTAGCATTCTGTGGTATAGTTGGAGCATCAACTAAATAGTGATGATATCAGATTGGATACTTGCGTTTTGGAAAAGGATTTTCATGGAATATAAAAATCTTATGGATAAAAGTTAAGACACTTTTCCTTTTTTCTAGGGGAAGTTTTGTGCTATTATACATTGCACTTGTATGAAGCAAGGAGGTGAATTTCAAGGCAATATAGTATGTTCGATATGGTTTCAGGATTAAAGATCTTCGTTTTCCGTGCCGACTCGACATCTCTCAGTGTCATGACTTGAATGGGTACGAGGCTACTGGAATGCGCATGTGCAGGGTGACAGCCAAATATGGCGACGGAGGTTACGAAGTCGAGTGCAGCGGCAACCTCAGGAGGATTAGTTCAAATAGGTTTTTATCACTTAGGAAAAACAATCGGCAAAGGAAATTTTGCTGTTGTGAAGTTAGCTACTCATATTATTACCAAGACAAAAGTAAGTAATATTTTTCTAGTAAATAGTTCTTCCTAACCACGTGTAATGCCCTGACCGTCGACCTTATGTTATCAGCGATAGTTGTTGAAATTAATTGGCTTCTTGCAAAATTTTACGATACTTATTTAATGTAATTTATAACAGAAAACACGTTGCAAAGTATCGTAAAGTAATGCACTATGAACTGTAAATTTTTGAGCACTGGAACTGGTTTGAGTTTTTTTTTTTACATAGTTCAAGAAACTGCATTTCCATGAGAACAAATAACAAGGCATTGGCTTAGCATTTATTTTTTTTAACTTTCTTAAACTTTATTTATAAAGCAAAGAGCCTTGCAAAGCATACAAATTTATAAGTTATGCATATGCTGGAAAAATAAGTCCCTACATTTACATATTTTCAAAAGTGTAAATTATCTTGCTATGTATATTATCATGAATATTTAAGCCTAAGATATTAAGTTCTATTAGAAACTGTTTTATTTTTAAAGCAAACTCATTTGGTTAGAGAAATAATATGTTGAAATGTGTAGAAATATACTTGAAATTTATAAAAAGCTTTTTCACTATGAAAATGTTTGCCAATATGTATCACGCTATTTTTTGTTATTATTATTACTAATTAACCAAAATACATAAGCACATATTAAGAAATTACCCAGCATGAGTAATAGTAATGGTAAATTAAATACTTACTCCTGCCTAAGGACCTAAAAATTTTATAAAATGTAAGAAAGCTATGAATAAAAATGGATCGATTTATCAACTATGCAAGAACCTTGTTTTATAAAAGAACTACGAGTTTATCATAATTAAAAAAATACAATTATGAGTACATAATGTACTGATAAAAACATTTTTAGGATGATGTGCCATGAAAATAAAGAATTGTTTTAGACAAGTTGCATCACCAGTAGTGCATTACATATGATTAACTCAATTACATGTGATGTACTGTAATCATTGTGGCTGTTGGTTTTTTGTTCTATAGTTTTATAATAAATTGTTAGTTTATGGCTTGTCATGACATGATCAGAGGTCAGGAAATAAATAATTAGTTAATATTCCTGATACTTTTCATTGAGCTTTAGATACTAAAATACGTTTAGCTCTTTAAATAATTTTGCAGTTATTCCACTATATTGCAGCAGCCATAGTTAACTCTGAAATATATTTTTTTGGAGAGTATCAGTATTGCTATGGATATTCTTTCTGTGACCTCTAGTAGTAGCATGATTTTTAATGTTGGGCTATTTCACCTCTGAGTGCCACTTGTGCACATAAACAGCTAAATATCTAGGTCATAAGTAGTGCTGTTCTTAGCTGTTTTGGTACCCTGGGCAAGATAACTATTTGGGACCCCTTCGAATTTAATGAATGGAGAAAGTTTATATATACAAGTTTAAATTTTGCTCATTTTAACAAAACATATAATCATGGACATGAGCAAGGAAAGAAGTCAGGCTTTTGTCCCCACCCCCTAGATTTTAGGCTTAGGTGCAATGACATTGCTAAATGAAAAATATGACAAAAGGATTTTTTTTGTTATATTTCTTATTGGAATCCCTGGAAAAGCTCTTTGCAATATCCATGCATGTATGATGCATAACTATCATTTTTGCTGCATTTTAAATAATTTGTCCTTATTGCTTTTTTTAAAAAAATTTTCTCTACTTCTGTTTTAATAAGAATTCTGTTAATATTACATTGCTATATAATAATTTTATTTGATATGTTTTGTGTAGTAGTATTGTGCATTTCATAATATAAATATTGTGTCTGTTCTATTTTTATATAAAATAAACCAAAATGAAGTGCAATGAAGGTTACAAAAATATTTTGTTCCTATACATTAAAAAAAAATAATTTACATGATCTAATGATGTCTCATTTTACTTCTGTATGTGTAATTTGAATTGCAAATTAAATTAAAAACAGAAAGACAGACAAAACAAAAATGCATTGCTGCGAAATCTATGTAAATATCCTATAACCAACAAGAACAATGAAATATATCGTGAAGTAGCTCTGATTATATGCATGAACTTTGAAAGACATATCTATCTGCTTGATTTTTTTTTTAACTGAAGAGAGGGCTAAGTTATGGACATAGTGATCAAGAGAATTATGATTTTATTATTTTAATATATTTTAGAAGTTTGAAATATGAGCACAATAATAATTCAAGCTGTTCTTCTTTCATCCCTTAACTGGTGACAAGTTGAGGGTGTCACCGTAACCAGTACACTGCTGTGGGTACAAAGTCGAATAAATGAAAAAATTAACAGTATTTATTATTTGTAAAAGCCCATTACTGCACTCCCTCTGCCTTTGGCACCTTGGGCAACCTCCCCATCTTTCCCTGCTTTGCATGGTTCTATAAATATTCTCTCAAGTAGATGCTTACCACAGAGGCCTGTTATTTTATGCCATTAATAGAAGGTCTGTGAGGATGGCAGGACTTCAGCAGAAAAACCACACAAACATCCATATTCTTACCTGGGGCTCAAACCTAGATCCCTTAGATCAGTAGCTAAGTGTGCTAACCACTCAGCCACGGGACACTGTAGCCTTCTGTCAAAGCCATCCAGTATGTTATTTAATGTGCAAAGGGTATGGCTCTCCTGCATACAGATCCATGGCTTAACATTCAATCCAACAAACAGCAGTATTTCCATGCGATGGCCATTGATGTTTCCTTTCTCATCAAGGTCAGAGTAGGGGCTAGCTGAGGTAAATTTTTATGCAGGCATAGTTGGGCGCAAACTTGGAACCATCAGAATATGAGCTTGGCATGTACATACTGAACAGACTCTTGAAATATTCTTTGCGATGGGAATACATAATTTTTTAATCACTAATACCCAAAGGGAGCAAGTAAGAGAAACAGTAGTAAACTTTGGGATATTCTATCAGTGATTTGTATACCCACATGTTTAAGCATCAAATTACAGCCTTCTCAAAGCAGTAAAATAATAGAAGTTATCAAATATTTATCTTAACAATTATTTTTTATTATCCCATTTAACTGTAGGGCATAGCTAAAAAGACTATTTCAGATGGAGATTATTTTTAAAATCCTGTTAGTTTCAGGCCATATTAAAAAAAACTTTTTTTAAATCTTTCAGTATTAGATAAGATGTGAATTATTGAAAAAATAGCCAACATCTTTGTAAATATTATAGATTAGAAGATTTATATATTTGTGCTTGCCGAGTGGTTAGCCCATTTTGTTACTGATCAGAGGGAACTTGGTTCGGGTCCTGGTCTAAGGCATGGAGGTTTCACCTTTCTCAAAGATCTCTATAGCATATTAAACTGACAAGCTGCTGTCAGACCTCTTGGCAACTAGCTGCTTGAGAGTTGATTTTTTAAACAGATTGAGAAGAGTTATGAAAGATCTGAATAGCATAAGGTTCAAGTTTTTTTTTTTTGGTATATGGCTAGATGTAACTAGTGTAACTCATAGTAAAGGCAGTTTATGAATTTGGTATTAATAAATATAGGCAGTTTTATCTTTTGATTATTGCCAATATTTGATAATGAAAACATTGCTATTTTGATATTTCTACAAATACTTCAGTATTCAAAATTATTTTTGTTCTTTCGATGAGTAAAATAAATAATGAAATAAGCTTGATGTATACAATCAAGTAACAAATCAGCACTTTAGTGTCGATTTAAATCTTAGAGGAAAAATTGTCTTGAGCTGGGTGGGATACGAACCCACGACCTCCTGATAACATGTCAGGTGCTCTGGACCACTGAGCTACCGGCCGCCTATCAAGATCTCGTCTAATTTGTGCTGATTTGTTACTTGATTGAATACGCTGAGCTTATTTTGTTACTTATTATCTGCATACTTGTAATACATGCTTCCATCTATTGGCAAATATAAATGTCGCTTGTGGCTAAAAGGGCCTGACTAGCACCTATATGAAACATAAAAGGAATGTTCATAACGCTAATTAGAGGAGATCTTGATCAGCGGCTGGTAGCTCAGTGGTCCAGAGCACCTGACATGTTATCAGGAGGTCGTGGGTTCGTATCCCACCCAGCTCAAGACAATTTTTCCTCTAAGATTTAAATCGACGCTGAAGTGCTGATTTGTTACTCTTTTGATGAGGATAGCCAGGAAACATATATAATACTATGTTAAAAGTGAATATTATATAATCATAATAAATGTTTAAATATGTTAAATTTTCTGATTTTTTATTGAAAAAGCATACAAAATAAATTTGGTTTAAATAATTACTAGCTGATCAGTAATTGCTCTATAATTGGAATACTCAGAGAAATGATTTCAAATTTTGGTGCTATTGCTGTGATTTCACTCTTATGGCAATGTTACCTGACAGCTCAGAGTGGGTAAGATAATATAGAACTGTCATGGCCGATTTTCCTGCCTATGCAATTGATTATTAATAGAAAGTAGTTGCAATATAAGATTAATTAGAGAGCCATTATAGCCATGAAGTCAAGTGATTCTATAGTTCTAAAACTTGGTAGCATTTTTATCTTCTGAATACTGTGATATTTAGAAATGAAACACATAGAGTGAAAAAGACTACATTTAATATTTGGTCAAGATTTGTTATATATGATGGAGGGAAGGATAAACTGGAATACAGAATGATGCAGAAATTAAACATAATTTTTTTTTATAGTGAATTTGCACAGTATTTCAAAAGAGTTTTTATTATAACTGCCATTTGGAATTTAAGCACAGAAGTAATGCTACACTGTGTTTTTCTTCATTAACTGCCATTTGGAATTTAAGCAGTACTACTTTTCATTGGATCATAAAAATGAAGATATATTTCATGTCACTTGAAAAAAATTATCCTTGTTTTTTAACCATTTTAAACAATTTATATAAATCGTAAAAAAGGTGAAAGCCTGCATTATTTCTCTCACTATGCAAAACAGTAAACAAAAATGTACATAAAAAGGTAATGGGTTTGCTGTAGCATGCTATGATTTCTTCTGGTTGGGTAAAAAAGCCTTTGTCAAGCTTGCCATCACTGTGGAGAAAACTATATGATGCTAGAGATGTGGATAAAAGAATCATTGATTAATGATAAATCTGTAGATCACATTCCTATACTATATATGTAAAGGCTGCAAGGATAAACACACTGAGAAAAATTTTTTGGGTGGGGGTGCTCAGAACGTATCTCCCTCATATACTCATAAATCTATAGATACAGAAATACACTACCTGGCTAAATTATTATGAACACTTATATCTAACACTTTCTCACATATAATATGGTACAGTTCCCAAATTGAAAGTTTTCAATGCTTTGTGCATAGTTTTCATTGAGATTGGTTTTAAAGTACTGCTAGCTGGAGCTTGGCCTGATAAGGTCTTATTCTGAAAGATTTTTTTGTCCGATGTGTGGTGTAATGGTAGCGCGCTCTGGCATGAATCTGCAGAGTTGCGGGTTCGATTCCTGCTGAGTGGTTAGCACGCTTGGCTACTGATCTAAGGGACCTGGGTTCAAGCCCTGGGTAAGGCAGGGATGTATGTATGTGTTGTTTTTCTCCTGAGGTCCTGCCATCCTCACAGATCTTTTACTTTGACATATAAACTGGCAGGCTCATGTCAGACCTCTGTGGCAAGCAGCTGCTTGAGGGCGTATTTATTTTTTTAAATTTTATAATCTGTGTATTTACTATGGCTGGTTCCAGATGTGAGTAACTCCAAGCTTTGCTCCAGCCAGAAAATGAAATTTCAATTAATCATTTTCAAATTTAATATAACTTCCTATTTTGTAAGAGTTTTCAATTTTATTTTTAATAAAATCTAAATGTAGTCCAAATTTCTAAATCAAAGCTCTGTTTTATTGATTTATTTATGTTTCAAACAATAGATGACAATAACAGAGTTAGCTGTTGACTTTTTAATGTCTATAAAATCAGTAAAGGTTTTGTGAAGAAAATTTTCAGCAACATACGGGACTCGAACTCACATCTTTCTAGAAACATGCCATAATTGAATTCTAGCATTGAACTAATGTGAGCTTTCTCTTTTTCTCACTTAGTATGACTTTTTCACTCTTCCCATGATTTTTAGCACTTACACTCGTCGCCATCTATTATTGATCTCAGGTGACAACTATTTATTTAATCAATAAAGGTTTTGTGAAAAAAATTTTGCAGACATACGGGGCTTGGACTTGCATATCTCTAAAAACATATCAGAATTGAATTCTACCATTGAACTAATGTGAGCTGTTTTTTTTTCACTTAGTATGACTTTTTCACTCTTCCCACAATTTTTGGCACCTACACTTGTCGCCATCTATGATCTTGGCTGGCAACTATTTATTTTTTATTGCACTGAATGAGATGTAAATAAATAATGAAGTCATTTCGTGCTATTAGCATTATTAATGATTTAAACAATAAATGACAATCACAGAGTTAGTTACCTGTTGACTTAATGTCTATAAATCAATGTTTTGTGGATAAAGATTTCATTTACATACGGGAATTGAACCTGCATTACTTCAGAAATATGCCAGAGTATTCTACCATTGAACTAATGAGAGCTCTGGTGCAATAAAAAGGAAATAGTTGCCACCTGAGGTCATAAATGGCTAAGTGTAGGTGTTGAAAATTACAGGAAGAGTGAAGTCATATTGACTGGAAAAAAAGACTGAGCTCACATTAGTTCAGTGGTAGAATACTCTGGCATGGAAAAAAAGACTGAGCTCACATTAGTTCAGTGGTAGAATACATTAGCATTATTAATGATTTAAACAATAAATGACAATCACAGAGTTAGTTACCTGTTGACTTAATGTCTATAAATCAATGTTTTGTGGATAAAGATTTCATTTACATACGGGAATTGAACCTGCATTACTTCAGAAATATGCCAGAGTATTCTACCATTGAACTAATGAGAGCTCTGGTGCAATAAAAAGGAAATAGTTGCCACCTGAGGTCATAAATGGCTAAGTGTAGGTGTTGAAAATTACAGGAAGAGTGAAGTCATATTGACTGGAAAAAAAGACTGAGCTCACATTAGTTCAGTGGTAGAATACTCTGGCATGTTTTGGAGAGATGCGGGTTCAAGTTCCATATGTTGGCAAAAAAAATTTTTCCCACAAAATATTTATTGATTTATAGACATTAAAAAAGGCAACAGATAACTCTGCGAGTGCCATTTATTGTTTAAATCATTAATAACTCTAATAGCATGAAGTGACTTCATTATTTATTTCCATCTTGCTCAGTGGAATAAAAAAGAAACGGTTTCCACCTGAGATCATAGATGGTGAAAAAAGGTGCCGAAAATCACGGGAAGAGTGAAAAAGTCATACTGAGTGGAAAAAAGACAGAGATTGCATGTTTCTGGAGAGATGCGGGTTCAAGTTCTGTATGTTGGCAAAATTTTTTCCACCAAACATTTATTTATATTTCACTCATCAGTTACAAAAAAGCACACAAGAGAAATTTCAAATCAGATCAAGGAATACAGACAAAAGTTACCAAAATTTCATCAGTAGTAGGATGAAATAGAAATATTTTTTTACCTAAGATTAAATAATTTAGATATCCGTTGCAATTTGCAAAATGCCAAGAAATGAAAAATTCGAAACTTTTGATTCAATCTAGGATGAGAATAGCTTCCGAAAAGATGATTTTTCATTCAAAATCTGAAGTCATTATAAATGAACTTCAAAACTAAAAACATCCATTCAACATTCACTTGTGAAGAATGCATATTTGATACAATTATATTCATTTATGGAAGTCCTCATAAAATTTTAACATATTGAATATTTAAAAAGGTAAAACTGAGAATGCAATATTTGTGTGCTAATTCACTTATAGGAGAGAATGCACCTATTCAAAATGAAGTGCATCACTTTGTAGCAGTAGTGACAACCTAACCCAAAACCTGAAATAAACATCACGCTTTCATTGTAGGCTTTTTCTTGATTCTACTTACAGTAACTAATCATTTATGCTATTACATAATGAACTACGAGTTACTGCATAACATATTTCTGATATTTCACAATAAAGCTAGTACCTAATAGACCCTATTACTAGATAAAATATATAACTAATAATATACAGATCTGACAACTGCAATATTTTTTCCAGATTTGATAAAAATTTTGCATTTTTCTCTTAAAGAAAATCTGCTCCAAGACTTTGTAGTATTTCACCTTCCAAAGGAAAATGTTAATAAAGGAAGAATTATTTCCATTTTAACTCTTTTTACAACAATAAAGGTGCGGCTCTGTTCCTGCTTCCTATGGGCTGAACTACATAATGCCCTTCAGGTCAGAGGAAATCTATTTCCTCTTCCTGCTGACCATTTCTAGACAGAACACCAGGCAAAGGTTGCTTACATAGCTGAAGGCCACAGATTGTACTTAAATGGATGTAATCAGGGGATGTATACAATTTGAACTTTCCTCCACTCTGGACAACTAATTTTAAATCAGATTATACCTTCACACTGATACTTCAAGACAACAGGTTGCTTACCTTGAAGCATTGGGGAGAAAGTGGTCAGAGATTAAGAAACTTTCCTAATATATTTGGTCATACTTTTAATTGCAGTGGGAATAAGACTGTTTGTGTCTATCATTCAGTGAGTTGGTTTATCTGCAAATCATGTAGCTTTTGCTCATTTGAATGCTTAAAATGTCAAGTTTGGCATATTTGTATGGTATGGGAAATAAAGCATTGAAACCTTTCTCCCACTATAACTGATGACTGGATGACTGATCTTGATCTGATTTATACTTCATAGAAAGTCAGCAAAATGTATTTAAAAGTTCATAAGGGATGGGGAAATTCAGGAAAATCTGACTACCAACACAGGAGAAATATAAAAACTTTTTTCTGCTTTTATGTGCATTAAAAAAAGAAAGTAATAATACTGTATTCAAAGGTGAAAAAAAGCTGTTCTTTTCCTAAAAAAAATATTTTATAGTAGTAATTTTTCCTAGGTTTGAAATAAGCCATGCAAGAAAATTAAAATCATATGGTCTCAACAAAATAAATTCACCATTTCCACACTTCTCCATTTTCTGTTGCAGCTCATGGCAGTAACAATTCTGATGACAGAATTGTACAATTTTATTAGCCAACAAATACACAATGATTGACTGTAGGGAGAAATGATTCAGAATTTCTGCTCCAGGCATAAAAATTCCTAGTTCCGACATTGTTGGCCCTATCTTTTACAGTTTACAAAAAAAGTTTTGGTGGGGCAGGAAGGAAGAAATGTATGGTCGTGTGTGAAACTCTTAGTTTGATGTCAGTTATAATAAGAACAGCTACGTGTCACATTTATTTGTCTTAGCTCTTTCAACTTAGGTGATGTTTGTGAAGGTAGAAATGTCAGGGGACCAAATTCTTACATTGTTTTATGATAAGAGGAAGTTATATGCCAAATTTAATTATTCTGTATCTTACCATTTAAAAGTTATTTCTCAGATTATTTTTAGAAGGAGGATTGTTGAGAGACCAAATACTCATTTGCCTTAAATCATAAGGGAAATATACTGAAATTCATTTTCCTAGCTCCTAGTATTTAAGTGAAATTCTTGATCAAAATAAACAAACAGGAGAAATGGATACTCTTTGATGTATATAGTAGATAATATAAGCTCTGAGAATGTAAATACAGTTGAACCTGTTTATAATGAATTTGAAGACACAGCCGAAAAAAACTTCATTATATTCACTGTAATACTGATCAAACATTAATCTTAAAATGAAATATGCTATGTATTTAAACATAAATAATAAGGCTGAATTGCTAAAATGAAAAGACTTGCCTGGTGTTCTGTCTGGAGGTAAATGGCTAGATCACTAGGGCCCAAAGGCTCAGAAAAGGTTGTGGAGGAGGGGACTCGCAGGATAGCTGTTAGGAGACAGATGGTAGCCTCCCATCAAGGCCATCCAGCATGTTCTTTAATGTGCCATGGGGCCACAGCTTTATGTCCCATCCAACAGGTGACAGCTTTTTCAAATCCATCAGTGCCCCGTTTCTCGTTGAGGCCAGAGAGTGTGTGTGTGTGTGCGTGAGTGTGCGTGTGCGGGGGAGTGGAGGGAAATATCAATGCTGGTCCAGGTCCAAGTGGTACTCGAATCTGGAACTACAGGTTATGAGCCTGGCATGCTATCAACTGTGCCAACCCTGCCTCACTCTACTTATATACAGATAATAAGACTAGTTAATGAAATGATAGCTAGAGTTACCTGTTGTCTTTAAAGTCAGTCAATCAATAAATGGTTTTGCAGAATTTTTTTGCCAACTCTGGCATGTATCTGAAGAGATATGGGTTGAAACCCTGCATGTCTGCAAAACTTTTCTCCACGAAGCCATTTATTGAAAGATTAGTTACTTATATTTTAGTAAGCCATGCACCTAATGAACACTGCTTTTTCTTTTCATTTGAAGCAGTGGACTGATTAGTGGCGAAAAAGTGAGCTCTGGCTCCTACAAACCAAAAGAAAAAGCACTTTAATGTGCTGGTATAAAGCTGATCTAATTTTTTTTTTCTTGAAGCAGTACCTCTTGATCTTTCAAACTCTGCCAATGTGTTTTTTTTTTTTTCATTTTTTTTTAAATTATAGATAAAGAACTCAATGGAATTCCATACACCTTGGAAACCACCTCTTTCTTTTGGCCTTCCTCAATTTTTGTTTTATGATTTCACTTTCCTGTACCAAATATAAGAATTTTTCTTTTCTTCACTTCATAGTGCAAAACTAGTAGTAGCTCATTGTCAGACTGTATACATGGCAAAGAATGAAACACAGAATTCATGAAACATATAGGAAATAAGCAGTGTCTTGTGATTCATTGCTTACTTGCTCCGCCACCTCCACAATGAAATTCCTGAATGAGATTATCCTCTTTCCTCTAATTCTTCACTGATCATCGATCAATGTACCTTTGCTGCTTGATAATTAGAAACTGACAAATTTGATTGTTTAATTGTTTCTGGTTGACCTTAGTTTATTTCTTTTCTTGGAATTTTGTGTTTAATCCAGCACCTTAGAGTTATGATGATCTTCAGTGCTCAATTCAAAACCCACCTAGGGAAGGTGACAGAACCTCCCAGAGGTCAGATGGCCTTGAAAAATGCATTACTACCAAAAGATTAATTTTCATAGGGAAAAAGAAAGGAAATATGCCAGTTTTCACTGCTCTGGTATGCTCTAAAGGTTCCTTAATGAAAAAAATGTTCATTGTATCGGTAAAGGAAAAAGTATTTGTAACAAAAAATGCAAACAACATATAGTTTTAAAACGAATATTGGAAGGGAATGGGCATTGCTTCATTTTAGCTGTAGTTTCATAATTACTGACTTCATTATAAATGGGTTTGACTCATGCTGGACTTTTACCTTTTGAAGCCCTAAGCTATGTCAAGTTTAACTTTTCATTAAGGAACCTTTAGAGCATACCAGAGCAGTGAAAACTGGCATATTTCCTTTCTTTTCCTCTCTGAAAATTAATCAAAAGTCAAAATAAATGTTTATTACTTTTATTGCAGGGAACATTAAAAATAGTATTAACTCTTTATCATGCTGGCCCAAACTGCAGGTAGGAGGTAGTGAAGAGGAAGGGATAGTATTGATTAGATGAGTAGACCTGGTTAATGGTTAGCATAGCTGACTACTGTTCTGCATTGGGCATGTCCTTATATAAGTGTTTGTATGTTGTATTCTTTGTCTGAGTGTTTGCATTGTGTACGAGAAAACAACAGAAGCCAAAAAAAGTTCATTTAAAAACTTGATCATTTTGGGCCAATATGGTACTGAAAAGGTTAAAAATTAAAATTAAGTAAATATCAAACATCTCCAATAACTCTTGTTGTTTTCCTACAAACTTCCTATGTATAATATTAAAAATCGGAAACACAATAAAATAAAATAAAAAATACCCCCTCAAGCAGCTGCTTGCCACAGAGGTCTGACAGGAGCCTGTCTGTTTATATGCCAAAGTAGGTCTGAGAGGATGGCAGGACCTCAGCAGAAAAATGACACATACATCCATGCTTACTCAGGGCTCGAACCCAGGTCCCTTAGACCAGTAGCCAAGCGCACTAACCACTCGGCCATGGGACACAATAGAAAACGGGAAATATACTGGCAGAAATTGAAAAAAAGGACACCCAGGAGGACCCCTTGAGGAACGTCATAATATGTTAATAGTTAAGGGCAGCAGAAACTATGATCCAAGATTAAAAGTCATTGGGTGAAATAATGATGTCACTGAGGACAACAACATGCAAATGTATGCAGCACATATTTAAGGACTAGGACATGAAGAAAGAAGATATTCATCTTGTGTCGTGCTGTTCAGTGTTCTCTGAAGCAGCTACCATGCTTGGATGATGCAGACATGCAAAATTTGTTCAGTTAGTAGAATTTGAGTGAGGTTGTAGAGTGGGTCTTTGGTAAGCAGGTTGGTCTTTTCGTCAAATTGCACACCACATTGGATAAGAGGTATCGGCAATGGTACGATGGTGACATTGATGGTCAAAAGAGCATTCACACACTCGCAGACGTGGCAACACAGAGTTACGGACACATGAGAGGATCGGCATATCAGGAGGGCAGCAGTGGCAGAGCGGACAGCTGTGGCATCACAAATTTGATCCTCTGTGTACCAAGAGTGTCTACAAGAATGATATACAATTGTCTTTTGGAAGCAGGACTATGGGCATGCATGCCGCTGGCATGGTTACCACTGTCACCTCGTCACTGTCAAGCATGTTTGCAGTGGTGTCAAAAACGAGCTCATTGGAGGGAGGAATGGCAGTCTGGGTCTTCAGTGATGAAAGCCGATTCTGCTTAGGAGTGTTTGATGGTTGTTTATGCATCTGAAGGCGAAAAAGTGAGCGGCTTCTTCCATCGTGCATGTGCCAGTGACACACATGGCCCACACTGAGCATCGTAGTGTGGGGAGCGATTAGCTATCACTCTTGTACGTGTCTGGTGTTTGTACAGAGTACAATGAATAGCAATATGTATGTCAGCGACATTTTACAGTAGGTTGTCTTGCCATATTTAGTGTAATCCCAAATGTGATATTCCAGCAGGATAACGCCCACCCACACTTCGCCCAGGCAACTCAACATTCTCCTCAGGCAGTGCAATAACTCTCTTGGCCAGCACGCTCACTGGACTTGTCTCCAATCGAGCATTCCTAGGACTGGATCGGAAAAAGACTTCCGTGGACCGCGTCAGGCAATGACCATCTCTGAATTATGTGTTCAAGTTGGAAGTGCATGGAATGGTATCTTCCAGTGTGATATCCAGCATTTGTATGACCGATTGCATGCCCGATTGGAAGTTTGTATTGCTGCTCGAGGAAGTTCAACACCTTGTTAAAATGTGCCTTCTGTAAAATGTAATACTCATTAAAAGGTAAAAAAATTGAATCATTTCACAATGTGATCACTGTCCTTTCTGAACAAGTTGTTTCTACTAAATAAATCTCATAGATTATGCTTCAATTATTAATGGTGTTCTTTCAATTTTTGCCAGTGTATAAGGAATTCCAAAAATGAACTTTGACAGCATCCACTATTTAACTGTATAAAAGAAAGAATGTGGGTAGAAGAAGGAAGAATATGGGTAATAATAGGTTGTGACTCTAGAAGTCATAACAATGGGGGCCTGGAAAGCAAGTACTATGAATGCACCTATCTTGTTTTTAACATTTATACAATTATTCCTATATTGACCAAATGATTTCTGTTAAGAAAAATCTTTCTCATAACCCAGTCAGGGCCCTCTCATCAGGTTTCTGTGGGTCCCGGGTCCTAGGGTAGTGCCCTGACTGCCCCTTCCTGGTTTCTCTACTGCTTTTTTTGATGCTTAGGATATCCATTTGAAATATTTTACAGATAGAATTTTTAAATCTTTATACACATTTTGAACTATTAATATGCTCATGTAGAAATTTTTAAATGGAGTTAATAGAGATTATTGTACTTCAAGAGAAATTTTATTGTGTAGTAACTTCAAAAAATTAATTTTGCTGAATTCATATATTTGGTCACAAATGTTGCTTCTGTGAATAACTACTTACTTTGAAATGATTATACATTCACTGTCTGCCAATCAGTTGTTATTAGCATACACAAAAATATCAAGTCATCAGTTAAAATGAATTTCTCATTTGCTGGGTAAATTTGATCATTTTGTTGCAAGAAATATAAGAGTAAAAATAGGAGTTGGAAAATTCTGCAACGTTTTTGAGCTGTGGCAAAAGAAATAGCTACTGCAGGCAGCTCAGGCTGAGCTCCAAAGCAGTCATCTATCTCAGCTGATGAACTGTAGCAGCTTTGTTTTGCCATACAGTTCATATCAACAAATGCCTGTCCCTGTTTCTCAGAGCCTTTTACCTCTCACTTTTGCCATGATTGATGGATGTTGTTTGAGACTTTTGCCATTCACAATACAATTGTGATATTTTTCCCCGTGATTTTCTGCTGAGTTCCATCACCTCAGTATGGATGTTCCTGTCCCTTGTGCTCCAGTGATGAGCCCGTTTTGGAAGTCTGCCTTTTTACACATGTTGCACTTGACTTTACTTTCTACCATACCTTTATATGGCTTTTATAGGACTTTGTAGTGACAGAATACTTATATAGTTAGAAATTTTGCATACATTGGCATGTTTAATGGTATTTTCACAAAATGCAATTTCATAATAATATGGCCAGGCATTGTATATATATATATACATTTGAGATTATGTGGTGCATGCTAGCATAAACTGGCTGTGGTGGGAGGGATCACTTTTTAGTACACCATTGTTTGCAAGTATTAAGGAAAATGCATGATCATTTCATTTACAATTTTGGGCTGTTTTACCACTGAGCAACACCTTTATACACACAATGGACTTAATGGCCTGTTTAGAAGAACCCCAGTTATCAGTGTTGGGTAGGGGAAAGAAGGATTCACCAAGAAGCTGTTAGGAAAAGAAAGCATCTCATAAAAACTTGTCTAGCATGTTCTTTAATGCACACAAGGTGTGGCTCTCTTGCACATGGGGGCCATGGTTTAATGTTCCATCTTATTGGTGGTAGCCTTTTCAAGCCCATTGGTTTTCCTCTATTTCACCAATGGAGAAAATTTTAATGCAGGCACAGTGGGAACTTGAACCTGAAAACATCACTTTACAATCCTGGGCCAGGTGAACCAACTCTCCCCTTATGTTCAAAGAATTTTCCTTTTTTTAAAATTATTTGTTTAGTCATTAGCTTGAGTTTTATGTCCTTTAGCATTCGTCAACTTGTTAAGTGTAGATAACAATTTATTCTTTCTCAAATTAATAGCTGATAGATTAAAACCTAAAATTCTGCATTAGGGGATATCTGAAAGGTCAGTGATAAATTTTTCTGCGAAAAAATTGAATGGTGAAATTTATTCAGTTGATTAAATGGATGAATTATTTTAAAATTAAATGCCAATTCAATGAGTGAATGATTTAGAGATAATAAAATAACATACATTAGAAAATGCTGAACTGGTTTAAATAATGTATTGTAGCTATTCTGAACTGTAAAATATTAATGTTTAATATTTTAATACATGCTGAGTACACACTGAGTGTTCTGTCAGTGAGAAATTTTTATTAATAATAATAATGCTATGTCTATTGATCAAAGGGACCTGTGTTTGAGCCCCAATTAGGCATAGATGTTTGTGTTGTCTTTCTACTGAGGTCCCTTCATCCTCACAGACCTACTATGACTTATTAAACTGACAGGCTCTTGTCAGACCTGTGTGGCAAGCAGCTGCTTGAAGGGGTTATAATTTATTTACTGCTTTCCAATTTATAAATATGCTGCAGCATTCTGAGGAATTGCTGAAAGAGTGAAAGTCATACTTGGTGGAAAAAGTCAGAGCTGGCATTAGTTCAATGGCTAGAATACTCTGGCATGTTTGTGTCCTGTATATCTGCAGAATTTTTTACACAAAAACATTAACAAGAAGGCTATGGTTTTAGTAAAACTTATAATTTGTGCTTTGCACAGCTTTTTAATACACATTATGCAAAAACCCATTTCCGACTGGTTTATATTTAGTTGAAGTACCTTTTATAATATTTTCTGTGGTTTAGTGGCACTCACATAGGTACTTAAAAGTAATTCTCAAGATGAAACTTCTATAGTTAACTTTATGTTCTTGAGAGCCAGGAAATTTTGTCTTTGAAGCAGTTGAGTGCTGCAGATAATTATACATGTGATATAGGGATTAAAAAAATATGCTACTCAACTGTGAAACTGTCCCACCCAGTAGGAGTGGTCAAAGTTAATGCAAATCGGCATGCGAGTCAGAATATTAAGCAAAAATTATATTTCCATGATAAATATGTGGTATTGGGGGAGATCATGGGAGAGATGCTGAGCTGCAAAACTAAATGTTTCAGGCACTGCAATTGCCTGCAACAAGAGCTGCAAAAGTGTGTTGATATTGTGGATGAAGTGTAGAAGATGCCATGATAACCTTTTACTCGGAGTCATTGCATAAAATGAGGTATTATAAGATGCACAACAGCACAGGTGGTAGCAGGCCTAGCTGGAACCATAGCTGCCATTTGACAGGTTGTAACTGCTACCATGGATGTTCCCATTATGAGTAAGACTATTGCCAGGAGACTGGCAGACTTGGGACTGCGCTTGGGACTGTGGACCCATTCTGTACTCTATCATTTTAGCAGGTATCCCTATTACCATCTTCCAGCAAGATAATGCTCACCCACATGGCATCTTGTAGACACGCTCTGGAGATTGTAGCAGTATCGGGTGAGCATTATCTTGCTCGAAGATGGCATTAGGAATATCTGCTAGAAATGGTAGTCTACACAAAAGCAGGCTTGGGATTGCAGGTCCAAGCCTGCTATTTGACAAACACATCATGAGTACAATGTTCTATTCATGATGGGAACATCCATGGTAGCAGTTAGTTTGTTGAATTGTAGCAGTGATTGCTGTTGGGTTTGCTATCACCGCAGATGATGACTGATCATGTCTCAAACATTCTCAATGGGCAACAAGATTTGGGGACATTGACCATGGAATAGTGTAGGTGACTTGGAGGCACACTCTTCTGTGAACAATGTCCCTAAACTTGTTTCCCATTGAGTAAGTTTGATATATGATTAGGTGTTGTCTGTGAGCCCAGCCTCAACCAGCCCAACCCAGCACATGATCCCATGGCAACTACTGTGCTGTGGGATCATGTGCACATGGCATAGTGCGACATTCTCAGGACTCTTTCAGAAATCTCTATACCTTGATATGTCACTGAATGTATCATGAACTGCTGCAATTTCAGTGCATACTAAAAGAGCATACTTTTACTGTATGTCATTTAATTAATTTGTTGCATTGAGCTGTGAATAAAATTGTGATACCTATCTAGTCATCTGTCTGTCACGAGTTTCAAAAGATCTGTCCACTCCTCCGATTGTCCACTAACATACAATTGTGTTATCAAGCATATCATAAAAGGAAAAATATAACTGGAAAAAATTAGAAGGTAAAAGCAAATTTAAGTAGTAATTAAAAAATAAGAATCGGTGAATTAACAAAATTTAGTAATACAATTTTTTTAATAATTATTAAATTGATAAAGATCAATGAAGAACCCAGACAAGATTTGCTTCAGTAAGCATAAAGAAACCAAATATAAATAAACAAAAGCATCATAGTCAGTTGTATCAAAGTTCATTAGGTAGCTTTTTTGGGAGTGAAGATTTAAAAAGAAACAACATAAGACTGTTCATGATCGATTTTTTTTTTAAAAACTTTTTTGTTATTTTTTAGTGTAGAAAATGAAACCAGCAGCTGCTTAGGTTTCGAGATTCAAAAGGAAATTGTGTCTATCAAAAATAGCTTGCCAAAATAAATGTATAAAAAAAAATTGCTTTTAGCAGCTATTGATTTGAAGAACACACATTTTTTACCGTTTTCCTTTTGTTAAAAAACAGTCCTGCACTAAGAATACATTTCTAGAATATCTACCATGGGCCACATGTAAGTTTGTGAAAGGGCTGTGTGTAGATCACAGTGTACACTGCTATTACTGATATAAAAGTGATATTCTTAGAAAAAATGTCTTGGAGCATCAGGAGAAATATCCTTTTCTTCCATTAACATTTGAAGAATATTTACTTTATAATAACGTCAACCTTCTGTTAGAAATACCAGGTCATATATTAAAAATAACTTAAAATTATATATCGTTGAGCAATGACATGGTTCCTAAGGATTTTATCAGAACTATTATCCCTATTTTTAAAAAAGTGATCCCAGTTCTTGTGATTACTATAGGGGTATCAGCCTACTTTATGTTCCATGTAAATTCTTTGCACAATTGTGCTTAATAGAATTAAGAATTTAGTTGACGGGTTATTGCTCAACGACAGAGTATTTTAAGTTATTTTTAATTAATTTCTAAGCAAGAAGGTCCTTTTTAATTGTATACTCAGGTCATATAGGGGAGCTGAAATTGGATCTGACCATTACCTTGTTAAAAGTGTCTTACGACTTAAACTTAAGAAGTGTTGTGCTAAGGTTAAAAAATTTAACTTTAATTCTGAAGCTCTGAAAGACCCAGTTATAGCTAAAGCTTACCATAATAGGTCACTTAGTCATTACAACAGTCAGGGTTTGCTTACTACTGAAGTTGAGGAAGAATGGGACCATTTCAAAAGGCTTTTATTTAAACTGACGGTACTCTTTTAGGAAAAAAAGGAGCAGAATAGGCAAAATTATTTGGGTGATAAGGCATTTGAGCTTATTTCAGAAACAAAGAACTGCAGGAATGTACTTAAACTACTAGTCCTAATAGGAAGCATTATAGAGAGCTTAATAAATATGTAAAGGATTAGGTAGCTGCTGGTAAGAATCTTTAGCTTGATGGCTTGATTGACAAAGCCGAGGAAGCAGTTAGATATTACAAGAGCAGAGAGCTGTACCAGATAGTTAATGTTTTTTGTGGTAGAAAATGGACAGGCATACAGGGATTGAAGGATAAATAATTAAATTACATAAATCACCAGGTGTAGATGAAATTGCTAACGAAATGCTTAGAGCTGGGGATGTTTCGGTTACAAGTTGGATGACTGAAATTTTGAATATCTTTTATGATGAAGGCATGGTCCCTAAGGATTTTACCTGAGCTATTATTATCCCTAATTTTAAAAAAGGTGATCGCAGTTCTTGTGATAACTATAGGAGTATCAGCCTACTTTCTGTTCCAGGTAAAGTTCTTTGCATGATTATGCTTAACAGAATTAAGAATTTGGTTGATAGACAATTGTCTGATGAGCAGTGTGGATTCAGAAATAGAGGATGTGCAGATCAGATTTTTTCATTTAGACAGATTCTTGAGAAATCTTTGGAGTTTCAGAAATCTTTGGCTACTAGCTCTTTTTTATTTCAAAAATGCTTTTGACTCTGTTGATTGTGAGGTTGTATGGCATACCAGACAAGTTAATTAACATAATGAAAGTTCTCTATAATAACACTGATTTGTGTGTGAGAGTTGGTGAAGCTTGTAGCAATTGATTTAGCATTGCTTCTGGTGTCCCACAAGGGAGTATTTTGTCACATTTTCTATTTAGTTTGGTTATTGATTAGGTTATGTGAAATTCACTTGGCCTTAAATGGTCTGGAGATTCGAAAATTTTTGATTTAGATTATGCTGATGGTTTAGCCCTTTTGGCAAATGATGTGATGAGATGAACTCATTAGATTGTTGATGAGACTGGTAGTAGAATAGGTTTGGTGATAGAATTAAAATTAAAATGATGAAACCTGGTCAGGCAGATGGTGCTTCAATAGCTTTGAATTGTTGCACCCTTAATCAAGTGTCTCAGTTTAATTATTGGGAGCTATGAACAGATACTGGTGATGTGGGGCATGATATAACAGATGAATAGGAATTGCTGCCAGGACTTTTAGGAATCTATGGAGAGTGTGGAGAAATAGGCATATACACCTAAAGACTAAAATTCGACTGTATAATACACTGGTTTCCATAAATTAAGGAAAATCCCTATGTTAAGTCAATGGGAAGCTAACATCAAAGCTCCATAACTTCTAAAATAAGTTTTTTCATGTTGAAAAATTGATTGCAAATAAAGATCTCAATCAGATAAATAAATATCTCGATTTTCAACAATATTCATTCAGTATTTAATGAGTTATGGAAGTTTGAATATTTAGCAATAACAAATGCCAGCTGCAAAAATTGACTTCAGAAGTTAATTAAAACTTAATAATAAGTATTGTATCAAAGTGTTTAATAAAATAAGTTTGTATTTTAGAACTTTGTGTAAAGAATTCTTTCCCTATTCTTCAGTTTTGTGCAAGTTTCTTAAGACTGGCATTGCTGTTGTTAAATATTCACACTTCCATAACTCATTAAATACTAAATGAATATTGGTGAAAATCGAGGTATTGATTTATTTGATTGAGATCTTTATCTGCAATCACATTTTTCAAAACCAAAAACTTATAAGTTATATAGCTTTGACGTTAGCTTTCCATTGACTTAACATGGGTATTTTCCTTAATTAATGGAAACGAGTATAGTTTTTTTTTTCTAGGGTTAGTTATGATAGTGAAACTTGGATGCTTTGTAAACAAGATAACAAAAAATTTGATGCTTTTTATTATAGATGCGTATGCAGTATCTTGGATATTATGTGGTTCAACTTTGTAAGTTATGATGAGGTTAGGCAAAGGAGTTGGCAACTCGGAGCAGTATATTGTGCAGAGAGAGAGACCGTTGGTTTGGTCATGTTGCCTGTATGGATAATTATAGATTGGCGAATAGGGTTATGAACAATGTGCCTAAAGACCTCAGAAAGAGGGGGTGACCTAGGATATGGTAGACAGACAATGTCAAACAGGACCTTGTTAGAATTGTATGCTGTGGCCAAATGCAGCAGATGTAGCTCAGGACAGATAAGCTTGCAGAACTAAATTGCATGGTCTGATTGAATCTCTGTAGCCCATGTCTGCTTGAGGATGATGAATATTTATGTGTACTTTATGACAATTTGTCATGTCTTGAATAAGGGAGAAAAATGTAGTGCCACATATAAAATATCAATTATAAGGTGACCAGATTTCTGAAAAGTGAAAGCAGTACATTGGCTGATTAGACAGATTTATTGTGAGACATCAAGAAACTCCTGCTATTTTTGTCAGCTAGTGTTGCTTGAAGATAAATTAATCTGTTGATTTATTGTAATAAAAATCTGATTTAAAGTTCAGCTGATTAATTAATTGTTGGTTCATCACGCACCTGGAGATTTGTCAGTTGAACTTGTCTTCCAGTAAATCGCATCGGAGTGATGCAAGGAGTTAAATACATATTTCATGAGGACAATCACCTTGTGTTCCCTTTTGTTGTTTCATGCTATGGTAGAAGGGCAGAAACAACACCAGGCATGTTTCTGGTGTAAGATGCCCAAAGGTTTCTCAGTAATTACCACAAAAAAAGCAAAAAAAAAAAAAATCTATATTTACAGCTAGCAAGAAACCTTGGGTAGCAATTAGATGAATTTTTATGTACTTTTTTTCAGCTTGTCATATACTAAACTCAATAAATACCCAAAACTTGCTATAATATTTTTTTAAGTTATCTGAAAAAAAAAAAAATTGCAGCAAAATGCATACTTGATTGACTACATTTAGTGCTGGAAACATTTTTTACCAATGAGAAATAACAAAAAGAATTGGATTTTTTTTGTTGAAAGCAATACAAGGAAGTACAACACAAAGAAAGCAGTACATGTAAAACAGAGTACAAATAATCTCATAGCAGTATTGTACTGCCAAAAGTAGTATGGAAGGTCACCTTACACTAACAATTATCAGGAGTAATAAAACTGACCATTAGCCAAGAGCAAAGACATACAAGTTGTGACTATAAAGTAGTGAGAATGATTTGTGTAATAAACATACCTGTATTCTGCATCCAAATCAATGTTATTCCCTTCATAACAGTCTTTGAGAAACTATACACTTCCAATGATGCTGTCATTCTAATTCATGCTCCAAACCTTTTTGCAATTGCCTTCAAAGCCTGAATTGCATTCTTTTGAATGTCTTCAGTGGTGGCAAATCTTCGAGGATGAATGTAATTTTTGTAAATAGCCAAAGGACAAGTCTTGGAAATAGGTGATCAAGATTGGTAATAGTTTTTGATCAAAATCTATTTTGCAGAATGTGAACTGAAGCATTGCCATGATGAAGAAGTTAATCATGTGCCTATAATTCATTCTTTTGCTTAAACAACAAAATATCAATTTCTATTTACTACAATTGCTGTGCACAAGACTGAGCAAAAGACGACAAAATTACCACTTCTGCTATTTGAAACATGTTCCATCATTTCATACTATGAATCCAGGTATGCTATGAATTTGGGAACCCACAAGTTATACAATAAGGCCAATCAATTACTTTACAGTCACATCTTGTGTCAACATGGGAGTAGGCAAAACAATCTTTTTTTCTTTTATATGCATTGAGAAAGGTAATTTATTTTAAAGCATACTCGTAAAATGTTAATCAGTAGATAATCAAATTTGCTAAGAGCATACAACACAACTAATGATGCAACATTTGAAAGGTAAAAGTTGATTTCTTTTGTCTGTAAATAATTTACTGTTGTAATTTTTCTTAGCTTTGAAAGTAACAGCATGAGAGAAAAAAAATCATCATTTTAAATGCTCTCCAGAAAATTTTAGAAAGTGGATTATGCTGTTATTAACTGGAGTCCATTTATTTCTCATGAATGTGAATAATCTCAACAAAACATTACCTAATTTATAGATATTTCCCAAACCTACTCTGCCATAAAACTCCAACAACCAACCAATGTACACAAATCTTTGTTTCCTGTGCATGCTCAACAGTTTGTTTCAAAGAAAGTTCATCTGTGTGATCAACAATGTGGTCTTGATATATTGCCAAGAATATTGATGAGGTACAGCTGTTTCCCATTTTCTGTTTGAGGGTTTATAAAGAGCTATTGAGGTAGGATAATGAGGTGGCTGATTTGTAACTACCATCTGATATGATTTTTTACTTTGGTCAATGGTTGTTCTTTTTCTTTTGAATTCCTACATTCGTAAAAAAAAAACTCCAGGAACATTCACAAGTGTTTGTAGATGTGTCATCTGTGTTCCTTTTGGTTGAAATATTCCATGTTAGTGAACCATGAAAGAAAATTTCTCTTCTCATGAATTTGTATAGTTTTAGTTTCATTTCTAATGATGTCAAATTAGATATTCAAAATTTTCTTAGTTTATTGTAATATACTAAAGCATTGGGGTTTGAGTTGTTTTTCCTCTGAGAATATCCCCCCCCCTCCCTTTTTTTTCACACAATGCACTAAATGGCTGGGTCACAAGGACCAAGATTTCAGAGCTGAGAAGTGGATTCACTGAATAGTTGTTAAGAGGGAAATGGAACCTTTTTTCAAGACCATTAATGGGTAATGTGAATTTAATGAGTATAAGATATGGTTTTCTTAGATGTGTAGACACATCTTAAAGTTTCATTTGATGGATGGTACCTATCCAAAAGCACATTGTTGTATCCTTTCTCACCAAATCTCAAAATGGCAATAGGATCTTAAATTTGGGTACAGCAGGTTATGAATCTGGTGCACTATATAGTAAAGAACTTAGCTCTTCATTAAATCAGTCTGAGAATAGTGATGTCTTGAAATATTGGAATTTTTAATATTATTCAAAACTTCAAGTAAAGGAAGTGCAACTCTTTCAAAAAGTAAAGTTTTGTATTTTAGATATGGAAAAGATTTTTATTACCCAAGTTAAGTTTTTTTGTTATGTAATCCTGTTTTTAAACTGAATTGATTAGTTTGTTTAAATGCTTTGTTTTTTGCTTCTTTGAAAGCTGTTAAGAAGTGCATTAAACAATAATGGAAGTAAACAGCAGTATACTCCACTAATTTTCTGTCTTTTTGTAATATGTGTATATACCTATTGCTTTTGTTGGAGATTTCAGTATACCTACAAAAAAAAAGTTTGTAAAAGTGTTCATGTATATCCTCTGCAACTCCAAATTTTTCTTGTCAGATAAATGAGTGTAAAGTAGGTAGATATTTTTGTAATATATTGAAAATGCAATATTGTAAATAGATCTCAAGTTAATCTTCTAGATTAGTAGTTGTTGAAGTAGGTGACCTGTAGAATCCCATATTCCTCTCATCAAGGTTTTCAATTCTCACTGCCTATCAAAAGTGCGAATTGTTCTAATACTTTTTTTCCTTATATTTAATTTTTTTTAGGTCAGGGCTGCATCCCAATAACTATATACCTGACACACAATACACAGTATGGTGTTTTTAAGAATTAAAACATTAAGTACTACACCATCTGTAACAGCTAGATCTGAAATAAAAATGCCTCTTTAGATCATTGCATTCATTTTACATACATGCTTACTCTCGATCACTCGCTTACTCACTCACTCACTGGCTCACTCAGATTGTGTGCTTAGTTCACCATAAACATCTATCCTGAGTTATCACTGTTGCATTTTGACAGCTGTAGGTCAGTCAAAATATTTAGGACCATATAAGCATTTTCATCAGTAATTTTATTTTCTTCTGGTGGCTTGTGTAGTTTTAATTCAGTGATAACTGAAGTAACCTCAGATCCTGAAATAGGGCTAGTATTAAAGCCAATAATACATCTGTTTTATTTGCAAGTAATGGGAGTAGAATTAATTGTATTGTTGAGAATACGTCTGAAATGCTCAGACTCTAGCTATGACAAAAACTTCGTCTTTAATAATGTTTACATCCTTTCCCTCAATCCCTATGTTTTTCTGTTTTTTTCTCACACAAAATATTTACTATCTAACACAACTCTTTGTTATTGTGTTTTCTAATGTAAGTGAAATGAAATTTTGTATAGCTTATTTTAGGGTTGCTTCCAAATTATTTGGTGATGTAATGACGAAATTTGAAAAAGGCTGAAAACAGAGTAAATGTATGTAAATATGCAAAAACATATCTGTTTGATGATGAAATTGTTTTAAATTGGTTGCACACTACTTTTAACATCTTTAATATTTGTAAACATTAAAGACTTGAAGAATTAATAGGTTTTTAATTATGTTGAATAATTAATTACGTTTTTAATTAATTTGAAAATATAAAGACTGTACCCCCATTCTTATTTTGATACAGGGCCACCTGTAAAGGATGTAAGTTCTTTGAAAACAAAATCTAAACTTTAATCTCTTCAAACAATAATTTAAAGATACAATTTTTTTTAACATTATGGCTGGAAGCTAAACATTTGGGTTATATCATTTAAACTGCATAACAAATGTGATAAAATGAAATAAACATAATAAATGTAATGAAACATTAATTAATATGTTTTTTTTTTTTTAGAATATAATTTTTATTCATAAGAGTAAAGAATACAAATACATTTACACTTTGACCCGCAAAGCTAAATAGCTTATCTGCAGGAAAATGAATAAATTATATTAACATAAGTCATTCAGCCACAAAAATGGTGTACATCAAATAAATCCACAAAACACAACACATAAAAATCAGCTAACTAGAAAATACCAAATAATTTTTTAATTCCATTTTAAGTCTTCTAAAAGAATTATATTTAGTAATTCTTTTGGAATAGCATTAAATATAAGTGGTACTTGATATTCGGAGGTATGTTTCCCGTAATTATTTCGAAAATTTGGCCATTTGTAATAACCTTGGTTTTGAAGTCTTGTATTTTTATTATGTTGAATTTTTAGTTTGTAAGTTTCGTCAAAAAAATTTTTAATTATTACATTATATTTATATAAATTGCTGTAGGACAAAAGATTTAAAAATTTTAATCTATCGGTAGAAGTTTTATAAATTTTTTGCAAATGAAATGGAATAATATTTTTCGCTATTATAGACTGCAGTTTTTCTATTTTATTTATGTTAGTTAAGTTAGTTGTTCCATGCACAATTATTCCATAATTTAAAATAGATTCGCATATTGCTTTATAAAATAGGACCCATGTTTCCATATTTAATACGTATTTCAATTTTTGAATTTTTATCGCCGATATTCTCAAGCTTTCACATATGGGATATATGGGCATTCCACCTAAAATATTCATCAAAAATGATTCCTAAGTAATTTATTTTATTTACTTGCTCAACAAGTGGGCAGCTGCATAATGATTCACAATTCGAAGCATCCTTTTTTCTGCAATTTATTTTATGAGTTTTGATAAAGAGGTTTTGATGAATATGAAATCCTGGTGAATGAATAATCATCAGTTTTGTTTTTTTCTCATTTAAATAGATTTTATTATAATTTAACCATCTAATAATATTATTGTAATCTGTTTGAACCTCTGAAATGCTATCATTTAAATATTTCTGACTGTTTATTAAAACAATGTCGTCAGCATATAGATAAATAGCACTATTTAATTTTGTATTGAACAATTCATTTATGTATACTAGGAACAATAAAGGACCTAAAATTGAGCCTTGGGGAATTCCACATCGTGTAATTACTTTTCTGCTGTAGCAGTTTTTTATTTTAGTAATTGTGTATCTGTCTGATAACTAATTTCTAAACCAATCTAACAATATACCGCGAATACCGTAATTTTCCAATTTATTTAGTAAAATGCTATGATCTATTGTATCGATGGCTTTCTTTAAATTTAAGAACATAGTTACAATTTTTTCCCTATTATTCAATGATTTATTAATATTATTTGCAATTTTGGAAATTAGTTGAATTGTGTTATTTCCTTTTTGAAAGCCAAACTGATTTTCATTAATTATGCTGTGTTTAAGTAAAAAGTTAAAAACAGTATTATAAATATATTTTTCCATTATTATCGAAAAATAGGCAGAATTGTTATTGGTCAATAGTTAGAAAAATCCTCCTTAATACCACCTTTAAAAATAGGTCTTAAAATACCTGTTTTGAGTTCAGTAGGTATGTTCCCAGTAAATATAATCTGATTTATAATTTTTGATATAATATTTAGTATCAGTAACTTTTGATCATTATGACTAAAATTAACCTCTTATGATCCCAAATTATTATGTAGACAGGGATGGCATCTAACTCTATTCTGCAGTCCTGTGAGGAACACTGAAGTGCTTTGTATTTTTCACTAACTGTGGAAATTTCTAATAATAATCCCTCACTTCAAATATTAGATACCATTAATAAAGCATTTGGAAATTGAATGTAACACCTACATATTAAGTTCTTCAAACATTTCAGCACTTTTAAGGTTCTATAAATTACAAAACTTTGCTTTGACAAAAACAAAACATTTTGAAAGACATTGTATAAATACTTTAGAATTAATTATTTACAAACTTGTATAATACTATTCCCATTTAATATACTGAGGATGCATTCCTGGAGAAAACTGTTCTCAGTGAATTGCTTTCAATAGGGTTATTAATAAAAATTAGAGTAGAGGTACACCATGCAGTAATTAAAATTAAAGCTATTTAATTTTCTATGACACTGTTAAATGTTTTTTTAAGCACTTCAACACATGGACTATGCCATCAAGTATCAATAATTATTAAGGAGAGATTTACGTACAGGATGGGTAGTAACAGGAACAATCCATCCTCTATGGCATGGTATGTAAATCTCTCCTTAATAATTATTGATACTTGATAGCATAATCCTTGTGTTGAAGTGCTTAAAAAACATTTAACAGTGTCATAGAGAAATGAATAGCTTTAATTTTAGGGTCATTAATAGCATACTTGATATGGAGCTTTGTTTCTAAAAAAGTATAATTTTTTACCCATGAGTGATAATGACATCTAATTTGCACAGAAAAATTGATTAAAGGATAAATTATAGTATAACTAAGTACATAACTCTCTGCACTGCATGGAGAGAGCTTTATTAGCTATTAGTAAGACCTGCTTACAATATATTACAATCAGGGAGTTAGTGTAAAATGAAGTTAAAACATTTCTTATACTACTGCATTTTAGCCAGTCAATTGCAGTAGTTATTAATCTGGTTAAAATATTTGATGCATTTATTTCTCATATTTTCTGGGTATTATTTGTGCAAAGCATAATTGGTGGTAGGTGTTGCCACTGTCATGTCTGTTCATTAAATAAGTTTTGAATTTTTCCATTAACTTTTTATTGGGAAACTTTATTTTATGTTCTTTGAGAATACAACAATTTTGGCAAGAACTATAAGAGTTTAATAGCAAATCAGCTATATGTATGTTAGGTGGATCATTTAATGTTCTTCATTTATGTTTAATGTTTTTCCTATGATTTAATACATGATATGGGGCAACAGAGCAGTGTGTGCAAGTTGAAATGTTTCAATAGAGTTACAGATAAGTTTTTAATAATAAGTTATTATTAAAGTATATTAAAATATTATTAATTAATTATAAGTTACAATTACAAATAATAGAATGAATAGTAATACACAGATTTACCTTTAAATCTGTGTATTTACTATTAATTATTTCATTAATAACATGAGTGACTTCTTTATTTACATCTATAATGGGCAATATTGGACAGCTGTTTTCCTGACAGAGATGGCAACATGTAAGCAATTAGGTTGGCTTGGCTACTGATCTAAGGGACCTGGGTTCGAGCCCCAGGTAAGGCATGGATGTGTGTGTTGTTTTTCTGCTGAGGTCCTGCCATCCTCTCAGATCTCCTACTGTGGCATATAAACTGACAGGCTCCTGTCAGACCTCTGTGGCAAGCAGCTGCTTGAGGGGGTATTTATTTTTATTTATTTATAATAATAAATAATTTTATTTTTATATACACTAATTTGCCCATTAACCTTAAAAGGGATGAGAAAACAACTTTTTCATTTTAAGGCATAAATGAGAATTTTTTGTGTTTTATATGGTTAATAATATATTGCTATTTATATTTTCTAATTACCCATTGGTTTGAACCAAACTAATTTAAAATCTTGAATCGCTTATTCATCAGTTGTTCACCTTGATTGAATGCTTAGCTCAATCTCCTTTACCTCTGTAATATGACTTTTCTATTGAAGCTGTTACTTCATCCTATCCTTCTCTATTTTATTAAAACATTTAAAAATTTTACTTTTACTTTCCTCTAAAAATATAATAACTCTATTATGGCCAAAACCATTTTATGAAATCTGTTAAAGTAGGCAGAATTCAAAAAATGAAAAACTTCATTTTCTTTGAAAAAGAACACCCATATTTGCCAGAGATGATATGTTATTCTTCTAATTAAAACAATTATTTAATACAGCAGTTAACAAACCTATGACTTGCAGGTTAGCAGGGTTGAAGTTAGCATAGATAAATCTCAGTGCTGTCACAGTTGGGTCATGAACCTTGGAACTGCAGATTGGGAGCCTTGTGTATTACCATCTGAGCTAAGTCCTGACCCAGTAAACAGTGAGATACTTGTATTTCTATCACTTTGACCTTGTAAAATGTGCAATTCATGCAGAAATGCAGTGGTGTTCAACATGTTACATATGGGTTATGCATTGCATGTCGTGATTCTAAAAATTTAAATTTCCCAAAAATTGGTTTATAGAAATTTAAAAAAGGAAAATTTTAAATATTATATCTAGGCTTTATGGAATTATTCTTCAAATGTGTGTTATGCCAAGAAAGTAATTTTGAAAACAGTTAAATTCAGCTTAAATCTTGATATTCTGTCAAAATTTATGATGCAACTGCTTTGGTGGTGGTCAAAATGACCCCATGGACTTTTTGCTCCCTCAGACATCATGTGATATGTTCAGTGCAATGCATTTGTTGTCAGTTTATATAACCTTAATAGAATGCAATAAAGATTAATTTCAGTTTTTAATTTTTGCTCTTATGGAAGCTGAGTTCTAGCCACGGTTAAGGCATGGATGCTAATGCTGTCTTTCTGCTTAGGTCTCTCCTTCCTCACATACCTTCTCTATGGTGAATAAACCGACAGACTCCTGTCAGACCTCTGTGGAAGCAGCTGCTTAAGTGGATATTCATTTATTTTTTTTTGTATACTTTTGTTTGCAAAACATTCAAAAATGCTATAAAAACAGACTAGCTGCAATTTTAAGCCTGGGGAAAGGCACTTGCCAACAAGTTAGGAAAAATTATAACTCTAAATTCCACGGGAAAGAACATCAACTTTCACCTTTGAATGCAGTATCATTAATTTTGTTGTATACCCTTAGCTAATTTGATTATTAATTGATCAGTGTACACTAATGCACTTGCTTATAAAATCACTGATTTAATTTTTTTAATGCATATAAAACAAAATTGGAAGAACAGATATATAGTTCTACCAATATTTAATGACAAAATGAGAGGTAATAAGTAGGTAATATGGCCACCATGAGCTGCAATATACAAGGAGAGATGCCATCGGAGTGAATCGAACAGGTGGCTAATGATATCCTGTGGGAAATGCAGCAATGTTTCGTACACTCTTAATGTCATTTTGGCAACACTAATAGGTGGCTTAGTGTTGGTTGTAACCTACTGCCCCATCATGGCCCATGTTGTTCGATGTGCAACAGATCCTGTGAACAGAAAGGACAAGGAAGAACTAAATCACAGGGAAACCTGGGTGGTATGTGACTGTGCATTATCCTGTTGGAAAATGGTTTTGTGTATAGTATATAGATATGGAAACATTATAGGTTGTAGTACAATTTCAATATACACTGTCTGGTCAAAAGCATCCAGGCATACTTTTTGAGTAGTGGATTCACCCATATCCACCACAACCAAATAGGTATAATAGGTACACAGCCAAATAGGTATAAAAGGATGCATATGACCTGGCAAACCTCGTAGACATGCATGAACAAGAGAATGGGCTGTGCGACTGAGCTCAGTGACCTTCAATGTGGCACAGTTATAGGATGCCACTTTAGCAACAAATCAGTTCAGGACATTTCAGCCCTGCTACAGCTTCCCCGATAATCTGTAGTTCCGGTTCGAGTCCCAGCTGGGTTAGCATTGAGATTTATCTCCGCAAAATTCCCCGCCCTGCCCATGGTCAGTAGGGGACACTGGTGGGCTTGGAAAGGCCACCATCCGTCAGATGGGATGTTAAGCCATGGCTCCATGTGTGTGAGACATACACTGTGCATGTTAAAGAACACGCTGGGTGGCCTTGACGGGAGATTGCCATCTGTCTCCCAACAGCTGTTCCAGTGGGTTCCCTCTCCCAACCTTCTCTGAGCCCTCGGGGCCTTTGTTACGTGGTCATTTAGCCCATGGTGTGGAAAAAAGTGTCGCTCAGAGGTAAAACAACCCAACCCAGCTTCCCCGATCAACTGTAACTGATACTATTGGGAAGTGGAAAGTCCTAGGAGCAACAATAGCACAATAGCACAATAGCACAATCACAACCCAGTAGGTTGACATAACCTATAAAATAATAAAATACCCCCTCAAGCAGCTGCTTGCCACAGAGGTCTGACAGGAGCCTGTCAGTTTATATGCCAGAGTAGAAGGTCTGAGAGAATGGCAGGACCTCAGCAGAAAAACGATACAAACAGCCATGCCTTACCCGGGGCTCGAACCCAGGTCCCTTAGATCAGTAGCCAAGTGCGCTAACCACTCGGCCATGGGATGGCTGTCTACATATATAATAATAATTGGTAAAATGACAGAGTGAGACACCACTCAGTGCTGAAACGGATAGTGCGACAAGATCGCCTGTCCCCTGTTGTACCACAACATTCCAAAATGCCTCTGTTAGCAACACCAGTACCATAACAGTTTGTTGTGAACTGCAGGAAATGGGTTTCCATGACCAAGCCGCCACACACAAGTCTTAACATTAACAAGATTAATGCCAAGCGTCAGTTGGAGTGATGTAAAGCATGGTACCAGAGGACTCTTGAGCAGTGGAACCGCGTTCTTTGGAGTGATGAATCACACTTCACCATCTGGCAGTCCAACGGACAAGTCGGAGTGTGAAGGATGGCAGCTGAATGCTACCTGCCTAACTGTGTTGTGCCAGCTGTGAAGTTTGGTGGAGGAGGCATCATGCTCTGGGGATGATTTTCATGATTTGGGCTTCCAATCTTCCAGTAATAGGAAAGGAATTAATATTGCATTGATCCACCCTTTGCTGCTATTACAACCTCCATTCTGCAGGGAAGGCAAAATCCAGTGGAAATAGTGAATGGGACTCTGAATGCCACAGCCTATGATGACATTCTCAACAATTCTATGCTCCCAACTTTATGGCAACAGTTCGGTGAAGACCCTTTCTTGTACCAACACAGTGCCCCATCCACAAAGTAAGGACTGTGCAGGAATGGTTTGATGCGATGGGTACTTCACTGCCCTGCACAGAGCCCTGATCTCAACCCTATGGAACACCTTTGGGATGAGTTGTAATGCTCGACATCAGTGACCAGCCTCACTAATGCTTTTGTGGCAGAATGGCAGGCAGTTCCTTCAGCATCGTACCAAAATCTAGTGTAAAGCCTTCCCCGCAGAATGGAGGTTGTGAAAGCAGACTGATGACATCAAACTGTCATCAGTAAGAACCAGAGGTTACTAGCTATTGTATTTAATAGCTTCCCACACCATGTTGGTTCTGTATGGCACTCCAGATACACACTGTATTAAGTCTGTTACCTGGCTGTCTTCTGCATATGCACACAACAGCTATTGGCACCTAAATAAAAATGCCACTCTGGTCCCCAGAAACTTCTCTCTCTGCAACACTGCAGATGTGCATGATGATGGAATTGAGTCAGAGGAAGACAATCAAGGGATGGCATGTATACAAGCTCTCATCTTGTTATTGGTTTGTGCTGGCAGATGCAGAAACAAGCAAGGATAGCACTATGGCACTAGTAATCTGCTGTACTGTCACAGTTCTGTTATTTATAGCTTGTTGTTGGATCTGATGGTCCACCTGCTCTGACCAACCTACCTGTCAACTGCCTTCTCTGAACTAAGTTCAAGTGCCCATAGAATTTCTATGGGCACTTGAACTTGGTTGCAGAATCTTCTGTTATCTATTGTTACCACAGCATCCACAAGTTCGTTCGTCACGATCCATATGTGTCACAATTTGTTGAGTGGACAATCCAGCTTCTACCATTAGTATAATTTGGCCCCTTTCAAAGTCTTTGAGGTGCATATAACATTGTCTTTAGTGTTGTAAAGGCATAGCTACTGCACAGAGGTCTATCCCACACACTTCTGTTTGCTAGCAGTTGTTCACACTGCTTTTTATAGCGCTGGCGATATGGGACCAGCTGGCAGTATTTTTGTGCCTGTCAGTGTCATGGAAATCAGTGACATAGGCATGTGTTGTGTTGCATATAAAGTGTTAGCTTTTTCCACCCATTGTTTCATGGCAGGATAATTTCAATAGATAGTGTATTAAACGAATATTCTGGAAATTCGAGATTTAGACAGATTTGAATGGCAATATTCAGTTTATTGCCAGGGACATTTTTCTGTTAAAAACTTATTTCTAAAGTTAGTTTTGAATGTAGTTTTCCATTCACATAACAGGGAAGTATTCAGTGACTTTTGATAACGTATATAATGAGGAAAATTAGTGAAGTAAGCTATTTAGTGATTAGTTCACGTGACAGTAAGGGGTATTACAGCTAGTCCCAAATCCATGATCCTCTATGCTCATTGCAATCATTCAATATTTCAGTCATTAAGCCTATTAAAGCATTCATATATATGCAGTGTAATACATAGGATGGTTGCTCCAGATCATGACTTAGAAGCTAATAAAGAGAGGGGTCTAGAACTTCATAGGTGTGTATGTGTGAGTAGATGAAGGTTATATGGGAACAAGAAAAAACTAGTCCTTTTTATGTTCAGATGCCTGAAGCCAGAAAACCTGTGTTGATATTAGACCTCTGTAGCAATCTTTTTTCTTTGACTTTGTTTTATTATTTAGAATAAAGTGCTCTTTCATTTTATAGGTAGCACACATGATATACACTGAAAGGACAATTTATTATACCCCTAAATAGCACATAGGTCCACCTTTTGCACTCACAACAGCACCAACATGCTGTGGCATGTACTCTACCAGGTGTTGGAGTTTGGATGGTATTGCAGCCCATGATTCCAGGGCAGCCATCCATAAAGTGTTGAGAGTTGCTGATGGTGGATTTCAGGCTCGAATTCATCACTTCATCCCACAGATGATCAATAGGGTTCAAATTTGGAGAGTGAGAGTTGTGTACTCACTGGATTTGCTTCTCCAACCAGTCCTTTGCCAAGTGGGAGTGATGCGATGAAGCATTGTTGAAGGAAGGCATCGTGCTGTGGGAAATGAATAGCAATGATTGGGTGTAGGTGGTAGGCGAGTATGCCAATATAGCCTTGTGTGGTGATGGTGGTCTCAATAGATACAAGGTATCCCAAGATGGCCCAAATAAATACAACAGAACCATTATACCACCTGCACCAACCTAATACCTAAACTTGACAGTTGGGGTCCTTAGCCTCTATACCAATATGCAGCCTCCATCACACAACCTCCCATTGGCAATATGCAACCTCCTATTGGCAGGTTGTAGTTGGAACTTCGATTTGTCAGAACAAATTACCCATTTCCAGTCTTCTATGATCCATTGGCAATGTTCCTTCACCTACTTTTAGCCTGGTGATGTGCTGTTAACAAGGGTACTAGATTTAGGCATTGGCTGCCATAGCCCAGCTGTGCCATCGTATGTTGAATGGTGTTCGCACAAACCTTCATAGCTGCCCTTTGTTGAATACTGACATTATCATCTGCACTGTGGCCCTCCATTCCAACATACCAGAGACTGCACTTACCTCAAACATCAGTGGCACAATTATAGCACATTTTTCCTGGTGGTTGCTGGTATACATGTGTAATGGTCGCATGCAGAAATCACGGACATTCTTCAGTTTGGGTATAGAACACCCCATCTTCTTTGTACTGACTATCTGCCCACGACAAACTTGATTATGTCACCATATTCACCCATTGTAACAGTTGCAGGTATGCTATACAGCAGGTAGGTATCTGACCTACACTGAGATGCCAGTTTATTAGATACACCTAACTAGTAGCGTGTTGTGCCTCCTGTGGCCTTCAGAACAGCTAGAATTCATTGGAGCATGGACCTTACAAGATGCTGGATGCATTGTGCAGGAATATTGTACTATGTGGAAATGATTGCATCACACAGTTGCTGCAAATTGGATGGCAGCACAGTCTTGCTGTGAACAGTCCCATCTCATCTCAAAGGTAGGTGATAGGGTTTAGATCTGGGGACTGTGAAGGCCATTGAAGCAAGAAAAACTCATAGGACAGGGATGACTCAATTGGAAACATGTCAGGCTCGTAATTTGCAATTCCCAGGTTTCCCACATGGGCCAGGGTTGAGATTTATCTCTACAAAACTCCTCAACCTGCTCTCAGTTGCATATTCTTGGTGCCCTCAGTCAGTTGCATATTCCTGGAACTATTCAATGACGATATGTGTTATATGGGGAGGAGGAGTCATGTGTGTATATATAGGAGTTTTCGTTTTCCTTATACTGGGTGGGGGGGGGGGGTAAAGAGAAGAATCCTCCCGTTTCTTATTACTTCTTTTGCCGTGATTGACATTCTGTCAAACATCTGGCAAGAGGCATAAAGCCAACGAAAAACTACCCTTGCACACAAGGAGAAATATGACTAAACAATGGCAGGTTATGGTTTTTGAACAAAAGACAGATATTTATTTGCAAAGTGTTATCTGCATTTCAAATCACATCACAATCAGTTTATCTCAGGAATTTTTAAACAGCTTTGTATTGGAAGTAATAGTAAAAACTTACATCATTTAGTAGCATTCTGTGCCTAAAGAGCTATCCAGAGTTTGATTAGCATGCACAATTCTCTCTACTAGGGGGGATGGAATCTGAACAGTTCTTAATATAACCTCATTGTCCCAAAACCACGTGACTGTCCATTCATGGGAACCACTGATCAGTGGTCCAGAGGATTTCCCTGGGGTATCCTGTGTCATAGTGTCCGATTCACAGACATGGCGCCAGACACATCACTCTGATAGAGGCTTTTGCTGCTTTGCATAGACGAAAGGACACACTCCTTTGTACAAGTTAGTTCTGGTAGCTGGCTTCACCTTGGGTTATAACAGCCAGGAAGACAGGTAAATGGCATTGTCTTGTTCCATTGTACTTCAAATAGAATTGCCCACCAAGATAATCATTCACATGGTGCCAGCATGTCAGACAAAACTAAAGGCAATGGAAAAACATTTCTTGACTGATACGAAAAATCCATGTAGAACATGTGCCTTGTGAGCAGGTGCATGAACATGTCTATCCAAATGAAGATAAATTGTAGCCATGAAGGGATGAACCTTGTCAGCAACAATGTTCAAACACACCATGGTGTTCAGATGTCCTTCAATGGGTATCAGGGAGCCTAATGCCCGGAAAAATTTACCACACTATCACACTGGCACTACTGGCTTCTACTGTTGCACCAGACAAGATGACTGTCTTCATGTTGCTTGCACCAAATCCTGATCCATCAGCATGACACAAAAGAACCTTAATTCGTCTGACCAGGCTACCTTTATCCAGTCTGCAACAGTCCATTGTCAATGCTCTTGCACTCACTGGAGACATGCTTTTGTGTTCTTCGCTGACAATGTTGGCACTAGACATGGTCAGCAGCTGTTGTAGCCCATTCATGACAAGGTCTGATACGTGGTGCATTTGGAGGTGACCTTCTGCATACCAATGCTTAATTCTGCTCTGATTTGCATGGTTTTGTCTGTTCGCTAGCATGATTCATTCAATATTTCATTTAGAAATATTGTATCTTAAAAAAAAAAATGACTTCTGAAGTCTATAGTTTAGATTTATTCAGCAAATTTCACAAGGGATAACCAAATAATATGATCTTATACAAAGCATTTCTCTTTTGCTACTGTTGACATTTTGGCAAGTTTTAATTGCAGGTAATTCTTGGTCCAGTGTAAAATTTCTGTTTTTTTTTATTGTAAATGATGACCAAAAAGTTAATAAAGCTGAACTAGTTACATTTAATATTTTATTATGATTAAAACTGAAAACTGTTAGAAATATGACATTACATTAAAATGAATAACGAATTGAGTTGAAACCTTATATGTCAGGAACTGGAGCCAGGAAAGGCAGGGGTGGCTCAGTCAGAAATATGTCAGGCTCATAATCTGCAGTTCCCAAGTTCGAGTCCACATGGGCCAGGGTTGAGTTTTATCTCTGCAAATCCTCCCCCCCCCCCTGACCTGCCCTCAGTCAGGAGACACTGATGGACTTAGAAAGGCTGCTGTCCGTCGGATGGGACTTTAAGCCTTGACATCTTGGGCAGGAGAGCCATTCCCTGTGCTTATTAAAGAACATGCTGGGAGACCCTGTGTGTTCTCTAACATGATAGAGGCTACCATCTGTCTCCTAACAGCTGTCCAGTGGGTTCTCTGCTGCCCAACCTCCTCTGAACCTTCATGGGTCTTTGTGACCTGACCATGAAGCCCATTGTGTGCAAAAAAACGCCGCTTAGTAGTAAAACAACCCAGCCCCGAGCCAGGAAATTACCAGAAGCCCAGCTGAACAGCATGTTTTTGTGTATAGTAGTAGAGTAAATGACCACCACCTAAAGTTCATGGCAGAATTTAGGAAGATCATTGGACTGATCGAGATGGTTGGTTCTCATCTACGCCTGAGATCATTGTGCTGTTTAATCTTTATAGAGTATGGCTATCCTATATTCATGGAAACACTGATGAATGGAGATATTGCTATCTCTTTGCATCCAGACTAGAATGTGGACAAAAATAGAAAAATTCACATAATTAGGACTTCCATCTGCAAACTCATGGTTGCAAGCTTGATATACTAACTGCTGAACCATAAGTGCTTTATTAGTTCAGCGTTTTTAGTGCAGAAATGGTGTGTAATAATATATGCAAGAGACAAACCAGAAGTCTATTTTACCAATCTCTAAATCAGTGTTTTTCAACCGATCTTTCACAAAATTTTTTGTTTTTCCGTCGACAAAGGCTAAATTTCCTGAATAGTTACAAAATTATAAATGCTAAAAATTTTTTTCATTTACAATTTCGAAAGATCTATAATTGATATTATATAGCTTCTTTAGTGATAGATGTAAAACTAGAAAGACCAGACTCTCATCCTACTAATACAGAATTTCTTTTCCAAAGAGAATCAAGTTGTGCAATTTTCCATCTTTGTAAATATCAAACCTAAATGGAAGATTTCGAAAGGTGAATAGCAGTTTTTTATTGTCTATTCAAGAAAAGAATTCTTTTTCTCTTACAAAGAGTTCAATGTCTACAAACTGATGACTGAAAAAACAAAAACCAATAGCCCGTTTTTTTTTGCTTCCTTCTATTGGTGAAGGTTTTATGATTTGATTAGTTCAGTTCATAAACTTACAGAGAACGTATATATCGATCATATATCGCTCAATATTAGACATGACATTTTTGAAGGGAGAATGTATGGTAAATCTGAAATTTTTCCATTTCCATAACCTTGCGTTCTATCGGTAAAATGCATAAAAAGAAACAAAGGAAAAATGACATAAATAAAGGAGAATTTTACTTAGCAATCTTCCCCCCCTCCCTCCAAAAAAAGTGAAATCATCGGAGGAGTATGTTGCTATTTATTATATGTCAAGATAGATGTATTGCGAAATCTTGTTGAAGGGATAGCAAAAAGATCAAAGAACTTTTCTGGTATATGACAAGTTATGATAAATCATACAGGAATGCAAAAACATTAAGGATAGTGAATGAATAATATTTAATATGACAGATAAGAAGAAAAACTGAAAAGCCCATTATTCTGGTGAATATGAAATGTTGATTTTCAGTAAAAAAATCTATTTTTTCATTTTCTTTCTAACTTTAGTGCCCTCCAATGGTGTAAATTCAAACTAATGGAAAATTCGAAAAAGTGGTATTGATTTATTAGTACTTATCCAGTCCCAAAAAAAGTTTTCATTTATTTCTTAAAAGTTGAATGTTTCAGAAGGACAGTGAAAGCAATACCACGTTTATTAAAAACAAGATAACAATTTCACTGCTGACTCCCAGAATTCAGTACGACATATCATTTTTCAGTGTTGTCAATAATTAAGTATTGATGACAGGAATAAGTAAAATTTTCAAATATACGATCATTAGTTCGTAGTTGCAAAAGTCGTGACATAAATCTGAAACTTGGCTTCTGTGTAATGTAGACAGCTTATTTCCTAGAGCAAAACGGCAATGCTCTTATCTCAATACATCGGTTGAAAAAAATTCCTGATGCTGTTTTAGCAAATTAACGAAGGGTTCTGTTAGGTTGTTTTACTTTGAGTGACGTTTTTTTTCTGCACACGAACTAAATGAGGAGGTCCCAAGGACCAAGAACTCGGAGCTGGATAAGGAACGAGTGCTCACTGGACAACGGTAAGAGATAGAATCCTCTCGTTAAAGCAATCCAGCGTGATCTTTAACGTGCATAACTTTCTAGCACACTGGCATCTGCTTAACGGCCCTTCCAAAGTATCAATGTCCATTTTCTCACCGAGATCAGAATGATTAGCGAAGAAAATCTCATCTTTAGAACAGTGGGTACTCGAAATCAGATCAAGGGTGGAGACAGAAGTTTCTTAGAAAGGGGGAGAGCGGCACAGGTTGTTGCATGCATACAGTAAAACCTCGATTAACAGATCTTTGATTATCCGGTTATTGGTTTAACCGATCCAAGTCTGTTGACTGTCGAATTTTGTGCAGGTATCACTCAGTGATGGAGCTACGCTTCCTAGCATCCCCTCTCCCCCTCCTCAGGAGAGTGTTAAAAATTTCTTAAAGGAAAAACACAATAGATTATATTATGGTCACTAAATTTTTTAAATTTTAGCATTAATTTTTTCATTGACGTCCGAAACAACGTATTTACTTGCGTGATAGTGCCCTCCTTTTTTTCCCCTGATTAATATACCCTAAAATGATATTTAACAGCGTTCATCATGGACGGAAATATTCAGAACATTTACAGCGGAAATTATGGATTTGTAAAAAAAACATTTGATTAAAATAAGTGTATTACCTTTCCATGTAGCAGCTTCTTTACAGTGTTAAGATATTAACGCTTTTTTGACAGCTATTTACTGTGAAGAGTAATTTTCCTCGATATAATTTTATATTTTTCGTTATTCTTTATTAACATTCCTTTATTGTTCGTAATTAAGCTGCATTTCATTCTTTTAACTGCCTGCTTTTTCCTCTCAAATGTTCGACATTTTGACTTATCCGAGCCACCCATATACAGATTAATCGAAGTTCTACTCTACTCGGACGACCACATTATTTATTAATAATCATCGGGGTGGGGTTTGTCGCCCTGGCAAAGTAACATCCTGTATTAAAAAAAAATTATTGAAGAACATTTTTAACCTTAAGGTATAAGAACATTTCAAAAGCTCCTTTGATTTTTCGGGAATTCGGCATACCGTGTAACATCGGTTTCCTAAAAAAGCTTTCTTGAGCTTGATTACACATTTTCACCATACCCAGTAACAAATATCAGCAATGAAATTTTTCGCAACCACTTTCCCGGCAATCTTGTTGAGTAAGTAAATAGGCTCTCTATCTTCCTTTGAAGTGTATACGAATTCAGTGACTGATTACATCATCGATATATTTTAGTACCTATCCAGTCCCAAAAAAAGTTTCCATTTGTTTCTTAAAAGTTGAAAAATTGAATTAGGACAGTGAAAGCACGTTTATTAAAAACAATTTCACTGCTGGCTACTAGAATTCAGTACGACATATCATTTTTCAATGTTGTCAATAATTAGTAATTATAAAGTATTGGTGACAGGAAGAATATATTGATGATAGGATATCCTCAGCAATTCATAAAGAGAATTCACCTCTCCGCCAGAAATAAAATCAGCAACTTTCCTCTTCAAGACAACACTTCTCAAGATGTGAAATATACCTCATCCACGACCTTCTGTTGACATGTCAGGTGCTCTGACCGCTGAGTTACCGGCCGCCGAACAATCATCCTCTATTAGCGGCTTTAAGCATTATACCATAGAATAGTCATTGGAAATGTAATTAAAGACTGGTCCAGAAGGCACTTTCCAGTTTAGTGCACATGGCCAGCCCACATCGGAGGTCGTGGGTTCAGATCTCACCCGGCTGATGGCAATTTTTCCTCTATATTATTCTAAAATTACTACCAGGTGTATATCTGAGAAATCCTGTTATTTCAACAATAATGCTTACGCTCGATACTCGGCGTGTTGACTTAAAAAAATAAATACCATGCCGTTTGATACTTAATGTGGGCAAGCCGTTGTCACTAAACTGGAAAGGTGCCTTCTGGACCAGAGCCTTCGATTACAGTCAACTACATTTCCAATGACTAATTTCATGGTATAATGCCACTAATAATTCGGCGGCCGGTAACTCAGCGGTCAGAGCACCTGACATGTTATCAGGAGGTCGTGGGTTCAGATCTTACCCGACTAATTGACAATTTTATCGCTATGTTATTCTAACAAATTACTAATAATACGGGTGCATATCTGAAAAATTCTATTATTTCAACATACCTCTTTCATTTTACATTTTCCGACCATCAATAATACCATCAACAATATTATGAAAAATTATAAAGTACCTATCAAATCTCCAACCACCATTTTTATCTCGTAAAACAAAACAGAGAACAAACCTTCACTTACAGGTGGTATATATTTAGTACTCATCACTTACCCAAAAGGGGGCGGGGGTGCTCAGTCGGTATCGCGCCAGGCTCGTAATCTGTAGTTCCCAGGTTCGAGTCCCAGCTGGGTCAGCGTTGAGATTTATCTCCGCAAAATTCCCCGCCCTGCCCACGGTCAATAGGGGACACCGATGGGCTTGGAAAGGCCGCCGTCCGTCGGATGGGACGTTAAGCCGTGGCCCCGTGTGCCGGAGAGCCATACCCTGTGCACGTTAAAGAACACACTGGATGGCCTTGACGGGAGGCTACCATCTGTCTCCCAACAGCTGTTCCAGAGGGTCCCCTCCCACAACCTTCTCTGAGCCTTCAGGGTCCATGTGACCTGGCCATTTATCCCAGGTGGCCATTTATCCCTTTTCCCAAAACATCAATGGGAATACGACCTCCCAAAAGCAGATCTTCCCATCAGATAGTTATTTGGAATTTTTCTTTATTGGCAGTCTCTTTTTAGGCATCAAAATTTAGTGCAACATTTGCTTTCGATGCCATTCTGTCGAATGAAGTCTTGTTCACCGCTCAAAATCAGTCTTACCACATGCCAAGATTACAGTTGAAGGAAGATTTTCAGCTTTATATCTGTACAATCAGTGATTTCTCTTTTGAAATGATGGGCGAATTGGGTTGGGATTATCTACTTTTTTAGCATAATTTTTCCACTGTTTACTGACTAGAAATGCCACTTCCTGTAAAATGAAGCAGTTCACTGAACGCACTGCTGCTAATACCAACAAGAGCAATTAATTAATTCGTGGGTGAGGATATTGTCAATCACTTTGCATCAACTCGTCAGATGTTACATTTCTGTCAGTCACAGCTGGTTTGGGCATTCTATACAAGGCTTTTCTAGTAATCGTGAATATATGTATGTAGTGCAACACTTTAATGAATAAATGCATTAATGTAGTCCGCCATTTTATACTTGTATATTTCTTACCATATTGTGTACGTTTGTGAAACTGTAGGGAAATAGACAGGAATTTCAGCCGTTCAGGGTTCTAAATCTATAAAATTGACAAATTTCTAAATTGTTATTAAAAAAAAAAAGACATGTTGTATAGTATCAAGATTTAGTATCAACACACATGGACGCCTGAAAGAGGGGGGGGGGGGGGTAAGAGTCTCCACCTGGAAAAATTGATCGGAAAATTAATTTACGTTGAATAATGTTAGTTGTATCAAAATGTTTTTAAAAGAAATGTTAATTTCTTTACGTTCTTTTATTGTCGGAAGTATTTCATTTATTATTATTATGGGAAAATAAAAAAAAAAACATTTTTTACGTGTATTTAAAAAAGTTTTTTTTTCATTTTTTAGGGTATCTTTGCTTGTATTATGGATGATATGATGTATGGACGGTTCCTTATTTGCAACTGCACTCAATGAATGGCTCGACACAAATATATCTATCTTGAAACATTGATTTTTTTTTTTGCTCCCGCTGGAAATATTTTGCCCCTCACTAAAGCAAATTTTCCGCCCCCCTCCCCCTGAAGTATTTCTGCTGGCGTCCATGTAAATAACACATTAGCCAGAGATGTGGGGGCAATGGGAGGTTCAGTTTACTTCCCCGTGATCATTTTTTCACTCGGAAAGAGATATTGAAATAAAATGAATTTTTTTTTTGTATGGAGGAAAGTTTAAGTGCATTTTTAGTGTAGTTCATTATAAATGTAATCTCTTTTCGAAAATTTGGTTCCAAAACAATAAGTTTACTTTGATATAAAAGTATTTGTACACGAAATTAAAATTGCTACTTTTCACGACACACCACTTAATAAGAACTACATTGAGATGACAGTTTATTAGATATACCTTCCTAATAGCCTGTTGCGTCTACTTTGACCTTCTGAACTGCTCAAATTCGTTGGGGCATGGAACTTAAAAGATGCTGGATGTGTTGTGGAAGAATGTTGTACCATGTGGAAACGATGTGTTGTGCAGTTGCTGCAAAGCAACACTGTACAACATGAAGTCAGCACAGTCTTACTCTGAACAGACCTTACCACCTTGTCTGAAAGATGCTCTGTAGGGTTTAGATCTGGTAACTGCTGGCCAGTGAACCAAGGAAAATTTAGTATGTTCCTGGAACCATTCAGTGACGATATGTTCCTTGTGAGCAGGGTGCATTATCGTGCTAAATGTGTACATCCGAGTGAGGATAAATTTTGGCTTGAAGGGATGAACTTGGTCAGCAACAATATTCAAATATGCCACGGCAATCAGATGTTGTTTAATGGGTATCAGAGTGCCTAATGTGTGCCAGGAAAACATTCCCCATGATATCGCACTGCCATCACCAGCTTGTACTGTTCACACCTCATGCTGTTGCCCCAAATTCTGATCCTTCCATGAACATGGTACAAAAGGAATCTTGATTCATCTGACAAGGCTACCTTTTTTCAGTCCTCAATGGTCCAGTGTTGATACCCCTGTCCCCACTGAAGATGCGGATTTTGTGTTTTTCGCTGACATCGGCACACAACATGGTTGGTGGCTGTTGCAGCTCATTCGCTACAAGACCCTATTCAGAGATGACCTTCTGCACACCAATGCTTAAGTATGTCGTAATTTGCCTGGCTATGGCTTGTCTGTTTAATTGTACGTTTCTCGCCATTCTCCTTTGAACCCACAACTGTTTTCGTCCACAGTATTGCTGATCCTGGTGATTTTTTGCTTTTCGCACTATTCTCAGTAAACCCTTGAAACAGTGCTGCATGAAAAGCCCAGGAGGAGGCTGTTTGGGAGAAGAACTGTTATGTCAAACAAAAAAAAAAAAACGATAAACATGCCATGTCAAAGTCGCTCAGGTTGCTTGTTTTGACATTCTGATGCTCAACCAACTCTAACTGATGCTCGAAGAGCGGTCTGCCTTATTTATATTTCATACCGCGGTCATGTGACGTATTACGTGTTGGAATGAATCATTTTATGTGACAAGGGATGGTGTTCCTAATAAATTGGCATCTCAGTGTATTGATTAATTGGAACATATGAACAATTATGACGAGTATATAAAATTCCCAATCAGGGATGCCATAGGGTGTCATTTCTCCACCTTCATTCTCCTTGGGAATTTCCTATGCTATTAAAAACATAACCTTTCATTATTTTTTGCTCCCTGAAAAATGGATAAATATCAATTTTGCTCTCTTCCTCTCGAGAAGTTGTAAAATTGCATTTTGTGCCCACCAAATTAAAATATTTCAGCTTGCTTCTATGATCTTGGATTAAAATTGCTTCCTGAAAGTTTTTCCTCCAGCTCTGGAGAAAAATCTCTAGGTTGCATTAACAACAACACATTATACGGACTATCGGAGAATTATACTTGAGCTTTAACAGGAGCGCCATAACCAATTTGCACAATTTTGGTGAGACAATTCCCATAAAATGCCAATAATTTGTAGATGAGATACTAAGTATAGTAGTAGTCTAGTTAAAATAGTTTTCAGGTTCATCATCATCATCATCATCCTCAAGCAGCCATGGGCTATGGAGGTCCAACCAGACCGTGCAATTTAGTTCTCCAAGCAAGTCTATCCTGAGCTACATCTACTGCATCTGGCCACTGCACACCAATTCTAACAAGGTCCTGTTTGACATTGTCTGCCCACCGCATCCTAGGTCCCCCCTTCTTTCTGAGGCCTTTAGGCACACTGTTCATAACCCTATTCGCCAATTTATAATTATTCATACGGGCAACATGGCCAAACCAACGGAGTCTCTCTCTGCACAATATGCTGCTTAAAGGAGGTTGCAAACTCCTTTTCCTAATCTCATCATTAGTTACAAAGTTGAACCACCTAATGCCCAAGATACTGCGTAAGCATCTGGAATCAAAAGCATCTAGTTTCCTGTTATCTTGTTTACAAAGTGTCCAAGTTTCACTACCATAACTAACCCTAGAAAGAACCAAACTATTATACAGTCTAATTTTAGTCTTTAGGTGTATACGCCTATTTCTCCACACTCTCCATAGATTCTTAAAAGTCCCAGCAGCAATCCCTATTCGTCTGTTAATCTCATGCCGCACATCACCATTATCTGTTACATAGCTCCCAAGATAATTAAACTGTGACACCTGCTCAAGACTGCAACCATTCAGATTAACTGAATCACAGCCTGCCTGACCAATTTTCATCACTTTAGTTTTCTCTCTGTTTATAACCAAACCTACTCTACTACCAGTCTCATCAACGGCTCGAATGAAAGAGTTCATCTCATCAACATCATTTGCCAGAAGGGCTAAATCATCAGCATAATCTAAATCAGAAATTTTCTTATCTCCAGCCCATTTAAGGCCAAAATCTTTCCCTTGAAGTGAATTTCGCATAACATAATCAATAACCAAGCTAAAGAGAAAAGGAGACAAAATGCACCCTTGTCGAACACCAGAAGTAATGCTAAACCAATTGCTACAAGCCTTACCAACTCTCACACACGACTCAGTGTTATTATAGAGAGCTTTCATAATGTTAACTAACTTGTCTGGTATACCATATGATCTCACAATCAACCACAAATTATGACGATCAACAGAGTCGAAAGCCTTTTTGAAATCAACAAAGCTAGCAACCAAAGGTTTCTGAAACTCTAAACATTTCTCAAGAATCTGCCTAAGTGAAAATATCTGATCTACACATCCCCTACCACTTCTGAATCCACATTGCTCATCACGCAATTGCCTGTCAACCAGATTCTTAATTCTATTAAGCACAATCATGGAAAGAACTTTACCTGGAACAGAGAGTAGGCTGATACCCCTATAGTTATCACAAGAACTGCGATCACCTTTTTTGAAAATAGGGATAACAATAGCTCTGGTAAAATCCTTAGGGACCATGCCTTTATCATAAAAGAGATTCAGAATTTCAGTCATCCAAGTGGTAACCGAAACATTCCCAGCTCTAAGCATTTCCGTAGTAATTTCATCTACCCCTGGGGATTTATGAAGTTTAAGTTTAGAAACAGCCAAAATAACTTCAGATTGTGTTATAGGGCCAACATTAAAGCCACCAATGCATCTATCATCATTGCAAACAATGGGAGTAGAACTAACTACATTGTTTAGAACATCACTGAAATGCTCAGCCCACCTAGCCATGACAGAATCCTCCCCTTCTATAACCTTACCTTGTTTATCCTTCAATCCTTGTGTGCCTGTCCGTTTTCTCCCACATAAAACATTAATTATCTGGTACAGCTCTCTGCTGTTGTGCTGTCTAACTGCTTCCTCGGCTTTGTCAGTCAAACCATCAAGCCAAAAATTTTTATCAGCAGCTAACTGATCCTTTACAAGTTTATTAAGGTCTCTGTAATGCTTTCTATTAGGACTAGTAGGGTATTGATTAAGGGCATTCCTGCAGTTCTTTCTTTCCGAAATAAGCTCAAGTGCCTTATCACTCAGATAATTTTGCCTCTTCTGCTCCTTTTTTCCTAAAAGAGTACTGTTAGTGTCCAAAAAAGCCTGTTTAAAATGATCCCATTCTTCCTCAACTTCAGTAGTAAGCAAACCATGACTGTCATAATGACTAAGTAACCTATCATGGTAAGCTTTGGCTATAACTGGATCTTTCAGAGCTTCAGTATTAAAAGTAAATTTTTTAACCCTAGCACAACACTTTTTAAGTTTAAGTTGCAACACACTTTTAACAAGGTAATGGTCAGATCCAATTTCAGCTCCCCTATATGCCCTGGTATTCCTAACAGAACTAGTCCATTTGCTGTTAATTAATATGTAATCAATAATATTCTTATGCAGCCCATCAGGTGAAACCCATGTGTACTTATGTATGTCGCGGTGTTTGTAATAAGTGTTAGTTATTCTGAATCCATTGAGTTTACTTACCTGTAGGAGACGTTGCCCATTGCTATTGCAGCTACCAATACCAAAAGGGCCTATTACTCCTCCCCAAAGGTCAGAGTCAGTACCAACTTTGGCATTGAAGTCACCAAGAACAAGGGTAATATCTCCTTTCTTGACAGAATTCAAAATATCCTGAAGTTGTTCATAAAACCTATCCTTCTCATCCTCATCGGCATCCTCAGTGGGGGCATAACAGCAGATAACATTCAAGTCTTTAACGCTTGTCTGAAATTTTGCTGTAAGAAACCTTTCATTAATGCACTCATATCCTAGAAGAGCATCACTAGCGTGTCTGCTGAGAAGCAGACCCACGCCTTGGTGATGCTTTTTGTCGTCCCTCCCTGAAAAGAGAAATTTAAGATTATTTTTAAGAATCTGACCTTTATCTGTCCATCTGGTCTCTTGCAAGCCGAGAATATCTAAATTATAACGGTGGAATTCTTGTGTGAGGACATCAAGAGAAAAAGCTCTGTGCAGAGTCCTCACATTCCAACTACCTATGGAGAGAAAATGGTTAGTGGGATGTTTAAAGAAACTATGTTTATTGAGAGAGGGAATGCCGACAATATCAAACAGCCCCCTAATCGCAGACATGGGGCAAAGACCCGTTCCCCCACTACTAAAGGCTGAAGCCATCTACACTGGAAGACTTCCTCCAATGTAGAATTTGACGATGCCAATAGAAGCAAAGAGTTCAGGTGCCTGCGATGACTTCTGCTCAGGATTATCCACCAGCTGATAAACATATCCTGTGGATCTATTCACTTGGGGCTGTCAACCCACAAACTAAAAGAAAACACAGCGGAAGATTTTCCCTCCACAGAAGCCCACCAGTGCAGCAAAATCAGGATCCATAATCAAGCTCAGAGCCATATATCTGTCCAGTCCAGTAGGTTTATATGGTCAGCACCAGGACCCTGTGTGGTTGACCACTCCTCAGCAGGGTAGAAAAAAAAGAAAAGTAGCCATAGTTGTCCAGATCAGTAGGCCACACTAATCTGGCAGCCCTCCCCTTCCGTTCACTTCCACAAGAGAGTATCTCTTTTGAAAGTTACTAACGGTCTGCACCACGAGAAGGCGGGGTTGGACATTAGGTGCTAGGCCTGGCCGGTTCTATGCATCATCACAGGGGATTGGTGCATAGCTCTCCTTCCAGTGACTACCTAGCTACCATTTACAGACCTTCAGGTTCAACCTTTTGAAAATTAAATAGAAGGTAATTGTGGCAATATGTATATCACTTCAAACATCTTGAAATGTAGATTCTAGTTGGGCCTTTACAGGTAATGCAGCTTATTAGGATGAAAAACTAAATTTACACAAAAATAGCATATTAAAAAAATTTGATTCCCTTTGGAACACAAGTGCAAAAAATATTTGTTTTTTAAACATTTCTTAGGCACAACTTTCTGATTTTTCTTACTTAGAAAGAAATAAAATCATAGAAATCCTTCAAGCTGTTAGGACTGTGTTTTTATGTTTAAAATCAGTTCTACATTTCCTTTAGCAACTATGAAATAAAGTGAAAGTGTAATATCAATAATCTACAGATGAAAACTGAGTAGGGGACTTCGTGGTGGTTAGTCCAAAAGGATGTTCATTTAGAAAATTAAATATCTATAACTAAGAAGGGGAATTGTGACTTTGTACATGTCATTTCAAAGGTCTTGAACGACAGTTCTGAGATACTGAATAAATTTCGGTATCGGTAGAAATAAAAACACGAGATTTCTTTGTACTTCATGAATATTAATTTTCTGAGTATATTAAACAATGGGTATCCAGTACCAAATTGACTAGGTTAATGCTCAAAATGCAGAATTATTGTTTTATGTAATTGTCAGAAACCTAATATTTGTTCGGGAACCTAACCAGTTTACTCTTAATCTAGTTTCAACAAGTTTGAACTTGTTGATTTTTGCGCAGTTAAAACGCTATAGCGTGGTAAGCAGTTAAGTTTTCGATGTGTCAGATTTGTCGGGCATTGCAGGGATAGATCTTGAGATTTTCCTTACAAAAGCCAAATATGGCCTTGATAGAATACTTATTCTTAGGCCATTGGTAAAATTACGATGACCACGTTTTTAACGGATGTTTTCTTAAAATATATAGCTACTTTATCGATATCTTTGGCCACGGTCATTCATTTTCAAGAAGTTGCTTCCATTAATTCTTTTCTATCTTGCTGTTGCAATTCTTGGTAAACTGGCTGCATACTACTTTTTTAAATTGCATGAATAGGAATAATGTCTACAGTGAGTTGAAGTATGTGAAAATTCAGTGACTAATACTGACCAAGAAGGCATTGATGCAGTCAGTTTTACTGTTAACGATTGAGCAGAGGTTTCTACGAACCTGTAATTTTCAAGTTCTAGAGATACAGATGAGTTGAAAGTATCAATAATGATTCCTTCTTCAGAAACAACATTCGAAAATGACCAAATGAAACAGATTTATTGACGCGGCCTGGTCACATCAACCAGTGTCTGTACTTATGGTTCGACATTGTCTGCAGCATCAGGCATCTTTGCTAGGCAGGGGTGGCTCAGTCTGTAGCACGCCAGGCTCGTAATCTGCAGTTCCCAGGTTCGAGTCCCAGCTGGGTCAGCATTGAGATTCATGTCCGCAAATTTCCCCCGCCCTGCCCACGGTTAATAGTGGACACTGATGGACTTGAAAAGGCCGCCGTCCGTTAAGCCGTGGCCCCTGTGTGTGAGAGCCATACCCTGTGCATGTTAAAGAACAGACGATGGCTTAACGGGAGGCTACCATCTGTCTCCCAACAGCCTTTTCAGTGGGTCCCCTCCCCCAACCTTCTCTGAGCCTTTCGGGGTCCTTGTGAGCTGGCCATTTAGCCCATTGTGTGCAAAAAAGTGCCGCTTAGAGGTAAAACAACCAACCGACATGCTCTCTGGATGATGTCAGAAGATTTCCCTCTTGTTTCACTGGGAAGCAAATGTGGGTTTACATTCGTAGTAGACTTCCAAGTACATTGAAGTTTTTGTTCTGTTTTAATAGGACAATTTCTTTTTAAATGAAACTGCTTTCTGTGGATAAACCTTAACAGGCTTCGCGGATATACACAAGTGTTTGTTACCACTGACTGACAACGAGCAGTATTGAATAAAAATTCGATATTCATTTGGACAAATCGTTAATTCATCATATGAATGAACATTAACTGTAACATTGACTACTTAAGTACACCGTAACGTTACTGTTGTGACTGCTTATATACGTAGCAACATTACTGTGTACTCATTTGCACTTTGTAACGTGTATGACTGTACAGTTCAGTTCCACACTATCAACCTCGTCTTTCACCTTATGACGGCTGTGCGAGTTAAGCAAGCCGATGTGTTTTCGACACCAACTTGCTTAGCTCACTGCAAGTTTTAATCTCAGTAAGGGATTGGCCTTACCTTTTTCTCTCCAAGATCTGCTAGCAGCTTCACATCATCATTCTCTTCTGTTGGGTGACTGCTCATGTTGCTCTTCTGGGCAATGAATTGGCAGACACCGCTTGCCAAGTTGGCCACAGAGTTGTTTCCATATATAGACTTCCTGCAGTGTTTTACTGTTGAGCTCCGGTCACAGTGGCAGAGATTTGGTAAGAAGAGTCTTGCGAACGAGCTCTTTGAGATCAAGCTTATTATCAAACCATGGCAGTCATGTTTCTGCAGGAATCGTAAAGAGGACGTTGTACTTGCTCTGTGTAGTCATTCGTTTCTTAAAAATTAATTTCTTCTATGGGTGGACAATGAACTTGTGTGAGTTTTGTGAAGACCATTTTAACGATCAAACATATTTTAATCACATGTCCAGCCTCGGTTTGACATTGAATGTCGTTTTTAACTTCCCGAATTTTACATTTGAGCCCCTTACACTCGGACATCTTTTATTGGATGATTCATTTTTTTTAACTCTTGTTTTCGACTTTTTACGCTTTAATAACTATTTTAACAAATTAGGATTTTATGAGCAATGTTGGTATAGTATTGGCCTACATTGCAGTTTTTTCAGGTAAAGTGTCCATGGCTACCACTCCTCGGAAATTTAAAAAAAAAATGTGAACATCCTCTTCCTTGAGCGAAAGTCTTGTCATAGGATTTGGGGTCGCAGTTCATCTATCTTTCGTAACGCAATCATAGTTGTCGATCTTTTTGGAAGTTGTACAGTAATAAAACCAAATCTCATCACATGTGACAGTATCTCTTAACCATTTGGGGCCACTAGGTTCAAACATTGCCAGCATCTCCTTGCACGAGTCGACTCTAGCCCTTTTTTGCTGTTCTGTCAGTTTATGGGATACCCATTCGGCAAGGGACAGATCTTTCGGAATTTTAAATGTTGATGAATAATTGTTTCCACACTGCCAATCGATACACTGATATATAAACTTTATTACCTGAACGGCAATGTGTGGGTTTTCCTTATTGAGTTAATGTGTGGGTTTTCCTTAATGAGTTCACGAATAGCAGCGATTATTCTCGTTCACGGCCTCCTTGTGTCTTCCTTCACGAGAGATCTTCAAAGTTATCGTCCTTCTCTGAATTTGCACATCTATCCCATAATAGTGCCATATGAACAGGCATGATACATATATACGTGTGATAAATCGGCATGGATTTTTTTTGCGTCGTCTCCAAGCTGCATCTTTGGAAAAATGTAAGACCTTTCGCAGTCTTTAGCAAGCTCCATAGCAACAAGCACAGATTTCTCAGATTGAACTTTACGCGCCCCAGCTAAAGATAAATGATGATACGGCCTTGATACACGTAATGACAAGTTTAGACCAACTTTCAAAGAAGACGTAGCTCCTTAATTTCGGAGGAACGAGTGCAAATCTTACAGACACGTGGCAAGAACTTTTTGAACGCCCTTCTCAATTAATAGCTTCTGTTTCAGTTTTGGACATCGAAGAAATTATGAGTATGTTTCTGGAAACGGTAACAACCGCGGATGTGAAAGCTTGAACAATCCTGCGTAAATCTCGTTGTTCTGTTTTTATGGTAGAAACTGCTGGCTAAGTTGTTTTAGTAGGAAAAGATGAATGGGAAGAAACCGTTGATATACTTTTGACATCTGTTAAATGAAGAAATTGAGCAGAAATCTTTGATGTAATTTAACTCATAAATAAAACTTAATAAATTTATCAGCTAATGGTCAGTAAATAAACTTAGATTAGACATACTGGTTATTTTATACGTTAATTGGTGTTGAGGTGTATTCCTCTTCGGTGTTCAATAGCTAATGATCCCATTGCTGTCCCGTGTTGAAACTTGATCCACGTGAGTTCAATGCGTAAAAGTAGCATGCAGGGTTTTTTCTTATTTTTTAATAATTTTAAATGTAATATTTTTTTTAAATGGCAAATCAAATTTTATTTCATTAAAAAAAGAAACTTTTCTTCCTATATTACAAAAATATTACTTCAATGCCCATATTAAGAGCTTGAAAATGACATAAACCTAAGTTTTTGACTCTTTATTAGGGTCTGAGATGCAAACATTTTAAGTTTGGTTAAATACTCAGAAGTTACTTCTATTTCAAGTTTTGTAACTGAATCCGCTTGACAGTGGGAGCTACAATTTGGCACATGCACTCTTCTTACTGTCCTAAATAACATTGCAGATTTTCTTGGAAAACGAAAAATCAAGTTGAAAATGGTCTTGTATTTAGATCACACCAAATATCCCTAAAATTATATTCCTAAAACATGATCTATAAATAAAAAAATAAATAAATACCCCCTCAAGCAGCTGCTTGCCACAGAGGTCTGACAGGAGCCTGACAGTTTATATGCCATAGTAGAAGGATCTGAGAGGATGGCAGGACCTCAGCAGAAAAACGACACATACATCCATGCCTTACCCGGGGCTCGAACCCAGGTCCCTTAGGTCAGTAGCCAAGCGCGCTAACCACTCGGCCATGGGACGGCTTGAAGACATTGAAAATTAAATTCGCAAGTTATATGCTGATTTTTTTTTTTGTCAAGTTTTATCTTTTGTACTTAGATTGTTAATGGACTTGAGAACTTTTTTCCCCCGCTGGTATGTACTTTCGCAATCGTTTTTATCTTGCATTCATTTGTATAGAAAAGATTCGATTTCATGGTAGAATAATGTTTTACCAAGTTAATTAAAAGTGAAGTTTTTCCAAGTTTTATGTATTCAGATAGTGCTTAGGTTCGTAATCTGCAGTTTCCACGTTCGAGTCCCTATCAGATACTATTTCTGATATACATATTTGCAGCAGAGCGTTTATGATGCGCGGTGTGACTACGGTCGCCCATTGGAATTCACTGGCTTTTCAGCTTCAGTTCGATGTCAAGTTCGATACTTCCTTACCCCCATCTACCTATGTATATTTATATTTCAATATGTATTCGTCAATGGCGATATAAATGACCTCTCCACAATTTCAGCGTGGAGACGCAGATAATAGGCTTCTGGTCAACTACAAGGATCAATGCTGCTAAAGGTCAAGGTGGGGGAGGGTAAAGAATGCTGAGTGGGCTGTTTGGAATCAGGGAGAATTAAACTGCTTGTTAATGCAAAGTATAAGCTGATGTGTTTGAGCCCAGAGGGTTTGTGAGATGCTGGGAAAGAAGAATGCTCCGAGCGGTGAGGTCGTGAGTGAAGTCGTCTGTGTTCGAGTGCGGAGACGAGATTTGTTTGAGTCCGGATCTCGATCACGTTGGATTTCTCCCATGGAAACTGAAGGGGGAGGTCCGTGCATATTCACTTGGTTTATGCGTCCTCTACAGCTAGTAGAGTATAAGTTAGTCGCCTAGATTGGCAGATAACCCGGTATTCCTAGCTGTATTGTTATTCAATAAATCGTTAAATTTTTATTCTGCCTCTGTTCTATAGTTATTGATAGCCGCAAGTATGAAACCATAGACAGGATAAGAACCAATAGGAACTTAACAACTTAGGCGAGTAAGCACGATTAAAACCAACCTAAGGTCAGACATCTTAAGTCTATGGCCTTAGGCAGTCCGACAGCATAAATTCAGCCTCACCTGTTCATAAGTTCCTCATACACTTCTGGGCGTAGCTATAAATCCTCCCCTGCATGTTTGTAATATATAAAATGGATGCAGATTGGATTGCAGTAAACTAAACAAAAAATTACCGTATTTCTTCGATTCTAAGACGCACTTTTTTTCCCCATATAAACATCTCTAAAAAGGGGGTGCGTCTTAGAATCGCAGTTTTTTTTTTTTTTTTTAAATTCCCGCACTTTGCACACGGCACCACACATTTTGTTTTTACGCGGAAACCCGCCTCCGAGTTTGACCGTTATCGCATTCTCCAATTCCATTGCAGAATAAAGTGGCGTGGGTATTTTCCCGCGCTTTCCAAATGTGAAGCCACCGTTATTTCATTATAGTGGAGCTCTGTGAGTGAATTGTAGTGAGCTTGGAACTTGTCTGTTGACCGACAACCTTTCCGCTGACACCTTCCGGAAAAATTAAGAAAGCGCCGGCATCAAAATTGGCGGAATGGGTATCAACCAGCTTGGAAGCTAATCCCAGAAAGAATAGTGCGGCACTCAGTTAAAAAATGTTGCATCACCAACGCTCTGGATGGCTCAGAAGTCGATATATTATGGGATGATGGAAATAAAGACTTCTCAGAAGAATCAGACTCTGAATGTGAAGTAGACTCTGATATTGATTCTGAAGGAAGTGATGAATAACATACCTACTGATAAATAGGTACTATTGTTGTTAGTAAATTGAATTCTGTTATAATAAAAATATTTGTTAGATATATTTTAGCTTGTTATTTATTTTTTTTAATCAAAGTTTTTTCTGTTGGCGGTACTAAACTTTTAAGGTGCGTCTTGCAATCGATGGCGTCTTAGAATCGAAGAAATACGGTAGTAGAAAAGCGTTAATGAGCTGAACTGCCTTCTGGCCATAAAAACCCAAATAACCAACTGCCTTCTGATGTAGATAATATATTTGTACTAAATTTTATTTTTAAAAATTTTTATGTAAATTTAGGTTAATGTTTTCGATCTTAATAAATTGCTGTACTTGCGATTTAAACACCTATGGATATCTACAGTATATTTCAAGGCGTTTTTCCTAACAAATTCATTTCATTATTCACGAATAAATGATAGAATCAGAAATTAGACGCATTGTATAAATTTGAAATCAGTTTGATTCTTTGAAATGTTCTCATATTAAAAAAAAAAATTATATACGTATACACCTAGCTTTCGCATTGTATGGTATGTTCCTGGAAATGGCGTACCGTATGTTAGATTGCCAATAATTTTTCCTAGATATTTCTGTTAAAAATTACGGAGAGGCAAGCATTAGAAAAGTATATAAAACATTAAACACGAAACTAAATGTATTTAGTGTTATACCTACAGTATCGTATTGCTTTTCGCTCGTCATTGGTCAGTTTATTCATCTGTTATGGCGAAACAATCCTTTTACCAATCTTCCCAACCCGTTGACCGATCACAACGAGTTGTGTCGACTGAAAGCTTTTGAGGTGTGGAGTGTCATAGACTATAGAAATTTTACCACCTCCAAAAGTGAAAATCATTGTTCCACTATATTTTCGGAACGTGTGGGCCGAGAGTACGAGTAAGGTTTCATGTTTAAATTAATGATGTGGGCCTGTCCTAGAATACTCTTAGTTTCGTTCCCCATCTTTCTATCTCCCTCTCCTAAAAACGAGATGAAAATTTCACGGGCCGATATCAGCGAGTCGTATTTGAAATGAAAGTTTGTGAAGTGGAAAATGTCATGTCTACTTCGGTTTTGCCCTCTCTTACGCCCTTAACGGGGGAGGGAAATTTACTAGGGGTTTGAACTTTGAGTCGAAAGTACGTGCGAAGTAGCAGTTTTCTCCACCTATACATGTTTTTAATCACAAAGTAAAAAAAATGAAGGAGAAAAGTAAAAAAAAACTTCCTCGCCCTAAAAATGAAAACTAAAGCATACCAATGGTGAAATCAGATCCTGAATTCGTATGCCTCAAAAGAAGAGTTTCAAAATTGATTTCTCAAAGTCGCTCAGCATAATTGCTGTCACATTATTTTCCTTTGAAGTGAATTACGAATTCAGTTAGTGATTTCACCATCTTTAGTTATATTTTTACCTATCTTACTATTGCTTTTGGCTTTGACAATTGTCGATTTGTGGATTAGACAAAACTTTGCTTTGTGGATTAGGCGAAACGTTGCACCATATCTTACGAATGTGATGGATAAACTTAATGATTTATGTGTCAAATGAAATCGTGTGATGCAGGGAGTGTCATAGGCTGTAAAAAATTGACCCCCCCCCCCCCTAAAAACTGAAATGTGAAAACTATTCTTATGCTAATCTCCAGAACGCGAATGCCGAAAATAACAAGCTATACGTCGAATGAAAGCTTCTGAACCTGGGAATGTCGAAGGCTAAGAAAAATTGATCCCTCCGTGCTTTCTTCCCCCCTAAAATGGGGGACAATGTGAAAATGATTGTTTCTTCTTATTTCCTAATCGCGACTGCGGAAAGTAACGAGCTATGTGTCGAATGAAAGCCTGTAACGCGGGGAGTGTCGTAGGAAGATGTGGCCCCATCTTTCCCCCCTAAAAAACGGGATATCTGAAAATCGTTCTGCTATATCATCGAAACACGAGAACCTACAGTTACGAGTTCTGTGTCAAATGAAAAAATAAAAAAAATAAATACCCCCTCAAGCAGCTGCTTACCACAGAGGTCTGACAGGAGCCTGTCAGTTTATATGCCAAAGTAGAAGATCTGAGAGGATGGCAGGACCTCAGCAGAAAAACAACACATACAACCATGCCTTATCCGGGACTCGAACCCAGGTCCCTTAGATCAGTAGCCAAGCGCGCTAACCACTCGGCCATGGGAAAGCTCGAATAATGATGGTCGTAAAATATTTCGCCCCCACTATTCCCCCCTAATAAATTATGTGTGGGGGAGCAGATTTTCGATGGGTGCGACTTTAAACGAGTCGTATCTCAAATTGAAGCTTGCGATGACTCGAATGTCGTGGGTTACCTCAAACGTAACGTTCCATCCGACGGACGGATGGCGGCCTTTCCAAGCCCATCGGCGTCCCCTACTGACCGTGGGCAGGGCGGGGAATTTTGCGGAGATAAATCTCAACGCTGACCCAGCTGGGACTCGAACCTGGGAACTACAGATTACGAGCCTCTCCCGCTACCGACTGAGCCACCCCAGCCCCACGAACTAAGTGACTGACTACTTTTCTGCTTTTTAGGGCCATATAGGAAGACAGGTATTTTGAAAAGTTTTTAATTTATATATTTTTTTTTACTCTTTAAGATGAGGAAGATAATAAATTTATTAACTTGTATATTTTACATTATATGTAACAAATATGCATTAAAACAGTTTGTGTAAAACGACGATAACAGTGTTTCCAACAATGATATGTAACAGGATGCCAACTTTTTTTCTGAATCGTGCTATATATTACGTTTAGAAATGTGGCACTTGTCACCTAGGGTGGATCTAGAAGCCACCCATGGCGAATTTTACAACTTTTCTGTAATATAGCTAAGAAATTTTTTTACAAAAAACTTGAATTTTTTTTTGTTAATTGCGAGACTAACATATGGGCTGCGTGTGCCACAGGTTGGCCATCGCTGATTAATAAATTCCACGAAAATCATTTTAAAAATAAGATAGATTTTTATTTTAGTTTTCAAGGTAGGGAAAACGAAGCGGTTTTCGCATCTCTGGAGAATCTAAATGAGCCGAGTGCGGTTTCATATAGATACCAATGGAAGGGCCTACCTAAAACATTGGTCTGCATGAAAATCCTCCCTCGGAAAAAAAAATGGGTGTACTTTATAGATTTGAGGGGGCTGAATTCGAATCTGGCATCCAAATGTTTATATCGGGGCACTATTTTTTTGGGAGGGCGTTTTTTGTGAATATATATGATTTTATTCGTTTTCAAACTAGTGGAAGCCTTAGTTTTATTATGCGAGATGAATAGAGAGGGTGATGGATTTACTTACTTAAGGCGAAAATTTTCACGGATTAGCGATGCAAAAATAAAAGAGGAAATTTTCGTTAATCCTCAGATCAGTTATTTCAAGATCCTGAGTTCCAAAATAAATTAAACGACAGTGAAAAGAGAACCCGGAAAGCATTCGGAAATGTTTGCCACAGCGTTTTAGGCAATATAGGGGCAGATAACTACGAAGAAATCATCGAAGAACTACTCTCTTTATATAGAGTATTGAGATGTAATATGTCGCTAAAGCTGCATTTCTTAAATTCACACCTGTATTTTTCCACAATTGATGGGAGCGGTCTCGATGAGCATGGAGAACTGATTTGATATCAAGACATATCCGAAATGGAAAAACGATATAGCGGCAAATAGAACCAGAGTATGTTGGCCGACTACTGTTGAGCCTGCAGCGAGAGGCTCCAGAAATCCAAATATAAGCGATAGAAGACAACAAAATAATTTTTGTGTAAATATTTACATGTATCAGGATTTATTAGTGTCAGCTTTAACTTTTTATGATGTAAATAAATATTTGGTAAAATATATTTACCTTCTCTAAGTAAAATAGTATGAAACTTTTCTATTTTAAGAGATGAAACAATCCTTTTTTTTTGGGGGGGGGGGACTAACAGAATATTAATATTTACATTTTTCGAATCCCCATCAGTTGGAATTTCCACTGTTAGGAAGTGCTAAAGGCAGTAAATAAAAACTCGAAAGCTGCCTCTAGCGACTGGAAAAAAAGCTGGAAATACCAAATCTTTAAACGAATATTGCAAACAATCTATTTACGATAGAAACTTAAATTTTTGGGCATAGAGTGTAATGGTCAAGTAGTTTACACTAATAGTAATGATTTGTCCCGTTATAGCAAGGTGGTGTTGGTAAAATGCAACATTTCTGCTTTAAGAGATAAAGGAAAAATATTTTTTGTTTACATGTACTAATAAAAAATATTAATAGTTTATTTTACCAATTATGCAGTAGTTGGAATTTCCGCTGCCAGAAGGTATTTAATGTGTAAAATAACTAGAAGAACGCATATCTCTTCTGGTGCATATGGGAATCTCGTTTTCAAAGAGAATGAAGTTCTTTTCCTACTTTTTCATTCCTTAAAAGTTTTTATTATGGATGTTCATGTTTTTCTGCTGAGAACCCGTCATCCTCATGGATCTTCTACTAAGGCGTATAAATCGACAGACTCCTGTCAGACCTCTGGGGCAAGCACTTGAGGGATTATTATTATTTTTTTTAATGTAATTTGGGGGAAAATCCACATAGTATGTAGTATTTTATTAGTAATCCTACACCATAAAAAACTATTTGTTTTTTAGTTCTTAAATTGGAAAAGTTGCTTTTCTCCCACTCCTCTGTAAATAGTGAGCGCAGATCATTGCTGTCACTGGAATTTCTACTATAAAGAAATCGCTTGGAATGTTCATTAAAAGTTTTGCCGTTTGGATATTTAGTTGTCTCTAATGATATAAATTAAAACTGCCTTTGAAAATGCGAATTATATTTCATTAGTACCAAAAAAATATTACCCTAACCTTTCCCCGGAATCCATAAGTATCCGTGCAATATCATTCAGCTTTGCACGCCAAACAATCCGAGCGACTACAAAACACGGCGTCCAATTTTGAGATGGCCAACCTCTACTTATATAGGGCCTTTAAGTATACCCAAACTCACATTATGGGCATGTGTGGAAATTATGGTGACTGTATTTTCTCTAGAAATAAGAACATTCTCTTAATTGATATGTAAATTTTTCTTTCTGTACCTAAATTGCGAGATCTGGTTGGACCTCCGTAGCCCATGGCTGCTTGAGGAGGAGGAGGAGGTTGACCATATTGGTTCAAAAGAAAGTATCAGGATTTAATTGGCCCACGTGGAACAAGTAAATTTAGTTCTTTAAAGCTTTCGAGAAATTTGGTGTGACAGAAAAAAAAAAAGATTGCATTAATATAAAGTGCCATTTTGAAGAAAAGGGAATAGGCACAAGCTTCTGTATCATAGACCTCTTTTCTGGTGTAGTCTGAGAAATACTTTTTAAATAATATAATTGCTTGTGGATCTTAAAACTTAAAAATTTTAATTCACTGCAAATTTTGCTTCATTTCTTATTTTAATCTTTAAAGGATTAAGATTTTACTTAACTAATGCTGATAAAGCAAAATAATTGAATGAATTCTAGAACTAATTCATTTTTATGTATTTATTATAATGCATTGTAACTAGCTTTCACTGATTATATTTCATTTGTTTATTCAATTAATCTAAATATATTTTGGTTTTGACAAGCAGTTGTTCTAGGTTGAAATTTTGTATATAAACATTGCTTTAATGTTATAATGTAATAGGTTACGCCCATTGTATGCACATTATATGAATAATATGTCAGTACCATATACACCCTATACAAAGTATGTCAGATGGGTAGCCCGTGGGAGCACATGTAAATGATTTAAACCGCAGCACATCATGTGTGACAGTAAACGACCTCTGGAAGTGGTATAAGAGGAGATTAGCTGATGTAAAGCACTGGAATTGTGTTAGCTCACAGTTCTTGTGCACTAAAGGATCAAGTTTCCGATTTTGATTGAGGGAGAATTGTGGGATTACGGGAAGGCGGATTATCATACCAAGACATCAGTACTTGTGTTGGATGGAATGCTTCCACAGTGATGAGAATATGGCATCAGTAGGTAGAGTAGGAATGAACTCACGACGTAAGGGATTTCAATGGCCCTGTCACACAAATGAATGAGAGTCATATTTACAAACCATATTTAGAAGCCATATTGCCATGTGCACGAGAGGACAGACATCATATGCTCGTGGCTATGAATGATCGTACATCCATATCAAACACTTTAGCTCAACAGTTAGGGTGTTGCACATCTACCAGTGTCTATACTTATGGTTCGACATTGTCTGCAGCATCAGGCATCTTTGCTAGGCAGCCATTGCTTCAGCTACCATTGGGTACTCTACAACACAGGCGTATATGACTGCAATGGTGCCAAGAACATTGCACATGTATGTGCGAATGGCATCGCATCATCTTCCCAGATGAATTCCACTTCAGTATGCAGCACCATGATGGACGAATCCGTATCGGCGGTACCAAGGCGACAGGGTCAGTGAAACATGCATGATGCAGCACCATACAGGTCTGCCCCTGTGTTATGGTATGGGGTGTCATTGGACTCACTCACGCACACAATTCATAAGCATTGCACACAGTTCATAAGCATTACCGGTACTTTCAACAGCCAGCGTTACGTCACTGAGGTGTTGGAGCCTGTGGTACATACTTATCTTCAGGGGCTCTCTGGTGCCATTTACCAACAGGAATGCTAGACCACATGTGGCATGCATCATTCAACAATTCCTGGATAGCCACAATGTGACACTTCTGCCTTTTCCTGCGCATTTACCGAATCTGACCCCAACTGAACATGTCTGGTCCATGATCTCATGATGACTAGCACACCAGACACCAGCAGCTGCTACAACAGATGAACCTTGGATACGTATTGAAACTGCATGGACTGATATTCCCCAAACACACATCTGACGTCTCATCCTCTCAATGCCGGACCGTGTAGCAGCGGTTATTGCCGCTCATGGTGGCTATACAAGATACTGATTTCTTTGTATTCCACAAGTGAGTTGCATTTGTAATCATTTGATCCTTTTAACATAAGCTGTGTCTTCACTAAATATGGCTTTGATATCTCGTCTTTCCTGGTGTTGCACTTCTAATGGCCAATAGTGTATTTAGAGAGTTTGTTTCATCAAGAACTAAACGGTAAGAGTTAGACACCAAATATTCAGTTACAGCCTTCATCTTATACAATAATGGTAACTTAAGAGTTACCTTAATTAAGGTAACTTAAGAGAGTAACCCCCCCTCCCCCCCAAAAAAAAACAAACAAACATAAAAAAAAGTTCTTAGAGTTAACTTAAAGCAACGCAGGGTTTTGGCGCCCAAACTTATCCCATCTTCTCCCCCAAAAGAATAAAATTATGCAAGAATTACTACACAATAAGACCTAGGATATCCGTATTTGATATAACTTTCTCTTTTAACTAAAAGCAACGTAAGGGTTTAGCCTCTGAATTTCTTCCCATCCCCGAATAAAAAAAAGCTTCCTCTCCCAATAAAACAGTAAATGCGTAAACTGTTGTGAATCAAATTAAAGCCTCTGATCTCATATTTCAATTCCTTTCCCATACACAAAGAAAAATGTGGAGAGAAATTTTACGGGGGTCGTTCGTAACAATGTAAAATGAAATCTTGTGAGGTGTGGAATCTCGCCTAATGATATCGTAGCAAGTTCAATTGAGTTAATAATAAACTCCCGAAAATTCATTTGGATTTTGTTGAATTAATCACACTATAACCACTTATTAAATTCGTCATCGATCTCGCAAGTTATTTAACAAAACAACATATTTTCCCTCACTAATCCAATTATGTCAGAACTGTGTATTTTTTTTATGATGATGTATTTTGTGGACGGACCCCTCACAGATCAGGAGGATGTAACGTTCTTGCCACCGCAGATTTCCGGTTAATGGTGACATTACAGTTTCTGAAGTGTTGTATGTGAGTGCTGAGACTGAGCAATCGTTTTATCAACTACGATTTCTTCATACCAAGTGTATTTTAAAAGAGCAAGGATAGTTATCATTAATTCATATCGTAGAATGTGATAGACAGCCATAAAAATAATCTAATATTTTAGGTGTTCCCTCATTTTTTTTTTTCGATCTGATTGAGGTTACTTTTTTCATGATTTATGTTTTTAATAACTCTTCTTACTATCTTTTTGATTTTAAGAATGGAGAAGGTAATTTAATATACCTTACGATACTTTTATTCATATTTATAATAACCTCTTAGAGTATAAAAAGTGTTGTCCAATTAGCTCGATCGTGAATTTACTATGGATGGATTTTTAATAATAAATGCTTAAGCGCTCATCTAAATCATTAGCAACAATTGGAAAAGTCGCCTCTCCTTAAGTATAGATGGCGCAAAGTCCACCATTTATAGATCTTATTCTAGAAGATTTTAGCGTCTGATGCGCGATTTAATGGTTAGAGCGTTCTGGCATGTATCTAGAGAGTTGTGGGTTCGATTCCCGCCGTGTCAGCGATATTTTTTTCAGATGCTTTTAACAATTGTTGAAGTCTATTTCTACAGGTAATCTGCGAATTTACTATGGATGGATTTTTAATATTCTCTTGATCTCAGTTGCTGCTTTATAGGTATTGTGTTGGTTCGCAATAATATTCATCTCTGTAAGCCTGAGTTATACTGCGCCATAAAATACTAAATAAATTCATCTTGATATCTTGAACCACAAATTGAATCCCAGTGTTGGCATATACACTGGCTTCCATAAATTAAGGAAAAAATGAGAAAAATCGCGATAATTCGCCAAAAAAATTGTGCAATCCTCACCAAACTTGTTCATGTAACCAGTATTGCCGAGTGAGCATGTCGTATGCAAATTAGTCTAGGTATTTAGGTTTCATGGGCTTGGTATGAAATGCCAAAAAAATCACAAATGTGATTGTAATAAAATTGAAACTTTTTTTTGAGTTCTTAATTTTTTTTATAAAGTTTATAAGTCTTTTCGTCTAGATTTTAGATATTGTGCTTTTCCTTGTCATTTTGTAATTGTTCTTACATAGATTTTGATTTTTACTTCGATAATTTTAACAATGAGTTTTTACTTGATTGGATATACAGGAATTTATTGCATAAGTGTAGTTAATTAAAAAATGCCTTGAATTGGAAACTCACTAGGTTGACCTAATATGTAATCAGAAGTAGACACGTACTTAGGATTTCGTCTTGGGGGGTGGGGGTTTTCCCAATTACTAAATTATTCCAGCTTACTGGAAAGATTAAAATGATATTCTGTATGAAATAATATTTTTTTAGATATCTTTTAAATCTATATTTAGGGTCGGACATATACTAAGGGGTTAAAATAAAATTATACAAAGACACCTGTTTTGAATTTCAAAGAAGTAGACAAGTTGAGATTTCGTATAGGACGATCGGATTTTCGTTGGGGGGGACGGGAGGCGAGGGCCGGAGCAACAAGTACGTCAAATGAAGCTTATCACGTTGGGAGTGTTATGGACTATAAAAAATATACCCCCTTGCTTTCTTCCCTCCTAAAAATAGGGAAATGTGAAAAGGTTAGGCATGCAGTATATTGACGAATCATGTTCCACTTAGAAATATTTCTTATTGAAACCATTTTTCTTGAGCACCGACAATAAAATTTCAGAATTTGCTTCAGATGCTGTTCCTTCCAGCTCCACGAGATCAACAAAAACCATTAAACTACCTTCAAAGACTAGAATTTTGCATTTTAAGTAAATGATTAAATCACTTTTATGTGAAACAGTTGAAACTTCATTGATAACGATTGAAATTGATAATGCCTTGATATTTTTAATTATACAATAGTGTTAAAAATATTGATGCATTCTCTTCTCAAATAAGCAGTTCTTTCGTTTTCCAGTAGGTTGAACTTCCCGTGGCCGAGTGGTTAGCGCGCTTGGTTACTGATTAAAGGGACTTGGGTTCGAGCCCCGGGTAAGACATGGCTGTGCTGTCTTTCTGCTGAGATCTCGCCTTCCTCATATACCTCTGTGGCAAGCAGCTGCTAGAGGTGATATTATTTTAATAGGGTGAACTTGGTTGTTGTATAGGATATCTCTCCTTATGGTTTCAATCTGCAGTTCCCAGATTCAAGTCTCAAATATGCCTGCGTTTCAATTTATCTCCGTTAATCCTTACTGACTTCGGCGAGAAAGGGGGCACCGATGGACGGAAGAATTTAATTTTCATTAAAGGGATAAGAACACCGCTGTCTGTCGGATGAGACGTTTAAACCGTGCCCCCTTGTGCAGGAGAGCCATACTCTGCACTTAGAGAACACGCTGGATGGCCTTAATGCGATGCTTCCGTTACCTAACAGCTGTTCAGTGGTGTTCCCAACCTTCTTTGAACTGTTGGGGTTCTTGCGACTTGGCCGCTTAACACATTATGTGCAAAGAGTGCTTCTTCGTAAATAAACTACCTTCAAAGACTAGAATTTTGCACACAAAAAAAATGCTGTGCTGTCTTTCTGCTGAGATCTCTCCTTCCTTATATACCTCTGTGGCTCAACTCTTGTCAGTCCTCTGTGGCAAGCAGCTGCTAGAAGGGATATTATTTTAATAGGGTGAACTTCGTTGTTTTATAGGATATCTCTCCTTATGGATATTATATATTTTGCATAAATATTCATTAATGCAAAATTAATAATAAAATAAGTAAAGGTAAAGTAACTCAACCATACTTATGCCTTCATTTCAAGTATTTATGTTCCCATTTTTTCCCTTGCTCGAGAGTTATTGTGCCATTATTATGCGTATAATTTTTTATATTCAGAAATATATATATATATTTTGCAAAGCAACAACAAACAAACTTCTATTTGTTTAAGCCTTAAACTGAGTTTGTCGCTCGCCTGCTTGTCAGTCTGTCGATATCGAACTTTTTCGTTTATAGAGATAAATAAAATTTTTTAGGGTTGAATACGTATTGATGAAATATTACGATTTGCACTTTCGATTTTTTTTTGTTACCAGAATTTAATAAAATTGATTGATTTCCGAATTTCGCAAAACCTATAATTGTGCCGTCTAACGGTGGGAAAAGGTGAAGATTCTAAAATTTTAAGCGAATATTGCAATGTTTTTACGGAGGAATTTTGAAATTTTGGTAGTGGAATGTGTGGCGATCTTGAAGATTCCACTGACAACAATGAGTTGAACCTTCACGCCCAGGATGGGTGGGGAATGCAACTGCTTTGTTTTAAAGGATAACTGGAAACTCGTTTAGTTGGATTGGTACTAATGAAATATAATTCGCGTTTTTTTAAATCTTTACCTAGTTTTAATTTACATCGTTATATCGAAATGGTAAATTATAATGTTGCAAGTGATCTGTTTACGGTTGAAATTTTAAATTTCGGTGATAGAGCGTCAAGAGATATTCCACTCACAGCAATAATCTTCCTCTTTTCTCAGAGGGATGTGAGAAAAGCAGCTTTTTAAAGTGAAGGATGGAGATACTCTTCCTATTGCATAAGTACTAATACTACTATTTGCATTTCCCCCCATCATCCATTAGTTCGAATTAAAACTTTTAAGAAGTGAAAAATTCTGTAAACGAAAAATTTCATTCTCTTTGAAAACGAGATTTGCATATGCGCCAGAGGTAATATTCGATTTAGATTTTTTCAAATACAGGCAAATCAGGCCTGAAATGGCTAATTTAAACTTTCAAAAATGTAGAGTGGGTAACACTCCCTATTTTGCAAGGTTTCATTTGATATTCATTTCGTTACGATCGTCCCCCTATGAAAATTTCATTTCCCCTTTTTTTAGGTGCAGAAAAGAGACATCATTTGAGTTAGTTCATGATATTCCCATATTAAAAGTTTTTGAGATTAAACTCATTATCCTTGGTAATTCTTTACGCATATACTTGTGTGTGTGTGTGTGTGTTTTTGAAAATAAAGCTTTCATTTTGTCTTCTCTTTGTCCGTCTTTAGACATTCAACTTTTTTTGTTTTTAAGGATAAAAATTCTCTTTGGGTTCGATAGGTATTAATGAAAGGATTCGCATAATCCAAATCTCCCAAAAGTGTTATTGCGCCTTTTAATGGTGGAGAATTTTGAAAATATCAAAATTTTAACGAATGTATTGACAACAATGGTTTGCTTCCTAACCTCCAAGAGGGTGAAAAAACGCAACTTTTTCATTTAAAGGGATAAATGAAAAATTTTATGTTGTATAAGAACTAATAAAATATTACTATTTGCATTTTCCCAATCATCTATTAGTTCCAATTTTCACTGTCACTCAGTGCAAAGTCGAAAAATGAAAAACTTCATTCTCTTTGAAAATGAGTAGCCCATATTCGCCAGAGGCGCGATATATGTTTAATTTTATTCGTAGTTTTTTGCCGTTAAATGAATTCCATTTCACTTCTCAGCTCAACGTGCTTTTTTTTTAACTTCACTAGTTTTCTAGTTGCATTCATCCACCTTAAAATTGATTTTAGAGATTGACTTCACTGCTGATGCTACAAAGTAAGACAGGCTGATACAGCAGAAGCGATAGAGGGAAAAAATGGCGCTTCTCGGTATCAAAATATCAGGAAGCCCACTGCCAATAGCAAAGGAAAAGGAAACGACAGTTGAAAAAAGAAATACAATAACGGAATAAATCTGTACTGCTATATTTAACAGTAACTCCGACGGAAAAGGCTTGCCCTGATTTTGGATAACTGCAGGAAAGTTTCGGTAAACTACACGCCTACGTAGAACATTACATATCAATTTATTTATAAACATAATAAACATAAATTATATAAATAATTTAAGACTATTCTTAAATTATTTATATAATTTATGTTATATAAATCCAAAAACCAAAAATATTATAAAAAAAATAAAAATAATAAATACCCCCTCAAGCAGCTGCTTGCCACAGAGGTCTGACAGGAGCCTGTCAGTTTATATGCCACAGTAGGAGATCTGAGAGGATGGCAGGACCTCAGCAGAAAAACAACACACACATCCATGCCTAATTCCGGGGCTCGAACCCAGGTCCCTTAGATCAGTAGCCAAGCGTGCTAACCACTCGGCCACGGGACGGCATTTTTCTTTCCTACGGTCGCACGAGGCGACTTCGTCAGAACATCACACCGTATATAAACCAAAAATTATATAATTTATGTTAGATGGTTTTTGAATTTATATGTCTCCTAACTATTGTACAGTGGTCACCTCCCCAAACTTCCTCTGAGCTCTCGTGATCCTTGTGACCCGGCCATTTAGCCCACTGTGTGCAAAATAAAAAGTTCCGCTGAGGTAAAACAGCTCAACCCAAATAACGAGTTGAGACAGAGCTATAGTTACAATATAATTACAGCGTTATAACGAATTAGCTCTCAGCGAACTGCATTATAACTAGGGATTACTGCAATTATATTCCTCTCCGGAAATCCCAGCTGGGTCAGCGTTGAGATTTATCTCCGCAAAATTCCCCGCCCTGCCCACGGTCAGTAGGGGACACCGATGGGCTTGGAAAGGCCGCCGTCCGTCGGATGGGACGTTAAGCCGTGGCCCCGTGTGCGGGAGAGCCATACCCTGTGCAGTTAAAGAACACGCTGGATGGCCTTGACGGGAGGCTACCATCTGTCTCCCAACAGCTGTTCCAGTGGGTCCCCTCCCCCAACCTTCTCTGAGCCTTCGGGGTCCATGTGACCTGGCCATTTAGCCCATGGTGTGCAAAAAAGTGCCGCTCAGAGGTAAAACAACCCAACAACCTCTCCGGAAAAAGTAAAACTAAAGCATATAGATGGTGAAATCACTCTCAGAATTCATATTCTTTCTAATTTAGGCGTTTTTAACGAGAAAGTAAAAAATATAACTTCGGAACTACTAAATCATTTGATATACGACTCGTTAAAAGTCGACAGCGGCCCTTTTTATGATAAGGGGAATAAGAGGGGGGGAACATGATTTGAGGTAACGCACGAAATGAATCGTAAGGTTTAATAAATAACTCGTTGATATAGTCCCGTCCCCCCCGCCCGTGAAATTTCCATTCTCATTTGAGAGGAAGAAGATGAGGGCCAAAATCCGAGGTAACCTACGACAGCCCCACATCACTAGGCTTTATTTGACACATAACTCATAACTCGATCCTCTCTTTCGAAAGATATAGTGGAAGAACTCTCTTTCCCCTTTTTAGGGAGGAAGAAAGTAGGAGGCTTAATATTTTGTTCCCTATGACACTCCAGGGTCACATCTTTCAATGGCTACAAGAGCCTTTAAAATTCGTCTACCGGGTTGGGAATATCTGGTGAAAAGAGCGCTTTGACAAAAAAAAATGATGAGTGAAAAGAAATAGAAAGATAGGTAAAATACCCGTCTTTCTGTATGCACCCTAAAAGTAGAAAATGGAACTAAAAAAATATGTTAGTCAGTCACATAATTCTTATTCACTTCAAGGAAATTAGGACGCTGATTTACCTTCTGAACAAGATTGCCGGCGTTCATATCTTCCTTTGAGTGAATACGATTTCAGTGACCGATTGCACCATCGATTACTTTAGTTTCATTTTTTACATTTTAGGGCGCATATAGTAAAATACAATTGTTTAATGTACATATTGTTTAAAGATTTTAATTTATGTTAACATTTTTTCCATGAATGTATTTGTTGTTGGCGTAGCTGATAGCTTTTGTGATTAGGAGTTTCTGCATCTACTGACACTCCTAATCATAAAAGCTATCTTCCTTAAAATCTTCCTTAAATCTTGCTTAAAATCTTCCTATCTTTAAAAAAAAAAACCTATGTTTCTTTGTGCGCCCTAAAAAGTAGAAAATAAAACAAGCGTATCGATGTTGCAGTCAGTCACTAAAATCGCATTTACTTCAAAGGTTGATAGGGCGCCGGCAATTTTTGTTGGGTGTATATAAATCGGCGCCTTCCTTTGAAGTGAGTAGGAATTCAGTGAGTAATTACCCCATCGATATGATTTAGTTTGTTTTACATTTTAGGGCACACATAGAAAGATATATGTCAAAAAAAATTTTAATAGTTATTTTTTCTGTCACTAAAAATACCCATCTTCCGAAACTTTCATTTGACATACGACTTGTAAGTATCAACCCCCTTTTTTCTCCCTTTTTTCTAGAGGAGGGAGGGAGGGAGAAAGATGGAGCGTGATTTGAGATAGTCCACGCCACTATAGACGTTAAAGATTTAATTTGAGATATGTTTCATTGGGATCGACTCCAGTGAAATTTCCATCCCGTTTTCTACAGAAAGAAAGTGAGGCAGAACTCGAAGTAGCCTAGGAAAGTTTCCACGTCACAAACCTTCATTTGACATCTGACTTTTAACTTTGGGCCCTCACGTTCCAAAGGCATAGAGAAAGAACCATTTTCACATTTTTTTTAGGGGAAGAAAGCGGTACGGGAATAAATTTTCTATTACTTCTGAAACTTCTCACGTTAGAAACTTATTTGACTCCTAGGTCGTTGGTCTTGCGTTCCACAGATATAATCAGGGCCGCGTTAAGCGGGCGGCCAAACTTTGGGAGCATCCGAATGGTCGACAAAAAATATCCTTTAACTCTAAAAATATACATTTTTGTGTAAAAATTTTACAACTAAAAAATTGAATTTTTGTATTAAATGTATCGTTTCCTGGCTTATAAAAACTTTTTGTAAGTTTTTTGTTCATTGATATCTATTTTCTTCTTTATTTTCATCTTCATAAAACATATACACATTTTAAATTTTCTTTCAACAACAAACAAGGCAGCCCAGAGTTAAGATATGGTGGAACTTAAAGAGAGAAGAGACTCTTAAGAGTTAAGATATGGAGATATATCTCCAACGATTTAGCAAACAGAAAAATAAATCACCGTCTTAGTAATTAAAGTTCGGGAATGTGGAGACAATGATGACGTTAAAATAGCTGCAAAGTGGGAGTGAGGGGGGGGGGGAACCAAGATGATCGGAAGGGAAACAAGGAAAAACCTTGCAGAAGAATAAAATACAATTGAAAATGTGGGAACAGAGGCGGTCGGCTTTCATGGATTTAAATCTCAAAATTTGTTACAATTTTTCCTCAGGAATCTTTTAAACATGTAGAGAAATGATTTAGCAGATTATTTTATGAAGAATGTAACCATGATGTTATTTGAGGAAACTGCTTGTTTCCCGAAGGTGTCCACAGCAAACTTCTCGCTTGGTTGTCGATAGTGGTTCCCTTTAATCTTCAACGAGAAGGCGATTTCACTAATGGTAGACTTCAGTTTCCAGAAATTGGTTTCGTTTCTAAACAGCTAGAGCAAATATAATTCCGAGAATTTCAGTGACCTCATGGCTCATGGGTGTGGGGTCAGTTTGGAATGATGTATGGGATTGGAGAGGCTTGTCATCAACTAGTAAGACACCTGTGAAACAGGATAGCAACCTTTCAGTTGCGGTAGCTCTGTTCCTCATATCTTGAAGTTAAACTGTCAGCGTTATAGAGGAAAGATCATCTTGCAACCAGAAAACGAGAACCACAAAGGCAGCGTAAGGTAAATATTTTTTTCCATTTTTTTTTTTGATAGATTATTTTTGGTACCCTTTTCCTTTTGCAAAAATAGAGTGAACGTTTTTACAAAACTGTTATTGGAATTTGTTATCGTTACGGAGATCATTCGTCTTATATTTTAGGGCATTGTCGTATATAATTATAAAAATTGAGAAAGGCGTTTTTACCTAATTGCTTTTCATTTGATATTTGTCAGTTTCTGGATTTGTAAAAAGAGCTGTTCCACCATATCTTTCGAATGCGATGGGGAAACTTAATAATTTATGTGACAAATGAAAGCTTGTTATGCGGGGAGTGTCATAGGCTATAAAAAATTGACTCCCCATGCTTTCTTCTCCCTAAAAAAGAGAAAATATGAAAACCATTCTTCCGCTATATCTCTCCGCCCTGCCCACGGTCAGTAGGGGACACCGATAGACTTGGAAAGTCCGTGGTCCATCTGATGGGACGTTAGGCCGTGGCACCGTGTGCGGGAGAGCCATACCCTGCGCATGTTAAAGAACACACTGGATGGCTTTGACGGGAGGCTACTATCTGTCTCCCAACAGCTGTTCCAGTGGGTCCCTTCCCCAACCTTCTCTGAACCTTCGGGGTCCTTGTGACCTGGCCATTTAGTCCATTGTGTGCAAAAAAGTGCTGCTCAGAGGTAAAAACCCACAATCCGCTATATCTGCAGAACGCGAGTGCCGAAAGTAACAAGCTATTTCAAGTCAAGCTATTACGTCAAATGAAAGCCTCTGAGGCGGGAATGTCATAGGTTATGAAAAATTAACCCCCTTTCTTCTCCCCTAAAAAAGAGGGAAATATGAATTCCCCTATATATCCAGAACGAGAATGCGGAAAGTAACAAGCTATGCGTCAAATGAAAGCTTGTGACATCGGAAGTGTCATAAGTTATTAAAAATTGACACCATGCAATTCTTCCCCCTGAAAGTGGGAAATATGAAAAAATATTCTCCTGCTATATCTCCAGAATGTGATTGCTGAAAGTAACCTGCTGTACGTCAATTGAAAGTTTGTTATGCGGGAAGTGTCGTAGGTTATTAAAAAATAACCCCCATGCTTCTAAAAAAAAAACGGGAATTAAGAAAATCATTTAACTATATCTTCCAAATGCGAGGGCCTACAATTACGAATTAGGTGTCGAATGCAAGCTCATAAAATGACCGTCGTAAACTATTTCGAATTTTTGCCTTCACTATTCTCCTCCCCTAATAAAAGGGGATGGGGTGGATTTTCGTGATGTTAGACTTTAACGAGTCATATCTCAACTTAAAGCTTGCGACGTCTCCAATATAATGGGCTATTTCAAACACGACTCCAAAAGGGAGAAAAAATGTGGTCGATGTTTCTGCGTCATATATCAAATGAAAGTTTTTGAAGATGGGTGTTTTTAGTGACAAAGAAAAATATAAATAGGTATTTTTTATTTATCTTCCTATATGGAGCCTAAAAAGTAGAAAATAAACCAAAAGCATATCAATGGTGCAATCAGTCACTGAGTTCATATTCACTTCAAAGGAAGATATGGCGCCGATATACATACTCAACAAGATTGCCGGCGCCCTATCTTCCTTTGATGTGAATACAAACTCAGCGACTGATTGCACCATTGATAGTTTATTTTTTACTCTTTAGGTTGCATATAAGGTATTTTTTAATTTATTTGTTCTGTGCCTGTTTTTCGCATTTTGGATCTTTTTCGGGTTTTTACCAAAATTTAAAAGGGGTACTTCCTACTGTTGTACACAAATTATCACTTATATCCTAGTTTATAATATTTCTTCCTTCTTGGGGTGTTTCAGGTGTCTCTATGACTTCATATGCATGGGGGGGGGGTGCTCAAAACCAGATCACTCGGCCACGGGACAGCTGAATTATTATTTACAATTCTGAACTATTATTTATTATTTACAATTCGGAATTATTTAATGTACTAAATTATTAAATAGTTCTTGAAATAGTGTGGACCTTGGACAAATTAAAAGTTATTTTGATATATTCGTTCTTTTTTTATGCTTTTGAATATTTTTTGCATTTTGAATAAAATGTATGCAAATTATTTGTTTGATTTTAGATTATGTTATTGGTCATTTTGACTCCTATTAAGATCTTCCTATACCAACACCTCCAGAAATGGGGCGGGGGTGGCTCAGTCAATAGCGTGCCAGGCTCATAATCTATAGTTCCCAGGTTTGAGTCCCAGCTGGGTCAGCATTGAGATTTATCTCCACAAAATTCCACCCTGTCCACAGTCAGTAGGCCGCCGTCCATCGGATGGTACGTTAAGTGGTGGCCCCATGTGTGGGAGAGCCATACCCTGTGCACATGAAAGAACATGCTGGATGGTCTTGATGGGAGGCTACCATCTGTCTCCCAACAGCTGTTTTAGTGGTTCCCCTCCCCCAACCTTCTCTGAGCCTTCGGGGTCCACATGACCTGGCCATTTAGCCCATGGTGTGCAAAAAAGTGCCGCTCAGAGGTAAAACAACCCACAACCATCCAGACAACTGGGAGGATACTAGATATTTTGCTTTTTGTGGCTGGCAACACCGATTGCCAAGTGGAAGAAAATGTAACAGTATCCTAACCTCAGACTGCCATTCTTATAGGAGGAACATGTGCTGTACATTGAAGAATGAATTTTGGCATTTAAATGGCACAAAGGCAGCGTCGCGGATGTGTTAATGTGCCAGATAAGTTTTGTTATGTGTGTGGAAATTATATTTTAAAATCCCAGAGTCGTTCTCCGGCAAAGATTTTGAAGAAATCCTATAACTTGTATTTTGGATGTCATGTTGCAGATCAGGACAAAACATTGGATCCACATGTGAGCTATATTTAGTGCTTTGTTGGCCTGAGTGAATGGTTGAAAGGTAAGATAAAATTCATGCCCTTTGTAGTTCCAGTGGTTTGGCGTGAGCCAACTAATCACTTGCATGATTGCTATTTTTATTTAACTAAAATGTCGGGCTTTTCAAAAAAGAACAAAAGCAAAATAAAATACCAAATGCGCCTTCAGCCATAAGTCCAGTTCCTCATGGATAAGCTCTTCCTATACCAACACCTCCAACCAACTGGGAGGATATGGATTCACATTCATCAGAAGAAGACTTTGAGGCACCATACAGATCCCGATCATACTTACACCCCTAAAAAGTTAGATGAGCCTAATCTGATTCAGCAAAATGAACTAAATAATCGTGTTTGAGACCTTGGACTTTCCAAACAACAAGCTGACGTTTTAGGTTCAAGACTTAAAGAGTGGAATCTTATGGCCAAGGGTACCAGAGTTTCTCTCTTCAGAAAAAGAAATTTGACTTTACCTGCTTATTACGAGATGCAAGATGGTTTGCGTTTCTCCACAGATATTTTAGGGCTGATGGAAGTAATTGGAACAACTCATGACTCTAAGGAATGGCATTTATATATAGATTCGTGAAAATTCAGCTTAAAAGCTGACCTTTTGCATAAAGGAAACCAAAAACCTTCCATTCCAGTGACACATGCTGTGGAAATGAAGGAAACTTATGAAAGCATGGGAAAAATACTCACTGCTATAAAATATGACCAGTTTAAGTGGACAATATGTGGTGACCTTAAAGTCATCTCTCTCTTTATCAGGCTTCAAGGAAGCCTCACAAAATTTTGCCGCTTTCTGTGTTTGTGGGACAGTAGGGCCAAAAAGGAACATTACAAAACAAAAGACTGGTCCAAAAGAGATGTTTTTATTCCTGGAAAGAGTAATGTGGGGTATAAGCCTCTAGTTGACCCATCTGATGCTCTGCTCCCTCCACTAAACATCAAACTGGGGCTTATGAAAACTTTGTGAAGGCTATGGACAAAACTAGTAAAGGGTTTTTGCACTTGAAGGAAAAATTTCCAAAACTAAGTAATGACAAACTCAAAGAAGGGATCTTTGTTGATCCTCAGATAAGGAAGCTACTGAATGATACTGTCTTCGAAGAAAAACTGAATATGAAGGAGCGTGCTGCATGGAAATCCTTCACATCTGTGGTCCAGGGTTTTCTGGGAAATCACAAAGAGGAAAACTACCATAAGCTCATTCAAGATCTTCACAAAAACTATGAAAATCTTGGCTGCCGAATGTCTTTGAAGATCCATTTCTTGCACTCGCATCTCGACTTCTTTCCCAAGAACTTAGGAGCTGTCATTGATGAGCAAAGTGAAAGATTTCACCGGGATATCAGAACCATGAAGGAGAGATACCAAGGCAGGTGGGACCCAGCAATAATGGGTGACTACTGCTGGTTCTTGCAGAAGGAAGATCCCTCAGCACATAAAAGACAAAATGAACATCTTGTAAGCATAAAAGATCTTTACCCATGTTTTCTTATTTTGCAATTCAATGTTATTTCTTGTGCTACATTACATTCAGTGGTCTATTCAGTCCCTTCATCAGTAGCTTTCATTTGAGATAAAACTCATTATGCTTAGCAATCTTTTACACATTTCCTCTTTTTTGGAGGGTGACTGTTTTCAGTGGGAAGGGCTTTGACACTACTCAAGCTGGAAGCTTTTGCTTGACAACAACTTATTGTAATTAAACATAACTTAAAATCCCTCACTTTTTTTCAGGGGGGCATAACGAAGTAACCTATGACAATCGCATTCATATGAAGTATATAACATTATGCTCAGCAATCATTTGCACAAATCCCTTTGCAGTTGTTGCATTTTGTTCACAATTCTGCTAATCTGCAGTTCTGCATGTAGGCAACATGGCGAAACCAATGTAGTCTCTCCCTGCAGTAATGTTGTTGAAAGGTGGTTTCCTTTTTTGTTTAACATATTGCTCCTGTGGCCAAGTTGTTAGCGCACTTGGCTACTGATCTAAGGGACCTAGGTTCGAGCCCCGGGTAAGGCATGGATGTATGTGTCATTTTTCTGCTGAGGTCCTACCATCCTCAAAGACCTTCTACTATGGCATATAAACTGTCAGGTTCCTGTCAGACCTCTGTGGCAAGCAGCTGCTTGAGGGGGTATTTATTTATAGTTTTTACATTCTCAAACCACCTGAGGTACAGTGTACAGCTAGATTCAAAAATAAAACTTCCTGTTGTTTTGTTATCATAACAAACTTTAGAAAGGGCTAAACTATTATATATTCTAATTTTAGTTTTTGGGTGTACTGCTTATTTTTCCACAATCTACACAAATTCTTAAAACTCCCAACAGAAATGTCTATTCTCCTGTTTATCTCATGTCACATGCTAATATCTGCCAGTAACTCCTGAGATAATTAAACTGAATAATATGCTCGACAACACAACTGATAGGTCGCAGACCTACTGATTTTAATAATTTTAATTTTTTTATTTCGTTTCTATCCTGATGCAACCACTTAGTGTCTGATGGAGATGTCCTCGGAGGTTAATGGGTGTAAGAGCTTGTTTGTGAATATCATTCAGGGTTCGGTTTCATCTGTTTACATTGATGATCGTTGAGAAAGAACTTAGCTCATATGAAATGACAAGGAAGTATCGTGTGGAACCATTTTGGCTTGCCCAAAAGCAGACATTGACCTTTGGAAAGAATGCTGAGTGCTGGAACAAGACTCCATTCCAATTTGTGACATATGGAAGTGGAGTTGTGCCCGGGGCTTGCTTCTTATTGGCCATAGGGTTGGAGAATTCCCGGGGTTGCCAGAAAGCATGCTTCACCTGGAGAAGCAGTTCGGTGTGGGTTGATCAGGCTAACAGACCAGGGTTCGGTCTTTTCATCTATCTTTCTTTTGCTCTCTTCGCTAAGTCTGATTTTAGTGGAAACCACTGGACTTCTATTTAGGCCATATTTCGGGAAAGGAGATTTTAAATTGGACATCTCTTAATTATTGAGATGGTAAACTTTTACTTAAATAAGTCAGGTGAAATTTAAAGAAATTTGCTTTGCTTGGGGGAAAAACCATGATCAGAGAAATCTGAAGTGGGTGCTTCAGGAAAATTTATTCTGAGTGCACATTACAAATAGCCTAGCAGAATACAGTTCTCATTGCCGAGAAACTTCAAACATGGTATAGTTATTTTAATTTAACATATTCTGCTTGTTGTCACTTTCACTTTTAATTTTTACTTTCATTTTTTAATTTCGAATGTTGTGCGAAATTAAGCTTGCTTAAGTGGAGTGAGTACTTAATCAATTAATTGTAATGTAACTCCTTCCACCTTTATAAGCCAGTTGTGAAACTTTGTTAATTCTGAAATTAACATAAATTAAAAATTTTTGTTATTGTTCTAACAAAATATGTGTCTTGGTCAATCATTTGAAATCTCTACTCGTCGCAACTGCAGTTAGAGAATATGGGACTGCGTATTGCTAGCTTGTAGATTATTTCTGGTTCGAATCTAAAATCTTCTTTCGGTCACTCTTTCAAAAATATTTGTTAGAAGGCATTATTTTCGAAGTCAGATCATCAAGTTATTGATATGCAGTTCTAGATAAGATAATTATTTTAGTAAACGCGGAACATTTTAAGTTCATACTGTATGCCTCGAAGAGGAAAACGTTGCGGGTGACACAACCATTTAAAAGAATGGAGCACCAACTCTCTGACCAATTTTCATCACTTTAGTCAGAAATTTTCAAATCTGTTAAACTCTAAGGTTCCAGTTTTTCTTTTGCAATGAATTCCTCATAAGTAACAAGGCTGATAAGAAAAAAAATATTGCAGCCCTTTTGGACTCCAATAATAAGGGTTAAATCAATCCTGCATGCTTTGCTATTGATAACTCATTGTTATTATAGAGAACTATCATTATATTAAATGACTTTTCTGGTATGCCATGCAATCTCATGATCACCACAAATTATGTGAAGCAGAGTAAAAGCCATTTCAAAATCCATTGACCAAGTAACTATAGGATTTTGAAACCCAAAACATTTCTTATGAATCTAATTTAAAAGATTTGGTCTATGGCAGCCCCTTTCACTTTTGAGCGACACTAATTCTCAAAGTTGTCCAACCAAAATTTTGATTCTTTCAAACATGATTATGCACAAAACTTTACCTGGAGCATAAGGTAGAGTGATGATGCACTTATAATTATCACATGAACTGCAATTATCTTTCTTGAAAATAGGAATTTACTGTTAAGAGCAATAGAAATTATTGAATTCTACAGCCAGCCAAGTGACAACAGGATCATTCCCATTTCAGCAGTAATTTCATCTTTTCCTGGTGACTTCTTTAGATTTAATTTTGTGATAGCCAAAATAACTTCAGTTCTGGATAGGGCCAACATTAAAGACGGTAATACATCTGTCTGTACAAGCAGTGGGAGTAGAAATTAATCATATTGGTCCAGAACACTCTCTGAAATGTTCAGCCATTCTCATCATCATCAAGCAGCCATGGGCTACGGAGGTCCAACCAGACCGTGCAATTTAGTTCTCCAAACAAGTCTATCCTGGGCTACATCTACTGCATCTGGCCACTGCACACCAATTCTAACAAGGTCCTGTTTGATATTGTCTGCCCACCACATCCTAGGTCTCCCCTTCTTTCTGAGGCCTTTAGGCACACTGTTCATAACCCTATTCGCCAATCTATAATTATCCATACTGGCAACATGACCAAACCAACAGAGTCTCTCTCTGCACAATATGCTGCTTAAAGGAGGTTGCAAACTGCTTTGCCTAACCTCATCATTAGTTACAAAGTTGAACCACCTAATGCCCAAGATACTGCGTAAGCATCTGGAATCAAAGGCATCTAGTTTCCTGTTATCTTGTTTACAAAGTGTCCACGTTTCACTACCATAACTAACCCTAGAAAGAACCAAACTATTATACAGTCTAATTTTAGTCTTTAGGCCATGAAGAAAATTTACATTCAATAATCTTGACATCTTTATATCTCAAACCTTGTATTCCATTCTATTTTTTCCATGCAGAATATTTACTGTCTAATGCAACTCCTCTGCTGTTACACTGTCTAGCTGCTTCTGCTTTGTCAGCCAAGCTATCATGCCAAAGATTCTTATCAGCATTCAACTGATCATTAAACGTTTGTTAAGCTTTTCTGCATTGCTGTCTGTTAAGACCAATGGTTCATTTAACTCCTCAGCCTTACATTCCTTTCTGCATAACTGTGTTGAAATGACTTCATCTGCTGTACTCTGTATGCTAGAACTGGAGCGAACATGTGAGCTGGTTGTTAAAATTTGTGAAGATTGAGCCACTGGGAATTAAAGCAGAGAAAGATATATCTATTAATCAACAGGCCTTATGGAATTTGTATTAAATTATTATTGTGACCTAATTTATACACTGTCTTTATAAAAGTATACACATAATTTAAAGTATTATTTTTCATTAAATATTTAAGTAACAAAAGTTATTCCATGCTCAAACTATCAATAAACTCTTGAGGTTTCCTTGTTATGGCATGTGATGTCATAGAAATACTTATCATATGTAATATCTTAAATGCCAAATTGCTCATTGGTAGGGGTGGACCAATTTTGTGGCCCTCAAACACCCCAATTTGATACTATTGAATTTTTTTTTTTTGGAGATACATTAAAACATAGTTTATTGTGAAGAAACTCGCAATTTGCAGCATTTAAAGGAATCACTGTAACTGTTGCAAGTGTAGAACTGCAGATTAACAGTGCGATACACATCATGTCAGATGTCTACATTGAAGGTACTCACAATGAAGTTTGTTGAATACAAAATGAAACTTTTGAATTTCTCAACATTTTGTACATAATTACTTTTGTTAATTATTTAATAAAATATAGCACTTTAAAATATGAGTATTTTTTTAATACCCTGTGTAGGTAGCATTCAAATCTTTATTTCCTGATTTAAATTTGATTGTAAAAAAAACTTTTATTAATGCATTCATATCTTTAAAGAGCATCATGACATTTCTTACTGTAAAGCATGTCTACACCTTGTTTTAATTTGAAGTATCTGACCAGGTCTGTCTGGTATCTAGTAAGTGTAAATTGTCCAAGTTATGTCACTTGAATTCCTGTGTAAGAACATTTATAGATTAATCTCTATTAAGAATATTCACACTTCAAGTAGCTCTGGAAAGACAATTGTTGGTAAGATTTTTTCAAAGAAAACAGATTTATTGAGAGAGGTTGAGCCAACTCTATCAAATGTCCCCATAATTGAAGGCAAGGACTTATTCTCCACCTGCCAGAAGCTGAGGCCACCCTGCTGATAGGATGTCACACAACAATAGATCTCTATATCATCAGAAGCCATCAGGCTATTTCAACCACTATCAGGCTTGTGTCTGAGACATATTGCTCCTTGGTGATGCAAAAATTAGTTTCAAAGTTCAGATATCTGTAGTGGTGTCTGGTCAGGATCGTATGCCAGGTGAATCAAAATACCTCCTAGTGCAAAGTATCCATAATCTGAATCATTGCTGTAGACAGTCATGGTTAAGTGGTCAATATTGAGACCTGTAAAGTTGAGCACTCCTAAGCAGTAGTGGAAAAAAAGTGCCACAAAAGTTAAAATCAGTTTGCCAAACTGATCTGGTAGTACCCTTCCCCTTTCATGGAAGAAAATATCTCTGTGAAAGATACTGTCTGCACCATGAGAAGGCTCAGTCAAACTCTTTAGGTGCTTTGCCTGTCCTGCTCTGTACATTGCCGCAAGTGAATAGCATATAGCTTTCCTTCCAGTTATTCCTATCTACCATTTATATAGTCCTCCCCCCCCAAAAAAAATACGCACAATGGTTGCTGTTTGCTGGTAGAATTTACATAGCTCCCAAAGTAATTTGGCCTTGGCTTTTTTGTTATGCAAATCCTATTTGTATATACATTGGTTTCCATAAATTAAGGAAAATCCCTATGTTAAGTCAATGGGAAGCTAACCTCAAAGCTCTATAACTTTGAAAATAAGTTTTTTGTTTTGAAAAATGTGATTGCAGATAAATATTTCAATCAAGTAAATCAATATATCGATTTTCAACAATATTCATTCAGTATTTAATGAGTTAGGGAAGTTTGAATATGTAATGATAAGAATGCCAGCTGCAGAAATTGACTTCAGAAGTTAATTAAAACTTTGTACGTAGTATTGTATCAAAGTGTTTAATAAGATAAGTTTTTATTTTAGAACTTTGTGTGAAGAATTCTTTCACTATTTCTTCAGTTTTGTATAAATTTCTTAAGACTGGCATTGCTGTTGTTAAATATTCGAATTTCCATAACTCATTAAATATGAACAAATATTGTTGAAAATCGAGATATTGATTTATTTGATTGAGATCTTTATCTGCAATCACATTTTTCAAAACAAAAAACTTGTTTTAGAGCTTTGATGTTAGCTTACCATTGATTTAACATAGGGATTTTCCTTAATTAATAGAAACAGTCTATATGTATAGGTACTTTGCATCCTTGAGAGCTTAATTGTTAAATGCACTGCTGTTCACAAAAATTGGAACACAGGGAAAGAATATAGTAAGGTCCGTGACTTGTTTGGGGCATATGTAGCAATACACCTGCACGGAAATAGCACCTTCACCGAAGAAGTAATTAGAGTTTAAAGGTCATTGATAGTATGTTGGCTACAAGCCAATGTGAACATTCTGGAAGGGGTATGACTAGACCTTTCCCATAAGTATTTAAAAGGGCGGTAGCAGTGTCAGCTTATCAGTTATTGTGCAGGTATTAAGATATGTCCTCAGACTCCATATCTCCAGGTGAGAAAGTGTGACATAAGGTGTATTGTTGGCATGAGAGAAGACAATCTTTCATATCAAGGAATTGCTGCTTGGGTAGGATGTAGTGTAGCTGTTGTGCATTGAATATGCAGAGAATGGTTTGAAGATGGGGGGGGGGGACTAACATATTGGGAAGGTTTTGGACCTTGTCCACAGACAACTTCATAGGAAGATTACCATCTTCATAATCTTCCTATGAAGTTGTTGTGGACAAGGTCCAAGACAACCTGTGAAGTTGTCTGTGGACAAGGTGTGCTATAATAGATTGCTCTGTCCTATCTATGGCATTGGCCCAACAATGGAGGAGGTCAGTAACACATCTTCCAATGCCAGCAGTAACAGTTTGATGCTGTTTATTGCAATTCGGACTGTACTCCCACTTGCCATTGCTAAGACTGCTTCTGACACCCCAATACAAAGCAGCCAGACTACAGTGGTGCATTGAGTGAAAGTAGTGGTATCATGAATTGTATGATATCTTTTCTAACGAATCCCGATTCTGATGTTCAAATCTGATGGCAGAATCCTCGTCCACCAACAGGCTGGTGAGTCGCCAAGGAGTTTTCGGACAAGGCATATTGCACTAAAGCATGGGATTATGGTGTGGGGGTGATCAATTGTGAAAGCAAATCTGCCCTAGTATGGATTCACACCACCATTACCAGTGCTTGTTACATCCAGGACATTTTACATCCAATAGCTCTTCTGTACTTGTAGACTGTCCCACAGACCATATTTCAGTAGGCCAATGCAGACCCCATGCAGCAGGTGCCACTGTTGAATACTTGAGGCAAAATAATGTGCATATCCTTCCATGACCCACTAGATCCCCTGAATTATTATCCATTGAAAATGTATGGAATATGGTCAAACAGGTTGTGGGCAATACCACCATATTGTGGCAAATATAGATGAACTTTGGGCACAGATACATAATGCTTGGATGGCTGTTCAATAAACCAGCATCAAACATTTGTTTGACTCCATTCCTTGTCATATACAGCAGGTCACACAAGAAAGGGGTGGACACAATCATTATTAAACTACTCAGTATTTAATTCTTCCATTCCCTTTATAATATAATCATTTATTACTTCACTAAAACTACATTGAATCCCCAAATATTAGCCTGTTCTGATTGGTCCTTCTTGGTGTTCTGATTTTTGTGAACACCATTCTGTATTTATGTATAAAATTTGCAGACAGTAAAGATAGTTTTTTGAAGTCTTTAATGCAGTCATTGTATATAAGAAAAATTTATACCATCCTAAAGTAGGAGACTAATTTATGAAGTTGTTTTCACTTTAAGATATTGCAATGTAAGTGTAAGTTCTTGTTTTTATTTGTGTTTCTTGTAACCATAAGTGTATGCTTTCCTCATGGTATTGTAAAACATAAAATTCATCTTATTGTGTGAACATAGTAAAGTAATTAAAGAACAGTTTGTTTTCAGTGTAGTTTTACAAGGTTTAACTGAAATGCTTAACTTGCTAGAATGTGAAAAGTTCTGTGCAAAATGCTTATTTTATGTATTTTTTTAATAGGTTGCAATAAAAATTATTGATAAAACTCATTTGGATGAAGATAACTTGAAAAAAATTCTTCGTGAAATTCAGATAATGAAAATGTTGAATCATCCACATATAATCCGCCTGTATCAGGTAAGAGAAATCTGTATTAGAACATTTTTTCTGTAGTATTTTTGGAAGACACCTAATATTTATCTCATAGATAGAAAATTTGTCTACAGATATATCATGAAATTCAATTACTTGAAATAAAAAGAATGTTATCTCCCTCCATTTTAAATAATTCAGTTTCCCTTTTAAGATATAGATAGTTTACAGATTTTTAGTCACCTTATGCAAGGGTTGTTAAAAAAAATTTGATGTTGAAAGAGGTGTTAGGTTTAACATCCTGCAAAAACTGAAAATTGTACAACCTTACCTGAGGTAACAGCACAAGTACAACAGTTGAAATAATATTAACGTGCATATTAGACAGCACTGTGTCATCAAATTAATTTTTGTGGAAGATGCTAAGCCATTGGATTAACACAGTTGCTTAGAAAATATTTTTAATGATGCATGTGTTGATACAAGCAACAAGACCTGGTGAATAGAATGCATTAGGGAAGGTGATACGAATGTGAGCAATAAGCCTTGTGCAATGCAACCAACAACAGCTGTGTGTGACAATAAACAAACAATTGTTCACAATCTTGGTTACTCAGCTTTGTGTATGCAGTGGGTGCTATTACTTCCATTCACAAGGACACTAGGAAAGCCATTTGTACTGATCTTCAGTACTGTGAGAATGGAAAGATACATTCCTCAATTATATTGTTACTGGTAGGAAACATGGGTGCATCATTTCAAGCCTGAAGCAATTCTTCAATATAATGATTTCACAAAAGTAGAAAGGTTGTGCATTCCCTGGATTCAACTGGATACGCATAATGAAGATGCCCTTTTCTAGTATGATAGTGTAAGACCACACACAAGCTGATACAAATAATAGAGGAAATCATGAGGTCAAGATAATGTTATATCTCTTTATTCTTCATAAAGTCTGGACCTATGACATTTTGGCTTTCATCTCTCTGGTTCTTTAAAGGACACATTGCATAGGCAATACTTTAGAAATGATGAAAGTGATGACAACTGTTAAAATATGATTGCATAAAACAGCAGATATTTTCTGCAATATGGGAATGTATTCTCTTATTCATTGCTGGAACAGGGTCATTTGAAAAAGATAATGATTATGTAGAAAAACAGGAAAAGATTGTAAATATGTCAAAGTTGGCAACATTAAAGAATTTCTTTTAAAAACCTTAGAGGTATTAATTTTGAACAACCTGTGAGGTAAAGTGGCATCTTTAAGATGGTCTTTTTATAGGATATGATTATATTTGTGCTATGCTACAGCCACCTTTAAAAACAAAAACACCCAGGTCTATAATTATGTTTGAGGCTCATTCCCTCTGCTTATCTATATAATAAAAGTTAGGAACTTGTTGGGTACCTGACTGGCTCCTGGGTTGCATTTAGTCAAAATAGTCATCAGGAGCTTTAGAGTGCTTCATATTGGCCATTATTTTTCCAGCTGCTCTGCTCTGTCCCCTTATATATAACTGGAATCTATCTGCCTGCTGAGCTCAGAGTTATGGTTTTTGTTTTAATCTTTTGTGTTTCACTACTTTGTCGCATTTGATTACAATTTGTTTGTTTCATATATTGTTTGTAGTAGTTTAGGCTTCCTGTTTGTCCTTCATGCATAGCAGTTTGTTCATTAGGTCAGGCTAGGCTAAGATTTTATACAAATTTCACACTTCATTCCTTTGTGTCTTTAAAATTGTGAAATGGTTGGTTTTAGCATTAATACTGCTGTAGGTTTTTTGATAATTACCAAAAGATGTTAGAATGTTTGTCAACAAATTATTTAGTGTCAATGTTAAACTGGTAAACTGTTTGATTGTGTTGCATTTTTACATAGAAATATTAAATTTTAGACCATATTATATTAAGTTCTAGAACCTTAATCAGGCTTGGCATAGTTTCACATAAACACATAAACAGTTGACACAAGACATATTACACAAGGACATGCCTGCTAGTTTATCATTCAGTAATGCTGAACACTGTACCAAGTAGAGCTAATCATGGATTTATCTAGTTGATATATAAAACAAAGAAATTCGTTACATTTATTGAGTGAGATAAGAAGCAGGTCTCCCCCCCCCCCCCCAAAAAAAAAAGAGAAATGAAACTGTAGTATGCAGCTTGTATGAAACAAAATGTAATTTATGATGGTCATATTGAAATTAAAGCTTTATTTAAAAATTAAACTTTTTTATGCATAAACTCTAAGCATATCTGTCATGAGCTACATCTTCTGCATCTGGCCACTGCACACCAATTCTAACAAGGTCCTGTTTGATATTGTCTGCCCACCGCATCCTAGGTCTCCCCTTCTTTCTGAGGCCTTTAGGCACACTATTCATAACCCTATTCACCAATCTATAATTATTCATACAGGCAACATGGCCAAACCAACGGAGTCTCTCTCTGCACAATATACTGCTTAAAGGAGGTTGCAGACTCCTTTGCCTAACCTCATCATTAGTTACAAAGTTAAACCACCTAATACCCAAGATACTTCATAAGCATCTAGAATCAAAAGCCTCTAGTTTCCTGTTATCTTGTTTACAAAGTGTCCAAGTTTCACTACCATAACTAACCCTAGAAAGAACCAAACTATTATACAGTCTAGTATTAGTCTTTAGGTGCATACGCCTATTTCTCCACACTCTCCATAGATTCTTAAAAGTCCCGTTAGTCTGTTAATCTCATGCCGCACATCAACAGTATCTGTTAAATAGCTCCCAAGGTAATTAAACTGTGACAGCTGCTCAAGACTGCAACCATCCCAATTAACTGAATCACAGCCTGCCTGACCAGTTTTCATCACTTTAGTTTTCTCTCTGTTTATAACCAAACCTACTCTACTACCAGTCTCATCAACAGCTCGAATGAAAGAGCTCATCTCATCAACATCATTTGCCAAAAGGGCTAAATCATCAGCATAATCTAAATCGGAAATTTTCATATCTCCAGCCCATTTAAGGCCAAAACCTTTCTCTTGAAGTGAATTTCGCATAACATAATCAATAACCAAACTAAAGAGAAAAGGAGACAAAATACACCCTTGTCGAACACCAGAAGTAATGCTAAACCAATTGCTACTAGACTTACCAACTCTCACACACGACTCAGTGTTATTATAGAGAGCTTTCATTATGTTAACTAATTTGTCTGGCATACCATATGATCTCACAATCAACCATAAATTATGACGATTAACAATGTCAAAAGCCTTTTTGAAATCAATAAAGCTAGCAGCCAAAGGTTTCTGAAACTCTAAACATTTCTCAAGAATCTGCCTAAGTGAAAATATCTGATCCACACATCCCCTACCACTTCTGAATCCACATTGCTCATCACACCAATTGACTGTCAACCAGATTCTTAATTCTATTAAGCACAATCATGGAAAGAACTTTACCTGGAACAGAGAGTAGGCTGATACCCCTATAGTTATCACAAGAACTGCGATCACCTTTTTTGAAAATAGGGATAACAATAGCTCTGGTAAAATCCTTATCATAAAAGTTATTCAAAATTTGTCATCCAAGTGGTAACTGAAACATTCCCAGCTCTGAGCATTTCTGTAGTAATTTCATCTACCCCTGGGGATTTATGAAGTTTAAGTTTAGAAACAGCCAAAATAACTTCAGACTGTGTTATAGGGCCAACATTAAAGCCAGTAATGCATCTATCATCATTACAAATAATGTGAGTAGAACTAACCACATTGTTTAGAACATCACTGAAATGTTCAGCCCACCTAGCCATGACAGAATCCTCATCTTCTATATGTAACCTTACCTTGTTTATTTTTCAATCCCTGTATACCTGCCCGTTTTCTACTGGTACAGTAAATACCAGATACAGTAAATAGCACAACATAATAACCAGATACAGTAAATACCACAACATAATAACCAGATACAATAAATACAACAACATAATAACCAGATACAGTAAATACCACTACATAATACAGTAAATACCACAACAGCAGAGAGCTGTACCAGATTAACCATCTGGTACAGCTCTCTGCTGTTGTGCTGTCTAACTTCTTCCTTGGCTTTGTGAGCCAAGCCATCAAGCCAAAGATTCCTATCAGCAGCTAAATGATCCTTTACACATTTATTAAGCTTTCTGTAATGCTTTCTATTAGGACTAGTAGCGTATTGATTAAGGACATTCCTGCAATTCTTTCTTTCTGAAATAAACTAAGTGCCTTATCACTCAAATAATTCTGCCTCATCTACTTCTTTTTTCCTTAAAGAGTACTGTTTAAAATGGTCCAATTCTTCCTCAACTTCAGTAGTAAGCAAACCATGACTGGCATAATGATTAAGTAACCTTTCATGGTAAACTTTAGCTATAACTGGGTCTTTCAGAACTTTAGTATTAAAGGTAAAATTTTTAACGTTAGCAGAACACTTTTAAAGTTTAAGTTGCAAGACACTTTTAACAAAGTAATTGTCAGATCTAATTTCAGCTCCCCTGTATGGCCTGGTATACCTAAGAAAACTAGCCCATTTGCAGTTAATTAATATACAGGGTGATTCAAAACTCTTGGGCTGAACTTTAAGGGGTGATAGAACACACCTAAATAAGCACTTTTCGTCATACAATGCATGGTCGGAACTCAAGCGGTGAAACGCTAGAGGGCGCTTTCCAGTGAACACTTATAAGTGCTGGTTTTCGCACTCATCGTCATTTCTACCGTGGATTGCAGAACGGATGGATTGTTTCACGAATCAGGAGAAGGCAGACATGCATTTAACGTACAGAGCTGTGGATGGGAATGCGAGGAAAGCCCAAAGACTACCTGAAGTGCTTTCCGACCAGACACGTGCCTGCTCATTAAACCTTTCAGCGATTGCACCGGTATCTGTGTGAAATGGGCTCCTTTGTCAGTGGCTTGCCGGATACAGGGCATGCAAGGAGTGTGAGGATGCCATGTGTTAGAGAGGAAATTCTACATAGGGTTGGAGATTGCCCTGAATGTAGCAAGTGAGCAATTTCCCATGCCATAAATGTGCTCCAGTTGACAGTGTGGCAAGTTCTACAAGACGAACGATTACATCCCTACCATTCACAGAGGGTGCATGCTTTAACACCTGCAGATTATCGGCCTCGTGTGGATTTTGCACAGTGGTTCCTACAGCAGACTGCAGTGCAACCAGACTTTGATGCACATGTCTTATTCACTGATGAATGCACCTGTACACTTGAGGGCATTTTTAATACCTACAATTCACATGTGTGGGCCACCAGTAATCCCCACGCCCTACGTCCACATTCATACCAGCGGCGTTTCTCCATAAATGTTTGAGCTGGAATCTTCCATGACCATTTGATTGCTCCATACCTTCTGCCAGCCAAACTGAAAGGGAGAACGTACCTCGTATTTTTACAAGAAGTATTGCCAGAATTACTGAACCTGTTCCAGCAAACATTCAAACACGTATGTGGTCCCAACACGATGGATCGCCACCCCATTTTAGCGTGGATGTGCGGAACACCTTGGATGCAACATTTCCAGGATGATGGATTGATTGGGGTGGTCCCATCGCTTGGCCGCCACGATCACCTGATCTCTCATGTCTGGACTTTTTCCTATGGGACCATATGAAAAGCCTCATCTATGATAGCCCCATCAATTCCAATGAGGACCTAGTTGCCAGGATTTCGATTGCCACTGCCGCTGTACGAGAAATGCCTGGTTTTTTTGCCTATGTACGCTGATCACTATGTCGAAGGTGTGAAGCCTGCATTAATGTTGGCAGTCACTCTTTCGAGCAGTTTCTGTAATTTGTTCAATAAAATTCTGTACTTTCTGTTCTGTAAGCAATTGTTTCAAACCTCTTCTGTCATTCTTGTGTTTCTTTGTTTCCTGACACAGTAACTGCTAACCCCTAGTGCATCACTGCTTGAGTTCCGACCATGCATTGTATGACAAAAAGTGCTTGTTTAGGTGTGTTCTATCACCCCTTAAAGTTTGACCCAAGAGTTTTGAATCACCCTGTATAATCAATCATATTCTTATGCAGTCCATCAGGTGAAACCCATGTGTACTTATGTATGTCGCGGTGTTTGTAATAAGTGTTAGTTATTCTGAAACTGTTAAGTTTACTTACCTGTAGGAGACGTTGCCCATTACCATTGCAGCTACCAATACCATAGGAGCCTATCACCCCTTCCTATAGGTCAGAGTCAGTACCAACTTTGGTATTGAAGTCGCCTAGAACAAGGGTAATATCTCCTTGACAGAATTCAAAATATCCTGAAGTTGTCTGTAAAACCTATCCTTCTCATCCTCATCGGCATCCTCAGTGGGGGCATAACAGCAGATAACATTAAAGTCTTTAATGCTTGTCTGAATTTTTGCTGTAAGAAATCTTTCATTAATGCACTCATATCCTAGAAGAGCATCACTGGCATGTCTGCTGAGAAGCAGACTCACGCTTTGGTGATGCTTTTTATCTTCCTTCCCTGAAAAGAGAAATTTATGATTATTTTTAAGAATATCACCTTTATCTGTCCATCTGGTCTCTTGCAAGCCTAGAATATCTAAATTATAATGGTGTAATTATTGTGTGAGGACATCAAGAGAAAAAAGCTCTGTGCAGAGTTCTCGCATTTCAACTACCTATGGAGAGAAAATGGTTACTGGGATGCTTAAAGAAACTGTTTATTGAGAGGAGGAATGCCAACAATATCAAACAGCCCCCTAATCGCAGGCATGGGGTAAAAGACCCGTTCCCCCACCACTAAAGGTTGAAGCCATCTACACTGGAAGACTACGTCCAATGTAGAATTTGACAAACTAAATTGCGCTGTTGGTTGGACCTCTGTAGACCATGGCTGCTTGAGGATGATGATGATGATACATAAACTTGAAATTATGTGCATTTTGGAAATAGGCTATCAACCATGTACAGTGACACTGAAAACAATCTTAGCCCAGTTGAAGAATTGGTATTTCTGAGTTGATAAGAACCTAGAATTTGGTATAATAGCTGGAGTAATGATTTTTAAAACAGTATATTTTGAAATTAATATATTGAATACTGTATGACACTGTTAAATGTTTTAACACATTTCAACAAAATATCTATCTACCTAGTATCAAAAGTAATGAATGAGATTTTAAATACAATAGTGGTGACAAGTGAGAGCAACTTAGATCAGCAAAAGAAAATTTCACTGTAAGCAACTAACTTCAATTCATCAGCATCCCTCATCACCTTCTCCTCTTTGAACCTACCGTGACTCATTACTTACTGGCAAGGACTTTAGAAAATGAACTTGTCAGTCACTATCAACTTTCATCTATGAAGATCCTCCCACTTGTCACCTCTATGGTATATAAAATCTGATTAATTACTTTTGATACTAGGTAGCATAGATATTTTGTTGAAGTATCTTAAAACATTTAACAATGCCATAGAGTATTAGAGATTTTAATTTTAATTACTGTACTGTGAAACTCCACTGTAATATTTGTTTTAATGTTCCATAACATATATAAATAAATAAATAAATACCCCCTCAAGCAGCTGCTTGCCACAGAGGTCTGACAGGAGCCTGTCAGTTTATATGACACAGTAGGAGATCTGAGAGGATGGCAGGACCTCAGCAGAAAATAGTTGAAAAAATTATTTACATTATTTTTATTTCCATGACTAATATTTATAAAATTTTCATTCCTAATTTTATGACAAACCACTATTCATGTATATCATTCCTCCTTAATAAATATGAGGCCTCTTATCTATGTGAAGCCTGGGTGAAACTGTTCCTTTGTCTTCCTTTCTGCTTCATGCAAAATATGCTTCTGAGAAAGCTCTCATGTCATCAATTGAGAACTCTTCTGCAAGATGGCAATTTTATATTTTGGATCGATTTTCCTTGAGAAGGTATAACACCCTTTTTTTGTAACAGATGTATTTGCCTGGTGTTGCTTTTACTCTCAAACTCTAAAATGTATAATAATATAATATTTGGCACTCCACATGTTGCAAACTTTAATTTGACATGCAACTCATTCTGATTATCTCTTCCCCCCACAGTTGAATTCCCCCCCCCCCTTTTTGGGATACACAAACGAGAGGATATGATTTGAAGTAGCTCATAATATTTCTCATGTCAGAAGATTTCATTTCAGATATAACTCATTGCACTTGGTAGTCATTTATGTATTTCCCCTTTCTTAAGTGTGAAGAAAGGTTAAGTGGCAAACCTTTTACATTGCTTTAAGTAATGATGAGAGGAAGATGTCTACTGAATTTAGAAATACTAACACTTACTGTTTATAAAAAATTGTTTTCCCATTTTCATCTTGGAGGCATTTTTTGCCTCCAAGAGAAGGCAAGAAAGAGTGAGGATATTTACCTGTCTGAGGAATTTTTTTTTCACATGCTCAAACTCTTAATTTCGGGAATTGCACAATTATGTTACTGAAGTCCTAGAGATTCTGTATAACCCTCGTCTAAAGGACAAACATGCAGATTCTCTAAAAAATTAGCTAGGTGAGATATGAACTAATGAATTCCTGATAATCTATCAGATGATCTTGCCACTGTGCTACTAGCCACCAAACAAGGTCTCCATTGACAAGGGCTGTGAAGATTTCTGACTTATAGAAATTTGATATAACTTTGTGAATTGATCAAGAGGAAGGAGAGAGCTTATGTTATTCAAGAAAGATGTTAATATTATAACCTGATCTTAATCTGAGTATGACCTGATCGTATTCAAGAAAGATCTTAATATTATAACCTTAACTTAATATTATATCTCTGTACATTGGATAACCTATCCAATCGCTAGGGTATTTTCAAGCACAAGTGAGAATTAATTGTGACTCACAGAAAATTGTCATTAGATTGGAATACAATTTTAGATCAAACTCCAATTGTTTATCAAGATCCTCATGAACAAAAACTGGGAAGATATCTGATTGGCAGAGCACCAAACAACTTTACAGATTGATTTGGGGAGCACATGCCATGTGCTCTGACACTGAACTACCAGCTTCTGATCAATAATATCCACCAGCAAGGAGTATGAAGATATGCAATTGAAGGATTGAGAATGATAATTCAATAAAGATAATTTTTAGCAAAAATATGTTTTTGGCTGTGTCAAAAAGCTCTATTTTTGATTATGAGAAATTTAAAAAGCTCTAATTTTGAGTGAGGAATAAAAAATGCTCCATTTCTCACTATAACAAATACATAAGCTTTATTTTTGACTGTGACAAAATACATTTAACTCTGACAACTGTTTCAATCATTTGATAGAACCATTGATAAGAGTCACTGTTACCTTCATTACCATCTATGAAACAAGTGAGTGTAATAATGATATAGGGGGTGGGGGTGGCTCAGTTGTTAGCACACCAGGCTCATAATCTGCTGTTCCCAGATTTGAGTCCTGGCTGGATCAGCGTTGAGATTTATCTCTGCAAAACTCCCTGCCCACGGTTAGTACGGGACACCAGTGAGCTTGATAAGGCCATAGTCAGTCCTTTGGATGGGATGTTAAGCCATGGCCCCATGTGTGGAAGAGCCATACCTTGTGCACGTTAAAGAACATGCTGGATGGCCTTGACGGGAGGCTACCATCTGTCTCCCAACAATTGTTTCAGTGGTTCACCTCCCCCAACCTTCTCAGAGCCTTTGGGGTACTTGTGACCTGGCCATTTAGCCCATGGTGTGCAAAAAAGTGGTTTAGGTGACAGAAGTTGTTTGCTGACAGTTATATGAAAAATAAAGTAATGGATGTTGACTCACAAAAATTAATTTATGAATTGAAATGGAAATTTTTTTTCTCATTTAATATTTTTTGTTTAATATGATAACTGAGTTAATCCATGATATTGATTTTGGCTTAACTGTTAAGCAAAGGTAGCTTTTGTTAAGAATATGAAATTTTTCCTGTTCTCGTTAATAAGGGGATTGATATATTAAGAATAATCTTGATTCTTTTTCTGAATGTGTGTGTGTGTATAGTTGTAAATGATGGAATTAAAAGTAACTAATTTCTTTTAATTCTAAGAAGATATCTGATGTTATTGAGCTTTAGGTTTATTTCATGAAGTGAAATTATCAGAAGTCAAAAAGGTATGATTGATCAATCACTGATCCATCTCATCATCTAATATATATACAGGGCGATTCAAAACTCAGGCCAAACTTTAAGGGGTGATATAACACACCTAAACAAGCACTTTTTGTCATACAATGCATGGTCGGAACTCAAGCGGTGAAGCGCTAGGGGTTAGCAGTTACTATAGCAGGAAATGAAGAAACACAAGAATGACAGAAGAGGTTTGAAACAATTGCAGAAAGTACAGAATTTTATTGAACAAATTACAGAAACTGCTCAAAAGAGCGACCGCCAACATTAATGCAGGCTTCACACCTTCGACATAGTGATCGGCATACATGGGCGAAAAAACCAGGCATTTCTCGTACAGCGGCAGAGGCAATCAAAATCCTGGCAACTAGGTCCTCATTGGAATTGATGGGACTATCGTAGATGAGGCTTTTCATATGGTCCCATAGGAAAAAGTCCAGACATGAGAGATTGGGTGATCGTGGCAACTAAGCGATGGGACCACCCCAATCCATCATCCTGGAAATGTTGCATCCAAGGTGTTCCGCACATTCACGCTGAAAGGGTGTGGCACTCCATTGTGTTAGAACCACATGTGTTTGAATGTTTGCTGGAACAGGGTTCAGTAATTCTGGCAAGACTTCTTGTAAAAATACGAGGTAGTTCTCCTTTTCAGTTGGGCTGGCAGAAGGTATGGACCAATCAAATGGTCATGGAGGATTCCAGCCCAAACATTTATGGAGAAACGCCGCTGGTATGAATGTGGACGTATGGCGTGTGGATTACTGGTGGCCCACACATGTGAATTGTAGGTATTAAAAATGCCCTCACGTGTAAAGGTGCATTTGTCAATGAATAAGACGTGCATCAAAGTCCGGTTGCGCTGCAGGAACCATTGTGCAAAATCCACACAAGGCCAATAATCTGCAGTTGTCAAGGCATGCACCCTCTGTGCATGGTAGGGGAGTAATCATTTGTCTCGTAGAACTCTCCACACCGTCGATTGGGGCACATTTACGGCATGGGAAATTGCTCGTGTGCTACATTCAGGATGATCTCCAACCATATGTAGTATGTCCTCTGTAACGTATGTGTATGTCCTCTGTAACACGTGGCGTCCTCACACTCCTTGCATGTCTTGTATCCTGCAAACTGCTGACAAAGGAGCCCATTTCATACAGATACTGGTGCAATCACTGAAAGGTTTTACGATCAGGCACGCGTCTGGTCAGAAAGCACTCCCAGTACAGTCTTTGGGCTTCCCTCTCATTCCCGTCTGCAGCTCCATACATGAAATGTATGTCTGCTTTCTCCTGATTCGTGAAACAATCCATTCTGCAAACCACGGTAGAAATGATGACGAGTGCGAAAACCAGTGCTTATAAGTGTTCACTGGAAAGCACCCTCTAGCGCTTCACCACTTGAGTTCCGACTGTGCATTGTATGACGAAAAGTGATTGTTTAGGTGTGTTCTATCTTTCCTTAAAGTTTGGCCCAAGAGTTTTGAATCACCCTGTATAGAAGATTGTGAGTGATTGAGTGACATCTGAATGACAGGGTATCAGCCTAATTCAAACTATGATACAGAAATGGTAGGGCTCTGAAAATTTGCATCTAGAAGTCATCCGGGCCATATATCTCAGTAAAAATCCGAAATTTGACCTCTGATGTGTTCTCCTAGGTCACATAGAGTTCAAACCTTGATCAACAAGTGCTAGAAACATGGAAATTGGTGTCTGGGGAATGTTTCAGGTTGTAAATATTGGAGACATTACAAAATTTTGGATCCAGAATGTCCATGGTCAAAAGTTAAATTTAGATCTATCGGGGCTAGAGAACTAAATATTGAATTGGGGTATTTCGGGTTGTAGATCTTGGAAATGTGAAATTTTGAATGTGATGGGTCCTTTGAGGCCATATTTCTATATAACATTACTAGAGAGCTAAAGTTGGTAAATAGGGTTATTTCAAGTAGTAGAACTCATAAATATTAAAGATGTTCAGATCCTGTAATGCATTCAAGGTCATATGGGGGTAGCAGTGTTATGGATCTGTTAGGAGGATATAGAGGATAAAAACAGACGGGGAAAAGTATAGAAATTATAATAGTACATAAAAGTTATAGTATAAAAGTAGTATAGCACACATAATTTGACACCTTTAATAATGCTTTTTGTTAATTATTATATTTGATACTTCATCCAAACTGTACTTTGTGAAAAAATTTCCATTAAAATATAATTACTGACTTTGATATTGCTGCATTGTTATGGTCAAGGTTTAAAGTATATTATGAATGCTATAAATCTTCTTTTCAGCAAATTTTTACCATTTTATTAAATGTTTTAAGTATGCATTTGAATTTGATGACTAGATAAATGTTTTCCTTTTTTGGCTTCTGTTAAAGCAAATGCAACTTTAGTCATTTAATTATTTTATAATATAAAAGCCAGTAATCATTTTATTTTGCCAATTTGTCTCATCGTTGGTCATGCTTGATTTCTCAAAATTTGATGATTAACAGAAATCCAATAATACTTCCTATTTTGATTGATTTAAAATTGATCAGGATCTGGTAAAGTATGAGAGCAATTGAAATAGCAATAAAATTGGTAATGCTATTAATATATGGCACACTGGAAAAGGGTTAAGAACTTGAATTATGATTGTAACAATATCAAATGACCAAATAAAGTGCAAATCAATTTAAATGTTTAGTAATGGTAAAATTAATGTGTGTGCTATAAAAATGAAAGTAATTTTAAGTTTTGGTATTGGAAAGCAATTTTAAACAGATTGCCAATGTTACATTCAGAAGGTGAACTGTAGATATTATTGAAGCATGCAATAAAAGTTCACAATTATGGAGATATGTTGAAATTGTGAATTTGGTTGCTAATGTGACTAGTTAAAAATAAAAAGGGACAGTTTAATAATTGAGTGCTGGGTTTGCATGAAGACTTAGTTGAAATACAAACTATAGAATTGTATACTTAATTGAAATACAAACCAGGTTGAAATGGGAAAAAAAATCATGCTGTCTATGGGAAAGCAATTGATGTGTATTAATCTATCGGAGACAGAACTTTCAAGAATGATTCCTAAAAAAATCATAGATTCCACTAATGTTGAGCAATCAGATTTTGAGATTTGCTTCTGGAGAATCAAGAGAATACAAGAGTATCAATTAAAAAAATCATAGGAAAACACACCCCATCTATAATACTACCACAAAGATAGCAATTGATAGTTGGATCAATAGTAGAGCTAATAAGAAACTTGAATTCAAAGAAAGCCTTGTAGCATGGACTGAGATTGATTGTAAGATTGCATATTCATTTTACGATGCAACAAAGGAAGGATTTGTGTTTCTACCAAGGATTGATTTAATACCAAGTGAAATTAATTTGCTGTTTGTGATAAAGAAGATAGTTTCTGATCATACCAACATTTATTATATAACATTTTTCATTCATCGATAATTACAAGTCTCAGTGGCAATTATTTGCTAGAGTTAGCTGAATTGATGTGATAAGAAAATAAATTTGTGATAATAAATGTGAGAAATGTGAATACTTTATGTGTGGAATGCTAACCCCCATTTATCCCACCAAAAAGACTAGGAAGACATTATTTGATGAAAACTGAAATAATCAGAATTTGAAGGATAGGGATATAAAAAAAAATCAATTGTAAAATTTGCTGCTTCTGTTTCCCATATTGCAAAATTTTGAAATCGTAAGTTTGTTGAATTGCTAATCTGACTTTTTTTTAACCTTTCTAGTCATTCACTCACATGTAAAGTTTATGAAACTCTCAAGTTAGTAGTTCCAAAGTAGTGCAAGTATGGTAAAATGAAGTGTGCCCACTGCACAAAGCCTCAGAATTGATTGCTGGGTAGACCTGGCATGTAAAATGGGAGAGGGTGCTAGCACTTTTCCTGTGCGACAATACCATTGATGTACAACATGCCAGTATACACTGAGATGTCAGTTTATTAGCTACACTTATCTGGTAGTGTATTGCTCATCAGAACATCTTGAATTCATCAGCACATGAAACTTACAAGATGCTGCACTGTGCAGGAATGTTGAACCATGGGGAAATCATTGTGTTGCAAATTGTATTGGCAGCACAGTCTCACTGCGAACAGTCCTTACCACCTTATCCCAAAGATGTTTGATAGGGTTTAGACTGGGGATTGTGCAGGCCAATGAAGCAAGGAAAACTCATCGGCATGTTCCTGGAACCATTCGTTGATGATACGTGCTTTGTGAGCAGATGCATTATTGTACTGAATGTGTCTATCCGAGTTACGATAAACTGTAGCTGCAAAGCAATGAACTTGGCCAGCAATGATGTTAAAATGTGCCATGGCATTTAAATATTCTTTGATAGGTATCAGAGGACCTAATGTATGCCTGGAAAACCTTCCCCACACTGCCACCACTGGCCTTTACTGTTGACACTAGACAAGATGACTCCATGTCCTCATGTTGCTTGCCCCAAATTCTGATCATTCAGCATGATGCAAAAGGAACCTTGATTTATTCAATCAGGCTACCTTTTCCCAGTTTTCAACTATCCAGTATCAATGCTCCTGCATCCACTGGTGACGTGCTTTCTTGTTCTTCACTGACATTGGCACTGGACATGGTTGCTGGCTATTGTAGCCCATTTGGTACAAGGTCCAATATGTGGTGTGTTCAGAGATTACCTTCTGCACACCATTGCTCTGCTATGATTTGCCTGGTTGTGACCTGTCTTATTCATTTGCATGACTCTCGCCAGTCTCCTTTGACCTCTCTGATCCACAAGTCGTTTTTGTCCACAGGATCACCGATCACTGGTAGTTTTTTGCTTATCACACTATTCTTGGTAAACCCTGACACAGTTGTGCATGAAAAAAAGCTCAGGAGGATTGGCCATTTGGGATATGTTAGAGCTGGCATGCCTAGCACCAACTATCATGCCACATTCAAAGTTGCTCAGGCTGCTCATTTTGCTGATTCTGATTCTCAATCCAACTCTTTTAAAAATAATGATTTATTTCATGCAGGGGGTTACAGTAAAGCCAAGGTACAAATAATTTTGTATATTAATATTGCACAACATCGTAACTTGATGTATTACATGTTGGAATGAACTATTCATGTGATGAGGGGTGGTGTACCTAATAAACTGGTATCTCAGTATATAGTTATTTACAATGCTTTGTACAGTTTACATACACTAATATTTTGTGTTGATTATTGAGGAAGTAAATAGGTAGTGAGAGCTAATAATGGTATTAGGGTACATGTGACTTCTAGCAAACATTGTGTATGTAACCCCCTACTCTTTCACAAGAGGCAACATATATAGGAAACTTTATTGTAGGAAGAAACTACTTTTCTTTGTTCCTTTCTTCACATTTTTTGGTCTGAATATAAGTTGATATACCTTTTTCTGGCAGACAATTTTGGGAAAAAACTTCATATATTTGGGCATATATGGCAATTTTGTTTCATTTTTTTCTTGCCATTTTTTTATGAGGTTTTAAGCTAGTGCTTAATGATCTACTCTGTATATTGCAGGTTAAACCACACATGGGGCTATATTTGCTGCTATGGCACTAATATTGCTGCACAAATTATTGCATTGATATCTTGTACTTAAAGTACTTTACAGAATAACATTTTTCTTTCTTTCCCAATTTACCTTTATACTGCTTTTGAAAGTATTGTTTAATAGCCTAAATTTAATTTATGATGGCATCGACACACATGACAGACTTTGCACATAGGGGGGTAGATCAGTTTTTTGAATGTACTGTTCAGCTCCTGATTAAAAAGCTCAGTTCTTACTCAAATAGACACTACATAGTCAACATTTTGATTATGGAAGTTTCCAAAACCATCATAAAAAAAAATATTTCAGAAACTTATGATGCATTTAAAACACTCAAAAGATCGATGCTATTATATGATCAAATTTTGTTATTAGTGAGTTATTAGTGCAAAAAATTTCAAAAAAATTATTTTGATGGTGAATTTGTAAAGGAGTGCCTGCAGATGGTTTTTGGTATTAGTCCTGAGAGAAAAAATGGCAATTAAGTTTATCCCACTGAATCATAATTGGCTGTATCAATGAACTTGCTGCCAATATACAAAATACCTTTACAGAGCTTGCATCGAAATTTGAATATTTTTTTTTTCTGTTGATGAAAGTACTGATGTTTATAACACAGCTTAATTATGGTGTTGAATGGGGAGTCGATGTTAATTTCTATTGAAATGCATTTCATTTATATCTAATTATGCTGTTTACTTTCAGTTTCTTGTATATTTAATCATAATTTTAATTAAAAATAAGTCTTTTCATTAATATTATAAGAGCACATTCCTTTTTGAAATAAATAGGTATATGTTAAAATTTAATTGTTTTACACGTATGGTCTATTTAGGGCAATGGATGTGGGAGGGGGGGGGGTTGAGTTTAGAGTGTTTAATGTGATAAGTCCTCTGTGTTAATGTGATCTGTCCCGCAGTAACCTCAAAAATCCTAATCTGACCCATCAATGAGAAAAGGTTGCCCAGCCCTGGTTTAAACCATTAAAATTATTCTCTTTATATTAAAAAAAATTAAATTCAATGTATTAAATTCAAATCTTGTTTTTCTCAAAACTAAAGTTTTTATCTGTATCTGGTTATCATTCTTAGTCTTTCAATGTACAAAAGTGCCACATAACTTTTCAGTGTTGATTGGGGAACACAAAATAGATCACATGCATTCTAGGAAGATGTGATGCTTCATATGATCCAATCCAATATTGTTGTAGTCTTTGTTAGTGCAGATTGTGATTGGCAACTGGCAGCTCATTTGTCAGCTCATTTGTCAGACCACCTATCATGTTTTCAGAAGATCTTGGCTTTGTATCTCATCTGCCTTTTTTCTCAATTTAAAATAGCATTCAATAAACTTTTATTGCCTATAAGTTATTGATAATTATTTTCTTAGTAATAAGAGATGTATAAGAATATACCCAATTTTGTTTTTATATGGATTTTTTTTACACGATTTTGATTTAACATGATTTAGAAAAAAAATTCCAGTTCTCTTTTTACATGATTTATTTTGATCTAATACAATTCAAATGGTGCCTTTTTAAAAATCCCCATTTGAATTTAATTCTTAAAAAAATATTCCTATTCAAGAAAAAATTCCTAGAATTTACATTTATAACAAAGATGCTGCTTTTATGGTCACATTTTTCGAAGTAGTTTTAATTTTGAAAATGTACTATAGATACACCATTGGAGTATGAACACAACAGCCAAAATGTTTCAAGCGATGAAAGTGATTTAATTCATCTTATGCAAATGAATGTGTCTATTGTCAGAAAGTAACAATGAATGAAATCTAATTAATAAGCATATTTAAGTCATATATTTTTGCACTTTTGTATTCTTGAAGTAGTGACATATTATTTTCTTTATGAAGGATAATATATTTATGTACATATAATTATCTTTATAGTTTATAAAATAAAAATTTTTTTAAATGAATAAAGATTTAATTAAAGATTTTGATATGATTTGTTTGAAAACATATTATTTGTACTGGGTTTTCACTCTGGAACCAATCTTCTGTTTTTTCATATGCAATGTATTTTTTTTTTTGCACTTTTTTTTGGTGGGAACCTATCTACTGTGTAAAAATAGAATTGGCTGTATAGCTATATTTCAAGATGGGGTGGTGGTAGCACCAATGTTAATGAACATGTTTTAATGTTGGTCAGTTTCTAGTAAGTAGGAGGCATCTCATTCCTTGCCCCTCTCTCTCTGACGGTGTTATTGGATTTGCTTCTATATAAAATGCTGCTACAATATTAGTCGTTTACAGATGTATTTAAATTACATGGTGTTTTATTTGGTGGATAATTTTATGTTCTGCCATATATTCATTCAATTCATTTATAACTAATGAGCAACATTTTTGACTGAAGTCCTTTTACAAAACTCGATCTTTGATCTGCAAAGATATATATATATAATTTAGATGGTCTGGTGTCTCTAGTGTTTCTTTCTGTGACCATGTGTGTGTGTATCTTGATATGATAATAATTTTTAATAATTAACAATATGATTCTATAATTGACTAATGTCATAATACTACAACTTCTATATCTTAAATGTACATAAAGTTATGTGTACGTAATATTATATATATTGTACATTTTTAATTTGCAAATAGCATCGATCTGATAATTTCTAAGCTTATTTTGTGACCATTATATAAACTGATAGTCATAACAGTACTTAAATTTTATTTATGAAAACAGCATTGTGAATGCATGAATATTAGTGAACTAAGTAATTAATGATATTCTATTATTTCTAAGTAATATATTAGTAGTACAAATGCTGTATATTAAATGTACATAAAGTTATAAATTTGTAAATATCATGATACTAATGCTTTCTAAACTTGTTTGTGAAAATATTTCAGAAACTTATGGATTAAATGATATAATTAAATGACACTAGTCGTAACAATACTTAAGTTTTATCCCAGAGATAGCATACGAATGCAAGAATATTAGTGAGATACTTGTCACCCTTTCTCTGCTACCTTTATCAGTGTTTGGATCAGTATTTTCTGCAAAAATTGGAATCAAGTGTGATCTATATCTTCCTTTTTTTTTAATGAAATGAAGTGCAGATTTAAAATGCTACTATATTAAACAAGTTGATAAATATTGGAGCATTGAGAAAATTCAGGGAATGTAGGGAAATCTGGTCTGGATGTATTTGCGAAACTGAAACATTGGGACAACTATCCAAATATTCACCAATTTGTTTTCTATATTTACAGTAGAAGCTCATAAATCTGGCTCTCAAAAATTCTGAATTATATAAAGTCTGGTACTTTTTTAAAAGTGCGCGGATTTTATCAGGTAACTAAAAACGTTTGTCAGGTTTTTGAGGGTAAAACGCAATCATATGCAAAAAATGAATAAAGATATTTTATTCAGGAAAGTAGTCACCAGTACAATATATTAACCTATTCCCAACGAGATACAAATTTTAAATATCACTCCGGTAGAACTTCCGATGTTTAGAAGTGAAGAAAGCCAACTCCGTTTCCAGTGTTTTTTGGTTTTGAAATTGTCAGTTGTGCATATAATTGCGCAACACCAAGAAAAGATGATAGTCGGATGGCACGATGTCTGGAGAATATGGAGGATAGGGTAGAATTTTCCAACCAAGGCTTTGGAGCTTGTCTCGGGTCACTCGCACTACGTGAGGGTGAGCATTTTTCTGAAGGACCATAATGGCTTTGTGATGATAAACAAGTGCAGACTAGTTTTGGAGCAGTACATCTGCAACCCATTGTAGCTGTGCTGAGTAGACTTCCGCATGATTGTTTGACCACTGGCAAGAAGCTCATAATGGATGATACCAGCTACAGTCCAACAGACACACAACAAAATTTTCTGTTGGTGGATCTTGGGTTTTGGTGTGTGCAGACAGGTTTACTGGATGACAACCAATGATACGAATATTTGGTGTTCCCATAGAAAAATCCATTTTTCATCACTTGTCAACAACCTGTCCAAAAATGGCTCATTCTTGATATGAAAGCAGTGATAAGCAGATTGTAAGCTGTTGGAGTTTGTTGTCAGCAACAAATGTGGAACCCATTAATGTGGAACCCATTTGCTCAGCTTTCAGACTTTTCGTCCTTCTCCTCAAGTAGCCATGGGCTACAGAGGTCCACCAGATTGTGCAATTTAGTTCTCCAAGCATATCTGCCCTGAACTACATCTGCTGCACCTGGCCACTTTACGATCTCACAATTAACCATAAATTATCTGGTATACTCTGCTCTGTAGTTATATTCTGAAACTCTAAACATTTCTCAAGAATCTGCTTAAGAGAAAAATTTTGATCTACACATTCCCTACTGGGGTGGGGTGGCTCAGTTGGTATCGTGCCAGACACACAATCTGTAGTTCCCAGGTTCTAGTCCCAGCTGGGATTGGACAGATTTATCTCCGCAAAATTCCCCGCCCTGCCCATGGTCAGTAGTGGACACTGATGGGCTTGGAAAGGCCACCGTCCGTTAGATGGGACGTTAAGCCGTGGCCCTGTGTGTGGGAGGGCCATACCCTGTTCCTGTTAAAGAACATGCTGGATGGCCTTGACGGGAGGCTACCATCTGTCTCCCAACAGCTGTTTCAGTGGGTCTCCTCCCCCAACCTTCTCTGAGCCTTTGGGGTCCATGTGACCTGGCCGTTTAGCCAATGGTGTGCAAAAACGTGCTGCTCAGAGGTAAAACAACTCAATACACCACTTCTGAATCCACACTGCTCATCATACAATTGTTTGTCAACCAGATTCTTAATTCTCTTAAGCACAATCATGCAAAGAACTTTATCTGGAACAGAAGTAGGCTGATACCCCTATAGTTATCACAAGAACTGCGATCACCTTTTTTAAAAATAGGGATAATAATAGCTCTGGTAAAATCCTTAGGAATCATGCCTTTATCATAAAAGATATTCAAAATTTCAGTCATACAAGTGGTAACTGAAATATTCCCAGCTTTAAGCATTGTAGTAGTAATTTTATCTACCCCTGGGGATTTATGTTGTTTAAGTTTAGAAATAGACAAAATGACTTCAGACTATGATATAGGGATAACATTAAAGCCAGTAATGCATCTCTCATCATTGCAAACAATGGGAGTAGAACTAACCACATTGTTTAGAACATCACTGAAATGCTCAGCCCACCTAGCCATGACAGAATCCTCACCTACTACAGCCTTACCTTGTTTATCATTCAATCCATGTATATCACACAAAACATTGTCTTTTTTTTATCACACAAAACATTTACTATCTGGTACATCCCTCTGCTGTTGTGCTATCTAACTACTTCCTCAGCTTTGTCAGCCAAACCATCAAGCCAAAGTTTCTTATCAGATGCTAACCGATCCTTTATATGTGTATTATGCTCTTTGTAATGCTTTCTATTATGACAAATAGGATGTCAATGAAGGACATTCCTGCAGTTCTTTTTTTCTGAGCCTTATCACTCAAATAATTTTGGCTCATCTGCTTCTTTTTTCCTTAAAGAATACTGTTAGTTTCAAGAAAGCCTGTTTAAAATGTTCCCATTCTTCCTCAGCTTCAGTAGTAAGGAAACAATGACTGTCATAATGACTGTGACAATCATGGTAAGCTTTAGATATGACTGGGTCTTTCAGAGCTTCAGTGTTAAAGGTAAATTTTTTAACCTTAGCACAACATTTTTTAAGTTTAGTTACAAGAACTTTTAGGTCCCCTATATGGCCTAGTATTCCTAACAGAACTAGCCCATTTACTATTAATTAATATATAATCAATAACATTCTTATGCAACCCATCTGGTGAAACCCATGTGTACTTATGTATGTTGTGGTGTTTGTAATATGTTTTTTTCCTAAACCGTTAAGTTTACTTACCTGTAGAAGACATTGACCATTGCAGCTGCCAATACCAAACGGACCTATCACCCTTCCCCAAAGGTCAGAGTCAGTACCAACTTTGGCATTGAAGTCGCCTAGAACAAGGGTAATGTCTCCTTTCTTGACAGAATTCAAAATATCATGAAGTTGTCCTTAAAACATTGTCTTTATGTCATCCTCATCAGCATCTTCATTGGGGGCATTAACAATAGATAACATTCAATTCTTTAATGCTTGTTTGAAATTTAGCTATAAGAAACCTTTCATTAATGCACTCATGTCCTAGAAGTTGGGACACCAACACTTTGGAGATGCTTTTTATCTTCTTTCCTTGAAAAGAGAAATTTAAGATTATTTTTAAGATTCTGACCTTTATCTGTCCATCTGATATCTTTGCAAGCTGAAAATATCTAAATTTTAACAGTGGAATTCTTGTGTGAGGACATTAAGAGAATAATCTCTGGGGAGAGTCCTCATGTTCCAACTATCTATGGAGAGAAAATGATTACTGAGATTTTTAAAGAAACTATGTTTATTGAGAGAGCGAATGCCAACAACATCAAACAGCCACCTAATTGCATGCATGAGGCAAAGACCCATTCCCTCACTACTAAAGGTTGAAGCCATCTACACTGGAAGACTTCCTCTAATGTATTATTTGACAATGCCTATAGGAGCAAGAGTTCAGGTACCTGCTATGGCCTGTGTTCAGGATTATCCACCAGCTGATAAAATTTATTCTGTGAATCTATTCACTTGGGGCTGTCAACCCACAAACCGAAAACACAGCAGAAGATTTTCCCTCCACAGAAGCCCACCAGTGCAGCAAAAATCAGGATCCATAATCATGCTCATAGTGATTATTCCATTCTGGTTGATATATATGGGTCAGCTCCAGTACCCTGTGTTGTTGACAATTCCTCAGCAGAGTAAAAAAAAAATGAGCTGTAATAGTCCAAATCAGTCTGAATCTGTTGGTGGTCTGAATCCAAACTTATCTGGCAGCCCTCCCCTTTCATTCACTACCACAAGACAGTATCTCTTTTGAAAGGTACTAACTGTCAGCACCAGGATAAGATAGGGTCATACATTAGGTACTAGGCTGGCCAGTTCTGTACATCATCACGGGGATTGGTGCATAGCTCTCCTTCCAGTGACTTCCTAGCTACCATTTGCAGACCAGTCTCTTCCTAGGCAACGGAAATGCAAATGAAAGGTTTTGTCACTTACATGGTATCTTCAAGCTCTTGGAATGTTTGACATGAATCCAACTCGATTATGCCCTTCAATTCATTGTCATCAATGGTGGTCTGTCTTCCCTCGTAGGGTGCTTCAAGTGTCTCATCACCTGACGCAAATTTTCTGAGCCACTTTTGGACTATCCTTTCACTCACTGTGTTCTCTCCAAATCCTGTACATATCTTGTGGGCTGCTTGGGCCACTTTATTTTCCAATTTAAACTCGTAAAGTAAGCACACTTGAATAATTGCATTCGATGCAGACAATCTTTTGTCACTCCAATTGCATTTAACCACTTTTCACGCTTGCTACACATTAACTAACTGTATGCCACATGCTTTCAACTGTGTATCTATGCATGCACACCTCTTGCATTTGTGCTTAAATACTTTTCATTGAAATGATAACATTGAAAAATTGCAAGAACTTATTTGATTACCTGATAAATGCCTTTAGTTTGTTATGGGGCATCCTTGAGAATCCATTCATATGACAAGATTTGCCAGATATAACATTCGAATAATCAAGTTCTAAGTTGTGGATTTAATTTTCTTTCACACATTTTTTATTGATATTTTCTTTAACCTATCTTATCCTGTTTTTATTTCCTTGCTTTAGTCATTACCATTATTACCAGTTTGAATTAAAATGTAAAACTATCAACCTATTGTAGTTTCCCATTTCCAAGTTTATTTCATATTAAGATTTCTTTTTCAACTTGTGTACACATAGTTTTAGGATTCTTAATATTATTGGTGAGCCTTATTGATTTAGTGCTTTTTTTCAACTTCATTTTCCATAATTTGCAGATCTTAGTGTGAATCTACTATTTGTACCATGTCATCAGCATATCTTAAATTGTTAATTGCTGTTCCATTGTTTTTTTTTCTTCCTTTTTATCTCTCTTATAATGCAGGGTTTTTTTTTAATCTGGGATGCCAGCATCTTCAGAAGTTGCAATGGAAGGGATTGGAAGGAAGGAGGGCCAGTGGGTGTGATATTAAAATTTGGGAATTGGATTTTTCATTTTGTTTTTAGAAATAAACTAAAGGAGAACTCTAAATGGGAATGCAAAGAGAATTAATGGGGGTGCAAATCTTCCATACATTGCTGCAAGTGGTGCTGAGGCTAAAAAAGTTAAGAATCCCTGCTATAATACATCATTTATTCCTTCTTCAGAGTATATATTGAAAAAGGTAAGGGAAATAATGCATCTTTGTCATGCTCCTCTTTCATATATATATACCTAATCCCTTCACTATCAATTCTGATTTTATTTTTGCTTTCTGGTTTCAGTATGTTTTTTTATTATCCTTATATCTTTTGAATATAGCCCTGTTTGATGCAGAATTTCTAGTTTTTATGTTCAATTTGGTTGATGGCCTCATGATAGAGAAGACTAGTGTGCTCATTTCCTTAGTCCTTTCTGCTATTTGTATCCAGTGGTGTATTTAAGGGGGAGATTTGGGAGTTCACCTCTCCAATGCATAAGTTTCAAAAATTATGTTGTCTTTTTATGCCTTTGAAATATTTAGCAACTATTAAGCATTGATGCAAAATGTACCATTGATTTTTATTTACTATTAGTTGTCTTTTTTTAATATTTACGTATTGATTACTTATGTTGTAGTCTTTCAAAAAAAAATAATCCCCTCCCCAAACATATTTCCAAAATACACTATTGTTTGTATCAAAGATAAAATTGTTTCTCACATTCCATTTCCCTTCCTAGAACCAAATTGTGTATTGCAATGGTGTCTTCTGCTTTTCTGTATATTCTTTTATGCAGTATTTTAAAGGGATTTTTTTCTTGTGTGGTTTAATAAACATTTGTGTTCTGCATAATTTATTCATTTTAGATTTCTTCAATATTGGTACAGTTATAGAGTTATTTAGTTCCTTGGACACTTCTTAGTATTGTAAATATTACTAAGGTTATTTGGTTGGTTGTTTTACCTCTGAGCGGCACTTTTTTGCACACAACGGGATAAATGGCCAGGTCACAAGGACCCCGAAGGCTCAGAGAAGGTTGGGGGAGGGTATTCACTGGAATGGCTGTTGGGAGACAGATGTTAGCCTCCTGTCAAGGCCATTCAGCAAGTTCTTTAACATGCACAGGGTATGGCTCTTCTTATTACTGAGGAGTCCAGTAAATGAAATATACCAAGATATGGATGGATGGACTCAATCTTCAAACAGCCACAGGCTACAGAAGTCCAACCAGACTGTAATTTTGTCCTGAGCTACAGCTGCTGCATTTTGCCTGTACACCAATTCTAACACTATTTAGTTTGACATTGTCTGCCAATGCATCCTAGGTCTTCACCTTTTTCCTGAGGCCTTTAGGCACACTCTTCAAAACTCTATTCCCTAATATACAGTTATACATACAGGGAACATAGCCAAACCAATGCTGTCTCTCTCTACATAATATGCTCCTCAGAGGTGATTGCTGACTCCTTTACCTAATGACATCATTACTTACAAAGTCAAACTACCTAATGTCCAAGATGCTGCATAAGCATTTAGAATCGAAGTCATCAAGTTTGTGTTACAAAGAGTTCAAGTTCCATTACCATAATTAACTCTAGAAAGAACCAAACTATTATACAGCCTAATTTTAGTCTTTGGGTGTATATATCTGTTTTTCCACACTATCCATAAATAAATAAAAATAAATATTCCCATCAAGCAGCTGCTTGATAAAGAGGTGTGACAACAAAGGAGCGTGTCAATTTATATACCATAGTAGAGTCTGTGAGGATGGCAGGACCTTAGCAGAGAAACAACACAAACATCCATGCTTTATCCAGGGATCAAACCCAGGTCCCTTTGATCAGTAGCCAAGCAGACTCAGCCACTAGACAGCACACTATATATAGATTCTTAAAAGCCCTAGTAGCAATTCTTGTTCTTTTGTTTATCTCATGCTACACATCACCAGTATCTGTAACATATAGGTAATGGACAGAAAAATGGAAACACCAAGGTTTGTAGAAAGCCTTTGCTTTTTGTCATACATTTACTTGCCACTGACAAAAGCATGAAATATGTAAATGACATCCCACATGCTTAGCACCATGTCTATAAGAGCAAACCTGGTGTAACTGCATGTAATTATTAGTACCAATTTATCTACATAATCATAATTATAGTTGTTGAGAGTCAGTTTAGTCAACACAGTATGTTGAGAACTCCATAGAGCTGGATATCATGGTCGAGTTGCAGTTCAAAAGCCTCTCATCTCACCTGTCAATGCATGTCATTATGTCTGATAGAGCAAAGAGCACAAGCACTGGAGGACCGTGTAGTGCCATCGAAGGAAGCTTACAAATCTGATTGCTTACTGTCAAGAGTCCTGGTGGTTCTCTAATGGTGTGTGATGTTTTCTTGTGGCATGGTCTGGGTGCACTCATTTTATTAGAAGGCAAGATTAATGCCAATAACTATTTTATAGTTCTGAGTGATCATCTTCATTCATTGGTATTGTATTTCTTTCAGGATAACAATGCTTCTATACACAGAGCACATATGATTACCCAGTGGTTTGAGGAGCATGAGACTGAACTTTTTGACATGCCATGGCCACCATTAACCCACTGGAAAATGTGTAGGAACTTCTGGAATGACATCTCAGGCAGCAGTTTCCAGCTTCATTGAACAAGCAAGAATTGACCATATTTCTTGTTGATGAATGGTGTTTTATCCCTCCTGCTGGTTTTAAGACACTGGTAGACTCTATGTCATGATGTATACAGGCTGTACTGGATTCAGGTGGCAGTCCAACACATATTAGGGATTTTACCTTGCTCTTTCCATTTTTTTGCCCATTACCTGTAGCTCCGAAAATTAAATTGTGACACTTGCTCTAGGGTACAACTATTCAAAATAACTGATGTACAACTTGCTGACCAACTGTCATCACTTTAGTTTTCTCTCTGTTTATCACCAAACCTCTACTCTTTTAAGAGTTTCATCAACAACTCTAACCAAAGAGTTAATCTCTTCAACATATTAGCCAACAGGATCAAATCATCTGTGTAATCTAAATCAGAATATTTCAGATCTGTAGACCATTTAAGGCCAAAATCTTCCTCTTGCAAGGGAATTCCATACCCACTTAAAAACGTAAATCTGCTGGTGACAATAGCTACAAGTTTTTTCACAATGGAGTCTTGATTTCAGGATCTTATTATTCGAAATCTTGCTGCAAATTGTTGTCACTGGACTCTGCATCATCATTCTTCAGGCATCTTTGAAATAAATATACAGGGTTGTCATAATTGAAGTTCCCCTGTTCAGAGGTTGCATTCTCTTGTTTCTCTAAAAAATTACTGATTTAGATTCCTGCATTTAAGGGTAATATTTCATATATTTAAACTTTTGTTGGTTAAATTTAAAGCTAGGTTTATTTACTTTTGTGCTTGAATGTGTAGCTCTCTTCACACTTTTAATACTTTAATGTTACCTTCTTCATTCCATTGACATTTCAATCTGCAAATTTAGAAATAAAAGTTGTGTAGCACTGCTCTAAGACACATTCAGAGATGCTGCTGCTGTTCAAAGTTTTGGACTCATTGGTGAGATATAGGCCTAATTGCAAACTAATTTCTGAAACTACTCCTTTGGAAATTCTGCATTGGCATTTTTATAATATGGGAATGCTAAAAAAACAGCATTACTTAAACTAGCATTTTCCAAACTTTTTTGTTCTAGATACAAAATTCAAATGCTTAATCACCTTGTGATCAAAATAATAGTGATACTTACAGCCTAACTGGCTGTAATTTTGGCCTTTTGTGATTCATCAGAAAACCCTCATGATCCTGTGTTAGAACCTTTGATTTAAACTAATTGAAGAACTTGACACTGTACATGAAAATGTTAATTTTACACATGAATCTGAACATATGAACCACTTCCTCTCTCTTATATTGTAATATAACTTTGCAATAATGAGATAATCACCCTGCCTATAGTAAACCATCTTTCATCATCAATCTTTTCATTTAATTATCCTTAACTAAAATCTATAAAATCTGTTCTGGGAAAGATTCCTGAGATCCCCTCTAGTTTATGAACAAATAAATAAATAAGTAAATAAATCATAATTTAGTAGAAAATAAAATCTACAATAATGTGCCTTTCACCAGTAATAGTGAAATGAAATATATTTTTCTTACCATATATCTTCCAATATTGAACAACACACGTAACAATATTAGAAACATATAACTATAGAAGGCCTGTTAAAAAATCCTAGAAATTTTTAATGCATGATTTTAAAGAAAAGGGATAATTACAATCCTATAAGAGGAATATATTTATACATATAAAACATCATTCAAACAGACAAAACTAAATATAATTTAGCTTTTGGATATATTGGAATGATCTCATGAGCTCTACAAGATAAAATCTGATATACTACATCATAACTCAAGAACAGTTATCAATAATAATGCAATTGAATTATTTGAAAAATTTGAATCATCTGCTTATTCCTTACAGTATCGGTTTTTTTCTCTCTCTAAAAATGCAACTCAACTTCTGAGCCTCCTTATGAAACAATGAATAAAATAGTTCACATTACACACTAAAAGAAAGAGCATTTAACTCATGAAATAATGAGGGTTTTTTTTTTCAGCTCATTAATTCATAAGTTCCATGTCTACAGGACTTATCCTGTGATTCTTTACTACTGAAAGAGCATTTAATTCTGAACAAAAAATATAAAAATTAAAAGGATAAAAAATGGTAGGTAGCATAAAAAGCATGTTGCAAGTTCATTTATGGTAATTTTTTAAAACTGATTAATCAGTTTCCAACACTTAAAAAAGATATCAAATTATTCATTCAATTCTATACTGAAAAAATTAATGATGTATATCAATCATTCAAATCACTTCATACCAAAATTGCACTACTTGATGCAACATGGATAATTGTAGTACAACATTTCCTGACATGTTCTTAATAAACTTTCTACTTAATAAAATTACTTAATAAAATTGCAAACAATAAGCACCTGAATATTCAACAGCAATATTAGCACCTCGTGGAAATAATCTTCTGGTCATGACGCATGTCATACTAAATAATGCTTATTTTTTATATATCTACTCATATTGACTAAAGATTTTGATATCTAAGCTGAAGATGGGATTAAATGTGAACTCAATATTGCAATCCTGTAATGTTCTAGGAAGATCATTGTATGCATCAGCAGTTCTTTTTCTCCATGTGCATGTTGTTTTGCAAAAGAAAAATCTAGAAAAATTTAATTCACGCATCTTGACTTATTGCAAAAAAGAATTAAAATGATGTAATCCGACAAGATTTTTTCTACATCACAAGTAGTATTGAAGAATAAAACCTGGTGTAATCGGTGAAAAAAAAATTAAATTTTACAAGCTTTATATTATCATAAGTATATCACTGAGTTTTATCTAAATCCTGTAAACTATCTGTGTTTATAAGGCGGGAGTGGCTCAGTTGGTAGCGCGCCAGGCTCGTAATCTGCAGTTCCCAGGTTAGAGTCCCAGCTGGGTCAGCGTCGAGATTTATCTGCGCAAAATTCCCCACCCTGCCCACGGTCAGTAGGGGACACCGATGGGCTTGGAAAGGCCGCCGTCCATCGGATGGGACGTTAAGCCATGGCCCTGTGTGCGGGAGAGCCATACCCTGTGCACGTTAAAGAACACGCTGGATGGCCTTGACGGGAGGCTACCATCTGTCTCCCAACAGCTGTTTCAGTGGGTCCCCTCCCCCAACCTTCTCTGAGCCTTCGGGGTCCATGTGACCTGGCCATTTAGCCATGGTGTGCAAAAAAGTGCCGCTCAGAGGTAAAACAACCCAACTTATCTGTGTTTATTAGTATAAAAAATTATGACCTGCTTGAGAATGTAGACAGATTTGAAATTGTAACCGAGTTATCATGCTCAAGGTGTGAAATATTTGGTGGAACGCCTTTCACATTGTGATGAAATTATTTGAACTGTTGATTTCAACTTCCTTCTGACTCCGTAGGGCATCAAGCAATGCATCATTACAATTTGTCGCACTACTGAGGAAATGCCCTTTCTTGCATCAAGGTATGCATTGTTGGTGAGAGATATTTGACTGTGTGTTTCAACATGATTCATTAACCATATACCTATTATTACTATTGCATTACTATTATTATTTGCATATACCAAGCAGATCATAATTCTAGCACATTCACTCTGAATCTGCTATTGTGTGGAACCTGTATTCTTGTTTTCAGGTTGATGAATATTGTACCATACGAAATCAATTGTGGTTTATAACATAAATGATTTTTTTTACTGTCTTTTTTTTTATGGTGTTCAGATTTAAGGTTTTTCCTGCATACCACGATGTGATCATGCCTGTCAAAGTGATTCCAACCATTCCCTATATCCACCTATAACGGTTATGTGTGCAAAATTAACTTTTCCTGAGATATTCAATCTATATGGACTTTCCTTATTACCTTGTGTATAAAAAAAGTCTTGTAAATGTTATGCTGTAGGAAGTTGTACAACTGAAGTTTGCCTTTGTTTTTAATGTAGGTTATGGAAACAGAAAGAATGATTTACTTGGTGACTGAATATGCTAGTGGAGGTGAAATCTTTGGTAAGTATGGCAGTTTACTGATTTAAAAATTTTATAACACTTTAGCACAATTGTTATGTGTACTAAAAAATTTGGCTATAATTTTAGTTTAAAATTTCCATTAAAACTAACGAACTAGTCAGCAAACTGAATTTCAGCATTTTGTTGAGACTTCTGATATACATGCATACATATGCATGCACACACAAAAAAATCCTCATGCAGCCAGTGTAATTTTTCTCTCCAGATGTGTCTATTCTGAGCTATTGCTGCTGGATTTGGCCACTCTAGGCCAATTCAAGCAAGGTCCTGACTTCATAATCCTGTTTGCCAATCTGCAGCTATGCACATGGGGCAACATGGCAAAACCAAAGCAGTCGCTCTCTGCACAATATGCTGCTCATAAGAGGTTGATGACTCTTTCTTCTAATCTCATCATTACTTACAAAGTCAAACCACTTAATGCCCAAGATACTGCATAAACATCTAGAATCAAAGGCATCAAGTTTCTTGTTATCCTGCTTACAAAGGGTCCATGTTTCACTACCATAGTTCCATGGTACAAGGTACCATGTTTCGCATGACCTTAAAAAAGAACCAAACTATTATACAGCCTAATTTTAGTCTTTTAGGTGTATATGCCTATTTCTTCACACTCTCCATAGATTCCTAAATGTCCCAGAGGCAATCTCTATTCGCCTGTAAATCTCAGGCAGCACATCACCAGTATCTGTTACATAACTCCCAAGATAATTAAACTGAGACACTTGCTCAAGGGTGCAACCATTCAGAGTGACTGAAGCACCAACTGCCTGAACAATTTTCAACACTTTAGTTTTTTCTCTGTTTATCACCATACCTACTCTAATACCAGTCTCATGAACAGCCCTAATGAAAGAATTCATCTCATCAACATCATTAGCCAACAGGGCCAAATCATCTGCATAATTTAAATCAGAAATTTTGAAATCTCTAGACCATTTAAGGCCAAAATTCTTTCCCATGCAAAGAATTTTGCATAATATAATCAATAAGCAAACAAAACAGAAAAAGAGACAAAATGCTCCTTTGTCTAACTCCACTAGCAATGCTAAACCAGTTGCTGTAAGACGTAACAACTGACACACACGACTCGTAACACTACACGACACACTAACAAACTTATCAGGTATTCCATATGATCTAACAATCAACATAAATTATGTCAATCAACAAAGTCAAAGGCCTTTTTGAACTGAAACTAAACATTTGTCAAGAATCTAAGTGAAAATATTTGATCAATATACCTACCTCTTCTGAATCCATACTGTTGTTCATCAACCAAATTCTTAATTCTATTAAGTATAGTCATGCAAAGAACTTTACCTGGAACAGAAAGTAAATTAATTCCCGTATAATTATCACAAGAACTGTGATCACCTTTTTAAAAAATTGGGGATAATAATAGCTGTAGTAAAATCCTTACAAACAACACCTTTATCAAAAAAAAAGTCAGAATTTCAGTCAGCCATGTGACAACACAAATGTTCCCAGCTCTAAGCATTTCAGTGGCGATTTCATTCCCCCCTGGTTATTTATACAGTTTTAATTTAGAGATAGCCAAAGTGATTTTGGAATGTGATCACCATTAAAGCCAGTAATTCATCTATCCGTATTACGAACCATCATTAAAGCCAGTAATTCATCTATCCTTATTACGAACAATGGGAGAAGAAATAATCACATTATTTAGAACTTCTCTGAAATGCTCAGCCCACCTAGCCATCACAGAATCCTTACCTTCAACCACCTTGCCATGTTTATCCCTGTGTACCTGTCTATTTCTTCCACGTAAAACATTAACAATCTGGTAAAACCTTCTGCTGTTGTGCTATCTAACTGTTTCCTCTGCATTATCACCAAGCTATCAAACCAAAGATTCTTATCAACTGTTAACTGAACCTTTACACATTTATTAAGCTCATTGTAATGCTTTCTAGAAGGTGTTGAATCATATTAATCCTGCACTTCCTTCTTTCAGAAATAAGCTCCATAGCCTTATCACTCAAATAATTTGTTTCCTATATTCCCTTTTATCCAAAAGAGTACTGTTGGTTCCAAGAAAAGACTATTTAAATTGATCCAATTCTTTCTTAACTTTGGCAGTAAGCAAACTACTATTGTCATAATGGCTAAGCAGCCTATCATGCTATGCTTTGGTTGGATCTTTCACTACTACTTTCACTAAAGGTATTTCTTTAACCTTAGCACAGTCTTTCTTAAGCTTCAGTTGCAAGACACTTTTGACCATGTAATGGTCAGACCCAATTTCGGCTCCCCTGTATGATCTGGTATTCCTAACTGAACTATCTCATTTGCTGATAATTAAAATATAATCTATCATATTCCTGTGCAACCCATCAGGTGAAACCCATTTATATTTATAAATGTCCCAGTGTTTGTAGTATGTGTTAGTTATTCACAAACCATTAAGTATACTTACCTGTAGGAGACATTCCCCATTGCCATTGGAACAACCATTGTCAAAGGGACCTAAAATTCCTGCCAAAAGATTAGAGTCAGTACTAACTTTAGCATTGAAGTCACCTAGCACAAGAGAAATATCTTCTTTCTTCACAGAATTTAAAATGTCCTGAAGCTAGCTGTAAAATGTATCCTTCTCATTCTCATCAGGGCCATAACAACTGATGTCATTTAAGTTTTTAATTTTTGTTTTAAATTTTACTGTAAGAAATCTTTATTAATGCAGGCATATTCTAGAATTCTCACTGGTATGTGCTGAGAAGCAAACCTATATCTTGGAGTTGCTTTCCATCCTCCCTGCCTGAAAAGAGAAATTTAAAATTATTTTTAAGTATCTCACCTTTACCTATCCATCTGGTCTCTTGCAAGCCTAGAATATCTAGATAATAATGCTGGAATTCCTGTGTGAAAACATCAAGAGAATAATCTTTAGCATCCTCATGTTCCACTTACCTGCAGAGATAAAATGATTAGCAGCATTTTTAAAGAAACTAGGTTTATTGAGAGAGGTAGGGCCAACAATATCAAACAGCCCCCTGATCGCAGACACGGGGCAAAGACCTGTCCCTCCTCCACTAAAGGGTGAAGTCATCGATGCTGGTAGGAACTTCAGGCAGCACCTTTTCAAGAGCTGTAGGCCTGCCTGAGACACAGTGCCCAACTAGGTAAGTGAAGGTTCAGGTATGTGCGATGGCCTCTGATCAGGAATATCCCCCAGCTGATATAAGGTATCCTGTGCCTCTGTTTACTTAGGGCTGGCAACCCATAAGCAAACAGAAAACACAGTGGCAGATTCTACCTCAACAGAGGCCCACCAGTGCACCAAGTCCAGGATCCATTATCAAGATCAAATCCATAAACTAGTCCAGTCTAGTGGGTATAAATGGTCAGCACTAGGACCCTGTGAAGTTGACCACTCCTCAGCATGGTTGAAAAAAGAAAAAGGCCATAGATGACCAGATCAGTAGACAACGCTGAGCTGGCAACCCTCCCCTTCTGTTCCCTTCCAAAAGAGAATTATTTAAATTCCATATTCACTTTTGGAATTTAAATAATTTTAGTAATTTTATTAACTAGACTCTTCAACCACAACTTTCTTTACTATTTCTTCCAGTTCCCTTACTACATCTATGACATTGCAGTTATCTGTTCATTCATTCTCAGTATCTCTTTCATCTTAGTCATTTTGTGCTGATTCAATGTTGTGCTTGCTATTATTAATCATGTAGTCTGGATCTCCATTTGAATCATCAGTCTCTCTCTGAATTCATCTTCCATAATCATCTAAAGTATCAAAATGATGATTACTCATAAAGTTTCTCCAATATACTTACTGTCTTCCCATTACATGTATTGTCATGAAACAATTATAAATCTAATATGTTGCAGTTTTTTTAAGATACTAAATTTACACTAATAAAATATGCTAACTAAATTAACACTAATACTTGTTGTTGACACTGATATCCACTTATTAATTGTAACTTGGACATTGGTAAAAATACACTGCCCTCCCAAAATATTAGAGAATTTCCATGTTACATCAATGGGAATCTGACTACAAAGCTCTGTACCTTCTGAAATATGCATTTCATGAAAAAATGCAACTGAAGATAAATTAAAGATCATAACAAACTCTAATAATTACTTTAATTCATAAAAGTTATTGAATCATTAAAAATCTCAGACTACAATAATAAGTAGTGTCAGTTGAATAATTTATGTTAAGTAAAACAATTGAGTATCTTTTTGTCAAAATTTCTTGCTTAATCTCTAATTAAATACAGGTACTGCTATTTGCTGAAGGTGGAATATTTACAAAATTCTCACCATAATCACGTTATTCCAGGTTGTCATCATAGTGTCTGGTATTTACTTGCTGTCCATAAACTGACTTGCTGTAGATAACTTAATATTATATAGCTTTTTACATAGTCATTATCTTTGGAGAACTCAGTCCATGTTAACATTTTCTTATGATGATTGCAAGGTGATTGGTGAGCTTCCACAAATGCAGCTTTTGCTTTTCTGATGTAATTTCCAGCAGCAAAGCATGATTAAGATCTTAATTGCATCATCGTTTTCTGAAAACTTACATCTTCAACTAAAAATTTAACCTATTTAAAATACTACATGTTTAAAAACAAGTTAAAAGTGTTTTTTGTGACATGTTTCATCTGTCACCTGACAACTCCATCACTGGTGAATACTGATGTTAGGTTCATTGTATTTAGTAGGCTCTTCCTTTAAATATAGAGCCAATAGAGAGCTGCCACTATAAATATGATTAACCCAACATCAGTATTCGTCTTTTTTATTATTTATTTACATCTTATTCAGTGCAACATTGGAAGTTTCATTCCCTGATCATAGATGGTACCAAGAATGAAAAGTTCAGGGAGAGCCATTAGTCACATTAATTGAAGGATGGCAGCTGATTCGGGTGTAGGGGTTAGAACACTCAGGCATGAATATAGATGTGGGTTTTTGAGTCCTGTGAATTAGTTATGCCCATTTTTGTCAACAAAAATTATTCATTGAAAGCCATTATTATGCTTGCTTTGTAAGTTGAACATTGCTATAAAAATGCTTCTGATCATAAAATATATATTCAGTGTAATGATTGCCTGCCCAAATGTCAAACAATGAATCTTCACCATTATATAGCAAATTCAGGATTTTTAATATTTCATGTATTGGTCATTTCCTAATCTTAATTAACAAGTTTTAGATTCAAAATAACTTAAAATGGAATTGGTTTTAGACACTGTGTCAACAAAAAGTCAAATAATAACAAAATTTATAGAAGTTGTAGAGTTTTTTTTAAAAACTTTTTAATGGAAAAATGTCACTTAAGCCAAAAATTTAAATTAAGTGTAATATATCTAAAAATGTAAATGCAAACAGATGTTATTTACGGTCCCAAGAATCTGTTTCAAAGTTTATGTGAACAGCATATATGATAACATATAAAGCATTTTTAGAAACTAAGCTATAAGTTTTTGCATTGTATTTTAAATCTTTCTTCAGTTTTGGAGAAAATTATTTTTGGTGAAATTTAGGTTATTATTAATATACAATTAGTGTACGATATACATTGTGAGTAAAAGATATATCTGTAATTTTTTTATGAATTGAAATATAGTAACAAATGATAAATTTATTTTTTGATATGGATATTCATATAAAAAATTAAGAATATAAATAGTGAAGTAAAAAAGAAAATATTTATTAATCCTACAAATATCATTAATATTGATAAAAAGTAAAATTTGAAAAAATCTATAATTTCTTGCCTCATTTGAACCGTACATTAAATATTATTAAAATAAAAATAAAATAAATACCCCCTCAAGCAGCTGCTTGCCACAGAGGTCTGACAGGAGCCTGTCAGTTTATATGCCACAGTAGAAGGTCTAAGAGGATGGCAGAACCTCAGCAGAAAAACAACACACACAACCATGCCTTACCTGGGGCTTGAACCCAGGTCCTGTAGATCAGTAGCCAAGCGCGCTAACCACTCGGCCACGGGACGGCTTAAATATTATTATGAAAACATAATTATATTGTTCAAACAAAGTCATCTGCTAATATATTTAAATTCATGAAAATCACAGATATATATAATATATGAGTAAGATTGTGTATATATACTGAAAGGATAATTTATTATTGTACACACCTACCTAATGTGTGGGTCCACCTTTTGCTCTCATAACAGCAGCAATTCATCATGGCCCATTGTGTGCAAAAAAGTACCATCCAGAGGTAAAACAACCCATCCCAACTGATTATTATAATAAGGATTACCTTGTAAGCAGGATAACAGGAAACTTTCCTATCAAAATTTCAACTTTCTCCATTGTGTACTTAGAGATACGTATCTGTGTTGTGTACTTAGAGATACGTTTCAACTTTCTCCATTGTGTACTAGAAGATACGTATCTGACATCATTATCATTAAAAGAATGCATGCATAAATCTAGGACCTGGAAATGGCAGATGAGCAGTGTCCTGCCAGGTTTGCAAATTACTCTCAAGTAAGACAAAAAAAAGTGATTGCATTCATAGGTATGCTGCATAGTAAATGGACTTGGGTATTCAAGTATAAATGGAGTTTCCTATGTTTACAGTACTCATACAATTTGCTTTAGGACAGTCCCAAAAGTGCAAAAGCACTTCATTTTCTAGAAACAGCTACTATGCAACCACTAAGCATGCCTTTTTGAATGAGCAATGTTGGATATATACTACAGAACTAAATGCAAGATACACCCACTGATGGATCAGAACAGGTGGAAAATTGATGAATTGTTTCGTATACAATAGATTATATAACAATGTAACAAGACAAATTATACAGCAAAAATTCCAACATTCTTAACTGGTTGATCAGTTAGTTGGTTGTTTAGAATTAAATGGCACATCAACAACTAAGGCTATTATGTGCCTATACAAGATTTAAAAAAAATTACCTCAAGCAGCTGCTTGCCATATAGGTCTTATAGCAGCATGCCAGTTTAATATGCTGGCTACAGTGCAGTATTGGGTCCTCAGCTGCTATGTTGTACTTTTCTCCAGGATGTTTCCCCAGGACTGTAACATTTAGTTGCAATATGATATCCATCCGCATGTTCCAATGTTTTTGACTGATATATACTGTTTAGAATAGTTCTCTGTAATGAAATTATTTGTTTTCAGGGCTTTTCTTAAGTTGATTTTTTAGCAATGAGTGTTATTAAGGAAATTTACTTTTGATATTTATTTAGGGTTTTTTTTTTAAGTGCGAAATGAGGTTTCATTGTTTAGCTATAAGCGTTGTTAATGAAATCTTTTGATGAAATGGTTTTTTGGGGTGCTTTTTTTCAGTAAGGAACAAGGAGTTATTTTTTAGCAATAAGAGCTGTTGATGAGAATATTAATTTTTTGGGATTTTTTTAAGTGCAGAACGAAGGTTTATTCTTCAGCGATAAGAGTTGTTAATAAAATATAATTCTGATGAAATTGTTTAATTTTCGGGGGGTTTTTTAAGTGCGAAACAAGGGTTCATTTTGCAATAAGCATTGTTGGTAAAATCTTGTTTTGATTATATCCTTTAAATTATATATATATATCCTCAATAGGCATCTTAAGGTAGATGCGGAACGGACTACTTTTACCATTCAGACTTTTTTTTTCACCTCGGCGAAATAAAATAAGATGGTGACTGAGGACCCAATACTGCACTTCTGCCAAATATGCCATAGAGAAGATCTGTGAGGAAGGTGAGATATAAAAGGAAAATGATTACCAGATTAGTTGATACCTATAATGGTGTTACATCATAAATTGCCATTTCCCATTTGAGCTCAAGCTTCTCCTCTGAACAATGTAAAAATTAATTAGGAGAATAGATATTGCACCTAAGGAGGTATATACACCTAAAGACTAAAATTTGGTTATGTAATAGTTTGGTCCTTTCTAAGGTTAGTTATAACCTTAGAAACATGGACCCCCTTCGTCTTTTGTAAGCAGAATAACAGGAAATGTGATCCCTTTGATTCTAAATGCTTACACAGTATCTTGGGCATTAGGTGGTTTCACTTTGCAAGTAATGATGAAGTTAGAAGTCAGCAACCACCTTTGAATAATATATTTGCAAAGAGAGACTGCATTGGTTTGGCTATGTTGCCTTATGCATAACTACAGATTAATGACTAGGGTTATGAACAGTGTGCTTAAAGGCCTCAGAAATAGGTGGAGATCTAGGGTGCAGTGGGCAGACAATGTTAAATTGACCTGTAGTGGCCTAATGAAACAGCTGTAGCTCAAAATATGTGTGTTTAGAGGACTAAATTGTTGTGTGCTTCTCTGTAGCCCATGGGTGGAGGATTATATATATACTAAGGTTTTTATTTATGATCAGGGCTCAGAATGGATCATAATGCTGTTTTGATTAATCATTTGCATTGATATTGTCATCTCATCAGAAACCTAGTTACTTCATTAAGGTTTGTTATATTAATAAAATTATTGGCTCCTGATTCCTACAGAAATAATATATAGAAAATAAGCTGGGCTGTGTATCTGCAATGTATACAGATTCAACAATACCTTTTAGTGTATTAACTATATCCAAAAAAATATGAATTTTGCAAACACTGCTATCTGTTGCATTAACCTTTGTTCACCAAGTGTTCCCCTTTGTAATATTTTCCATTTCAAGCCTTGTGAATGAGATAGGACATAAAAATGACACGTAATCCATCCTTATATTTTGAAATCAGCGTTGTGATACATATTGTAATGCTCCAAAGGTTATTTATTAACTTTTCAAGTCGGACCTTTTGTCTAATCCAAATTTATTCAAACTCCAGATAGCTTTGTCGGGTGCCAGGCAATATTAACTTGCCAAATAAAGTTGAAATAGGGTTTGTTAGGTATTTAGTGTTTATTGAGTAAGAATTCAAAAACTGATTGTCAAATTTAATTAAAGTTTAAATTTAATCAAAAAATCTATTAATGTTGCTCAAGAGAAAAATAGCAAAAATTCAAAAGTTTCTAAAACAAAATTTATTTCCAAAAAAATTCAAAGAGTCACCAAAGTCAATGGAAGAATATAAAAGTTGGAGTACTGGCAACTCACATCTATCTAAATCTCTACTACATCTCTCTCTCTCTACTACAATGCTACATCTCCATTGACAATACTCATTTTAACTCTGACTACACTCTCTCCACTAACTCTGACTACACTTCTACCTCTCTTCTCTGTGACCTAATGTCACTTAGTTATAACTTGCTGCATACAAATCCAACACGAGTCTGTTGCATGCCAGGAAAACATTTGAATAATCTGACGACTGTGCTAGCTATGATGCAAGAGGGGTTTTGTCCTATACTTGTGCATTAACGACTGACAATCAAAAGTCGAAGTTGCGCATGTGCAACTTCTGCAGCTCGGAAATGAGAATTGTGATCAATCCAAAAAAAATTAAATAATTCCCAAAATGATTAAATTAATGTAAATGAAGTAAAACTGGTTAAGAAAAAGTAAAAGTGAATGGGTGGACCATCACAATATGTGAGTATGATGTTGATTTCTAATGATGATGCTTATCATTGCAATAAAAAAATTTGTTCAAGTTGTGAGAAATGAGTATATTTCTAAAGATATTTCCATAAAAGCAATAGTGATATTGCAGAGCTCAGTTTAGGTCTGATGCTAATTTGCCCAGTCACTGTTTGGTGTAAAGCCTAAAAAAATGTGCACTGTGAAATTCAAAAATCAAGGAAGTAATATAATTATTGGATGCTAGGTACTTAAAATTGAGTACTAGGTTTTAAAAACAGCTTGCAGTGTATAGTTACATCGCCACCTGAAGGTTTCTCTGTTTACAGAACTTGAAATTATTTACAGCAAATGGGAAAGCTCAGAAACTCATCATTCTTTCAAGCTGAAGTCAGATCCTCCCACTAATGCGAGAGGGGTGAAGCAATTGGTAGCATGCCAGTCTCATAATCTGCAGTTCCCAGGTTCAAGTCCCAACTGTGCCAGCATTCAGATTTATCACTACTAATACCCACCCTACCCTTGGTGAGAAAGGAAACACTGATGGGCTTGGAAAGGTCATCTTATGTTGGATGGGACTTTAAGTCATGACCCGTATGCAGAAGATCCATTAAAAAGCACTCTGGATGACCTGGATGGTAGGCTTTCTTCTGTTAACTGCTTTCTAGTGGATCCCTTTCTTTTCTCCAACCTCTTTTGAGTCTTTGGGGTCCTTTTTGACATGGACATGTAGCCCATTGTGTGCAAAAGTGCGACTCAGAGATAAAACAAACCAACTGATGCCAGATCCCCTAAAGTTGCAAAGCCATTTAGGTTTCTAAACTGCATTCTGTTGCAGGTAGGGCTTGTTTTGCCTTTAAAATGTTCAAAGAGGATTTACTGTTTTCTAAAATTAATCTTAAGTAGCCTTCATTTTAATCTGGTATGTCACATGACCTATATATATATTTCTGTTAGTCACTGCAGCATAAAGTTGTTTTTTTCCAACTGAAAACAGTTAAAAAATTATCTTGGTCAAATTGCATGCATTGTGAGAAACATGACACTTTAAGGTTTAATGTAACATGGGTAGCACATGCAAAACTTTTGCCAGATTTCAGCCCCATTTTTATGCCAGAATGCATAGTAATTGTCACAGACAACGAGCTTATGCTCTGCAGAAGAGCTAGATGCATTTCCATCTAGTGATATGGCATTCACTACCTGTCCAGATGCCCTAATTATTTATATTAGATAATGACTATCACCAACACATAAACATGAGACTGAAATACAACGTTGTTTTTCATTATGTATGATTTGGAATTAATTATCATACCATCTAATATTTTGAAAAATCAGTAAAGATCATAGAAATGCTAATTGTGAGAAGCTTGTGTTTTTCAATGTGTCTATCATTTAGTAAAATGCATTTTTTTAATTTAGATCACTTAGTAGCACATGGACGCATGAGTGAAAAAGAAGCAAGGCATAAATTTAAACAAATCTTAGCTGCAGTAAGCTATTGTCATGAGCGTCATGTTGTACATCGAGATTTGAAAGCAGAAAATCTACTTTTAGATGAAAATATGAATATAAAGATTGCAGGTATGTTTTGTAAAAGTGTTTTATAGTGTATATATCTGTGTTAGAGTGGGGGGTCTCAGTCGGTAGCATGCCAGGCTTCTAATAGGCATTTCCCAGGTTTGAGTCCCATCTAGGCCAGCATTGAGATCTATCTTTGCAAAACTCCCTGCCTCTCTAGGCATGGAACATCAATGGGCTTGGAAAGGATGCCTCTGTCAGATGGGATGTTAAGAGTGCACATTGCATTACCGTGTGCACATTAAAGAACATGCTGGATGGCCTTGACAGGAGACTTCCATCTGTCTCCTAACAGCTCTCCAGTGGGTCCTCTTACCCCAACCTCTTCTAAACACTTGGAGTCCTTGTGACCTGGTCATTTAATCCATTGTGTGAAAAAAGTGCCACTCAGAGGTAAAGCAACCCAACACAAATCTCAACTGGGAGATACAAAATTATTTTTTAAGGTGTAGACAATATTATGCCATGTGCAGATTTATTTAGGTTTTTAGCCTCCCAAGCTGCAGATTTGGTTGTTATTTTCCTGATTTTGTATACTATAGTTTATTTTCAGATCTTCATCATTGTAATAAAATACAGTATAATTCATATTCATGACCTAAGAGCTTATTTAGTAGGAGATCTATGGAGAGTGTGGAGAAATAGGCACTACATCTAAAGACTAAAATCAGACTGCATAATAATGTGGTTCTTTCTAGAATTAGTTAAATGTATTAGTTATGGTAGTGAAACTTGGACGCTTTGTAAACAAGGTAACAGGAATTGATGCTTTTGATTCTAGATGCTTATGCAGCATCTTGGGCATTAGGTGGTTCAACTTTGTAAGTAATGATGAGTTAGACAAAGAAGTTGACCACTTCCTCTGAGCAGTATATTGCGCAGAGAGAGAGAGACTGTTCATTTGGCCGTGCTGCTCTTATGCATAACTATAGATTAGCGAATAGGGTTATGAACAGTGTGTCTGAATGCCTCAGAAAGAGGGAGACCTAGGCTGCAGTGGGCAGACAATGTCAAACAGGACCTTGTTAGAATTGGTCTATAGTGGTGAGATGCAGCAGATGTAGCTCTGAAAAGATGTGTTTGGAGAACTAAATTGCATAATCTGGTTGACCTCTGTAGCCCATGGCTGCTTGAGGATGATGATAATGAGATTAACAGAAGTGATACATTATATAATCATTTACAATATACTTAATTGTTTAATTATTTCAAATGTGTTTTATTTAATTTTATTTTGATGTAAGGCAGAGGCAACTGCCCCAGCCTTTAGCTCAAATGGCAGAGAAAGGCACGTAATCAGGAGATCCTGAGTCCTGGAAGTGGATTTTTTTTTGCCTAATAGTACAAATGATTATCACTGTAGTGAGATTCATTCCTCCTTATTTGTTTATAGTTATTTGAAAATGGATATATCCATGGAAGTGGTTAGAGGAGGAAAACTTATAAATGCTTAGATATTTGCTGTTATTTAATTTAATTAGGTAGATGGCCATAATTAGTTAGAAGGAAAGTAGATTAAATCAACTGATGATTTCGAGGCATCAAAATACAATGTAGTTCAGAAGGAACACTTTATTGTGCTGGTATATCAAAATAAATTACAACATAATGCTTCTATGTGTCGGAAAAGTGTCGGAGTGCTTTCAGCTGTTCTTGGTAGCCATCATTAGGGTAAGGCATCTCAGTGGGAGGTGGCTTATTTAGGGAATTAAAATAGCAAAGCAAAAATATTTTCAACACTGGTCAAAATTGTTTAATACTGGTCCTTGTTTTCAGGAGGATACCATGCAAAGTTGATGGTTTCAATTTCTTTTTTTTGGAAGGACAGTTCATGAAGCTCATGGATTCGAAGGATTACATTGATATGAAGTAACATTCATGTGAATAAAGATAAATTGGAGTGTAGTAATTGCTTCTCTGTCAAGGTGGCAAGTTAAACATGTAAATCAGGGTGAGGGTAGCTGGCCATCAGGAGGGGTGTTGGCAGAAACTTGAACCCTCCAGGTATCTGGAAAATGTTCTCCCCACCACAGGTATTTGGTCTTTTAGTGGTCCAAATACCTGTGGTGTGGCAAGGGCAGTGACTGTTGTAAAACAGAGGCAGAGATAAATGTTTAACAGCAGGAGGGTTAATAATAGGATATATCATGACACAGAGGGAAAGGGGATGCTAAAGTTGCAGCATCTGTTTTGGAAGGAGAAAATTCCAAGGAATGTCAAAAAAAGATGGGGAGGGGGGGGGGTGATGATAAATGCAGAATGAAACTGGCAGTTCACAGCTTTCATAATAAGTTTGGCAAGGGCAGTGCAGCCTACTGATCTAGTCATTGGCCACTTTGTCTTTTTTCTGCTCTGCTAAAGAGTGGTAAACTTCATAGGATGCTGACCATTTATACCCACTGGACTGGTTTATGGCTTTGAGCTTGATTACGGATACAGGACTTGCTGCACTAGTTGGCCTCTGTTGAAGGAAAATCTGCTGCTGTTTTCTGTGGGTTGCCAGCCTTTAGTACAGTATTATTATATATTATTTATATTAGATAATGACTATCACCAACACATAAACATGAGACTGAAATACAACGTTGTTTTCCATTATAGCCAGTATAATGGCAGGCCCTTAGTTGCCAACCCTTATATCAACTGGTGGATAATCCTGATCAGAAGCCATCACAGCTACCTGAACCCTTACTTATTAGCTAGTTGGGCATCACCAATCTTACACTGGAGTAATGTCTCAGGCAGGTCAGTTTCTACCTAGATTCTGGTTCTTGGAAAGGTCTACTTGAAAAAGTGGTGCCTGAAGTTCCTACCAGCAGTGACTTTGGCCTTTAGGAGAATTGCACTGTACACGAAGGTTGCCAGATCACTAATTTCTAAAAAAAAACGTTGCCAGGTTTTTTTAATTCTGTAATCAACCATAGTGTCAGATTTTTTTTTGAGCGATTGTACACGTAATGTGAGGATGTTGCATACAGATTAGAGATTATTCTCTTGAGGGTTTCACACAGGAGTTCCAGCATTATAACTAGATATTATGGGCTTGCAAGAGACCTGATACTTAAAAAAAAAACTGAAAAAGGCCAGGTACTTAAAAATAAATTTGAATTTCTTTTTTCAGGGAGAGAGGATGGAAAGAATCTTCAAGGTGTAGGTTTGCTTCTCAGCTGACACACCAGTGATGCATTTCTAGGATATGACTGCATGAATGAAAGATTTCTTACAGCGAAATTTAAAAATAAGATTAAACCTTATGCTGTCACAACCTTGAAAATCAGGTTCACAAAGTTTGCATATATATGCCCATGAACCCATAAAATCAGTCTTTAGTGCCGTAAAAAATTTAAAATTTAAAAAAATATTAAACTTTGAACTAACTTTTATATATATATGTAAAAATGGATATTTCAGAGCTCCTAACTAATGCTAATTTTTTGAAATTATTCCTCAACTTGATGTGTCAGAAAATAAAAAGTCCTTTCTTTTGCTCAAACTGCTTTTAGCACAGTCCAGATTATGCTCTCATGTAGCTGCTCTTCTACATTTGGAACATTCCCCACTAGCTGGCAGAGAACTCCAGTGAGCTAACCTTTTCTGAATCCTTGGGGCTTATGACCTAGATATTTAGCCCATTATGCTCCAAAAAGTTCTTCTCAGGGCCAAAACAACCCAAACCCACTTTGTAGACCATAAGATCTGTCTATATCAGTAGCAATTTGCAGTTTATGTAATTTAAAAGCAAAAAGCATTTTCTGGCTACAGTTGCTCCATTTAAAAGTCCATTCCAAATATAATGCAAAGTATTCAGTATTACTGTGTACTCTGTTATGAGATAGTTTCAAAAATTAAAGCTACAAATATTTTTTAAACTTACATATTCTAGTATGGTTTTTAGTTGAATGCTTGCAATATCAATTTATCCAGAACAATGAAAAACACATTAATTTTGTTTTTAGCTTGTTTTCTTCAGAAAAACAAGTCAGTTGACCAATCAGTGATGTTTACTACCAAATAGTATAATTTTTTTAGGCATCAAATTTTGAACTGTAATATGAAGAAGAAATTGTGAAGAATTCAATTTTTAACATATTTTTGAGGGTTTTTCATAAATTTTATATTAATGATAAAATAACTAAATGACTTTCATGTGTATGTGTCAAATACATCTCATAAGAAAAAAGAATGAAAAAGTTTGAAAAAAAAAAAAACGTTTTTGAAGAATTAGGAATACAACACATGCTGTTTTTATATTATTTTCGAGTGGCCACCTGGGTTCGAGCCCCGGGTAAGGCAAGGCATGTTTGTATCGTTTTTCTGCTGAGGTCCTGCCATCCTCTCAGACCTTCTACTATGGCATATAAACTGACAGGCTCCTGTCAGACCTCTGTGGCAAGCAGCTGCTTGAGGGGGTATTTTTATTTTATTTTATATATTTGGGAGGAAATTTTTTGATCGAAATAGATGCCACTCTGAGATTCTTATGAAAAGAGTAATGATGTTCAAATATTTTAGAATCATTTCAGAACTGGGCTTAACACTTGGTATCCATAACAGCCCAAAACGGACGAAATTTGAAATGGCTCTTCCAAATAGTGCTGTTCTTTTTTCTTTAATATCCTCTACCCCTTTTCTGAACTTTTCTGGGCATTAAAGAGTTTGGCATTGTGTGAATTATGGTTTGTGTTAACTATTATTATGCCATTTCTTTACAGGTATAAGTAACTTTTCTAATTCAGTTTTGCTATATGATTAACGTATAAGAGAAAAATTGGACCTTGTATAAGCCCATGAAGGATGCCCATTTGCATATTTACTAATTATTGAATTTCTTATTTTTCTGACAATTTCTCTGTTAAGTAATTTTGAAACCAAGTCTTAGCAATGACTAAAGCTGCAATAATAAATTTGGTAATTAAGGGTGTTTAATGCCATAACTTTTATTGCCCTAATTTTAGAGTCCCATTGGCAAAATCTGAAAAGTGTTGATAAGAGTTCAGTAGTATATTTGCCTGTTGAAATATATATTATTTTGTCTTACACTATTTATGTAGGCTACTAGGCATATGTTTTTCTAATATTTTACGAATAGGTGATAAAATGTCTATTGGCTATTGTTTATACATTATGTTGTTGTCTGATCTTATAAATTGGTCTTAATATCACAATTTTTAAATCCTGTAAACCTTTTCCTGTGCTAATGTGTTTATGCTTTTATTTATAAATAAGGTTGAAACCACTGTTAATCTCATGTTATTGCTTGGCTACTTTTGGCCAAGACATTGTTTGTGCCGATACTTTGGCGTGGCATTGTTTCTACGGGACCTGGGTTCGAGCCCCGGGTAAGGCATGGATGTATGTGTTGTTTTTCTGCTGAGGTCCTGCCATCCTCTCAGATCTTTTACTTTGGCATATAAACTGACAGGCTCCTGTCAGACCTCTGTGGCAAGCAGCTGCTTGAGGGGGTATTTATTTATTTATTATTTGCTTTTAAATTCTTTATTGATATTTTTAAAATCATGAGATTTATTTTTTTTTGAAACATTTATATATACTTTGTCTCCTCAATAATGATAGGTAATATGAAAAGCGAATTTGTAAAATGGTTTTTGTTAGGTGTATGAATAGCTTCTATTTCCAATTGTCTTAACTATGGTAGAATTCCACAAAATATATTAAATTTAGCAATAAATGTAACAATTTGTCATTCAGTCTTGTCTTTAGGCACTTTTTTTATGATTGTGCTCTCAACTGATTAATTTTCTTTATCCTGTGTAATTTGATGTGTGATGGACATTAAAAGGTTAAACCATTTTGTAGATTGTTTGTGGCATTGTTTATATTATAGTTTGTGTTAACTATTATTGTGCCATTTCCTTACAGGTATAAGTAACTTTCCTAATTCAATTTTGTCATATGATTAATGTATAAGAGAACCCCTCCCCCCTTTTTTTATCTCTAGATCATATTTTGTAGAAGCAACTTTTGTAAATATCACTTATTTTCCATTTTATTAAGTAATATGAGCTGATTGCATAAACATTTATATATTTTCTCTAAAGTATTGCTCTATTTGTTCTATTCTCACAAAGCATTAATATTCCGATTTCTGAATTTAGTCACTTTTTATAATTATGGTGTACATTCATGTTGTTATTTATTATTTTGGCCTTCTCCCTAAAAAAAAACAACCTATTTTGAGATAGCTGTCTATCAGATAGCTCTTCTGTAATGATTTCATGACCAAACAGGCAAAATCAATTACCATTAGAATGTTCAAATATCTTTCTGCTCCATTTTTTTTTGTGCTGTGCCAGTATTGAAATCACGTATTAAGATTTGGTTTTCATGTATATGCCACATTTAGCCAGTTACTTAAATTAACATGGAATAGGTGTAAGTTGGTGTTTGGTGATATACAGCACTAATAAGTAGTAAAATACAGTATTCCAAAAGTCTGAAAAGTTTCTGAAATAAGTGAAATTGGAATACAAATATAAATTGATATGTAAAATAAAAAAAGTATATAGTTATTATGAAAAATCGTAAGGCCAACACACTATCTATGCAAATGAGCAATTCAGCTGTTCATTTGGTCATGGCTGCAGCAAGCCACTGCTTCTTATACCCACACCAAGTTGCCACTGCTGGTAATCCAAGCACTTTCACAAAAAGTCACTGGAGAAAGAAACACATCAGGGTTTGCTGCCATTCCTTCTGTATCATAATGTTCATTTTTACAATATATCAGTGAATTATGCCCATGTATTATTGATTATTAGAGATTAAGTTAAATTCTATTAGTATCCAAAAGTACACACAATACAAATTTCCCTTCAAAAATTTATAAAGATATTTAGTTTCCTTGTTATGAAATAGGAAATTTAACTCATAATCAATAATCAGTTAATGAGGGCCATAAAGTGGCCATTGCATCATTAAATTGTGATTGTTTTAATGGGAATCCTATTTTTTGATTCACATGGCTTGAAAAATGGTGATGGATTGCACCAATGGTAGTCTTGGCAGGTGTGCAACCCAAGTCTATGGCATGTGTACATTTTGATATTTTGACAATTTAATCACTAATATTTATATACATGCAAAATTCTTATGCAGCAATGGGTTTAGTAGCAAAAAATTAATCACTAGACATCACTCATTGATTAGTAATTGATTAATCTAAAAGTATTGCATTAAGTAATATTACTTTATAGAAGGAAGAGCAAGAAATTCTGATCCCCCCCCCCCCCCCTTTTTTTTTTTGAGAAAGTGCTTCGGCAATCAGTGAGTCTTGGTATGTGATACAGGAAGCAGTACATGCAGTAGATAGCCAAAATCTGCAGTTTTGCTTATTGATCTTATTGAAATATAATTTCATCACTGATGGTTAGTAATCAATAAGCAATATGTATTTATCTGCATTGATTAATAATAATTTGTTACATAAATTGCATCAAATGCTAGAATTTATTAATTCACATAAGTACTTTAATTTCTTTGAATTTTCATTCTTACACCTTGTAGTTTTCATTATGTGAGGTTAGCAGCTCTGCATTATCTTTTTTATTTTTGTAAATAAAGGTCAGTTAAAAGAATATTCATTTGCAGATTTTGGATTTAGCAACTATTTTGAACCTGGAAAATTGTTGTCAACTTGGTGTGGAAGCCCTCCTTATGCTGCTCCTGAGTTATTTGAAGGTAGACAATACAGTGGGCCAAAAGCTGATATTTGGGTATGTTTTATTTCCTATATTTTTGCAAAGTATTCATACAAAATATTTTGCTACTGAAATATTAATCATCCTCAAGCAGCCATGGGCTATGGAGGTCCAACCAGACTGTGCAATTTAGTTCTCCAAGCAAGTCTATCCTGAGCTACATCTACTGCATCTGGCCACTGCACACAAATTCTAACAAGGTCCTGTTTGACATTGTCTGCCCACCACATCCTAGATCTCCCCTTCTTTCTGAGGCCTTCAGGCACACTGTTCATAACCCTATTCACCAATCTATAGTTATTCATACGGGCAACATGGCCAAACCAGTGGAGTCTCTCTCTGCACAATATGCTGCTTAAAGGAGGTTGCAAACTCCTTTGCCTAACCTCTTCATTAGTTACAAAGTTGAACCACCTAATGCCCAAGATACTGTGTAAGCATCTGGAATCAAAAGCATCTAGTTTCCTGTTATCTTGTTTACAAAGTGTCCAAGTTTCACTACCATAACTAACCCTAGAAAGAACCAAACTATTATACAGTCTAATTTTAGTCTTTAGGTGTATACGCCTATATCTCCACACTCTCCATCGATTCTTAAAAGTCCCGGCAGCAATCCCTATTCGTCTGTTAATCTCATGTCGCACATCACCATTATCTGTTACATAGCTCCCAAGGTAATTAAACTGTGACACCTGCTCAAGACTGCAACCATTCAGATTAACTGAATCACAGCCTGCCTGACCAATTTTCATCACTTTAGTTTTCTCTCTGTTATAACCAAACCTACTCTACTACCAGTTTCGTCAACAGCTCGAATGAAAGAGTTCATCTCATCAACATCATTTGCCAAAAGAGCAAAATCATCAGCATAATCTAAAACGGAAATTTTCATATCTCCAGCTCATTTAAGGCCAAAACCTTTCTCTTGAAGTGAATTTCGCATAACATAATCAATAACCACACTAAAGAGAAAAGGAGACAAAATGCACCCTTGTCGAACACCAGAAGTAATGCTAAACCAATTGCTACAAGACTTGCCAACTCTCACACACGACTCAATGTTATTATAGAGCTTTCATTATGTTAACTAACTTGTCTGGTATACCATATGATCTCACAATCAACCACAAATTATGACGATCAACAGAGTCTAAAGCCTTTTTGAAATCAACAAAGCTAGCAACCAAAGGTTTCTGAAATTCTAAACATTTCTCAAGAATCTGCCTAAGTGAAAATATCTGATCCACACATTCCCTACCACTTCTGAATCCACATTGCTCATCACGCAATTGCCTGTCAACCAGATTCTTAATTTTATTAAGCACAGTCATGGAAAGAACTTTACCTGGAACAGAGAGTAGGCTGATACCCCTATAGTTATCACAAGAACTGCGATCACCTGTTTTGAAAATAGGAATAACAATTGCTCTAGTAAAATCCTTAGGAACCATGCCTATATCATAAAAGATACTCAAAATTTCAGTCATTCAAGTGGTAACAGAAACATTCCCAGCTCTGAGCATTTCTGTAGTAATTTCATCTACCCCTGGGGATTTATGAAGTTTAAGTTTAGAAACAGCCAAAATAACTTCAGACTGTGTTATAGGGCCAACATTAAAGCCACCAATGCATCTATCATCATTGCAAACAATGGGAGTAGAACTAACCACATTGTTTAGAACATCACTGAAATGCTCAGCCCCCCTAGCCATGACAGAATTCTCACCTTCTATAACCTTACCATGTTTATCCTTCAATCGCTGTATACCTGTCTGTTTTCTACCACACAAAACATTAACTATCTGGTACAGCTCTCTGCTGTTGTGCTGTCTAACTGCTTCCTCGGCTTTGTCAGCTAAGCCATCAAGCCAAAGATTCTTATTAGCAGCTAACTGATCCTTTACATGTTTATTAAGCTCTCTGTAATGCTTTCTATTGGGACTAGTAGGGTATTGATTAAGGACATTCCTGCAGTTCTTTCTTTCTGAAATAAGCTCAAGTGCCTTATCACTCAAATAATTCTGCCTCCTCTGCTCCTTTTTCCCTAAAAGAGTACTGTTAGTTTCCAAAAAAGCCTGTTTAAAATGGTCCAATTCTTCCTCAACTTCAGTAGTAAGCAAACCATGACTGTCATAATGACTAAGTAACCTATCGTGGTAAGCTTTAGCTGTAACTGGGTCTTTCAGAGCTTCAGTATTAAAGGTAAAATTTTTAACCCTAGCACAACACTTTTTAAGTTTAAGTTGCAAGACACTTTTAAGAAGATAATGGTCAGATCCAATTTCAGCTCCCCTATATGCCCTGGTATTCCTAACAGAACTAGCCCATTTGCTGTTAATTAATATATAATCAATCATATTCTTATGCAGCCCATCTGGTGAAACCCATGTGCACTTATGTATGTCAGAGTGTTGGCAATAAGTGTTAGTTATTCTCAAATCATTAAGTTTACTTACCTGTAGGAGACATTGGCCATTGCAGCTACCAATACCAAAAGACAATTGCAGCTACCAATACCACTCCTCCCCAAAGGTCAGAATCAGTACCAACTTTTTCATTGAAGTCACCTAGAATAAGGGTAATATCTCCTTTCTTAACAGAATTCAAAATATCCTGAAGCTATCTGTAAAACCTATCCTTCTCATCCTCATTGGCATCCTCAGTGGGGGCATAACAGCAGATAACATTGAAGTCTTTAGTGCTTGTCTGAAATCTTGCTGTAAGAAACCTTTCATTAATGCACTCGTATCCTAGAAGAGCATTAGTGGTGTGTCTGTTGAGAAGCAGACCCACACCTTGGTGATGTTTACTGTCTTCCCTCCCTGAAAAGAGAAATTTAAGTTTTATTTTTAAGAATCTGACCTTTATCTGTTCATCTGGTCTCTTGCAGGCCGAGAATATATAAATTATAATGGTAGAATTCTTGTGTGAGGACATCAAGAGAAAAAGCTCTGTGCAGAGTCCTCATATTCCAACTACTTATGAAGAGAAAATGGTTAGTGGGATGTTTAAAGAAACTATGTTTATTGAGAGAGGGAATGCCGACAATATAAAACAGCCCCCTAATCGCAGATATGGGGCAAAGACCTGTTTCTCCACCATTAAAGGTGGGGCAGGGGTGGCTCAGTTGGTAGTGCGCCAGGCTTGTAATCTGTAGTTTCCAGGTTCGAGTCCCAGCTGGGTCAGCGGTGAGATTTATCTCCACAAAATTTCCTGCCTTGCCCACGGTCAGTAGGTGACACCAATGGGCTTGGAAATGCCGCCGTCCGTCGGATGGGACGTTAAGCCATGGCCCTGTGTGTGGGAGATCCCTACCCTGTGCACGTTAAAGAACACACTGGATGGCCTTGACGGGAGACTACCATCTGTCTCCCAACAGCTGTTCCAGTGGGTCCCCTCCCCCAACCTTCTCTGAGCCTTCAGGGTCCATGTGACCTGGCCAGTTAGCCCATGGTGTGCAAAAAAGTGCCGCTCAGAGGTAAAACAACCCAAATCCACCATTAAAGGCTGAAGCCATCTACATTGGAAGACTTCCTCCAATGTAGAATTTGACGATGCTAGTAGAAGCAAAGAGTTCAGGTGCCTGCGATGACCTCTGCTGATGATCCTGAGATTATCCACCAGCTGATAAACATATCCTGTGAATCTATTCACTTGGGTCTGTCAACCCAAAAAACAAACAGAAAACACAGCATAAGATTTTCCCTCTACAGAAGCCCACCAGTGCAGCAAATTCAGGATCCATAATCAAACTCGGAGCCATAATTCAATTCAGTCCAGTGGGTTTATATGGTCAGCACCAGGACCCTGTATGGTTGACCACTCCTCAGCAGGGTAGGGAAAAAAAATTAAAGTAGCCAGAGTTGTCCATATCAGTAGGCCACACTAATCTGGCAGCCCTCCCCTTCCGTTCACTTCCACAAGAGAGTATCTCTTCTGAAGGGTACTAACGGTCTGCACTCGAGAAGGCGGGGTCGGAAATTAGGTGCTCGGCATGGCCGGTTCTATGCATCATCACAGGGGATTGGTTCATAGCTCTCCTTCTAGTGACTACCTAGCTACCATTTAAAGACCAATGGGAGTGTACATATGTCTATATTTGGTGAGAATATATTTCAGTTTGTGATTACTGGGACTTATTTAGAAAGCCAACACACCCTATTTATACTCATCCACACACCCCTGTTATATCACTAGTCATGATGTTTCCATTAAAAGTTTAAAATGTAACTCAGTTGATTACATTCCACAACATTTTTAATAATCATTAGCTCATTGAAGAACATAATTAATGATTTAGGAATTTTTCCAATATAGGTAATATTTTCTTGTACAAATCTTTGGTAATATTGTAATAATTATTTATTTAAATCATTTATATAAAATGTACTGTAATAATAAGTTAATCATAGAAATTAGATTTTTATTTGCACTAAGCATGAGTTGACAAAACAAACTGGAGGTTCTGGATTTTAATGTGGTGTCCTGACATATCTGGCGGGGGGGGGGGGGGGGGGGGGTTGGCTTAGTCACCAGGCTTCCATTCTACAGTTTTAGAGGTCAAGTCCCATCTGTTCCAGCATTGAGATTTTCTCTGTTAACAGCCCATTGCCCTTGGTGAGAATAAGGGCATTTGTTGGGCTTGTAAAAGCAGTGGTCTGTTGGATGGGATGTTAAGCCATGGTAGTGGGCAGAAGAGCCTTATCCTGTGCATATAAAAAAACATAATGAATATTAATTGTAAAATTAAAAAAACTTTTTTATATGCAGAGTCTTAGTCTTGTGTTATACAGTATGTATTGATGTGAGAAAAGTTTCTCTTTGATGGTAGTACACTCCTTCTCTTCATATAAGAGTTCTGTCAGGAATGAAATAAGAGCTCTCGCTCTATCTCTTAACAGCTGTCCAGCAGATATACTTCCTCCAACCTTTTCTGAGCCCTTGCAGTCCTTGTGACAGAAAAGCACTGCTCAAAGGTAAAACATCTTGTTTCTGGAAAAAAGGTAAAACAACTTGTTGCTGTTGTGTTGGAAAAATTCTTAGGACATCAGTTTTGCCTCAATTTTAGCTTTTTCACATCTCATTACCTACAATCAAATAAAAAGTTAATCCCCCTCTTTCATCTAGTGGTTGATTGCCATTTTTTTTTAAATAGATATTTCATTCAGGAATCCCAGAAATAGCAAAAAAAAAATGTGAAGTTGGGAATTTAGTCTAATATGTTGAAGTGCATATGATAAATAAGTAGACCTAGTGCATTTAAAAATTTGTTTCATGTTCCTAATATGTACTCATTGAAAAAAGGAGCGGGGGTGGCCCAGTCGGTAGCACGCCAGGCTCGTAATCTGTAGTTCCCAGGTTCGAGTCCCAGCTGGGTCAGCATTGAGATTTATCTCCGCAAAATTCCCCACCTTGCCCACGGTCAGTAGGGGACACCGATGGGCTTGAAAAGGCCGCCGTCCGTCGGATGGGACGTTAAGCCGTGGCCCCGTGTGCGGGAGAGCCATACCCTGTGCACGTTAAAGAACACGCTGGATGGCCTTGACGGGAGGCTACCATCTGTCTCCCAACAGCTTTTCCAGTGGGTCCCCTCTCCCAACCTTCTCTGAGCCTTCGGGGTCCTTGTGGCCTGGCCATTTAGCCCATGGTGTGCAAAAAAGTGCCGCTCAGAGGTAAAACAATCCAATCCAATCATTGAAAGAAAGACTGCAGTGCTTTCAAAAATGAGTCAAAATGAGAATATGCAAGATGAATATATAAGTATTCTTTAACTCTGTAGAACTTTCTTAGTACTCTTATGGATATCTAAATATAATAAGTGTAAACCTTATGGACTTGTCCAATATTTTTTTTCTTTACAGGTGGTAACGAACTCAGTACTATACTGTGCTAATCATAAATAACATAAAATATGTAGCTAATATTAAGTGTAAATTAAAAAGAAACTCTTGTTTTTTTTATATGCAGAGTCTTGGTGTTGTGTTATATGTATTGGTGTGTGGAGCTCTTCCCTTTGATGGTAGTACACTCCATTCTCTTCGTACAAGAGTTCTGTCAGGAAAATTCCGAATACCTTACTTTATGTCCACTGGTAAGAGAAATCATATGATAGTTTTTCTATTAAGTATTATTTTTTCTAAGAAAGTGCTTAAATATTATTTGATTATTGTTATTGAGATTTATTTCTGTTAACCTAGACCTTGGCCTTGGTGAGAAAGAGGACAATGCTGGGCTTATAAAGGCAGTGGTCTATTGGATAGGACGTTAAGCCATGGCCTTGTGTGCAGGAGAACCATATATTTGAGTTTGCATTTATTCTAATAATATTACCTAATAATATCTTACTGTTTAGTTTTGAAAACATCAAAAGAAAAACATATGTTTTTTAGTTTTGCTGTCCACCATTAACTCTTCTAGGGTTCAGCTTGAAAATCTGATTTACATCCAGAGGTCCAGCTACTTTTTATATGATCAACCAAAAAAAATTAACTGTAGAATTTTTTGCCAAAAAACTAATGAAAGGAGTTATGGCATGTTATATGCCAAATTAATCAGCATTTAATTCTTGATTTTCTAAAAATGTAATATTTAACAAAAAAGACTATTAGTTTTATTTTAATAGGACTTTTATAGAGGCATGTAGTAAAAAAATGCATATACATATAAAAAATAATTAAGAAAGAACAACTAATAGACAGAAATGATTATAATGCACATAACTAGAAAGGCTATTTATTTCTGAATAGCAAAAAGAATATTTACTTGAAACAAGAAAATTACTCCTGTTTTGTAATTTTTTTCTCAGTATTATACTTTGAGAAAAGTCCAGGCTTTTTGCCAACTGTGCTGAGTCTTTTTTAAAAATAACTAATCATTTGAAATATATCATGCTGTATACCAGATTAAACAGAATTAATTTCAAATTGTATGAAAAAAATTAAGCAAATTTTAAAGCATAGTAATTTTAATGACTTTTTTTTTTTTACAGTCCCATGGCCGAGTGGTTAGCGTGCTTGGCTACTGATCTAAGGGACCTGGGTTCAAGCCCCGGGTAAGGCATGGATGTATGTGTCGTTTTTCTGCTGAGGTCCTGCCATCCTCACAGACCTTCTATCTACTATGGCATATAAACTGACAGACTCCTGTCAGACGTCTGTGGCAAGCAGCTGCTTGAGGGGGTATTTATTTTTTTTTATTAAGGTTAAAAAAAAAACTCTCTGCAATTAAGGCTTTTAATTTTGGAAAACCTGAAGAATAAAAATAGTTAAATTATATATTCATCGAAAGTGAATTTCTTCCCAAATAATATAATATTTACATAAAACACGATTTTTATTTCTTTTAATTATTTTTTTTCAGTGTGGTATATTTTGAAGCATCGACCAGTGTTATACAAGGTTACTTGGATTGCTTGCATTAATGGGGTTTTCTGTCTAGTTTAGGAAATGGAATAGTTTCTTGACTTCTTTTTTTACCAAACATTGGGAATTTTTTTGGTTGTTAAATTTTGATCTTTGCTGCTAAGTGCCAAAACACCAGTCCATCGAAGCAAAAAAAAAAAGTCTGTATTGTCAGAGTGGCACAGCTGGGGGGGGATAAAAACCCTTCTCAGAATTGTCCCCCCACATGAGGACTGCTATTCGTGCCAAGGAAGTACTTTTTCTTTCTGTATTTAAAACCTCGATCATTTTCGGGAAACGATACAAGATCAAAGTTTTTTTTTTACTGAAAAGCGAAGAAATGGTTATATGTTAATTATATTATTTAATGTGATGCTAAATAAACTATCCATATCAACTAGTTGTAAGCCAGCCATCTGATATAGTATAACTCTGAAAAAAAAAATCAATAATTATTGATGGCAGAAAGATTGATAATTTATGGAAATAAGGTAAATCTACAGAAATGAAAATTAAAGTTTAATTTTTAAAAAAGGTAACAAAATGCTAACTTTATGCAGAGAATTTATAATCCAATTTGTTGGGAGGAAGTATTTGACTTAAATCAGCTATATAAATAACTTGCTGTATCAAGGAATTCCTTTTTGTTTCCATATCCAATGCTTCATTCATTTTCAGGAAACAATACAAGATCAAAGTTTTTTTTTACAAGAATAGAAAGAAATAAAAGAAATATCAACATATAACCTAATGCAATGTTAAATAATATCCTCAACAACTTGTAAAGCTGGCCATCCAATGTAGCATAATTGTAAAAGATCAATAGCTCAGACAATGGGAAAAATCGATAATTTATGGAAATGAAATAAATCTAAAGAAATGAAAATGAAGGTTAATACTGACTAGAAGCATGGTACCATTAATCCTATAGCCCAGAAGAACTCTTTCTGTAAATATCCACTATATAGCCACTTTACTGCATGTGTGAGCAATAACAAGGTCACTATACTCACCTGCACCTGCTGCCATGATGTACTTTGCAACAACAGCTCCAATTTGGCTTCCTGGCTACAATTTTAAGAAGGCACATGTTACAGTCTCAATTTTAAGAGCAGGAAAGACACATAGAATGCCAGGATAAATGATATAAATGATAAAAATAATTCTGGGAATACTGAAATAGGTTTAGGGCAGAAAAGAATGTAAAACGGGGAAAAAAATTGTGGTACTTACTTTATAATTACTTCCAAAATTTACCATTTTTAAAAATAGAAATTTTTTGTTAATTTTTAGATTTTTGAAAATTTAAGAAGAAATTTATTGATAATAGTTTAAATCAGACTTGTGAGCTTAAATCAGAAAGTTGCCTCACCAAAAAAGAAGGTTAACAAGCAAATCGGCAATACCATTTAGCGCTTCTAAGAAATGGCAATCAGGTGGCTGTAACAAATTATTTATATTATAATTTAATAAAATATGCATCAAATGCAAAAATAAAATATTTTTTCAAACTTGAATTGCCTATTTTTAAAAGATTTTCAAACAGAAATTAAACAAAAATAATAAAGTTTCATGTGTTGTACAAAAGATGTCTATTGACACATTTGACCTCTCATTTCAGATTCTATCAACGTTTATGTTTTACAGTGACCTGGGAAGGGTTAACATATAAATGAAACTAATATAACTAGAAGAATGTATTGCTTCTGGGCATATATGGGAATTTCATTTTCAAAGAGAATGAAGTTTTTTGTTTACCTACTTTTTCATTCCTTATTTTATATGTATAAATTTCCTTTTATATGAAATAATAAATGATCATTATATGTGTCGTTTATACACGTTGACAGAATCCAAAATGAGAGGCTGAGAGTCTATTTTTAGTACAACACAAAGTTTGATTTTTTTTTAGAAATAGAAATTTCTATTTTAAACTTTTCTTATATATATATCTTAAAAGTGAGTAATTTAGACTTGAAAAATAATACCCTTTTTCTGTTTGATGCATATCTTATTAAACTAAAATGTAAATAATTTGTGAAACCCATCTGATCAACATTTGTTAGACCTGATGTATGGTATTGCAGATTTCTTTTTTAATCTTACTCTATACTAAATCAACCCCCTGATTTAATCACAAGTTTGATATGAACCATTTTCAACAAAATTTTCCTTAAAGTTTCCAAAATCTCCTGAAAAAAAAACTATTTTTTAAAACTGAAGATTTTGGCAGTAATTAAAATCTTCTGTGTTTCTTTTTTCTGTTTTACACTCTTTTCTGCCTTAAACCTGATTCAGTATTTCAGTTTTTCTAGAATTATTTTTATCATTTATATCATTTATCCCAGTATTCAATGCATTGTTCCCTCTCTTCAAATCAAAACTATAAGTAAAAAGAGCCTTCTTAGGCAGAGGAAAGCCAGAGTTTGTTGTTGCAAAGACTGCCTGTAATTATAGTATGTCATTGCAGAACAGGTGCTGTGACCTAGTTAAGTGCTGACAATCAAGTGGATATATCACAGATTGTTTACATCATTATTCCCACACATTGGATATCATCATCATGCATCTAGTTAGTATTTTAGTTATACTTTTATAATTAAACCTTCATTCATTTTCATTTCTGTAGATTATTGATATATCGATCGATTATTATGATATTTTGAAGTTATACTATATTGATGTCCACTTACAACTTGTTGCTGCTAATAATTTATTTAATATCACATTAGTTTACTTAATTTTTTATTATTATTAAAATAACTTAAAGTTCTGTCATTGAGCAATAAAATTTTGCAGGTTATTCTTTAAACTATTTGTATATTAGAAAGTTTTTAGTTTGTTCCTAAAATCTTTTTAATATGCAAATAGTGTGAGGGATAAATTTCAAAATTTTATTGCTTAATGTCCTTTTATTATATCTTTCAATCAAAAAACTTTGATCTAAACAATAAATAACATTCACAGAGTTACCTGTTGACTTTAACATCTATAAATCAGCAACTATTTTTGTTTTGCTGATATGCAGGATTTGAACCCACATCTCTCCAGAAACATGCCAAGATAGAAATTTGATCTTTTATTGTTTCCTGAAAATGAATGAGATCTTGGATACAGAAGCAAAAGGGCTTCCTTGGCATGGAAATCAATCCTCCTGTGAGAGGGAAATTTAGGCAAGGGTTTTTAACACCCTCCCCCCCCCCCCCCCTCTACACTGAAGACATTTTACCTCCTCTGATGATATTGATATTGTTTTTGCCTTGGTGCACTAACTTTTCAGTTCTTTGTCAAGATGCCCAAAATTCACCACCCAAAGGACAATTGCATATGTGTAGTACAAAAAAAAGCCAAGAAATTATTCCACCACTTCATAAATGGGACAGCATATCTTGTGAATGTGAGCAGTGAAGTCATATTCTATAACACTGGCCTTTGTTCTGAAAAGAAATAAAAATAATATTTCAAGTAAATATTATTCAGGTGGAAATTTCTTTCAACTAATATAGAATTTAACTTAAACATAGATGATAATCACAGCATGAGCTGATGCTCTTTTGGCATTGATAAATCAATAAATAGTTGGTGGAAAAAATTTTCGCCGACATACGGGAATTGAACCCGCTTCTCTCCAGAAACATGCCAGAGTGTTCTTACCAGTTGAACTAATGCCAGCTCATCTTTTTTCCACTTATTTTAAGACTATACTCTATCACCGAGAAATGTGGGCCAACCATTGGCGCCATCTGTGGTCTCGGGTGGCAACTATTACCTTTATATTGCACAGAGTGAGATGGAAATAAATAATAGTCTCATCATGCTATTTAGCGTTATTAATGATTTAAACATAGATGATAATCGCAGCACGACCGAATTTACATTTAGATGATTCGCTGACATACCGAATCGAACCCGTAAATCTCCAGAAACATGCCAGAGTGTACTTACCAGTTGAACTAATGCCAGCTAGTCTTTTTTCCGCTTATTTTAAGACTATACTCTATCACTGAGAAATGCAGGCCAACCATTGGCGCTATCTGTGGTCTCTGGTGGCAACTATTACCTTTATATTGCACAGATTTATTTACATCTCACTCTATGCAATATAAAAGTAATAATTGCCACCTGAGACCAGATGGCGCCAATGGTTGGCCCACATTTCTCGGTAATAGAGTATAGTCTTAAAATAAGTGGGAAAAAGACGAGCTGGCATTAGTTCAACTGGTAAGAACACTCTGGCATGTTTCTGGAGAGATGCAGGTTCGATTCCTGTACATCGGCGAAAATTTTTTCCACTAAATATTTATAGAATTTAACTGTTTTTATTGATCAGGATTTCAGAAATTAAGCCTTAGTTACATAGTCAGATCTATTTTTGCATTATATTGCTGTGAAATAGCCGTATTAAAATTACAATGCATGTAAATTTTTAAATTGTTTTATTTTCATAAAATTTGGAGTTAAATTCTGTTTAATTTGGTATGTAACATGACCTATTTCTGTTGATTGATTATTTTTTAAAAAATATTCTAAAGTTGACTTGTTTATATGACTCAGCACAATTGGTGAAAAGCCTGGACTTTTCTCAAAGTATGGTACTGAGAAAAAAATTATAAAAAGAGGCTAATTTTCTTGTTTCAAATAATATTTTTGTTTTTCAGAAGTTAGTAGCCTTTCTATTCATATGAATTATAATTATTTCTGTCTATTAGGTTTTTCTTAAATAAATTTTTATTTGAAATGCCAAATTAATAAAATTATTAAATATTTTATTTTTAAAAAAATTCAGAATTAAATGTTGATTAATTTTGGCATATAACATACCATAATTCCTTTCATTAGTTATTTGGCAAAAAAGCTCTAAAATAATTTTTTTTAGCTGAACATAGGGAGAAAATCCCTTGACCACTGGATGCAAACTAGTTTTTCAGGTTGGGCACTGGAAAGGTTAAAAAAAACCTCTGTATTTAAAATGTGTGTAATGTTAAAAAAAAACAGAAGGTACTGTTCTAATGTTGTAATACGGTATATACCCTGAAAGCACAATTTATTATACACGCCATATCTATCCACAAACCTGCCTTACTCTGCCACAATAATGTGGCCAGCTGACATCATTTTGATGCTATACATAGGTCACACCTGCTGTATAGCATACCTGTGACTGTTATGATGGGTAAACACAGCGATCTGAGCAAGCTCAATTGTGGGCAGATAATCAGTGCAAGGAAGATTGGATGTTCCATATCCACTACTGCTGGGATTTCCACATGCAACTGTCACACTTGTGTTACAGAACTACATAAAAACTGGCAAAATCTGCAATTGGTATGAAAAATGTGGTAACTAGGCCTGTGATATTCAAGGTAAGTGCTTCCTGTCCCATATTGTAATGTGTGAATGGAGGGCCACAGTGCAGATGATAACATTGGCATTCATAAACAGGGCAGCTACAAAGGTTTGTGCAATGGTCACATATATGATGACATGACTGGGCTATGGCAGCTGATGCCCACACAGAGTATCCTTGTTAACAACATGTCACTATGCTGTGTGACTGGTCAAAGGAACATTGCCAATGGAGCATTGAAAGACTGTAAATGGGTAGTTTGGTCTGACGAATTGAGGTTCCAACTACAACATGCTGATGTAGGTTGTGTATGTGGTGTAGACCACATGAGGCCATGAACCCCAACTGTCAAGTCGAGGTGTTACAGGCTGATGGAGGTCATGCAATGTTCTGGAACATGTTTACATGGCCACCTTACACACCATCGCTGCACAAGGCTATGTTGACATACTCACCAACCACCTAGCCCTGTTTATGGCTATCCATTTCCCATAGAAATATATCTTCTTTCATCAAGACAATTCCCTGTCTCATCACTCCCGTTTAGTGACTGACTGTGTGGAGGAGCATTCCAAAGAGTTCACAACCCTCAAATTGCCCTCTCATTCTACAGATTTGAACCCTATTGAGCATCTGTGGGATGAAGTAGAGTGATGCATTTGAGCCTGAAACATACCACTGCAACTCTTGGCACTTTACAGATGGCTGTCCTGTAATCATTGGCCACAATTCAATCCATAAATTTCCAACACCTGGTAGGTTCATGCTACGAAATGTAGCTGCTGTTGTGAGGGTGAAAGATGGACCCATATGTTATAGGTGGGTGTATATGATAAATTGTTTTTTCTGTGTCTATAAAGGTAGCATTAGTATAACAGTGGTGTAACTAATTCTTCTAGGAAATAATAATATTTTTATAAAAATGCAAGGAGAGATGTGAAATTTTATAAAAATTTATAAAAATAATTTATAATAATTTTATAAAAATACAAGGAGAGATGTTGAATCCACTAAGCATAGTATATTATTCTATGTATTATTTTATATGAATGTTCCAACACCTGGTAGTCCTTGTCTCAATGTGTTGCTACTGTTGTAGGGCGAAAGGTGGACCTATACATTATTAGTTGAGTGTGTATAATAAATTGTTCTTTTAGTGTATATAATGTGTATTTGAAAAGTTGAGAATTATGTGTATTTGTCTTTTAAACATCTGCAATTATTTTTTAAAGAATGTGAGCACCTAATCCGACACATGCTGATTGTTGATCCTATGAAAAGGCTAAGTGTTGAACAGATAGTAAAACACAAGTGGATACTACAAGGTGGAGTTGACGAGGAATTTGAGTTACTTCTCAAACAGCATAGTTTATTGAACAAAGTAGATGATACAGAACAAATATCTGATGCTGTTGTGGACTACATGTTGCAATTACCAGGCTTTTCTCGAGAAGAAATAGTAAATGTGAGTTTTTTTACATTAATGATTTAAAAGTGAAATTTTTAGTTGTTTATAATAAACAAATTATTACAATTATTCTTACTGGTATCAAATAAAATAATTGCATTTTACATGTTTTTTGTAATTATTTCTAGAAATGCAACTGAACCTGTCAAGTGTTTGAAATTTTAACGTGTTTGTACTTTTTTTTTAGCCTTGTTATGAAATTAAAATTAATCTTCATACAATAGAGTATAAATTGCATCTTTTTTTGGGAGTTTCCTTGATAGTTACAGCTTTTATATTGAAGACTTTTTTTTATAGATGAATTTGATATATACTATTTAACCCTACAATTTTTAACTTTACACAAAATTGAGTATTGGTAGGGTTGCCAACTTATTAGCAGTATTATTCCATTTGAATATAGGAAATATGAGAAACATATCTTTCTAGATTTGATCAGCTGTTTGATAAGCTAACAATCAAAAATCTACTTCAGATTTCATACATAAATATACATTTTAGAAATCAAATATGGAATTTTATATATTAAAATACTGATTCCTTGTAAAAAAAATGTAACTAAATGAGCTAGTTTTTATTGCTAATAAAATAAGCCATAACAACTTCTATATTTATGCCTATTAACCTGAAATTAATATTAATAATAGCATGAAACTAAAAACATTTTGAAAAGAAAAACTTAACAATCAACAGTGTAACATAAATTATTTGTTTTCCAACTTTTTTTATATTAAATTATGTATATAATTAATGAAGAAACTATAATAAATAGATAATTTTTTGTTAATTAGTTCTAACACCTCTTTTGACTGCACTATTACGATTAGTCTTTGGCTGCCTCCCAACTTACTGTTCTGATTCAACACTCATTCTTTAAAATGTTTTGCTTTTAATATTTTTACTGATTTTTAATTTTCCATATTGCATATTTTGAAAAAAAAATTCTCAAATATTATATGCTTTATATATAGGCAAAAATATAAAGGAAAAATTAAGAAATTGATACTTGTTTTTCTTCATTTTTTTAATATTTTTTTAGTTTTGTATATGCACATGCAGTGTTTAATAAGACCTTTGCATCAATAATTTACCAACATCTAAAATAAAAAATCAGTGTAACAATGTATATCAAAATAGGATGGGAAAACAACTAATATCAGTAGTTGTGCCACAGTCCTTGGACTTACTGACGTTTTCATGCTATCACAATGAAATGTATTTAAATAGAAAAATCTTTATAGTGTATATAACATTATATTCAAGATACTGTATGCAAATAATTTATAGCCATCAAAAATGCAATAGGCAACCAAAGGATCAATATACGACTAATCCAGGATTAAATATTGTTTTGGAAGATTCATTTGATTAAGATATAGGTTTCTTTTAAAATAAACAGTATATGCATATTTATTTTTTTTTTATTTTGAAACATTTATCTGAAACAACACTTAAAAGCTGCTTTAATTTAACCCTTAATGTGCCAAAGTATAGTAAATTTGATTCACATTTCTAAAACTGGTAACTTATACCTAGTTTAGTAGTGCACACTATAATATTAAAAATGTAATTCTTTTAAAAATATTAGTAGCTTTATTTTTTATATTCTAGAGTTTTTTTTTTAATTTTGAAAAAATATATATATATTAGGCCTGCTAATATACTTACGAATTTTCTTCTGAAAAGCATTTTAAATATTCAAAATAAAACTGGAAGCCAGTGAACAAGTAGGCAGTCATGACATTGATCATTGCATTAATGGTTTGACTTGTTTTCACCAAAATTTAACTGTTCAGCAGTTAAATTAAGAGCATAAAATGCATTCTAAGAATTGTATTCTCTTTTGTGTAAAATGTTTGCAATAGTTTTTTAAATGAATCAAAATGAATGCTTTTTGTTTTAAATACAAGGGGCAGGAGTGGCTCAGTTGGTAGTGTGCCAGGCTCATAATCTGCAGTTCCCAGATTCAAGTCCCAGTTGGGTCAGTGTTGAGATTTATCTCTGCAAAACTCTCACCCTGCCCTCAGTCAGTAAGGGACACAGATGGGCTTGGAAAGGCTGCTGTCCATTAGATTGGACGCTAAGCCATGGCCCCGTGTGCAGGAGAGCCATACCCTGTGCACGTTAAAGAACACGTTGGATGGCCTTGACGGGAGGCTACCATCTATCTCCCAACAGCTGTTCCAGTGGGTCTCCTTCCCTAACCTTCTCTGAGCTTTCAGGATTCTTGTGACCTGGCCATTTAGCCCATTGTGTGCAAAAAAGTGTTGCTCAAAGAGAGGTAAAACAACCCAACAACCTTTTTTAATGCAATTGAAATGCAATGCAATTGATAATGCAAATGCAATTGAATATGTCTGCAAGTTTGTATATATTTTTTTATATTTTACTAATTTTCAAGTTTAAAACTTTTTTCTTTTCCCAGAATTGTTTTTATCACTCATTAGATATGTAGTGTATTTCAAAAGTTAATATCTCTTTGGTTGAAGCTGTGTCCAATAATGGAACCACCAAGTATCTTTGATACTTTGAAAAGGGTCAGATTTGTAGCCTAATACATTTAAATAATTTATATTCATTTATTTTTATTTGTTCATATATACATACATATGATGTAACATTCCAAATATTATTAACTTTTCAAGTTGGACCTTTTGTTTGATCCAAATTTATTCAAAATTCTGGATAGCTTTGTCAGGTACCAGGCAATATTAACTTGCCAAATAAAGTTGAAATAGGGTTTGTTATGTAATAGCATTACTTATCGAGTAAGAATTCAAAAAAGGATTGTCAAGTTTAATTAAAGTTTAAATCTAATCAAAAAATCAATTTACATTGCTCAAGAGAAAAATAGCAAAAATTCAAAAGTTTTTAAAATAAACAAAGTTTATTTCCAAAAAATTCAAACACTCGCCAATTCATTGATGAATACAAAAAGTTGGAGTACTAACAACTTGCATCTATCTACATCTCAACTACATCTCTCTCCACTACAATACTACATCTCCACTGACAATTTTCATACTCCCTCCACTGACTATGACTACACCTTCTACCTCTGACTATGTGACCTAATGTCACTTAGTTATAACATGCTATGTACAAATCTGGCATGTGTCTGTTGCACACCTGGAAAACATTTGAATAATCTGACGATCACGCTATCTATGACGGAAGAGGGGTCATGTCCTATCCGCACGGATTAATAGTTGACAATCAAAAGTTGGAGTTGCGCATGCGCAACTCCTATGGCTCAGAAATGAGAATTGTGATGTCCAAAAAGATAATAATCCCCAAAAAGATAAATATGACGTAAATAAAGCAAAACTGGTTAAGGAAAAGTAAAAGTGAATGGGTGGATCATCAAGTGAGAATTCTGAAATAAAATCCTTCTGTAACAATAATGCAAACTTCTTTCTTATTTCTCTGACTTATTTTCTTTTGGTATATAAATAACCTAAAAAGGTTAAACATTTCAATGATACTATACAAAATGAAATTGTCAGACATATCCAATGTGACTTAGGTAAGGCTCTAAAGTACTTAGAACAGAGAAATTCACAGCTCATTATTGATTTCACTAAAGTATTTTAACCATTATCAAGCTGTTTTTCGTCAACAGGATAAAGATGGGTGTAGAGGAAAAATTGTCTTGAGTCAGGTGGAATCTGAGCACTTGACATGTCCTCCTGATGACATGTCAGGTGCTCTGACTGCTGAGCTACTGGCTGCTGATCAATCTTTCCTCCACCACTGATGTTATGCTACACACCATCTAGTCAATCGTGTCATTTTAAGTGCATTTGAGGACTCCCTGTCCCCATAGCCATCCTAGCCATAGGCAAATGATGACACACCACAAGAGCCTCCTTTCTGATTTGAGTGATTAAGTGAGCAAATCAGAATCTGCTCACTTCTAGTCTAGTCAGTAGTACCAGTATATAGAACAAAGAAATTCACAGCTCATCATTGAGGGAGGCTCTTGTTGCATGTTGTCATGTGCCTATGGCTAGGTAGGCTATGGGGAGATGGAATCCCCAAATGCACTTAAAATAACAGTGATTGACTAGATGGTGTGTAGCATAACATCAGGGTGAAGGAGAGATTGATCAGTGGTCAGAGCACCTTACATGTCATCAGGATGATGTGGGTTCAGATCCCACCTGGCCCAAAACAATTTTTCCTCTACATCCATTTTTATCTTGTTGACTAAAAACAGCTTGATAGTGGTTAAAATATTTAGTGAAATCTAAAGTATTTTTTTGTTTTGCTGAGAGCAATAAGAAATTAGTCCTTCTATCAGGTTTGATTTATTATTGGAATTTTGGCATGTTAAAGGGCTAAAACAATAATATTTCTCAACCACATCTGATTTTAAGAAATATTTTCAAATTGACAACTCCACCTCATTCTGTCTGTGTTTGGAAAGTCACCAAATTCAGTTTTTAAGTTGAAATATTTTATGTAAAAAGAGTATAATGTAGAAAAATAAGCACAAAAAAGATATAAAATAAGCTAAGCAACGATGGGAATTTTGGTCCTTAGTTCACATAAACTGACTTCAAGTACTTTGGTTAACTGAAAATAAGCTATTCTAAATATTAAAGAGCACAGTAGGATAAAACGTATTTTAATTCTACACGAATAAATAGTGTACAATAAAATTATTCTATGTTCAGTAATGCCACCTTGGACCAGTACAACTCATTGAGTATTACAAATGGTGTATATCTATTCTTATTATGACAATTATATGTCAGTTACCCATTTTAGGGTTAGTGCATCCCTTTCTATTATCATATATTTCAGACATAGATATATCTTCAAAACCAACTATTTATCACTTAGCATTACTAACGTACTATCTTTAACAACTATCAAAGAGTACTAGTTAAGCAATTACAAAAGGATAATATTACCATAAACTTGTACATAGACTGGAACAACTGCATCAACAGATGCTAACGTTGGTCCCGACAAAACTGTGGTATTTTCCAACTTGTGCAACCAGTCCTATTATACCATATATATATATACCAGCAATAATGGATGCACATACAGCCAATTTTCACTTAACTTAAGTTTGTATGATCAGTCCTGTCATATCAAAAATGGCTACAATGATTACCTTTGCACCACCTTTCCACTTGCTCATAACTGTGGATTATTCGGACTTGGATTGGCTTTGTACTGGTCGCACAAGTTGGAAAATACCACAGTTTTGTCGGGACCAACGTTAACATCTGTTGATGCAGTTGTTCCAGTCTGCGTACAAGTTTATGGTAATATTATCCTTTTGTAATTGCTTAACTAGTACTCTTTGATAGTTGTTAAAGATAGTATGTTAGTTAGTAATGCTAAGTGATAAATAGTTTTTTTTTTGAAGATATATCTATGTCTGAAATATATGATAATAGAAAGGGATGTACTAACCCTAAAATGGGTAATTGACATATAATTGTCATAATAAGAATAGATATACGCCATTTGTAATACTCAATGCGTTGTACTGGTCCAAGGTGGCATTACCGAACATAAAATAATTTTATTGTACAGTATTTATTTGTGTAGAATTAAAATAAGAAAACAAGCTAACAACAATTATCAAAATTTGCAAAAATTGCCAATAATAGCATTTTGTTTGGAGGTAGGAAGAAGAAAAAAAAACTTTCAAAAGTATTAAATTTCTTGGTGAAATTAAAAATATTTGAAAAATTTCCTGAAAAGTTTTTGGTACTTTATTATTATAAATTATTTTCATCGTATAACTGAGCTTACTTTCTATTATCATTACAATTGGGGCCATGCCATCATACTTGAAGTGCATATTTTTTTATCAATAAGCCAGATAATTTGAATAATATTCTTTGCTAGTTTTTTGTTGTTGTTTTCTTTTTTCATTGAAGAAAAAAAGCCAGTACAGTTTTAGACATCATCAAAACTGCAAATTGTTTTGTCACCTCTATTCGTATGTTAAATGAATGTCACAGTAAGTTTAACATGTAGGCATAATTGATTTTATTAACATTACTATGACCTGAAGTTCTTGTAATGACAAACAACAGTTTAAACACTTATTTTTAAATTGTTAATTATTTAACCTTAATTAAACAATTTTTTAAATTAATTTAATTATTTCTCTACACTTAGTTATAAATAAATTTATATTTAAGTGCCAGTAATTAACATAAACATTATTACAAAATTTACTTTACTTTGTCTATTAATTCATCATCATCAAGCATCCATGGGCTACGAAGGTCCAACCAGACCATGCAATTTACTTCTCCAAGCATATCTGTCCTGAGCTACATCTGCTGCACAACAATTCTAACAAGGTTCTGTTTGACATTGTCTGCCCACCGCATCCTAGGTGTCCCCCTCTTTCTGAGGCCTGTAGACACACTGTTCATAACCCTATTCACCAATCTATAATTATTCATACGGACAACATGGCCAAACCAGCAGTCTCTCTCTCTGCACAATATGCTGCTTAAAGGAGGTTGCAGACTCCTTTGCCTAACCCCATCATTAGTTACAAAAATAACTTAAAATTCTTTGTCGTTGAGTATAAAATTTTAAAGTTTATCCTTCAAACTATATGTACGTTGAAAGTTTTTAGAAAACTCAGAAGCTTTTCAGTGCAGTGACAGTGCTCAGTCTTCAGTGAAGTGATGCATCTCTTCCACTTTAGTGTGTTGAGTCTTCTATGAACTATTGTCTTTCATTGATTCCTATTCCTTGAGACATTTAACTATGCATATTGCACCGATTAGCCAAAACATTAAAACCACATATCTAATATGATGTAGGTCCTCCTCTCGTCGCCAAAAGAGCTCTCACCCGATGTGGTATAGATTCAATGAGATTTTGGTAGGTGTTGCTTGATATTTGGTACCATGACGGCAACAGGAAATTCCGCAGTTCCTGTAAATTACGTGGTTGGGGTGATGTGGTTCGTATCCGTTTCTCCAACTCAAACCACAAATGCTCGATAGGATTCTTGTCCGGCGAATTTGAGGGCCATGGCAATAAATGGAATTCCTCATCATGTTCTAGGAACAATTCTTGAACCTTCTTCACAGTGTGACATGGGGTATTGTCTTGTTGAAAGACACCATCTCTGCCAGGGAATACAGTCGCCATAAAGAGGTGTACTTGGTCAGCCATGATTTTCAGGTAGGTGACAGCTGTCAGAGTTTGCTCTACAGGGAGAATTGGTTCATGTATTCCCTAAGAAAATATTGCCCAGACCATCACACTCCCTCCAGCCACCTGGATCTGTCCCACAGTGCATCCAGGTGAGAAGGCTTCTGTGGGTAAATGTCATACACAAACTTATCTGTCCTCATGGTGTAACAGAAAATGGGATTCATCTGACCATGTGACCCTCTTCCAGTCTTCTATGGTCCAATGTCGATGATTACTTGCCCACTGCAAGTGTTGACGACAGTGAATGGCGCTGTGAGCATAGGCACACAAATGAGTCTGTGACTGCAGAGACCCATATCCAAGAGCTTGCAATTAACTGTGTGTTCGGACACATTGGGCCATTTGCCACAATTGAAATTATGGGTGATGTCAGCCACAGTAGCCCTCCTGTTGCTGCAGACAAGACGAGATAACCTTCACTAACCTCTGGCATCAATGAGGCGTGACCGGCCCACGCCTTGTCGGTTCGAAGTGTCACTTCAGACCATCTTTGATAGGTACTAACTACTGCATAGCATGAGCAGCCTACCAGCATCACTGTTTCAGAGATGCTCTTACCAAGGCATCTTGCCATAATGAGGTCTGCAATGCTGTTCTGAATTACAAAAACAACCCTTGTCATAACGATCTGGCCTCTTTTGTTGAGATGAAATGAAATACTGCCTGCAAGAGCTCCGACCCGGGCATTATATATATCATTCGCAACCTTGGCATGTGACACTGATTGGCTGCATGCATGCTTCTTTGCATAATGCAGAGATGGTTTTAATGTATTGGCTGATTGGTGTATGTCTAATTTCAAGTATCATTTTATTTCTAATCTATTTCTGCTAAGATCTATCTCCTCATCTCTTCCCCTTTATTCTATATGTATCGTCATGGAGGGAACCTTTCTGCAAGTATTCATTGAACATTCTCAAACCATTGCATTCGTTTTTTTTTTGTAATTTTTGACTCCTTTTTAAACAAGTGAGCTATTCTTTCCACTTTGTTGTCTCTTTCTCTCTGTGCAGACATTCAACTTTTTTGATTTTAGAGAAATTAAAAATTATCTTTGGTTGGATAGGATTGATTAAATATTAGGATTGCATTCTCCGAATATCCCGATAGTTTAAATAGTGCCCTATTTGGTAGGAAAAGTGGGAAAATGGCAAAATGCTGAATAAATATTACAGATGATCTATTTATGCTAAAATTTGTAATTTTGGTGGTGGTGTGTGATGGTCAAGAGATTTACATTGACAACAACAATATGCCCCAGGGGTGGGGGAAAGGCAGCCTTTTTTGCTTTAAGAGATAAATGGAAAATATTTTTAGATTGTGTGAAATATTTGGATCTGCATTTTCTAAACCTTTCAGTGGTCTTAATTTTCATCATTAGAGTGCCCTAAATGTAATAAACACAAAATATATATGGATATTCAAATCATGCTAAAGATTTTGAATTTTGATGGTAGAATGTGAGGTCAAGTGATTTCTCACTTCCTGGGAAGTGGGGAAAATTGAATTGTTTAGTTTTAAGAGATAAATTAAAAAATCTTTTTGGGTTAGTTAGATATTACATATTGCAATTTGCATTTTCCAAATCATCCATTAGTTTGAATTTCGATTGTTAAAATGTGCTCAAGTTGTAAAATAATAAATTTTGATTTTTTTCAAATGAGCATTTCATATTCACTAGAAGTTAATATGTGCTCTAATTCAATTACTATTTCTACAATGTTTAATTCTTCTCTAATTGTTAAATTTGTTTTCTTTTTTGTACAGTGTATGTGATTGATTTTTCTTAACATTTCAAAATCTAATGGTTTCTCTTCACTCTTCATCTGATTTTGTCATATGTAATTCTGAACTATATGCCACTGTTGAAATTCCACTGTATATATTGACTTTCAGTCCTTTGTGTATAGTGTTACTTTTCCCTACATTTGTCAAATCTTTTCACTGATGGACATTCTTTACTTCCTGAAACCATTCTGTACTTTCTTCATACAGTTTTTATCTTATGTAGAATACTTATGAATAGTTTGTATGAGTGAGTCAAAAGGCATATGAGTATAGTAGAAGATAGTTTTTCATTGTTTTGTTTTCAAAAAGAGAAATGGGATCTTCCTTACACAAAGGACTGAGATAACCTGGAAGCTTTACCCAATTTGTTATGGTTTCTCATACAACATAACCTACACAAGGGCATGCATGCCTGGCTAATAGTCAGATATGCTAACTACTAGACTGGGTGGGCTAGTGGTTATCTCTCATATTTAAATGTACATTATTGCAATGCTGAATTGATCTGGAATAAATGCAATGCTGAACTGATCCTATTTTGCTCTATTTTTGAATATAAATATGAGAGTCTGAGTATGTTAACGTGTTTAAATATTAATGCATAATATTTTTCATATGTAATTGGAAAGTTTAATTTTTGTGTTATTTTAACTTTAGTCTGTGAAAGAAAACAAATTTGATCAATATAGTGCTATGTATTATTTACTGATGGAGAAAATAAAGAGTCATCAAAAGGTGTCTTTGCTGCCTCAGAATTTACCTGTTGCTTCTCAGCCACAAAGAAAAGCTAGTATAACAACAGGAGTGGGTAAGATAAATTCAGAAAAATGCTGTTTTTTTTTATAAGATCTTCTAAGGGCCTGTTTTGTGTGTTATATATCTTAAATGATTTTGTGTTTATTGTGTTTCTTGCCAAGGTATTTTATATTTTAAGGATATCAAAACAGTGACATATCAATTAAATTTCATTACTACAATTTCACTTCAAAATATTGGAATTGTTTTTAAAATTATTATACTTGTCTAAAGCACATGTCAAGTTGACATAGTTCACAGTGTCTAAGAAGTATTAATTTTTGCTCTGATCAATGGTAGTGTTCAGTGTAGTTATTTAAAGAACTTAGTGAGGAAGTTGATACTTATAATGTCTCAGTTGTTAGAGTAAGGTAACAGGAGTTCAAGAGTGAAATTTTTGTGGCTTTCACAAAGGTAGATACCCAAAGCTATGGCGAGTTGGCTACCACACAGGATGTCCCCCTGCTGAGTAGATGATGAGGAAGGTGTTGGTTGCAGCAGAAACCTTTATACTTAGGAAGGAAATTCCAGCATCTAGGCAATGGTATGATGACAGCTTGCTAATGAAATTGAAGAGTTATTCATTTTTTCTTTGACCTATTGCAATGACTGTAATAATTAGACAGTAGGTATAAAAATTAACATGGATGAGATGGTGCTTGAGGGTCAGCAGAGTCATGGCATACATACAGTAATTAACCAGTGACACCAGAGGTTTCCATTATAGCAGATGACCAAAGTTGTGGGCTTGTACTGGTGATTTACGGGTGGTGATGAGGGAAGATGGAAATATGGGATTCAACATATTCACATTGTTACGAATGAGGGAGTCTCAGCATCATGGTAGAGGTATGATGACAGTTCATTAATAGAACTCTGGGGTCATAAGAGGAGAATGCTCCAGGTTTTAACAGCAGAAATCCATAGAGAAGAGTGACCAACATACTCTTGGAACAAGCATTAGAGTTTAAAAGACTTTAAAGTAGTTTTAAAACATTTTTAAAACATCTTCACAAGTCGTTTCACCATTTTTTGTTACAGCATCTTGGGTAATTAGCAAATAATTCCAAACATGACCATGTTGTTGGCTGCCAGCCACATCTCTGCCACAATACCGAGACTCCCTTACAGAAAAAATCTCTCAATAATTTCCTTAGTATAATTAATAATAATAAAAAATTCCCTTAGTATAATTAATAATAGAAAATCTCTCAATAATTTCCTTAGTATAATTAACCCGTTTTATCCCATTGTCCTATTTAAAGGACAGCTGAAAAATAGCATGTGGAAATCAGTATTTGTTTGTTGCGAATATTTTATCAGCTGGAACATGTAGTGGTATGTATAAGCTTCTGCTAGCGTGAGTTGTGTCACCTGTCCACCGCCTCCGTCTGGAAACTTTGTTTATTCCCCGCATTAGTGGGCGTGGTTTGTATCTTCTCTTTGCGGTTGCAGAATTCCTTTTCAGTTTATTTTGGACACTTGGCTGGGCATTTTTTATGTGAGAGTACTCTTTCTTTATCATCCTGTTGGTTACTTAAAGCTTTATTGTTATTAGGTAAGTTGTAGCGCATTATTTTTTAACTGTCCTCTAAATAGGACAGTGGGACGATAAGCATTCAATTGATGCATTATTTCTAACCTTATAACTAAGAGTAAAAAAAAAATTTCCTGCCTAGCGTTTTACCTCTGCAGAGCAACCTGTCAATGCTCCCTGTCAATGCTACCCTGTCAATGCAACCTGTCAATGCTACCCTGTCAATGCAAAGGTTTCTGAAGTTAGAGGAAGCATTGGAACTATTAAATAGTTTAGATTCAGATGAGAGTGATGTTGAAATTGCTGTGTTACCACCAAATGCCAGTGAACTAACTGACGAAGACGAAGGGGATGACAATGAAGTAAATACTGGTGAGATTATTGTAAACGACGTTCCTGGGTCTCTGGAGGTTAGAATTGGAGACAGTTTCGAGCCTGAAGCGTCCACAAGCTCTGGTGTTTCGACAACAAAGTGCAGACGAAAAGCTAAAAAACATCAGTCATTTTGGATAAAGAAGAAATCACCACAATATACGAAATGGAAAACACAGGCTGATTCAACTGCAAATGACTTGCTCAAGTGGATGGAAACTGCATTGAAAGAAAAAACTCCAGCAGAGCTTTTTGAGCAGTTTTATTCCAATGAAGTTTACGATCACATAGTAGAAGAAACTGTGCGACATGCAACAGATGTAAAAAACAAACACGATTTCTTGACCACAGCTAACGAAATACGTGTTTTTCTAGGAATTTTGCTTCTAACTGGTTATCATTCAAATACCTGTGAATGTGAATGCTGGTCAGATGCTGAAGACCTTGGCATTACCCTGGTGAAAAATGCCATGTCACGAAACCGTTTCCAAAAGTTGAAATCTTATTTACCCTTTGTGGACAATGGAACAGTAAGTCAGCATCCCGAGGATCGAACTTTCAAGGTGAAACCTTTGTTTGCCATGCTCAATAATAATTTTATGAAGTTCGGACACTTCTCAGCAAATCTAAGCATTGATGAAATGATTATCATGTACTACGGTAGGAATAGTCTGAAACAGTTTATCCGAGGCAAGCCAATATGTTTTGGATATAAACTTTGGTCTCTCTGTGGAAGCAAAGGATATTGTTACAACTTTTCCCTCTACTGCGGTAAAGAATCTGATGCAAGAAAGGATACTCCTCTTAGTACCCGTGTTGTGATGAAACTGATAGAGAACATTGTGAATCCTTCAAGCTACACTTTATATTTTGATAATTTTTTACCAGCATTGATCTTTTGAAAAGTCTTGGTGAACAGGGTTATCGAGCCACAGGAACCATACGAGAAAATCGGATAAATCATGAATGTCCTTTAGAAGAATCTAAGTCTATGCGGAAGAAAGAAAGAGGCACATCTGTTTTTGCATTTAACAAGAATTCCGAGATTTTCCTGGTGCGATGGAATGACAATAGTACTGTCACTGTTGCTACAAATTTCAGCACTTTAGAACCATTCTTTGATGTGAAGATGCGAGTAAAAGGACACAAAGATAAAGTTAACGTGAAGATGCCTAATTTGATAAAATCTTACAACAAACATATGGGAGGGGTGGATCACCACGACTGGTTGGCTGGACTATATGCCATTAAGATTCGTGGAAAAAAGTGGTACTGGCCACTTTTCATTCGTACACTGGACATGGCAGTGGTAAATGCATGGATAATCCACAAAGCTGTCAACAAAAGTGATGGCCTAAACTTGAAGGAGTTCCCAAGAGCAATAACAACGGTTTATCTAAAAAAGACTGTGAACAGAACAAGAGGTAGACCCAGGATCTCTTCTGTACCTTCTAGTGCAAAAGAAGACATCTGCAAAGATGGTGTTGGCCATTTTCTACTGAAGAGGGAAAAACAGCACCGTTGTCAAAGAGAGGGCTGCAAAGGAAAACCCAAAATATACTGTGGGAAATGTGATAAAACACTTTGTCAGGCTTGCTTTGGGCCTTTCCACCAAGTTTAGTGTCATATTCAACTGAAAATTGAACTCTAATGTAAATAATGAAGTATTATTTGGATATTGTAAAAATTTGTAGTCGGAAATTGCTTTTCACTAATGAAGAGAACACTAAAACCTATAAGTGCAAATTTTATCCCCTTTATCCCAGTGTCCTATTTGGAGGATGGGTCAGATTTCCTATATAAAAAAAAATTCAAATTTTGTTATATTTAGTCTATTTAGGTTTAATATACCTCAGAAAATATGATTATTCTCAAATTTGAACAAAATAAATAAATTGGGATAAAACGGGTTAAGTTAGTGCATGTGCTAATTTCAGCAACTGTAGAAGAAATACATGTATTCATGTCCATTGCCCACATGTTCACTCATGTGTTGCCTGTTGTGTTGGATTTAAAAATAGTCCATAGATGTGATAGAATGGGATTAATTCATGTGCAAATGTTGGGGTCTGGCAATGTGGATGGCACTGGTGTCACCTTGATTGCTATGTGAATGGAGAAAGAAAATACATTTACAACAAGTACATCTGCCAAATCCCATGTTTCCCGCATTGCCACCCCTGTGAGGGTACCAGATCACCATAACTTTTTAACAAGCATCATCAGTTAACTACTGCATGTACACCATGACTCCATTGATCTGTAAGCATCAACTTATCCATGTTAGTTTTTATACCTACTCTCCAATTATCATGGACAGACTGTAATAAGTCAAAAAAATGGACAGACTGTAATAAGTCAAAAAAATAATAAATATGCCTTCACCAGTTTTATTAGCAGACTGCCATTATCACCACTGCCTTGATGCCGGAATTTCCTCACATGATACAAAGGTCTCTACCCCAACCCACATCTTCCTTGTCATCTGCTCATCAGGTGACATCCTGTGTGGAAGTCAACCACAGCTCTGCTTTTTCTTTGTTTTATCTGCTTTTGCTGAAGCCATTAAATTTTCATTCTTGAACTCCTGTTTCCTGAAAAACTAATTACCAATATTTAATGATTTGTAATAGAATTTGTTTTAGAGCAATCAAAACCCATCACGATATGTTATCCAAAATTCTCAGTCCAATTAATTTCATTTCGAAGAATCTGCTAAACATCAGAAATAATAATCAAAATTTTCAATGCTCAAAAATATAGTAATACATAATTAAATATTTGACTATACAACTGCTCAGAAACATTGTGCTTCTCTTTTTTAATAACATAAAATTGAATGAAAAATCAGCCTTAAATAATCATCATAATAAATAATAGGTGTATCTGAACAAATGGAAGGGTAGGCAGGTAGGCACCAATAGAAAAAAATGTCTTAGGAAGGAATGAAACTCACTATAATGATATTCATTTGTAGTAATTAGGCAAGAGTGAGCCTGTAAATGGTAGCTAGGCGTAAACTGGAAGGAGAGCTGTGTACCAATCCCTAGTGATGATGCACAGAACCGGCCAGGTCTAGCACCTAATGTCCGACCCCGCCTTCTCGTGGTGCAGGCCGTTAGTACCTTTCAAAAGAGATACTCTCTTTTGGAAGGGAACGGAAGGGGAGGGCTGCCAGTTCAGTATGGCCTGCTGATCTGGTCATCTACGGCCACTTTTTTCTTTTTTTTCAACCCTGCTGAGGAGTGGTCAACTTCACAGGGTCCTGGTGCTGACCATTTATACCTACTAGACTGGACTTGTTTATGGATTTGAGCTTGATTATGGATCCTGGACTTGCTGCACTGGTGGGCCTCTGTTGAGGGAGAGTCTGCCGCTGTGTTTTCTGTTTGCTTCTGGGTTGCCAGCTCTAAGTGAACAGAGGCATGGGATACCTTATATCAGCTGGTGGATAATCCTAATCAGAGGCCATCGCAGGTATCTGAACCTTACTTAGCTAGTTGGGCATCGTCAAGCCTAAACTGGAGTAATGCGTCTCAGGCAGGCCATGTGGCTCTTGAAAAAGTCCACTTGAAAAGGTGGTGCCTGAAGTTCCTACCAGCATCAGTGACTTCAGCCTTTAGCGGAGGAGGAACGGGTCTTTGCCCCATGCCTGCGATCAGGGGGCTGTTTGATATTGTTAGCCCTACCAATCTCAATAAACCTAATTTCTTTCAAAATCCTACTAATCATTTTCTTTCTGCAGGAACGTGGAACGTGAGGACATTACATAGAGATTATTCTCTTGATGTCCTCATGCAGGAATTCCAGCGCTATAACCTAGATATTCTTGGCTTGCAAGAGACCAGATGGACAGGTAAAGGTGAGATACTTAAAAATAACTTTAAATTTCTCTTTACAGGGAGGGAGGATGGAAAGCATCACCAAGGCGTGGGTCTGCTGCTCAGCAGACATGCTAGTGATGCTCTTCTAGGATATGAGTGCATTAATGAAAGGTTTCTTACAGCAAAATTTCAGACAAGCATTAAAAACTTGAATGTTATCTGCTGTTATGCCCCCACTGAGGATGCTGATGAGGATGAGAAGGATAGGTTTTACGGACAACTTCAGGACATTTTGAATTCTGTCAAGAAAGGAGATATTACCCTTGTTCTTGGTGACTTCAATGCCAAAGTTGGTACCGACTCTGACCTTTGGGGAGGAGTAATAGGTCCTTTTGGTATTGGTAGCTGCAATGGCAATGGGCAACGTCTCCTACAGGTAAGTAAACTCAATGGTTTCAGAATAACTAACACATATTACAAACACCGCGACATACATAAATACACATGGGTTTCACCTGATGGGCTGCATAGGAATATGATTGATTATATATTAATTAACAGCAAATGGGCTAGTTCTGTTAGAAATACCAGGGCATATAGGGGAGCTGAAATTGGATCTGACCATTACCTTGTTAAAAGTGTCTTGCAACTTAAACTTAAAAAGTGTTGTGCTAGAGTTAAAAAATTTACCTTTAATACTGAAGCTCTGAATGACCCAGTTATAGCTAAAGCTTACCATGATAGGTTACTTAGTCATTATGACAGTCATGGTTTGCTTAATACCGAAGTTGAGGAAGAATGGGGCCATTTTAAACAGGCTTTTTTGGAAACTAACAGTACTCTTTTAGGAAAAAAGGAGCAGAGGAGGCAGAATTATTTAAGTGACAAGGCAATTGAGCTTATTTCAGAAAGAAGGAATTGCAGGAATGTCCTTAATCAGTACCCTACTAGTCCTAATAGAAAAGATTACAGAGAGCTTAATAAACGTGTAAAGGATCAGTTAGCTACTGATAAAAATCTTTGGCTTGATAGCTTGGCTGACAAAGCTGAGGAAGCGGTTAGGCAGCACAACAGCAGAGAGCTGTACCAGATAGTTAATGTTTTATGTGGTAGAAAACGGACAGGCATACAGGGATTGAAGGATAAACAAGGTAAGGTTATAGAAGGTGAGGATTCTCTCATGGCTAGGTGGGCTGAGCATTTCAGTGATGTTCTAAACAATGTGGTTAGTTCTACTCCCATTGTTTGTAATGATGATAGATGCATTGGCAGCTTTAATGTTGGCCCTATAACACAATCTGAAGTTAGTTTGGCTATCTCTAAACTGAAACTTCATAAATCCCCAGGGGTAGATGAAATTAGTACAGAAATGCTCAGAGCTGGGAATGTTTTGGTTATCACTTAGATGACTGAAATTTTGAATAACTTTTATGATAAAGGCATGGTTCCTAAAGATTTTACCAGAGCTATTATTATCCCTATTTTCAAAAAAGGTGATCGCAGTTCTTGTGATAACTATAGGGGTATCAGCCTACTCTCTGTTCCAGGTAAAGTTCTTTCCATGATTGTGCTTAATAGAATTAAGAATCTGGTTGACAGGAAATTGCGTGATGAGCAATGTGGATTCAGAAGTGGTAGGGGATGTGTAGATCAGATATTTTCACTTAGGCAGATTCTTGAGAAATGTTTAGAGTTTCAGAAACCTTTGGTTGCTAGCTTTGTTGATTTCAAAAAGGCTTTCGACTCTGTTGATCGTCATAATTTGTGGTTGATTGTGAGATCATATGGTATACCAGACAAGTTAGTTAACATAATGAAAGCTCTCTATAATAACACTGAGTCATGTGTGAGAGTTGGTAAGTCTTGTAGCAATTGGTTTAGCGTTACTTCTGGTGTTCGACAAGGGTGCATTTTGTCTCCTTTTCTCTTTAGTTTGGTTGTTGATTATGTTATGCGAAATTCACTTCAAGGGAAAGCTTTTGGCCTTAAATGGGCTGGAGATACGAAAATTTCTGATTTAGATTATGCTGATGATTTAGCCCTTTTGGCAAATGATGTTGATGAGATGAACTCTTTCATTCGAACTGTTGATGAGACTGGGAGTACAGTAGGTTTGGTTATAAACAGAGAGAAAACTAAAGTGATGAAAATTGGTCAGGCAGGTTGTGATTCAGTTAATCTGAATGGTTGCAGTCTTGAGCAGGTGTCACAGTTTAATTATCTTGGGAGCTATGTAACTGATACTGGTGATGTGCGGCATGAGATTAACAGACAAATAGGTATTGCTGCCGGGACTTTTAAGAATCTATGGAGATTGTGGAGAAATAGGCGTATACACCTAAAGACTAAAATTAGACTGTATAATAGTTTGGTTCTTTCTAGGGTTAGTTATGGTAGTGAAACTTGGACGCTGTGTAAACAGGATAACAGGAAACTAGATGCTTTTGATTCTAGATGCTTACGCAGTATCTTGGGTATTAGGTGGTTTAACTTTGTAACTAATGATGAGGTTAGGCAAAGGAGTCTGCAACCTCCTTTAAGCAGCATATTGTGCAGAGAGAGACTCCGCTGGTTTGGCCATGTTGCCCGTATGGATAATTATAGATTGGCGAATAGGGTTATGAACAGTGTGCCTAGAGGCTTCAGAAGGAGGGGGAGACCTAGGATGCGGTGGGCAGACAATGTCAAACAGGACCTTGTTAGAATTGGTGTGCAGTGGCCGGATGCAACAGATGTAGCTTAGGACAGATATGCTTGGAGAAGTAAACTGTGTGGTCTGGTTGGACCTCCGTAGCCCATGGCTGCTTGAGGATGATGATGATGAGGCAAGAGTGAACAAATCCACCCACTACCAACCAGGAGATCCAGAGTTCAAGTCTTGGAGGCAGATGGGTCAATTTTTTTTTCCACGTTTACCTAATTTTACTACAAAAGGAAAATGTGTAAATTTGTACAATGTGCTGATGTCATTGCACATGCACTAGCTTAATATACAATGCAAGCTATTTAGAAAGTTTTATTGACAGTTTTGGGTCCTCAATAATTGTCCAGATACTTAACAATTGATCCCAGATTTTGTTCGAGCATTTTTCCTGTTTGACTTCATGTTGAATTTAAAAATAGAGTCCATAGCTGTGATGGAATGGGATTAATTCATGTGCAAATGTTGGGGTCTGGCAATATGGGTGGCACTGGTGTAACCTTGATTGCTATGTGAATGGAGAAGAAAAATATATTTCACACAAAACTTTTGATGGGAATTATAAAAGCTATCAAAGAGATAGAAGAAATGAATGAGGTTCATGTAAACTTTTTGTGGGCTATACTAGTAGTTCAAAGATGTATCCTAACAACAGGCAAACACATGGGTGGGACATGGATACTTGTATTTCTTTTACAGTTGCTGATATTAGCACATGCACTAGCTTAATTATACTAAGGAAATTATTGAGAGATTTTAACAATGATTGACAATCACAGAGTTACCTGTTTTTCCACAAACATTTATTGATTATTGAGAGAGTTTTTTCTTTGTTTTGATAGATTTTGATCCCCTGTAATTCTGCAGATAATTGACTGAATGGTCCCAAATTTAGTGTGTGGGTTACTCCTGTGTTGGGTTAAAAAATTGAGCCCCTACCTGTGATGGAGTGGGATTAATGCTTTTATTAATGTGGGAGATCTGTCAATGATGAATACAATTTGTGAAAGCTAGGAATGGTGAAGAGAAGGAGAAATATATAATAAGAATATAAATAAGCAATATGAATTGTAAAATCAAAATTTTACAGCGCATGCTTTTTGCATGAAAGCTGTAATATAATTAAAGTTTAGATAAGTGATTTTCCAACTTTTTTTAAACCACAGGCAATTTCTTATAATTTTTATGTGATAACAGACTGCCATAATGATTATGTAACCTATCATGGTAAGCTTTAGCTATAACTGGGTCTTTCAGAGCTTCAGTATTAAAGGTAAATTTTTTAACCCTAGCACAACACTTTTTAAGTTTAAGTTGGAACACACTTTTAACAAAATAATGGTCAAATCCAATTTCAGCTCCCCTATATATGACCTGGTATTCCTAACAGAACTGGCCCATTTGTTAATTAATATATAATCAACCATATTCTAATGCAGCCCATCAGGTGAAACCCATGTGTACTTATGTATGTCACGGTGTTTGTAATAAGTGTTAGTTATTCTGAAACCATTGTGTTTACTTACCTGTAGGAGATGTTGCCCATTACCATTGCAGCTACTAATACCAAAAGGGCCTATCACTCCTCCCCAAAGGTCAGAATCAGTACCAACTTTGGCACTGAAGTCATCTAGAACAAGGGTAATATCTCCTTTCTTGACAGAATTCAAAATATTCTGAAGTTGTCCATAAAACCTATCCTTCTCATCCTCATCCTCAGTGGGGGCATAACAGCAGATAACATTCAAGTCTTTAACGCTTGTCTGGAATTTTGCTGTAAGAAACCTTTCATTAATGCACTCATATCCTAGAAGAGCATCAGTGGTGTGTCTGCTGAGAAGCAGACCCACGCCTTGGTGATGTTTACTGCCTTCCCCCCCCCCTCCGGAAAAGAGAAATTTAAGATTTATTTTTAAGAATCTGACCTTTATCTGTTCATCTGATCTCTTGCAGGCTGAGAATATCTAAATTATAATGGTGGAATTCTTATGTGAGGACATCAAGAGAAAAAGCTCTGTGCAGAGTCCTCACATTCCAACTACCTGTGGAGAGAAAATGGTTAGTGGGATGTTTAAAGAAACTATGTTTATTGAGAGAGGGAATGCCGTCAATATCAAACAGCCCCCTAATTGCAGACATGGAGCAAAGACCTGTTCCTCCACCACTAAAGGCTGAAGCCATCTACACTGGAAGACTTCCTCCAATGTAGAATTTGACGATGCCAGTAGAAGCAAAGAGTTCAGGTGCTTGTGATGACCTCTGCTCAGGATTATCCACCAGCTGATAAACATATCCTGTGAATCTATTCACTCGGGGCTGTCAACCCACAAACAAACAGAAAACACAGCGTAAGATTTTCCCTCTACAGAAGCCCACCAGTGCAGCAAATTCAGGATCCATAATCAAGCTCAGAGCCATAATTCAATTCAGTCCAGTGAGTTTATATGGTCAGCACCAGGAGCCTGTGTGGTTGACCACTCCTCAGCAGGGTAGAAAAAAAAAGAGAAGTAGCCATAGTTGTCCAGATCAGTAGGCCACACTAATCTGGCAGCCATCCCCTTCCGTTCACTTCCACAAGAGAGTATCTCTTTTGAAAGATACTAATGGTCTGCACCACGAGAAGGCAGGGTCGGACATTAGGTGCTAGTCCTGGCTGGTTCTATGCATCATCACAGAGGATTGGTGCATAGCTCTCCATCCAGTGACTACCTTTCTACCATTAACAGACCAATTAGTGCTGTGAAATTTATTTTAAGCAGGTTTTTATATGTCCATTTAATGCTTAATGGTGCATTTAGATGCTATAGTATTTTTAATTGCATCTTAATCATATTAAATTTTATTTAAAAAAGTAAGTATTTTCCAATTTTGAAATATGTATTTTTATAAGATATGTATATATACATATACAGTCGTATCAGAATAATATGACCACCTACCTAATAATGGGAATAACCACCCTTGACCTGGTTGATAGCAACAATGTGGCATGAACACAATGAGGCCCTGGAAGGTTGCCAGAGGCACATGTGCCCATTCAGACTCCAGCAGAGCATGGAGGTTCCAGAGATGACATGGTTGTGGGTCTGCACATCGAACCTGTTGATCCAAATGATCCCACAAGTGCTCTATGGTATTGAGGTCAGGCACTATTGCCAGCCAAGAGAGAAAGGCGACATCGCTATCGTGTTCCTGGAGCCAGTCACACACAACCTTAGCAACATGGCAAGGCACATTGTCCTGTTGGCAGACACCATCACCACCAGGTAAATGTCCAACATGAAGGGATTCATGTGGCCAGCAAGAATGGAGAGGTAGCCATTGGCATTCAGGGACCCATTCAGTGGTACCAGTGGTCCCAGGTCATACCAGGAAAACATCCCCCAGACATGCACACTGCCACCGCCGGCCTGTACTTGACTGACAAGCGTGTCCAGGTGTTGGTTCTCGTGTTCTGACACCGTATCCGCCACCGCCCATCACTTCTGTGGAGTAGAAACCTTGATTCGTTGGAGAGGGCAACCTTTTCCCACTCTTCCACTGTCCAATGATGGTACCCCCTTGCAAACTGCAGGCATCGTTGCAATGGACCTTGATTAACAAGGGCACCTTTACACAGCATTGACTCCAGAGACCCATGCATAACAGGGTTCACTCTACTGTTATCGGGGACACGTACCTGGTGCCCAGCATTCATTTGAGTGGTCAATTGCTGCACTGTTGCATGTCGACTGCCCTTTACCAGTCGATGGAGGCAATGTTCTCCTCTGGGGTCGATGGCCTTTGGAGCTCCACAGTTATGACATCTGGAGGTACTTGGTGTGCCAGCAGTCCATTCTTGGTACACCTTTGCTACAGCACCTTGCAAACAGCCCACGAAGTCTGCTGTTTCTGAGATGCTTTCACCCTTGGTGTAGTAGACGATGATCATTCTTTTTTGAACATCCATCAAATCAATACCTCTGCCCATTATGCTCACGTTATGCACTATGGCTCATTTGTCCTGACCAGCTGCTTATATCTCTGTGTGGCTGACCTTGTCATATGCACTCTGTGATACACTGTGATTCTGTGAGTGGTCATATTATTCTGATATGACTGTGTATATAAGAAAATTTTCCCACTGCAGTTTCTATATTTTTTAAATCTAAGTTTCATGTGCTGTACTAAAACAGATATATCTTGGCCTCTCATTTTGAATTCTGTTAATGTGTAAAATCAATAAGCCCCTGAAAGGGTTAATTGAAACTTTGTTGTTGGTGCTAATAAAATTTTTGCTTTTCAAATTGGGTTTCAAGTGAGATTGACTCTTAAATGTCAGGTAATATTTACATATGCCTGATTTATAAATGCTGGATGATAAAACAGAATTCACTCTCATAGTTGATTTAATTTTGAAATACTTCCATCAGAAAATGGAACAACTCTAAAACTTTATGTGACGTAAGTAATAGATAGAAATAGATCACATTGTATGCCAAAATTGAGGAGAATTTAATTGTAAATGTTTAGAAAATAAAATATTTGATAAAAACAGAAAGTGTATTAGTTTTAATAATGCTTTTTAAAACAATATACTAAAAAATGATTTCGTTGGCTTTAAATCTCATTCTAAAATAACTAATGAGGAGAATATGGATATTATATATTAAAAGAAAGAGCATTTAGTTCTACATGTCTGTAGTCATGTAGACAAAAATCTAAATAATAAATAACCGATTTACTTTAAACGGGATAATTATATATTTCCATATTTTTTTCTTATACGTTACTTTTGAAAGTTTCATTAGAGTTGCTGTACTGTTTGCTCTCACTTGTGGTATCAACATTTACTAAAAACCATTATACAGGTTATTTTTGAGGGAATTTTAAAAGATCAAAAGTTGAATGGCAAGAGTTCAAAGAACCTCCTCTATGAAGCTCTAGTTTGCTTGTTTTTTTAAAGATCCCTAAGTTTAACTAACACTCTGGTGCTAAAAAAAGTCGCAGTAATGCCTGCCACAGTAGTATCATTTTCTTTCATTATTTTTTGCAACTTTATTCATTATCTAAATTATCAGGTATATATTGAAAAATTTAGTTCATAAATTTTTGGAGGATTAAAAAAAATTTTATAGTGTCCAATTTCTACAAGAGGAAAAAAAAAAAAACACTTGAAGCATTTTATCTTGGGAACTGTAGTTTCCAATGAATGTGATACTGCATTTGGCCCTGGGAACTACAGTTACTTCTGGCACTTTACAGGTTACTATCATTTGAGATAATAAAGGATTAGTTTTTTTTTATCAATATCTATTTTTACGTTTTTGTAAACGGTGAGTAAATAGTCTCTATACTATTAATATATCATCATCATCCTCAAGCAGCCATGGGCTACGGAGGTCCAACCAGACCGTGCAATTTAGTTCTCCAAGCAAGTCTATCCTGAGCTACATCTACTGCATCTGGCCACTGCACACCAATTCTAACAAGGTCCTGTTTGACATTGTCTGCCCACCGGATCCTAGGTCTCCCCTTCTTTCTCAGGCCTTTAGGCACACTGTTCATAACCCTATTCGCCAATCTGTAATTACTCATACGGGCAACATGGCCAAATAATAAGTCTCTATATTATTTAGTGTATGTACATCCTAAATAATTATTTTTAGGATAAATTATATGTATAGACCTTTAAGAGTAACTAAATAATTTCCACATGGCGACAGGTGTCCACTAGCAATTATTAATTTATGAATAATATGAATTAGGCATGGATGTGTGAGTCGTTTTTCTGCTGAGGTCCTGCCATCCTCTCAGATCTCCTACTGTGGCATATAAACTGACAGGCTCCTGTCAGACCTCTGTGGCAAGCAGCTGCTTGAGGGGGTATTTATTATTATTTTATTTATATGAATTATAACTGTTGGTAATATCAGTTTACTTCTTAAATGTCAGGTAATATTTACATATGCCTGATTTATAGTATTGTAGTATGTATTTGATATCATATGTTTAATATCTTCAGAGGAGGGAGGAGAGAGGAATAAGAAGAGGAATATTGACATTTTCCTCCTCTTCTTATTCCTCTCTCCTCCCTCCTCTGAAGAAGTGGAATAATGATATTTGATGCATTTGCATATTTTAGATGTATAACTTTGAGATTATCCTGCTTTGTACTGTGTTTGATATTATGAAGTTTTTTTCATGTGAATATATTTGTGTAGAAGAATATTTAAATTCTTGATGAAAATGCGAGTTGAAAGCAGAAGCTCTATAATAGAACAAATGTGCAGAATCAAATAGTATTAAATATATACATAGGTTTGCAGTATACAGTTTGTGATATGTATGATGTTCATTAATTAATATATCTAAAAATAGTAAATTCTAAATTTCTTATTAATGTTTAAATATATTGACTGGCATCACCCTTTTGAAGAAATGCAACAAATTTTGCAGCTCATCAACAGGGCCAGTCCAAACCAATAAAATGTCATCTATGTAATACTAATATAAGATCGTTTTAATAGAACATATGGTTAAAACTGTAGTTCAATATGTCCCATGATGCTCTTGACCATGAGCCCAATCAGAGGGAATCCATAGGAACACTCTAAATCTTAGCACATTCCTGACCATTTTTACTAGTCAGTAGCTAGATTCAGGGCCTCATGTATACTAAAGTGTTCAGTTGTCATGGTATCCTCCAGCCACCTTGGTTTGAGTTGCATTGTTGCATTCATCACTAATGGCCAGAAGGTTTTTTTTTAGCTCATATCTTTTTTATTCTTTTTTCATATATAGACAAAAATGGTCTTCTTTTTAACTAATGAAAAATTTGTTTTTAAAATATTTAATGTTACTAATATATGTTAATATTTTTAAAAAAAATTAAAAATTACTGAATGAATATTAATAATTAAACAGTATACCCAAAGACTTGAATGATATCCAAATTATAAAATTCAAATGATACTTCTGATTGTTCATGGTGATTCTTGATTCATCTGAGATTGCTTGATATTGAGTATAAATCTTCAGAAGAAGACTACCTTAATTATGTGCTGAAAAGACACTACTTTTAGGAAAACAAAATCTCTTTGATAATGATGGAATATATGCAGCATTAATTTTTTAAATTTAACTTTTTTAAAAGAAAAAGTACTCTTTTATACAAAGATGGGATAAACTAGAAGCTCTATTGGGCATGTCCGAGTTTCTCATACAACATACACAAAGACATACCCACTGGCTTAGTAAAATTGCTTGGTAAATTGCAGGCATGCCCAATGGCTTAGTAAAATTGTTTAGAAAATTACAGGCATGCCCACTGGCTTAGCAAAATTGCTTAGTAAATTTCAGGCATGCCTACTAGCTTAGTAGTCAGGAGGTATGCTAACTACTATACCAGCTAGGTTAACATATATAGTAGTGCTTTAAAATAACTGACAGTTTTTTCATTTTCAGTGCAAAAGTGAGAAAAAGTTTTTAAATAAGGAAAAGGAACATTTTCTCTTTGACTCTACTCTACGACCACCCTATGCATCACAGATGTATTAATGTAGTGTGATAGAATATCGAAGGAGTGTAAAGAGTAAGGTGTAAAGAAAATTACCTGATATAATTTATGAATTGCTTGCCAAAGTGACCAATATAATCACTGGGCAAAAAAAGGAGAAAAAAAAAAAACAAAGTCCTCATTCTAAATGTAAGTGGAGGTTTTTCATTTTGATTCTGATGGATGAAAAACTTTGTATCTTTGAGAAGTTAATTTTTATAAAAGATTGAGAGAAACTGGGTACAGGGGAGGTTTGGCAAGATTAATGAGTATATATATATGAGTCATTCTTAAGAGCTGAAAATTTATTAAATGTAAAACATAAGAGGTTAAACATTAGTGGTGTGCATTTTTAATTCATTAATTATATGTTGTAATTTATTTTGAACAAGCTAGTTTGTTTTATTCACTTAAATTATTTTTAAAGGTTTTTTTAATAACAGTTTGTTTTAAGCTTTTCCATGATATTCAATATGCTGAAACAAATGGCACATTATCGTGCCAACAACAACAAAATATGCATTAACTCAGTCATAGGTTTAGACTGAGGGTATCCCTATAGGTCCCCCTTTGTCTGTAGTCATGTCTGATGTCATCGTGCAATATATTGAAACTAGTTTTAACCACATGTCATATGAAACCTATCTTGTACCAGTATAATATATATAGTACAAATATACATGTTTTATTGGTTTGTCTAACAACATTTGTTTGCACCTCTTCAACAGAGTTGTGCTATCCATAAAATATACAGATGAATCAGAAATTAGTAAGTTACCATTTTTAGGCATGAATTTATATTCTACACACATATATAACTGCAACTGTATATTGCAAGTTTACTTATGTACCTAATTTAATACCATTTGTTTCTACATATCCTTTCCATTATAAAGCTTCCATTTTTGATTCATATTTTCATCAAGCATTTAAATATTGTTCTTTTCAAGCACTTTTACAACATTAAACTTCATATATCAAACAGGATATGAAGCAGGCCATTCTCAAAGTTATCTACTAATAAATCAGCACTTTGAAGTCGATTCAAATTTTAGAGGAAAAATTGTCGAGCTGGTTGGGATACAAACTCACAATCTCCTAATAACATGTCAGGTGCTCTGGACCACTGAGCTACTGGCCGTCGATCGAGATCTCCTCTAACGCTATGAACATTTCCATTATGTCTCATATAGGCGCTATTCAGGCAATCTAGCTGCAAGTGGCTTTCTATTTGCCACATAGATGGAAAGCATGTCTCACAAGTATGCTGTGATAAATATTGAAATAAACACTACATATTCAATATCTACTAATAAATCAGCATTTTGAAGTCGATTCAAATTTTAGAGGAAAAATTGTCTGAGCTGGATGGGATATTTTTTCCTCTAAAATTTGAATCTACTTCAAAGTGCTGATTTATCAGTAGATATTGAATATGTCAAGTTTATTTCAATATTTATCACTAGCATACTTATAAGGCATGCTTTCCATTATGCAAGTCGCTTGTAGCTAGATTGCCTGAACAGCGCCTATACAAGACATAATAGAAATGTTCACAGCATTAAGTAGAGGAGATCTTGATCGCCGGCTGGTAACTCAGTAGTCCAGAGCACCTGACATGTTATCAGGAGGTCGTTGGTTCATATCTCATCTGGCTCAAGACAATTTTTCCTCTAAAATTTGAATCAATTTCAAAGTGCTGATTTATTAGTAGACATTGAATATGTTGAGTTTATTTCAATATTTATCTCAAAGTTATATTTAAAATAAATATACTTAATTTTACTATCTCTCTTAACAACCTGAAGTTAAGCCCCTCCAAATATTAAATATATGATATTATAATAGTTTAATGTATCCTATTAAAAATACATTATAAGAATTCAGATTAAAAATGTATATTGTTAATTATACTATATCTGACATTAATAAAAAAAATTGAATATTAATTATAGGAATTATTTACAGGCATTATTAATTAAGGTTATATTCTAACAAGCAATTTAAATTAAAAAATACCATTACAACTTTTTTTCCAAATGAGAAAAATTCCATGCAAATTATTAACATTTATATGAATTTGACACAGGCATTTGTGGTGTAATCACTAAAAATATTTATAAGCAATTATGAAACAAGTTTTTGACTTTACTAAGAAAGCTTTTTTTTTTCAGTTGAAAAATCACCTCCAGCAGAATCTTCCTGTGATGTTGAACAGGGTGCTGTAACCAAGCCAATGTTTAGCCCAATACCTATTGTTCAACTTGTATCTGAGAACCTTGAGAAAGTAAGTGGCAAGACATTTATGCAAGTTTTTTTTAAGAATCACAATAGCTGTAGTGCTAAACTGTGATGTAAAGTAAAATCTTAAAAAAATATATTTGTAAATGGGAATATTTATTTGTTTGCAGTTTGGTGATGTTGAACTTGAATCAGATGAGGAAGAGCGTCATATTGAAACAATCCAATCTCAATACCATGTGGTGCGGCGACACACTGTAGGTCCAGATAATGCAGATACTCCTGAAGCTGCTGCTGCTGTAGCAGCTGCTGATCTGTTTCCTCCAAGACCTGGCCCGCTGTATGGCCCTACTCTTCATCCAGCTACAGCAATTCCTCTTAGTGCACTTCCACATACAAATCTGCCGCAAAATCTTCCCCTAGTGCAGAACCAACCACCACAAATCTTCTCTGTTAAAGACCAACATTTACTGAAGCCACCTCCAGTTCTTGGTGCAAGTTAGTTTCATTTTACAACATTTATAGTATGCATTTTTTATTAAGCAATGAAATATATATATATATCCATGTGAAATATCCATATTTGTTTATCATTCCATTCTTTTATTAAGTATGCAGTGCATAATTCTGATATTTTAACAACTAATGACTCTTTCCAATACGAATTTTTTTAAATTCAAAATTAAGTTCAGTGAAATTGCAGTAGTAGTGTTTTTTAGAAAAAAATTGCAAAGGACCTTGTTTACCTTTTTGTCTTTGGTAATAATATTCTACCATTCTCTCCACACACCACCCATGAACATAAATTCTGGAGTTGAATAGTATATAGTTGATCATCACATTTATTCTTTCTTTTTTTCCTATTCCATCTTTTGACCTTCTGGATTAATTTATTCTTCATAGCAGAGTTGAACAGTAAAAGTTAAAACAATATGTATTGCTTATTGTCTATCCAGCACACTACTCTAATATTAACCCTAGAAGAGACAACACAAGATGATCCTCGTCATTTTTTCTTGAAGTTGCTTTTCGTTTACAAATTTCCATTACCGCCTCTGAAACGATTCACTCATTATGTACCAAATAAATGAATACTCATATTAATAGAAGTATTCATAAGTCTGTAAGTCTACATTTTTCACCATGCGAAATGTGTATGGTGGTACATCTCAGTGTTGCATTTGGATACCTCTGAATGTAATGCTATAGGAAAGTGTAAACTCCATAACTGTTACAAATATTGGAGTCTTAGTTTCTCTCATTAGAAATGTTGATTGTTGATATTTTTGATTTAAGAGAGAATTGTTTCTTTTTAGAGATAAATTAAAATTCTTTTTGGGTTGGATAGGAATTGATGAAATGATACAATTACCATATCCAAATCTCCCAAAAGCTATAATTTTCCTTCTGACAGTTGGAAATTTTTAAATGAATATTACAAATGATGTATTTATGCTAGAAATTCAAAATTTTGGTGGGTGAATTGTGAAGGTCACTTGGTTTGCACTGCAACAATGAATTGGCCCCCTTACCTCCAGGATGGGTGGGAAAATGCAGTCTTTTAAGAGCTAATTAGAAAATTCCTTTTACATTTGATTAGTATTAATGAAATGTAATTCACAATTTTTAAATCCTTTAGGTTAGTTTTAATTTACACTGTTTGAAGTCACTAAATATGGAAAAGGTGAAACTTTTAATTAATTTTGCAAAGGATCTGCTTATAGTTGAAATTTGAAATTTTGGTTGTAGGATAAGAGATATTTCACTGACAGCAACAATCTGCCCCTTTTTCTTAGAGGGGTGTGAGAAAAGCAAATTTTAAGCAATAAAAGACAGAATACTTTTCATGTTGTAAAAGTACTAGTAAAATACTCTTTGCATTTTCCTAATCATTCATTATTTCATATAAAATTTTTAAGGAGTGAAAATGTTGGTAAATGGAGAACTTCATTCTCTCAAAACTTAGATTCCTATAGGCACCAGGGGCAATATGCATTCTTCTAGTTATATTGAAGGATCAACTGTCAATGAAGATCATAAACTACATGATGACAAGATAAGTTGCAACTAAATTCATTGGTGGGGGTGTCTCAGTCGGTAGCGTGCCAGCTTATGATCTGCAGTTCCTGGTTTGAGTCCCAGCTTGGCCAGCATTGAGATTTATCTTCGCAAAACTCCCTGCTCTACCCACAGTCAGTAGGGAACATTAATGGGCTTGGGAAGGCTACAGTTTGTTGTAGGGATGTTAAGCCGTAGTCCTGTGTGTGGGAGAACCATATCCTGTGTACATTAAAGAACATGTTGATGGCCTTAATGGAGGCTACCATCTGTCTCCCAACAACAGTAAGTCCACTTTCCCAACCTTCCCTGAGCCTTCAGGATCCTTGTGACCTGGCCATTTAGCACATTGTGTGCAAAAAAGTGCCATTCAGAGGTAAAACAACCCAACTAAATTCATTCAGTTTCTTCTTGTAGTATTTTTTTTCTCCTCATTTTAAGGTAAAATATGATTAAAGACATTGCAAGAACTGAAAATTGAGAAATGTAAAAAAATGTTGAACTAATTTTCTTTAAATGGTGCTCATAGTTTTATTATCACTGATCTTTGTTCTGCTAGAGATAAATTAGTGTAATATCTTAGGTATGCAGTGGATGGTGAGACAGTATTGGTTAACAGAGAATTATAGTAAATAATGTAGATATCATTGTCAGCCTATGTACATGCAGTAGCTTATTAACAACAGTCAGTGTATGTAATTTGTTGTGTCAAAGCCAGTTAAATATAGTTAAGTAAGCAAATATTATTAAAGTATCTTTTATTATTCTTAAATTGGTGAAAGGGGATGGGAATCCAACTTTCTGTAGTGTTTTTAAATGAAGGGTTTCTAGAATATCAGTGTTTTTTGGATCCTAGTACTAGCATATAGTATTTCTGTTAAAATATTTTTCAATCATTTCATACCATTTCAATTGTATAAGGGTTTGCAGGGCTAAAAACTTTAATTTGAATAACCCTGATTTACAGGACAATTTCATTTTCAGCTAAAGCTATGTCAGATTCTGTCAATTCTGTGAAAACTTTTAATGAACAATTATCTAGAAATAATTTTAAAACAATATCACTCCCATTTCTCCAATTTAATTGTAATTAAAGATATTTTAATTTTAGCAATGTGTTGTACTAATCTATGCTTAGTTGGATTGACACTACCAATTACATGAAATCTGAGTGTTGTGAATTAATTATACACTTGTATGAGCTAACATGACATTATTAATTAATCATATATAATACTCTACTATATATACCGAAGCTATCTCATATCTTTTGAATATCAACAGTAGGTTTAATGATAGCAGAATGATGTGTATTACGTTTAAGCACCTTAAATGGTTTGCTTCTAGAATTTAAAATTTTTAATTTGCTTTTTCACAAATTTCAGTTCTTTTAATATGTTAAATTATGTATTAACTGGAAGTAATGAGAAACATTAGATGCAAGTTCTGAAGATTCTCTGCATCACAACATTAATATGAAAATTTAGCATTCCTAAAGATGAAAATTTTTATTATTTTAAATTGTCTTCAAAGATTTAAAATGGTATTGAATGCAAAGGAATTTAAAATTTGTTTTGTTTTTTTCACAACTTATAAAAAGAATTTTTTATTTTGTAGATCAGCATGATATTTTGTTGAGATTTTTACACAAGTTATTTTATTCATAGTTGGTGGCCTTGGTCGACGTGCATCAGATGGAGGAGCAAATATTCAAATGTTTTATCAACGCAAAGTTGTTCCGGGTCAGATTGGTCAGTCACCAAGTAAAGAAAGAGTATCTACAGTAAGCCTACTATTAGTGCATTTTATATCAATGTAATGATCATGTGTACTATTTACATATATCTCTTGTATTTTTTATCTTGTTTACAAAGAAAATGATATAATAGTTTTGTCTGTCTGTCTGTCTGCCTGCCTGTAGACATGAACTTTCTTGCTTATAGAGATAAATTAAAAATTCGTTTTTTGTTGAATAGGTATTGATGAAATATTACAATTTGCACTTTCTGAATTCTCCAAAAGCTATAATTGTGCCCTTTAACAGTGGAAAAAGTTTAAATTTTCAAACAAATATTACAAATGATTTATTTATGCTAGAAATTTGAAATTTTGGTACGGAATGTGAAGGTCATGAAGTTTCCATTGCCAATAATGAATTGACCCCAGAAACCCAGGATGGGTATGAAAATATGACTTTTTTTTGTTTTAAAAGATAGTTGTTTGTTCTAGAGATAAATGTAAAATTATTTTTAGGTTGGATAGGTATCAATGAAATATTATGATATGCACTTTCTGAATATCCCAAAAGCTATAATTGCACCTTCTAATGGTGGGAAAAAATTTTTAAATTCCAAAATTTTAAACAAATATACTGCTCACAAAAATTAGGGGATATTTTATAATAAATATGAAGCGATAAAAATATCCCCTAATTTTTGTGAGCAGTATATTACAAATGATGTATTTATGCTGGAAATTTGAAATTTTGGTGGTGGAATGTGAAGGTTACTATGTTTCCATTGAGAAAAACGATTTTTGTACAAAACTCCTTTTTTAAAAGTGATAATTGGAAAACTTTTTTAGTTGGATTGGTATTAATGAAATATAATTTGCATTTTTCAAATACTTAGGTAATTTTAATTTATATCATTACAGAGCAATAAATATAGAAACAGCAAAACTGTTAATGACTTTTGCAAATAATTTGTATGGTATATGATACAAATTTGAAATTTTGGTGGCAGCTTTTCAAGAGATATTCCACTGAAGCAATAATCTACCCACTTTTCTCAGAGGGGTGTGGGAAATGCAACTTTTTAAATTTAAGAAATAAGACACTTTTTATGTTGTATAATTACTAATAAAATACTATTTGCATTTCCCCCCCCCCCCCATCATCTGTTAGCTCAAATTAAAATTTTTAAGGTGTGAGGAAAGGAAAAAGCTTCATTCTCTTTGAAAATGATATTTCCATATATGTCAGAAGCAATATGCATTCTTCTAATTTTTCTTTTAATTTCAAAAGTTTATAGGTGCTTTTACAATCAAAAGTAGTTATTTTTTTAAGTAGAAGATTTTCAAATTCATACACATTGTTCTTTTATTCATAGTATATATATGCACAAAATTTCAAGTATATATAAATTCTGTCTTCAGAAAATATATGTTGGTAAGTAATGTATCATAAATTCAATAAAATTCTATATCACAGTATATGTAAATGAAACATAATAGAAGTACAGCAGCATAATCTAACAGTAATATTAACAATGGCATGTCAGGATGGTAACAAGAATTTATAAGATGGATTCCAAAATGGCATATAAGATATATTTGTCTATATTTCAGGTACAGAGGAATCCCTAACAATTTTTATTTACCTAAAGAATGAAACTCTTTAAGTGGGATGATAACAAAATATGGGATTTGTAGGAATGATAAATGACTTGCAAGGCAAGTTACGTTTGATATTTTTACATTTCAATAATAAAATTTCAGGTGCACAAGTAATGCTAACCAAAAATGTTAGTAGCTTAGATGATATAAAGTCTAAGTGCACAGAACTGTTCTAGGTTGGTAGTCTACGTTGCCTGACAAAATTGCCTTACTTTATCAAGCTCTGCTGACCTGACCCTCTACCTTACCCAATTCCTGACTTGCAATATCAATTTATTAGGATTAACCTCATGACTAATCATTGGAGTTTATGCAGATAGCAGGTAATGTATTAAGATGTATTATTTTTATATTTTCTTTTTTACTGTAATAAATGCTTATTGTTGTAACTTAATATATTCTTGATGAAAAGAGGTTTTATGCATTACCATTTCACTGCTAGATGTATCTGCTCTGCTATGATCCTAGATGCTTTTCATGGGCTATTAGTTTGACCACTCTTCATTAGGTAACCAAGAACAGTTCTATGCACTCAGACCTTATAACATCTAAGCTACTAACCTTTGTGATTAGTGCTACCTGTGCACCTGAAATTTAATCATTTAATTGTAAAAAAACTCAAAAGTAACAACTTGATTTGAAAGGTGTTTATCATTGCCTACAAATCCCAGATTTTGTTATGTTACCTAAATAATTTCATTCTATAGAGATACAGAAATTGTCATTCTACATTAAAGAGATATCTTTATACCTGAAATATAGACAAATGCATCTTATACACCATTTTGGCATCCATTTTGTAAATTCTTATTACCATATATCCTGATATGCCATTACTATACTACCCCCCCCCCCCCCCACCATAGGAAACCACCTTGACGTGGTGGTGGGGGGGGGGGGGGTAGTATAAGGAATATGATAGTATCAGCAATTAAGGGATAAACAATGACAGAATAGGCTACGAACCAATAATGTTAAGTTTACTCTGTTACACTAATGCACTCTCCTTTTTTGAATGAAAGAAATGATGTAGATGGTTTTATAGTAACAGCTTATATTCGTGTATTATTATTTATCTAGCTGTGTAGTTTATCTTGTAATATATTTAATAATCTTTCAATTATTGGTGAATAAAGTTGTATATGTGTATATTTTCATATGTAGTTGAGTGAATTGAACTGATCTTGATATAGGGAACACCAAGACAAATCTTTTTTGTCTATGAATGTATGTCTGCTTACACAAACCCTTTGGTGCTAAAGGGCGCTGTTTGGCAGTGCTGTAATTGGCTAGAGGGCCAAAGTAGGAACGGAGAACAGACTTGTGTTTGCCATCAGCATTCGTAAATCAGACACATTGCATGTGACATGGAGCGTTTCACGACTGCTGAGATGACTGATATACATCTGGCGTATGGGGCTGCCAATGAAAATGGAAGAGCTGCTGTGAGGTTGTACCGACAGTACTTCCAAACAGATGTGTGCCAAACCACCAAACATTTACACATTTGCACTGGTCGGGAGAGAATCATGCACACTCCTGACATGGGAGAAGAGATCCTATGATGGATTTGAGGACATTCCAGGAACAAGCACATGAGCAGATTCTTGGAATTTTGCGAACAGTTGTAGCAGTGACAATGATTCTTGCAATGAGGTCTTCATCTGAGTCAATGGGAGTCTCTTACATGAGATTCTTCATGTGTCCCCAGTGGAAGAAATCGATACATGTGAAATTGGTGCATCATTATTGCATAAGAGGTCTCATCAGAGATAAGCACGAGTCGGAAAACAGGCTGCACTGAGGTCTGCTGCAGAAACCAGCGCACGAATTTCACCTGCTGCTCATGCAACACTCTCCACACTAGGGCATGGTTCACACTGAGGCTACATGCAATATCTACATGCTACATCCATCCCAGTCTATCCCAGACTTATTTGATAAATTATGCAACCATATGCAAACCATTGCATAAGATAAATTATGTGGTTAAAAAGTAGCAACTGTTTAACCACATAATATGGATACAACTTTGGATGCATGATTTGCCTTGGTTGTAGAGATCTGTACCTTCTTCAATCGGGTGATTCACAAGAGTAATCCTTTATTGGCAATGGACTGTTCGATTACTTTCCCTAAATAAAATGTGAGCATTTAAAACAATCATATTTGTTGTATGGAAAAATAACTTTTCTCACCATTTTAAACATCTGGGTTTTATTGGGTAATATTGAGTGTTATAGTCAACAACACACTTGAGCTTCAAAATCGTCTTACTACCTCCACCTTCATTCCTCTTTTTTCTTTTCTTTTCTATACCTCTGACATTTCAGCATTCTGGAAGATAGAGAGCATGATGACATCTCTTTCATCATGCCACTTTGTAACTAAAAGAGAACCATTTTTGAATGAAATTACATCTCCCTTTTCCAAATTCTCTCCTAAGTTATATTTAGGTAGGTATTTCCTATTTGGCATTACAGTTCCTAAGGCATGATTTTTTTTTTCCCTACAGTTCTTTGTACAAGACTGGAGAGGAATACCAGTGATCCATGTACTAATCATAGCCCTGGTATAGCAAACTGCCCATTAGCTTTATAGTGAGAGCATGGGCATGACCTATGTTGCAGGTATGAGGCTGAACAGTTCCTCTGCTAGTAAAGACTATTGCATTCCAGGCATAGGCTGCTTTGCTATCACATAGACAAAGTTTTATGTCAAATCTATCCATACTCCTGTTTGTACAGCATTCAGCTTGGACCACTAACTGCAAGCTGACCTCTGTGACCTGTGTCCACAGTGATTTCAATGATACAACTTTGATCCCAAAATACACTGGTTTCCTAAATTAAGGACCAGCCTTATGTTAATGGGAGGCTAATGTCGATGCTTTCTAACTTCTAAAATAAGTATTTTTGTTTTTAAATATGTGATAGTAGATAAAGATCTCAATCAAATATATCAATATCTGGATTTTCAGCAATATTTGTTTTGTGATATATTTAATGAGTTATGAAAGTTTGAATATTTAAAAATAACAATGCCTTACTTACTAAACTTAGTAATAAGTATTGTATCAAAGTGTTAATAAATTAAGTGTGTGTTTTGGAAGTTTGTGTAAAATTCTTTTACTATTCATCAGTTTCATATAAGTTTTTTTTAAAACTGTCATTGTTAAATATTCAAACTTTCATAATTCATTAAATATTGAACGAATATTATTAAAAAATTTGAGATCTTTACACATTTTTCAAGGCAAAAAAACACACACCTTATTTTAGAAGTTACAGAGCTTTGATGTTAGCTTCCCATTGACATAACATAGGGTTGTTCTTTAATTTATTATGAAAACTGGTGTAGTTGGTGGGGGGGAGGAGTGCAGAATCTGAAATAGCTTTGAACACCACTTTCATGTTCAAGCAAATGATATGACAATGCATCTTTTGGAGCAGTGCTTCTCCATACGTATAAGTGGTGTCTACATAATGGGAATGCCTGCCAATTTTTGTGATTCTCCGTGTTACCAAGCGCGCACCATGAGGGCAGCGCTGTTCCGCGGTAAGCTAACCTACGCTAATGGTAAGAATATAGCAATCTGGTCGAAGTCATATGGTAAATCCGAGGACAAGTCGAGAGAAAAAAGAATCGGATAGATGGCTAATCAAGTACAATAAACTAGAATCTTTCTCAGAGATGGAAACGGGAATAACAAATCCTTAAATACTAGACGAATGCTGTTGAAAATAGAGATTTAAGTAGATAAAATTATAATCTTGAATTAATAAGATTCCCATTCACACAACACAGAAATTCTCTAATATTTTGTTAGGGCAGTGTAACTCAGTTCCATATATTGTAAAGGTTTCTGCGATTCCAAAATATTATTTATTCAAAAGTGATCTCAGAAATGTTTTCCAATTACTCATATCATCATTACTTTTTCCTGACATATTGATGCAGCCACCTGTCTTGCAGATCCAGTTTGGAATAAATTTGATAGAAACCGAGTTTCACTTCCGCAAAACATCACACAATACTGCATCATCATTCAGACTTCTAGTTAAAAACAGCAGAAAGTAGACAGAATAGTAAATAATTACTTACAAACAAATCCGTATCAGAATCAAATTTTGAAGCAAGTGGTAAAAGCGTAATAACCTATACTGCTATGAAGCAAGTAACAAGCAAAACAGCAGATCACCAGTGCCAAATGGATGAAAATGTAACTAGCACTGCTGTTGCTTCATGTCTTGAAATCGGCAGGCATTCCCATTACGTAGGCACCAGTATAAGATATAGGGTTTATGCTGGAAATTTTGAATTTTCAGTAGTGGAGTGTTATTGAGGTTTACACTGACAAAAACAATTGGCTCTTGTAACTACAGGGAGGAGAACTTAAGTTTTGATAGGTAAATGAAAAAATTCTTTGTGTGTTTTAAGAATGCTAATAAAATAACACTATTTGTACTTTCTCAATCATTCATTATTTTGAATTTCCACTGTAGAGGGTTCTAAAAATGGAAAATTAAATTATCATTTTCTTTGAAAATGAGTATCCCATATTTGTGAGAGATTATGTGTATTCTTCTAATTCTTTTAAGAAAATAATCGTTTTTGGATTGTATCTAATAAAATATTAGAATTTGCATTTTGCTAATCTTGCAATATTTTTAGATTCCATGGTTAAAAGGATCTAAAGATTTTAAAATCTTGGTATTAGAGTGTGATGATCAAGGGGTTTACACTGACAACAATGCTTGTTTCCAGAGAAGTTTGATCAGTTAGCTATTGAATATGATTTTGTATTTTTCAAGTCATGAATTAATATTGATTTCCATCTTTAGAAGCAGTTAAAGTCTGAAATGATGAATGTCATTCTCATTTTGAAAGATTAACTAGAAGAATGTTGTTCTTCTGGTTACATATTTAAGGTTTAAAAAGCTATTAGTGCAGTACTTGCATCTTTCTTATCATTCACCATTTCAAGTATATTTTGATGTTACAGCGTAGTATTTCAGTCTTGCTTTTGCTATAGTAGTTTTTTCCCCTTCACATGAAATTAATTATGCTAGAAGTAAAAAAAAATATACTTTATATAAGAAATCTCATAAACAATATCCCAAGTGCTTGTTGTTTTAATACAGTGTAACATTTATTATTTTTAAATTTCATAAGAAGTAGTGAACTATGAATGCTTCTGGATCACAAGATTTACTGACCTATTGCCAACTGTGTGAATTCAAGAGAGGATGGATTATTAACCATCTGAGAGTCTGGATTCAACTTGTCATATTGCACATTTGGGCCTTGACAACGTAATGGTGCATTGATGCTGGCAGCAATTTAAGAGAGAAGTTATGACCTATTTTGGTCCAGGATCTACAGCACATAGGGCAACCACACCATAGGAGTACTGTTTGGTCTGCTGACAAGCTTACACTGCCCATACAACACTCTATCTACCATCAGAAGAGCTGTAAATATTTTACTAAATTTAATAATACACTATTGTTGGCTGTGTTTACAATAACACAAGCTACAATAAAACACACTAAAAAGTAGTCTTGAGATTGACTAGTATCACTCATTAATGCATATAGTTAAGTTGCCTTAAGTGCAAATTTCTTATGACAGATAGTTTTTGCTCAGATAGTAAGTGTAAAAAGAACCCTTTCCTTATTAGAAGTTTGCGTAATATGAAAGAGTGTTTACCAGTCCCTTGAGTTCTTATCATCCCATCACAAGACAAACCATATCTCAAAGACTGGAAGAGGCAGAACATCATGCATGGCATCCATTGTGTTGCTTGTCCCTAAACAATGACCATCTACTGTCTGGAGTAGTGCTGTGCTTGATTGAACTGGATCACAGAAGGACGTGTTCAGTAATGAATCTCGCTTTTCTTTGCCAATGATTGCCAGGTTCATGTATGGAGAAGCGGAGGACAAACTAATTCAAGAGTACATAGCATACAGTGCAAATGGCAGGAGTCTTAGTCTGAGGAGTTATTAGCTATGACAGCTGAACACCTCTAGTGTTCCTTACAGTTAATTCAACAGCTCGGTGGTACATGGAGCATATCCTGGATACTGTTGTTATCCCTTTCGTGAGAGGTGCCTGGCAGCATGTCTCAGCAAGATAGTGTATGTCCACATACTGCAAACATCAACAGGAAATGTCTACATGCTGTCAATATCCTTGAGTGGCTAGCAAGAGCACCAGATCTGTCCCCAATAGTGATTTACTAGTAGAGTGGTTACCTCCAACCAGTGCAGACAACCACTGCCCTGCAAGACCAGATACAGGAAATGAGGTGGACAGTGCCACAGGAGGCACTGTCCACCTCACTTCTGTGATGACTTCCTGCACATTCTGATCATGTGGTGTGATCTTAGTTGTAATATTATAGCAGAGGCATTCTCACTGATATCAGTAGTCTCTATGACTCACTTCCCTGACACATTGCTCAGTGTATTGTGAATAAGCAGTGGTTGTATCTCCTACTGACATGCCTTATTTTTCTGATAATAAGATTGCCATTTGTTTTGAAAACTTAGTCCATGTCTTCTTGTCTCCCATACTGCTCCATACATAAATATCACTTGAATTTTCCCATTGCATCTGTGTGTTGCAATTTCAACATTATAGAGTGCATTTTGTAAAGCTCCAAAAAGTATGTTTAAGTTGCTGGATAGTTCGGGTGCAGGGCAATTTCTCTTGCCAATTAAATGAGGGTTCTTTTCTTAGTATTAGTTGTGTTACTTGTCAGAAAAGAACTTAAATTCATAATTGTCCAATAAATAATTAACATTAACCAAATGTTAACAAACTCTACTCAAGAGAAAAAATAAAGTCAAAACTATTTCATAAAACAAATAATATTTATTCAAAAAATCTAGACTCATCAGAATGCACACTTCCTTCTTCAAAAATATCTGAGCAACTAACTACTCACTCAAAACTACCCCTCATTGAGCACTTGTACAACCAACTGGTAACTGCTACTGCTCACATCGCTACTCCCCCATGACCTAACATCACTTATTTTACATCCGGTGTGTGAGTTGACATGTGCAAAGCATGCTGGCAGAAGTCAAATTTGCATAATACGATGAGTGCATATTTGTGTTAGCTATGACATACGGGGCATGCCTTTCCGTTTATATTAGTGGCTATCAATCAAAAATCGGAGTTGGGCATGTACAACATGTACGGCAATGTACATGGTACGGGCGACATGTATGGAGCCGTACCATGTACTCACCCATACCATGTACAACATGTACATGGTACGGGCAAGAAGAAATGATGATTCAACTAAAAATATAAGGCACCAAAATGATAATTATAACATAAATAAACTCTAACTGGCAGAAGAAAAGTGAAAGTGAACCATCACAATTTGAATCCTTAGTATTTTGTATCCTTATATTTAAAATCTTAGCATTTGTATCATTTCATTGTATTGTAAGATAAATGGATAAGTAATGTAGCTAGATAAATGTAGCTAGATAAATTACTTATTGATTTAAAGTATTTTTTGTAATGGCACACTAGCTAGAAAATGTTCTTTGTAATTTTGGCATGCAAGCTCTTAAAGGTTCCCCATTCCTTATGTAATACATCATTCCATTGTTATTTGTATTCATATTAAAATTATTTTACTTCTTAATATCACTGATTAAAGTAACTGTACATTATCAAAAAATATTATACTTTTATTTGCATTCATTCAATCTGCTAATAAAAGCTTTTTACTAAAACTGCATCAGTATAAATTTGTTAGCAAATGTATCATATTACTCAAATGTAAAAAGAAGAGTTTATTTTACTTTTGTTTTTCATTTGAAATCTGGGGAGACTGTTTTCATAATATGAAAAGTAGAAAAATGACTGGCGGTCAGGTGTTTTACATAGTAAGAAATTCTGGTGTAAATCTAAAACACGTGCAACTTAATTTTGCTTGTCATGGAGAGGACATTATAATTTAAAAAAGTAGTGTTGTGCGACATTTCTCTTTGTGTGAAATCTGTTAAATTCTAAAGTTGCAAAAGCAGGTTTTATGTGAATTCAGTGTGGAACTTGGACAGTGAAAGCACATTTTTCCTGTAAAATTGTATTTCTGAATTATTAAAAGCTTACTGGTTTTTAGATTTTTAGTATATATGTAATTTAAAATTGTCTCTAATAGTAAATTGAAAATCTTTTCTGTAAAAACTGATCCCTCCTAAAAAGGGTAATTTGATATATGAGTAAATGCATTTTTTTATGATAATATGCAATTACATTCTCAATAGAACTTTAATTTTTCCTCAATTTAATAAGTAAGGTACAAATGTATATATATATAGATATGGTAATAACTAAGAATGTGTATCTTGATTAAGAAACATTAAAAACAGATAATGAATATTAATACTTTCCAGTTAATATTTCTAGGAGTTCAAGTTTTATTTTTATTTTTATATAGATGTCTCCAGTGAATACAACATTGCCTCAAGGTCTTCAGGCTTTAGCACTGCAGGAAGATGAGAGCAAAGAACAAGAAGAACAGCAATTAGTTACTACTACTGCATCAGGGTTTGTTTCTTCTTTCAAAATGCATCCTCTATAATTTAAAAAGCAATAGCATTCTTTTATCTTTTTTTTCTCAATGTTTCAATGAAACACTTTTCACAGGTATTAAAGCCTGTATAAGATTTTTATAATTGAATTTGTGTTTTAATGAAATAATTTATCCATTGGGTAGTAATTTATTTTGTAAAAAAGGTATCAGTGCAGTGATATTTTTAGCAGTTTTCTATTTGACTGAATCCTAAATGAGTATCAGCATTTAGTTTTTACTAAACTACACTGGTTTCCATAAATTAAGGAAAATCCCTTTGTCAAGTCAATGGGAAGCTAATGTCAAAGTTCTATAACTTCTAAAATAAGTTTTTTTGTGTTAAAAAATGTGATTGCAGATAAAAATCTCAATCAAATAAATCAATATCTCGATTTTCAACAACATTCGTTCAGTATTTAATGAGTTATGGCAGTTTGGATATTTAGCGATAAACAATGCCAGCCACAAAAATTGACTTCAGAAGTTAATTAAAACTTAGTAATGAGTATTGGATCAAAGTGTTTAATAAAATAAGTTTGTATTTTAGAACTTTGTGTAAAGAATTCTTTCATTATTCTTCAGTTTTGTATAAGTTTCTTAAGACTAGCATTTGCTGTTAAATATTTAAACTTCCATAACTCATTAAATATTAAATGAATATTGTTGAAAATCATGATATTGATTTATTTGATTGGGATCTTTATCTGCAATCACAATTTTCAAAACAAAAAAAAATTATAAGTTATAGAGCTTTTACGTTAGCTTCCCATTGTTTTAACATAGGGATTTTCCTTAATTTATGAAAACCAGTTTACTTATCAAATGAAAGTAGCAAAATGTGTAATGCTCCAAAGATTAATAACTTTTTCGTTTGGACCTTTTATCTGATCCAATTTATTTAAATTCCAGATAGCTCCATCGGGCACCAAACAATAATAACTTGCCAAATAAAGTTGCAATGGGGTTCGTTTATTTTTTTGCTTATCGAGTAAGAATTCAAAAATGATTGTCAAGTTTAATTAAAGTTTAAATGTATTCAAAAACATCAATTAACATTGCTCAAGAGAAAAAAATAGCAAAGATTCAAAAGTTTCTAAAACAAACAAAGTTTATTTCCAAAAATTGAACTCGTCAAACTCAAAGTGAAAATCTTCATTACATCTCAAACAAAAACTCTGCTACTACATCTCTACTACACAATCTCAATAATTTCTAACTACTCCACTACTAACTCATCTCTTACTAACTACTGTGACCTAACGTCACTCAGTTATAATGTGCATACAAGTCCGGCGGCATGTGTCATGTTGCATGCCGAGAAAGATATTTGCATAAACTGAATTGTGCAAGCTATGATGCAAGAGAGGGCGTGTCCTTAACACACATGCTTTAGCGGTTGTCAGTCAAAAGGTTGGAGTTGTGCATGCGCAATTCCTGCAACTCGGAGCAAGGATTGAGACAGTCCACAAAAGGAATTAAATCCTCAAAATGATAAATATAACGTAAATAAAGCAAAACTGGTTAAGGAAAAGTAAAAGTGAATGGGTGGACCATCACAAATGTTTTCTTAACATTTCCATAAGTAATTAAAATAAACTTAATTAACATAAATTGAAATGTAAATTTAAAGTTAACAAACCTGAAAAGTATAATGTGCTAGCAAGCATTTAAAAAAAGAATGCAAGTAAATCTAAATCATTTTAAGTATACAAAAAAAAAAGATGACTAGGGTATCAGGAATTTTTTATGTGCATACTATGGTGGAGAGCCATTGGTGAGTAGTTGAAGATGGCATGCAGTAAAATGAATAAAACTCAAATGTAATTTACACTTTCCAGAGATAACTGATGAAGACTGATCGTAGTTCTATGAGAACTGGAGAAGATTTAATGCTTTAACAATTGGTCAAGATGACTATTATTTTATTCTCATTAATAATTTTATGATATACTAATATATTTTGCATACCAACATATCTAAATATGGTAATTTTGTATCAAGTTCATAATCTGTCTTACTTGCAACAATCTATGAAACATCAAGAAATAACAGGTAATTGCTTAGCATTGTTGTCCAACTTTTAACCACTCTTACACTACTCACACATGGTCTACTCACATACCATAATAATAGGAATTGAAATATGCCTGTTCAAAATGTGTACTATCTTTGCAGAAATCGGAGACATTATTACAATCCTATAACTGAGAATGTAGCCTTAAGTTCCAGAAACAGTTTAAATTGCTGAATATTACATATCAAATCAAGCATGATTTTTTTTCTTGTGTCATGACCATAATATATCTATAGAATTAGTTGTCTATATTCTGTCAGCAAATTCTATATAGTGGGAAAATTGTCTTCACAAATGTTTATTAGAAAGATTTCCATGAGCCCACTTGTGGGTACCATTTGGACAGTTAGGTTTGGTTGTTTTACCTCTGATCATCACTTTTTTTTGCATACAATGGGCTAAATAGCCATGTCACTTAGACCCCGAAGGCTCAGAGAAGGTTGGGGGAAGGAACCCACTGGAACAGCTGTTGCAGTGGTTTCCTCCCATCAAGATCATTCAATACGTTCTTTAATGTGAAGAGTGTATGGCTCTCCCACACATGGGACCAGAGCTTATTGTCCCATCTGAAGGACAGTGGCCTTTCCAAGCCCATTGGTGTCCCCTACTGACTGAGAGAAGGGTGGGGAGTTTTGTGGAGATAAATCTCAACCCTAGCCTAGCTAAGACTCGAACACGGGAACTGCAGATTATGAGCTTGGTGCTCTACCGACTGAGCCCCCTCTCCCCCCCCATTTAGACAGTCCTTTAGATCAGTGTTTCTCAACCTTTTATGCTTCATGTACCCCCTGGAAATGTGTATGCAACTGGCGTACCCCTTGTATAGATAGATGAAACTATAGTTATAGTATAACAATGGGAATAAAATAAAACATATATATATATACATTAAATTTTGTATTCATACATTACATATATCGATAAACACAAAAAATTACATAAACAATTTAACTAAAATTATAAACATTTTACTGGGTAATTGACTTTTGAGCTCTTACGGTATACACCACATTGAGAACCTGTACTTTAGATAACTGAAAAGCATTGTGTAATCTCAAACATTAGGTATCAAGATCTAGCATACTTTTAATTTATCAAAATAAAGAAAATATCAAAGATTTAAATGGTTTGCAATTTATAGATATTTGCTACTATCAAAATCTAATTCAATCAAAAATAAATTAGGTATTTTAACTCAGTCCTCTATTCTGTTAAAAAAACTAAATGGTTCAACCTTTGTTGAGGTTATATTATCCATCTTGAGCTGTTGCTAGTATCTTTCTGTTCCTTGGCACTCTCTTGATTCTTTTTGGGTAAATTCCATTCTCTCTCTCCCTTCACCACCTCTTCTATGTAAGTGAATTCTATTAAGTATATGCCATTGTATCAAATATTATATATCAAAAATATAAAAGTAACAGTTTATATAACTCTAACAAATTTTCATTTACTCTTACCATATCAATGACCATATATACATTACAAAAGACTCTTGACTGACAGTGAGACAGGACACTTAAATGTATCACTGGTAGGAAGTTTTGAAAATCACAATTGCTTTCCTTCTCAAGTTGTTCAGATGTTTCTTGCATGGTTGCTGATATATGGTTGGTTTTAAGCATATTTATACTTTGAAGTATATTATTCTCTGAAGTAAATACCATTCTACAGTTCAAAATGCATATGAAAAACCATTGTATAATGTTTCTTTTAAATTCATCCAAATGAAACTGCCTAAGAAATAATGTCCAGCAGAACCATTAGTGTCAAAAAGACAAGCACATATTTATATACTGGAGAAATATGCAAAGAATGCTATAAATATATCAAGAACAAAGTTTACCATAAAAATCTTTATTTTCTTAAATCAAATGCAACAACTTATTCTTGTTTATGTAGAATTGTCCCATATTCAGCTGATTGTCATGGATTTGAGTTAATTTCATTGGAGAATAAACAGCTGCAAATTTACAGAAATATCAATGATAACAGTCAGAATTGCTGATGTATCATAAAACCACAAGCAATCAATAAATAACAATCAACAAAAGCTAATAAATTCTTATTTACACTGGTTTCCATGAATTAAAGAACAGCTATAAAACCTGGGTTTTCTCAAAAACTCATTGGATCTGCTGCATGTTAATCAGAAGATAGGGCATGCATTTGAGTAAGAGTTGAGAAATGGAGTAACACTTTTAATTTCTAAAATTATATAGAAAAACAGACACATGGCAAAAAGGTGAAGGCCAACTGAGATAGCTCAAGTGTTACAATATGAAAGGTAGCATATTATACCTCTTACTGCTATGCAAGCCTCACAGCAATGTCTCATTCTGTTGATAGACTGTCCAGCAGTGCTACAGAGAGTAATCTTCATTACTCCTCCTAAATGCATCAAAGCTATGGGAGGCTTACTGCAATGGGATTCAGGGGAGGAAACATTTCTAGAGAGTATCCTATGCATGTTTTATCAGATTTAGGTTGGGAGACCAGGCTGGCCAAGCCATATGGTTAATAGTGCTATTCTCCAGATAACAATCAACAAGTCAACAACAGTGTGTGTGGGCATTATCCTGTAGGAGGAAGGTATCATCATCACACAAAGAGATATTTCATCCCTTTTCCTACAACCAGTGAGACATACCTTGTTGAAAGCACATCAGATCTGTGCAGTCTCCCAAAGATATTCCTCCCCAAACCATGACACTACTGCCACCATAGGTATCCACTGTTATTTTTGGCATGATGAAATGTTCCTAGTTCCTTTCATTTCAACTGATACTGTGAATCACTGTAGAGGGGAAAATCTCAATTGATTTGTGAAGAGCATGTGGATCATCATTTCTCCTGGGTCCAATGGACATGATGTCTGCACCAGTGTATAGGGTCCATCCTGTGGTGTCAGGAGCACGTGCTTCACTAATTGGTTAGTGTACAGGTACACCTTATGAAGTCTTCAGCATATCGTAGTAGTGGATATTGCCCTTCTACTCACTGCTGCAAGGTTCAAACTCGGTTGACGTGGTGTTGACATCTTATTGTTCTGGGCACTTAGCAAGAGATAGCACTCCTTCCTTGGGGTTTGTTGTATGTTGTTGGACTGCTGAATTGTCTGGATGTGCTCTGTCCATGTTGGGATCTGCCAAAGTCTGCACACCATTGAACGACTGACATTGTCATCTGGCAACATCTGTTTGACTTAGGCCTGCCTTGAGCCAATTTATATCTTACCACACTTCTTCTGATAAATTATATTTGGTAGACATACCCAACAAATCTGATATCAGTAACTCCACCTCACATTTCATAGGAGAATTGGAGAATAGTTTAGATATGTCTGCTTTTCATTTGCATACCACACCTCAATTCTGCATCATATTTTTTGTACTATACATGACATTCATTCATTTCTATCATCAGAGCTTTATGACATCACATTTTTTGTTCCTTAATTTATGGACACCGGGTGTTTTAGCATTCTGTGTAGAGATGTTTGGTATTGGCACAAAAGCTTATGCTTCAAATGTGTGTTCCCAGATATTTGTTTTAAAAATTTCTTAATTGATAACGCCTGTTTCATATATAATTAAATCTTGCCACTATAGCACACATCAGATTTCCTCAGATGAGGAGCCATAGGTACTATTCAACATTGCTAGCACAACAAAGGAAACTTCAGTTTTTAAAAAAAATAGAAATTCCCATTTAAATTTTTTTATTTCAGACTTTAATTATCTATTTTTATGAGATATATATATATGTCATAAAGATAATTCAAGCTTGAAAAATAATATTTACTTCTCTAATTTGGTGCACATTTTAAAAAGTACAATATTAATAATTTCTTTCAGAAATCTGATCACCATTTCTAAGATGTGATCTAAGGCATTGCTTCACTGGTTGTTTCTAGTACTAAGTGTTGAAGCAATCCTCTGATTTTTAAGCTCATGAGTTTGATATAAACTACTTCAAACTCATTTTTTTCTTAAAGTTTCAAAAAACCCAAAAACCTTTTTTTTAATTGGAGGCTTTTGGAAGGAGTTGCCAAGTAAGTATATCTATTTTTTTTGCATTTTAAACATATTTCCATATTTCTAGCACTATTTTTATTTCAACCCAATATTCAGTGTCTTATCTTTGTGAAAGTGAAAATAAAACTGCTATTCTCTACTCATTGGAGAGTATCACAGAGCTACAGTGAACATGCAGCAGTGCAGTTGACTCTACATATGTCCTGTGTGACTACTTATAAGAAAATAAAGAAATAACTTCTTAGCTAACTAAAAATAGTGTATTCCCACAATACATGTGTGTGGTTGTCTAGTGCTGGCCTTCCTATCATAAACACTGGAAGAAAACTGCATTTTCTCAGTGCCATTTATATCATCACTAAATGCTAATTTTTATTTCCATAGATTTATAAATTATTATCAATCTTTCATAATTGATACATGTTTGCCATTTTTTTCTGAGGAGGAAGATTTACAACTTGTAAATGGTAGCTAGATAGTTACTGGAAGGAAAGCTATGCACCAATCCTCCGTGGTAATGCACAGAACCAGCCAGGCCTTGCACCTAAAGTCCAACCTTGCCTTTTTGTGGTGCAGATTATTACTAACTTTCAAAAGATATACTCTCTTGTGGAAGGGGAGGGCTATCAGATCAGTGTGGCCTACTGATCTGTCCTACTATGGGTATTTTTTTTTTTCCTACCCTGCTGAGGAGTGATCAACCACACAGGGTCCTGATGCTGACCATATATATCGACTGAATTGCATAATGGCACTGAGCTTGATTATGGATCCTGGATTTGCTGCAGTGGTGGGCTTCAGTTGAGGGAAAATCTTCCACTCTGTTTTCTGTTTGTTTGTGGGTTGACAGCCCCAAGTAAATAGATTCACAGGGTGTATTTTACCAGCTGGTGGATAATCCTGAGCAGAGGTCATCACAGCCACCTGAATTCTTTGCTTCTATTGGCATTGTCAAATTTTACTTGGAGGAAGTCTTCCAGTGTAGATGGCTTCAGCATTTAGTGGTGGGGGAACAGGTCTTTGCCCCATATCTGTGATTAGGGGGCTGTTTGATATTGTTGGCATTCCCTCTCTCACTAAACATAGTTTCTTTAAACATCCCACTAACCATTTTCTCTCCATAGGTAGTTGGAATGTGAGGACTCTGCACAGAGCTTTTTCTTTTGATGTCCTCACACAAGAATTCCACTGTTATATATAGATATTCTCGGCCTGCAAGAGACGAGATGAACAGATAAAGGTCAGATTCTTAAAAATAATCTTAAATTTCTCTTTTTAGGGAGGGAAGACAGTAAACCACTGTCTTCCCTCAGAGACAGATTAATGCACTCATATCCTAGAAGAGCATTAGTGGTGTGTCTGCTGAGAAACAGACCAAGGTGTGGGTCTGTTTCTCAGCAGACACACCACTAATGCTCTTCTAGGATATGAGTGCATTAATGAAAGGTTTCTTACAGCAAAATTTCAGACAAGCATTAAAGACTTCAATGTTATCTGCTGTTATGCCCCCACTGAGGATGCCAATGAGGATGAGAAGGATAGGTTTTACAGACAGCTTCAGGATATTTTGAATTCTGTCAAGAAAGGAGATATAACCCTTATTCTAGGTGACTTCAATGCCAACGTTGGTACTGATTCTGATCTTTGGGGAGGGGTGATAGGCCCTTTTGGTATTGGTAGCTGCAATGGCCAATGTCTCCTACAGGTAAGTAAACTTAATGATTTGAGAATAACTAACACTTATTGCCAACACTCTGACATACATAAGTGCACATGGGTTTCACCAGATGGGCTGCATAAGAATATGATTGATTATATATTAATTAACAGCAAATGGGCTAGTTCTGTTAGGAATATCAGGTCATATAGGGGAGCTGAAATTGGATCTGACCATTACCTTGTTAAAAGTGTCTTAGCACAATACTTCTCAAGTTTAAGTTGTAAGGTTAAAAAATTTACCTTTAATTCTGAAGCTCTGAAAGACACAGTTTTAGCTAAAGCTTACCATGATAGGGTACTTAGTCATTATGACAGTCATGGTTGCCAACCCGGTGACTTTGTTTTTTCAATTAAACCAGGATTGGTAACTACAGCTATGATGATACACACCACCAACATCGAATATGCCGGACCAGTGAAAAAAGTGACATGCAACCCTCATAATCAGTTGTTGTCTGAACACGCGAGAAATTTAAGCTCAGTGGACTGATAATTATTACTTACTTACTCTTGACAGCCTTTACTAGGAAAAGGTACATGATAGTTGAGTAAGTATATTGCACCATGTGGCAATTTATGCTTTATTTCTTTACGCGAGCTACTTATGCTTTCCTCAAGAGTTTTAATTCTTGAATGTAAATACAGCTAATATTGTGTATTAAATTTTTACAATCTATGACTCTGAGTCTACTTACTTTTGAAATGGTTTGCTTACTACTGAAGTTGAGGGAAAATTATTTGAGTGATGAGGCATTTGAGCTTATTTCAGAAAGCAAGAACTGCAGGAATGTCTTTAATCAATACCCTACTAGTCCTAATAGGAAGCATTATAGAGTTCTTAATAAACATGTAAAGGATCATTTAGCTGCTGATTAGAATCTTTGGCTTGATATCTTGACTGAAAAAGCTGAGGAAGCAGTTGGACAGCACAAGAGCAGAGAACTGTATCAGATAGTTATCAGTGTGGTAAAAAATGGACAGGTATACAGGGATTGAAGGATAAACAAGGTAAGGTTATAGAAGGTGAGGATTCTGTCATTGGCTAGGTGGGATGAGCATTTTAGAGATGAACTAAACAATGTGATTAGTTCTACTCTCATTTTTTGTAATAATGATAGATGCATTGGCAGCTATAATGTTTATCCTATAACACAATCTGAAGTTATTTTGGCTATTTCTAAACTTAAACTTCATAAATCCCCAAGGGTAGATGAAATTACTACGGAAATGCTTAGAGCTGGGAATGTTTCTGTTACCACTTGGATGACTGAAATTTCGAATATCTGTTATAATAAAGGCATGGTTCCTAAGGATTTTACCAGAGCTATTATTATCCCAATTTTTAAAAAGGATGATCGCAGTTCTTGTGATAACTATAGGGATATCAGCTTACTTTCTATTCCAGGTAAAGTTCTTTGCATGATTGTGCTTAACAGAATTAAGAATCCGGTTGATGGACAATTTTCTGATGAGTGGTAGAGGATGTGTAGATCAGATTTTTTCACTTAGACAGATTCTTGAGAAATCTTTGGATCTTCAGAAAACTTTGGTTACTAGCTTTATTTCATTTCAAAAATACTTTTGACTCTGTTGATTGTGAGGTCATATGGCATACCAGACAAGTTAGTTAGCATAATGAAAGCTCTCTATAATAACACTAATTTGCGTATGAGAGTAGGTAAATCTTGTAGCAATTGGTTTAGCATTGCTTCTGGTGTCCGACAAGGGTGCATTTTTGTCTCCTTTTCTCTTTAGTTTGGTTATTGATTATGTAATGCAAAATTCACTGCAAGAGAAAGGTTTTGGCCTTAATAAATGGTCTGGAAATCTGAAAATTTCTGAATTAGATTATGCTGATGATTTAGCCCTTTTGACAAATGATGCTGATTTTATGAATTCTTTCATTAGAGTTGTTGATGAGACTGGTAGTAGAGAAGGTTTGGTGATAAACAGATAAAATTAAAGAGATGAAAATTGGTCAGGCAAGCTGTGCTTCAGTTAATCTGAATGATTGCAGTCTTGAGTAAGTGTCTCAGTTTAATTATCTTGGGAGGCTATATAACAGATACTGTATATGCAGCATGAGATTAACAGATGAATAGGGATTGGGAAATATTTTTAAGACTTTGACTTTTAAGAATCTATGGAGAATAGGCATATACACCTAAAGATAAAATAGGCTGTATAATAGTAAGTACCCTTTGTAAGCAAGATAACAGGAAACTTGATACTTTTGATTCTAGATGCCTGTGTAGTATCTTGGGCATTAGGTTGCTCAACTTTGTAAGTAATAATGAGGTTAGTCAAAGGAGTCAACAAAAAAAAAGTATAGATTGAGTGACAAAGTTTTGAACACAATAAATTATATTCCTAGAAATGAGATATGCTTCATTCCCTTTTTGCAATTAAAGGTCGCTAAAAAGTGTACTCCTATTCAAGACAAGACAACAAGTAACAGATAGTGTATACTTAGATTGAGTGATATAAAAATAGGTTTAACTACCCCCTCCCCCAGTGTTTTGGATCTACCACTCTGAGGATATTGAAATGTTTTAGCCTTAGTGCACTAACCTTTATTTACTCTTATCCAAAATACCCAAAGTAAAACACCCAAAAATAAAAACAGCCAAGAAAGTGTTTCTTCACCCATAAACGGAACAGAAAATCCCCTGAATGTAAACAGTGCCAAGTCACCTTGTGTAACAGTAGCCTATGTTTTAAAAAAAAATTACTGAAAAAAATTATTAAAAAATGTTTCAGGTAAGCATATTATTCAGAAAGAAATTTCCTTTTTTATATATAATTTAATTGTTTTTATTCATCGTCAAATTGCAGACTGATATTATTTTATCTATATCACTGAAAAAATACCTATTTAAAATTAATGTGTTTGCGTATTTGTTTAAATAATTTATTTTCGTAAAACTCGGAATTAATCTGGTATATAACATGACCTATTTCTGTTTGATTGGTTAATAGGAAAAAATTCTAAAGTTCATTTTTTTTATAATATTGTAGTTGGTTGCTTTCAGTTATTTGAAACATTGTAGTGGGCAAAATGTCTGGACATTTCTCAAGATATGTCACTGAGGAAAGAGTTACAGAAAAGTGTTTTTTTTATTTGAAGTAAAAAATTATTTTTCATTTATTCAGTAAAAAAATTCTATTAATATGTATTATTTGGTCCATTAGCTTTTTAAAATAAATTTTTATTTGCACTGCATGATCCTCTCTTAAATACATCACTCTAAAAAAGCATATTAAAATTAATACTATCCTCATTTTTGGGAAATATTTTATTTTCATAAAATCCAGAATTATATAATGTTTAATTTGATATGTAACTTACCATATTTTCTTTCATTAGTTATTTGGCAAAACATGTAAAAATCTTTCCTTTTGACTGAGCACAATGAAAAAATACCTTGTTCTGTGGTTTCATTCCTGTTTTTCAGACTAGGCACTAAAAGAGTTAATGATGTATAAATGGAATATTTTGCAATAATATTTTAGTTATTTTTTCATCATCATCCTCAAGCAGCCATGGGCTACGGAGGTCCAACCAGACCATGCAATTTAGTTCTCCAAGCAAGTCTGTCCTGAGCTACATCTACTGCATCTGGCCACTGCACACCAATTCTAACAAGGTCCTGTTTGACATTGTCTGCCCACCGCATCCTAGGTCTCCCCCCCTTTCTGAGGCATTTAGGCACACTGTTCATAACCCTATTCGCCAATCTATAATTATTCATACGGGCAACATGGCCAAACCAACTGAGTCTCTCTCTGCACAATTATGCTGCTTAAAGGAGGTTGCAAATGCCTTTGCCTAACCTCTTCATTAGTTACAAAGTTGAACCAACTAATGTCCAAGATACTGTGTAAGCATCTAAAATCAAAAGCATCTAGTTTCCTGTTATCTTGTTTGCAAAGTGTCCAAGTTTCACTACCATAACTAACCCTAGAAAGAACCAAACTATTATACAGCCTAATTTTAGTCTTTAGGTGTATACGCCTATATCTCCACACTCTCCATCGATTCTTAAAAGTCCCGACATCAATCTCTGTTCGTCTGTTAATCTCATGCCGCACATCACCAGTATCTGTTACATAGCTCTCAAGATAATTAAACTGTGACACCAGCTCAAGACTGCAACCATTCAGATTAACAGAATCACAGTCTACCTGACCAATTTTCATCACTTTAGTTTTCTTTCTGTTTATAACCAAACCTACTCTACTACCAGTTTCATCAACAGCTCGAATGAAAGAGTTAATCTCATCAACATAATTTGCCAAAAGGGCTTAAATCATCGGCATAATCTAAATCAGAAATTTTCGTATCTCCGTTCCATTTAATGTTAAAATCTTTTGCTTGCAGTGAATTTTGTATAATATAATCAGTAACCAAACTAAAGAGAAAAGGAGACAAAATGCACCCTTGTCGAACACCAGAAGTAATGCTAAACCAATTGCTACAAGCCTTACCAACTCTCACACACGACTTAGTGTTATTATAGAGAGCTTTCATTATGTTAACTAACTTGTCTGGAATACCATATGATCTCACAATCAACCACAAATTATGACGATCAACAGAGTCGAAAGCCTTTTTGAAATCAACAAAGCTAGCAACCAAAGGTTTCTGAAACTCTAAACATTTCTCAAGAATCTGCCTAAGTGAAAATATCTGATCCACACATCCCCTACCACTTCTAATCCACATTGCTCATCACACAATTGCCTGTCAACCAGATTCTTAATTCTATTAAGCACAATCATGGAAAGAACTTTACCTGGAACAGAGAGTAGGCTGATACCCCTATAGTTATCACAAGAACTGCGATGACCTTTTTTGAAAATAGGGATAACAATAGCTCTGGTAAAATCCTTAGGAACCATGCCTTTATCATAAAAGATATTCAGAATTTCAGTCATCCAAGTGGTAACAAACATTCCCAGCTCTAAGCATATTATTTATTATTATTGTTTTTTTTGCCTTGAAATAGGCCACCATCTGTCAGATGGGATGTTAAGCCATGGCCCCATGAGGAGAGCCATACCCTGTGCACGTTAAAGAACATGCTTGACGGGAGGCTACCACCTGTCTCCCAACAGCTGTTCCAGTGGGTCCCCTCCCCCAACCTTCTCTGAGCTTTCAGGTCCTTGTAACCTGGCCATTTAGCCCATTGTGTGCAAAAAAGTGCTGCTCAGAAGTAAAACAACCAATCAGCCTTGCTAGTTCTGTGCATCATTGCAAGGAAATGTGTCTCCTTGCAATGATGCTTGCTCTTCCCAATCTCTGCTCTCTCCCTCCACATCAATATAGTTTATAAATTCTAAAAATTGAATGATAGAAAAAAATAATTGCCATTTTGTTCTGTATTTTCAGTTATTCTGTGTGGGAACAACCTCAGACATATCGCATTGGAGTGAACCAGTCGGAAGAGGCAAAAGAAGTACAGAGAAAAACTCAACAGCCTATCAAACAGAGGCGTACAGGACTTTTAACAGTTATAGAGAAACAACCAGGTATAGTATAAACCTCCCAATAACTAACTGTATAAACAGTCAGTGGCCATTTAATTATGACCGTCTCATTTTATACAAAAGAATGAAGGTTGGTATATGCCAATGATAGTAACATCCAGTTTGTGATGTATGTAAGGCATGTGAATTAAAGAGGGACACAAATGGTGAAATTTATTAAAATTTGAAGAGGTATGATTGTTGGTGTATGAGTGATTCTATCTGAGAAATAGTGCATTTCATTAGTTGTTCCAGAGAAGCTGTTGTAAAGATATATGGTATTAGAACACTGAATCAAAATCAACATTAAGCATAAGAACTGTGATGGGAAACAAGGTTTGCATACTAGATGAGTCTAATGCCTTCCGTAAGCCAACAGGTATGTAATAGTTGTGATACTCACCTGAAAATGCAATGGACAGTCAAAACGGATTCTGGTAGTATAATGCATTGAACTCTCCATCATTTGAGATATCAAAGTAGACACTTGTGATGACATCCACTATTGACACCAGACATTGTAACTTGCATGTGGGTAGTAATATCAAACATGGACTATGAACAATTGGAAAAAGGTCCACTGTTCTGATGAATCACATTTCCTTTGCACCATGCAGATGAACAGCTGCACATATGGTAAAAGTAGTATGAGGCAGTGGATGGTACTGACAGGTAGTGTCATGGCTTGGTGTATGTTCTCTTTGAATGTGTTTAATCCTCCTCTGTTACAAATGTGATAATGTATGAAGACTGAATGATTTCATTATTGTTGCAGATCAGGTACACTCTTCAATGTTAATACTGTTCACCAATGGTAATGGCATCTTTTGACAAAAATGCGCCATATCAAGCTCAGGGTTTTGCAACACCTTCAGATGACTTCACCCTCCTCACATAGCCAACCAACTCCTCAGAAGACACACCCTTTAAATCTTTAAAAGCCCTAAATTGGGAAATGATAAAAGTATTGACTGCAGTTCAAGAGTTTGAGGAAAATTCTATATTAACTGAAGTTAAGTAAAAAGATGCTAAAGCAGTTATGGTTTGTCAGCATATAGAAATTGGGGCTTTCCTACCTCTTATTTTTAAACTGCAATCATGAAAGAATAAATATGAAGTAAGATACTAATCAATAAGCAAAGAAATTATTAGTGAATAATTTATGATTTTTTTTTGTGAGCCACCTCTATAGATAGCATTGTTATTAATAAGTTTCTTCTACATAAATTGTTTTGAATGGGTCTGGTACTACTATTCATCTAATGCCAACTGGTCCAATGCTAATTCATCTAATGGGACGATTTGTCCAATGAGACAATTCATCCAAAGCTTTTTCATTGAAAAATGCAATAGCTAATGATGATAATATAATGTTATCAGAGCAGAATATCAGGGGTGGGGTAAGGGCTGAGAATTCTAGGAAGGGTAAGAGAGAGGGAAAATTGTTAAACTTAAATATACATACATTATGCATTTTTCAAGAAATTTTTTCAAAAAAAAAAGAGTACGGACCTCCATTGCTCTTCTGTCCAGTTAAAAATGCATGCATGCCCAATTCAACTGCTCTCTCCTGTGACATGACATGAGGAGTATACAAATTACTGGCCTTCTAGCATACAGAGCTCCTTCATGAAACCTTCTACACATAGTAGAAGCTGATACAACCTTCCCAGTGGCTGCTGCAACAGAGGATCATAGCCGAGAGGAAGTAGACGTCCTGCTACTTTGTGCTGTTAATCGCAGATATCTGTATTGTACAGCAGTCATAACTCTAACCCTTCCTTGGCTAAACCTCCAAGACTGGAATCTGTGCTCAGAAATTTATTTCAAAGTCTATAGACCACAGAAGGACTTACATTCAGCCATTGTTGTCTGACTGACTTCAGCCTGCTTTGAGCTGGCCAATAGCTCTCTACTGCAGTTCATTTGGCAAATGATGTCTCGAGGTCATTCCTACAAAATGGCTATTTTTAATTTCTTTACTCACATTTACAACACAAAATAATGATCCACTCCAAAACACCCATTTTTATACTGCTATCCGATTGGTGAAATTGACGCAAACTAGACTAATTTGCATACGATATATGTTCACTTGGCATTGCTTTACTGGTTACATGAACAAGTTTGTTGAGGATCACACGATTTTTCTCATTTTTCCTTAATTTATGGAAACCAGTGTAAATAGGCAACATGTTTCACCTCAGGTGAGGCTTCTTCTGGCAATGAATGCTTTTGTGAGTGATATATTTATAAGACTCTCCCCCTAGCAGAGTTACTTGCTGTTATGGTAATGCTCTCTGAACAGAAGATTAAATGTGGCCAGAAGAGGTGTAATGTCAGTATTGCAAATGTGTTCTTTTGTATATTGATGTGAATGTTTTCAGTGTAGTTCAATTGATGTTTTGTGGGGTGTGACTAGTAATGCTGCTGATAATTCTTCTATAGTTAATTCATTATCTATTATTGCTTGTGCTAGAGCTGTTGTGGGGTTCTGTTCTTCTATATCCTGTTTGTGTTCTGCTAATCACTGTCCTATAGTTCTATAAGTTTTCCCTATATAATTATTTTTCCCTCGTAATTTGTTTTATGGGTCAGGGATTTTAACTTCATATACACCTCCATTTTTATCTCTTTTTATTTTATCTCTATCATTTCATACTTTTATTTTATATTATTATTTATGGTATATGGTAATTTAAAATTATATTTAGTTACTATTTTTTTTTAAGTATGCAAGACTCCTGGTCTGAATGGGAAACTGCTTGTGTAATGCTGTTTTTCATTATTTTGTGCTGGTATTGGTTGTGAGTAGTTTTTTATTTTATATTTTATTGATCTATGTATTTTATTTATAAAATTGATTGTACATCCAGCTTCTGTGTTAATTATATAAATATAATCTATTTCTTTTTTTAGATTTATTTTTTCGGTGCAATATCTGTGTGGTTATGGCAGATTTTTATAATTGATTGGGTGTGCGGATACTTGGAGAAATTATATTGGGTATAAAGGTTGTTTTTTTCTACATTTGTCATGCATTTAGAATTATCTCATTTTATTACTATATCCAGATGTGGTAATTCTCAATTTACCTCTGCCTCATGAGTAAATTTTATTGAAGGCAGAACATTATTAAACATTTTTATTAAATCTCTGAATTTTGCTACAGGTGATCCCAAAAAATTATAATATTATCTATTTAACATAGATATAAGGTTGGTTTTTCATTCAGCTTTTTGCAATGCAATATGTTCAACAAGTCGCATAACAGCATTGGCCAAGAGTCCTGAGAGTGATGATCCCATTGGGAACTCCTCTCTCTGAACCCATGGCTGCCTGCTGACAACAAACCAATTACATTTGGTGGCCAGGTCCAGTGCCTCATGAACACTAAAGTATTCTTAGGTGGTGGACCTGTGACCCATAACCACTTGGATTTGAGTTGCATCCAAAATGGAAATATTTGGGTACAGTTGACACGACATCAAGTGAGTGGACTGTTGTTGTATATTGTATTGGTGTTGTTTGTGTGATATGTGCTGCTGTTATACATCAAGTCAAAGTATACTGTGTGGGAGCAAAGTATGGGGAGAAGTATTTAAAAATACAGGGTGTTTCAAAAAGGATGCAACTCTCTATTGTATTTTTCTATTTAAACTTGACAAAAGACACAGATTTCAAAAGATGCAAATTAGACATATATCTACCTTTACAATAGATGTTGAAAGTGATTTCCTGCAACCTGGATGCAGGTTCGTACCCGTTTCATGGCATTTGCAGCCACTTTCGTAATGTTTGTTTTCTTATGTTTAAAATATCTCTTTCAATGTTAGCCTTCAAGTATATGAGGATTGTTTTGAAACACTACACGTTTGAGATATCCACAAAGGAAAAAATCTGCAGTAGTAAGATCTGGGGATCTTTGGGGGACCTCAAATTTTTTTAAATCAAATGATCAAAAAATTCCTGCAACATGACCATTGTGTCATTTGCAGTATGGGCAGTCGCACTATCGTGTTGAAACCAAACTCTCTTTCATTCACATCCAATAGTGCAATAAACTGTTGGATGAGTTCACGATAAACTTCACCAGTTACAGTTCAGTCAAAAAATAATGGTCCTATTACATGACGACGGGAAATTGCACACCAAACACCAATTTTCCGTGCGTGCGTGTAATGGTCATTTGTGAAAAGTTTAGGATTTTCACTGTTCCATAATCAACTGTTTTGACTATTCACATATCCGCCCAAGTGAAACCAAGCCTCGTCACTGAAATAAACATGGTCCAACACCTCAATTCCATTTTTAACAACAAAAGAACGAAACCAATGACAGTACCGTAAATGTTTTTTATGGTCTGGTTCTTTCAGTTCGTGAATAACACCAATGCGGTAGGCATGAAATTTTAACTTCTTTGTAGCCCTGAAAACAGTAGCTGGTAACAGTCCAACCTGCGAAGATAACTTTCTAAGAGATTTTCTGGATGAGCGAGTTAAATGCTGAGACCCATCATAAGAACTTTGGCAGTTAAGTGATGGCCAGCCTGATCCAAAATGGCCAGCCAGATCCAAAGCCTATGCTCTTTCGATCCTGTGCAGACCTAGTGTCACGAAATTTATCAATCAAATGAGATATAGTCGACTTGTTGGGAACTGCAGACTAAGGAAACTCAAACTCCTTTCTCACACGTTCGTAAGATTTATACACACAGTAAGTCTCACAATAAATGCACGTTCGTTTTTGGGAAACGACATAGCTGACACAACAGAAAGGAATGAATGCTTGAGTGAGACTAGCACTTGACAAGGTCATTTCAACTGCTAAAGGCTGTTAACCTTGAGTATAGTAATGCCAACTGACTAATATTATGGCATAAAATGTACATGCGCATAAGTTCTACTCTCTTTTATTTAGGGTTGTGTCCTTTTTGAAACACCCTATAGTTTTTTCTAAGTTGTGTGTGGGAGACCTTCTTTTACTCTCCTATGGTCTAAAGGGATATCTGGGTTTGTGTAACTTAATGTTGGCAAATAATTGTGGAATAGTAAGGTGCATAGGGGGTATACAAGCCTCTGCTATCTGAGTTTGAAAAAAGGGTGATTTTTTTTTAATCTGTTACCTTTAGATAGTATTCAGAATTGTATTATTTTCAAGTGGTTTGTACTTCAATTCCTGTAATACTACTTTTATTTTTTGTCGTATTCTGATTTATTCAATGCTTCTATTTGTTCTGTTTTATCAGCTAGTATAATTTTAATTTCAAGGTTATTTTTTAGTTGGTGTAAAATTTTGGTTTCATTAATTTTAAAATTTTCTTGTTGTGGGTTCTGGAATAAGATACTTTATCCTTCTATGTATTTTGAATCTTTCCTTATCTTTATATATTGTGTATTTTCTTTATGGTTTGTTCTATCTGGGGTATTGTTATCAATTTTAGTTATTGGGGTTGGCTATATGAACTTTCCTCCATGTTCTAATATTTCAGATATAATAGTTTTTAATTTAGATAAATTATAACATATTTACATTTTGTGGTTGGCTCATTAGATTCTCTGTTTCTTTCTTTTTAACTCTATTTTGAGTCAGGGTTCAATTCTGAACAAATATAGGGGGAATCCCATTCTAAATGTGGTTGGTGGCTATCCAATTGCATATTTCTTTCTGCTATATTACCTCTTAGGGAAGACTATAATTCCTGTTTCCTATTTACCTGTTCTTTTTCTTTTTTAAGTTCTAAATTTAAGTCTTATGTGTATTAATAATTTTAATGATTTGTTGTTCGACCCATTAACTGGGTCAGATGACTATGTTCAACCTTCCCAGTTAAGGTTTGATATTCTTTATATACATTAATCTCTACCTTCCGTATTTCTTCCCCGGTTTTCCTAATTACTTGATTCAATAATTTATTTTTCTTATATTTTTGTCTTATAATCCATAAGGGGCGATATTTAATTGTTTGCCTCAGGGTGTGATCTAATCTGGCGACGGCCCCATGAACTACACTGAAAACATTCACATCAATATGCAAAAAGAACACATTTGCAATACTGACATTACACCACTTCCAGCCACATGGAATCTTCTGCTCAGAGAACATTACCATAACAGCAAGTAACACTGCTTAGGGGGAGAGTCTTATAAACATCACTCACTAAAGTATTCATTGCCAGAAGAAGCCTCAGACATGAGGCAAAACATGTCACCTACTTACTTTTAGCATTTTATTTTTTTTTTCAATGTTGCCTAAGTTAATTATATAGAAAGTTTAGTGAGAATGTTAGAACAGAAGGGGTCAAATATGAGCCAATTGAGTATGCTGCATAATTAAAGAACTTATGTATTGTAGCTGAAATTGCAACATAGGATTAGTCACACCCAGGTCAGCATTAAAATGTAAGAATAAACTGGATTGGTATCCTGAAGACAAGTTAACAAAAAGACTTCAAAGAGGTGTGCCAACCAATAAATCTGACTTACGAATGATACACCTGTTTCATCTGGTCTTCATTCACGAGTGATATGACTATTTGCACTAACCTGCCATCGGTTACTCTATGTTGTATGAATGAAAATGGACATCATCTCCATTACTGTGGTCAACAATCTAAAAAAAGCTACTATCAATCACTCAGGAACTCTTATATTGTGGAGGAATTTGAATATGTTCTAAACTCACATGCAAGTTAAAATAGATACCAATGTGACGAAGGATAATGTAGTACTAAATATTGTAATAACCTTAGATATTACTACACTTAGAGTTATCATAAGTTAAGAAGTTAAGAATTGTAACTAGTGCCACTGATAAGTATTTTATCTTAGTAAGAATTTTACTTAATACACTGAAACCTCTGTAGTATAAGAGATAAGAGTGAAATTTGTAAAATCTCACTGGTGGGTTTTCTATGGTTGCTTAAAAGCAATGGATAGTTAAACCACAGAGTATATTGCTTGCTCAATGGCAATATTAAACTACAGCATAATCATGATAATTAAATTGAAATTCTTAATTCTGTTAACTATATTCATATCAAAGAACTTTACTTGTAATACAAAGTAGTAATTTCCCTTTCATCATTACAAGAACTACTATCACTTTTTTTTTGATAGAGATAATAATAGCTCTGGTAAAATTATTAGAAACAACACCTTTAGGGTAAAAAATATTAAGAATTTCAGTCAGCCATGGGACAACACAAACATTCCCAATTCTTAGAATTTCAGTGGTGATTTCGTGCACTCCTGTGGATTTATCAGTTTTAACTTACAGATAGCTAAAGTGACTTCAGAATATGATACAGGGCCACACTGAAACTAGCAATTGATCTATCCTCATTGCAAACAATGGGAGTAGAACCATTCACATTGTTTTGAACATCTCTGAAAGTCTCAGCCCACCTAGCCATTTACAGAATCCTCACCTTCAACAGCCTTACCATGTTATCCCTCAGTCCTTCAATCCCTGTATGCCAGCCTGAAATCCTGCAACCTGTTTCTTCCCATACAAAGCATTAACTATCTGATACAACTTCCTGCTGTTGTGCTCTTTAGCTACTTCCTATATTTTCTCAGCCAAGCTATCCATCCAGAGAATCTTATCAACTGTTAAATCCTTTACACATTTATTAAGCCCTTTGTAATGCTGTCTGTTAGGACTAGTAGGGTGTTGAATCATATTTTACCTGCACTTCCTTCTTTCAGAAATAAGTTCCATAGCCTTATCACTCAAGTAATTTTGTTTCCTCTGTTCGTTTTTACCCAAAAGAGTACTACTGGTTTCAAGAAAATCCTGTTTAAATTGATCCAATTCTTCCTCAACTTCAGCAGTAAACAAACCACGATTGTCATAATGACTAAATAGCCGATCATGGTATGCTTTGACTGTATCTGGATCTTTCAGAACTTCTAAAGGTAATTTTCTTAACTTTAGCACAACATTGCTTAAGCTTCAGTTTCAAGACACTTTTGATCAGGTATGATCATACCCAATTTTGGCTCCCTTATATGACCTGGTATTCTTAACAGAACTAGCCCATTTGCTGTTAATATATAATTGATCATATTCTTATGCAACTCATGAGATGAAACATGTATTTATAAATGTTATGGTGTTTGTAGTATGTGTTAGTTATTCACAAACTGTTTACTTACCTGTAGGAGACATTTCCCATTGTCATTAAAACTAACAAAGCCAAAAGGACCTAACACCCCTGCCCTAAGGTCAGTCAGTACCTACTTTAGCATTGAAGTCACTTATCACAAGAGAAATATCTCCTTTCTTGACAGAACTCAAAGTAACCTGAAGTTATCTGTAAAACTTAACTTTCTTGTCCTCATCAGAGTCCTTTATGGGGTGGTCATAACAGCAGATAACATTCAAGTTTTAAATCTAGTTTTAAATTTAGCTGTAAGAAATCTTTCATTAATGCAGTCATATCATAGAAGAGCATCACTGGCATGTCTGCTAAGAAGCAACCCTTCATCTATGAGATGCTTTTCATCCCCCTCCCTGAAAACGGAAATTTATTTTTTTTTAAATTTGACCTTTACCTATCCATATGGGCTCTCCAAGCCTAGAATATCTAGGTTATAATGCTGGAATTCCTGTGTGAGGACATCAAGAGAATAATTTCATTGCAGCATCCTCACATTCCACATACCTGTGGAAAGAATATGATTAGTAGGAGTTTTAAAGAACTAATGCTTATTGAGGGAAGTAGGGCCAACAATATCAAATAACCCTCTAATTGCAGGCATGGGGCAAGGCCTGAAGCCACCCATGCCCCCCCTTGGTGTGAGCGCCTGTACGTGGTGAAGGGGACCACCCTGTGAAGGTTCCACTGGCTCGGTTACCTTCGCAGGGTCCTAAACACTCGCCCGCGTGTTTGCCGTGCGCGGAGACCCGTGTCCCGGGAAAGGAGGATCCTGGTAGTTGCTCGGGGGTCCCCGTCTTCTCTCCTCAGCTCATGACTGGCGTGGTCCCCATTGGCCGTCTTGCCATTGGGGAGCCTGTCCGTCGCGGGGCTGGGCAACGGATTCCGGGGCCTCTGCTTCCGGTAAACGGGAGCTCCTGGGGTGGCCCCCCAGGAGCAATCAGCTGGTGGGCAGGTCCTGCTAGGGTCAACCATGCAGAGCGGTGAGTAACCTTGCCCACGGTCCGGGTACAGGTTTACAAGTTTCCTCACAACTTATTTTTTTTTAGTAGTTATCCTTTCTTTGTGAGGCCAGTTTGGCCATTCACAATTTTGTTATTTTACGCTTTGTTTCATTTGTGTAGAACGTTTTTGTTCTGCACATTTCTCTTTTTATTTTCCTTCTATTTATTTGTGAGGGCTTGGCTCACTGTCTGTGTGGGTATAGTGCCTGCGTAGCCCTGGCGCCTGACTGGGCGTCCCCTTGTTGGGCTCCGTGGAGGGTGGGGACAGCGGGCACTGAACCACACAAAAAAACATGAGAGAGAGTGAAGAAAATAATGCGATCGTCGCCAACAAGAGGGCTCGACATGAGCCCCCATCTTCCTCGTTGTCTGTGTTATCTCTGCCGTCGTCTTCTGTGTCTGTGTCTTCGTTCCCAAAGTTCCTGATCATCCACTCCACGGGTGATCAGGTACTTGGGGACATGTCCCCTTTTTTCATTAATAAAGGTTTGAAAGGTCTTGCGGGAGAACCGAAATCCGTTAAGCGCCTACGATCTGGTGACTTACAAGTTGAGACCGCTTGTTCCAAACACTCGGAACTGCTGCTGAAAGTTAAAGCAATTGGTGGGGTGGCTGTCGAAGTCACTCCCCATAAAACTTTTAATTCCTCTCGGGGTGTGATCACCGAGTGGGGCCTCCTCAAAGTCACTGAGGAGGAAATCCTCTTGGAGCTCACACCTCAAGGAGTAACAGCGGTCCACCCGGTTTCGACACGCCGTGATGGGAAATTGGCACCCACCCGGCTGCTGATTGTGGCATTTAACACGCCACGCCTGCCCTCTTCCATCAAGGCAGGTTACTTACATTGTGAGGTTCGGCCGTATATCCCAAACCCTCTGCGCTGTTTTCAGTGTCAGATATACGGTCATGCCCGCACAGCATGCAGGGGCAAGCCCAACTGTGCTCACTGTGACAGTAAGGATCATCTTGATACTGACTGCACAGCAGAAAAGGCATGCCGTGTGAACTGCAGTGGCGAACATCCGGCATACTCCCACGACTGTCCGAAGTGGAAGGAGGAAAAGGAGGTACAACACCTCAAAGTCATGAACAATATCTCATATGCTGAAGTGAGAAAGCTTGCTGCACCGCCCGCTCAACCTGGCAAGGTTTCCTATGCCAGTGCAGTCATTGGAAAGCCCATCGTTCCAATGACTTCGGTTGCGGTGCAGACTGACATCAGTGTACCACCTACTGAGTCTTTCTCGCCAGCTGCGAAGTACCTCCTCACGCAGGCGAGACCGAGGGTGGTGTCGAGTTCGACATCAACCCCGGTTTCCTTCCTGCAGCTCTGCCTTCCACCTCCACCGGAAGGCCTCCTCCTTCCTGTCCTCAGACAGCAAGACCTTCCAAACCGAAGGGGCCCCCGCTGGGTCCAAAAAAGAAAATCACCGCACCTCAAAGGGCGGTCATCGATCCATGCCCCTCGGACGATTCCGAGGACATGGATACCAACCGCCCCCTATTCACTAAACCGCCCTCTGCGGCGGTTAAGTTGAATAGGAACACGTCGTCCGCCCACTCTTCTAAGTCCTGAGATGGCCACACTCCTACATTGGAATTGTCGTGGATTCCAGAGGAATCTTGACGACATCAAGGCCCTCCTTCAGGCACACCAGCCCATCTGTGTGTGCCTGCAAGAGACATACTTGCAGCCAGTCACAGATCCCACGATCCGGCACTTTTCACTAGTTCGCCGGGACCGGGATGGAGATGGTCCAGCTCGCGGGGGTGTCACCATCCTCGTGAGCAACCATTCTCCATTCCAGGTCGTACCCCTCACCACCAACTTGGAGGCGGTAGCCATTCGTCTCTTCGTGGGGTTCTCGCTGACTGTCTGCTCTGTATATCTTCCACCTGGGAGCATCATCTTCCAGGAAGACCTTGATGATCTCGTCTCGCAGCTGCCATCCCCCTTCCTCATTATGGGGGACCTCAACGGACACAGTCCACTTTGGGGCAGTGCTGACACCAACGGGAGGGGCGGGGTCCTGGAGCAGTGGCTCCTGGATCCTTCTCTCTCCCTGTTGAACACCGGTGTCAGTACTTACTTTCACTCCCCAACCCACTCTTTCACTGCCATTGACCTCACTATCTGCTCCTCCTCGATCCTTCCACTCTTTACATGGGAGGTCGAGGACAACCCTTATGGAAGCGATCTCCTCCCTGTGGTGTGCACCATCTCGCGTGGGGGGCCTTGCAGCCCTTCACGCGTCTCGCAGTGGAGGCTCGATCAGGCTGACTGGAGTGGTTTCGAGCTGCTCTCTGAGCTCGATGACCACTCTGTCAGCCAGGAGCCAATCAATGTGGCAGCGGAGATAACGGACTGTATCGTAGATGCAGCTGCATCAACAATTCCTCAAACTTCTACACAGTTTCCTCGCTTTCCGAAACCGTGGTGGAATCCAGATTGCACCGCAGCTCGTAAGGCTCAGAACGAGGCTTGGGGGGTGTTTCGGAGATATCCGACAACCCCCAACCTCGAAAATTTCAAACGCGCCAGGGCGAAAGCTCGTTTCGTCTGACGCCAGAGCCAGAAGGAATCTTGGATCAAGTATACATCTTCTATCACCCGCACGACTAGTTCTAAAGTCGTGTGGGATAAAGTCCGGAAGATGAGTGGGAACTACATGTCCCACTCGTTATCGATCCTTGAGCACAATGGACAGGCAATTGCTGATCCCAAAGCAATTGCTGACACTCTGGGGGAGTCTTTCTCTTCCATCTCTTCGTCTTCCTCTTACTCCCCCGAGTTTCTGGCCCAGAAGGGCAGGGCGGAGCGCTCTCCGCTGTCTTTCCACTCTAATGGCCTGGAGCCTTACAACAGGCCATTCACAGCGGAGGAGCTTCGCCTTGCTCTGCACTCTTCTCGTGCCTCTGCTGTAGGGCCGGACAATGTCCATTATGCCATGCTCCAACATCTTTCACCATCGAGTAAGGATCGGCTGCTCCATCTCTTCAATCGTATTTTTCTCGAGGAGCAGTTTCCGGACTCCTGGCGGGAGGCCATCGTCTTGGCCTTCCCCAAGCCAGGCAAAGATCCCAAGATTCCTTCCAATTATCGTCCCATCGCGTTGACGAGCTGTGTGTGCAAGGTGTTGGAAAGATTGGTAAATGCCAGACTCCTCTGGTATTTAGAACATCACAACCTTCTTTCCAACACCCAGTGTGGCTTTCGCAGGCAACGGTCAACTCTTGACCATCTGATACGCCTCGAATCGGCTATCAGAAACTCATTTTTATGTAGAGAGCACCTGGTGTCAATTTTCTTTGACATCGAAAAAGCGTACGACACGGCTTGGAGTTCGGCATTCTTCATGACCTCCACAGTTTCTGCTTAAGAGGTCACATGCCGATCTTCATCTCCAACTTCTTATTGACACGCTCTTTTCATGTCCGTTTTGGTAACACTCTGTCGCGGCCGTACCCCCAAGAACAGGGGGTGCCACAAGGCTGCGTTCTGAGTGTTACGCTTTTCGCTGTCAAGATTAATTCAATTACTAGACAACTTCCTCCATCAGTAGGCAATGCCCTCTATGTTGATGACTTTAGCATCTTTTGCTCTTCGTCAAGCATGAGGGTCATTAAAAGACAACTGCAAATTGCCCTGAACAATCTTTCGGTTTGGGCGACGGCAAACAGGTTTCGGTTCTCCCCACAGAAGACCGCTTGTGTGCACTTTTGCCACAAGCGTAATCTTCATCTGGATCCCAAGCTGCGGCTCGGGGGTAACATCATTCCAGTTGTGGTGGAGACCAAGTTTCTTGGTCTCATATTCGATCGGAAATTGACCTTTTTACCACACATACGTCACCTCAGGTCCAAGTGCACGCGGGCATTGAACATCGTTAAGGTCCTCTCCTCCCTTTCTTGGGGGGCGGACCGATGTTCTTTGCTCCGCCTGTACCGTGCACTTATCCAATCGAAACTGGACTACGGATCCCAGGTGTACGACTCGGCCCGGGATTCGGTGGTGAAGGTGCTGGACCCCCTCCATCATCAGGCCCTCTGTGTTTGCACGGGAGCCTTCCGCACTTCACCGGTCCAGAGTCTTTACGTTGAGACCGACGAACCTTCTTTAGCTCTTTGCCGTCAGCAGTTGTCCCTACAATATGCTTCTAAATTGCGATCCCTGCCTGGCCATCCCACTTGGGACTGCGTTTTCAGTCCGAAGTGGGAAACGCTTTACAATAATCGGCCGACTGCCATTCGTCCTTTTGGTTTGCGAGTCTGAGGCTACCTCAGAGACATCAACACCAGTCTCGATGGCGTTGCACAGTAGACAGCTGAGCCACTTCCACCATGGCTCGCTGTTTCCCCTTTCTGCGATTTTTCCCTGTGCAGGACGGGGAAGGCCTTTACACCCGACTGTGTGTACTGGCAACTCTTTGCCAGCCATCGTGCTGAGCACCCGGACTTCTTGCCTGTTTTACAGATGGCTCGAAGTCCGGCACTTCAGTGGGATCAGCCATGGTCTGCTGTGATGTAATCATTGCAGACCAGATCCCACTGCAGTGTTCCATCTTCACTGCAGAGTTGCACGCTATCAGTCTCGCCTTGGACCACATAGCGACTAAGCATCATCGTCGGTGTGTGCTTTACACCGACTCGCTTAGCTCACTACAGGCTTTGATCTCGGTGAGGCATCGGCCTCACCCAGTTCTTACTAAGATCCGCCAGCAGCTACATCGTCTGGCAGCCACCACCACCATCCATTTCTGTTGGGTGCCCGGTCACGTCGGGATTAGGGGCAACGACTTGGCAGATGCTGCTGCCAAGTCAGCCACGCCCCTGTCCCACTCTCCACTGCCGGTTCCCTATCTGGATTTCCGGCAGCGTTTTACCACCGAGCTCCGGGCACAGTGGCAGAGATCTTGGTCAGAACAGCTTACAAACAAGCTCTTTGAGATCAAACCTATCGTCAAACCATGGCAGTCTTGTTACCGCAGGAATCGCAAGGAGGAAGTTGTACTTGCTCGGCTCCGCTTGGGTCATTCGTTTATTACTCATTCGTTTCTTTTACGGGCGGACGACGAACCCAAGTGCGAGTTTTGTGACACCTTTTTAACGATCAAACATATTTTAATTGAATGTCGTTGTTTTAACTTTGAAAGACGTATGTTTTTTAACTCTCATGATTTTACGTCCGAGCCCCTTACACTCGGACATCTTTTATCCGACTATTGTACTTTTACCTCTCTCTTTCAATTTTTACGATTTACTGGATATTTTAATCGAATTTGATATACTATTTATACTGGATATTTTAATCACATTATTTACCCCAGGTCTCTTACACCTGGGATTATTTTATATAGTATTTCTACAGTTGTTTTACTCTGTTTATATGCACCTGTTTTTTGTTATTTTACCCATTTATAATGTTGAAAATATATTTTTAATTTTGGTTGCTGGTTTCTATGTCTTTTATCTTTTATATTGTCTTTTGTTTGGCGCATTATGGCCTTGTTGCCGATGCGCCATTAAACCCCAAACAACCAACCAACCAACCAGCCATCCATGCTGGTAGAAACTGCAGGCACCACCTTTACAAGTATGCCTTTTCAAGAACCAGAATCTAGATGGAAACTGATCTGTCTGATACACATTACTCCAGGTTAGGATTGGCAATGCTGAACTATCTAAAGAAGGGGTCAGGTGCCTGCAGTGGCTTCTGATTAGGATTATCCACCAGCTGATGTAATGTATCCTGTGCCTCTCTTCACTTAGGGCTGGTAACCCATAGGCAAACAGAAAACACAGCTGTTGCTTTTCCTTCAATAGAGACTTACTTGTGCAGCAAGTCCAGGATCTGTAATCAAGCTCGAAGCTATAAACCAGTCCAGTGGATAGCACAAGGACCTATAAAGTTGACCACTCCTTGGCAGGGCAGAAAAAAAAAGAGGCTACAAATGTAACCAGATCATTAAGCCACACTGATCTGCAGCCCTCCCCTTCCTTTCCCTTACAGGATATTTCTTTTGAGAGATACTAACAGCCTGCACCATGTGAAGGTGGAGTTAGACATTAGGTGCTAGGCCTAGTTGGTTCTGTGCATCATCACAATGGATTGGTAGTTGCTGGGTGATAATACCTGCCCACACAACTGTTCCCTTGTTGATTGCTATCTGGAGAATAACACTCTTAAATGTATGGAGTTACCATCCCAGTCTCCTAACCTGAATCTGATAGAACATGCATGGGATACTTTTGGAAGATATGTTGCTCCCCTGAATTCCACCCTGCAAGCCTCTTCACCTTGCTTTGAAGGAGCTATGAAGATTACGACCCACCGCATTTCTGGACAGTCTTATCAACAGCATGAGACATTGCTGCAAAGCCTGCATAGCAGTAAGAGGTGACCACACTCCATATTGAACCACTTGGAGTATCACAGTTGATCTTCACTTTTTTTGTGTCAGCATTCATATATAATTTCAGGAATTGAAAGTGCTATTCCTTTTCCCAACTCTTATTCTTACATACAGTGTTTATGCACAAGCATCTTCCCATTCACATGGAACAGATTGAATGGGCTTTTAGGTCTATCAAAATCGGTGTATATCAATTGAAGGAAATTTTCTTTCTGAATACTAGAATATAAAAAATAAGCCTGAAATGGAAGAGACATTTTTTTTTGTAAATTTTCTTTGTTTGTACAATTAAAATAAGAGCCAATATTGCAGTAGGCAACTGCACAATTGTTTCTTGACTGGTGATTTTTTTTAATGCAAATGATCAACACACATTTTCTGTTTGGATATTGCCCTTTAGGGATTATCTTAGCAAAGTGAGTAGAAGTAAGGTGCACCAAGGCTATAAAATTTCTGATATCATCAGGTTGCTTAGCCAGAACTTCTTCTGGATGAGGAGGGAGTGCTGATATCTGAAACAAGAGAATCTTTCTTGTTCTATTTTCCAAGACCATATTCAATTTTCAGAAATAAATAGTTTTTATTAGGAAACTTAAAAATAATGAAATTAAGAAATGACCTGTCGATTTCCTTGTAAGAAAACAATTAGCAAAGATGTAACCTAACTCTAAAAGATCGGTAAAGATAAATGAATCTATAGAAACAAAAATTGTATTTTCAACAAAAACGTACTGAATTATATCCAATATTGATTGGGTAGTTTTTAATTGAGTGGCCAGCAACCTATGCCATACACTGTATTAACCTTGACATGGACATCATGTGTCTTCAATTAGCATGCAAGTTGGGTGAGTTTAAGCATTGTATGAAAGCTGAAGTTCACATAAACAAAGACTCTTAGCAGTTTGTTTTCCTTTTGGGAAGTTATGTGATAAATGTTAAAAACTGTTGAAATTGGTTTAACCCTTAACACAGTGGATTTGTAGAGCAGAATATAACCTGGTGACTGGGCTAATTTGAAGTGCTTCCAGCAGTAAAAAGAACAACTAAAATATTATATTGAAATACTGATAGACAGAAATAGGCCATATCATACACCAAAATAGAGAGCTAATTAGGAATTTTTAGAAAATAAAATATTTTAGAAAAACATCAAGCATATTAATTTTAATAGTGCTTATTTAAAACAGTATAGTAAAAAAAGTAATTTAATTGGATTTGAACCTCAGTAAGAAATACCTAATAAAAGAATGTGGCATATTATATCTTAAAAGGAGGAGCATTTAGTACTATATAATAATATATAAACCAATTTATGAACAGGATAATTATATAGTTCCACATTTTTTTTTCATTTGCATGACTGGTGAAAGTTTCATCAAAGTTGCCACGTTGTGTACTTTCACTAGCATTATTGACATTGGGGCTGGGATGGCTCAGTCAGTAGTGTGCCAGACTCATAATTTGCAGTTCCGGTTCAAATCCATCCTGGGCCAGCATTGAGATTTAACTTCTCAAAAGTCCCTGCCCTGCCCACAGTCAGTAGGGGATAGGCTTGGAAAGGCTGCCATTGGATGCCATCCATCAGATGGAATGTTCAGCTGTGTATTGCTTTCTTTCATCATTTTTTTTGCAATCGTATTGGATATATTATTATATCATATTGGATATCTGAATCATTAGGTTTATATTAATTATCAAATATAATTCATAAATTTCAGGATTGATTTAAAAAAAAGTTTAAAATGGCTGATTTCAATGGGGGTCGGGGGACACTTAGAGGATATTATCCTGGGAATCATAGTTCCCATTGATTATAAGATTGCTTTTAGCTTTGGGAATACAATGTTTTCAAGCACTATAAGAGTTAAATGAGGGAAAAAATAATAAAAGGTGAAGCATATTACTTGGTAACTACTTTCAGATCTGATTTTGTTTGATTTAGAAAAAGTTTTTTCGTATTTTTGGAAGCATTTTATAACTTAAGGGGAAGATGTATTTGGCAACCATTCAGATCAAATGAGTAACAGAGACTTGATGAAATATGAAAACAGGAAAAGAGAAGATGCCACAAATAGTGTTTAGAAATGGCAATCATAACTAATATATATAGTCATCAAAATTTGCATCAAATTCAAAACGTAAACAATATTTATTAATTCTAAATGTATTGCAGCACAATCTAAATACAGTGGACCCCCGATATAACGCACATGTCGGGCGGGAAACAACACCCGCGTTTAAGGTGAACTGCGTTATACCGAGCGGCGCGGTGGCGACACAATAAATTTCACACTGTAAGCTTTTCTTTTACTCATCATGCATACAATAATTAAACACTATTCAAAATACATGCAGGAACTCAATACATACACAATTACTCAATACGCAGTAACAATAAAATGCGATACTCACTAACGCCTCACGGACCTGTATAAACATGTTTGAACTTATCGTGAACATCGCCCGCGCTATAACTGAATGTGCGGTATAGCGAGCAGCGCTATAACGAAGGTCCACTGCAGTGTAATTAAGTGTATGAAAAAAACTCTGAAAATGTAGAGAAAACATAAAAAATTCAGAAAATTTGCAAATTGGAAAGTTATATATATATACTACAGTTATTTAAATATTTGAAAAAGAACCTAAAAATTCAATACATAAGCATTTCATTTTTTAAGTAGAAAATTTTGAGAATTTTTGCTTGAAGATATAAATTTGTTAAAAAGTGTAATACTTTATTTAAAAATGTAAAGTTATAGTTGTTGAACCTCAGTAATATTGCATTAATATATATATTAGTATATAGACAATTGGGTTGTTGTTTTACCTCAGCACTATTTTACGCAATAGGTTGAATGACCAGGTCACCCAGACACCAAGGAGGGGCGGGGTGACTCAGTCGGTAGCGTGCCAGGCTCATAATCTGTAGTTCCCAGGTTTAAGTCCTGGCTGGGTCAGCATTGAGATTTATCTCTGCAAAACTCCCTGCCCATGGTCAGTAGGGGACACCGATGGGCTTGGAAAGACCACCGTCCATCATATCAGATGTTAAGCTGTGGTCCTATGTGTGGGAGAGCCATACTCTGTGCATGTTAAAGAACACACTGGATGGCCTTGACGAGTGGCTACCATTTGTCTTCCAACAGCTGTTTCAGTGGGTCCTCTCCCCAACCTTCTCTGAGTCTTTGGGGTCCATGTGACCTGGCCATTTAGCCCATGGTGTGCAAAAAAGTGCCGTTCGGAAGTAAAACAACTCAACCCAGACACCAAGGACTCAGAGAAGGTTTAGAGGACCCTGGTCAGTTGTTAGGAGATAGACACTTCCCATGAAAGCTTTCCAATGTGTTCTTTTATGTGCATGGATTTGGCTCTCCTGCACAATGAGTCATAACTTGATGCCTCATCCAGTGGATAGCAGCTTTTCCAAGTCCACTGGTGTTGTCTTTCTGACTGAGGGCAGGGTGGAAATTTAGTAGAGATAAATTTCAATATAGGCAATTGAGATTCAAACTTGGGCAGGTTACAAACCTGGTGTTCTACTGACTGAACTACTTCCTTCCCTATGTAAGGGAATAGGGGCTATTGGTAACTATTGCATTGGCAAAGAAACTACACACTGACTTTGGTGTTGTGTTAATACAGAATGTTCAGGCCTTTTTACTGTTCCTTCTCATCTCTCAAACATAGTGTGCATACTATTATAATTTTGAATAGAAATTATGTATTATGTCAGTATTAAGAGTATTTATGTCAGGTCTATTTAAATAACTCCTGTTTGCAGGGTTGATCATCTAAATATGGTATCCTAAACAAACTTTAAAAAATTTAATATATCGCGATTAAGCTGTTACATTTGGTAGCACAGTGTATCACAAACCTAGTGTGCGAAGCGCATATTATTTCCCGCAAAAGCTGGGAGCAAAATAACTAAGATAAATTGATATTTCAGTAACTTAAAAGCCATAATTGTAATCTTAAAGCTATGCGAAGATACATTAGACCTTAAATTAAACGAAGGATAGTTACCACTTTGTATTAGCTGGTACAATTGCTTATCATAGGCATTGACAGATGATGTAATTCTCACAGCCTCGATGTTTCTAAGCTACCAGTCCTAAGAAGATGAACCTGCTGTATAATGTTGATCACACCAAAATAATGTGCCACTGATGACTTCCAGCATGTTAAATATTACAGTCACCTTCTTGCCACTGCATTAGGATACAAGCTTTAAGTAGATGGTATTCTGCTACTATTCAGCTGATATTCCATATAGGTCATGTACAAAACCTTGGTATCACTATTCTCAGAGTCCAAGACCCCTTTGGTCATGTGCATATAAAAGCTTATACATGCTGAAGATGATATCGACTTCAGAAGCTCCTATGCTTCGACATAACTATTGTTATACACATTCATGTGTCAACTCTAACACTAGTTGTGAAGATATCTTCATATCAGCTAAGCAGATATAGGCACAGTTCCAAATGTTGTTAAAGTCATTACACAGTTCCAGTTAACAATCTTAAGTGGCTGATATCCAAGGCTATCCAAGTTTTGCATCTTACACGCATTAGTAACTTATTACAACTGAGCTATCCAAATCACATGACCAAAGGGGTCTTGGACTCAGAGAATAGTGATACCAAGGTTTTGTACATGACCTATATGGAATATCAGCTGAATAGTAGCAGAATACCATCTACTTAAAGTTTGTATCCTAATGCAGGGGCAAGAAGGTGACTGTAATATTTAACATGCTGGAAGTCATTAGTGGCACAGTATTTTGCTGTGATCAACATTATACAGCTGGTTCATCTTCTTAGGACTGGTAGCTTAGAAACATCGGGGCTGTGAGAATTACATCATCTCATCTATGAATGCCTATGATAAGCAATTGTACGAGCTACTACAAAGTGGTAATTATCCTTTGTTTAATTTAAGGTCTAATGTATCTTCGCAATAGCTTTAAGATTTCAATTATGGCTTTTAAGTTACTGAAATATCGATTTATCTTATTTATTATGCTCCCAGCTTTTGCGGGAAATAATATGCGTTTTGCATACTAGGTTTGTGATACACTGTGCTACCAAATGTAACAGCTTAATCGTGATATATTAAATTTTTTAATTATTTTTAGCTGTGTTTAAATTATATATAGTAAACAGACTGTTTTGGTAGCTGTAGGAAAATTTTGTTCTAGTGTCTCTAGAAAAAATTGTGTTAGACAGCCCTTTAATTCTATTAAATTTGGATATTTTGCATAGCCATCGAAATGAATACTAATTATGTGCTCCTGCTGGAAAAAGAAAAAAAAAATTTAAATTTTCTTATATGTAGAGTAAATGAAATGATCTTTGGAATAGAAAATATTTGGATTTTTAGTTTTGTGGTAAATATGAAACTTGCTTTTTTTTTACCAACAAAATGTGGTATTAAATCAGAAAATGAATAGGTGATCTTTTGAAACCAATGTCTCTAGCAAGTGCCTAGCTGGCCTATGCCTGGCCCTTCCTTGTGAGCCATAGAAAAAAAATTTGTGGCCTATAGAGAATTAAAAAAAAAATTGCAAAAACAAAAGAAACTCATTTTATTTTCACTAAAGAACTATGAAAAACATTCGGATGCACTTATTGCATTGGGGTTACATTATTGAAATAATTTTTTGAAGTTTCAGACCAGAGGTTTTGGAATCAATTATGATTTTTTAATGTTGTGTTTTCCAAAAATTAATGAATTATTCTAAGCAAGAACCTAAGCAAATGATTGAAATTATGAAATATATTACATACATGTAATTTTGTTATTAATTCTAGTTTTTTAAATCAAACCATAATATTTTGGCTTTTTTATGGTTAATTTGTAATACAAGTTCACTCATTATTCAACATTAATGGTGCTCTTGTACTGTAGCTCAATGTAATAAATTCTGAAGATTAAATTGAGATTTAAATTACTGTATTTTATTACTATGAGACATATTTTTTTCCAAAAAAAAAGCTAAAACAACCCTTTGCATCTAATATGCAAAGTTGCAGTACTCATTGGCTAATTCTGTCCAGCTTGAAGACATATATCCTTTTCAAAGTAAAGACATTGTTCTAGTTCAACCCAATGAACAGAATCGATTCAAAGATTTCTGTGTCGCTAGATCAGTGAATACTCTTAACGCTGATGGTACATTGAGTGTTAGAGTAGCAAACCTTTCTTCCGAAACAGTGTGGTTAAATAAGGGATCTAAACTGGTAACTGTTGAACCAGTCAAAGTTAGACACACTGATGTACCCAAAGTTGTAGAAACAGAGACACGACAAACGTCTAGATATAATCTACGACCTAGGGATGCCTTCGGAAGAGTTCAATCTCTACAATGCTTCGAAGATTGGTTAGAAAGTGAGAACTCACAAGTTCACGAAGAAGCCGACTTTGAAGAATCTTCTAGTGCACAACCCATGATACTGCTTGCTTCAGAAGAGAAATTACCCGAAGAAATTGAATTGGCATCTTCAGAAGAAAATATACAATGTGATCGGAACCTGGAAGAATGCACATATAATGAATCGTTCCGCTATGGCGTGAATGAGATCGATTGAATGAGCATTAGAGAACTTCAGAGAAAACCAGAAAAAGGACTATATCTTTTCACTATGAACTTTCTCTCTAATTGTTTAGGTTCCACTTCTGAAAAAAGAAGCTCTTTCCAACTTGTGAAATCTTCCATTCTGATTCTTAGTTCACTTGAGCCAGGGCCCGGTGCATCTGGACTAACTAGTCAGAATTTCCCTTCTTCTATTTCTTCAACTGCGAGAAAAAACTGTGGCTAATATTTTCTTGTGGATGTGCAAGAAGCCGAGCAAACAAGAATTGTCTACGGAGACAGAAAGGTCTCTGGAGAAAAATGGGTGAAGTGCCAGAACTGTTAAAGAATATATTAACTTGTAACTAAGGGTAGAATTTTATTTAAGTAGAAATTGATTAAACATTTTGGAAATTATGTAAACATTTGTTTTGAGTTAGTGGAGGAATGTCAGAGATGTGGTGTGTCTTCAAAGTTAAATAAGTATTTAACTAAAGAAATTGTTTAAAGTGTATGACAGTGATTTATATTGGAGAGTTGAATTTATGTTATTAGTCTATGAAGAGAACGTAGATCCAACTTCGAGATAAGAGCGCAGGTCAATCGGTAAACTCGCGGTAGATCGTATTACGCTGCAGCAGCACTGTGGCTGAGGAGAGAGTAAGGAACGAAACTACGGAGATGACGTAACGGGTGCGGAAAGAATTGAACTTTGCCTACATCTCGATTAGCTGTGAAGTTTAGGAGCAATTTTTGGCTCAGTGCCAATAGAAATAAGGTTTCGACTTTGATGATGCCTTATAGTAGCTTGGAAGAGGACTCTTTTTCCGCTCTCTTTTTCTAAGGAAATTAATTTTTGTTTATCTTCTTTCTTGGAGGATTCAACACACGGGAATAACACGACTTAGGGGGTGAGTATAAATTTGCCGGATGATTGTGGAAGTCCGACCACATCGATGGCCCATATCAAATGGTCTCTGTGACGGTGAAAGGGGTGATGACAATTAACTCTGGTAGAAGAGTGTGAGGATGATAAAGGTGAGTAAGGATTTGAATCCACTCACTAGTTTCGCTTTCAGATGTTTCAAGCTCATTTTTTGATTGGAGACGTCTCCCTATACATGTAGCAAGCCCAAACTGCATGGGTTCAGACGGATGTTTAGCAAACTGTGTTTACCCTTTGACATGGGATGCTAGTCTGGACAGGGGAGGAAGACGGAAGGACCCGCTATCATTCTATGGTAGTCCTGGAAGTGGAATCTTTCCGTCCCCACTTTTCTTTTCTGGCTATAAAGTTAAAAGATTTTTTTTGGGAAACAGGGTAAACATAACACATAAATTTTAGAATTTTTGACAGAACATTTGTATCCTCATAAGAAAGATGTGCACTGATTTGTTTTCTTTTAACGATTGTATTAGTTTGAAATTTAATGATAATTTTGAGAATATGGAAACTAGGAAAGATGGTTGATGTGGGTTATTCTAAGTTGAAGAGAGATGATTTTTCTGCTTGTAAGAGCAGACAAATCTAAGTTGTCCTATATATTATATTACGAATATTTACGATGTGTAAATTAAAAGTATATTATATCTTGTAATCAATATTTACCTTGCCATCTATCATAGATAAGCTATTGTTCTGCTTATAAGTTGACATTGATATATAGAGTTAGTTACCATGTTTTAAACATTTGCATTGAATATTTTGTCATAAACAAAAAGATATTAAGAGTAATTGTATGTGTTTATATATATGAATGGAATTATTCTACTCACGTTTTTCATTTTTCTTTTGTTTCCGGTGTTTAAAATGTTGGAGAAATATTGTGTGATACGTGAAGAAACTGGGAATTCTTCTCTAATCGAAAGCACCAGTTCAACAAAATTTTGTGCTGTTTTTTTTTTTGAAAGAAAACCAGAAAATTGTTGTGATGGAGAGAATTATTCGAAATTTCAAAACCTGGTACCACTCCAAAATTTTCATTTCGGAATGTAATAAGTGATGACACACAGGGTGTTGGCTTGTTTTTAAGAAGGGAGGAATGATAGGTCGCAGACCTATTGATTTTATTGATTTTAATTTTTTTTATATACTGTATTTCATTTCTATCCTGATGCAACCACTTTGTGTCTGGAGATGTCTTCGGAGGTTAATGGGTGCAACATCTCCATTGCGAATTTCATTCAGGGTTCCGTTTCATCTGTTTACATTGGTTGCCGAGAGGGAACTTGGCTAATGTACGGAGACGAGAGGTGTCTTGTGAAACAATTTCACCTCGCCCAAAAGCAGACATTGGCCTTCGAGAGGAATGCGAGTGTTGGCTGGCAGCAGAGCTCCATCTCACTTGTGAAATATGGAAGTGGAGTCGGGTTTTGCCCAGGGCTCGATTCTGATTGGCCCTTTTTGGTCGAGAGTTCCCAGGGTTGCCAGAAAGATATTGTCACGCTCGACCCGGGAGGAACAGTTCGGTGTGGGTTGATCAGACTAACAGACCAGGGTTTGGTCTTTTTCTAACTTTCTTTTGCTATCTTTGCTAAGTCCAACTTTAGTGAAATTCACTGGACTGACTTTTAGGCCATGTTTCAGGGAGGGAAAGTGTTAAATTAGACATCTCTTAAATTAGCGAGATGATAAACTTTTACCTAAGTATGTTAGGCGAAATTTAAAGAAATTTGCTTTGCTTGGGAAAAACCACGATCAGAGAAATCTGGAGTGGGTGTTTCATGAAAATTTACGCCGTGTGCACATCACAATAACTTAGCAGAATACAGTTCTCGTTCCGGAGTAACTTCAACATGGTAGAGTTATTTTAATTTAACTTACTCTGCTTGTTGACACTTTCACTTTTAAGTTTTACTTTCATTATTTTGTTTGAATGTTGTTCGAATTCAAGCTTAACTGAATGGAGTGAGTACTTAGTCAATTAATTGTAATGTAAAATCATCCACCTTTATAAGCCAGTGGTGGAACTTTGTTAAGTGTTGAATTTAAATAAATTCAAAATTTTGTTATTGTTCAAACAAAAATTGTGTCTTGGTCAATCATGTGAAATCTCTATTCGTCGCAACTACAGTTAGAGAATACGGAACTGCGTATTGCTAGCTTGTAGATTGTTCCTGGTTCGAATCTAAAATCTTCTTTCGGTCACTCTTTCAAAAATATTTGTTTGAAGGCATTAAATTTCGAAGTCAGATCATCAAGCTATTGACATGCAGTTCTAGATAAGATAATTATTTTAGTAAACGCGGAACATTTTAAGTTCATACCGTATGCCTCGAAGAGGAAAAAGTTGCGGGTGACAGAAATGAAAAAAATCAGCAGTGAAATCATTGAGTTCTAAGCCCTAACAAGAACAAAGAACAATTGAAAGTAAGAATTAGTCACAAAACTGAAATCAATGTCGAAATGTCTTCACTTGTTTGACAGTGTCTCGGTATCTTTTCCTGTTTATAGTGTCCTTTCCCACAGCCACTATCTCCACAAATAAGTTTCTCAGTGTTCAGAGGAATAGCTAAGCAACTACACATTGCATGCTTGGTTAGTTTAAATAGATTTGGGTGCATTATTTCAGCCACATTTATAAAACAATGTAAGGGTATAAATATTCTCAAACAACGTGTTATTTTTTTACTAAAGCATAACTAGAAGGTGGCAGAAATAAATATTTAGTGACTATATTGTTAATCAGTTAATAGTATCAAAGTGAAGGAGTGAGAAAAGTGTATTTGCAATATTTAAAAACCTATAGCTGAAATGAAACTAATTTGGGTCAAAAAGACCCAAACATAGAAGAGATATATTCATGAACTGATGTTCATGAATCAATATTTTATGTTTTATAAACACCAAAAGACAAAGCAATTTAAACAGCAAGTTTGAAGAAGCTGTTTTTTTAAAAGAAATATCGTTATTGCAACATACCATAAATTATTGAAGATTATAACCTGAGCATGGCAAGAAACTAAAACTGTCAAAATCTTTAAAACTCATGATAGTCACCAGTGCTGAATCCAGGGTTCATGGTGCCTGTAGGAAAAAAACAAAAAACAGAAATGCACCTTTTCATAGTTAAAATATTGACTTCTAAAATTAAAAATGAGTGTTTTTTTTTTAATAAACCATAACTAGCAAGTGGAAGAAGCAAATATTTGATAATTATATTTTAAATAAGTTGATAGCAAATCAAATCACGGAGTGAGAAGAGTGTATTTGCAATATTCAAAAACTTACAGCTAATGAAGGGGCGGGGGTGGCTCAGTCGGTAGCGTGCCAGGCTCGTAATCTGTAGTTCCCAGGTTCGAGTCCCAGCTGGGTCAGCATTGAGATTTATCTCCGCAAAATTCCCCGCCCTGCCCACGGTCAGTAGGGGACACTGATGGGCTTGGAAAGGCCGCCGTCCGTCGGATGGGACGTTAAGCTGTGGCCCCGTGTGCGGGAGAGACATACCCTGTGCACGTTAAAGAACACACTGGATGGCCTTGACGGGAGGCTACCATCTGTCTCCCAACAGCTGTTCCAGTGGGTTCCCTCTCCCAACCTTCTCTGAGCCTTCGGGGTCCATGTGACCTGGCCATTTAGCCCATGGTGTGCAAAAAAGTGCCGCTCAGAGGTAAAACAACACAAACACATACAGCTAATGAAATTAATTTGGTCAAAAAGACCAAAATGCAGAAGGTTGATCCATTTTTCTGATGTGGGTAAATGTAATTTAGAAATAAAATGCTAGTGATGATATAGTCATCGCATATAATAAGCAAGTGTGGAAACTCTATCAAGAGAGCAAACTGATGTTAAACTAGAAGATTCCCTATTAAAATATGGGAGGCAGCATGGTGGCTTTTCATACCTGTGTATTCCATATAACTATATTTTATTATATAAATTATGTTATGTAACATTGATTCAGTTTGATTGCTTGAAAATAATGAAAATTATCTTAATTAGGTCGTGAAAGCTTAAGAGACTCGGCATCTCTTCAGTCCACTCCTGGACGTTATTCACCTGTAAGACGTTTAAGTGATGGTTGTTCTCCAGTTTCTTATTATCGTAACCAGCTTGACCGTCTTTATTACCAGACTCTTACTGGACCTCACACTGGAGCTGATAGTTTTAAAGCAGTGTTACAAGAATATCAACAGCTGCAGGTAAAGACATATTTATCTTACATGATACTCTTTTGATAATAAATTTTAAAATGACACAGTGCAAAGGTTAATTAAAAGGATTACTCCACAATATTCACTGTAATATTAACTCACAAAAGAGTAATAATTGCAATATAGCTGCTGAAATACCTTCTTGCCACTAGAGCAAAAGTTCAGAGCTTCCAATTGCTAATAAATAGTGCCAGTTTTTATGGATGTTATTTCATACTGTTATTAAAGTATGAGTAAAGAGTTCCTCACCATGATTGTTGAGAACAGGCTGGTGCACTTCTAGTTGTCTTAGTCCACATGCTGATATCTGACTTGCATTGGGTTGTGGAATCCACCAATTCTTCAGGTATTCCGTCACTGGCATTCCACTGTTGGCATTGACATTTTTCTTCATGTGGTATTTTACATTGCACATGTTTTGCTATGGTGGCAGACATTCATTGAGATACCAGTTCTTATTAACAATTATTATGCTTTAGATGATTCGTCATCTTCTTATATGACACTAATTCGATATATTATACACCATGAGAGCTAACGACATTTAAAAAACTTAATCTCCACTTATAACATATGTGGAGACAAGTACTAAAATCAAAGCTTCAAAACCTCAAACGTTTCTTCCGCCAAACAGGCAGCTTCCTCAGCGAGTGATGATCATAGCACAGTTGCACTATTTATGCTACAAGCCCCCTAGTGGTGCAGTGCAAATATGCTAATATGTCATAGTAAGAGATTCCATGCAGCCAGAAGGGAGGTGATATTGGTATTGCATACATTATTACTATGCATTTAAATCAATAGGATTTTCTGGAAAAAAAAAACCTATTGGAACATGCAAAGTAATAATGTATATAATACTGATATCACCACCCTCATGGCTGCATGGAATCTCTTACTATGACCTTAAATGCTATTTAGCATATTTGTGCTGCACTGCTAGGGAGCTTGTAGCATAAATAGAGCAACTGTACTACAATCATCACTCGCTGAGAAAGCTGCCGGTCCAGTGGAAGAAATGCATTCAGGGTTTTGAAGCTTTGATTTTAACATTTGTCCCCACATATGTCATAAGTGGAGATTAAGTTTTTTAAATATTGTTAGCTCTCATAATATATAATGCATCCAATTAGTATCATATAAGAAGATGATGAATCATCTAAAGAATAATAATTGTTAATAAGGACTGGTATCTCAATGAATGTCTGCCACCATAGCAAAACATGTGCAATGTAATAGCACATGAAGAAAAGCGTCAATACCAACAGCTTGCCAGTGGAATGTCAGTGACGGAATACAACTGAAGAATTGGTGGATTCCACAACCCCAATGCAAGTCAAAGATCAGCATGTGGACTAAGACAACTAGAAGTGCACCAGCCTGTTTTCAACAATTATGGTGAGGAACTCTTTATGCATACTTTAATAACAGTATGAAATAACATCCATAAAGACTGATACTGTATTAGCAACTGGAAGCTGAACTTTTGCCCTAGTGACAAGAAGGTATTTCAGCAGCTATATTGCAATTATTACTCTTTTGAGAGCTAATATTACAGTGAATATTGTGGATTACTTACAATTATTTTAGTTACACTCTTTTGATTTAAAGCAAATTATGTTTTAATGAAGGTGCTAATATTTAAGGCTGAACATCAAAGTTACTTTTGCTTTTTTTCACACTTTAATTTTTCAAATTAATATCCTCATTTTAAGCTCAAACAATAACAGACTTATTAATAAAATTTTATGTACTGTAGTTTGTTGATGCTCCTTTAGAAATCCTTTTGATTATTTTTTAAATGCATATTATTTATATTTTGCCAAAGCTACTTGCTTGAAATTCTCCAAAACAGATATCTTTTTGTTTACTGGATTGAATTGTTTCACATCTCTCTATTAATATGCATCTCAGATGGGCATTTTGAACCTTCCATACCCAGCCTGAAAAATTAGAATGAATCCATAGGCCTAACTATTTTTTAACTATGCTCAGCCCCCAAAAAATGACCAGTCCATATGCCCTGTGCCTGCAGGTATTGGGAGATCAACTTTGCATTTAATGCACAAATAATGTGACAAAAAAAAAGTTTCCAATTGCCCCAGCATAAGGCTTTACATATGGGTGCAAAATCAGATTCCTGTGCCAGATGCTAATCTTTCTGGGAACAAATGGAGATCTGTTATCTAACTACTGATAATCCTTTCCTTACTAATGCTACCATATACAACACCTGCTTCCTTATATTAAACCAGGTGTAGACTGGCAAGGGGCATTGTAACTTCCCAGACTCTCAGTATCCAGGACTCCTGGATCCTCATAGAAACAAAACTTTTATTTTGCATCTATTATGTTGTGTAAAATAAGAATTATTATTCAAAGTTCCATGGAATTGAAGGAGAGGGAAATATTTTGAGCAGTAAATGCAAAATTATGAACAGAATAAGTATTGAAATCAAAAATTTTTATCACATCTCTGTAGCCTCCTGCTATACTTACTGCTGCATCCCTGAAAAAAATGTGCAAATTTGCTTTTCATTAAAACTGCATGTTTCATATCTCTCCAGATAATAGGTGGCAAGTCTGATTGTGGAGAGAATCTGGATTCATTTCTGAAGCATATATAGTGGCATTCAGCTGCAGTTTATGCCATATGTTCACAACAAAATTGAATCAGGGTTGTTAGTAATGTGAGAGGTCAGGGTCACACAACTGTAGTTGCCATTCGTAAAACTATTGTGGACCTATCAGGACTTTCTATGGTTGTCTTAACCCTTCCAGGGTCCCTATCGATTATACATGTTGGCAGAATCCAAAATGAGAGGCCCAAGATGGCTATCTGTTTTTAGTACAACACATGAAACTTTAAACATAGATGATAGTCACAGTGTTACCTGCTGCTGTTTTGGCATTGATAAATCAATAATTTTTTTCTGCAAAACATGAAACTTTAAATTTAAAAAATAGAAATTGCTGTTTGAAAATTTTTTTGAATATATTTTATAAAAATACATGTTTCAAGCTTGAAAAGTAATAATAATTTGTTAAAGCCATCTGATCAAAATTTCTCCAAATTCTCCCGAAAATTAACCAAAAACTGCAGTTTTTAAAATGGGGGGATTTTGAACAATTACCACATGTGGATACACATATAATTTTTTTCCTTTTTCCTGTTTTACTCTCTCATTTCTGCTTTAAACCTATTTCAGTGTTTCTAGAATTACTATTATCATTCATCCCAGTATTCATCATTTCTAAGATTGAAACCAAAACCAAGCAAACTAGGTCACAACAGAGTGCAAGGTGCAGACCACACTAATTACTTATACGTATGAATCATACATCAGTGGGTTGTTTATAGTGTAAGCCTGATTGCATTGCACATTAGATGAGGCTAAGGTGTTAGTCAACTTTGTACATTATTTTCATGGTTTGAAAATGAATAAGATAGGTTACCTATTAATGGATGAGACTTTCCAGTGAAATTTTTTCTATGATGAAACAAAAGTTCTCTGTCTCTATAAATTTGCTATGGAAGTTTTAATTTTTTAATAAAATAAGTTACCATCTTCTTAAGTTTTGATATTTTTTCCCATTATTTCCCATCATCTAAATTACTCCTGTCCCAGTTAATCTGGATGATCAAAGTTGTATTAGCATAGTAGCTTCCTTGCTTTGAGTTAATACTTTAATTTTGGAGATCAGTGTGTATATTATTTTGAAAACCCTGTAGTCTAAAGTTATATAATTTTTTGAACATTTTTTCATAATTATTTTTTTTGTGAATTTATGAGCTAATATGTAATTTACAAACATATACTATGCTAAAAGTAAATAAGTACTCTAGCACTAATACTACACTGCTGGCATTAAAAGTGCAACACCAGGAAAGACAAGAGATATCAAAGCCATATTTAGAGAATACATAGCTTATGTTACAAGGATCAAATAATTCCAAATACAATTTGGTTAGACTTGTGGAATACAATGAAATCAGTATCTTATGCAGCCACCATGAGCAGCAATAACCACTGCTACATGGTCCGGCATTGAGAGGATGAGACATTGGATGTGTGTTTGGGAAATGTCGGTCCATGCAGTATCGATATGTAACCAAAGTTCATCTGTTGTAGCAGCTGCTGGTGTCTGGTGTGCTAATCGTTGTGAGATCATGGACCAGACGTGTTCAATTGGGGACAGATCCAGTGAACGCGCAGGCCAAGGCAGAAGTATCACGTGATGGCTATCCAGGAATTGTTGGGCGATGCATGCCACATGTGGTTGGGCATTGTCCTGTTGGTAAATAATATCAGAGAGCTCCTAAGGATAAGGTATGACCACAGGCTCCAACATCTCAGTGATGTAATTCTGGCTGTTCAAAGTATCAGTAATGCGTACGAGGTGCGTGCTTGAGTGGAGTTCAATGGCACCCCATACACTAACACCAAGGACCGGACCTGTATGGTGCTGCATCATGCATGTCTCACTGAGCCTGTCGCCATGGTACCACCAGATACGGCTTCGTCCATCATGATGCTGCATACTGAAGCAGGATTTGTCTGAAAAGACGATGCGATATCATTCGCACATCCATGCGCGACATTCTCGGCACCATTGCAGTCACATAAGCCTGTGTTGTAGAGTCAATTGTAGCTGAAGCAATGGCCACCTAGCAAAGATGCCCTGATACTGCAGACAATGTCGAACCGTACATGCAGACACTGGTTGATGTGCAACACATCCTAGCTGTTTGATGTGGCTGTATGATCATTCAAAGCTATGCACATGAGATGTCTGTCCTCTCGTTTGTTTGTGTGACAGGGCTGTTGAGATCCCTCATGTTGGTGAGTTTGTTCCTCCTCTACTCACTGATGCCATATTCTCATCACTGTGGCAGCATTCCGTCCAACACAAACTCCAATGTCTCGGTACAATAATCCGCCTTCCCTAATTCCACAATTCTCCTTCGATCAAAGTCTGAAACCTGGTCGTATGGATGCCGTGTTCTTCGATGGGGCATACTCAATCCTTTAGTGTGCAAGAACTGAGAGCAAACACTATTTCAGTGCTTTACACCACCTCTTTGTAATCTCCTCTTATACCACTTCCAGGGGGCATTACTGTCACACATGATGTGTGTATGTGCTGCACTTTGAATCATTTACATGTTCTCCCATGGGCTACCCATCTTGCATATTTTGGGACAATCTGATGAGTTCTTCCTGGTGTTGCACTTTTTATGGCCAGCAGTGTATAATGAAAGTCCCACAAGAAAAAAACAATGAGTGTTAACTCAGGGATCCTTGGTGACCATAGAATTGAACCACCCTTCCAATCCGTATATCAGGAAATCTGGCACTAAGAACTTCTGTGAAATCTCTAGAGAAATGTGGCAGAGCACTGCCTTGTTGGTGGCTGCACGTGAAACTGTTTGAGTTTGAATTAAAATCATATAACCACAATGAAAGTATCTAAAGATTTAATTATCATATAATCACTGTATCTACTTGAACATTATATTATGTTCAGTAGACAATACTTATTCACATATTTAAATTTCACTCTCTTACCTTACAATACCATAAGGAAGTAGAAATATATCAAAAATTAATTAATAGATTCTGAAAAAAATTCATCGCCGCCACGGTGATTTCCGCCATGGCAGCGATGAATTTTTTTCAGAATCTATTAATTAATGTTTGATGTCTATCTTAACAGGGAATACTGTGCATTCACTTTGGATTGATTTTTAAGTAGTAATATAGTTGTTACATTTGGCTAATCAGCTACATTACAGTAAGAAATACTTTAACAAGTAAAGTTACCACTGTTTTATATGTTAAGAATATATACATGAACAATGTGATGTAATTAAGAGAAATTATTCCTGGTTTCAGCACAAGTGAATCTGAAGTTCCTGATGCATTCAATCAAAAGTCTTTCGTTGTTAGTTATGTAATTTTCAACATTGATTATCAGATATTGGTGATAACTTTTTATGCTAATATGATGCTGTTATATAATATGGCATCATATTAGCATAAAAATTAATTTTTTTTTGATGAGATTACAGTCCAAAATTTTTCCAGGTTGATATTGCACTGGTTTGCAGAAATAGATGATAGTCAATCTGAATAATAATTCTCATCTTTTTAGTTGCTTTAAGAATGGACATAACCATATGATTGTTGTTCAAAATTTATAACAGCCAATGCTTAAAGCCATAAGATCCACCAAAAACCTAAAAAGACACTTGTCAACTCAATACATTGGAAGAACCCATTGCAATGTGCATTTCATCACTAATGACTTTTTCAGGCACTGCATTATTTTGATAGTAAAACAAGGTTTTAAAGGTGTGTTCCTCTAGTGGGAACCCAGCAATTCAAAGGTCAGTTGACCAAGGAGTAATTTCCATGCTGACGGTACGGGATTAATGTCTGTATTACGGTACATTTTGATTTACATAAATTATAAGATTTTCTTAATAATTTCATTGAGATTTTGTGGGTGAAGCAGTTTTGGTGAGAAAGATTTTGTGGTTCAAAGATTCTGTGGTTCAGGTTACAAAATGCTATCAGTTATAATATATTTTAAAATGTGTTAAAGCTGTCTTTCCTAAGGTGTTTTTTAAATTGCATTCATGTTCTTTTAATTATGCTGCATCTGTTAGTATGTACTGACAGATTGCAGCACTATTAGAAGAACATGAATGTGACTTAAAAAACAACTTAGAAAAAAACAGCCTTGACACAAATTATTAAACATAATGTAACTGACAACGTAGTGCACCCTAAAATAATTGCTTCACTCCCCACCTTCCCACACACAATCTCAATTCAGTTATTTAGAAAACCTTATAAATTACTGAAATCAAAATGTTCTATGCAATATGGATATTAATCCATTATCTTAGCATGAAAATTTCTCCTGGGTCACCTGACCCTTGAATTTTCTGGATTACCACTAGAAGAACAAATCTTTAAAACTCTGTTTTACTATCAAAATAATGCACTGCCTGAAGAAGTCACTAGTGATGAAACGTGTGTTGCAGTGGGTCTATCCAATATATTGAGCTGATAAATATCTTTTAGTTTTTTATTGGATCTTATCTCATCCAAATGCTAAAAGCTATAAGGTTTCAACAATGATCATGTGGGTATGTCTGTTCCTAAAACAGCTAAAAGGATGAGAATTATTATTTGGATCAACTATTATCTATTTCTGCAAACCAATGAAATATCAACTTCAATAAGTTTTGGACTAGTATCTTATCAAGAAAATTTACATTTGCCTTCAACATTGAACTCCATAGGCTATAATGATATTGTATTAGCATAAAAGGACATCACCAACATCTCATAATCATTGGTGAAAACTGCATAATTAACAACAAAGGACACTTGATTGAGTGTGTCAGCAACTTCAGATTCCCTTGTGCAGAAACCAGTGATGATTTCTCTTAATTATATCACATTATTAATGTTGCACACTGAAAGCACAATTTATTATACACACTGCACCCATCCACAAACCTGGCTTTCTCCCCACAATAAAGCTGAAACCCTTTGTGGCTATAAAATAAGTCAGATACCTGCTGTATAATGTACCTATGACTGTTATGAAGGATAAACATTGTGACCTGAGTGAGTTCAATCATGGGCAGATAGTGCGAAGAAGATGGGGAACTCTATATCCATTATTGCACAATGTTTGTGATTTCTGCATGTGATCAGGTACAGCTTACTAGTAAAGGACAGAGGAAAAGAACATCACTTCATAGCACCATCACTTGATGCACTGAAGAAATCAGCTGTAACTAAATCTGCCAGCTTCAGCACCTTTCTCCCAGAAAATATGAACTTGTAAGTCTCTGAATTGTTTCAACTGCCATAGAATTGTTGCCATTGCAGTAAGTAATGGAAAATAATTATAGTTTGGTTCTAGGAAATTTATTCTAAAGTAACAGTGAAATTGTAGAAATGAAACAATTTGAATGGATAATGGCAATGGTCTCAAAAAAATTTGCCACTTGTGGCAAATGCTGGAGGAAAAAAAGCTCTGACACACAGAGACAGGTGTTCATTGGTACAAATTGTATGGCAAAACAGAGCAGCTACAGTTCAACAGCTGAGAGGGATAATCACTAGTAGTACTTCGAACTCATTTCAATGAGAACTATGTGCAGAGAATTGAAACCTTCAAAGTTTGAGAACTGTACTATGATACATACAATAAAGTATTAGGTAGTTGTTCATAATAATTTGGTCATGCAGTGTATGTACTAGCTATCTTTTTATATATTATATCATCATACTAGCCATCTGCTGTGGTATTAGTGTGTTTTTCAGTTTTCTCTTCCGAATAGTTTGTATAGTGCCATGCTAAGTTCCCTTCAGTTGACAAATACAAAGAAATGTGTTCAAAAATTTTTATTGTTCATGATAGGTAACCACTTTGAGATTGGTTAAATAGCTGCAGTTTTCCTACTTCTCAATCAATGATTCATCCAAAGATACTAGAAATTTTATAAATGGTATTTTCTTGCAGCTCAGTTCACATTGAATAATCCATACATTTACAGCATAAATTTGACAACTAATGGCAATTATCAGTAAGTGAATAATATAAATTACCATAGATCACATTTGTATACCATTTACTAAGAAATGCAGATAAAAAAAAGCAAAAACTCAGTGTCACCACACACAAATTTCCAACATCAACCTTTTTTTAAAAAAAATAATCAGTTCTGCAGGGATAGATTCCATAAGGTTTCAACTTCTGATTGCAAAAAAAATTCACAAACATCTCTTGACCCTACCACACTCTGACTAAGCTTATTTGGAATGAGCAAAAAATTTTAATATAAATGAAGAAAAGCAGTTATATACCACTTCACACTTTATGGGCTGCATTTCTCAGTCATTTCCAACACAATTTGACATTTTCAGACAAACGTGGAATGGTATATAGGAGTATCAGGATTCTTAAGAGTTAAAAACACTTGTTTAAATTGATACTGTATATTGTGAAATAAATTGATCAATAATGTTAAATTGCATTATTTATGTTTTATCTTGTTTATATTATTTCAGCAGCAACATTCTGGTGGTGTTGACTCTAGAGTTTCTGCTGAGATGCAGCGACAACACTGCCTTCATATTCAGCAAATGGCACAATTGCAACCATCAGGATATATAACATCTATTTCATCACCACCTTCCATTGCTGGCTCACCCATCCATCAAGCACAACCAAATATTGGAGGTTCACCATCAGCTTTGTCTCAGCATTTGCAGAAACTTCATTTGCAACATCAAACAAGTCCTGTTGGGTTCAGCAGTACAGAATCACCTCTGCAGGCATTTCAGCGAATACAAGCTTTGTCAACTCCACACCACAGTAATCCACCTGCTCCTGTCCCTCCTGCCATATTCCCTGTAGATACATCACCTTCACGAATACCAAGTATTGTTTCACCTAATAGCACATCCCCACCAAAAACTTATCCTGATTCTCCCACCCATTTATTTTCCTGTGTACCAGGTTATGTTGGCCAGCAAACAGGTAATAGTCCACCACCACCACCTGTTTATCCAAATTTAGATATGATTCAAGAAGACATTACTGAACATAATATACCTGGTGGTAGTGATACAATGCTTACAGTAGTTACAAGTGATGACAGTCCACAATCATCACCAACTTGTCGACAAAGAGGGTTTCCCCAGATTAGTATTACTGATGAAACTGGTAATGTGACTGTGTCATCATCATCTTTAGCATCAGCTGAATCTTTTACATTAGACAGAAAACTTAAAACAGCAGAATCTTTACCAAAGCAGCCAAGTGAAATAGTACAGGTTCCTGTGTCAAAGAAATTGCCTCCATCTGTGGGAGTGGATGAGCCAGTAAGAGCCAATCGGCGATCTTTCGTGCGGCAAAGTAGTAGAGAAGCAGAAGACAGGGATATTGTGACAGAATTTGCATCTTGTGGTAGTTCCAAATCATTGCTACGTTGGGCAACCAAGCAGTCCATTAGACAATCTTATGTCCATGCCAAACATTTGAGGCAAACTTTTCCTCCTGTGGGTCACATTTCTTCTTCTCTTGGAAAAAAACTAGGTCGATCATCACTAGGCCAACATATTTCTACTAGTGATCCAACTCCAAACCCATGGGCTAGTAAAGCATCTAATTGGTGGAGTAAAAAATCAGTTTTTAGGGAGCATCAGCTACATAAGACCCCTAGTGGTAGTGTACATGTTTCATTGCCAACCAAAGAGCGGTCTTTTACATGTGAAGCAGATATTTTACGTGAGATACAGCAACAGCTTGATCCTATTGTTCGAGGATTATCTTTAATGCTACAGAGATCAGAGAGAGGTCTAGCTGTAGAGCATCCAGCTGGAGTACAGATTGAACTAGAAGTATGTGAAGGTCCTCATCCTGATGACAAACGCCTCAAAATGAGAAGGATATCTGGTGACAGCCTCCAATATAATGAAATTTGTAGAGAACTTATTAATTGTATGAATATATGAAATCTACAAATACTAGTGTTTCTTGTGAGCTTGAAATGAATCTGCTGCCATAATCTTCCACTTTTAGATTCCTAGTCTCTTGGCATGCAGAAGTTATTCTTCTGTAGTGGGAAGCGACACTGTTACTAGTCACAGGAAACTTGACTTGTTCCTTGAAATGATAATATGTATGCAGTTCCTTCATGGGATCTGCCTTATGAAACATATCCATTATGTTGCTCAGCCTGTATAGAGATGTCTATAATAACTGTATGGTTAGATAATGCACATAGTTTGTTGTTGCCTGTGAGTGGACCTAAAATAAGGGAGAAGATATGCATCCTTCTATTGGACCAATGCAATGCTGTTAGTTACATAAGACTTGCTCAATGTAAACAAATGTTGGCCTACTCAGGGCACATATATATAACAATCAAGTCTTGCAAGGAATTTGCATAGAGACTGTCTGTAACATATGTATATAGTTCTACTGTCCTGTTCATGTTAACAAATTGAAATTGCTATTGTGGTATATATATGTATATGTTTAGTGCTGTTGTATAGATGCCACATCTATAATGGGATTTACAGTGTAGTTGGAAATATAAAGCTTTAAGGTTTGGTAAAAAAAAGTGTACATTCTCTGTTGAGAATTTTAAAATGTGTGTGCTATAAACAATTGTAGGCTTTTCAAATTGATTTAATTTCCAACTGAAACTTTGTTTTTTGTTACCACTGTTGATCAGTGAGATGCATTTAGGATAAGTTTTAAAATAAATGATAAACGGGAAGAAACTGATGGCAAAATTGTACATAATAATTGTATGGTGAGTGATAACCACTATATGGTAAAAGCTGCAATTTTACAACTGCTCATTATTTTATAAGTAATAAGCACCATTTGTTATAGTTCTTGTAAATTAGCTGTTATATAAATGTTAAAATTATATTCAAATTAACCATTTTTATATATTTAATATTAAATTAACACAATTTTGAGCCATTGGGGATTTTAGAAAAGCACCACTTACACTGCAGTATTTTTGTTTTTCATTACTAAATTACATTTATATATGTATAGTGGCATGGCACCTGTTTCATTTTGCATCCATCATATATATTTAAGGAAATAAATGTTAAAATCCAAATCTCATTTGTTTTTAGAAAAGTCTAAAATTTAGATCCAAGAAATGACAATTTGTGATAAATTATTTTGTTTACAAAACAAACAATTCCATTTACAACTGCTCATTATTTTTCATTGTGGGGAGGAATGAAGCTGCACCCTTCTTATGCGAGTGTATGTTTACCCATGCTTCTTGCAATAATCTATATATGTTATATGGCTTAGCAATATTCAAGGTATAGCAGCCTATTAATATTCTAGAAATACTTTAAGACATAAACCCACAAAAATTACTGTCTTAGTTTATATACTGACAAACATGTTTATGATCATAAAAGTTTTATTGGGAAGTGATATGTGTCTTCCTCATTATGTATATATACAGTATATATATAAAATATCTTAGCAAGATGGGCAGGCTGTTTAATACATATGTACTTCAAAATTAATATTTTTTTAAAAATATTATTTGATCTTTTTTTTGAAAGCCATATATTTATTTCTGGAAAATGACATTTAACCTTGTAAAAGTCTGTTTCACAAGTGGATAAAATATATATAATTATTAAATGACATTACACTTACCTTAGAATGTGCAGTTTAGAATGTAACTGGCTATTCTAAAGTTCACTGCTGACTATTACATGCAGTTTTTGTATTTTAAATATATAAACATGCTTTAACTTTAATTAGGTTATAAAAATAAAAATTAGTGTCATTTTTGATACTCTACACATTGACATTACTTGATGCACTCTGGAAGAGGGTTGGGGGGTAGGTAACTACTAATGGGTTTGTGTAATTGTGGTGTATAGAAACCCCATAATTTTGAAAACATAAGTTTCTGAATATTTATTTATAATTTAATGTTTTTTTTTTGGAGGAAGCCTTTTTTTGCTTGAGTAAGAGCCAAAAAGGCATAATTCCACTGGTGTGCTGAATTCAACACTAATTTTCAGCTGTTTTTTGCAGAAGTACAGCATAATTTTTGTTTGTGTGCAATCAATTTTATTTCCCTTTTTTCAGTAATTGGCTGTTGTTAAGCCTTTCAGTCTGTCTATATATATATTGGATATATATATATAACAGTATTGGAATACAATTAAAAAAAAAAATGTTTAGTATATAATTGCTTTTTCAGTTGAAATAATATTTGATATAATTATTTGTGATAAAATGGGAAATTTAAATATGTTAAAGGTTATAGTAGAGAAGAACATGGGGCATCTATGAAAAAACTCCAAAATACCACTTAATGCACTTTTTTTTACATTTGCACCCTAAAACATTTTTCATGAAAATTATTTGCACTCTGCTTTTGTGCTTAATAATGCTTTATTCAAAATGATTAAGTATTTATAGTAATTGGGGAAAATGTTTTTGAAGTAAATTATCAGTTATGTTGGTGGATTATATATTTAAACATTTGTATTTTTAAAAAGGCAAAAGAAGACTTCCAAAAATACAATTTTATTTTAGCGAACTTAGGCGGTGTAGTCCACCTAATGGCCAATGGCTAGGGCTGTAAGTTTTTTGTGGCACAAATTTCTGTGAATTGCAGTGTTTTTGAAAGGTTTCTGCAAATTTTGATATATTTCACAATTCTGTGACTATCGATATTTTTTCAAAATTCTGCAAGCTTTAATGGTTGTTTCCTTTTCTTTTAAAATTCTGTGACTTATCAGAATTTTTCCAATTTTCAGATTCTGATAAGTCGCAGAAGGGAATAGTCAGTTTGGGTAAATTTCGACTTTTCATGTATTTCTTATGCTATTTTTTCCTGAAATGTATGAAAACACGTTAAAAAAACTGATGTGGAAATGTGACTCTTGCTTTAATGATCTTAACCTTTTCTCAATACTTAGTTTCTGCATGATTAAACTTTTTCCTACATTCACTCCCTAGGTGGGGAAAAACAATCCCCTTCAAATTGCCTTTACATGATTTTTGTTAATGGAGTAATACATTGGGGGAAATGTGGAATTCAGTTTTGAGACTCCACATTTCTCCAGCTTCTCTAGCAATTATTCGATGTAGAAACAAGTTTAAATTATCACATTCTGTTGGCACAGCTTCTGTTACTGAAAATGTTTCATGCAATGTTCAACGCATGTGAATAAATGTTTTAAAGTTGTTTTTCTAAATGCAGTTCATGCCACATGTAGTGCTCATCTTCTAAATCTTGTCAGTGAGTTATGACAACGAGAATTCAAAACTTTTAATACTTTGGTTGCAGCAGTGAAATGCAAATTCACCACCCCTGTCCTTGCACGTGAAACTCGTCCTAAGGTGTTTGTTTCTTTAAAAAAAAAAATGCAGATCTAACAAAGCACCAGTTCCCTTTCAAACAAGGAAGAACGTTTGGTTCCAAGTTGTATTCTATCACTGCGATATATAAAAGATTAAATGAAATGTTGAGCAGAATAATCAAATTGAGTTTTTGATCAGAAAATGAGAAACAACTGCAGCAGTATATTAAAAGATATGTGTAAAAATGATTTTAGAGGTGATTTTGAATGATATCAAAAATATATATGGCAAATATTTCCAATCCACGTTGTTTGAAGTCTTATTTTTCGAATTTCAGCTTTTTTTTCCCGCAAAAAATATACAGCTCTATTAATGTCATTGGAGGAAACATTTCATCATTCATTTAGCAATAAAGTCTATAATGAGATGAATGATTTGCTAGTAAAATTACTCAGAAGAAGCCAAGAATGCAATTGAACACTCACAAAAAGTACACTTCACTTGTTTGGAAAAAAAAATTGGGGCAATATTTCAGTGATGCAAAAAACCAGATTTTTATCAACCTATACCATTTTTTTGTTTTTTAAAGCATGTTGAATTTTCAATCCCATTTAACTAAAGTACTTAAATATTTCTGCAAATGATGTTCATAATGTAATTTTGGACAATATATTTATGTTCAAAGACTACAATAGCTTAAAAGTCACATAACGATGCTGTGAAAAAAACTGAAAGGATTAAATAGCACTGAGAATTTAATTGTTTTCTAGTTGTTTCAAAAAGTTAACTATTTCCTAGTCTGTCTAATATTTATCAGTCTGAATGAACATTGTTAAGTCAGAGTGATTTCTTTCCAAATAGAGAGGGTTTGGTGAGATGATCGCCAGTGTATGAAAGAGGGCAATTTTAACTACATATAATATACTGTATAAGAATTCATCATTGATGAATTCTACTCAACATTTAAATACACAATGTGCAAGTTGAACCTAAATAAAACCAATCATTTAATATTTATTTTTTTCTTCTTTTTAAGCATCCATATGTATCCAACTGTCATTATCTTGTTTATGTGGATACTACTGATGTACAATTTTATTAATTTTTGAATCTAAATAATGTGCAAATTTCGCAATCTTGCTCTGCAAAATTCTCGTAACTTATATATATGTATAATTTTTTTTTTGGTGCTTTTGAGTTCAATTGCTCTGTAAATTTCACCTTTTTTTTCCCCCACAAAAAATTTACAGCTCTACCCATGGCCCACATCTGGGTCATATAATTAATTCGTTTTATTACAGTAGCACAAAAAACATGATTATCTTTAATATCTTGCATCTGAATGTAATGAAACTATTATTGTGCTAATTTTCTTGTATGTGCAGACATAGAAAGAAATGATTATCTAACAAGAGAGAGAAGGTATTTGTAAAAAGATCGGTGATTATTGGGCAGATTTTTTTTAAAGTGTTTATTAATAATAATTGGTTTTATCTCTGATTCTAATTATGTAAGAAATATGGAAATAGGATATTAGTTTTCTGAAATAGTAATCCAGATGTATTATTTTTTTCTTGAGAAAAAATGTTGGACGCATTGATATTTCTAGTCTGGAGATTATCCAGCCTGCATTCTGCTTGAAAACTGTTCTTGGCCTGTGGAAAGAAAATAGATGGACTGTGTTAAGCAAAGATATATACAGAGTTGCCTGATAAGTATTCGAAGCATATTTTTATAGGGAAATTATGCATAATTCAAATTTACTATGGAGATGATTAGTTGGTAAGCAACTGGTATTAGGACTACTAATCACTAGGAGATGATTAGTAGATACCAACTGTCATTTGATCCAATTTAGCTTTTAGTTTTGATACAACTTTGAAAAATGCATAATTGAGTGCTTGCTACTTTGGTACAAAATAGTGATGGCATAATTGAAATGTTTTTAAATTCAAAACTACCACCAAATTAGGCCTAAAATTTTTTTCAATGTGGCAGTTCTAAAATTGCTATACAGTTTTTTGTTCAGTTGTTTAAATTGATTTTTCTCTTATAACAACTGTGAGTTAGCAAACTGAAATGTGTGATCAATTTTACATTGTGACATGTACAGATAGATACTATATCTGTTATATATGTAAACTGAAAGAAAGCAACTTCAGAAGAAATGCACATTGTCAGTGAAAAATAAGTTAAAAACTTTAAGGAGGCTTTCATTGAATACTGTCTTGTTAGATTAGTGCTGCTTTTAATGCTGGTTATGTAGAGTTAGAAGCTAAAGAAACCTATCTACTCATACATTATTGGTTAATTTTGGCTAGACACATATATTTAACTGATAAAATGCCAATAAATGCAATTCAATTTGGGGTTAAATCAATTTTAAGCCCAATTTGGTTAATTGATGTTAAAAAACATAAATTGATAATAAATCAAATTATTTTTGTGAAAAATATTTTGTTAAAGTGGACTAAAGATTTTACTTTCATTATTTTTTGCTGTTAAAACTACCACAATTTGGATATTACTGAACACTCCAATTGGACAGATATATATGCCTATGTCTGTTCCTCAGTGTAGCAAGTGTCCTAAGAGCAGTATTGTATTGCTGAAAATGTATCCATATCCTTCATGCTAAATATTTGATCTGTTTAACAACCAATTCACTTTCAGCATAGAATGTTGCTTTGAGCTTATACTTTTCACACATCACCTGTTTTGTTTGCAGATGAGTCGCTTTTACATCAGCTTTCCCAGCTGTGTCAGCATTCAGATTTATCTCCACAAAATTCTCTGCCCTGTCCTCAGTCAGTAGGGGACACCAATGGGCTTGGAAAGGTTGCTGTCCATCTGATGGGACATAAACCGTTGCCCCATGTGTTGGCAGAGCCATACCCTGTGCACATTAAAGACCACGTTGGATGGCCTTGACGGGAGGCTACCAACAACTGTACAGTGGGTTTCCTTCCTCCAACCTTCTCTGAGCCTTTGGGGCCTGCAAAGTAAGTGCTGCTGAAAGGTAGAATAAGCCATCTAAGTTCATAATGTACTTATTAAACCCTAACAAAATAGTTTATCTCTTTTGACTCAGTTTTTGATTATATCTACTTATGGATTACATATGTCTTTGTATTACCCCAAGTAGTTTTAATTTTCTCCTTTCCAGCAGTTTTACAAGGATCTTTATCACTAACAATGGTAATCTGTATTGACAAGGCTTTATAGTGATTAGCAATTACAGCTACATGCACTTTTCTCTAAGAATTAGGAAGTTTTGATGAGCTAATTTTTTGTTTCATGCACTAAAACAATATAATACTCAACAATTTTCAAAATATTTTAATCAGCAGAGAAAAAATTTTACCTGCAGGGCTTGGTTTTCCTCTTGACCAATACCCCTATTTTTAAATGTATGTATAAACAACTTCGTTTCAGCAACAAAGGTTCACAAGTTAAAACGAATATCAGTGGGTAACAGAAAACTTTTAGCAATGAAAATCTTTGTGTATTGCATTCACTAACATGATTATGAGCATCCTTTAGGTATAGACATCTATGTTATTGAGTAATATTTTTGCATTGCTGCATATAGATTTTGTGCTGCTTTGTAATTCTGAGAAACAATAAGTGAAAAAAAAATCATCCTTTCACATTATTTAAATAGGAATAGTCTAAAAAGAATTATCTTTCTAAAAAGTAAGATAACCATTTAGAACTCCTTAAAGTCTGTGGTTACCATAAAAAATTTTGAAACAAAGTGAAATTAATAAATTGAAGTTCTCTTTTGGTTTATATTAACCAATTACAGCTTTTATAACAACTGCTTTCTAATTTGTATTTTCATGAGAAAAATCAAAGCTTTTTCAAAAATTTATAGTTTTTCAAATATTAAGTCATAGACAAATGCCATATTTACACTAGATCATTTGAAGAGTTAACTGAAAAAAAAAATGAGTTTTGTAAAAGTGGTTCTTAACCTATAATCAAGGTTAAAATTAATATTGGACAATTTTATAATCATGAAAATAATAGAACTTGCTGGTTTGAAAGTTATGAACCTGACTATGGAAAGTGTAATGAGCATTATATCAGATATTTACTAAAGTGGCATTTACTAAAGATGGCTTGCCATAAGGGGGTCCAAATATTTGAAAATCATTATACAAGTAACTGGACATTAATTTTAAGAATACTGTGTAAAGCAATACAACACAATGATATTTGTAACTAATTAAAAAATTATTACTACAATATATATGCTTTAAAAAGTATGACATGTGAAACTAAGTAAGCACAGTCCAAAGAAAAGTGTACTTAGAAAAAAATAAGTCTGAATTGGATTAACTACAGACAATATTTTAACTATTCATCTAAGAAATAATTGGCGTTTTTTTTCCTTAAAAATAATGCTTATTTGCAATTAAATTATTTAATTTTTTTTTAAATTAAAGCAGTAGAACAGAGAAGCACTCTTTCTTTCAGATGTTAGTAGGCCAAACAAGTTCTAATCTTTGTTACAAAGCTATCAGGTATTACATGGCATTTCAAGAAAATGTTTTTTTTTTGTGTATGATCTGTATAACTTGCATTCAAGTAAAAGATGCTTCTCTAAATTAGCATTTTACCACAGGCTAATGCAGCATGCATATAATATGCACATGTAATGCATCTAAAAGATACTGGCAATTTTAATAACTTCAGCTCTTTTTGTTAATATATGAATTGCAAATTCTTTATATGTGGTGGTGATGGTGGGCAGGGAGATATATTTGTATAGTAGCTGATCTATAATTATAAAAACCATGCTGAAGATTAAATGAAAACTTCCCTAATGTTAAATTCTCCTAAGGAAATATATTTGCAGTTTACATGCTGCATTTAAAGTGTAAATTAGGTAGTAGCACATAAATGAAAAAACTTACATTTTTCTTTTATTTGAATAAGAGATGCATTTTAAATTAGAATTTATTCCCTATTTGTTTCAAATAATTATATATAAAAATCCCCACCCACCCCATTTTTTAATAAAATATCCTACAATGTGGAGCAAAGATTTATTGAACTTAGTACAACATAACAACTAGCAGGTAACCATACAATTAGCTTAATTCTAAATAAATTTGTTAATATATATGTAAAAATTTAGTATAATATCTCCAATCTACTTTGCAGTACAAATATTCATCTGTTCTGATGAAACACTTAAAATGAATAAGCAGTGTTGTAAAAGCAAAGAAACATGAATGTGATTTTTTTCGTTCTAGAAGTGAGAATATTAACATTATTTTTATTGTACTACAATAAGGATATTAAGTTAAATGTATGAAATTTTACAATGGTAAATGTTCTGCAAGGGCATTAGTTGAATATTATTCATTGTTGGAACACTGTGCTGTAACTATGTCAATTTAGTGGCATTGGGGCCCTTGAACTTTAATGAAAAAATTTCTAACTTTTCATTTTAATAACTTTAAAGAATTTTTAAACAATTATTGTTTAGATGAAAAATTTAATGCAACAATTGTTACTCTATTTTATGTATAAAAATGCAAATACAAACATCTATTCTTAAATAAAGTTTTATCTAAGTAAACATTGCTTGCTGTAAGAACTACTCAGACAGCAACAGATTAATTCTATTTTAAACTTTATAGTACTGTTTGCTATGGATGGTAAAGCTGAATATAAAGACCACTGATTTAAAAATGAATAAGAAAATTTCAAGATAAATGCTTTCTGCAAACAATTGACGATGTAGTTAGTCAGGTTCAGAACAGATTTGAAGCACTGAAAACTATTGTTGACTTATTGCTATTTCTAATTCAAAAAATATTACTGAACCTGTCCAATGAATGAATAAATAAAAATACATTTAAAGTAAAAGAAACACTCTAATGATTTATTAGAACCCTCATCCAACTATTTTTTTTTGTCAAAACATTGAGACCAAAAATTTATAGATCAACATCGTTAGAGAATTAGCTAAACTAGAATTAAATTCTGTGACATGATCACAGATTACTCTAAAGTCTACCCCCCCCCCCACTTTTTTTTTTAATTTCTGTTACCATGGAGTCTGCATAGCAAATATTTTGAAGATAAAGATAATAAAACTGCCTTCAAAACTCTATGGGTCAAGAATTATTGTCACACCTTGTTCGTTTAACAGAAGCAGGAAAAGTGGAATGAATGTTTCAAAACCTATTGATGATTCACCACTGTGAAATCTTGGAGAAAGATTTTTCTTTAAATATTTTTTCCCCATTTTATGTATGCATATATGTGTTAAAACTCCCATTTAATTCATATTTATTTTATTACATGTTGAACATATTATTAAAGGCATATTTTTTGTGGATTTCCTTATTTTTTTTTATTAGTGCTTCTTATTTTTAAAGGGAAAACAGTAAATATGTTAATTTCGAATTTCTATACAAGGGTATAATATACATTTATAAGTTGGTGTAAAAATAGAGGGAGCTTAATCTATGCATTGGGGCCCTGCATCCTCTAGTTAACCACTGATTGAATATCACAATTAACAGTTCTTATGGAAGTCCCAAAGGCAGTAGAAACGACATCAGTAAAATATTGGGTCATTACTGCACACGAGAATACTGAAGATCACAGATGTTGATGATCACTATAGTAGTCAGTTAAATAATCAGCTGTGTGTAGCAGATTTCAAATCAACTATATACAGTATAAATTGTGATACTGGCTATTGAAAGTAGTTTGTTGAGTTTAAAATGCTTTGAAAAAGTAGTTCCCAGATTGCATTAAGCAACACAACGTGACTCATTGCAATGGAGGCACTTATTTACACGTTATAGGCATTCATAGAGAACATTTTGTAGATATTATACAACATTATGCCTGTATCTAGGGTGCGGAAATGGATTTTTTTATACTCATACAAATGGATGAATTTATCTGTCATAACAGGTTTCTGACTGTATCAACTGCATATGTATCAATGATAGGATGGTTCTTTAACATCACATATGAGTACACTCAATGAATTTGCATCACATTTCTGTTATTCATGATGAATATGTACTGCACAATGTATGTAAAGATTTTTTTATCAGAATTTAACAGTCTACACTGTGATTTAAACATTTAGAATCACTATAAAACCATTTTCAAAATGTAACCAGAGTATCTTTAAATGCAAATTGTTTAATGAAAGAATATGCAAAATTTGATTATTCAACTCGAACCTTATATTAGTACATTTCATTTTCTTTCATGTATCCAAAAGATATTATCCGCAAAAAATCCCCGCCCTGCCCACGATCAGTAGGGGACACCGATGGGCTTGGAAAGGCCGCCGCCGTCCGTCGGATGGGACGTTAAGCCGTGGCCCCATGTGTGGGAGAGCCATACTCTGTGCACATTAAAGAACACGCTGGATGGCCTTGACGGGAGGCTGTCCAGCTGTCCATCTGTCTCCCAACAGCTGTTCCAGTGGGTCCCCTCCCCCAACCTTCTCTGAGCCTTCGAGGTCCTTGTGGCCTAGCCATTTAGCCCATGGTGTGCAAAAAAAAGCCGCTCAGAGGTAAAACAATCCAATCCAAAAGATATTAAAAGCTCAGTTGACTACATGCCTATCTGCAGTTATACAAGTAATTGTAAAGCAAAAGATGTAAATCCTTTTCTAAAATTCAAAAACTGCTTCTAATATTGGATTTAGTATTCAAAGTTCTTTATAAAAAATGTTTGAAACATTCTATATTCTCTTGAACACATTTTCATATGCATATTTGTTGCATTTCTTGTGGCATGCAAATTGAAGTTTATTTTTTTGACATTTGCATGCAGAATTTATACCTGAAAAGCACATGAAACTTTATCAGATATAGTAGAAAAGCTGTTTTCAGCAAGCAGATTATGTTTGTTGTAGTGTAAATGAAGCAATTCTTATATTTGCTGCTGTCTCCTTGAGTGATCTATTTCTTATCGTTCATTGTTAATAAGTGCAGATGTTAAGAGGAAGTTAAAACAGGGTACAGTATACAGACTGCCTAGTGATTATGCATGTTGCCATAAGTATGTTCATATTTGTTTAGGCCAAAGTGGGAATAAACATAATGTTTGGAAATTTTAATAATGTGTTTATTGCATATATATATATAATTCAGCATTAAAAGTTCCAAAATAAACTAAAGCTTGTTCCAAGATTGATGCTCTAACATAGAGGTTCTCAAACTATGATATGCATAAAATGTTTAGTGGCATGGCCATAAACATTTTGTGTTTTCCCATACGTAACCATTTCCAGTCTTACCCATAAAAAATTCAGCTTTCACTATTGAATTTCTAAGAATTCATTATTTTGCCACACCATTTGTTCCCTCTACTGCATTCAAGCTTATCCTAGGGTAGTACTGAATGCTGACAAATCAGGTTTATTAAAGCTAAGTAGTTGGAGCATACTTGTGCCAAATCAGGAGTAAGAGGAGAAATAACAATGTCTAATGCTAGTTGGAATTAATATTTAATCTTTTCACAGTACATTCTACATAACATATATCCAACTTAGTGGATCCTTGATTTAATACTTACCCTTGACAGATCAATATATCAAAGATATCAACAAAATTTAAGCATAATTACGGTAATGTAAATTGAACATAAGGAAAAATTGTAATGGAAAAATTATCAACCTATTTCCATGGATATCAATCTTTGATTTCAGTAATCCTCCTGTAAAATATTATGGATGAGAGGACAGGCATTTTTTTTAGCTTGATTTGTGTCTAATGATTGTCCTTGACACTGTTATCACATGTACCAGGAGTTCTGCTGATAATAGTGCATGTAATTAGTGTTCACAGATTAATGTCTGTTTGTCATACTTCAGTAAACTTCTCAAGGTGTTGGTCATGTTGTCTTAAGGGAGTCTGTAAGGCAATAAGGTTGCTGTTGGATCCTGAGATTCACTGAAGACCCTAATACTAGTATAATTTTTTTTTTTATCTAAGTTAAGCTTAAACATAGGAACACTGGCAAATAATATAATATTGATCAATAGTTGAATTTTGTGTAATATTACAATAAGCTCTTTTTCAGTAAACTCAGAAATAAGAAAACTTTGGTACAAACATTTTAACATTTAATCGAAACTATATCATTTTACTTTGTACTTAAATATACCAGTCTGTCAGACTCTGTGTATAATCAAAAAATGAAATTTAAATTACCCATTTTTTAAATATTTCTTTTATTTTTAAATGCATTGCAAAACAAAATGCCTAATAAGATTGATTTATTCAATGGCTGAAATTCTGGAGGAACTTTTCTTATTTTTAATAATACTAATATAATGCAATCATCATTGTTCAAATTCTCCAACCAACTCAAAATGCAAGAACCTATATCTCCAATTTTGTTCCTGTAATCCTTTTGTGTTAATTTCAAAACACATTTGACATTGTAATTGGAAATACCCATGTGTCAGATTGTGTTTTAATTGAAAAAATTAATTGAAATTAAATTTTTAGATTTTCTTGCATTTTGAAATACATCCAAAACAAAATGCAGAATAAAGATATTATGCTTAAAAATGAGTATATTTACTGCAGAAAATATTTGGCGGTTATTAGTTATACAAAGAGTGACAGATTTCTAACTACAAGGTAAAAGGGTATACTTTAGATTAAGAGCTAAAATGTTTGTACCGAAATTTCTTGATAAAAGTTTCATTTATTCAAAATGCATTATTAAAAGTTTCCAGTCTAATATACTGGCATTTTAACCAGTAGTAGTTGTACTCCTTTTATTATAGTTAAAAATATCTTTTACAAAAGTGCCCAAATGCTTGAAGGATGATAAATCAAGCCACGACTCTTCAGAGAATAAGATAAATGGTTGATGGAAAGATTTAGAAGTATTCAAGGCTATACCCACTGTGTCATTGCATATTAAATTTCACATAGTCTCATAGACTGGTACTTAGATTTGAGGGTTAAATAGCCCCTGCAACAAAATTCTCGTCAGTCTTATTTTTAAAATGGCAAATTTCAGGTTAATAAACTTTAAATATCGCGCATCCTTGTTTTATTTCTTGATATAGTGAACATTAAAGGTACTGTACATTGCCAAAAAAACTGAAAAGCAGAATTTAAAGATAGTAAAAAGTTAAATAAAGATATGCATGGATGGAAATGCGTACATCTTGGTAATTTTCAGATGGTAGATTCTTCTCTGATCATGTGTTTCTAAAGACTTATGTATTAAAACATCCTGGTCTTAGTGTCAATGATCGGGCAATTTCATGTGAATTTTACAACGCAGTTTGGGGATTGAAGATTTCAAAACTATCATTGGATGAATGTACCATTTTCGCGAAAGGAAATATCGTTTCGAAACCGATTTATAGAGAATGTGCAGGTATGGGAGTAGAAAAATTTTTGCAGGAAGCAAATCTAAGAGAAATGCTGCCGAAATAATGTGTAAATGAATATGAAATGCCAGTGAACTCCCCCCCCCCCTTTTTTTTTTAGTCTTGCTACATACGCAATGTCATTTAAAAGGAAAATTCAGAAGCCGTATATTAATCAGAAGTTCAAATTTTTGCATTTTTCTGCTTCTGCATCATAACCTAAGAAACTTGTCCATTAATCACAAGCAAATTCACTAACTCTCCAAGTTTTGAACAAATTGCTTTTGACACTAATCTATGGAATAACATAATGACTTAATTCAGTGTTCTGACTACTCTCCTTTCTCTATTGTAAATACGAAGTAATGTCATTGATAGTGCACGTTCTGATAAAGTTATGTCATCGTCCATGCTAATAAGTTGGCGGTTTCCTCAAGTTATAAGTTTTGAAAAGTCCTAAACAAATGAAGGTCATTCATTTTTGGTCATTAACTTCACAGATAAAATCTAAGTGATCCAACAATGAAGAGTAATACACGAAACTTATTATTATGTAAGTAATTTTATGAATAAGACGAGTAAAATTGTGCCTTTTTTATTATAAGACTTTAAGGAGGTCTAGGATATCGATAGGTTTGTTAAAATGAGTGTTTACTATGTATGGTGAAAATGATCATTTTGTTTTCCTCATTTTGAAGTATGTACAAACTTTAAATTGCAATATTTATAGCAGGCACTCACTGATCATGGGATTTACTTTCTTTAATATTGTGAATGGGAAAGCTATTAGACTTTAAAAGGCATATGGTGAAAGATGGAGTACAGTACCAACAATATTATACACTCCCAACATTGTACAGCCCGTATGAAAAATGAATAATATAAAATATTTATTTCAATTTGGCTCTGAAGTGAAAAATAAGAATAAAGATGAAACTGGGTAGCGTAATACAATGTCATTGAAGCAAAATGTTCAGCAGCTCATTTAGGGGTGCAGTCCATAAATTTCTTCACATACTGCTTCGACAAACCAACTTCAGTTTTTATATTAAACTTTATATTATCTATTTTTATCTCGTTAAAAAAAAAAACGAGATAATAGTTTCACTTTGTCGTCTGTCTATCTGTAGACATCGAACTTTTTTGTTTACAGAGATGAATTAAAAATTCTTTTTGTGTTGCATAGGTATTGATGAAATTTACGATATGCACTTTCTGAATCTCCCTAAAGCTATAATTATGCCCTCTAACGGTGGGAAAAGTCGAAAATTTTAATCGATGTATTTATGCTAGAAATTTTGCTGGTGGAATGTGAGGGTCACGAAGTTTTCATTGCCAACAATTAGTTGATCCCTTAGGCCCAGAGGGTGTGGGAAAACACCTTTTTAGTTTAGCTGATAATTGTTTGTGTTTGAACACAAATGAATTCTTATCTAACCAAAAATAAATGAAAAGTTATTTTTGGTTTAGATAGGAATTCATAGAATATTATGATTCACACTTTTTAAATCTTCCGAAAACTTGAATTTCTCTCTCTAAAGGCATAAAAATTGGCAAATTCCAAATTTTCAAACCAATATTGCAGACTAGAAATTTTAAATTTTGGTGGTGGAATGTGAACGTAATGAAGTTTTCATTGGCAACAATGAATTGAACTCTTAGACCCAGAGTGGGTGGGAAAACGCGCCTTTTTTCGTTTTAAAAAAATAAATATTTGCTTATAAAATAAATTAAAAATTCTTTTTAGGTTGGATAGGTATTGATGAAATATTACGATTTGCACTTTCTGAATATCCTAAAAGCTATGATTGCACTCTCTAATAGTGGAAAAATTAAAAATTTTAAATGAATATTGCAAACGATGTATTTATGCTAGAAAAATTTGATAGTGGAATATAAAGATTACCATGTTTTTATTAAAAACAAAAAAAAAAGTGATAATTGGAAAACTCATTTATTTGGATTGGTGATAATGAAATATAATTCACATTTTTTTTTAAACTTAGGTAATTTAAATTCATATCGTTACAGATCACTAAATGTAGAAACAGTAACACTGTGGGTGGCCCAACGATGGCAAACGATCAATTAGTCCCTTGATTAGATTCACCATTGCTTAGATGAACTAAACTAACAGGTTTGCAGGTTGTTATACCTATACTGACGTATACCTCAGACTTGCTGTGCCAAGTGATGTACAGTAATATGTCTAACAATTCACGCATGAGAGTTGTATAGGGATGACACAGTTTATTCACACTTATGGGCAATCACATACTGGGGATGGCCTCGACTCAGTTAGGCCTTTGCTGCTGCAAACGATTGTGTAATGAAGTGGAGAACCGCACTTTGCAGATTCTCTCTTTACCGACTTCAAACTCGGCGAAAGAATATACCTTTTCCTACAACGTTGTTCACCAAGAACCGAACCTTGATTCTCACATAGAATCTAACCCTCTCCTTAAGGGTTTTGTTTGAGTAAGAGCGGCGTCCCTTGAAGCATGCTCAAGCGTCCTTCCTGTTTGACAGCGTCACTGTAGACTGTTCTTTTCTGATTGCCCGGCTCATCTCTAGCGCTCACACTCGCGCCCCAACTTAGTTGTAAATGGTTGTAAAAGGTCTTTTGACTTGTCAGCCTGTGCAGGCAGCCATCTCAAGCCCAAGAGCAACATCTACGAGTCACATTCCCACAGTAGCACTTCCAGAATCACACATAATACATAAAATATTTACAACAACAAAAATACAATAAAAAGCAACAATGAATAAAAATGAATAAATTAGGACATGACAAACACTACTAACGAATTTTTCAAATAATTTGTATATAACAGAAATTTTTATGTTAGAGTTTCAAGATGTATTCCACTGACAGTAATATTGTACCCACTTTCCTCAGAGGGGGGAGGGGGTTATTTGCAACTTTTTATATTTAAGAAATAAAATACTATTTTCCTTTTCCCACAATCCGTTAGCTTATATTAAAACTTTTAAGAAGTGTAAAAGTAGGTAGAAGAAAAACCTCATTCTCTTTGAAACGAGATTCCCATATGCACCAGAGGTGATATGCATTCTTCTGATTTTATTATTTTGCACCTATACGTACGACAAGTCAAATATAATAAAACAACATTTTATTTTCATGTTTTTTTAATTTTTTTTATCCCCCCCTTTCCCAACTAATGACCTGCAGTAAATGTAATTTATTTCTATTCAGCTTGATGACAAAAAGATTTGTGCAATCCTGCTGTATAGCATATGAGAAATGAACTGTATGTTTTAACTTACTCTATACTTAAAAAGCCCTTTTTCAGGCATTTTTAAGTAAATTTAATTAATAATAGTTTAAATTCATCTGAAAATATATCCAGGTGGAAGTGGAATCAAAGTAAAATCTGGTAAAATATTATTAATATTTGTTGATGCAATATAGTCCTTTGGTTAACCATTAATTTTACACAAAATCCTCATACAGCCTTATAGCAAAAACATCCAAGGGCAGTTAGAGTGGATATGTGCAGATAATTAGTGGCTATCAAAAAATCGTGGATGGGAAAAGAGAACACACATTCTTCTGGGTTAAGCAAAAACATATCCATGATTTTTATTAACTCTGTGTGAAATTTTTTTGTGTAAATAGGTATAATATTATTACCCCCCCCCCCCCAAATGAGTGTTGAGGCCCTAGGTGTGGGAGGAGGACCTTCAGTTGGTGGCACACCAGGCTCATAACATGCACTTCCTGGTTGAAGTCCAATCTGGCCACTTTTGAGATTTATCTCTGCAAAACCTCCACTCTGCTATCAGTAGGTGACACCGAGGGTTTGGAAAGACTGCAGTCCATGGATGAGACGTTAAGCTGTGGCCCTGTGTGTGGGAGGGCCATACCCTGTGCACATTAAAGAACACATCAGATGGCCTTGACAGGAGGCTACCATTTGTCTCCCAACAACTGTCCAGTGAGTCTCCTCCCCCTCAACACTCTCGGGGTCCTTGTGACCTGGCCATTTAGCCCATTGTATGCAAAATAGTACCAAATAGGCAAAACAATAACAGCTGTAAAATTGTGAGGAAAATCACTTTCACACTATTATTCCCCTGAATAAATAATTATTTTATGTCTTTCTTGAATAGATGTTGCTCTTCTGTTAAAATGTATTACCAAAATGAAAAATAAGTTCAAAACTATAACAGTTTTCGATTAACAGCCTTTTCAGAAGATGTACTTTTTACACAAGCCCTAATGGCTAAACATTGAACTTAATATTTTGAACTTAATATTATAAACATTGAACTTAGTATATTAAGTTCAATGTTTTAGCAAATATTATCGAACTTGACTGAAGGGGTATATTGGTTAATAGCAAACTTTTAAATTAACCTAAAATTGATGTCGATGTAAAGAGTGACTTTTCTTTCAACTGAAGAAACATCAAGAAATACGATTTGAAATAAGCATGTAAAAGTGAACGTTTTGAATATTGGCTCCCTAATTTTTTCCCCTTAGATCTGGGTGTAGTTATCATTTAATAGGCTGAAGGTTTCAGTTTTTAAATTATTTAATAGGTTGAAGTGTCTATAATATTGAAACTTACATAATTATTATAAAAATAAAAGCTCCATAAGCAAGTTATTGTGTTTATTCAATCGATAAAATGACAAGGCCATATAGTGTAATGTTTACTTTTCCAAGTGGACAATATAAATATGGCTTTTTTAATTTAGAGTAATTCTGTTGGCTTATGCATTGAGCTAGAAATTTGCAGGTTTCACTGTTATCATTACTAAATTGGTGTTATGTATGCAAGACATTTTCTCCATATCAACACTGTAGCAGATATTTTGTAATAAAAATTGTCCAGTTTTGTAATTTGTGTTTGAATACTTCAGAAATATTACCGTACAATATTGTATTGAAATATATTCAGTATATTCATATAATTTTAAATGAAATAAGCAAGATTCACTACTTTTCTTTGACTCTTGCTGCTGACTAAATATTCAGGTTTTCTGGTTACTATTAGACCTACTACAAAGCAAGTTACCATTAATGCTATTTGCAACAACGTTAAATAAGTGAATCCAAAGATTTCAAATTAGCAGAGTACTGGAATTATGTTTTTAATGTATTTTATAAATGAAAAAAAAGTATCTGAAATGCTTCGTAAAATATTTATTAATATATTCTAAGGTATATGTAGTCATTATTGAATTGCTTGTTCAACGGTTCCTGTAAAAATACGCATGAAATTTTATTCTTAATTTTTTATTAACGATGTGTTAATTTTAATGCTTTCTCATTTCGTTCTAGATTCAGTGGTTTAAGAAATTTATTATTGGAATTTTTACTTCAAAAATCAAAGATAAGAAATAAACAATTATTAGGTATATAAATATAGCGAGAGAAAAATTAACAAAATTAAAAATAGATCTAAAAAATTTGGAAAATATCATGAAAAAAAATATAAATTAAAAAATATATAATTAAAAAAATATAATATATGATATTTGAAATAGCATCAGCAAAAAAGCTGGATCCAAAACCGTATACAATGTATCTTCAATCTATAAAGATTGAAGCAGGTTGTGTAATTTAGTTTCCAACTAGATCTATTCTTAAAAACAGTTATTGCTTATCTCCAGTATAGGCTGATTCTAACAAGGTCCTATTTAACATTATTGACTATCTTACTACAAAAGATCTAGATTTCACTACCCTAGAAAACTTAGAGGACCAGCCTATTATTGTATAATGCAAGCTTAATCTCTAAATGCATTTGTCTATTTCTCTGTGTTCTCCATAAATTATTAAAAGTTTCAGCTGGCAATATCTATTTTTCTCTTCGTCGCACAACTCAAAATAATTCACCTGAGATTGCTGATTACTAGAGAGTCCAGCCATTCAAATATACAAGTAGCACACATCTGCCTATGCTATTTTTTTTTACTTCCGTTTTTTCTATATTTATGACCAAGTATATATATTATGAACCCTATATTATACCCTAATATTACAGTTCAATCAACATCTATAAATGAAAAGATTCATCTTGTTGACGTTATTTTGGTGTGCATTTGCCAAGTTAAAACATTTTCATATCTTTAGACCAGTTAAGACTTCATTCTCTCCCGTGCAAAGCTTCCCATAATATAACCACCAAATTAAAGACAACAGGTGACATAATACAATCTTGTCCAACCTTATGTGTAATGTTAAACCAATAACTACAGGTTTCACCAACTTGTACACTTTGAATCAACACTTGAAATCATGATAGAGAGCTATCATGATTTCAGCTAGCTTTTTACGATAGTCTAAGATCCTATTATCAAGTACAATTATGTTGATGAGCAGAGTCAAAAGAAGTTCTTTGGTATATGCTGTTCCTCGTTATTCATTTTGAAGTTGTCCATCAAATAACTGTTTAATTCTTAAGCATGATTATGTAAAGAACTTATCAAAAACAGAAAGTAGTCTGATGCTTCTGCATTGGCTCCAAATAAAATCGACACATCGCCTGTAAAACATCACACTGTAACCTTGTTCCCATTTTGAACTTTCATTTGTTAGACGGCATGTTAAGTTGGCCTTTTTAGAGAAAAGTGTGTTAAAGAGTGCTGGATTGACTGAAGGCTTTCATTTTCTCTTAGCCATAGGGGTTACTATTTCAATTCTGATCTGAGCCTAAGGGTCCTTGTGACTTTTCACTCTTTTGCTGATCAAAAGTTTAATGAATTCAGAGAATGAATCTTATCAGAACGTTCTTATAGCATCTAGTCGGTGCTTTATATGAAAAAACGCCTGAGAAGAAATTTGCAAAACCAATTGGTAAATCAAAGATGGGAGTAATTTTCATAGTACGTATTGCTTCTATTAAATACTTTTATTGTGCTACCAGTTATGGTCTCAAGTATTCTAATAATGTAGTCCTATATTTAATAGTTTCGATATGGATAAACTAACTGGCTATTTGAGAGTTACCTTTAATATCGTGCCTTTACCTCTGACAATGAGATTTAGTAAAGTTATACTAATCGTAAGTTGGCTGAATACTGAACAAGCCTAGTGTTTAGACGAACATTGAGTAGATTTAATGTTCGGTATTTAAAAAAAACAATGAACAGACAACATTCAGACTCATTTTGTTGAACGTAACAAAAATTTCACAGCAGAGATTATTTAAAAACTATCCGACATTCGAGCTAACAATCTCCTTTTTCGTGAGCGAATTTCATAAGGATAATGGTACTATACTCGTCGACTGATCAAAATAACGTTTTGACATGCATGATCGGTATCTTTTGATGTAATCTGTATCCATTCTCTTGGGGGTGAGTAATCCGGGGAAAAAAGGGAGTTGTTTCTTCATCAGAGGCCTAACAGGGAAGCAAATCAGAAACGTTCCTTAAGTTAGCTGAAAAATTCTGGTAAGCATAACGGCACGGTAGAAGCATGGTATAGCTCACCACACCTCAAGTAAGGTGAAAATAATAACTTTCCATAGAAAACTCGTATTCCTTTCATTTGTCTAATTTCTGTAAATTACTACTTGAACCGCGCGAAACACATATTCATATATCATTTTAAAGAAAAGGTACACAGTTCTTGCACTTTACACCATCCCACATATTGATGTTCGTAAATTTCGAAAATGCGATCTTTAAGCTAAACCAAGAAAATAATATTTTGTCTATTTGACCAAAATCTCCTCTTTTTTATACTTGAGCATTTGTAAAGAGAAAGACCTAATTGCTTATCACTGATTTTTGTATGTGAATGTTTTTAATTATTGTGAAAATTGTAATTGTTACTTATTTCATTTAAAATAATTTTTGTATATATGAGTGAAAAGCAGTCGACACAAAAGGAAATAATGCTTTATAAATAAAAGTAAAGTAATGGATTAATTTATGCAAAGTGCTGCGGTTGTGAGATCCATAATGCATTGCGATGTAAATTAGAATTTAATCTTCATTTTATTTTCAGAATATTGTCTGGAGAAACATGTTTTATGGCTTAGTAAATACTATTCCAAAATAATAATATAATTTAGGGTGATCTAGAAAGATAAAAATAAAAACACAAACTTTTTTTCGGAACGTAGGTATTTATTTATTTTTTTATTTTATATAACACGACTTTAGCCACAGATTGACAGTTCTGTTATTGACCCTTTGAGGTTTAATTTTTATTTAACTTGTAAAAAGCTGTATTGAGTACTGATTAGGACCTCAGAGGACTCAGGTTCTTTACACGTGTGTTATCCTTGGTTTCGTCATTTGTGTAAAATGCAAGTGGTAGGTGTATGTGCTATTTAAAAAATAGTGCGCATCGTGATTCTAAACATATTTTTATACGAGTCTTACACAAAATACTTCAGAAATCATTATCTAGAAGTATATATGAATTTAAATTAAAATCTTAAACTTATTTTTTGTTACATTTCTTTTAACCCTTACATTAGATTAATCTAGCAATATTTTGAGCAATTATTTAGATCCAAATGATCATCTTTTGCAAATATTAAGTAATGTATGTGAGAAAAAAAGTATAAAAACCAATTTTTATCTATTGCAAATAATTACACTTTCTCATAAGGGAAGCGTTTAATGTCACATAATTATTAAAAGTAGACCTATGATGAGTGATAGCCTATAATGTACCTAAGATGAAAATATTAAGTTTCGAAGAAGAAGAAAAGTATTATTGTTTGAAATGCCGAATAATATTTCTTACGCAGATATAAAACAACTTTTTAGGTGGGTTTAATGATTGCAAATCGACTGTACTAAACTGTTAAAGAAAAAAGCAGTTCTGTCTTTTTATGTCCAAATTTAAAATGCCAGAAAGGAAAAAGGTTTCGTGACTTGGTGAAGTTATAGGAAAAGAATTCTTTAGGAACAACTAAATATTCTAATCCAAGTTTTTTCAACATTTTTTCACTCTTTAGCCTCTTTCAAATAGTAGAAACAATAGGCGAACCACTATTCAATAATGCAGGCAGCTCGCGGGCCAAAACGTTGAAGCCTTATACTGAGTACGTGGTAAAAAATATCTGAAATAACCAACATTATTTTTAGATACAAATGACGTGAATCGTTAACAAAGCCACTTGTAGTTTTAACGTGCGGATTGAATTCAGACGCTTTTGTATAGTTTCTTCGTAAGAGTAAACAAGCCAGTTCTTAATCTACAATCTGATCGTGCGATTAGTGGCTGCTGATTAAAGAAACTTATGTTCGAGCCCTGATAACGCGCGAGTGTTTCTTGTTTGTGTTTCATGCTCTGCGGTCTCGTCTTCAGATTTTCCCTATGGCATATTATGTTGACTGTTTCCTGTCCGACTTCTGTTGAAAACAGCTGCCTGAAGGGTAATTATTTTCTTTACACGAAACTTAGTATGGTGGACTCCAACTTTTAAACGTAATGCATCCCTTGAAATGTGTTCGTAAGTTGCATTGATTTTTCCCATAAGAATATCATGTTAATTCGTTCTTCAGTCAAAAAACTATAGATACTGTAAAACAGGCATGTCAAACACGCGGCCCGCCGGGAACTGTTCTGCGGCCCGCCAAGATTGATAACCAATAAGTTTATTTAACTTTTGACAACACTGGATTCTTTAATTAAAATTATAAGTACGTACACGGTACATGAATTAAATAAACGTATTTCAGAAAACATTTCCATTTATATATAAGGGAAACTATTGCGCATAAATGTATATGACGGAGCCCGATCTAAAAAGTTGCTCATATCATGAAATGCCCGATCATTTCATGAAATAGTGGCATTTCATGATATGAGCAATTCTACGATTGGGCTCCGACATGTATACACATGTCTCGAGGTCATTCAAATGTGCGTACTTTGCGCATGGCAATGAGTCACGAAATGCCAGTAGAGTCGGAAGCTATTCGTTAGCAGTAATTTAGACTTGAACGAATACTGCGTTCTAGTCTAGTTTGCACATAACAATTTTCATCTGATTTTTTTGTTTTGTGGCCCGCGATTTAATATATAATACCTAATATGGCCCTCGGTGGTTAACGAGTTTGACATGCCTGCTGTAAAATTTTATTACATTCTGCGAATGCTTTATAAATTTCGTAGAACAACTGTTTAATCAAATACTTTTCAACTGTGTAAAGTTATTTATTGTTATTGACATTTGGCCTCATTAATTTCGGGAAATTTGCCTTTCGCAATCTGAGCATGCACATAAGCTTTCAAATTGCTGTTACTGAATTGTTAGTACCATCTAAATGCATCTTGTCTCACTCGAAAGTTGCATAGATTAGTGAAACATTCCGTTAATTGGATAATATGCTGTAATCATCCAAGCAATACATACCTTATTTTCCATACTTTTCATATAGAGAAAAGTAGATAAACATTTCCAAAAGACGGCAAAAACATTGCTTAAAAAAGTGATAAATATGTATATATGATGGAATTTAAGTAATTCTATGGTATCGAAGTTCCGAGGTTTTCAACAATGCCAGGAAGGTAAAATACGAAATATTGCACCTATGAGCAGATTCAGATGTTCGTTAAAGGGCGCAACCCTCTATTGTATTTTTCTATTTAAATTTGACAAAAGGCTCAAATTTCAGAAGATGCAAATTAGATATATATCTACCTTTACAACAGATGTTGAAAGCGATTTTCTGCAACCTGGATGCAGGTTCGTACCCGTTTCATGGCATTTGCAGCCACTTTCGTAATGTTTGTTTTCTTATGTTTAAAATATCTCTTTCAATGTTAGCCTTCAAGTATATGAGGATTGTTTTGAAACACTACACGTTTGAGATATCCACAAAGGAAAAAATCTGCAGTAGTAAGATCTGGGGATCTTGGGGGGACCTCAAATTTTTTGAAATCAAATGATCACCAAAAAATTCCTGCAACATGACCATTGTGTCTTTTGTAGTATGGGCGGTCGCACTATCTTGTTGAAACCAAACTCTCTTTCATTCACATCCAATAGTGCAATAAACTGTTGGATGAGTTCACGATAAACTTCACCAGTTACAGTTCAGTCAAAAAATAATGGTCCTATCACACGACGACAGGAAATTGCACACCAAACACCAATTTTCGTGCGTGCGTGTAATGGTCATTTGTGAAACGTTTGAGGATTTTCACTGTTCCATAATCAACTGTTTTGACTATTCACATACCCACCCAAGTGAAACCAAGCCTCGTCACTGAAATAAACCTAGTTCAACACCTTAATTCCATTTTCATCAACAAAAGAACGAAATCAATGACAGTACCGTAAATGTTTTTCATGGTCTGGTTCTTTCAGTTTGTGAATGACACCAATGCGTAGGCATGAAATTTTATAACTTCTTTGTAGCCCTGAAAATAGTAGCTGGTAACAGTCCAACCTGCGAAGATAACTTTCTAAGAGATTTTCTGGATGAGCGACTTAAATGCTGAGACCCATCATAAGAACTTTGGCAGTTAACAGTGATGGCCAGACTGGGCTCTTTCGATCCTGTGCAGATCTAGTGTCACGAAATTTATCAATCAAACGAGATATTGTCGACTTGTTGGGAACTGCAAGACTAAGGAAACTTCAACTCATACTCCATTTCCACACGTTTGTAAGATTTGTGTATGCACAATAAGTCTCAACAATAAATACACGTTCGTTTTTGGAAAACGACATAGCTGACACAACAGAAAGGAATGAATGCTTGAGTGAGACTAGCGCGTGACAAGGTCATTTCAACTGCTAAAGGCTGTTAACCTTGAGTACAGTAATGCCAACTGACTAATATTATGACATAAAATTAACATGCGCATAACTTCTACTCTCTTATATTTAAGGTTGTGTCCTTTTTGAAACACCCTGTAGAATGTCGCAAGTTGACTTTTACCTGCACCCATCTGCATTTATTCGATGTACCGTAGGTTGGCATCTCTTTGTTTAAATCTTTTATCCGAGGATTTTCATTCGAAAAATTTTTAATGAAGTAATTACTACTTTTCTCAGAATCAATCCTTAATCAGTAATTCTGTAACTTGTTCCAATTTAGCACTGTTTAATCTTTCGCATTAATGCATATATTGTTAAAGCATTTTGAAATGCACATGCTGATTTCTTTGGAATTAATGATCGTACGAACTCGCTGCACTTGTCTTGTTTATCAATTAGAGTGGCGTTTTTGTTTATTTCATTATGAGTTGAAGTGAAATTTATAGGGTAAGAAATTCGCAAATAAGGGGGTTATGTTTCAATGTGATTTACAGTAAGGAAATCTTATCAAACAATGCAAGTGGCTGCTTTCGTTTTGAAATGGTTAACTTGATTTGGAAATTTCATTGTGTATTAACCAAACCCTTTTTTTTCCCCCATAATGGAAATTTTTCCCAGAAATAACTCCAAATATCAAGATTCCATATTAAAAAAAAAGAAAAAACACTACTGGGTACTGTCAAAAGAAAATTACAATACATTTGATTAAACTGCAAATGCGGGTATGAAGAAGCATTTGGTTCAAAATTAAATACGTGTAAAGTTACAAAAATCACTAATAATTAAGAAAATGTCCATTTAGTTTACTTACAATTCGTATCAGAATGTCGAAAAGTCATTTTGAAGTGATGTTTAAAACTAATGTTAAGGTTAAAAAGAGATATGTTTGTATATTTAGTGGGCTACGAATTATATTTTTAGACGTAGCTTATTACTATATACACGTTTATGAAGCTGCATGTCCTGGAAGGGCAACTGGATGTTTTTGTACAGAACTATAGCAAAATCAGATGTTGCATATTTGATCGTTCATATTTTTTCAATTGCCCCGCTCTTCACATCGTATTAACTATTGAAGTGATCGATTTTAGTTTATAAGTAATAATGTTAATCGGTGATATATGTATTTTTGAACGTAAAAATATTAACGTTGAAAGTTGATACGTAATTCTGATAAAAGAATAGTTCGAACTGCAAAGCGTGTGAAGTTGAAGACAAACGAGTTGATGTATTCTGATAGATGCTTTCTAAAAGATGATGCTGAACAACAGGAGGAATCTGATATTGAGGTGTTTTAGGTTTTCTCACACCTAAAACACTTAGGTATTATAAGAAGCGAAAGCAGCTTTTCCATTTCTATAGAAGCCTCAATAGAAGCAGATTGTAGTGTAGTTGAAATGATTCTGCAAAGCCACTGCTGTGCTTCGTGTGTCCCAACCGCTAAGAAAGCATCAGCGTTTCCTTCCTTTTCTCCATTGATCGTCCACAGTTCAGTACCGGAAGTGACGCAGGTTTCAATTTCATGTTTCCGAATGATCTGTGATAAACCCTGTGATCACTGATCAGTTGACATTGTTCCCTAATACTGATCTCTGGAGAGTAATGTAAATCTGAAAGGCCTTTCTCAATAGTCAGTTATTTTAATTGACGTTGCAGACAATATAATCAAAGTGTAGATATTACTGTAAAGCCTTGACCTAATAAAACATGTATAAACACTGTTGTGCTTTTTAAATGTTGTTCTTTCTTTGCATAACTATACATAACAATTTTTAAGTAGTATATATCTTGTAACCTCGTTCATGGTCTGCGTACTCTTCGAGTTCAAGATTGCAAAATGTAATTTGTTTTCTAATTTCCTATAATTACAAAAGTTGGTATTACACTCCTCAAAGTGGAAATCGCAACACCGCGAAGGAAGTGATGTATACACCCAAAACTGGCAGCACGGAAGCTATAAGTGCAAATGTTCAAAAAACGGAACGCGAGAACGCAAGGTACGTGCGTTTATTGCAGATTCATCAGTACATAGTAGGCCCACCTTGAGCTGTTATATATACAAGCCTGAAGACGTCTCGGTATTCCATTAGTCAGTTGGTTAATGTCATGAAGTATGGCGTCCAAACAGCATCCAATTGGGCACGCAACTGTACCAGGTTCGTCGCCGGAGGGAGCTGGTGAAGGCGGCCACCCATAAAGCCCCACACGTGCTCAATGGGTGACAAGTCCGGGGAGTATGGCGGCCATGAGAGAATGTTCATAGTTGCACATGCAGTGTCTGGGATGACGTTGCCCTGCTGCAGAATCAGTCCATGCATGGTGGTAAGGACGTGCCACAGGATTAACGATGTCATCGATGTAATTTCTTGCCGTTAGCAAAGAAACGTGAAGCAGAGGTGTACAGCTACAATGTGTAATGCCACCCCATACCATTTTACTACGGTGGGGAGCCGTATAGTGGCTAATGGAATAAGCTTCCTCGTGTGGTTAACAAAGTCGTGCGGAAAACCGAGAATCGTCTGCAACAACAATCCTCCACTCCGTGGTCCAATGTTGTCTCAGTCGACTCCAGTGGAGATGTAACCGGTGACGTCGCTGCAATGGCAGATGCTGGATTAGACGTCTTGCTTTCATTTCTGCGACAAGCAAAAGTCTAATGGTTTGCATGGAGACACGATACCCGTAGCAGTCCGCAAATCACTCGGCAGTCGTTGTGGCGAGTCAGGAATGGCCCTCCTAAAGATCATGCGAATTTCACATTCTGTGATGTGGCATGCCGGTATCATCCTTGCCATTTGGGCTCCATGTTGTTGCGTGAAACGCACTGTGCGTCTGCGAAACACCCCATGCGTGCGGCATCACTCGAAGGCTCAATCCGAGCTGTCATATATCGATTCGATCTCTCTCAGAAAGTGTCAATTGATCATAGGGTTTCCCGCCAGCATATCCAAGGCATGTCCGAACATTTTTGCAGCATGCACTCCAACCTCACTGTCTGTCATGATACGAGGCTTGTATCATTACCCAAGTAAGTCGTAATACATTTTATTATTTCTGCAGATAAACAAGAGCAACACCATATAAAGGTCGTCGTTTAAATGGGAAGTGGGCAACCCTTATATCTCGGTAATGGACTAAGTGATCATTATTCCCTCGCACAGGGAAGCTAATATCCATACAACAGATGCAGAATCGTGGCAAATATCTTTCGAACGTGATGGACGCTGTATGGATTCCAGTCAAATTGCTCTTGGAATAGACAAAAGTTGAACAATGCGCTATACTGACTTTAATTTCACATTGGTGATTACGTTTCTGGGCTGTGGTGAAACTATCAACTCGCAACGATATTGCGAATTTAAAGAATGACAATAAAGCCTAAGTGCCCAGGACGTTTGATTAACAAGGTTGCATACTTCATGACGTCCTTTCCCATACTGTCAAAGTAACAACGGCGAACAGGTGTTTGGAAAAGCTTGAACCATCCCTTTAGTCCTGGTATATCTCTTATTTTGAATCTCTAAAAACCACCACGACAAATGAAGTCTGACGAAGACAGAGATGCATTGTCGCAGACCTCGTACAACAGCAAGTTCATCTAGGGAAGAAAATACCATATTGCTATTTCACGTCGGGACAAGTGTTTATACATGACGAATTTGAACAGAACAATAAATGATATACGCTTCTTTTCCGACTTGTCCACTTTTCATTTCAACGACCCATATATATCATATTTTGGAAAGTTGTTTCTCTTTGTTCGATGTTAATTTGTCGATCTGTAAAAACATTGTGAATGAAGTATATAGATCTACACATTTCTGTAATCGTCGGGTTTGCTGCCGAAGTAAGACATTTGCCTTTATAAGCAAAGCTGCCTGCTGAAACTAAAATTTCACCCGTCGTCGAAGTGTTAGCCAAAATTATGCGCAATGATTTCTGATAGGAGTGAGAAACTTTCTACGTTTCACTAGCTCAACCCCCCTCCCCCCTTACAAAAGGAAAAAAAGCTAGAACAATCAAATTTAGTAACAGTGTAGAGCTTATAACTTGAAGCAATCTAATAACTTGGCTCAGCAATCTTCCACTCCAAAATAAAAGGATAGGGGCTACACAACTTCTGATCAGTAAATTTATTATCAAATTCAGTATATAATTCACTTATAACAAAGAAACGTAATTATTTGGCTCAAACTTTACCTTTAAAGTGTTTTTGCGTTTAGGAAATGAAAATTCCATAAGCCTCAAAAGAAGTCGGATTTTCTAATTTACTTTTAAATTTTCCTAGACCTTCACGTATGGGGCGGGGGTGGCTCAGTCGGTAGCGCGCCACGCTCGTAATCAATAGTTCCCAGGTTAGAGTCCCAGCTGGGTCAGCGTTGAGATTTATCTCCGCAAAATTGCCCACGGTCAATAGGGGACACCGGAGTCAGTAGGAAAAGCCGCCGTCCGTCGGATGGGACGTTAAGCTGTGGCCCGTGTGCGGGAGAGCCATACCCTGTGCACGTTAAAGAACAAGCTGGATGGCCTTGACGGGAGGCTACCATCTGTCTCCCAACAGCTGTTCCAGTGGGTCCCCTCCCCCAACCTTCTCTGAGCCTTCGGGGTCCATGTGACCTGGCCATTTAGCCCATGGTGTGCAAAAAAAGTGCCGCTCAGCGGTAAAACAACCCAACCTGCACGTATCCAGGATTTAGTTTCGGGAGGGAGGAGGTTCGGTTAGTTTCAGGGGAAGAAGGGTCTGAGCTTAAGACTTGAGTAAGGTTTCCTAATTACTAAAATATTCCACCTGATGGGAAAGTTCAAATGATATTATAGATAGAATAAAACTTTGTTGTTTTTTTTAAACCATTTTTAATGGCGTATATTGTAGGGCTAAAATAAAATACTAAGACAACTGTTTTGGATTTTAATGCAGGTAGACAACAAAGATTTCGTATAAAACGACCGGATTTTCGGGGAGAAGAGAACTGGTACCCCCCCCCCCCCCATAGTTACGTCCCTGTTCCAAGATATTCTAAAAGTTCGGATAATAGCCAAAATGCTAATTTACACTGGCATGGATTACTGGCGTCTACAATTGGGACTTTCGAACTTTAATATTTTACCCATACATAGATCGGTTTGTCGTTTCATTGAGCCTGTAGTTTGCCAGTCTGTTATTGGCGCTGGTAGTCCATGCCAGTGTAAACTTGTCTTGCGTTACTAATACACCATTAAACACTAAAATTGTTTTTCTCTGGTATTATCCTAACTGAATTGCGATTTTTTCACCGAATAATTTGAACACGTAAATTTTGTTTATTTATTGTTGGGCAATATTTTGCGCAGAATTTATATTAATATTAGAGTTAATTTTGTCTAGCTTTAATATAAAACTAACAACTTTTCTGATATTAATATAAATTCTGCGGTTTTATATTAAAGCTGGACGAAATTCTTTTCTACTGGTCGTTAAAACCAAATGTAACTGATAATACTTTTTCCGACTTTGCGTGTTGGCTTCTGAAATTAGGACTGTAGTTCCCAGGTTCGAGTCCCAGCTGGGTCAGCGTTGAGATTTATCTCCGCAAAATTCCCCGCCCTGCCCACGGTCAGTAGGGAACACCGATGGGCTTGGAAAGGCCGCCGTCCGTCGGATGGGACGTTAAGCAGTGGCCCCGTGTGCGGGAGAGCCATACCCCGTGCACGTTAAATAACACGCAGGATGGCCTTGACGGGAGGCTACCATCTGTCTCCCAACAGCTGTTCCAGTGGGTCCCCTCCCCCAACCTTCTCTGAGCCTTCGGGGTCCATGTGACCTGGCCATTTAGCCCATGGTGTGCAAAAAAGTGCCGCTCAGAGGTAAAACAACCCAACTGAGCGTGAGTTTCGAATAGTGTATTTTCAAACAAATTACAATAGTATGGATGAAATAACTTATAAACAAACTATACTATTATGCATAAATCAATAACACTTTTTCTACAGAGCATACAAGACCAGTCTGTCTGTTCTACTAAATTATTACCTCTTCACTGTCTGTCGTATCTCTTGAATTCCTCCACTTCCGGGGGGCGGGGGTGGCTCAGTCGGTAGCGCGCCAGGCTCGTAATCTGCAGTTCCCAGGTTCGAGTCCCAGCTGAGTCAGCGTTGAGATTTATCTCCGCAAAATTCCCCGCCCTGCCCACGGTCAGTAGGGGACACCGATGGGCTTGGAAAGGCCGCCGTCCGTCGGATGGGACGTTAAGCAGTGGCCCCGTGTCCGGGAGAGCCATACCCTGTGCACGTTAAAGAACACGCTGGATGGCCTTGACGGGAGGCTACCATCTGTCTCCAAACAGCTGTTCCAGTGGGTCCCCTCCCCCAACCTTCTCTGAGCCTTCGGGGTCCATGTGACCTGGCCATTTAGCCCATGGTGTGCAAAAAAGTGCCGCTCAGAGGTAAAACAACCCAACAACCCAACCTCCACTTCCGGCGTAAACAATCCATCTTGTGATAGATCACTAAGTTTATCTTACTAACAACACAAAATAATTAACCGCGCACACACCATAATAAAAATACTTCTTCTTGTTTTCACTTAACCCGCACTGACTCAAACTATCTGAATGTCCTTTTCAGATCTCACAACTTTAACACACTTAACGCGTAAATACTCAGATGAACTTCATCTTTCACAATACCACGCACTACTGCATTACATTTCTCTCATTTTCTTCCGAACTGTTCTAAGTTTAATTCGTTGGCTAATTGAATCTCACGTAGAAACACACACGAGGGTTCAAGTCACGAAGTCACTGTTGCTCGTTCATCTGTCCTAACAGTATAACAATAGTTATTTTTATTTTGTTACTAGATCTAGCGACCTTTGAGCTCTCACGGCGTACCCCGAAAATTTTTACCGCGTATCCCTTGGGGGTACGCATACCTCATGTTGAGAACTCCTAATCTAAATCATTAGCAACAATCGGAAAATTGCCTCTCCTGAAGTATAGATGGCGCAAGGTCCGTCATATCTCAGTGAAAGATTTATATAGGTTTAATTCGGGAACATTCTAGCGTCTGATACGTGGTTTAACTGGTAGAGTGCTCTATACTGTATTTAAAGATTAATTAAAGACGCGGTGCGGATTCGCGTCAACGATATTTTTTCCCAGATGTTTTTAATAATTATTGAAATCTATTTCTACAGGTGATTTGTCTATTTACTACGGATAAAGATTCTTTATTTCTTTAATTAATGATTTATGTTAGCTCGGGTTCAGTTTTATTCTGTTCAGTCTTTATAACAAAGAACAATCATTTTATGCACCAAGTATTTTATTTTTATCACCATTATGCACCAAGTCCCATACCGATATACAATGATGCGTATTATTACATATACATACATAAAATGATGATAACTGAGAACAATCATTTTATGGATAATACACCAAGTCTCATACTGATATGAATTCTAATAACACGATTTTGAAAGTAAGGCTGGTTTTTGACTAACACGACTTCTCTAAGATCTTTTATATTATGAGATTACCAAATAAGAAGAGGTCTTGGATACTTTCCTTGTCTCACTTATTCTGGGGCCCAACTTTTCATGGAAATACTGAAAATATTGTTTTCTTAAAAACAGTGAGTTTTCAGATTTTAAATTTCCAAACTTCTGTGGTTCTTTACTGATGTTTTCTATATGCAAAGTATTTTGTGATATATCCATCCATGTGTACGCAATGGACCATGATTTACTAGTGTGGGACCTTAATATTTAATGATTTTTCCTGTATTACTCCTTCCACTAAAGAGTGACTTTTATCAGTTACTCCTTAGGTTCACTTATTTTACACACTAGATGGCGCTCGTTAATAGTCGTTTTTCTATCTTACAGTATTTGCGTTGTAATTTGCTGTTTTGAAACGATTTTTACAACCATACCACTGCATTTTTATAGTTTCTCTCTCGTCACATATGTTTTACAGTTATTGTGTCTTCCACTTCCAAAGAATTGTGAAAATATTCACCTATCCACTGAAATGTGTGTGCATTTACAGATATTCCAATACCCTTTACATTTTAGTGATTCTCATTGAATTTACCAATCATTTCGTTGTTTTTCTAATTTTCGTTTATGCATGTAATTTGATTAAACGACCTAGTCACATGCTGTGTCGTAGGTAAAGTACTGTCCATTTCAGGCTATTATGAGATTTTCGTCGTAAGCAGATATGTGGAATCAGATCTGACGCAGATGATGCTTGCGATTTATCTACTTTGGTCGTATGGTTTATTAGAAAGATACACATAGGGAAGATGTATTAGTGTTTGAACTTTAATTATCTTGTGAGATGTGTGAGAGAAAGCAAAGAATACATAATGAGAGTTTTACGAATCTATGGAGAAACGTGCGTCTGAAGAGTTAGTTTAAACAAACTTGCAATCGGTCTTTCATTCTAAATGCTTGTTGCTTGCCGTGCTAAAACGATTCACTGAAATTCCCCCTCTTATGCCTCCCAAAAGGTACATATTTGTCATCTTCAGGTATGAAGGCAGGAGCTGTGTAAACATGACAGGAATCAATTTCATAGTATCTGACATAGTTTTAGCACTTCTCCGAGGAGGCGCTCATAATACGTATCATCCCAATTTTCAAGCTCTCTAATAATGTTCCAGTTATATTTCATAACCTAAGGGACAGCCATCTTATTATACAAGGAACGATCAAAAATAAGAAGATTAATTATGTTCCCAATAATATGGAAAACAGCATTCCCCCTTTGAATTTCATAGATTCTTATCAATTTTTAATGGAACAATAATGCTGCTTTTCATCATCTGATAACAGTAGGAGATTTGCGTGCGCTTTAAATCTGAATGCTGTGATGTAGGGTGGGAACACCTCTTTCTCGTGTCCAAAAACATTGACAGAAATGTTCATTTTTACGAATTTAGATAAATTTTTCTTTTAAATGTATATAGTTGTTAAGGCGTTCAATTTATTACAGGCTCATTCACAGTTAATACAGGATTTATATATGTGGAAAGTAGTCCCAGTGGTAATGGAAAAAGAGTTACCGCATTTGCCGGCGTATAGGACGCACCCCTTTTTTTTAGACACATCTGAACTATATTTTACTGGAATGCTCCCTCTATCAGTAGTGAAACATAAAATACATCACGCAACTTATTATTTTTACAGAACAAATAAAAATATGGAAACGATTTATTTGAAACCACTCTTTCACAAAAGGACAAAATGCAAAAGAATACTTATATATGTATATTGATATAAACCAAAAGTTTTAGACTGAAATTTCAACTCATAATTTTGATTACCTGCGCATAAGACGCACCCCATATTTTAGGCGTATTTTGAGGGGAAAAAAGTGCGTCCTATACGCCGGCAAATACGGTAATTCCTAGTTCATTGATAGCAAAATATCCCAGACTTTTCCCGGTTGGTGCAGAAGAAGCTTCTAATAGCATGCTCAGGGTAGGAGATCATTTGACAGTCGAGGTAAACACAAGACGGCCATGTGTAAAGCAGAGAAAAAAAACTAACAAGAATTGTGTGTACTAAATGTAACTCTTTGAAAAATTTTGTTTTGCACTGTTTCATCAATATTCATGTTTTGTATTTCCTGCATTCATTCCAATAAATAATTCAGCGAAACATTAATATATACATCAACTCTTGATTTTTCTTGGCTGATCAACTGGTTTTCCGTGGTATAAAATAATAATAGACCGTAGATATGTAACTTTTTGATGGCACTGAAGGTGTAAAATGAAAACATTCATTCTCTTTAAAACGAACCTCCCATATTCCAACGATATGTTATTTTTCTCAGTCTGCTAATCTCCTACTTCCCCCCTTCCTAGCGGCTACCAAAGGAACTCATTGAACTATGCAGAATCACACCCTTCTTGTCACTTTGAATGAATTTGCATACCTTGACCTTAGTTCTCGTACTTTTTACAGTTTTTATCCTTACGAATCTTTTGAATAATGTCGCGTGTTTCTTCTCATCAATTCTGGAAGACTAGTGAGCAAATAATTCTTGTTCTCCATTTGACTCTCCTCGCCTCCATTCTCTAAACTCGGCTCTTTTTTTTTATTTTTCCACTTCCTTTCGGGGCGGGGGTGGCTCAGTCGGTAGCGCGCCAGGCTCGTAATCTGTAGTTCCCAGGTTCGAGTCCCAGCTGGGTCAGCGTTGAGATTTATCTCCGCAAAATTCCCCGCCCTGCCCACGGTCAGTAGTGGACACCGATGGGCTTGGAAAGGCCGCCATCCGTCGGGTGGGACGTTAAGCCGTGGCTCCGTGTGCGGGAGAGCCATACCCTGTGCACGTTAAAGAACACGCAGGATGGCCTTGACGGGAGGCTACCATCTGTCTCCCAACAGCTGTTCCAGTGGGTCCCCTCCCCCAACCTTCTCTGAGCCTTCGGGGTCCATGTGACCTGGCCATTTAGCCCATGGTGTGCAAAAAAGTGCCGCTCAGAGGTAAAACAACCCAACCCACTTCCTTTCGAAGTTTTCTTCTTTCTTTGCTTTCCCGACACTGCGCTGTAATAGTATATTCTTATGGTGATTGAGTGATTCCATCTGTCAAGCCACTGGTTCACATATATTTTTAACATTAGTTTTTCAAGTAAGCTGAAATTCGTAATTTGCAGTTCTCAGGTTCGAGTTCCAGCTGGATCAGCGTTAAGATTTATCTCCTCAAAACTCCCCGCCCTACCCTAGGTCAGTGGGTGACACCGATGGGCTTGGAAAGGCTGCCATCCGTTGGATAGGGTGTTAAACCGTGGCTCCGTGTGCGGAAGAGACATACTTTGCGCACATTAAAGAACACGCTCGATGGCCTTGACGGGAGGCTACCATCTTTTCACAACACCTGTTCTAATGGGTCCCCTCCCTCAAACCTTCCCTGAGCCTTCGGGGTCCATGTGACCTGGCCATTTAGCCCATCGTGTGCAAAAAAGTGCCGCTCTGAGGTAAAACAACTCAGCCCAACTGTTATCAAAATATTTCAAAAGAAACTTCAGTTGTCCCGCAAAGCTATGTAGTTTGTAAGAAATATAATACAACAGTTTCAGTATTTATATGAATCTCTGTCAGAAAGGGAATGCCATCCCTCGGATGGGACGTTAAGCCGTGGTTTCTTGTTTAGGAGAAAAAAAAAACATACCCTGTGAGCTCGTTAAAGAGCATGCTGGATATTTTAGCTTGACAAGAGGCTACTATCTATCTCTTAACTGCTGTCGAGTGGGTTCTCTTTGGGGCCCTTGTGACCTGACCACAAAAGTGTCACTCAGAATTAAAACCACCCAACTCACGAACCCTTAATTAAGAATAAATTAAACCGTGGAATTTAAACTGTTTGTTAATTACTGGGGGTGGACTTAGAAAGTAATGCTTTGCGTTAAGGTTATGTGGTGAAACATTGTTGCGCATCGTCGAACGAACTTTGACCTTTAAAACTTCTAAAATTTGGATGTTAACTGCATACTGTAAGATACGTGTTCATCCCAGGAATGTTAAAATTATCGATGCAATGGTAGGTGAATATTTCGTAGCAGGCTTTAGGAAATGAGACATCCCGTGAGTAGTGGAGCAGGACATCCGCAGATGCAGAGATCCGGTGGCGTCTCGAGTCGCTCTCTCTCTGCCTTCGCATTCTGCTGTGTGCGAGAGCGAGGGGCCATTCGATGGAGGAGCATGGCGCAGCGCGGCCGGCTGTGATCGATGTGGTGTGACGTCACAGTGCGGTGGAGCCTCGTCTGTTGCGATGCCGTCAAGAGACATGTGATGGCCGGTGCCTACAGTCCCTGATGCCGAAGAGGGGTGAGCCACCTGCAGCCAAGAGGCCTCAGAGCGGACTCACTTCGGGTAGGTTGTGTTTCTTCTACTTCGTAGAGTGGGTGGGTTGTGCAATGGAGCCACCAGCTGTCCTATAGCCTAGACCAGGTGATGCCGAAGCCTGGCAGACCCCATTGTACCTGCACGGGAGTGAGAGGGGCTTCGGCAGGGCACGGCGGATTTGCCTTCCGGCGCGCGCGCAAGTCCGGACTGACAGAATGTTGGGCGGTGCAGCGGACGAAATGGCGGGAGATACAGGCGACGATGCGACGCTCGCGGGGAGGAGGGAACGCCGAGCCAGGCGACTTCCTTCCCTGCAGATAATGCAAAAGAACAGAAGAATATTTGTTCGATTCGAGTTTGTTCGACTGTGATAGCGATAAATTTAGAAATTGGACGATGCCAAAAAGTTTCTTGATAGAAATAAGTGAAGATGAAAATGTCATCTGTATTGTCATCTAGCTTTAGGACTAAACTTGTTCTACGTACTAATATAGTTTTTTACGCAGTCAGTAAATTCTACCGTAAAAATTGTAAAGTTTTTAATGTTAGCGATCTTATTATTTTTAAAGTGGACCGAAGTTCGTAGTGTGTTTTTCCATCGCTTACAAAACCTGAATTTACAAGAGCATGCCCAGATCTTCGAGGATTGCCTTAGGAAATAGATCTCATTGAAGACTTGAAAGTCAGAGAGGGGATTATAAACCTACCTCTGAACTCTATTTTCCTCAACCAAGTTAAATATTTTCTTTTGTATCTTTGTCTTACTATTCCTGAGCTCTGTACTACGATCAATCAGTCATTTAAACGTCTTTGCTTTTTCGAAGCTGCAGCTTCAATGAGAAAGCTCTGCAAATTTTTCGTTTACTTATTTCTTTTCCTCCTGGAAGGAATGCGTCGGGGATCAGTCGGTAGCTCGACAGGCTCACAATCTGATGCTCGAGTTCGAATCCCAACTGTGCCAGGCTGAGATTTATCTCCGCTAAACCCCCATCCTGTCCTCTGTCTGAGAAAGGAGACATCGATGGGCTTGGAAAGGCAGCCGTCCGTCACATGGGACGTGAAGCCGTGGTTCCATGCGGAGAGCTATACTCTGTATCTCAAAGAACACACTTAGTGGGTTCACTTCCCCAGCTTTCATTGAGACTTCGGGGTCCTTGTGACTTCGTGGTCCTGGCTGTTTGCCCAATGCATGCAAAAGTCGCTCATTTTGCCCAATGTGCACCCAAAGAAGTCGCTCATTGTGCGCCCAAAAAAAGTCGCTCATTTTGCCCAATGTGTGCAAAAAAAAAAAGTGCCGCTCAGAGGTAAAACATCTCAATCCTGATGCAATATTTCATTTCTCTCCATTCTCCCTAGATATTAATTTCTGCTGAGGGTGATCGTAGGTTGCATTAGTTCGTAGTTATTTCTAAAAGCCCCTTCATTTACTGACACTGACGCCGACAGTGAAGCTTTTTTACCCCAGTGGGCATCGGCAAAAATTATTCCCTGGGTACGCAAAATATATATTTTTTTCTTCAGTATAAATATGATGACTTGAGAGAACATACATTACTAATCTAGCATTTTATTAGCATCGTTACTAATCTAACAGCAGAGATTTGTAGATTACTGTTTGCAAGCTAAAAGAATTTGTTAGATTAAGTTAAAGAATTTCAACCTCCTAATCGCATGTGCAGCATATTACAAAAGGTTTCCAGGCACTTCCATGTTATGCGAATAGAGGCTCCCATTCAACGCTTACTAATTTTGAAAGTAATTGGGGTAACTTTTTATGGAAAAAGTGAAGTCCCACTGGGGTAACTTTTTATGGAAAAATATCACTCGAGATAAAATGAAGATCTCACTCAAATCTTTCAACTCACGATTGTGAGTCCCACTGGGGTAACGAAGTGAGTCCCACTGACCCCGAAGTGAGTCCCACTGGGGTAACTTTTTATGGAAAAATATCACTCGAGATAAAATGAAGATCTCACTCAAATCTTTCAACTCACGATTTTCCGCAGAATTATTAAGTTGAAAACATTTAATAGCAAGCGCTGATGTTATACTCGTTCTAAATATTTTCAAAATTATTGAAGAATTATTACGCCAACTTCTAACTTTGCATTTATTTTAGTAAGTGGTTTGTTGTAACAATTATAATATGGGGTTTTGAAGTAAATTTATGATCAGTGGCGCTGCTTTTTAAACGCTTTTTATTTTATAACGCTTTAAATATTACACGAATGTTGTTGAAATTCGAAAATCAGAAAGATTAATCTTTAACTTATCTCCAGTGACATTTTTCCGAGGGGCGGGGATGGCTCAGTCGGTAGCGCGCCAGGCTCGTAATCTGTAGTTCCCAGGTTCGAGTCCCAGCTGGGTCAGCGTTGAGATTTATCTCCGCAAAATTCCCCGTCCTGCCCACGGTCAGTAGGGGACACCGATGGGCTTGGAAAGGCCGCCGTCCGTCGGATGGGACGTTAAGCCGTGGCCCCGTGTGCGGGAGAGCCATACCCTGTGCACGTTAAAGAACACGCTGGATGGCCTTGACGGGAGGCTACCATCTGTCTCCCAACAGCTGTTCCAGTGGGTCCCCTCCCCCAACCTTCTCTGAGCCATCGGGGTCCATGTGACCTGGCCATTTAGCCCATGGTGTGCAAAAAAGTGCCGCTCAGAGGTAAAACAACCCAACCCAACATTTTTCCGTAAGAGGTTTATTTTCAAAGTTAGGGATCTCTGAATGTGATATTCCATTCACATAACATGGGAGTGTCATGAAGCTTTTTCTAATATAGTGTACATTATAATGGCTCAAGTAAGGTTCGAGGACTTGTATAATTCCAAGCGGAAGGGCAAAATCCTTCCAGCCAATGCCCATGCTTTTTCCTCTCTTGGAAATAATTCTGCTTTCGTCAATGTTTTCAGATAATTTTCATTCTTTCTTTCGCTTTGGCGTGAGCACTCACTCCATCGCCACCAATCCAATGATTTCAGTGCTTTTCCAATAAAGAGCCAGGAAAGTGCTGAAGAGGACTCTGATAGTCTCTTTATAGTAGGGTTATCACATACTAGTGTGATAACCCTACTATAAGTTCTAAAAGGAGATGGAAAAAGTTACGTCCTCCAAGGTAGAAATGGAGGACAAAGGAGGACAAAAAAGGTAGAAATAGAGGGCAAAGAAGGACAAAAAAGTAGAAATAGAGGACAAAGGAGGACAAAAAAGGTAGAAATAGAGGACAAAGGAGGACAAAAAACTTATTTTTTTGGTATAAAGTGTGCCATTTTTGTATGAAATGTGGTTCTTTTTTTTTTCGGTATGAAATGTGGCTTTCATATTATTATTGTTTTTTTGGTAAGCAATGTGGCTCTTCCATTATTATTTTTGGCATGCAATGTATTTTTATTAATATTTTGGTATGCAATGAGGCTCTCACTTTTTTTTTGGTGTTTAAATGTGGCTCTTAGAATTGTTTTGGTATGTAATGCAGCTCTTTCGATTAAAATTTGGAAAACCAATTAAAAGTTGAGAGATCGAAAATCGATATGCCAATTTGAATAATCGGAACGTTGATGTAGAAGAGGAAAAGAGGAAACCTCTCATTAGCAGGTTTTGGTTTTTTAAAATGATTCTGTAAAAACGTAAATTTGTAAATTTATTTTTTATGTCAAAGATTTTTCTTTGATTCTTTAAAAATGGACGCTTCTTGAGAAATCATATTTTACACTAAAAATTAATATTTTTGTTTTTTAACTAAGATATTTTCTTGATTGCTTAAAAATATTTTTTTTCTCCATTTCATCACTCATTAGAAGAAATGTATATTTTCGTTTTTGAATATGAAATTTTTCTTGTGTTTCTTTAAAAATAGCCATCCCGTGGCCGAGTGGTTAGCGCGCTTGGCTGCTGATCTAAGGGACCTGGGTTCAAGCCCGGGGTATGGCATGGATGTTTTTCTGCTGAGATCCCGCCATCCTCTCAGACCATCTACTATAGCGTATAAACTGACAGGCTCCTGTCAGGCCCTTGTGGCAAGCAGCTGCTTGAGGGGGCATCAGACCATCTACTATAGCGTATAAACTGACAGGCTCCTGTCAGGCCTTTGTGGCAAGCAGCTGCTTGAGGGGGTATCAGACCATCTACTGTAGCGTATAAACTGACAGGCTCCTGTCAGGCCCTTGTGGCAAGCAGCTGCTTGAGGGGGCATCAGACCATCTACTATAGCGTATAAACTGACAGGCTCCTGTCAGGCCTTTGTGGCAAGCAGCTGCTTGAGGGGGGTATCAGACCATCTACTATAGCGTATAAACTGACAGGCTCCTGTCAGGCCTTTGTGGCAAGCAGCTGCTTGAGGGGGTATCAGACCATCTACTATAGCGTATAAACTGACAGGCTCCTGTCAGGCCCTTGTGGCAAGCAGCTGCTTGAGGGGGCATCAGACCATCTACTATAGCGTATAAACTGACAGGCTCCTGTCAGGCCTTTGTGGCAAGCAGCTGCTTGAGGTGGGTATCAGACCATCTACTATAGCGTATAAACTGACAGGCTCCTGTCAGGCCTTTGTGGCAAGCAGCTGCTTGAGGGGGGTATCAGACCATCTACTATAGCGTATAAACTGACAGGCTCCTGTCAGGCCTTTGTGGCAAGCAGCTGCTTGAGGGGGTATCAGACCATCTACTATAGCGTATAAACTGACAGGCTCCTGTCAGACCTCTGTGGCAAGCAGCTGTGGCTGAGGGTCTGAGGACTGGGTTTGGCTAACCCGGTCCAGTAGGCTCATCGGTGCAGCCTCGGTGAAACTGTGGGTCGGAAGACTCCGGCTGGGAGCCTGCGGTCCATGGCACTATGGAGAGAACGAAGTCGAAGGCTTGCGACTGGGAGTGGGATCCCCGGTTGACGGGCTTATCGATGGAAAAGCCAAACTAAGAGTCTCCAGATGAGATTTCTTTAGGCATTATTTATTAAGGAAGTATTAATTTATAACTGAAGTGGTGGAGGGGCCTAGGGTTCCCTTGAGAAGTGGGGATCGGCTCGTCTGTGTTCACGGTGTTCACGAGAGCTTGTAACCACAGATGGAGGGGCTTGTGGAGGGCCCTGCTGGCTGGTTTGGGTGGGCCAGTCAAACGGGCTCATCTACTTGTCGCCTGAGAAGCTGCAGTGTTACAGCCCCGATAGAGGGGCCTGTATTGAGGGTTCCGCTGACTAGGATTGGAGCCCCTGGTCATGAGCCTGATGCAACCTCAGTGAAGTCGTGGATCGGCAGACTGCTCACTGGGGGGAGGGGGGGCAGGGGCCCGGTCCTGATGGAAGGGACGAAGTCTAGGGCCATGCCGAACGGGAGTGCGATCCCCTATTAGGCTGGATCACTGATGGGAAAAGCCTCTGGGAGTCTCCATCATGGCAGCTCTCTTAGTTCAAAAAGTTAGGTATGTTTTACATTGATTGGCTTACCAAATTCAAAATTGACCAAAGAAGGTTCTGTATATGTTTGGCATTTTATATTAGAAGGAATTTTTACCGATATGTTTGGCATTTATATTTTGGCAACGATCAAAATTCGAAAAGACCTCTCACTACACTTCAATTATTAAACAAACAGACTAGCATGATTTATCAGTAAGGTCTTGCTCACTATAACAGGTCTTTTCTTTGCTGTTATAAGGATATGATTATTATTATTGAAGGCAACTCTGGAAAGTGGATGGCGGTAAATGGCATTTCCCTCAAGATGTAGTGCTGTCTTGAATAGCGGAGCATCGGGACTTGCCATACAATACTACAATTGCCCTGCTTTTGGTAATGGGAAATTTTATCATGAAATTTCGCATTATTTGCAAGTGTTTAAGCCAGTGTCTCGCAAACTGTGTGCCGCGAGAGATTTTCAAATTGACACTAGATATTCCAAAGATTTCATTTTGACTTGACTTGTGTTATCGACGTGCTTTAATAAAAAACTTTCAGATTTTATCAACTGGGATCTTGTAAGTATTTATCAAGCTTTTTCCAAATTTTGGTATTTTTGATTATTTCAAGCCATAGAATGGACAAATATTTAAAACAAACACCGAGTTAAGAATTAAAGAACGAGAGCAAATCTTCAAGTAAAACCAGGCTGGCGACTTCAACAAAGCGCAAATATAATGACGATTATATAGAGTTTGCTTTTATTCTTTTTTAGGTGTGCCGCGGAAAAAAAATTAGATTCAGTGTGCCGCGGGAAAAAAAATTAGATTCAGTGTGCCGCGGAAAAAAAATTAGATTCAGTGTGCCGCAGAGTAAAAACGTTTGCGAGACACTGGTTTACGCCATAGTTAATTCGGCAGTCTCTTAAGTGTTATTCCCTTTTTCTCCTTTTTATTTCTCTCCAATGACTCATGAGGAAATTTTACTCTTTAACATTGCCTTTTATTATTTTTCGTGATTGTATGATTCCTAGGAAACAAACTCTTTTCTAATATTGACAATGTTGAACAGGCTATGTGCTTATTACAGAAACATTCAAACAGTTCTCTAAGTCTGATGGACGTTAAGCTGTGGTCCTGTATGTTGGATGACCATAAGTGATATCACCTTCATTAAAAGGAAAAGACACTGGAAAAGACTTTATTAGGCAATGTTTGAAAACGTAGGAAAAGATTCACCTTTCTTTTCTCCAAGTTTTGTTTCTCGTATTCGGTTTCCTTCTGACCACAAGCGTAATCTGCAGTTCTCAGGTTCGAATCCTAGCTGGGCCAGCGTTGAGATTTATCTCCGTAAAAACCTCGCCCTGATTTCGGTCAATAGGGACACCGATGGGATTGGAAAAGCCGCCGTCCGTCCGATGGAACGTTAAGACGTGACCCCGTGTGCGGGAGAGCCATGCCTTGTTCACGTTAAAGAAACGCTGGATGGCCTTGACGGTAGCTACCTCCTGTATTCCAACAGCTGTTCCAGTGGGTCCCCTCCCGAAACCTTCTCTGAGTCTTTGGCGATCTTGTGACCTGGCCATTTAACCCATTGTGTGAAAAGAAAGAGCTGCTCAGAGGTAAAACAAAACCCAACCGAAATCCGACAACAAGAACATTTCAACCAGTGGAAGTCTTTTTTAACTTCCCACAAAGAGCCAAGTGTCTATTATTGAAAACCTTGATTGAGGGCTTAAATGACCTTGATTAAGGTCAAATCATGATTGAGGGGATTTGGTCAAATCTAAAAAAAAAGAGTTAACTTTTAACTCTTTTTTTTTTAGCAAGAAAACAACTGAACCAGATGAAACCTCATCCTGAAATAACAAACAAGCATCGGTCAAGACCAAAAGAAAGAGCATTTAAGTGTAAATAATGAAATGACATAAATCTAAATTAAAGATGGTGACAGAGGTCTAATTTTGAAAACGAGTTTTGACACTTCCCACACTTTAAGGTAAGCAAGGCAGAGTCCACTTCAATTTGCGTGAAGTGTCGTGTCTATCGATGGCAGTGGAGATCGTGCAACGGATGACAGGAGCAGAGCGTGCCGATGGAGACCATGAATGACACGTGATCTGCTTTTGAAGTGCTCCCATATTGTCGCTTCTGTTCTGTAATTGTTGACTGTATCGTCCTCCTCAGAGGAGTCTTTTTGGAGGCATAAAGATGTCAGGATCTAGGAAAATGTTTTTTGAAAGACTGGAGGTGCAAGTGACTGGATTAACCAGAATGCAGTTCCAGTGAATATTTTTCAGACATTTACGCCAAATAATAATTTTAATGGTCTTTAAAAAAAAATTTAAATTTCTGAAATATATGCATTCACTATTTTTTCTTTGAGCAAGGCTCGTAATCTGTAGTTCCCAGGTTCGAGTCCCAGCTGGGTCAGCGTTGAGATTTATCTCCGCAAAATTCCCCGCCCTGCCCACGGTCAGTAGGGGACACCGATGGGCTTGGAAAGGCTGCCGTCCGTCGGATGGGACGTTAAGCCGTGGCCCCGTGTGCGGAAGAGCCATACCTTGTGCACGTTAAAGAACACGCTGGATGGCCTTGACGGGAGGCTACCATCTGTCTCCCAACAGCTGTTCCAGTGGGTCCCCTCCCCCAACCTTCTCTGAGCCTTCGGGGTCCATGTGACCTGGCCATTTAGCCCATGGTGTGCAAAAAAGTGCCGCTCAGAGGTAAAACAACCCAACCCAACTACTTTTACTTTGCTTTCAATTATTAAAATTTTCCAGAAAACTGTGTGTATGTGGAGGGGGAGGGGGAGGGGGGTCATACCGTCATACTCTTTTTGGCAAACCCGTCGTACCCTTTTTTGGCATTTAGAAACTAACAATGTTGTTTTTTGACGTGTTCGACTCTGCTATTTCTTTTTGTCGTGGTTGAGTTGATTTTCGGGGATTTCCTTATAAAGTAGAAGTCATTTAAACCCTCAATCAAGGTCTAATGTACCTAGAAGGATGTGGGGTGGCCAAAGAGGACATGCTTCCCTCTTTTCGAATGGCAGTAACCGGAACGGAGGCGAAAAACGTGCTAAAAGATGTATATTACCCAGGTACGTACACAGGATTTGGTTTCGGGGGGGGGGGGGGGTGTCTCAGAATAAGATTTGAGTAGAGTTCCGAAATTACTAATATATTCCCATCAGACAGGAAAGGTTCAAATGATATTCTATATATGGAATAAAATTTTATAGTTGGGTGGGTTGGGTGGTTTTATTTCTGAGGGGCACTCTTTTGCACACATTGGGCTAAATGACCAGGTCACAAGGACCCCGAAGGCTCAGAGAAGGTTGGGAGAGGGGACCCACTGGAACAGCTATTAGGAGACAGATGGTAGCTTCCCGTGAAGGCCATCCAGTGTGTTCTTTAACGTGCACAGGGTCCAACACACGGGGCCACGGTTTAACGTCCCATCCGACGGACGGCGGCCTTTCCAAGCCCATCGGTGTCCCCTACTGACCGTGGGCAGGACGGGGAGTTTTGCGGAGATAAATCTCAACGCTGATCCAGCTGGGACTCGAACCTGAGAACTGCAGATTACGAGCCTGGCGCGATACCGGCTGAGCCCCCCCCCCCCTCCCCTTTTCTAGTTGTTTTTTCAATCTATTTTTAGCGTCGGACATGTGATATGCTGCTCAAATAAAATTACAGAATGACAACTGTTTTGGATTTCAAAGCAGGTAGATAAAGTTGAGATTTCGTATAAGACGAACGCATTTTCTAAGGGTGGAGGATTTCAGAAAATTTTATATTATGCTGCAAATATTACCCGTATTTCGCAAAAATGCTTTTAAACAGTACTAAGACGGAAGAAAAAATGTGTACTTAAACGGTTTTCGGTTGATTCCGGCTCGATATTTTTCACTCAGCCTCCCCCCCCCCCTGTTTTTTTTATATCCGGGCCTTCCCTTAAGTGGTGTATATTGTATGTATGGAGTCCCCTCCCCTCTGTAGGTACACTACTTCCTCCTCCCCCAATCCCTATCTTCGGCCCTGACATAGCTTAACTAATAAAATGGTAATTGGGAAGGGGTAAATACGATCGATATAATTATTTTATTTAGTGTTCTTCAATTGGTAGTCCCCAGGTTCGAGTCCCAGCTGGGTCGGCGTTGAGATTTATCTCCGCAAAATTCCCCGCCCTGCCCACGGTCAGTAGGGGACACTGATGGGCTTGGAAAGGCCGCCGTCCGTCGAATGGGACGTTAAACCGTGGCCCCGTGTGCGGGAGAGCCATACCCTGTGCACGTTAAAGAACACGCTGGATGGCCTTGACGGGAGGCTACCATCTGTCTCCCAACAGCTGTTCCAGTGGGTCCCCTCCCCCAACCTTCTCTGAGCCTTTGGGGTCCTTGTGACCTGGCCATTTAGCCCATGGTGTGCAAAAAAAAAGCCGCTCAGAGGTAAAACAACCCAACTCAACCTTCAATTGTTAATGCATCCAAATGTGCAAATATTTCCTTTTAATTACTTAATTAACCCAATATATTCATTCTGCTATCAGCAAAGACTACTTTCAGATTTTAAAGTTCAGTTATTTTTTATTCATTTGAATATAACATAATGCGCTGCGATGCTGAAAGCCCTCTTCGGCCGTGTCGTGCTTCTGCAGCGCGGGTTTAGAGCAGCCATCAAATATGGAGCCTCACGTGAAGTGGAACACGAGCTGGCAAAATGCCAACTAGCCTCGGCGCTGCCACTTCGCCCGGAAGGAGCGAGAGGCGGAAATGCATGGTGCAAAAGGATATTTATGATGTTAATATTCAGGCCCAGGGATAAAAAAAAGTTTCATTTCGAAAGCATAAACTTTCGATTGGCACATAAAATGGGCTCTGATATTGAAACTGAACTTTACTAGTGCCTTTATAAATCTTTTGCTTACATTAATTACCAAGATACCCTCAGAAGAGAAATATTCTTCGGTAGATCTTTGGTTTCAGGCATTATTCCAATTCTGTTTTACATCGTAAAAATAGTAACGGTTGGGTGAAGGTTGGGTTGTTTTACCTCTGTTTACTCCCTGAACCCTTGATGTCCTTGTCACCTGGTCATGTAACCCACTATGTGCATAAGAGTGCCTCTCAGAGGTGAAACAACCCAATCTTTATCTGAAAGAAAGCTCGTTGGGTTGGGTTGTTTTACCTCTGAGCAGCACTTTTTTGCACACCATGGGCTTGTTTTATCTATGAGAGGCAGGTTTTGCACACAATGGGATAAATAGTCAGGTGAAAAGGACCCCCTAGGGCTCAGAAGGTTGGGGAACACTGGGCAGCTATATGAGACGTATTATAGTATTTTGTCAAGGACATCCAGCGTGTTCTTTAACACACATAGGGTATGGCTCTCTCCCGCACAAGGAGCCACGGCTTAATGTCCCACCGATTGACGGCGGCCTTTATAAGTCCATCGGTGTCCCCTACTGATCATGGGCAAGGTGAGGAGTTTTGCGGAGATAAATCTGAAACAAAAAAAAAAACTGGCACTGTTGGGACCACCGAGAAAAAAAAGAAAGCTGGCACAGTTGGGACTCGGTGGGTCGAGATATCTGATGTTTCTGGATTCGAGTCCCAGTTGCTTAGGGTTAAAATTTATCTCCGTTATCTCAGGTTCTGCTCTCGTCGAGAAAAGGGACCCAGTCAGTTTGGAAAGGCCGTAATCCGTTAGTAAATTGCATATGTCTGATGGGACGCGGGACCTGACATAAGATCCCGTCTGTGACCTCACACTACATAATCTTGAAATTTGAAGACTCGGTTCTCAGACAAATGTAATGTAACTCACACTTCAAAACTCAAAGCAAGTTTTGCGCAGAGAGACTGCCAACATATTTATTTTGAGTTAAATAATTATAATTTTTTTTTCGATTTTAATTCAATTTATTATTCTATTTTTGAATTTCACACAATTTACATTTTATGAAATTTGAGTTTATACAAAACAAATAATTTTTTAATTTTTTTCTTCAGTTTCACATATTTTATAATGCAATTTTTATATTTGTTTAATTATACATTCGTTAAATAATAAAATATAATGTAATAAAATGTAAAATAGTCTTAAATATGTATTTGTTATTACAAGTAATATTTGTAATAACAGCCATCCACAAGAATATCAAACTCGTTGTGGAATTGCAATTTTATGAAAAATAATGTAATTAAATTCATTTTATATGTAAGTAAGAAACTTAAATTTCTCAATTTATAATGATTATTGATTCATAAATTGAACCAGTATTCATCACAATTTATATATAACAGTAAATATTCAATATTTTAATTATTTTTCTAAAGTAAGGATAATTTTAATATGAATGAATTTCTAAATCCATATTTTTCATAATTTCGAAAAAAATATGTTTATATTTGGATATCATTTTTTATTATTCCTGGCAATTTATTAAATATTTTTGGTGTAAATATATATATAATGTGTCTGTGCAATACTTTTTCTTGGGTGCAGAACAGTAGTTTAGTATAATCAGTCAATCTTGTATTATGATTAGAATTTTTAATATTACTTTCTGTGTAATGTGTTTTAATGTATAATCATTATCATCATCATCCTCAAGCAGCCATGGGCTACGGAGGTCCAACCAGACCGTGCAATTTAGTTCTCCAAGCAAATCTGTCCTGGGCTACAGCTACTGCATCTGGCCACTGCACACCAATTCTAATAAGGTCCTATTTGACATTGTCTGCCCACCGCATCCTAGGTCTCCCCTTCTTTCTGAGTCATTTAGGCACACTGTTCATAACCCTATTCGCCAATCTATAATTATTCATACGGGCAACATGGCCAAACCAACGGAGTCTCTCTCTGCACAATATGCTGCTTAAAGGCGGTTTGCAAACTCCTTTGCCTAACCTCTTCATTAGGTACAAAGTTGAACCACCTAATGCCCAAGATACTGCGTAAGCATCTAGAATCAAAAGCATATAGTTTTCTGCTATCTTGTTTACAAAGGGTCCAAGTTTCACTGCCATAAATAACCCTAGAAAGAACCAAACTATTATACAGTCTAATTTTAGTCTTTAGGTATATACGCCTATTTCTCCACAATCTCCATAGATTCTTAAAAGTCCCCGGCAGCCAATCCCTATTCGTCTGTTAATCTCATGCCGCACATCACCATTATCTGTTATATAGCTCCCAAGATAATTAAACTGTGACACCTGCTCAAGACTGCAACCATTTAGATTAACTGAATCACAGCCTGCCTGATCAATTTTCATCACTTTAGTTTTCTCTCTGTTTATAACCAAACCTACTCTACTACCAGTCTCATCAACAGCTCGAATGAAAGAGTTCATCTCATCAACATCATTTGCCAAAAGGGCTAAATCATCAGCATAATCTAAATCAGAAATTTTAGTATCTCCAGACCATTTAAGGCCAGAATTTTTCCCTTGCAGTGAATTTCGCATAACATAATCAATAACGAAACTAAAGAGAAAAGGAGACAAAATGCACCCTTGTCGAACACCAAATGTAATGCTAAACCAATTGCTACATGCCTTACCAACTCTCACACACGACTCAGTATTATTATAGAGAGCTTTCATTATGTTAACTAACTTGTCTGGTATACCATCTCACAATCTACCACAAATTATGACGATCAACAGAGTCGAAAGCCTTTTTGAAATCAACAAAGCTAGCAACCAAAGGTTTCTGAAACTAAACATTTCTCAAGAATCTGCTTAAGTGAAAATATCTGATCCACACATCCCCTAACACTTCTGAATTCACGTTGTTCATCACGCAATTGACTGTCAACCAGATTCTTAATTCTATTAAACACAATCATGGAAAGAACTTTACCTGGAACAGAGAGTAGGCTAATACCCCTATAGTTATTACAAGAACTGCGATCACCTTTTTTGAAAATAGGGATAACAATAGCTCTGGTAAAATCTTTAGGAACCATGCTTTATCATAAATGATATTCAAAATTTCAGTCATCCAAGTGGTAACCGAAACATTCTCAGCTCTAAGCATTTCTGTAGTAATTTCATCTACCCCTGGGGATTTATGAAGTTTAAGTTTAGAAATAGCCAAAATAACTTCAGATTGTGTTATAGGGCCAACATTAAAGCCACCAATGCATCTATCATCATTGCAAACAATGGGAATAGAACTAACCGCATTGTTTAGAATATCACTGAAATGCTCAGCCCACCTAGCCATGACAGAATCCTCACCTTCTATAACCTTACCTTGTTTATCCTTCAATCCTTGTATGCCTGTCTGTTTTCTACCACACAAAACATTAACTATCTGGTACAGCTCTCTGCTGTTGTGCTGTCTAACTGCTTCCTCAGCTTTGTCAGCCAAGCCATCAAGCCAAAGATTCTTATCAGCAGCTAACTGATCCTTTACACGTTTATTAAGCTCTCTGTAATCTTTTCTATTAGGACTAATAGGGTACTGATTAAGGACATTCCTGCAGTTCCTTCTTTCTGAAATAAGCTCAATTGCCTTATCACTTAAATAATTCTGCCTCCTCTGCTCCTTTTTTCCTAAAAGAGTACTGTTAGTGTCCAAAAAAGCCTGTTTAAAATGGCCCCATTCTTCCTCAACTTCAGTATTAAGCAAACCATGACCGTCATAATGACTAAGTAACCTATCATGGTAAGCTTTAGCTATAACTGGGTCATTCAGAGCTTCAGTATCAAAGGTAAATTTTTTAACCCTAGCACAACACTTTTTAAGTTTAAGTTGCAAGACACTTTTAACAAGGTAATGGTCAGATCCAATTTCAGCTCCCCTATGTGTCCTGGTATTCCTAACAGAACTGGCCCATTTGCTATTAATTAATATGTAATCAATCATATTCTTATGCAGCCCATCGGGTGAAACCCATGTGTACTTATGTATGTCGCGGTGTTTGTAATAAGTGTTAGTTATTCTGAAACCATTGAGTTTACTTACCTGTAGGAGACGTTGCCCATTGCCATTGCAGCTACTAATTCCAAAAGGGCCTATTATTCCTCCCCAAAAGTCAGAGTCAATACCAACTTTGGCACTGAAGTCACCTAGAACAAGGGTAATATCTCCTTTCTTGACAGAATTCAAAATATCCTAAAGTTGTTCATAAAATCTATCCTTCTCATCCTCTTCAGCATCCTCAGTGGGGGCATAACAGCAGATAACATTCAAGTCTTTAACGCTTGTCTGAAATTTTGCTGTAAGAAACCTTTCATTAATGCACTCATATCCTAGAAGAGCATCACTAGCGTGTCTGCTGAGAAGCAGACCCACGCCTTGGTGATGCTTATTGTCGTCCCTCCCTGAAAAGAGAAATTTAAGATTATTTTTAAGAATCTGACCTTTATCTGTCCATCTGGTCTCTTGCAAGCCGAGAATATCTAAATTATAATGGTGGAATTCTTGTGTGAGGACATCAAGAGAAAAAGCTCTGTGCAGTGTCCTCACATTCCAACTACCTATGGAGAGAAAATGGTTAGTGGGATGTTTAAAGAAACTATGTTTATTGAGAGAGGGAATGCCGACAATATCAAACAGCCCCCTAATCGCAGACATGGGGCAAAGACCTGTTCCTCAACCACTAAAGGCTGAAGTCATGTACACAGGAAGACTTCCTCCAATGTAGAATTTGACGATGCCAATAGAAGCAAAGAGTTCAGGTGCCTGCGATGACCTCTGCTCAGGATTATCCACCAGCTGATAAACATATCCTGTGAATCTATTCACTTGGGGCTGTCAACCCACAAACAAACAGAAAACACAGCGGAAGATTTTCCCTCCACAGAAGCCCACCAGTGCAGCAAAATCAGGATCCATAATCAAGCTCAGAGCCATATATCTGTCTAGTCCAGTGGGTTTATATGGTCGGCACCAGGACACTGTGTGGTTGACCACTCCTCAGCAGGGTAGAAAAAAAAGAAAAGAACCATAGTTGTCCAAATCAGTAGGCCACACTAATCTGGCAGCCCTCTCTTTCCATTCACTTCCATAAGAGAGTATCTCTTTTGAAAGGTACCAACGGTCTGCACCACGAGAAGGTGGAGTCGGACATTAGGTGCTAGGCCTGGCCGGTTCTATGCATCATCACAGGGGATTGGTGCATAGCTCTCCTTCCAGTGACTACCTAGCTACCATTTACAGACCATGCTATAAATATATAATGCTATAAAAATATTATTTTGTTAATTGAAGAATGTGTAAATCATTATAATCTAACACTGTCATATTTTTTCTTTTTCAATATACATATAATTTTATTTTATGTAATAATAAGTGGTTTAATATGATTGCAATATGATCCTCCCTCCATATTAATCCATATTTCAAATATGATTTAATCAGCGCATTTTATTTTACTTTTAAAAGTGTAATGTTAATAAAATATCTAATTTAATATATATTAGGTATAATTGAGTTAATCCTTTTTTTTATCAAATATTCACTATGGTTTTTTCTAATTAAACGACTATCATTAGACAATCGTAAATAATTACAATTATGGAAGCTTGTATTTCAACCTAAAGTATAAATATTTTGCTTTTTCTACATTTAAAAATAATCTGCTTTTTATAAACACTGTCTAATTTTCTTTAACTCTTCATTTATGTCAGTTTTTAAAATGGATTTATTTTTTAAATGCATATACTAATACCATAGAATCAGCAAATGTAATTATTTTGCCTTTTAATGTAAAAATCGCAAAGAAAATTAAACACATTAAATTAAAGGGGACCTAATTCTGAACCTTGTACACCATATTTTATTTCAATTTCTTTGCTGAACGATCTCCTATTTTTACTTTCCGAATTCTTTCTCTTAAATACGTTTGTAACTAATTTATCATATTGCCTCTAATTCCAGATTTTTCTAGTTTTATTAGTACTAAATTATGTGAACCCAAATCAAATGGTTTTTTTATATCTAAAAATATTACGACAGTAGTTATCATTGATAACACTATAAATTGAAATCTTTAACATCATTTATTTATAGTGCAATCAATGATAACTACTGTCGTAATATTTTTACACATAAAAGCAACTGATTTGGTATCAGATAATTTACTACTAATAACACCAGAAAATGCTGGAATTAGAGGCGATATGATAAATTAGTTACAAATTTATAAAATAAATAGAAATCGGAAAGTATATATAATATATATTTATATATCATAATAAATATATAATAATAATATACATATAATATGCAATATATATATAATAATATGCAATTTACACATTTAATAATATACAATTTGTGCTCCTATAAGCAAGCTGTGGGTGTCTGTGGGTATTTATGGTTTGTAAGATTAGACTTTTTACGATGGAATTATGAGAGACTAAAACCGAGGATCTTCCTCCAAAAAAACAGTAAGACCTTTTTTATATGAATCAATAATCGGAATCGATCTTTCTGCCTTTTAAAAACTCCTGTTGGCCTTCAAGTCGTGCCTCAAGATGTTCCTTGTCTACATCCAGTAAACGTGAATTTTCCGTCATCCAGTTGCTCTTTCATCAGTTATCGATTTTTTGGCACAAACTCTACTTACTGTTCAGTGCAGGAAAAAGATAACGCTGAAAAAATTTCCATTTCAAAAGTAAAATGATTGTTAAAAATATTATGATGACGTGATGATGATGAGATTCGGGTTCAGGGAGGGACAAATGAGAGGGAGAAAGAATGATGAAAAATCAGGACGAACAGTTATCTGTTAGTTTTTTTGGAAATGAAAAAAAAGAGGAAAATTTAAACTAGAAGATAAATGTAATTTAGCAAAGGTGCATAGGCTGCTCTAGCGGAGTAAAATGATATAAGGTAAAGGTGAGACATACTGTGTTGTACTGGACAGATGTGACACATCGTCCATCGAAACAGAAGGTCACCGCGCTGTGTACTATAGTATAGTGGTATAACGAGAGATGAGATATTCATGTGCTGTAGTGGTATAGTGCAGAGGAGATATTCCTGTGGTGTAGTGGTATAGTGTGGAGGAGATATTCCTGTGGTGTAGTGGTATAGTGTGGAGGAGATATTCCTGTGGTATTGTGGTATAACGCGGATCTTGAGGGTGTGATGGTTGTAGCATGGAAGTGAAACAGCTCAGCATTGTAGTGCTATACTGAGATGCCAGTTTATTAGGTACAGTCGCTCAAAAAAGTATCCGAACACTATGGTTGATTACAGAATTCAGAAAAAATATCTGGCAGCGTTTTTTTTTAGAAATTAGTGATCTGGCAACCTTCATGTCACGACACGAAGGTTGCCTGATCCCAACCCTGCACCAACACACCACCAGTGGTGGTGGTGTGTTGGTGTAGGGTTGGGTTGTTTTACCTCTGAGCGGCACTTTTTTGCACACCATGGGCTAAATGGCCAGGTCACATGGACCCCGAAGGCTCAGAGAAGGTTGGGGGAGGGGACCCACTGGAACAGCTGTTGGGAGACAGATGGTAGCCTCCCGTCAAGGCCATCCAGCGTGTTCTTTAACGTGCACAGGGTATGGCTCTCCCGCACACGGGCCACGGCTTAACGTCCCATCCGACGAACGGCGGCCTTTCCAAGCCCATCGGTGTCCCCTACTGACCGTGGGCAGGGCGGGGAATTTTGCGGAGATAAATCTCAACGCTGACCCAGCTGGGACTCGAACCTGGGAAGTACAGATTACGAGCCTGGCGCGCTACCGACTGAGCCACCCCCGCCCCGTTGGTGCAGGGAAAGCTTGCTTTGCACACATTTGTCCCCTCGAAGGACATCTGAAAGTCATGGCGTATTTGAACATCGTTGCTGACCAAGTTCATTCCTTAATTGCTACCTCGGTTGGACATGTTCAGCTGCAAAATCCACCTGTTCACAAGGCACATATCGTCACCAGAATGATTCCAGGAACATACCAACGAATTTTCCTTGCTTCATTGGCCTGCACAGCCCCAGATCAGAATAGTATCGAGTATATTTGGGATGAGGTGGTAAGGGCTGTTCACATCGATTCTGTGCAACCATCTGTTTTGCAGCATTTGTGTGACACAATCATTTCCGCATGGTACAACATTCCTGCAAAACGCATCGAATATCTTGTAAGTTCTATGCCCCGACGAATTCGAGTTGTTCTGAAGGCTAAAGGAGGTGCAGCACGCTACTTGGTACCTTATAAACCGGCATGTCAGTGTAAAATATACAAAGTTAAGAAAGATCAGTGTTGCAGTGGTGAGATTACTCAGAACTGTAGGGCATACCGCTAGAGTGTAGTGGTAATGAACAAAGATGAGATATCCCTTCCAATGCTGTGTCCTCGTTTTAAACTCGCTAGTGGTGACTGTAGGTTTGTGATTATCTAATGTTCTGACAATTCGATTCCTAAATGATTCAGGGGCGGGGGTGGCTCAGTCGGTAGCGCGCCAGGCTCGTAATCTGTAGTTCCCAGGTTCGAGTCCCAGCTGGGTCAGCGTTGAGATTTATCTCCGCAAAATTCCCTGCCCTGCCCACGGTCAGTAGGGGACACCGCTGGGCTTGGAAAGGCCGCTGTCCTTCGGATGGGACGTTAAGCCGTGGTCCCGTGTGCGGGAGAGCCATACCCTGTGCACGTTAAAGAACACGCTGGATGGCATTGACGGGAGGCTACCATCTGTCTCCCAACAGCTGTTCCAGTGGGTCCCCTCCCCCAACCTTCTCTGAGCCTTCGGGGTCCATGTGACCCGGCCATTTAGCCCATGGTGTGTGCAAAAAAGTGCCGCTCAGAGGTAAAACAACCCAACCCAACCCTAAATGATCCATTGGAAATTTTATCCACTGGACTCAAAGGATATCGTATTAGGTTGAGTTTTTTTACTTCTGAGCTGCACTTTTTTTTGCACACACTGGGGTAAATGGTCAGATCACAAAGACCTTAAAGGCTGAGAGAGGGTGGGAGAAAGGGGACACACTTGGACAGCTGTTATGAGGCAGATTTCTCCCGTTAAGGGTATACAGGTTAAAGCCAAACAGAGTGTTCTTTAACATGCATAGCACATCTTCAGCTCATGGGACCACGGCTTTTATGTCCCATCCAACGAACGGCGGCCTTTCCAAGACCATCGGTGTCAACTACTGAGATAGGGCATGGTGGAGGTTGAGCGAAGATAAATATCAACGAAGTTGGGACTGCAGATGACGAACATGGCGAGCTAACGACTGAGCCAATCCCAGCCTTTTATAAGTATATATATATTAGGTTCATTTGAAAAATTTGAGCCTGAACGATCACCCATTTTATCATACGAAACAGTTAACTCGATTTTACAATGCAAAATAGGAAATTTGCTTTTCAGACTGATGGAATATGAAACCTCGACCTTCTGATATTATGTCAGGTACTCTGATCATTGAACTACCGGCAAGCAAATTAATATTATCACGGGTCACAGATTTTGAAGAAAGAGTCAGCTGGACAGAGAGACCATTTTGGTGAAGGAGCTGTAATGCTGGGATGGGGGCTAGGAGACCATTTTGGTGAAGGAGCTGTAATGCTGGGATGGGGGCTAGGAGACCATTTTGGTGAAGGAGCTGTAATGCTGGGATGGGGGCTAGGAGACCATTTTAGTGAAGGAGCTATAATGCTGGGATGGGGGCTAGGATTTAGGGTGCGAGTTAACGCTCCATAAATGTAAATAAAAGTACTTTAGTGCATAAAAGGAAGTTCAAGAAAAATATTTTAGAGTAGGCCACGAAATCTGAAAGTAAATCATTTCACCTTTCACCATCCCTGGAAGACAGAACCAATCACATTAACTACATTTCACTTTATGGCCGTGGCAGCCTGAAACTTTTTCCAGGGGTGGGGGGGGGGGACAAGAAATAGCAAATCGAGTTTCAAGATACAAATATTTATTGGAGTCGTTCATTACTGAGTGCATTTGAAAATAAGGAATCGTGCCTAAAGTGTACAGTCGCTCAAAAAAGTATCCGAATACTATGGTTGATTACAGAATTCAGAAAAAATATCTGGCAACGTTTTTTTTAGAAATTAGTGATCTGGCAACCTTCGTGTCACGTGATTACAGAATTCAGGAAAAATATCTGGAGCGTGTACAGCAACTGTACACGCTCCAGTTACCGTTCACAGCAAACTGGAGCGTATGCAGTTACTGCACACGCTCCAGTTTGCTGTGAACGGTAACTGCACACGCTCAATATTTCCGTGAGTGAGCCCACACGATCTAGTATCAAAATAATATGACCACCTACAGTCGCTCAAAAAGGTGCACTTGTTTATGTGTTTGTGGGACAGTAGGGCCAGAAAGGAACACTATAAAGCAAAAGACTGGCCCAAAAGAGATGATTTCATTTCTGGAAAGAGTAATGTTAGGTATAAGCCTCTAGTTGACTCCTCTGATGTTCTGCTCCCACCACTGTACATCAAACTGGGACTTATGAAAAACTTAGTAAAGGCTATGGACAAAACTGGTAAAGAGTTTTTGCACTTGAAAGAAAAATTTCCAAACTAAGTGATGCCAAACTCAAAGAAAGGATCTTTGTTGATCCTCAGATAAGGAAGCTACTGAATGATACCTGTCTTCGAAGAAAAACTGAATATGAAGGAGCGCGCTGCACGGAAATCCTTCACGTCTGTGGTCCAGGGTTTTCTGGGGAATCACAAAGAGGAAAACTACCATCAGCTCATTCAAGATCTTCTCAAAAACTAAGAAAATCTTGGCTGGCGAGGGGGCGGGGGTGGTTCAGTTGGTAGCGCGCCAGGCTCTTAATCTGCAATTCCCAGGTTCGAGTCCCAGCTGGGTCAGCGTTGAGATTTATCTCCGCAAAATTTCCCGGCCCTGCCCACGGTAGGTAGGGGATACCGATGGGCTTGAAAAGGCCGCCGTCCGTCGGATGCGACGTTAAGCCGTGGTCCCGTGTGCGGGAGAGCCATACCCTGTGCACGTTAAAGAACACGCTGGATGGCCTTGACGGGAGGCTACCATCTGTCTCCCAACAGCTGTTCCAGTGGGTCCCCTCCCCCAACCTTCTCTGAGCCTTCGGGGTCCTTGTGGCCTGGCCATTTAGCCCATGGTGTGCAAAAAAGTGCCGCTCAGAGGTAAAACAACCCAACCCAACCCTTGGCTGGCGAATGTCTTTGAAGATCCATTTCTCGCACTCGCATCTCGACTTCTTTCCCAAGAATTAGGAGCTCTCAGTGATGAGCAAAGGGAAAGATTTCACCAGGATATCCGAACCATGGAGGAGATACACTAAGGCAGGTGGGACCCAGCAATGATGGGTGACTACTGCTGGTTCTTGCAGAAGGAAGATCCCTCAGCACATAGAAGACAAAATTGAACTTCTTGTAAGTATAACAGATCTTTACCCATGTTTTCTTATTTTGCGTTTAAATATTATTTCATTTGTTACTTTATATTCAATGGTCTATAACTATAATGTTTCTAATTAATTAATTAATTAATTAATGAGTTTTAAGTTCAATTTAATAAAATTGTCACATTTCATTTCCCAGATATGCGTATTTATTGAAATTTGAAATACATCGATCCGTAATAAAAAAAAAAAACTGTACGTGCTGCAGATTTATCACAGCCACATTTGAATTCAGCACCCAAAAATTTGTTAAAAACATCCTATTTGACCAATATTCTAAAAAAAAGTTTAAATTTGTTGTCTAGTGTTATTAGTAAGTTTTGGATTCGTATCACACAGTCAGAAGATAATAAAATTTTCTGATAATTTCTCTCATCGATATTTCATTCCCGTAGAAGTTTAGTATTATGTTTATTTTGTTTTGCAACTAATAAAATTATAATTCCTCCTTGTATCTCAAAGTTACCGGTTTATACAATATTTGAAGTCGACTGTCAGTAAATTAAAGACCCACTATTATTCTCTATGTCGATGATCGTGAAAACTGCAAGTTGAAAGTTTCAGTCTGCCATTGTTGTGAAGAGATATTTTTCATATTCGTAAAGAATGATTCTGAAACCCAGTTATTTAACTTTTATCAATGCCTGATATAAGTTATTCTATCGCAAAGCAAGAAGTTCCAAAATAACCACATCTATTTGCCGCTCAGAATGTTCACTTTAGCATCTTCCTTTCTCATTTTCAGCTGGAATCGATATTTCAGCTTCTAATTCAAAACTTGATTCATTATTTCTACTGTAATGGAATGAAAATGGGTGCTATAATAAATTATACGATGTTTATCATAAAAGTATTTTTTTTTCATGCGAACTATAGCTTGTACTAGTCTCGATGGGGCAGGAATTGACTTAGCCTGGCTTGTAATCTGCAGGACCAGGTGAGCCTGGTTACGTAGCTCTTCTAGCTTGTAATTTGCAGGTACCAGATTAGCCTGTCTCGGTAGCTCCCATGGCTTGTAATCTACAGGTACCAGGCTGCCCTGGCTCATAGTTCGCCTGACTTATAATCTGCAGGTACCAGGCTACTCTGGCTCGGTAGCTCACATGGCTTATAATATGCAGGTACCAGGTTAGCTTTGCTAGGTAGCTCCTCTGGCTTGTAATCTACAGGTACCATATTAGCCTCGCTACGTAGCTCGCCTGGCTTGTTATCTTCAGGGACTACGCAACCCCAGCTCAGTGGCTCTCCTGCTTGTAATCTGCAGGTACTAGGTTCGAGTCCCAACTGTGTTACAGTTGAGATTTATTTCCGCTAACTCTCTACTTCGCCCTCGGACAGGAAAGGAACACCAATGGGTTTGAAAAGGCCATCGTTTGTCGGATGGGGCGTTATAAGACTGACCCCTGTGCATGAGAGCCTATGCACATTAAAGAATTTGTTGGATACTTCTGGCGCAGTATTGACTTAACCACACTTCCCCGAATACCGTACCATTGCTGCTTAGAGAGTTTAAGGACACATATTTAGAGAAAAAAAATTTCAAGAAGCAATTCGTTATCAAACGTAGTGTTCATGACGCTGAATTACTCGCGTGATGAAGACTAAGCTGTTGATACATATATACTAACATATTAGTCTCAGCGTAATGTGCATGAAGCGTTTTGTGCTGTAGGGTTTAATGTGACATTGTAGATTACTGAAACAGTCGTTCCAAGCAACTTTATTCTCAACTTTATTCTTGAAGAAAAAATCTTTGAAAAAATCTTTGATCTCAAAAGTACGATTTGAAGAAGCGTTTTCACTTCCGTTGGCGTTTTTCTCCGGCAGAGATAAGAAGAGAATGAATGTGCATTTGCAGTGCAAAGGGGAAAAAAAACTTTTGACGATGGATTAACTTTGAGGATATGTAAAGCGATCTCAAGCATGACAAGTTGAAACTCATCCAAGGTCAAATGAATCATGGGCCAGGTGCTCTGACTCGTGCTGACATTCAAAGTGAAGAAGAAAGAAGCGAAATTTGCACTTCATTCTGGTCGATCAACTTTTCTCTGGGAAACGAAAGAGGAAGAAAAAGAAGTGATGTCAGAGGGGAGGAGATGAAGAATCTCGTTTCGTTACATTTTAACGAGATACATAGGGTGAGATTATTTTTTTTACTATCTAAGTAGCACTTTTTTTTTACACAATGGGTTAAATGGGTAAATGTGAAGGACTCTGAGGCTCAGAGAAGGTTGAGGGAACCCATTGGACAAATGTTAGGAAATTTTACGACGTTCATATTGTTCAGTTTGTTAGTTTAAAAAAAAACTACCTATAAAATTGATTATAATTTATACTTTACAATGTAATTTTTGTTAATCAGTTCATGTATATGAACTTTTAAACTTGAAAAATTTTATGAAAAATTACGTTTTTTTTTTGCGTTTTTCTTTATTGAACTGTACTGGTGTTGAGAGTAGTGAATAAAAAAAAATCTATCTAAAAAAAAAAGAAACAGATGAAAGTCTACCGTCAAGGCCATTTAGCATGTTCTTTAACGTGCACAGAACGTGGTCTCTCCTGCACACTGGGCCATGCCCTAACGTCACATCCTGCGGCGGCCTTTCCAAACCATCGGTGTATCTTTTCTCACTGATGGCAGGGACTGGGGGGGGGGGGGGTAGCGTTGATAAATCTCAAAGATCAAAGATGTCATAGTTGGGACTCGAACCCGAGAACTGCAGATATTCGTACCAGGCGTGCTACTGACTGAGACACCTCCTGCCAAGGGAGGGGGGGGAGTAAATAAATGCTAAAGAAATAGTCAGAGAGAGGGACACGAGGAATAAAAGTATTAGGCTTAAAAGTTTTGGATAAAAAATTACTTAGGATTGAATAGTAACGTGTAATAATGGAATTCTGTCGCAGCGATGTAAAATGAGCACAAATAAATGGAAAAAAGTGAACTTTTAGAATAATAATGTGCCTAAAACTGGTTTTAATAGAGGTATTTTTGAAATTCATTTCTGTTTGACAATGATGAATGAGGAATTGAAATTTCGGCACTAATTTTACGTTGAGGGGCAAATTTTTTTCAAGAGCCATATGGCCTGCCTGAAAGACATTAGTTTAGGATCGACGATGTCCAACTAGCTAAGTGAGGGTTCAGGTACCTGCGATGGCCTCTGATCAGGATTATCCACCAGCTGATATAGGGGCGGGAGCGGGGGCGGGGGAGGCTCAGTCGGTAGCGCGCCAGGCTCGTAATCTGTAGTTCCCAGGCTCGAGTCCCAGCTGGGTCAGCGTTGAGATTTATCTCCGCAAAATTCCCCGCCCTACCCACGGTCAGTAGGGGACACCGATGGACTTGAAAAGGCCGCCGTCCGTCGGATGGGACGTTAAGCCGTGGCCCGTGTGCGGGAGAGACATACTCTGTGCACGTTAAAGAACACGCTGGATGGCCTTGATGGGAGGCTACCATCTGTCTCCCAACAGCTGTTCCAGTGGGTCCCCTCCCCCAACTTTCTCTGAGCTTTCGGGGTCCTTGTGACCTGGCCATTTAGCCCATGGTGTGCAAAAAAGTGCCGCTCAGAGGTAAAACAACAACAACAACAGCTGATATAAGGTATTCCGAAATAAATTGTAAATTTAAATAATCGATAATTTATATGCAATTATCACAGTATTTTATAAATAATTTGAATTATATAATTGTTGCCGAAATGAAATATCCATTATAATGCAAAGAAAAATAAAATCATCAAAAGATTAATAAGATTCGATAAACAAGCAAATAATTGAAAAAAAAAACCTTAACCGCGGAAATTCGATTAACGCGAGTATCCCCGTATTATTACCTGTAGATAAAGATAATTAAAAAGAAAATTCTATGGAGTAAAGATCTGTAATTCCCTACAAAGCACATTTCATGATTTCTCAACGAGGCATCTTAAGCGCATAATACACTGTTCCATAAATTAAGCAATGACCAATAATGTTATATCAATAGCTCATCGAAGCTCTATAACATCGAAAATAATTTTTTGGGTTTTGAAAAATGTGAAAATAGAGAAATATCTCAATCAAATATTTCAGCATATCGATTTTCAACAATATTCGTTCAGTATTTAATGAGTTATATAAGTTTGAAAGTTTAACAAGAGCAATGAAAAATAGTGAAATAATTCATTATGCAAACTTTTAAAATACACACTTATTTTATTACACACTTTAATACTAAAAGATAGCGAAGTTTTAATTAACTTCCGAAGTCAGTTTTTGTGACTGACATATTCAACTCAGATCATAACTAATTAAGTATTGAACGAATATTGTTGAAAAACGAGATATTGATATATTTGATTGAGATCTTTATTTGCAGTCACAGTTTTCAAAACAAAAAACTTATTTTAGAAGTTATAAAGCTTCGACGTTAGCTTCCCATTTTCTTAACATAAAGTGTTCCTTAATTTATGCAAACTAGTGTAATTTCACCATTTAGAATTTGTTAATGTCATTATTTGTTTAAGATGTTATACCAGAGAATGTGATTCGCAAGTGCGACCACCAGAGAATTTAAATGATTAAAATGGTTGTTTTGGTTGTTTTATCTCTGAGCGGCACTTTTTTGCATGGGCTAAATGGCCAGGTTACATCGACCCCGAAGGGTCAGAGAAGGTTGGGAGAGGGAACCCACTGTTGGCTTGCTGTTGGGAAACAGATGGTAACCTCCCGTCAAGGCCATCTAGTGTGATCTTTAACGTTCACAGGGTATGTCTCTCCCGCACACGGCGCCATGGCTTAACGTCCCATCCGACGGACGTCGGCCTTTACAAGCCCATCAGTGTCCCCTACTGACCGTGGGCAGGGCGGGGATTTTGCAGAGATAAGTCTCAACGCTTGCCCAGCTGGGACTCGAACCTGGGAACTGCAGATTACGAGCCTGGCGCCATACCGACTGAGCCATCAAACGGATGATGGAACTGAGAAGATCTTGAAGATGATCTCTTCTTTACTATTCATAATAAATTCATGTTTACGGAGAACACTTCTATCTCATTGCATCAACAGGTTGAAAAAACAACAATTAAAATCATGAAATAATGGGAAATCGCAGATATGCACCTGTTAGTGATTTGTTGAATAAATATGGAGAAAAAATTGTCATTAGCCAGTGGGATCTGAGTCCACGACCTGATTGACGGTGGTTGGTAGCTCAGCGGTCAGAACACCTGGCAAGTTATCAGGATGTCGAAGGTCCAGATCCCAGCCGGCTAATGACAGTTTTTCCTCTATATTTATTTAAATCATGTTTTAAGATTAGCGTTCAATTTAAATTTTCAAGTGTTAAATGTAAACATTTAATATTGGCCGATTAGTGAACGAACTCTAATTTCAATTTAAATTTTAGGACTATAATTAATTATAGACATCGCCTAAAAGAAAGAAAGAGCTCTGATAGTTAATGCTTTCAGTTATTACAATGAATTCAATTCCCTTCAGAACCAACTGGCATGAGTTCAGCCCTCGAACAATTTTTTTTTAATCCTGAAAGTCTCATAATCTGGAGCAGGTGCTTGGTGGTGAATTATGCAGGTATAGGTGACCTTGCGTAATTAGAAAAGTCACCAAGACCATTCAAACCATACTTGTCTGGACCATCCTTTATTTTTAGAGCGTACGTCTCTTGTACACGGGATTAAGGCTAAGTGTTCCATCCTGTTGATGGTGTGCCTTAGAATCCAGGTTTGTTACTTCAACGATGTTGAATGTGCGTATGTGGTGGGTTGTTTGGCCTCTGAGCGGCACTTTTTTGCACACCATGGGCTAAATTGCCAGGTCACAAGGACCCCGAAGGCTCAGAGAAGGTTGGGGGAGGGGACCCACTGGAACAGCTGTTGGGAGACAGATGATAGCCTCCCGTCAAGGTCATCCAGCGTGTTCTTTAACATGCACAGGGTATGGCTCTCCCACACACGGGGCCACGGCTTAACGTTCCATCCGACGGACGGCGGCCTTTTCAAGCCCATCGGTGTCCCCTACTGACCGTGGGCAGGGCGGGGAATTTTGCGGAGATAAATCTCAACGCTGACCCAGCTGGGACTCGAACCTGGGAACTACAGATTACGAGCCTGGCGTGCTACCGACTGAGCCACCCCCGCCTCCTTATGTGGTGGAAATTATAGTTATATTTATTATATTTTGTAGATCCTCCATCCATTCTAGATGACACATAGTGAAATATTATCAGCATTCCACTATGCGCGAACTTTTTTTGCATTTTGACTGGTGTCTGAAGACGATAATTTTTCTTTGGGAAAACGAGAAAAAGGAAAGATGGCTTTTGGAAAATTATCTGGAATTCAGGAATCTGGAAAATATACTCTTACAAGAGAAAGGAATACAATCACTAGATTTAATTTTAGAAACTGTAAGAACGGTTTCCGTTTCAATTCAGGAAAACAGATAAAATTTAGTGGACGTAAAGCAGGCCCTGATCCAGAAAAAAAATTGGGGGTGGGGGGTGGTCAAGTGACCCAGTTGAGCCGAAAAAAAAGTAAGCGGGGAGAAGTCAATAGAGTGGATTTCAATTATGGTCAGTAGTGTTTCAATTAATCTTTAAAAGATTTCTTGAAAAATGCATGAAATATGCACAAATTTTTTTATTATGTGAAAAAAATGTGAAAAAAAAAAGTGTTTTAATCTTATGTTGTTCATATAAACTAATTATTAAATGATCTCTTAGATAAAGTTTAAGCGCATATTTTCCCAAAGTATGTCTTCAGTCTCAATCGACGTTACAAAGTCAGGAGGCTCAAAGACTGAAAATACAATCAGCTGTTGCTGATTTGTATGTATAGTAGGTTGGGTTATCTCTGAGCGGCACTTTTTTGCACACAATGGGCTAAATGGCCAGGTCACATGGACCCCGACGGCTCAGAGAAGGTTGGGGGAGGGGACCCACTGGAATAGCTGTTGGGAGACAGATGGTAGCCTCCCTTCAAGGCCATCCAGCGTGTTCTTTAACGTGCACAGGGTATGGCTCTCCCGCACACGGGACCACGGCTTAACGTCCCATCCGACGGACGGCGGCCTTTCCAAGCCCATCGGTGTCCCCTACTGACCGTGGGCAGGGCGGGGAATTTTGCGGAGATAAATATCAACGCTGACCCAGCTGGGACTCGAACCTGGGAACTACAGATTACGAGCCTGGCGCGCTACCGACTGAGCCACCCCCTGTGTATAGTAGGAGTCATAGAGAAAATCCCTCTTCAGAGAGGAGAGTTTTCAGCAAGGAAGCAGACATTACTCTTGATAAAACCCGGATCTATGAAAAAAAAACAAAAAACAAACAAACTTTAATGAAGGTGTGTGTTTGTAGGGGGTAAGGGTGCAAGCGACTAAACTGAAAAGAAATAACTAGAACGCCGTTTGGTCTCTTAAAAATGTTTTTCAAAAACTGTGTTATGTACGAGGTATGCGTTTTCTATTTTTTGTCACCTTCGTTCCGACTACTGAAATTGAATGGGGGGAGAAAAGGATCTAAAGAGTAAGGAGGAAAGGGTTTGGCTCCTTCTCTTCTCTTTCCTTCTTTCCTTCCTGCTCCTGATACAATGGGGAGACGAGATTCGTTTAGTTTGATCTTTATGAACAACGTTTCTAACACGAGAGTTTGCTCTCGAATCGGAGTCTCAAGGGCCAATGAAAAGCGGCGTCTGTAGCAGCGATTCCGAAGGGCAGAGAAACCGCCTTTATCATCCGATGCAGAACGATATCAATGCGGAATCGTCGTATGTACAAAAGAAACGTTTGAACGTGACGCTGTCCTGTCCATTTGGTCGGCATTTAATCTCGCCTCACGTGGCGATGAGGTTCGCGTGCTGTGATCCGATCATCGATCCATCCGCAGCGACTGGCCACGCAGCGAATATTTAACAGAGCGAAGGCACGCGACGGAGAATGAATCCAAAATTTGTATTCACCTGACAGGAAGTAGACGTGGCACTATTAAGTTCTGTTTTTATGCCTCGTTGGCTTTGCTTTCGTTAGCGGAGGTTTTTTTTTTCATTTGTAGATGACACGAGTGTGAATTTTGCGCAGTGAGTGAATGGTTTGTTTCCGAAACAGAAACGGAAAAAAAGGAAAAATGATTTTGTTAGCTTTCCATTTGAGGTTTAAAAAAAACTCAAAACCCGTAGCTATGGAGATATCTTGTGCTATAGTTTTACAGGCGGCCCTTTTACCCTTGTGGATTTCTTTTTAGTTGTTTGAGCTATATTACTGATTCGTTCACTAGAAGTTCAGCAGCGATATCAATGCAATAGAGTCGGATACACGGACCGCTGGTTGGGTTGGGTAGTTTTTCCTCTGAGTGGCACTTTTTTGGACACCATGGGCTAAATGGCAAGGTCACAAGGACCCCGAAGGCTCAGAAAAGGCTGGGGGAGGGAATCCACCGGAACAGCTGTTGGGAGACAGATGGTAGCCTCCCGTGAAGGCCATCCAACGTGTTCTTTAACGTGCACAGGGTATGGCTTTCCCACACACGGGTCCATGGGCTTAACGTCCCATCCAACGGTCGGCGACCTTTCCAAGCCTATCGGTGTCTCCTACTGACCGTGGGTAGGGCGGGGAATTTAGCGGAGGTAAATCTGAACGCTGACCCAACTGGGACTACAACCTGGGAACTGCAGATTACGAGCTTGGCGCGCTACCGACTGAGCCCCCCTCCGCCCCCCGAATGCACCGTAATAAAAGGACCTGAAATACCTAAGACTAGAGAAAACCTAAAACTAGAAAAGACCTAAGACTAGAAAAAATTTCTGAGAGATGAAACATCTTTCAGGAATATCCAGACACTCATCCGGAACTTCAAAACTTTTCGCGGAATAACCAAATGCAAGCAGAGAACTTCAAAATGCCGATGCAGGAAATTCCTACGCTGCTCCAGAACTTCAAAATACTGATACTGGGATATCCGAACAATAGTTCAAAACTTCGAAATACTGATGCACGAATATTCCGACACAGGTACAGAAGTTCAAAATACTGATGCTGGGATATCCTATCACAGGTCCAGAATTTCAAAATACTGATGCTGGGATATCTTGTCACAGGTCCAGAATTTCAAAATACTGATGCTGGAATATCCTGTCACACGTCCAGAATTTCAAAAATACTGATGCTGGGATATCCTGTCACAGGTCCACAATTTCAAAATATTGATGCTGGGATATCCTGTCACAGGTCCAAAATTTCAAAATACTGATGCTGGGACATCCTGTCATAGGTCCAGAAATTCAAAATACTGATGCTGGGATAACCTGTCACAGGTCCAGAATTTCAAAATACTGATGCTGGGATATCTTGTCACAGGTCCAGAATTTCAAAATACTGATGCTGGTATATCCTGTCACAGGTCCAGAATTCCAAAATACTGATGCTTCCCTTCATCTGTTCAAAATACTGATGCTTCCCTTCATCTGTTCAAAATACTGATGCTTCCCTTCATCTGTTCAAAATACTGATGATTCCCTTCAACTGTTCAAAATACTGATGCTTCCCTTCATCTGTTCAAAATACTGACGATTCCCTTCAACTGTTCAAAATACTGATGCTTCCCTTCATCTGTTCAAAATACTGATGATTCCCTTCAACTGTTCAAAATACTGATGCTTCCCTTCATCTGTTCAAAATACTGATGATTCTCTTCAACTGTTCAAAATACTGATGCTTCCCTTCATCTGTTCAAAATACTGATGATTCCCTTCAACTGTTCAAAATACTGATGCTTCCCTTCATCTGTTCAAAATACTGATGATTCTCTTCAACTGTTCAAAATACTGATGCTTCCCTTCATCTGTTCAAAATACTGATGATTCCCTTCAACTGTTCAAAATACTGATGCTTCCCTTCATCTGTTCAAAATACTGATGATTCCCTTCAACTGTTCAAAATACTGATGCTTCCCTTCATCTGTTCAAAATACTGATGCTTCCCTTCACCTGTTCAAAATACTGATGCTTCCCTTCACCTGTTCAAAATACTGATGCTTCCCTTCACCTGTTCAAAATACTGATGATTCCCTTCAACTGTTCAAAATACTGATGCTTCAATTTATCTGTTCAAAATACTGATGATAGCCCTTCATGGATCGAGAACTTCAAAATGCTGATGGATGCATTTAATTTCCGGACAATTTTTTTCTTGATCAGCAAATGCGACCTTTGATTACTGAAAAAACAAATCTGATATGTTCTCTTGTTTGACATTGTTCGTCCACCTCATTTACAGGTCTTACACTTTTCTTCAAAATTTTCGAAACACTCTTCATAATTATATTTGCCAATTTTATTTCTGCATACTGGCAATGTAAGAAAACAGAACCAATGTAATTTCTTTCTGCAAGATATTGTTTAAAAGTGATTGATGATTATCTTGTCTACATTATCATTATTTCTGCAATCAAGCTACCTATCATCAAAGATGTTGTTTATATTTAAAATCAAAAGCATGACGCCTGTTGTTACCTTGGTTACACAGAATCGATGTTTCACTACTCTAGGAAACTAGAAATAATTATTGATCTATTGTACAGCTTGAGTTTTTTGATGCATCAGCCTAAACTGTATAAACTGATTGTGTTTGACATAATTTTTTTTTTACAACAGCATTGTCGATTATTTTAGCCCCTTCAGACTCCATTTTTATGTGTGTAGAAGAAAAAAATTCTATTTTTTGGTCGTTTTATATGACTAAAGGAATAAGAATAAGCAAAAAATTTTTAACATCATTTGACCTGAAATTCAGCATTATAAATGTTGAAACCGTTCGCAAAAATTGCAAAATTCTGAAGTCTCAGAAAGCAGTAAAAAGGGACATGAAAATAATTATGATTTAGACGCACTTTGTCATGATAAACACATCAAATGAGTGGCACAGTTGAAGTGTAGGAAAACAGTCAGGTTGTCACACACAGCGGATATACGGACCATCTAATAGAAACGGGGCGGAGTAGCTCAGTCGGTAGCGCGCCAGGCTCGTAATCTGTAGTTCCCAGGTTCGAGTCCCAGCTGGGTCAGCGTTGAGATTTATCTCCGCAAAATTCCCCGCCCTGCCCACTGTCAGTAGGGGATACCGATGGGCGTGGAAAGGCCGCCGTCCGTCGGATGGGACGTTAAGCCATACCCTGTGCACGTTAAAGAACACGCTGGATGGCCTTGACGGGAGGCTACCATCTGTCTCCCAACAGCTGTTCCAGTGGGTCCCCTCCCCCAACCTTCTCTGAGCCTTCGGGGTCCTTGTGACCTGGCCATTTAGCCCATGGTGTGCAAAAAAGTGCCGCTCAGAGGTAAAACAACCCAACTCCCGACTGAGAAAAAGACCAACTTGACATTTCCTCTCTCTCTATTAAGTGAAAACATTTCATCTCAAAGCTCTCCTTTCTCTTGCTACTCAACTAATAAACACAACAGAATTTGCAAATGCATTTCAAGACGCACTGGGAGCATCCACTCTTTTGATCTGTCCCGCCTTATCACTTCGAAAGCAAAACTCAAATGGACGCCAGATGCAGACAGATGCTCTCTCCACACCCACATTTGCTCTCAGAAGGTATTTTCTTAAAGCCTTATCACAGGCCAAGAACAATTAGTCCTGATCGCATTAAGAAAATGAAATAGAATAAAATGCTAAGCATGGGCGCAAATCTTTCTAATGTAAATTCATAATAGAAAAATAATAGTTTTTTTGCGAATGTGAAAGCTTTTATTTTTCTTTTCTAACACATAATTAGTCATTCACGAAATATTGAAAAACTGTGCACGCCCACCACACTTCACATTTTTAATGAAATGCTTTTTTTCGAGGGAAGGACATAAAAAATAGCAAATGCTAGATATTTGAATAATACTCATGTGCATGTTTAAAAAATGTTGCTTTTCACAAAGAATTATTAGTTAAAAAAAATTATCGTTAATGCTTTTTTTCATTTTAATCACGGGGCGGGGGTGGGTCAGTCGGTAGCGCGCCAGGTTCGTAATCTGTAGTTCCCAGGTTCGAGTCCCAGCTGGGTCAGCGTTGAGATTTATCTCCGCAAAATTTCTCCGCTCTGCCCACGGTCAGTTGGGGACACCGATGGGCTTGGAAAGGCCGCCGTCCGTCGGATGGGACATTAAGCCGTGGCCCCGTGTGCGGGAGAGCCATACCCTGTGCACGTTAAAGAACACGCTGGATGGCCTTGACGGGAGGCTACCATCTGTCTCCCAACAGCTGTTCCAGTGGGTCCCCTCCCCCAACCTTCTCTGAGCTTTCGGGGTCCATGTGACCTGGCCATTTAGCCCATGGTGTGCAAAAAAGTGCCGCTCAGAGGTAAAACAACCCAAAATCTAATAGAAACCATATACCATAGTATATGGTTTCTATTAGATCACAGATGGCACCAAAATTCTTATCCATTCCTATAGACTAAAGATTTGCAAATGTTGCAAAACCACAAACTTCCGGTTTAAAAAAAAACACCTAAAAAGCAATTGAAATTGTAATGTACACAGGGTATGAAGGGGTTAATGTTTACTTCTCTTTCATCAAGTTTATCAAAGCCAAAGTTAAAAATTTGGTGGGGGTGTGGCTCAGCCAATATCGCGCCAGGCTCGTAATCTGCAGTTCCCAGGTCGAAGTCCCGCCTGCTCCAGCGTTGAAATTTATCTCCGAAAAACTTTACGCCGTGCCCTCAGTCAGTAGGGACAACGATGGGCTTGGAAAAGCCGCCGTCCATTAAGCCGTGGTCCGTGTGTTGGAGAGCCATATCCTGTGCACGTTAAAGAACACACTGGCTGGTCTTAACGGGAGCCTACCATCTGTCTTCTAACAGCTGGCAAATGGGTCTCTTCCTCCTACCTTGTCTGAGCCTCCGGGGTCCTTGTGACCTGGCCATTTACCCCACTGTGTGCAAAAATCCACCTCTTAGAGGTAAAACAGCCCAACCCAAAGTAAATACGAAACATAAAAAACGCTATCAAAAAAATGAAATCTTTTTACTTACTTTGTGCTCCTTACAGTTTTTTTAATGCTCTTTTAGAAATTTTTTTTTTCTTTTATAATACGTACGGTATTTGAGTAACAACCAAAATTACATTTACCATATCACGTAATATAACGATAATTTTTTAACATAATTTTCGCTTACATAAATATTTTTAGCTAACTGCTTTTGCCTCATATAAATTCTGAATACGAATATGAATAAATACAGCATAACAGCGTGTGAAAAGTATGTAAATACACAATAAAAATCAAACAACTGGCTACAACGTCATTAAAGTCGAATGTTCAGCAGCTTATTTTTGGGATCCAGTAAAGTTCTCTTCATGTTTGACATTAAAATAAACTTAATGTTAATGTTTAAAATTTTTTTAATGTTTTGCAGTATACATGCGACAAGAAAAATGAAATAAAAAAGCTAAGCATTTTAAATTTTTTTAAATTATTTTTATTGCACTCCTCTCTAAACTATAAGCATGAAGCAAAAAAAATATTTTTTCTATTCGGCTCGCTGCCAAAAAACGTCTGTACACCCTGATTTATAGATAAAAAATAACGATTTAGTTAGTTAAAACAGAAATATGAATGCAGAGGTATGAAATAACGTGGGTCCTTAACAGACATAAATTTCGATTAGTATGATGCCCTTTCTTTTCGTAATATGAATCGTTATCTAAGCGTTGAAGGCTTCATCCTAACTACTTTGATTGGAACTATGATTCAGGCTATGATTAGAAACAATGCTTCGTAATTTTCATAAGAGCTTTGGATAATTAGAAAAGAGATTGATTACAAAATTAAATGAACAACTCCACTGTGGATGATCACTTTTCTGAGAGTTCATCTCGGAATCAGATCCAGGAGGATGCCACACTTATTAGCATAATGAAATATCTATAAAAATAATAAATAAATAAATACCCCCTCAAGCAGCTGCTTGCCACAGAGGTCTGACAGAAGCCTGTCAGTTTATATGCTAGAGTAGAAGGTCTGAGAGGATGGCAGGACCTCAGCAGAAAAACAACACGAATATCTATGCCGTATCCAGTGCTCGAACCCAGGTCCCGTAGATCAGTAGCCAAGCGCGCTAACCACTCGGCCACGGGATGGCGTCTGAAATATCTATAAGGCTCCAGAATGATATGAATTTATATATATTTAGACATGAATAAGGTAAGAATCTATGTTTATAAAGGGCGTATTAACAAAAATGAAAATGTTTCATAATAATTTTTGCTTGAATTTCAATTTAGATGTTTTTTTCTGACTTGCACTGGGAATTATAATGGTAATACTATACATCGATAGGCAAAGGAATATAAGCAAATTAAGAAAGCATTAGTAATCTTTCTATTTAAAATCAATGTTTTTTTTTTGAAAGGACATCCAAAATGAAAGATACAGTAGACTCGCAGTTATTAGGATCATGGTAATCTGATGTTCAGGATTATCTCATAATATTTCTTTTGTATATAGTGTTTTAGATAATTTTAAGTTGCAGATAATTTTAACATAGATCAGTCATGCAAATCCTCCCAATCACTGTGATGACTGAGGTATGAAAATGATTGCAATTTTTCAATTAATGGCAATGAGTAGATCGTGTGAGAACTGGAATGAAGTATAAATGACTGATTGTAATGAAACCAACCCGTCACGCCGGCACTTAGGGTGGGATTGGGAGGTAGCCATTTGCGTCGTAGTGAAGGAAAAACTGTGTGTGTGTGTGAAGCTTGCTTTAATGGCCCGTCAGATTCCCTCTCGATGCAGATGAGCTGACGCACATAATGTTCATAACTTTCTTAATCTTATCATATAATTCGAATTTCCTTCTTAATCTTTTATGACAAATGTTTTATTATTTCGAGTTAAAAAGACTTTATTTAGTGAAGATATTTTTTAAATTTGCTTCTTCACTACTTCTTATTTTTTAATTTTGTTTATGCACATTTGTACATTTTTTACGCTATTTTTTTTAACAACATCAAATAATAGACTTAAAAAAAATAAATACCCCCTCAAGCAGCTGCTTGCCACAGAGGTCTGACAGGAGCCTGTCAGTTTATATGCCATAGTAGAAGGTCTGAGAGGATGGCAGGACCTCAGCAGAAAAACAACACATACATCCATGCCTTACCCGGGGCTCGAACCCAGGTCCCTTAGATCAGTAGCCAAGCGCGCTAACCAATCGGCCATAGGGTATATTTGCCATTTGACCTGTAATGCTGAATAACATATCCGCAAGAAAATGAATAAATTTAATATAAAATAAATCATTCAACCACGATAATTGCTTTACAACATAAGTAGATCACAAAACACCACATGTAACATTCAGCTTGTTATTTTTTCCTTACTATTCTGTATAATAAAATTTAATTTTATATATTCATTTTTTCATTTTATAATACTTATTTTATATATGTATTTAAATTTAAGGTTTTAGCAGACATCATGGAGTAACCAAGTGACTCTTCAATGATATGAAGAGTCTTTAAGGGTTAAAGGATAATCTTGTTTATTACAAAGAAGTTCAACCTCTCTGTTGCTAAGCAATTCTGCCTCTCGGTTAATCATCCAATAATGACGTCGCTGTCATCTTTCTTATCTTCCGCCTCGCCTTGCACCATTGCGCCACCTGGCTTTTCTATGCATTGGTATCAGTTCTGTCCCGAAGCTATTTCCTCTGTCGTTCAGATAATCTGAGTATGGCTTTCTATTTCTTTCTCTTGAGCTACGACAGAGAAGAAAAGAAGTCATCATCATGTTTCACAGAGAAGGAAATAGTTTTGATTCCCCCATATCAATTTTTTACATCTCTATCAGTTTTCTTTGCTCACATTGTTATACAACTCTTTCTAGCGATTTAATTCGTTCCAGTGTTCATAACGATGTCTCATTCCCTCCACTATCTCGTGAGGTGAGCCCCGAGCGATGCAGTTAGGAGGCTCATGAAGTTTTTGAGTCGAAATGAAACTAGAAGAGCACACATTGCCTGGGCGACTATGTGATGCTCGTTTTCAAAGAGAATGAAATTTTTCATTGTCCGAATTCTGAATACTTTAAGAGTAATAATTCGAATTAACCCTTCCAGGGTTCAACCTGAAAAACTGGTTTACATCCAGAGACCAAGTTATTTTTTTTACTATAATAGTTTTTTTTCACTATATTTTTTTACTTAATATTCATCAAATGGAAAAAGTGAGTGTTATTTTTCAAGTTTAAATTATGTATTTTTATAAGATATGTGCGAAAAGTTTCAAACTGCATTTTCTATTTTCAAAAAATTGGTTGTATTAAAAACTGATTTTGCCGTCTTTGTTCTCTCTCAATTCGGATTCTGTGAATCTTATCGGAAAGGAAGGTACAAAAAGATACGCTTAAAGAAACTCAATAAAAGATAATAAATAAAAAGATACTCAAGACATCAAAAACAGAAATATTTACAATGTACTTAACACTTGTTGTGGTTTACACTATGGTACACACATTGAGAACATATGTATAATACCCACTGGAACTCTCCCGCACACGAGGCCACGGCGTCCGTGCCTCGTGACGAGGCACGGACGCCGTGGCCTCGTGTGCGGGACCCACTCACGAGCCGTGGCCTCGTGAGTGGGTATAAAAACCCACTGGAACAGCTGTTGGGAGACAGATGGTAGCCTCCCGTCAAGACCATCCAGCGTGTTCTTTAACATGCACAGGGTATGGCTCTCCCGCACACGGAACCACGGCTTAACGTCCCATCCGACGGACGGCGGCCTTTCCAAGCCCATCGGTGTCCCCTACTGACCGTGGGCAGGGCGGAGAATTTGCGGAGATAAATCTCAACGCTGACCCAGCTGGGACACGAACCTGGTAACTACAGATTACGAGCCTGACGGGCTACCGACTGAGCCACCCCCGCCCGTAATATATGCCGAGATATCCCATATTTTTATGGTTGTATGTTAACTCTTTTGTGGTCCCACATAACATTCACTTAGTTTTCAGTTCTGAACCAGTGTCGGAACAGATTACGAGCCTAGCGCGCTACCGACTGAGCCACCCCCGCCCATATTTCGTTGTTGGTACAAAATCACTATAGTTTTTAATGTGTAATTCTTTGGCTGTTTAGCTTTATTGTGTGGCTGAGCAATCTATTGAAATGCATACCTTTGAACTCTCATTGGGAGGAATGTAGTATGTTGTCGCTGAGAGGAAACAGTTAATAAACTACCACAGATTGTATGCTACGAAATATATAGGTGCTACATAATTTTACTATGTGCAAGTTATTTTTAATTAAATAGTGGTCCTTTCTGAATCGTGTCGTGGTAGAAGGATATATTTTTATTCATCTGTTCCAACGAAATATTGGGTGGGGGTGGCTCAGTCGGTAGCGCGCCAGGCACGTAATCTGCAGTTCCCATGTTCGAGTCCCAGCTGGATGAGCGTTGAGATTTATCTCCGCAAAACTCTCCGCCCTGTCCACGGTCAGTAGGGGACACCGATAAACTTGAAAAGGCCATCGTCCGTCGGATGGGACATTAAGCTGTGGTCCCGGGTACTTGAGAGCCACACCTGTGCACGTTAAAGAAAACACTAGAGGGCCTTGACGAGAGGCTATTATCTGTCTCCCAACAGCTGTTCCAGTGGGTTCCCCCAACCTTCTCTGAGCCTTCGGGGTCCTTGAGACCTGGTCATTTAGCTCGTGGTGTGTAAAAAAGTGCCGCTCACAGGTAAAAGAGTCTAACGGCCCAACCAACGAAGTATACCAATACGAATACCCCAGTAGTAGTAGCCCAATGCCGAAATAACCATAGGCTAATTAAGCTGCAGTTAAAAGCTTCTGGATATAAGAGACCGTTTTTACCCTAAGGGGTATTTGCATTTATCATATTTTTTATCTATCCCTTCAAACGATATCTATCCTTTCAAATGATAGCATTCTCAGGAATGCTATCATTTTCCCTGATACGTTTCAACGTTGCTTGAAATGTTGTGTTGCTGCATAAGCGTAATTTTCCATCATGGGTACAAAAGCAGAATTGCAAAATCATGTTATGAACCTCCATTTTGTTTTTCCAGTTAAGATCAGAGGAGAAACTGCTTATAAAGAACGAATTCTCTGCTAACGGGAAATAAGCGGGAACCCCGACTAAACAACTGTAGCTGAAAGTTAAAAAAAAATGAAAATATATTATACTTTTCCAAAATATATGAGAAAAGCAACTCTTTCCGTTTCGCTAAAATTGGTTTGTTTAACATAAAATACGAGAATAGTGCTTTATTGCAAAGTATAGAGGATGGAGGAATAAGGAGACAGAATAGATCACAATGATTTTTACTTACTAAGTTCCATACACTTAGTAATGCCCTCCAAATGGATGAAATGGAGATATGAAATTGGAGCCCTCAGGGACATCCCAGGGTTTTTGTGTGAGGGGGGGGGGTCCGGTAAAACTCCCCTCTCCTACTCAAAACTCGGTCGTCTTTATACGAAATCTGAAACATGTCTACCTGCTTCGAAATCCAAAACGGTTGCTTTTGTGTAATTTTTTTTCAACCCGATAATTAAATTAGATTTAAAAAAACTACTAAATTTTATTGCATTGTAAAATATTATTTAAACCTTTCCTGTCTGGTGGAATATTTTAGAAACTGGGAAACCTTAAAGTCTTATTTTTCAGACACTCCCCTTCCTAAAAATAAATAAAATAAAATAGGTAATGAAATAAAAATAAACAGTTTTCGAACTCTTCCTGAAACTAAATTCTTGGACAGCCCCTCCCCCCCACAACTAAATCCTGGGTAAGTGTCTAAAAGCACTATTACAGATTTTACACTAATTCATTTTAATAATTAATATTTTTGGAATTAATTTTTTTAATTATTAAAAAAACAATTTGAAAAACATTAATTATTAAAATTAATTAATATGAAATATATTATGATGATTTAATTTCATCTCATTCATTTGAGTCATCTACACTGTTCAATCAAGCACTATTCTCATATTTTTATATTGAACAAACCAATTTTTGTGAAACGAAACACGGACTCTTCCTCATATATTTAAAGGCGGGGCGATAGCGCGCCTTTAAGCGCCCCTCAGCGATAATAGCGCCCCTCAGTCGATAGCGCCCCTCAGTCGATAGCGCGCCAGGCTCGTAATCTGTAGTTCCTAGGTTTGAGTCCCAGCTGGGTCAACGTTGATATTTATCTCCGCAAAGTTTCTCGTCCTGCCCACGGTCAGTAGGGGACACCGATGGGCTTGGAAAGGCAGCCGTCCGTCGGATGGGACATTAAGCCGTGGCCCCGTGTGCGGGAGAGCCATACCCTGTGCACGTTAAAGAACACGCTGGATGGCCTTGACGGGAGGCTACCATCTGTCTCCCAACAGCTGTTCCAGTGGGTCCCCTCCCCCAACCTTCTCTGAGCCTTCGGAGTCCATGTGACCTGGCCATTTAGCCCATGGTGTGCAAAAAAGTGCTGCTCAGAGGTAAAACAACCCAACCCAACTCTCCTGATTCCACCTTCTCTAAGAATCTACATTCTTCTTGGAAGCCTTTCTGGTTCATTTGCATCAATACTGTGGCTAAATGCAGTCAACTTTCTTAATGGCATGCAGCTTTTTGTCCGGAAGGATTGGAGGAACAAGACTTTACTTTCATGCCAGTGCATTTATTATCTGATGGCTGCAATGATAATAACCATTCACTGAGTGTGCCGAATTACATTGATAATCGAGATAGAGATTGATCGAGTTTCTCATGCAAATTCATGCAGAACTCCTGGCTCTAAGATTAAACAAGGAAACGCGTAAGTATGACTTTATAATGCTCTGGTTCCAGATAAAAGTCCAATATTTTTTGAACTTTGAACTGTTGCAATAAAGCGGAAATTTCCCTGTGACACCATTATAACAGGAATTATAAAATGACGAACAATAACAATGCCGGAGTTGACCACGTAACGTAAAATTCGTGACAGTTTCTTGTGCTTATTAAAGTGACGAACTGGAAGTTAACTGCTTGAAACGAAAGACCTATTCGCTAAGCCTTAAGTGCACCTATTGCCAAAGGAGGTCAACGACCCGTAGCTCGACGCAATCCTGCTCTGCCACTAATATCCAATAAAGTAATGCAGTTAAGGGGGGGGGGGAAGAGAGGAAAGTTGAATCGCAGAGATAATTCGTGTCGCTCAGGCCAGTCTGCAATCATAGAAGGCGTGGCCCTCTTTCTGCCAACATATAGTGATGTATGTGCTCTGGGAAGATGAAACTGATGCTCTAGAAGAGGGCAATAGGCTTAGTGTGTGCATTTGAAATAAGTCACTGAACATCATTTTTGGACTTTTTGTTTGTCTGCCATGTGATGGTGATAATCGCCTACGAGATGTCGTCGAATGGAAAACATAAAAGTCGCTAGCGCCTTTTCCGGTGGAAAAAAAGATACAACACTAGATATGGTAAATGACGGATTTAAACGAGTAAATACGAGAATCGGAATGAATTGAATTGTTTTAACCATGAGTATCATGTTTTCGATGCACAATGCAGTAAATATTCAGTTTTTCGAGGATTCCAGTAATGGGAGTAGGGTTGTGGAAAAGAACTTACTGCTAAGCTGTTAAAATATAAGCTGTAACCCTCCTCCAAACCCAAAGGCCAGAGTGGATTTTTTTTAACATGTACAGGATTTGGGATTGTATTTAATGTTTTTGGTTCCGTCCACATCTAAAAATGAGTCCTCCCCTACTTCCTCCCTCGTTCAGTAACAAGTTATAGATAGTGCCAGGCCAGGATATGTAAAAAAAAAGAGGGGGGGGGGGGGAGTAAAAGATTGGATTTTCATTGAACTGTAGCATTTTACCTCTGTGTTTTAGGGGGTGGGGATGGCTCGTAATTTGCAGTTCCAGGTTCGAGTCCCAGCTGGGTCAGCGATGAGATTTATCTCCCTAAAACTCCCCGTCCTGTTCACGATCAACCCAATCCAACCTCCGTTTTAGAGGTTTATATTAAAAAATCTCGAAAAATGCATCAAATATACACAAGCTTAATAATGTTTTGCCCTATTATTCCTACTAGCATTCTGAATGGGGGAAGCATACTCCTCCCCCTTGCCCCTCCCCCACTGATACGGCCGTGACAGGGACAAAATTGGTGCTTGAGCAGTTACCTGCAACAATAATAAAAAAATTGAAATGAAATTTTTTATTATGAGAAGGAGAAAAGATTTGACACTATAGCATACTTCTCTTTCAAGAATTTGTTAAGTCTCTCGCCTGATATGCCGCCATTTTACCCATATTTTTACTATTGCTTTTCGATCCTTATTTGTCAGTTTTTGCATTTCGAACATTCTTGAACACCAAAAGGAAATTGAAAGGAAATTGAAAGGAAATATTGACTTGAGTCAGGTAAGATACGAAACCGCGATCTCCTGATAACATGTCAGATCCTCTAAAATAGGGATTCTCAACGTGGGGTACGCCGTGAGATCTCAAAAGTCGCTAGATCTATTAAAAAAGTCAGTGTTTTAATTTATTTCCATTGTTATACTATAACTATAGTTTTATCTATCTATACAAGGGGTACGCCAGTTGGGGCGGAGGTGGCTCAGTCGGTAGCGCGCCAGGCTCGTAATCTGTAGCTCCCAGGTTCGAGTCCCAGCTGGGTCAGCGTTGAGATTATCTCCGCAAAATTCCCTGCCCTGCCCACGGTCAGTAGGGGACACCGATGGGCTCGGAAAGGCCGCCGTCCGTCGGATGGGACGTTAAGCCGTGGCCCCGTGTGCGAGAGAGTCATACCCTGTGCACGTTAAAGAACACGCTGGATGGCCTTGACGGGAGGCTACCATCTGTCTCCCAACAGCTATTCCAGTGGGTCCCCTCCCCCAACCTTCTCTGAGCCTTCGGGGTCCATGTGACCTGGCCATTTAGCCCATGGTGTGCAAAAAAGTGCCGCTCAGAGGTAACCCAACCCAAAACTTTAATGGCGCCCTCTAACGGTAGAAAAAAGTGGAATAGGCGAAAAATTTAACGATGATTGCAAAAGATCTGTTGATGTTTGAGATTTGAAATTTTTTTGATTCTCTAGAAGGATTTTACTTTGGGAGCAATGATTTGCTCTCTCTTACCCTCAGGGGGAGGGGTAATGGGAAATGGAAAGCTTTTTATTTTTAAAAGATAAATAAAAAATTCTTTCCAATCAATGATTAGTTCGAAATTCCGCTGTTAGTGTCAAAAGCGGAAAATAAAAAATTTTATTCTCTTTGAGGACGAGCATCCCATATTCTTTGGAGGGGATATCTTATTCTTTTGGTTACTTTTTATGGAACGTAGATAAAAATAAACATTTCTTTCATTTTTTAGTTTATGCATTCTAATTTACAGATTCTTTTAAGTGCAATACTGACAGCATAGTGGATTTGTAAACCTGGAAGGGATACTTAAATGGAACCATTTTGAAAAAATCCTGTGATCCTCTGCGAATATGTTTAAAATAAAACAGCGAAAATGAGATAAGCAACATATTTTGGTTCGCAAAGGAAATGAGAAAAACAAACAAAACAACAAGAAAAATAACAGCACCAAAAAAAATAAAACTGATGAAAAATATCGAACGTACTACGATTATAATTGTGCGATTTCTTTTTTGTGCTCGTTTTTATTCGGTATGTTTTTCTGCTTTCACTTGTTCTAAGAAGGAAAAAGAAGCTCAAAATTCTAAAAAAAAGAAAAAAGAAATTAAAAGCTTGGCTCTCCTGGAAACATAATTAGGTACTGTCGCTCAAAAAAGTATCCGAACACTACGGTTGATTACAGAATTCAGAAAAAATAGCTGGCAACGATTTTTTTAGAAATTAGTGATCTGGCAACCTTCGTGTCACGCGATTACAGAATTCAGGAAAAATATCTGTAGCGTGTACAGCAACTGTACACGCTCCAGTTACCGTTCACAGCAAACTGAAGCGTGTGCAGTAACTGCACACGCTCCAGTTTGCTGTGAACGGTAACTGCACACGCTCAATATTTCCGTGAGTGAGCCCACACGATATAGTATCAAAATAATATGACCACCTACAGTCGCTCAAAAAAGTATCCGAACACTACGGTTGATTACAGAATTCAGAAAAAATAGCTGGCTACGATTTTTTTTAGAAATTAGTGATCTGGCAACCTTCGTGTCACGTGACACGAAGGTTGCCAGATCACTAATTTCTAAAAAAATCGTTGCCAGATATTTTTTCTGATTTTTTTAATCAACCATAGTGTTCGGATACTTTTCTGAGCGACTGTACATCTACTTTAAACAGTGAATTCTTCGGTTCTCACGTGGACGACAAAAAGGAGCCAAACATTGCCGGTGCGCCTACATTGTTTTCCTGCAATATTCAGTTGATGGAAATGATGAATTAAGGATTTATTTATAGTCTTCGAAACGATATTTTAGCAAAAAATATAAGCCCTTATAGGTAGAGAAAATTCTCTTCTTCTGTTGATTGTATTTTGTTTTAAAATTAAGCATTGCATCTAGTTAATGCGGTTATATAATTGATAAGGCAATACACAATTGAAGTAAAACAACAGATAAGGTTTTTGAAATTTTAGAAGCATAAAAATTATTATTTTTTTTGCTTTTCGCTGGGGATGAAATGGGGAACACCTTTCCCGCAATGCGTAACGATTCATTTCTTAATTTATTTTTTTTAGTTTGAGATGAAATCTAATTTAATTTCTTTCCAGTCTAATAATATTACGGTTTTGAATAATGTAAGTTTGTTTGTTAATTATCATCCATTTTCAATTTTCTTGAATCTCAATGAGCTTTCTTTACAATTTCTTCATTTTTTTTTGTACAACATGATTCTATATGATCAGAAAAACTAATATTTATGCTTTTAATTTAATATCCCCTAAAGATAATTTGTAAAAATTGGAGAGTAAAAAAGTCGCTAGATCTAGTAACAAAGTCGTTAAGTTGCAACACCGCTGTTCAAAAATGCATTTTTTGTGTTTATCGATACATGTAATTTATGAACACAAAATTTAATGTGTATATATTATATGTTTTATTTTATTCCCATTGTTATACTATAACTGTAGTTTTATCTGTCTATACAAGGGGTATGCCAGTTACATACACATTTCCAAGGGGTGCGCGAAGCATAAAAGTTTGAGAACCATTGACATAGACAATTCTTTTCGAATGCCATCCGCCAGGCTCGTAATCTGTAGTTCCCAGGTTCGAGTCCCAGCTGGGTCAGCGTTGAGATTTTTCTCCGCAAAATTCCCCTCCCTGCCCACGGTCAGTAGGGGACACCGATGGGCTTGGAAAGGCCGCCGTCCGTCGGATGGGACGTTAAGCCGTGGCCCAGTGTGCGGGAGAGCCATACCCTTTGCACGTTAAAGAACACGCTGGATGGCCTTGACGGGAGGCTACCATCTGTCTCCCAACAGCTGTTCCAGTGGGTCCCCTCCCCCAACCTTCTCTGAGCCTTCGGGGTCCATGTGACCTGGCCATTTAGTCCATGGTTTGCAAAAAAGTGCCGCTCAGAGGCAAAACAACAACCCAAACAACGAATGTCATCCAAGTCGTGCTCTTTGTTTTTTGTTTCAAACCAGATCCATTCAATCCGCTGTTCATTGCAGAAGAATTTGTCTCATAAAATAAATACCGTAAATAATATACTGAATCTGGCTTCTAACTTTTTGACCAAACATTTTTAGTGCATAACTACACGATTTTGCAAATCCACAGTAAACAATAAAAATGCATATTTTTTGTTTTTTAATCAAGATATTTTTGATTCCTAAAAAAGTACATAGTATTTTTTTCTCAATAGAAATGTTTGTTTTTCGTTTTTAAGTAGAGAATATTTCCTGCTGCACTTTAAGAATATAATTTTATTTTACCAGCAACTATTCTTTAAGTTTGGGTGGGATGGTTCTCTTCTTTCAGAAGAATAAATAATTAAAAAAAAATTCCAACTTTTATGCTACCATAGGATTTCTATTTTTTTTTTGGTTTAAATACACTTTCTACTTTTCAGTCTATTTCATGTAATATTTAAAAACACGGTCGTATATAGGGAAGGGGGCGAAAGGGATCCCCCTACTTCCCTTTCAGAATGCTGGTAACTGTAATGAGAGACAAAAATTATCAAACATAAAATTTTCATATATATTTCAAAAAATTTTTAAGATGTTTGAAATGGAGGTATAAATGTTATACTATAGGGGTGTAATGGAAATCCTATAAACTACATGATAATGGAAATCCAATATCTTGCCCCCCTTCCCCCTTAATTTATTTCGACATCCATTCCTGTCTAGAAGTAATATAATAAATGAAAAATTTATTCTGAATCGTACTCTTATTTTTATACTTTCACATTCTGCACCTAAAAAATAAATAAAAGCAGTAGAAAACAACAATTCAAAAAAAAAAACTTAAAGTTTTTAACGTCTGCAAACTTTTATAAATTGCAGTATATTTTTGGGTTGTTTTACCTCTGAGGGGCACTTTTTTGCACACCATGGGCTAAATGGCTAGGTCACATGGACCCCGAAGGCTCAGAGAAGGTTGGGGGAGGGGACCCACTGGAACAGTTGTTGGGAGACAGATGGTAGCCTCCCGTCAAGGCCATCCAGCGTGTTCCTTAACGTTCACAGGGTATGGCTCTCCCGCACACGGGTCCACGGCTTAACATCCCATCCGACGGACGGCGGTCTTTCCAAGCCCATCGGCAAATTGCCGTATATATATATTTGTATTTGTTGCAAAGGCATATTACACATATCTTTGCATTTAACATAATAATAAAAGAATTTCCGGTTCGATGGACATGCAAGTTCCGGCGTTTGCCTTTTAGCTGCGTTTCTGAAGGAAAACTGAATTTTTTTATGTAACATCTTTTGTTAAATTGCACTTCGGTGTTGTTAGTAGATTAACGATCAAATAAAGAATTTTCGCCCTTTCTCACTTTGTATGCGTAAGAAATGAGGGATCCATTGGGGGAGGGGGAGGTGCAGTGACCTCGGGTAGTGACTCACATTAAGGGTTGGCCAAGGGAGACCGGGGTTTTTCTGCTGACTCTCTTTGCATAACAGTAAACCTATTGTGGCTGACCAGATGGCGGTTATTGTATTTGGATGGGTTTCAAAGGCACGCAGTTTTAAATCACGGAGAGGGTAGGGCAGCTTTAGTTCGCCTTTCTGCCGAGGTCTCGCCGTCTTAACAGGTATTCTCTTTGGTGTATATTACATTGGAAGTTTCTTGTAGAACTTCCGTGGCAAGCGGACTGTCTGGAAAAGTCTACTGTCCGTCATATTGCTTCGAATGTATAATAAAAAAAAAATACCCCCTCAAGCAGCTGCTTGCCACAGAGGTCTGACAGGAGCCTGTCAGTTTATATGCCACAGTAGGAGATCTGAGAGGATGGCAGGACCTCAGCAGAAAAACGACACACACATCCATGCCTAATACCGGGGCGCGAATCCAGGTCCCTTAGATCAGTAGTCAAGCGTGCTAACCACTCGGCCATGGGAATGATGCCCGACTTCTAAGTCGTCAACAATAGCGGAGTGAGAGAGAGAATCGGTGAGGAATGAGGGATCAATGTAAGAGTAGATTCGTAGATGAAGCTCCTGATCTATAAAGAAAGAAAGGGGATGGGGGGCATTTCCCCCTGCGGTTTTAGAGATCTTTAAAATGTCTCTTAAAAATGCGTGAAATTTGCAGAATTTCAATAATTTTTTACCTCCATTGCCCCTTTTTTTATCATTCTCAGGGGGTTGGAAGTGGCATGAGCTGATTCCTCCCCCACTTGATCAGGTTTTGTGTGTATGGGTCGCATTCAAAATAATGTGCATTAGGCAAGTGTGGTTTATTAAAAGAGATTAAAAGTCATTAATTCTTTTTTAATGAGTTTTTTCCCAGTAAAGCTTAGAAGTTGCAGAGCCTTTTTAATTTGAAAGAGAATAATTCTTTAATTTAGAACTAGAAGAAAGGGCAATGAAGACTCCATGCATAACGTGATTGATAGCTAAACCATCTTTTCCCCTTAGAAATCACAAGAGATTTTATGCAATAAAAATTAAAAGTCAATTATTCCATAAAATTTTGATTTCTAACAGATTTGATAACTCTAAATCTCTATGGTCATTGCATCTCAATTAGAAATTGATAGTACATTTAACATCAAAACAATACCTACATATATAAATGTATTTTTATGTCCTTTCTTGGTCACAATAGTTACATTTATAATAACTTTAATCTTCGAGAAGTTCACTTTTTCCAACAACAAACCACTTTGTGTAATTTATGTAGAAAAGCATATGTACACAAACCACAACGGTGTTGGGTTGTTTTACCTCTAAACGGCACTTTTTTGCACACATTGGGCTAAATGGTCAGGTCACAAAGATTCCGAAGTCTCAGGGATTGTTGGGAGAGGGGACCCATTGGAAAGCTGTTGGGAGAAGACAGATGGAAGCCTCCCGTCAAGACCATCCAGCATGTTCTTTAACGTGCACAAGGTATGGTTCTCCTGCACAAGGAGCCACGGCTTAACGTCCCATCCGACGCACGGTGGCCTTTCCAAGTCCATCGGTGTCCCCATTCTGAATGATTGCAAGGCGGGGTTTTGCGGAGATAAATCTCAATGCTTGCACAGGTAGGACATGAACCAGGGAACTGCCGATATTAACTGAGCCATCCCTTGCTCTGGACAGATGGGCATCTCCAACTCTAAGCATACTTACAGATGGGCATCTCCAACTCTAAGCATACTTACAGATGGGCATCTCCAACTCTAAGCATACTTACAGATGGGCATCTCCAACTCTAAGCATACTTACAGATGGTTGATTTCACTCATAAATGAAGAGACAGACGGGCCAATAACACAAAAATGTGCAAATAAGAGTAGATTCATGAATGAAGCTCCTGATCTATAAAGAAAGAAAGGGATCTGAATTTGATCTTACTGAAAACGTATTTATCGTATTTTGCTAATTTTCCCTTAAAATGCCAGAAGAAGAATTTTCATTTTTTAAAAATTCCTTAAAATGGGCTTGCGAGGTATTTTATCGTTTTCTATATTTTATTGTTCGCAATTAAAAGTTCTCTTTTTTTCCCCGCCGTATAATATGACCTGTTTCTGTTCGTTACTTCACGATAAAGATTTGAAGTTGAGATCTTTAAAAATGGGGCTTTGACGGGTCATGATTTTCTACACTATTCGTTCGGTGTTTTTAAATGTATGCAAAATGGAACGCTTAACATTAGCAACTCTCGGTCAAAAATTGGGTTGGAAATTGGCCAAAATTGAAGAAATCAAAATATGATTTCTAAAAATACTAAGAATTTATGTAAAAGGTTTGAGATAACAGATGCTTTTTGGGTTTAATTTACTTTTGAGTTGAATTTAGGAATGACAACTTCTAGTAAGTGTTCTAGTTTCCATTACTTTCTAAAAGACAAAGATTATTCATAAAATCATGATTTTGATTAAATTTAGATCTGAAATTTATCTGTAATGATATTTTCTAACATAAAAACTTGTTTTATACGTTACAAAACTTTGAATGCGGCTTTTTGTAAGTATAACATAGAAAGGGCTAAAAATGTCGGTACACTCTTTTAGAATCTTTAATGATAAACTTATGGTCACACACAAGGACAGAATTTTGGGGGAGAGGGGCCAAGGGGAATGTGACGCCCGTTTTGAGAATAATAATAAGGGTAATGGAGGCCAGAAACTGTTGAACTTGTGCATATTTCAAGCACTTTTTATGAAATATTTAAAAAAAAACTCTAAAACAAAAGGAAAAATGTTATACTGCAATAAAAATCCAGTCTCTTGCCAAACCTTTCAACTAACTTCTTTTGCTGACTTCATTGCATCGCTTGCCCAACCCTGACCTCCCCAAATTCCTCCGCAAAATTCCCCGCCGTCTACGGTCAGTAGGGGACACCGATGGGCTTGGAAAGGCCGCCATCCGTCGGATGGGACGTTAAGCCGTGGCCCCGTGTCCGGGAGAGCCATACCCTGTGCACGTTAAAGAACACATTTTTTCCGGAAATTTAAAACATTCTTCTTTTGTAACATTTAATTATAAATACACTTGTGAAATATCTATCACTTTTTTTTCTTAATTAATGAAGAGATGAATAACTTTGTGCGATGATTGATACATATTCAGTTTTACTTTCATATATCAAAATGGATTTCTTCACTATTTTGATCAAAATAATTCAACGTTATATTTATTTGCGTTTGCCAATGAATGACTTTCACTGGAATTATCTTCTTTCTTTTTATCCTCCAATTTTTAGATTCTCCTTTGCAGAACACGGACATTGCACCAATAGGGTCACTTTTCAAATCTCTCTCCTTCGGCCTCGAATTTTCCGTTGAGTCATAACGCAGTCCGTTTTCGTTATAACGAATACGTAAAGAATGCCGCCATGGATTCTTTACAAAAGACGTTAGTCATCCAGTCAGGGGCGGTCTTTGAGGGCATCTAAATTTTGGGGGTAAGTTGGGGAGCCAGAGGAAAAAATATGTCATAGGTTAAAGGGGAGATCCAGAATGGGGGGGGGGGCATGGATGTTCAATTGAAAAATTATTCACTTCAATGGCCAATGCTAATACGTGTAATGAACATTTACTTGCTTGTTTCGTACTAGAATATTTTCATTGAAATAGCCCAAAATATATCAGATAATGAGAACTTGTGAAGTGTATTTTAATGTTGTTGGTTTTATCTGTAGGAGGTTTTTTTCGCGTAATAGGCTAAGCTGCCAGGTCAGTTTAAAATGGCCGCATTTAACCTGAACCTCAATTGCGAACAAACCAGGGTTGTTATAATGACCAAATAACCTATCATGATAATCCTTGGCTATTTCTGAGTCTTTTAGAGCTTAAATTAAAAAGGTTATGTTATCTTAGCACAAGATTTCTTAAGGTTCAGTTGCAAGGCATTTTATCAAGTTAAATGGTAAAACCTAATTTCAGCTACCGACATGACCTGGTGTTTGTAACAATTCCGAACTTTAACCCAATCCAGTGTAATTAAATAATCAGTCGTATTTTTATGCCACCCGTGTGAATTTATAAATATCACAATGTTTGTAGTAAATTATTTTCAAACCATTAAGTTTACTTACGTGTGGGAACATTTCCCATTTTTGTTGCAACAGCAACGCCAAAAAGGACCTATCATTTCTGTCGAAAGTTGAGTACCAACTTTGGTATTGAACTCACCAAGCACAAGGGTAATATCCCGAAGTTGTTTTCAGTGGGGGCATAGCAACAGCTAACGTTCAGTTTTTGCATCCTTGTTTCAGATTTTCAGGGAAAAATGTTTCATTAAGGCGTTCATATTCTAGAAGAGCATCATTAGCATTCCTGCTGAGAAGCAATTTACACTTTGTAAGCATTTGGTATCATCTAGGCGAGAAAAGAGGAATTTACGATTGATTTTTAAATGTTCTGATATTTACTTATCCATCTGTCTCTTGCAAGCCTAAAATGCCAAGATTAAGCCACTAAAATTCTGGGATGGAGGGTGGCTCAGTCGGTAGCGTGCCAGGCTGGTAGTCTGCAGTTCCCAGGTTGAGTCCCACCTGGGCTAGCGTTGAGATTAATCTCAGCAACTCCTGTCTTCGTTCAGTAGGAGACCGATGGGATTTTGAAGGCGTCTACCTGATGGTACGTAAAGCCGTGGCCCCGTGTGCGGGAGAGCCACACACTGTGCACATTAAAGAACACACTGGATGGCCTTGACGGAAGGCTACTGTCTGCTAACAGCTATCCAGTGGGTCCCCTTCTCCCAGCCTTCTCTGAGCTCTTAGAGGGTCTTATGATCTGACCATTTCGTGCAAAAAAGTGCTACCAGAGGTAAAACAACTCAACCACTAGAATTCCTATTTTAAAGACTTGGATTGGATTGGATTGTTTTACCTCTGAGCGGCACTTTTTTGCATACCATGGGCTAAATGGCCAGGTCACATGGACCCCGAAGGCTCAGAGAAGGTTGGGGGAGGGGACCCACTGGAACAGCTGTTGGGAGACAGATGGTAGCCTCCCGTCAAGGCCATCCAGCGTGTTCTTTAACGTGCACAGGGTATGGCTCTTCCGCACACTGGGTCACGGCTTAACGTCCCATCCGACGGACAGCGGCCTTTCCAAGCCCTTCGGTGTCCCCTACTGACCGTGGGCAGGGCGGGGAGTTCTGCAGAAATAAGTCTCAACGCTGACCCAGCTGCGACTCGAACCTGGGAACTACAGATTACGAGCCTGGCGCGCTACCGACTGAGCCACCCCCGCCCCCTATTTTAAAGACATCAAGAGAATAAGTCTTTACATAGAGCCCTCGTATTTCATATATAGCTGTGAGAGAAAACGGTTAGCAGGCTTTTAAAGAAACTGAGTTTGATGAGAGAGGTTGGACCAACAATATCAAACAGCCACACGAGCTGCAGAAGTGTGCCAAAGGTCCTTTCCCCATCCACTAGATGCTTAAGCGACCAAGTTAGAAGAAACGTCAGAATCCATTCGCTCTATTCCAGCATCATAAACGGTGGTTCAAGTATCATCATGCTGAAATCTGTAACACATACTCTAGTTTAAGGGAGCGAGGTGGCTCAATCGGTAGCGCGCCAGGTTCTTAATCTACAGTTCCCAGGTTCGAGTCCCAGCTGGATCAGCGTTGAGATTTATCTCCGCAAAACTCCTCGCTCTGCCCAGAGTCATCGATGGGTTTGGGAAGACCTCCATCCGTGGGATGTGACATTAAATCGTGGCCCCTTGTGCGGAAGAGACATACCCTGTGCACGTTAAAGAACACGCTGGATGGCCTTGACGGGAGGCTACCATCTGTCTCGAAACAGCTGCCCCAGTGGGTCCCCTCTCCCAACCTTCTCTGAGTCCTCGGGGTCCTTGTGACCTGGCCATTTAGCCCATGGTGTGCAAAAAAAAAAGTGCCGTTCACAGGTAAAACGAACCAACTTTAGGATCGGCGATAATAAAACTGCAATACTCTACCAGAACATTAGAGAATCTCCATGTTAGGTAAATGGGAATCGTAGATAATCTATGACTTCTAAAATATGCATTTAATGTTAAAATACGAATGAAGATAAATTAAAGATCATAATTCAAATCTATTTAAATCTCGGTTTTTAACAAAATTCGTTCAATATTTAAAGAGTTATAGAATCTGGAATATTTAACAATAAATTATCTTATTTTATAAAAATAATTTATAATTGTCGAATATTGAAATAATCATTAGGCAAACTTCTAAAATATTTATTAATTTATTAAATGGTTTGCAGCAATAATTATTTAAGTTTTAATTAATCTCTGGGGTAAATTTTTATTACTGTTTGGAAATATTCTAGTTTCCATAACTCTTTTAACACTGAAATCGAGAGTTTCATAGATTTGATTCTGATCTTTAATTTATCTTCAGTAATATATTCTCATTTAATGCATATTTTAGAAATTATAGATTATCTACGTTTGATACCCATTGGGTTGTATTACCTCTGAGCGGCACTTTTTTGCACACAATGGGCTAAATGGCCAGGTCACAAGGACCCCGAAAGGCTCAGAGAAGGTTGGGTGGAGACCCACTGGAAAGCTGTTAGGATACAGATGGTAGCTTCCCACTAAGGCCACCTAGCTATTTCTTTAACATGCACAAGGTATGTCTCTCCCGCACACGGGACCACGTCTGAACGTTCCATCCGATGGACGACATTTAAAAGCCTATCGGTGTCTCCTACTGACCGTGCGCAGGGCGGGGAGTTTTGCTGAGATAAATTTCAACGCTGGCAAAGATGGGGCTCGAACCTGAGAACTGTAGATTACGAGCCTGGTGCGCTGCCGAAGACTGAGATTGATGACTGAGCCTCCAGGTTCTCATTTGATAGAACATGGAAATTCTGCAATAGTTTGGTCAGGCAGTGTAGTTTATAGGGTTCAGGTGTCTGCAATGGCTTCTGATCAGAATCATCTGCCGACTGATAGAAAGTGGGGACCGACGAAAAATAGATAACACAACAGTAGATTCTCCTTCAACCGTGGTCAATCAGTGCTATACATTCACGATCCGAAATCTAAATAAGCATTAGACAATCAATGTTGGGATAAACAGTCAGCATCGAAACTCGGCGAAGTTGGCTTACACATCCAGTAGGGTTGGAAAAAAAAGTTGCCAAAGATTGAGCTCAATAGGGAAATTCAAAATCTGGCAGCGGTCCACTTTTCTTCATCTTCAGGGGAGAGAATATCTCCCTGAAAGGAAATAACTGTCGAAACGACGAGAAGGCGGGGTCGGACTTTTAGGTGGTTATCGCTGGTTGGATTTGTGCATCATTTTCTCTGAAAATATGAATTACTGGCAAGCGAGTTTTAACTCTTTGGGACTGTTCATAAAAGGCAGCTGTAGGGTGAAAATCGATTTGTTAGAATTTTTTTAATTTCTTAGCTATTTTCACTCATCACGGAATAAACTGGGAGGGGGGGGGGGTAACAGCCAGTAGGGCACCAAGTTTGTAATCTGCAGTTCCCAGGTTCGAGTTGAGATTAGCTCCTCAAAATCCCGCCCAGCTCTCGGACAATATGTGATACCGATGGGCTTGGAAAGACTGCCGTCCATCAGATGGAGCGTAAAACCGTGGTTTCGTGTGTGTGAGAGTCATACCCTGTGCACTGTTAAGCACACGCTGGATGACCTTGACAGGAGGCTGTCATCTGTCTTATAGCAGCTGTCTAGTGGGTCCCCTCACCCCAACCCTCTCTGAGCCTTCGGGGTCCTTGTGATCTAGCCATTTAGTCCATTGTGTGAGAAAAAATTGCCGCTCACAGGTAAAACAACCCAACCTGAAATAAATTGGTAATTAACATTTCAACTAAAACGTCATATCCTGACTGTGAAAAAGAAACGTTGCATGTTCGCGCCAGAATATTGGCGCGATAATGCCACATAATCTATTATTTTCTAAATTTAGGACAACACCCAACTTTTGATAAGAAAGCAAAGGAACCGAGATTGTATGCAGAAAAATACTTTATTTACACGAAAACAAATGAAACTCTAATAACACTAAGATAACACTGTAACTGTAACAGCATCTTTATCGTTGCTATTTAACTTTTGAGTAGTATTGTGTTGACATTTATTTCGTCGTAATTGACTTTATGCCTATTTAATAATTCTTCATTTAAAGTTTTTAAAGGTTTTGTTGATTCAGGACACCGTGGATTTGGAAATTCCACCGTCCGTCCGATGGGACGTTAAGCTGTGGTTCATTTACAGCATAGTACTTTGGATAAAAGCTGCTAAATAACGCACGTAAAGTAACAGTTAAGCAGTGCTTCTCTGCACATGGCCTAGACGGCCTTGACGAGTTGGGTTGTTTTACCTCTGAGCGGTCATTTAGTACACACATTGGACTAAATTGGCCAGGTCACATGGACCCCAAGCGCTCAGAAAAGGTTGGGGTAGGGCAGTGGTCTTAAACGTGGTTTTAGGGTTTTGTTGGGCATTAAAGAACTCATCAAATATTCTTCTAATGCTAAGTTGGTACGGAAAGTGGGCTGCGAATTTATTTCAAATGGGTAAAAGTGGGTGGTGAATCGAAAAAATTTTGGACCACGGGGATAGGGAATCTACTGGACAGAAGACAAATGGAAGCGTCCAGTTAACGCCATCCAGTGAGTTCTTTAATGTTCGCAGAATATGATTCTTCTGCACAAGGAGCCTCGGCTAAACATCCCATCTGGGGGAAGGCTGTCTTTCCAAGCCCATCGGTGTCCCTTTTTTGACCTAGAGCAGGGTGGGGGATTTCGAAGAAAAATATCGCAGCTGCACAGCTGGGATTCGAACGTGAGAACTGCAGATTACGTGTCTGGCGGCTGCAGACTAAGTCAAACCGCAGCCCGTCCTCGTAGGCTTCAACCTGTCTCGTAGCAGCCGTCCAATGAGCCCTTCTCCTCCAACATTCCCTGAACCCTTGAGGTCCTTGTCACCTGGTCGTTTAACCCACTATGTGCATAAGAGTGCCTCTCAGAGGTGAAACAACCCAATCTTTATCTGAAAGAAAGCTCGTTGGGTTGGGTTGTTTTACCTCTGAGCAGCACTATTTTGCACACCATGGGCTAAATGGCCAGGCCACGACTCCGAAGGGTCAGAGAAGGTTGTGGGAGGAAACCCACTGGAACAGCTGTTGGGAGATAAATGGTAGCCTCCCGTCAAGGCCATCCAGCGTGTTCTTTAACGTGCACAGGGTATGGCTCTCTCGCACACGGGGCCACGGCTCAACGTCCAATACGACGGACGGCGACCTTTCCAGGCCCATCGGTGTCCCCTACTGACCGTGGGCAGGGCGGGGAATTTTGCGGAGATAAATCTCAACGTTCACCCAGCTGGGTGCTCGAACCTGGGAACTACAGATTACGAGCCTGGCGCGCTACCGACTGAGCCACCCCCGCCCCTGAAAGAAAGCTCGTACAACCAAAAGCATCATTAAAAAGAATAACCAATTCAGAAATTACTTTATTATACATTTTTATAACGTTTAGTGCATTTGAAAAAATTCGAACAATCCACCTTAAAGCCAAGAAACGCTTCTGAAGCTGTTTATTTGCCAAAACAGAACTGTTGCAAATATACAAATTCTGGTAATTTATTTTCGGGAATGGGTGGAAGTAGGGGGAAGGGGGGGGGGGGTCTGAGAATAAGATTTCAGTACGGTTCTCTAATCATTCAAATATTCCACGGGGCAGGAAAGTTGATTAAAACGATATTCTACAGAGTGATTGAAAATTTGCCCAACCCATATTTAGAAAATGTTTACAAATTGTAAGAAACGATTACAACAGATGTTGAAAGCGTCCTTACTCTTCTTGAATACAATTGAATACAATTAATAATCCCCAAATTTTTCATCACTTAATAGAGAAGGCCGACCAGTATGTTTCTCGTCATGTATGCTTCCGTCTCGCGGAATCGTGCGATTAAACGTAATATTTTAGACTTCTTGGCTACTGGAGAATCAGGAAACTGTTCATTGAAGTCAGCTTGAACAGTTAAAAATGATTTGGTTGTTAAATAACATTCGACTATGTATACACGTTCGGCCCAGGAAAATTTCATTATGGGCTAACTAGTACAATACACGTCATCAACATAGAACTGACAGCGTGAGAGCTAAACAGTGTTGTTGCATATGCCAGTGACTGCAGGGATGTCAACGTTAGAATCGTATTTAATTCCGTTCAGTTGGCGCGAAATAATAAGCATTTACATTTCGGGTTGAGCGAATTTTCAATCACTCTATATATGGAATAAAATTTTACAGTTATTTTTAAATCTATTTTTAGTGTCGGATTTTAAGTACAATGAATCTCTTGTTGCGATCTTATGCAACCACGGCAATTCCCGGTTCCGCTTGTACAGCACTACCTGGTTATGAAGAGCCGTGCTTATCTAGAGCCGGGGGCAAGGAATACGCCCTATAGGCGCACCACAACCCCAGCCTCACATGGCAGCAGTCCTATAGAAGGAAAGCTGACCACCGGAAGAAACCTTGCTTTAATCTATTCCCCGGTTAGCCATGAACAAGGATATATAGATCCAAGTTTGATCGGCGTCCGGGGTGGAGACTCTTAGTAAGACCCAGACTTTTTGGACAGCTCGTGCCTACAAGGCGGGTTCAGATCTTTCGGCAGAGCCGTCGAACAGACCACACAGGTCTCCTGAGAGGTGAGGTCTCCGACGCCGTCACCATCCGACCGGCAATCAAGCCGGCCAGCAGCATCTTCAACCTCGGTTGGCCTTAGCCATGTCCAACCGGGACCCCAATCCGGTCGGCACAGCCTTCAGCCGGGTTGCTGGGCCCTAGGCCCCCCCCCCACCACCACGACAAGGTGGTCCCCTATCGGGGGGGGATTTTAAGTACGGTGGACCCCCGAGTAGTTTATTACCAACCTACCGTTCCCCCTTTGCACAGTGCTTTCCCCCCTATGTCGCAATCGTCCACGTTGCCTTCTTGACTTGGACCCCCTATGTCACAATTGACCGGAAATTGACCTGTGCTGGGCCACGTTGCCTTCTGAACTTTGACCCTTATATTGCAATCAACAGGAAATTGACCCTGGCGTTGCAACTGTCACGGTATTAATAATTCATAATTCATAATTAATAATACATAATTAAAAATTCCTACCCTTTTAACCCCTGGCGCTATCTAGTGCCTATGAGGAACACTATTTCCCCCCCCAAAAAAATCCTTATTTTAACTCTAATTTTAAGCCCTCCTTCTCGAGCAGTCTCGATTTTTCTTTATTTCAGACCCCCCCCCCCCCAATGGTTGACTTATATTTTAAACCCTCCACTTGCAGACCACCTGGTTGACCTATATTTTAAGCCCTACCTATATTTTAAGGCCCCCTCGGATTACAAGTCTCAGAATAATTCCACAGAAAAGGATGACACAAGTCTCAATTGTAAAAATCAACTCGCAAAGCTGTATTCTTATTAATTAAAACCCTTTCTATTAAAAGTTACCTCTATTAAAAATCTTTTGGTGTTCATTTTGCCAGGACTGCTAAACGATTCCCTTTTATTAAAACTCTGGTATTTATTTTTTCCAACCCCGTTAATCGATCCCTTAGTAAATAAAAACTCTCACTTACCTTTATTAAAATCATCCAGCGCTCGTAATAAATCGGTTTAATCGGGGGAAAAAAAATCATTCTATCGCTAGCGTACCTCCACGTTAATTTCGGGGAAAAGCCTCATCGGATCCAAGGTTCACGTATTTTACTAGAAGAATGACACAGTAACTGTTCCACAGAAAAATTAATAAAATTTGGTTTAAATTATTCGTAGGACTTGTATATAAGATCTAGCTTTAGACGTTCACCAGCCTAAAAGTTTACAAAGTCCGTTATCGGTGTATCGGAAATCGTACGTTTCCTGTAGACATCCTTCAGATCGCTTATTAGTGGGGTAGCAACAGCACTTTCGCCACATCACACGATATGGTGCAATCCTTTATCAGCTGGAAGGTCAAATGTCCAGCGCTTCACTGTGTCTGCATTTGACACTGATAAGGTTTAAAAATAGATGATTCCTAGAATCCACATTGCACAACGGTCAAAGTCCAGTGGGGGAGGGTGTATATAAACACCGATTTCTCAGCGACTGTCACTGTGTTCTTCATCTGTCAGTTTGCGACCTGTCAACCCTGCTCGCTCTCCTTCTCTACCTGCTAGCTCGTCGATCCTCTTCTCTACCTGAGATGTCCACTATGCGAGAATTTTCCTGTGCTGGATCCTCAACTGATACCAGGTAAATGAAATTTTATTTAATATTGTCCTTAAGTTGCTCAACTGAATCACCTACTAACGTACAATATAGATTTTTATATTTGTTTCTAACTAGTAAAGTCATTCTAAACGATAATTTTCAAACTTTAGTTATATTTTGTTGATCAAGCTAGCAAAGTGTGCTTTTATTACAACTGTTCAGTTCAATATAGATTTTTTTTTATTTGTTTCTACCCTGTCATTTTATTCTAAACGATAATTTTCAAACTTTAGTTAGATTTTTTGATCAAGCTAGTCAAGTGTGCTTTTACTACAACTGTTCAATATAGATTTTTATATTTGTTTCTAACTAGTAAAGTCATTCTAAATGATAATTTTCAAACTTTAGTTAGATTTTTTTTTTTTGATCAAGCTAGTCAAGTGTGCTTTTACTACAACTGTTCAATATAGATTTTTTTTTTATTTGTTTCTACCCTGTCATTTTATTCTAAACGATAATTTTCAAACTTTAGTTAGATTTTTTGATCAAGCTAGTCAAGTGTGCTTTTACTACAACTGTTCAATATAGATTTGTTTCTAACTAGTAAAGTCATTCTAAATGATAATTTTCAAACTTTAGTTAGATTTTTTTTTTTTGATCAAGCTAGCAAAGTGTGCTTTTATTACAACTGTTCAGTTCAATATAAATTTCTCTACCATGTAAAGTCATTTTACTTTTTTTTATTCTAAACGATAATTTTCAAACTTTAGTTAAATATTAGATTTTTTGATCAAGCTAGTCAAGTGTGCTTTTTTTTTTTTACAACTGTTCAGTTCAATATAGATTTTTTTATTTGTTTCGACCCTGTCATTTTACTTTTTTTTTATTCTAAACGATAATTTTCAAACTTTAGTTAGATTTTTTGATCAAGCTAGTCAAGTGTGCTTTTACTACAACTGTTCAATATAGATTTTTTTTTATTTGTTTCTACCCTGTCATTTTATTCTAAACGATAATTTTCAAACTTTAGTTAGATTTATTTTTTTTTGATCAAGCTAGTCAAGCGTGTTTTTATTACAACTGTTCAATATAGATTTTTATATTTGTTTCTACCCTGTCATTTTATTCTAAACGATAATTTTCAAACTTTAGTTAGATTTTTTGATCAAGCTAGTCAAGCGTGTTTTTATTACAACTGTTCAATATAGATTTTTATATTTGTTTCTACCCTGTCATTTTATTCTAAAACGATAATTTTTCAAACTTTAGTTAAATATTAGATTTTTTGATCAAGTTAGCAAACTGAAGCATATTGGTTTTTCATTTTCTGTTCTAAGATAAAAAAACATGTAAAGTACTGCATATTCTGAAAAATAAATTAACTTTCTAGGTCCGCATTCTCCAACGTTCCTGTCAGTGGATTCTCCAACGTTCCTGTCAGCTCTACAGAGTCTCCCCACTTCACAGTGTCACACACTCGGCGGTACAACTCGAAAAAATTCAAGACAGATTTCGTCTCTACAAGTGTGCGACTTGGAGGTATGGAGAATGTGGAACCACACAATTTCCTCCCGGTCCTACACGACCTGCACGAGAAAATGTTGGCTGACGTCGTCCCCACAGGGGAGTATAGCCATGTTCGACTATGTTTACGCTCCCGGGATTTGAAAAACCCCGTCAACTTGGCCCTAATTCGGCGTAATGCCCTGACGGGGGAGAGATTCATGGCTGCACTAGACAAAGTAGTGCAGTCAAATGAGTCTCTCGGTCCCGGGAGCGATCTGGAGTTTGACTTCATTTGTGCCAACCTGGACCGGGTCGGTAGCGGTGGCGATGGTAGGCGCACAGGTCCCGAGACTCGTCGTATCGCTGACGTCCAGTCTTTCATCAACAATAAGAAGGCTGTCACAAAAATTGTAAATCGTGACAACCTCTGTCTAGCAAGAGCTCTCGTCGTCGCACGAGAGCTTTGCTTAAAAAATAAAGGTCTGACAAATGTTTATGTGCGAATCAGCGATTATCGCTGCACACAACAGGCAGATCTAGCTCGCCAACTTCACCAGGATGCGGGTATTCCCGAGGGTCCTTGTGGACTCCCGGAAGTACGTCTCTTCCAAGCTCACCTGACACAGTTCAGGATTGTTGTGTATTCTGCTGACGACGCCTTCCTTCCCATCTTCATTGGTCCCGAAGGTGGGGACAACATTTATTTGTTGTTTAGTGCAGGGCATTACGACGTGATTACCAAACCATCAGGGTTTTTCGGGGTTAGGCAGTTCTGCCATAAGTGTCTAAAGGGGTTAAATACAGAGGGGCACGTTTGCAAGGGAACCTGCAACAGGTGCCTGTCAGTCGATGTACTTCATACAGGGGAGCTGTTGCTTTGCACGGTATGCTGTGTGTATTTGCGCGGGGCTGAATGCTTTCAGGCGCACCTGCTGAAGGCATGTCAGACACGGCATCGCTGTGTTAAGTGCATTAGCATTTACGATCCCCTGAAAAAGCACGTTTGCAAGGCTGACACCTTAAAATTCGTCGAGCCCTGCAAAATTGACCCTGTCGGTCAGACTTACCTCTACTTTGACGTGGAGACTGTGCAGTGTGCCGACGGGTTGCTAAAACTGATACTATGTGTGGTCACATACCAAGTGGACGACGAGTGGGTCTATGCTTCATTCCCGGAAACGGACGCCTTTATGGATTGGATTCTCGCCGAAGAACGTCCCGGAGTTCAAAGATTCAAGGACGCCACAGTCCTCGCACATAATCTGAAAGGCTTTGACGGCATGTTCATCATTAGTTATCTGTACAGAAAATTTTTAAAACCGGATCTCGTGTTCGATGGATCCAAGATTTTAGGTATCTTTTTACCTGGCCTTAAAATAAGGTTCATCGACACGTTGTCCTTTATTCAGGCTCCTCTTCGATCATTCACGAAGACCTTCAACTTGGAGACGGTGAAAGGCTTTTTCCGCTTTAAATTCGTGAAGGAGGAAAATCTACAATATGCAGGACCCATCCCTGATCGGCTTTTTTTCCAGCCGGAAGACATGGAGCCTGAAACTCTGTCAGTGTTCAACGAGTGGTATGTTGCAGCAAGCCTTGAACCCTGGGATTTTCAACAGCAGCTTCTGTATTACTGCAAGGCAGATACAGAGTTGTTGCGGTGAGGCGCCCAAGCTTTCCGTGAGGAATTTTTAAATCTCACAGGCGTAGACCCATTTGCACGTGACCTGACTATTGCCGGTGCTTGTCTTCGAATTTTCCGTGGGAAGTTTCTGCAAAAGAATACCCTCGGTGTGTGTCCCGCCCAAGGGTATTCGGCGAGTAACGACCGGCAGTCCTTGAAAGCTCTCGCATGGTTAGAGTATGAGGCTTCCAAGGACAATATCGTAATTCAAACTGCGCGATCACCCGGAGGTGAGTATAAGATAGGGCAGTACAAATTAGACGGCGTGTGCCATAGTACCCGTTGTTATTACGAGTTTTTAGGGTGTTACTATCATCACTGCTTGAAATGTTTCAACCCTGAAAAAATAGATCAGCGCACGAGAAAGCCATTTGGTCTGCTAAACACCCGGACCATGGATCGTCTTGAGACCTTGAAAGTGCTGATGAACGGGTACACATGCAAAATCATGTGGGAACACGAATTCGACGAGTTAATGCGCAAAAACCCACCCATCGCATTAATTTATAAATCCGTCGAGCCTATCAGGCGTATAGGGGCCCGTGACTACCTCTACGGAGGGTGCGTGGAGGTGTTTTCCATCTTTGCATCGGCGGACCTAGGATGTAGCCTTAACTACGTTGATTACAACAGCCTGTACCCTTATGTTTGCAAGAAGACTCCATTCGGTAAAGGTCACCCGGTTCGGATCACCTCCGATTTCGCCACGGACCTCGACCACTATTTTGGCATTGCACACGCCACACTGTTACCCCCCGACGATTTGTTCATCCCTGTACTGCCCTACAGGTGTAATGGGAAGCTGCTTTTCCCCCTTTGCAGGATCTGTGCGGATGGTCAGCTGGCACCCCCTTGTCAGCACACCGTGAACCAGCGCGCATTGACAGGATCTTGGCCAACGTTCGAAATTTACGCTGCGATGCGTGCTGGATACAAACTTCTTCAATTCCATGATGTGTGGCATTTTAACACCATCCTGCAATATGATCCCGCAACAAAAAAGGGAGGTGTCTATGCTGGGTACATAGATACTTTTCTGGGGCTGAAGCAGCGCTACTCCGGGTTTCCCCCTGACGTGCAGACCGAGGAGCAAAAGGAAGCCTTCTGTGAGGCCTTCTTCCAGGCGGAGGGGGTTCGGATCCTCCCCTCGGAAGTTGAAAAAAACAACCTTAAGCGTACACTTTCCAAGGTCTCGCTTAATTCGTCATGGGGAAGCATGCGCAGAACATGAGTCGAACCCAGACGACCATTGTGAGTTGTCCTGTCAAGTACATGGAGCTCTTGACGGATGCATCGCTAGTCATCACCGACGTCGCTGTTATCAGTGATCAGGCCGTGCTTGTCACGCACAAGCCGGCGGAGTCTGCCACTCCAGCGAACACCCGTGGAAGCCTGATTCTCGCCGCAATGGTGACGAGTCATGCCAGACTAAAACTGTACGAGCTTCTATCAAAATTAGATAGTCGTGCAATGTACTCGGACACGGATTCAGTAATTTATACAACGTCTCCTCGCGACACCTACACACCACCACAACATCCCTTTCTCGGAGGTCTCGTAGATGAAATTTCTTCAAAGTACGGCTCCGGTGTACACATCACTGACTATGTCAGCGCCGGAGCCAAAAGTTATGCCCTTCGGCTGAGCAACGGGGATGAAATTCTTCGCGCCAAGGGCATATCACTCACGAAGAAAAACCGGTGCACATACAATTTTGAACTACTGAAATCCATGGTGCTAGGGAACTCCCCAACCAGTGAGACCTTCGAAGTCCCTTTCAATGTAATTCGTAATAAAGTGGATGGGTCACTTACGAATAAGCCCATGGTGAAAAGGTTTAAGGCTAACCTAGATAAGCGGTATCTCAGCCCGGGTTCAACTCTCACTGTACCTTATGGTTACAATGACCTGGGCCTGGATACCCTTATCCAACTCATGGATGAGTAAATGTACAGTTTTCAACTTATTTATTTCATATTACACCTTTATTTATTTCATTGTACAGTTTTCAACTTATTTATTGCATATTACACCTTTATTTATTTTATATTACACCTTTATTTCATTGTACAGTTTTCAACTTATTTATTTCATATTACACCTTTATTTCATTGTACAGTTTTCAACTTATTTATTTCATATTACACCTTTATTACATTGTACAGTTTTCAACTTATTTATTACATCTTTATTTATTACACCTTTATTTATTATTTCACTGTACGCCTTTTATTTCAATATCCTTAATGGATCTTAATGGACCTTTTTTAAATTATTTCAGTATCCTTAGTGGACTTTAAATATTTCAATGTTCCTACTTTAATTATTTCAGTGTCCTTAGGGGACTTTAATTATTATTATTTCAGTGTCCTTAGCGGACTTTAATTTATCATGCGTAATGTCCTTGCACTCGGCGTCGTCAGCAGTTTTTGAAACTTGTATTTTTGAAACCTACAATATGTTACTGTCCAGCATTGTATATGTGAAACCAACAGTGGATATGTCATGTGAAAGCAACAGTGGATCTGTCATGTAAATTTTTTAATAAAAAAGGTTTCAAAAAACCGTCTCTTTATTTCTCAGAACTGGAAGACACTATGGTGGGAGAAAGCAAGAGGTAACTTTGTTTTTCAGGTGCTCCGTAAGTCTTATCAGTGATCTGCACAATGCGCTGCTCCCCTCCAAGTCTCGCTGCTGCAGCAGCATTCTCATTTCCCCGCCCATCGACACTAACGCCCTCTGCTGTACTCCCGAGTGTAGCAGCACTCGTACAACCGCGCCCAGTCATGCAGATCACTTCCGGATGTCAAACATTGAATGAACCATCAGTGTGAAAACATTGAATGGGAAGAGACATAAAAATGGCAAAAGGCAAATTATCAGTTTTACTTTCTTTTATTGGATACAGATTTTTAATACATGGTTTTTTAACACAAGTCTTCAAGCACACAAGTCTTGGAAAGTTTTTTTTTTTTTACAGATATTTTCTCTTTTATTGGATACAGATTTTTAATACATGGTTTTTTAACACAAGTCTTGAAGCACACAAGTCTTGGAAAGTTTTTTACAGATATTTTCAATACGCCGTCCACTCGGATAATTTTCTTTTCTTACGTCGGATGGGAACAGCAATGTCTTTTGGGGGCCGCTCTTCAGCTATATGATTTCTGGGAATGTTGACTTTTACTTCCTGTGGAGTGTCAAGCTGTTTTGAGAATAACAAATAATTTTTCAAAGCAGTCAGATATTTTTCAGACTTATCGTCAGCACACCAGACTCTAATATTTTCTTCATCTCTGAGTCTAAATCGCACACTTTTTTTCTTATGTTTCTCCTCTGCACTGCTTTCACTGAAATCATTTTTTTCTAAATAACGATACCAGCAGGGGGAGGGCAGCAGTCAATAGTGGTATAATGAACCCTGAACCACGCTGCAGGAGATGCTTCTTGTGGCGTAAAGATGCACGTTTGGATGCTAGACTCCTTATGACCGTCTTGTGCTGACGTAAATTCTTTAATACTCGATGGGAGACAGGTATATTGCCTTTTAAGAAATTGGAACACACTTCACATAGAGCATACATCTGGGGGTCGGAGATGTGCTTCATCAGAGCTGCACGCTGCTTTCCCCCTACCTTTGGCAAGCACTGAAGGAACGGGCCTTGAGATTTAACTTTCATTTGGAACGTAAAGTATTTCGGGTTCTTCTGATGGAAGAATCTTTGCACGGAGCCTTTCAGTATCTAACGTTCTGGGATGAAGGTCAACACACAAATAGCCACAGGTTGCTTGTGTAGCTAACCTATAAGCATCCGTCAGGAGTTTAGATTGATGGGGGTATACTTGTCTCGCCAGGTGAGTTATTTGTGAAGCATCCCGACAGTTGCGAAATAAAAACATGTAGTGAGCATTGAGCGATATAGTCCTCGAATGTCTTCCCTTTAAAAACAGATTTTGTAATATCAGGACAATCGTGATATTTTTATGATGACCACCACGAATAAACAATTGTGATATGCGTTCGCTGGCTACAGACTGTTCCATCAAGTCATCCAGTACCAGAAGTGTAGGTCTGAGGGGATCAAATTCCAGATCCGTAGGTAGTCCTTCATAAAATTCCACCGTTTTCTTGAAGGGTTCAAAGGCAGGCTGCCACTCCCCGTAGCAGTAAACGACACGTTGGGGTGGGGGTTCGAATACTTGAGCTGCTTCTCTGATGAGTTTCAGAGTGAAAGTCGTCTTTCCACACTGTGAAGGAGCAGCAATTATAATATTCGAAGGAGTTCGGAGAGCCATCGCAACACCATGCAGTCGTTAAAGTCTACTCGACACGTGTAATCACGATGCAGTACTGTGGGAAGAGTCGAACCACACGCTCTTTTAAACAGGAAATACAGACAGTGAGCACCGCAAGTGTCTCCCTAGGGGTTCTGCAGAGGTATTGAAGGATGTAAGACGTGACGTATGCCTAGTCGACTGTAGTATTCTTGCATGGCGACATCGGGACTCGTACCTAGGGGGTCAAAGTGATCCACGTGTATTCCTTTCTTGTAAACTGCTATCCAGTGGGCTCCAGGCATGGAGGACGGATCGGTATTGTAGATAAACAAGGCTTCTGATTGGGTGATTCTGCTAGGTAGTCTGTCACGGGGGAACACTCCAAGACTTGTGGGTAACATCGAAAGGATGGATTCTAGTTGATAGGTATTCATGAGCTGTAGTCAAACAGGACTTTACGATCCAATGGGATTTCCAGCAAATTCTGATATTCGGCATACAGGATCACAGTGACCGATGCGGATAGCGGCTTGGCAAACTTTAATTCGACTCTCACACTCCCACTCTTTATTAAAGAAAACACTTGATTGCATTCACGTTGCTCGGGGGTCAATTGGAATCCAAACAATGTAAAACCTTCTCCATAGGCTTTTCGCGATAAGTTAATACCACTATCGGATTTCCAGGCATCCACAGCTTCCAATAATCCTTGGTAACAGCGGAGATAGCGCCCATTCGCAAAGTCTGGTGCGTAGGACTGGTGATCGCTGTCAATGTGAAGGCTGATGTAGTTTAAGTCGAAATGTTGGAAGTTGAAGGGATTTTTTTCGTACGATCCATTCAGGCTGGTGCTTTCCACCATACCCAGTACCAGACGTACGGGGAGCTGACCTAGAAATAAATTGTCACGGTTCACACTCGTCAGTCCCGAAGCAATGGAAAACATACGTAAATCCGTTCTTCGCAGAGGGTACTTGGCACTCTCCGAACCCAGCAGGCGAGCGTGTGCGAGGATGACACCCGAAGTGGGTTTGACTTTACGCACGAAAAATTCGGCTTCGTGTATCTGTACTTTGTAAGAGGGGTCCGCTTCACCTGTCACGAGACAGAATTCGGGTTTGGATCTCAATAAACGCAGTCTCAGATCGACTTGATTGAGCAGGTAACGATCTTGATTAAACAGGTCAGCGTGGATCCACGAGATGAGTTCGATACCTGTTGGTTTGACGTAGCCCTTGCGCTGATGCCATCCCTCGTTCTCCCGACTGGTCAGTTCCATTTTACCGGGGGTGTCGAGGTACCAGAGCGAGGTGCCGAGCTGGCTTCGTGTGGCATCGGTACCGTAATTCAATAGAGTCTCCAGGTATGCCCTGTAGGGGTACAGGGTGTGAGAAGCACTCACTAGGTGATCATTCAGGAAGACGTCTACCTGGCTGAAGAGGGCGTGGAAGAAATGATTGCAGGGAGCAATCACTTCCGACGGTGCTGTACCATCGGATTTTACAATTTTCAAGACGAGACGTAGGTGACATCGGGACAGATCAATGTAATCGTCTGTTCCCTTCACGATGAATTCGAGTGGAGCATTACCTTCCAAGGAAGCCACAGGTAAATAATTGACATAGCAGCCTCTTTCTAATTGTGAGACTGTGGGAGGGATCAGAAACAGGTCCAGTTCTGAATTGGCACAGTCGCCAGAATCAGCGTGAATTTTCTGAATGCTCATGATGAAAACACGTCCTGCACAGTACAGTGTCTCTTCACTTTATGAACCTTGGTATGCTGACGGCGGCGTTTTATTCCTTTCCCTCCCTGCAGCTTTGAACTGGCACGTTGTAATAGGTCGGCGCCCGCTTCACGGAGTCCCGCTTTGGCTGCAGATTTGAAATTTTGTCCCTGGGACATCTCTGAAACGAACCGTAGCCCACCCTTACGTAGGGTAGCCAGCGCAGGTCGTACGAGAGGGCTGATGAAACGTCCAATAGTGGCAAAGATGCTTCCTAGCCCATCGCCTCTCTGATAACGAGGACCACGGAACACACCCTTCCCCGTTTGGCTCTTGTAGTAGCTCACGTAGGCGTCTGCAGAAGGGGGAACGAATTTAACCCTCATGGCGGAAATGTAACTTGACTAAAACTTTACCGAATTTAAAATGCAGAGGTTCTCCGGTGTCAGTACGAAGGAAGATTCTCACACTCTCGAAACTGTTCCTTGCAAGGGGGTAGTAATCAGGTTGCTGATACACTGCAACAATGGCTTCGTTATTACTGGTTCTGACGGCGGGGTTCACGACACGCAACAGTTCGCCGTGAGTATCACCTAACAACTGAGGCGCAATCAGGTCTGAATACAAATAAATACCATACATTCCTCTGTTCATATCGATGGGATAGTCACCCAGGACTTTATTCAGTGGTATATCTAATTTAGTAATTCCTAGCATTTTTCCTAATCCGGGGTTCGATCGAGGAAATTTAATGTAATGCGACTTGTCTGTATCCATCAATATGGTGTGATCTGCTTGTTGCTTGAAACGGTAAGCTTTTCTCAGCCTGTAGGGTAACATCTGATTCATTGCATCGAATAATGATTCGACAGTTTCGTATCGTCCGTGGGGTACCTTTCGTTCTTGGAAACTACCTGGAGGGATCACGTAGAAATAACACTCGTCATCTATGTCGAACGTTGGTGTATTGCAAAGTTTGCTGGCAAATCGTTGGTGGAAGGGTTTGTCAACTTCACCCTCCCCGATACACAGAAGTTTACCGAAATTCGTTTTAGGAAACATCAAACCGTATCCCTCACTCGGTTTGAATACCCAGTAACCACCGTTATAGGAAACTATTATTTCTTTTGGAAGTTGGGTGGTGAGGAGAGACAACAGTTCCATTCGAGTTATTTTGCCCGGTTTAAGTTTGATTTTCCTGTATTCTTCGGTGGGAGCGTAATATTCATATGTGTCATTAGAACCGTCCACATTGTACCAGCTCACAGGTAAGTGAACTTCTGCTAGTCCCACTTTCCATTTTCCGCTCAGTCTTAGGGGTTGTGCTAGACGAACCGTGAAATCAGTCTGCGAATTGTTTGGGTAAATATTCTGACTAGCCGTGGAGGGTAGGGTCAGGTAGAAACTATCCATTTTTTAGGGATCCAGGAAGGTTTGGGATAACCACGAAATTTGACCAGTGCCTTGTGACCTTTATGCTCGATTATTTTCTCGACCGTGTAAAGTTCGGGTTCTGTCACTTTTTGAAGTTCCGATTTATAGAATGTACCTTTCAACACTTCTCCCTCGGAATCCCGTATGACGTACACAGGGGGTTGTCGCTGTAACACCTTGTCGACTATAAATATTTCTTCGGTCCACAAATGCGTTCCTGCCTTCTTGAAGGGTACTTTTACACTGGCTAGTCGAACCGTGTCCCCCACTTTAAATGCTGGTTTTTCTTTTACTACGGTCGGATTGCGATAGAGTCGAACCCACACAACGTCTTCATTGCGTAAGGTCACGTCCTTGGGAGCCATATTGTGTGCACTGTGAACGGTGGCATTGTATCCCCGTACAACGCGCGGTAGCACGTCCAGGTAGCGGTAGGTGTTATTGCGTGTATAATATCTCCCCAGTCTCTCGCGTAGGGTACGATTCCATCTCTCCACCAAAGCTGCTTTTTTGTCAGAGTAGGTGGCAAAGAACCGAATACCTTTCTTTTTCAGGAATTTCTGGAACACTCTGTTGGTAAATTCCGTACCCTGATCCGTATTTAAATTCATTGGAGACCGACCCTTGGAAAGGATTTTTTTGAAAGCCAACACCATTTCTTTCCCTGTTTTAGCCTTCATCGCAACCGCCCACCCGTACCTCGAGAACACATCGATGACTGTTAATATGTAGCGATACCCGTCATTGAAGCGAGTTAGATTTTTCACCACCATGAGATCGGCTTGCCATTGTTCGTCTAACCCTGTGACGTAAACTTTGTTACGGGGGAACTTTCTGCGAACAGGTTTATGTAGCGTGTAGGCAGGTTGCTTTTCTAACCATTCACGGACGAGTTTGAGTGGCAGTCCCGTATTCTGTGCTAACTTTTTTACACTACCGAATCCTCTTTCGGGGTCGAAATAATTGGACTCCAAAGTTTTGTTTTCTGCTGCACCCAGGCGTCGTACCCCACCAGGTTTTGCCATTGATGTAGCGAAAGTGTAACACCTGTCACTGTAGGAACGTCCCCTATAAACTGTCTGATGTCAACTGTTAAGTTACACACACGAATTTTGTATTCGTCGTCTAAGGCTTTTGACTCTCCACACTGAATATTTTTACTAGGAGCTACAATTTCTAATACAAGCACTGCTATCGTTAACACTGTCACGATTACACTACCCACACTAGCTAACACCTTCTTTCTCCTATCCATACCAAGACTAAAATGACATTGGATGAAAAGACAGACACATTATATAAGGTTACAATTATTTATTTAATTTATACATTTCATTTTTTGCCTCGTCGACAATAGCGTTATATTTTAGAGTGCAAACAAAACCAGAATCTACAAAATTCAACAGACCTCGTTTCCAGGCAGTATCCACAAATACCTGTGCTAAGGCATTAATGTCCAAGTCACCAGACCACCCTACGATGGTCGGTATTTTTTCTTCGGGTTGCAGTCCATCTAACGGTATCACACGCATAAGTTCTTGCTGAAAAATATTCATCAGCAGCGGGTAAACACAATCGGGACCGTCGAAAACAGGGCCCAGCCGGAAAGGACGAATTAATTGTGAATGTTCCATAATAGCCGTACGGAGTTGGTGATCTTTGGGAGTCCCGCACACGCCATGCACAATGCGCATCACCTCGTCTAAGTGAATAGCCAGCGTGAACCACTGTGAAGCATTCAGTGTTATACAACGTCTCACCACACGGAACTGTAGAGTTCTTTGGTCAGCGGATTCTTTGATGAATTCGACACAACGTTCACCATCCACAGTTCGATACATGTAGACACGTAAACCATGCGTCACGTACCATGTCTGTTGATCGGGGCCGATTTTCACTTGATCCTCTATGTGGGGGACCGTGGCACACAAAGCCTCCCATTCAGGTATGGAGAGGCTAACCCCCACAGGTGTAGGGTAGATGAGTTCACCATTTTCATATTTCTTGTAGCGACGTATGTGCACAGAAAACTTATTTTTGAACAGTGTAGGTACAATGTAAACATCTTCACCGAGACACCACGCATCTGGATTGCTAGGCTGCATCGTGAACAATGACGCACACAGCGCTCGCTCCCTATTTAACTAGAGAACCGCGTCACCTGGGGCGACCAATCAGGAACGATCTGATAAGCGAGTGTTTGTTGGGACATGTTCTCGACGACGATCGATCCATCCGAAGAAAGCAGCTGTTTCGGCTAAAGAGCAGTGGACGTCCTCTCCGGTGTGATATCCGCACTGGAACTCGGAAACTTTTGGGAGATCACAATATTTGGGACAGCCGTAAAGTTCGAGATTAACACTGGGCAGATTTAATTGTTCCAAGAGATTTCTTTCCACAGTACCTCCTTTGTAACCCACCACAGTAGCTTCTTCAGTACGTGCAAGTTTGTAAGCATATTTCACGATGTTAGGAACGTGATCTAACGACCACACCTTTTCACGAGGCAGAGGACGAAAGGGTAGGCCTAGCACATGTTTAGATACGTAGCTGACTGTCCTTCTGTCTTTTACTGACAAAGGTTGGTGTTGCTGAAGATTGAAACGGTAGACACCACATTTCCCATTCAGAGTTGCATATCCAAGTTCGCGCACTAGGAAACGACCATTTACACGGAAACCGTCGAGATCTAGAACCATACAGATGTTTTGCATGGTTGCACTAGTTCGAGTATCTGGAGACAAAAACACTTGACGTCTTCACACAGGCTACAGACGTCTCTGTCGTTTACGTCTCAGAGCCTGAACGATGTTCTGCGGTAATCCCGGGGGCCAGGTTTCGGGCGGCTTCATCACCAGAGGTCCACGTAGTCTTGTAGGTGGTGGTGGGGTAGTGTCCTCCACGACAACAGCCCGTAGCATCGGACCACCAATCCCAGGTCGCGGCAACATCTTAATAGTGACGGCTGGAGGTGGGGGTGGCGGTGGAGGAGGTGGCACAATCACAGGTCGACGTAGCAATCGACGAATACGCGTTCGAAAGTGTTGTGGATCACTCTCGTAGCCGGAGTCTACATCACTCGTCCAATTTTGACCGAAATCCAAGTTGTCGTCGTCGTCCATAACGTGTGGCTCAGAATAAATGTCAAACCTTTTTCAGCGGTTATATACATTCAGAACCGTGACCTTGGGGTTTTACGAGGTCGTTGGAAAATTACGAGACAATTTCCGGTCGATTGTGACGTAGGGGTCAATTTCCGGTCGATTGCGACATAGGGGACAAAGTTCAGAAGGCAGCGTGGCCCAGCACAGGTCAATTTCCGGTCGATTGCGACATAGGGGGTCCAAGTCAAGAAGGCAACGTGGACGATTGCGACATAGGGGGGAAAGCACTGTGCAAAGGGGGAACGGTAGGTTGGTAATAAACTACTCCCCCGATATAACGCGCATGTTGGGCGGGAAACAACACCCGCGTTATAAGGTGAACCGCGTTATACCGAGCGGCGAGGTGGCGACACAATAAATTTCACACTGTAAGCTTTTCTTTTACTCATCATGCATACAATAATTAAACACTATTCAAAATACATGCAGGAACTCAATACATACACAATTACTCAATACGCAGTAACAATAAAATGCGATACTCACTAACGCTGCACGGACCTGTATAAACATGTTTGAACTTATCGCGAACTTCGCCCGCGCTATAACCGAGTGCGCGGTATAGCGAGCAGCGCTATAACGAAGGTCCACTGTACGAAGTCAACTGTTTTCTATTTCTAAGCAGGTAGACAATTTTGAGATTTCGCGTAAGATGTCAGGATATTTTCGGGGGGGGGGGGTCCAGATCCTCTGGTCCTCCCCACTGGGTAAGACCTTGTTAGTGGGTTCGTATCCCATCCGAAATATTTCCTCTAGATTTGATATCGACATTAAACTAAGAGTGATAACTTCCTTGTCATTTATAGGAATCATTTCTTAATACATAGATTGGAACTTCCCGTACTGTTGCTTCTTCGGAAAAAGTGTTGACTGTTACCAGATGAGGAAGTGATTTTTCCTTCCGCTGAGATTCCGTACAGTTGAGTTTCCTTTTTGCCTAATACACAGACGTCTTTGTGTCATTGACAAAGACAACCCACAATCCGCACTTTATCTTCTGCAGCCAACTATTGTTGTAGTCTCTTTCGCAGCAGCAAATGGTTTCTCTGGTTGATGTTTTTTTCTGGTGAAATTAAGCTCCTTTTGGCAAGCTCATCTGTTCTTAAGGTCATCTTTGTGGCGAAAAGGTGCAAGGAGACGAAACATCATGACAGAAGGAACGCTAAAGAACGGATGCGATAAAATTGTCTTCCGCTCCATGCATGGTAGGCCTTGTTTAAGTTTCACATTAATAGTGCCTGTTTACTTTGAGCTTAAAAGTCGTTAAAAGCTGTATATATGCTCTTTGCAAGTATACACTATATTACAGAAAAGTTTTCTGACACTCCCATGTTATCAGTCAGAACGCTCTAACTTTGAAAATAAGCATTTTACAATTACATTTAACAATGTCATTTATTTACATTTTACAATGTCACTGGAGATAAATTGAAGATCGAAATCAAATCTTTCCAATCCTCGGTTTACAACAATATTCTTGTAATATTTAAAGCGTTATGAAGTCTAAGGTATTTGAAAGCTATGTCACTGGAGATAAATTGAAGATCGAAATCAAAAATTTCCAATCCTCGGTTTACAACAATATTCTTGTAATATTTAAAGCGTTATGCATGTGGATTCAGAAGTGGTAGGGGATGTGTGGATCAGATATTTTTACTTAGGCAGATTCTTGAGAAATGTTTAGTTTCAGAAACCTTTGGTTGCTAGCTTTGTTGATTTCAAAAAGGCTTTCGACTCTGTTGATCGTCATAATTTGTGTTTGATTGTGAAATCATATGGTATACCAGACAAGTTAGTTAACATAATGAAAGCTCTCTATAATAACACTGAGTCGTGTGTGAGAGTTGGTAAGGCTTATAGCAATTGGTTTAGCATTACTTCTGGTGTTCGACAAGGGTGCCTTTTTTCTCCTTTTCTCTTTAGCTTAGTTATTGATTATGTTATGCGAAATTCACTTCAAGGGAAAGATTTTTGGCCTTAAATGGACTGCAGATACGAAAATTTCTGATTTAGATTATGCTGATGATTTAGCCCTTTTGGCAAATGATGTTGATGAGATGAACTCTTTCATTCGAGCTGTTGATGAGACTGGTAGTAGAATAGGTTTGGTTATAAACAGAGAGAAAATTAAGTGATGAAAATTGGTCAGGCTGGCTGTGATTCAGTTAATCTGAATGGTTGCAGTCTTGAGCAGGTGTCACAATTTAATTATCTTGGGAACTATGTAACAGATACTGGTGATGTGCGGCAATAGATTAACAGAAGAATAGGGATTGCTGCTGGGACTTTTAAGAATCTATGGAAAGTGTGGAGATATAGGCGTATACACCTAAAGACTAAAATTACACTGTATAATAGTTTGGTTCTTTCTAGGATTAGTTATGGTAGTGAAACTTGGACATTTTGTAAACAAGATAACAGGAAACTAGATGCTTTTGATTCCAGATGCTTACGCAGTATCTTGGGCATTAGGTGGTTCAACTTTGTAACTAATGATGAGGTTAGGCAAAGGAGTTTGCAACCTCCTTTAAGCAGTATATTGTGCAGAGAGAGACTCCGTTGGTTTGGCCATGTTGCCCGTATGAATAATTATAGATTGGCGAATAGGGTTATGAACAGTGTGCCTAAAGGCCTCAGAAAGAGGGGGAGACCTAGGATGCGGTGGGCAGAGAATTCAAACAGGATCTTCTTAGAATTGGTGTGCAGTGGCGAGATGCAGTAGATGTAGCTCAGGATAGACTTGCTTGGAGAACTAAATTGCACGGTCTGGTTGGACCTGTGTAGTCCATGGCTGCTTGAGGATGATGATGATGATGATGTCTAAGATTTTTAAAAGCTAAAGCTTCGTCACTGATCATAACAGTTTATTTCAAAAACCCACTAAAACACAAATTATAATTATTATAACAAAACGCTTACTAAAACAAATGCAAATTTAGAAGCTGGTGTAATAATTTTTCAAATTCATTTTGAAAATGGTTCGAAAGTGTATAATTGCAGTGTTTGCTATTAAATGTTTCCAACTTAATAACTCTATAAATATTAAAAGAATATTGTTGAAAATCGAGAAAAAGATTTAAGTGAGATCCTCAATTTATCCCCAGTGACATTTTTCCGCAAACAGCTTATTTTAAAAATTAGGGATTGCTGAATGTGAATTTCCATTTACATAACATGGGAAGTGTTCGAAAATGTTTTCTAACATAGTGCATATCTAATGAGCAGCTTTAAAATTTCTTATTATTGCAAAACTAGTTTTCCATTAGAAGCAGTTTACGATTCTAATTACTGATCTCCAGTTCACGAATAATTTTAATTTCAAATGTGATATTAAAAGTGTGAGAATAGGATAAGAGGAACAAAGAGTTCTCTCTTCAGAGAATATTAATAACTATAAAGGAGTCAAAAATTGTTATGTTTTACGTAGAATTTGCAAGAACAGTTCTTAATCACAACAGTTACAACAGTTAATTGACGGAATGATGGATTTCTTCTAGTCGTTGTTGTAATTCTTGTACTTATTGTGGAATGGACACAGGCAATGTTTCGGGCCGACCATATAAAAAGTCAGAAAATTGAACCCAGTCACACTGAAGGTCGTCGACAAACAATGCTAGATGTTGTGCAATTGACCTATTAAATCTCTCAACCATACCATCCGACTGAGGGTCTAGGTGAGTTTTTCTGGTTTTCTGAATGCCTAATAGTTCACAGATAGCTTTACATACATTGGATTTAAAATTCCGTCCTTGGTTAGGTTCGAGTCCCAGCTGGGTCAGCGTTGAGATTTATCTCCGCTAAATTCCCCGCCCTGCCCACGGTCAGTAGGGAACACCGATGTGCTTGGAAAAGCCGCCATCCGTCGGATGGGACGTTAAGCCGTGGCCCTGTGTGCGGGAGAGCCATACCCTGTGCACGTTAAAGAGCACGCTGGATGGCCTTGACGGGAGGCTACCTTCTGTCTCCCAACAGCTGTTCCAGTGGGTCCCCTCCTCCAACCTTTTCTGAGCCTTCGGGGTCCATGTGACCTCGCCATTTAGCCCATGGTGTGCAAAAAAGTGCCGTTCAGAGGTAAAACAACCCAACCCAAAATCCGCCTTTGGTCTGTGATGTCCCGGGGGTTCGGATCCTGTCCGACTGGGTAAGATGTGATGATCCAGTCCACAGAGGAGAGAGATACGATGTAATTACTACTTAATTCACTCCGGTGAATTCAGAGATTCGCGGGTTTTTACGTCCGTGCCACTGTATGCCTTTGAAGAAACTGGTGTTGAATGAAGAATACGAACTGTCCATCAATTACTGCGCGAGAGTTATTTAGGGACGACACAATTTTTATTCACACTGTATACAGCTACGTGCTGGGAATGAACTCCACTCCGTGGGCCTTTGCTGCTTCACATTGTGGTTCTTTCTGAATCCACAAAACTACTATCAAATTCACAGCTCAACTTAGTGAGCCTTTGCTGCTTTGCTACTACAAATATTATTAAAATGAGGTGAAGAATTGCAAACTCTGCAATTTCTCACTTTACAGACCTCAAAACCTCGGCGAAAGGATTTTCTTTTGCCTACACTGTGGCTCCTCCTAAACCACAAGAATAAAAGACAAGATTCTGCAAGAATCTGGATACCTTCTTGGAATCGCACCCTGATTTCAAGGGTTAATTTGAGAAAGGCGGCGTCCTTTTGACGCGTGTCGCAACGACCTTGTTCGTTCGACAGCTAACGCACAGACTCTGCTTCCAACTCCTTCCCCTTAGCCTCATGCGCGGACTTCACGCCGCCAGCTAGCTAGTCATATACGGCACAAGCAACTTCTGGCATTGATTCTTTCCACAAACAGCAAGCTTCAGACCCGAAAACAACAATAGTAGTGAGTCATCCCAGCACAAACATTTCCAAGAACACATAAAATTATATACAACAATATAATACAACAAAAATATACAATAAATAAATAAATATAAAATTCGAGGGATATGACATGGTCTGAGTGGAGTTGCAAAGGTACTCCATATCTACCAATCAAGTTATTTACTGTGATCTCTGCAACTGCTGTGGCCTCCTGATCTTGAATGGGATAGACTTCAGGCCACTTTGTGTAATAATCCATTACCACCAATAAATAACGATTTCCATCATCAGTCTTAGGAAACGGATCCATTACATCAGTGGCTATTCTATCAAAAGGGGCACCACAGTTATACATCTGCAGCTTACCCCGACTCCCAGTTTTAGGGTTTTTCTTTGCTGCACCAGGCCTCATATTGTCTACACCATCTTTCAACGTCTGCCCTACTTTTCAGCCAATAAAATCGTTCCCTGGCTTTCGTTATTGTCTTATTAACACCGACGTATCTTCCAGTGGCACTATCATGCACAACTTTCATCACTAGTTCCACTCGGGAGCGAGGAAGGATTATCTGCCAACGGACCAGCCGTCCAGTGGGATTCTCCCATCTTCTGTATAATACACAGTCTTTCATTTCTAAAGAGTCCCACTGCGCCCAATAACTTCTGGTAGTTGGGCTATAACTCGAGATTTGCTCCCAATTAGGTCTAATATAAGATTTTTAAATTAAATTTATTATTGGCCTTATATCTTCATCTTTATTTGTGCCTTTCGAATTTCTATTAGGCTCCAGATGTTATGGGTATCACTGTTTCCTTGTGTCGATGTTATTTGTCTTATGGGCATTATATCTTTAGTACCATATTTCAACTCTGCACTGTAGCAATGCTTACCGTTATCAATACATGGACGTCCAGAAAGGGCATCTGCATTCCTATGTAACTTGCCACTTCTATGCTCAATGGAGAAATTGTAATCTTGCAACTGCTGTATCCACCTAGCAATTTGTCCTTCAGGGCTTTTAAAGTTTAGTAGCCACCTAAGTGCAGCATGATCGGTACGAATAAGAAATTTCTGGCCATAGAGGTAATGATGAAAATGTTCTATTGCTTTTAGTATTGCTGACAGTTCTTTACGTATGACGCAATAATTCCGTTCTGGTTTGGATAAAGTTTTGCTAAAGTATGCAATAACCTTTTCTTGTCCGTCTTATTGCTGTGAAAGAACAGCACCAACTCCTGTGTTACTTGTGTCAGTATCTATTACGAACAGTTTTCCATTTTGTGGATATGCTAACACTGGTGCCGTGGAAATAGCTTGCTTCAACTGTTGGAAGGCCACCTCACATTCGGTGATCCACATGAACCTCTGGCCTTCCTCTGTCAGACGATGTAATGGCCTTGCGATATTGGAGAAACCCTTGGCAAATCTTCTATAATGTGTGCAAAGTCCAATAGAATTACGAAGTTGGTGAACATCTTGTGGTGGAAGCCAGACATTTACAGCTTCTATCTTACTAGGATCAGTCTTAATCCCTGATGTAGTAATGACATGACCAAGGAAATGAACTTCTTGCTGGAACAGTGTACACTTCGTCGGTCTCAATTTTAGCTTGGCTGCTATAAATGTTTCAAACATTTGAAGAAGATTTCTCAAATTTTCTCGAAAGTCTTTCCAAGAACTATGATGTCGTCCAAGTAAACCAGGCCGACCTCCCAAGACAAACCTTTGAACACCGATTCCATTAGTCGTTCAAATGTGGCAGGTGCGTTGCAAAGTCCAAATGGCATCACCTTAAACTGCCAAAGTCCATTTCCTGTAGTGAAAGCTGTTTTCTTACGGTCTTCAGGATGTAAAACAACTTGCCAATAGCCGCTCTTCAAATGTAATGTCAAGAACCATTCTTATCCAGATAGAGTGTCAAGTGTGTCATCAATCCTGGGAAAAAGAAAACAGTCTTTCTTTGTTATATCATTCAATCTGCGGTAGCCTACACAAAATCGGGTAGATCCATCCTTTTTCTTGACAAGAACCACTGGTGATGTCCAGGGACTCTGTGATGGTTTAATAATGTCTTGAGCTTTCATGTCTCTTATGAGTTATTCTGTCTCCTCTCGTTTTGCCAATGGAAGCCTTCGTGTTGGTAGATGGACTGGAGGAGAATCACCAGTGTTGATCTTATGTTCTGTGAAGTTAGTACGGCCATAATCATTTGATGTAGCAGAAAAAATCTCAGAAAACTCCTTAAATAGGTTCTCAGCCTTAGCAGTTGGTCTTCAGTTAATAACTTCCTTGTTTCTCTCCACAAGTCAGCAAGATCAGAAGGGATGTCTGTATGGTGTTGGTTTGAGTCAGTAACTTCTATTGTGTTTACACTTTACCCATGTAACAGGTTCACATATTGCTAATTATTCACCCTTTTTCAATAATCTATTTGGATTTGTTACACTTCATCACTCTGATAGGAATCTGTTCTTATCTGCTTTGACTAAAGTCCTTGCAACCAGGATACCAGGAGCATCAGTGACCGCCAATCAGAAGGCCCAGAAGTCTCCGCCCGATGTCCACGAACTATAACTTCACTTTGTGCTGGGATCTTTGTGAATTCCCTCACTAATACTCTGGTCACACTTGATAAAGAATCAGATGTTCGGCTAAGCAGAGTGATCTCTTCTGTCTTATAGATGAATAAACTGTCACTGAGTCTAATACGAATCCATGTTTCTTTAGGAAATCTAGGCGTAATATGCAATCATCGTAGATGTGAGCGATGTAAATAGGATAGCGTACCAGATAGCTTTCCATCATTCCATCAATTCCATCATTCCATGGACTTTAGCATCATCTCCAGTGACTGTTTGCAGGGTTATATTAGTTAGCTTTCTGTATATTTTCTAGACTCTTTAATCATCTTTACTATATCTGTTCTGAGTAAAGTCACATTTTCACCAGTGTCTACTATCATACGGCAAGGCACTCCATTCATGGTTCCATCAGCTATCAACCCGTTGTCTCCACCATGCAGTGCTGAAACGTGGGCGACTTCAAGTGAGGCGAACCAATCAACAGCCAGCCTTTGCCCCCTCAAGACTGACTAATTTCATTTTCCCTGTTCCTGCTGTTTGGTAGATGGACTTGGATTCCTCATTCGTTTCTTATTACAGTTGGCACGGATGTGTCCAGTCTTGTCACAATTCCAACACTAAAAGTCTATGGAAGTTTTTGAGGAGGAATCTTCAATATCTTTCAAAACGGATAGTATGGCTTTCGTTAGTTCTTGCATTTCACCATTCTTTTCCACAGTTTCTTCTGCATTCACAAATCTCACTGTGCGTTTGTTCGCTCGGGAGGAAAATCTGGAGCACTCGTACTTCACGGCATGTACCACAGCTGACTTTAAAGATTTACTTTCTAACATCCTCAGGGATTGTTGAGTCTCAGGGTCGACAATAGTATCAATAAATTGTAGTTGAGCTACGTTATCTTGAATATCTGGTGGACAATTACTACAAGCTAATCTAACGTGGGGCTTAATATCACTGGAAAGTTCTTGCAAAGTTTCACCACTCTTCTGCATATGATGCTTAAATTCATATAGTATTGTTTTAAATAACTATCACCGAATCTGAGTTCTAATGCAGAAACCAGACTTTGATGATCAAATCGTTTCTCTTCTGGAACAGACTGTAAAACTTCCACAGCAGAATTTCTTAAGGAAGCTGAAAGAAAACTGTCCTTCTGAAACTCATTCCACTCATTAGCTCTGGCGATGACTTCAAATTATGTTTTAAATACTGTACAAGATGATTGACCATCATATGTGGAAAATTTGGTTGTATTTCTAGCGATAGGTGTAAAAATATTATTGTCACTAAAATTACCATTATCATAAGAAGAGGTAACATTTTATTTCTTAAAATCTGAAACTGGCGTTCACAATCTGTTTTTACACTATCAATTTAATGCTTATAATCTATCTCAACACCATTAAGTTTGGTGTTAAAATCACAAATGATTTCATTTATATTACACCTTACACCATCTATATCATTTTTTACACCGTCAATATCATTTCTGCACCATCAATTTCGACCTTTAGACTCTCACACTGTCTGTTCAGTTCGGTCTTAAGGTCCTTTAATACTCATTCCACTCATTAACACTCACTCCACTCATTAAATAACTGGTCAGTTATTTCACGTCTTTGAGCTGCCATTTCAGCTCTCAATTTATTATTTTATGTAGCCATTTCGGCTTTGAAGTCATCATTTGGAGAGGTTATTTCAGCTCTGATACCAGTTTACTGTTCAGCTCTCAAGTTATAATTTTCACAGGTTTTTTTTAGCTCTCAAGTTATCATTTTGAGAGGCTATTTCAGCTCTCATATCATTTATCAATTTTACTAACTCATCCATACTTCTAGTGAAAGTAATTGAATAAATAATCCCGATCTTGACACCAATTGTTATAAATTTTAACAGATGGATTGGTTGTTTGGGGTTTTTTGGCGCAATAGTTAACAGATGGAAACTGAGCGTGAGTTCAAAAGAATATTTAGTAATAATAATCCTAAAATAAGATAATTTATTTCAAAAGTATGAATAAAAGCATTTATATAAACTAAATTCAACTAACACAAATCTTTATCTTTATCAGTATGAAAATAAACCATCAGAAGAATATATCCATTGGCGTAGGTATGGGGGGAGGATCCTCCCCAAAGTAACTCGGAGTTGGCAAAATTCGAAACGACTTCGTAAAATCTAGGTTAGTTGTGAAAATTTGTAATCTTTTTTTTTGTAAAATTAAGGGGAGTTAGCATAATTATAGATTAGCGAATAGGGTTATGAACATTGTGCCTAAAGGCCTCAGAAAGGTGGGGGGGGGGGGGAGCTCTAGGATGCGGGAACAGACAATATCAAGCAGGGTCGTGTAAGAATTGGTATGCAGTGACTAGATGCAATAGATGTAGCTCAAGGCAGATATGTTTGGAGAACTGAATCTTACAATCTGGTTGGACCTCCGTAGTCCATGGCTGCTTGATGATGATGAGAAAATTCCTATATTAATAAAACCATCATCTGTAACAAGTTATGTTTACATTGAGATGCCAGTTTATTATGTACACCTACTTAGTAGCGTGAGCCTTCAGATAGCGTGTCTTTAACGCGCACAGGGTATGGCTCTCCTGCACACGGAACCATGACTTAACGACCCATCGGACGGACGGCAGCCTTTCCAACTCCACCGATGTTCCCTTTCTCATTGAAAGGTAACGGAGATAAATCGAAACACACTCGCAGTTGGCACTCGAACCTGGGAACATCAGATTAGGAGACTGGAGCGCTGTCGTCCTGCAATCTCGATCTAATCTAAGAGGAGACATAAAAAAAGTAACTTGCTTGGGCCAAAAAAATTTATTAGTTTGGGGCGGCAAAAATATAAATTTGTTTTATCTGAAAAAAAAATATTTCTGAAGGAAAGAAAATTGATATATGAAGCGAAAAGAAAAAGGTAAAAAGACTGAAAGGCAAATTCTTTACTAGGGAGAGAAAAAATAACTTCTTTTCCTTAGGATGACAAAAAATCAATTTTGCAATAGCCAAAAAAAAAACTCTGCTTGGTGATCAGAATATCTTGTATCTGTCGTGACGTTAACTGATTCTCCCCCTCTGATATTTTCATTAGTCTCTGCAGTCCCCCCCTCCCCCAACTCAACATTTAGCTATTATGTAGCAGCGCCGCCAGCGTCGACTGCACTCATTACAGACGGAAGTGAAGTATTGACGTCAGGCGCTAATTTGTTTCAGCCAGCAGTAAGGCACGCGCTCTGAAGGGCTGAGAGCTTGCATGATTAGGCAACATTCATTAGCCAGAGCTGGAGATGGGCAATCGCGAGTCATTCTTTTGTGAGCACATAATGGATGCGAGAGGAAAGGCAATTCCTATCGGCATGAAATCACGAAAGAAGAGCCCACGGGTATCCCTTCATGCTCAGAAAGTTCCAGAACCTCATAGTAGAGTATTTAAAGCTTCGCTGCTTTTGCATCGTTAATTAATTTCAATAATTAGATGAACTTAACTCGTTGCTTAAAAGGACCCAGACAGATTGTTGCCAGCCATGAAATGCAGACTGCTCCTTTCCCTGCAGTAAAGACGTTCATTGTGTTTTGTATTGATTCTTCTTTTTGGTTGAAGATGATGATGATACAGAACTAACAGTCTTCGTCTCTTTGAGGAATCGCGTCGCTGCAGTTTTGGCTTTCAAAGAAAATGCAAAAAGGCTTTTGGAGAAATGAAAGAAATTGTAGATGGGTTGAGTTCGTATGAATTAATTTGGGAGATTGAAAAGGAGTGTGATGAGTTGCAGAGATTTTTATGCAAACTATCACGATTCATTAACGAATAACGAGTCGAAAGCAGATAGATTTATCGTTTCGTGTGAGATTTTGAGTTGTCTCACATCTGAGTGGCACTTTTTTGCACATAATGGACTAAATGGCCAGGTCACAAAGATCCCAAGGGCTCAGGGAAGGTTGGTGGAAAGGGACCCAAAAGACAGCTGTTAGGATACAGATGGCCATCTAGCGTGATCTTTAACGGGGAAAAGTTGGTTGTCTTGCACATGGAATCATGGCTCAATGTCCCATTCGTAGGACGGCAGCTTTCGAAGCCCATAGGTGTCTCCTTTCTCACCAAGGGGAGGGTGGGGACGGGTAGAAAAATCTCAAACCAGACAATTTTCTCTAAGTAGTGTACAAGAAAAATCAAATATTATGGGACTTGAAATATGCGTTGGCTTAAGTGATTTAAAATAAAATGCATTATAAGTAAGGCCGGATCCAAAAAAAAAAAAAAAAAAAATAAGAACTAACCACATTGTTTAGAACATAACTGAAATGCTCAGCCCACTTAGCCGTGCAGAATCCTCACCTTCAAATAACATTGCCTTGTCTATTCTTCAATCCCTGTATCTCTCTCCGTTTTTTCCCATGGAAAATATGAACTATTTGGTAGAGCTATCTGCTATTTTGCTGTCTAACTGCTTCCTCGGCTTTATCAGCCAAGTCATCAAGCCAAAGATTCTTATTAGCAATTAACTGATTTTTTACACGTTTATTAAGCTCTCTTTAATGCTTTCCATTAGGACTAGTAGGGTATTGATTAAGGACATTCGTGCAGTTCTTTCTTTCTGAAATAATCTCCAGTGCCTTATCACTCAAATAATACTTTCTCCTCTGCACCCGCCCTGCCCACGGTCAGTAGGGGACACCGATGGGCTTGAAAAGGCCGCCGTCCGTCGGATGGGACGTTAAGCCGTGGCCCCATGTGCGGGAGAGCCATACCCTGTGCACGTTAAAGAAAACGCTGGATGGCCTTGACGGGAGGCCAACAGCTGTTCCAGTGGGTTCCCTCCCCCAACCTTCTCTGAGCCTTCGGGGTCCTTGTGGCCTGGCCATTTAGCCCATGGTGTGCAAAAAAGTACCGCTCAGAGGTAAAACAATCCAATCCAATCTCCTCTGCACCTTTTACCTCAAAAGCATTGTTAGTTTCAAGAAAAGCCCATTCTTCCTCATATAGCTGTCAGCTTTAGCTTTCCCAAGCATTCGTTGTGAGAAGCGTAATGGGAAAGGCGTGGGATTTAGATGCATTTGACAGAGGGCAGATCGTAGGTGCCTGACGGATGGGACACTCGATCACCGAAATTGTCACCGAACTTGGAATTTTTTATACAACAGATTCAAGAGTTTCCGGGAATATGAAAATTCCGGCAAAAAAACAAGCACCGGACAAACTGCAAAGCACAACTAACCTTGAATGATCATGGGCTTCGCCGTCTGACCCGGATCGTACGGATTGTTAGGGGCCAGATATTATCTGAAATCACCTCCCATCTGAACGTAGGTTCCAGCCAGGAAGTCAGGGTTGGGTTGGGTTGTTTTACCTCTGAGCGGCACTTTTTTGCACACCATGGGCTAAATGGCCAGGTCACATGGACCCCGAAGGCTCAGAGAAGGTTGGGGGAGGGGACCCACTGGAACAGCTGTTGGGAGACAGATGGTAGCCTCCCGTCAAGGCCATCCAGCGTGTTCTTTAACGTGCACAGGGTATGGCTCTCCCGCACACGGGGCCACGGCTTAACGTCCCATCCGACGGACGGCGGCCTTTCCAAGCCCATCGGTGTCCCCTACTGACCGTGGGCAGGGCGGGGAATTTTGCGGAGATAAATCTCAACGCTGACCCAGCTGGGATTCGAATCTGGGAACTACAGATTACGAGCCTGGCGCGCTACCGACTGAGCCACCCCCGCCCCAGGAAGTCAGGGCATGGACCGTGCAGCGCTCACTTCATTGTCTCGGCTTCGGGAGCCGTCGACCTACGAGAGTCCCACTCTTAAAGGCACAACATCGGGCTCAACACCTTGCCTGGGCTAAAGAACATCGAAACTGGACCATTGAAAATTGACAACAGATAGTCTGGAGTGATGAATCCCGATTTAAACTTCATCACGCCGATGGGAGATGAGGGTATGACGCCAACCCCATGAAGCCATGGATCCTGCATGTCAGGTCAGAACAGTACAAGCTGGTGGTGGCTCAGTGATGGTCTGGGGTGTCTTCAGTTGGACGTCTGTGGTACATGTACCGACAACTCTCAATATATCCCGGTACATAGAACTCATGGCTGACCATTTACACCGATTTATGGCCATCATGTATCCCAATGGAGATGGCATCTACCAGCAAGAAAACTGTTCGTCTCACAGGTCCAGATTGGCTACTGCATGGTTGCAGGAGCATTCTGCTGACATTGAGATAATGAATTAGCCTAGTCCAACCAACACATTACTAGGTTGCTATCCCTAATTCAATGGCACTTCAGTGTATCCTATAATAATAATAATAATATATAACGATTATATTATATTTTAATCCTTATGCAGCCCATCTGGTGACACCATCTGTATTTATGCATGTCGATGTTTGTACCATTGTCTGAACTTGTAAAAAACCTTTCATTAATAATGCACTCATATCCTAGAAGAGCATCACTAGCGTGTCTGCTGAGAAGTAGACCCACGCCTTAGTGATGCTTATTGTCGTCCCTCCCTGTAAAGAGAAATTTAAGATTATTTTTATGAATCTGACCTTTATCTGTCCATCTGGTCTCTTGCAACCAAGAATATCTAAATCATAACGGCGAATTCTTGTGTGATAACATCAAGAGAATGATTTCTGTGCAGAGTCCTCACATTCCAATTCCCCGTGGAAAGAAAATTGTTAGCGGAATCTTTAGAGAAACTATTTTATTGAGAGAGGGAATGGTGACAATGTCAAAGAGCCCCCTAATCGCAGGCATGGGGCAAAGACCCGTTCCCCCACCACTAAAGGCTGAAGCCATCTACACTGGAAGACTTCCTCCAATGTAGAATTTGACGATGCCAGTAGAAGCAAAGAGTTCAGGTGCCTGCAATGACCTCTGCTCAGGATTATCCACCACCTGATAAAACATATCCTCTGAATCTATTCACTTGGAGCTGTCAACCCACAAGCAAACAGAAACACAGCGGCAGTTTACTGTATAAATATATACACACTCACGCATTCTTTCTCCCCACATTCATTAGTTCTTGTAGTTTAAGGCATTTATTTTGGGACATGGAAAAAGTTTTAAAAGAAAAGTTGTGAACCATGATGTAAACAAAAATGCGACTTTCATTTAAGTCTTTTCCGATTGACTCATACAGTGGATTCATTTCATATCACGTGGTCACCGGCAAGGGGGGGGGGGGGAGAAAGGTAGTCCCCCCCGGAAAATTGATCGAAAAATTTATTTATGTTAAATAATATTAGGTGTACCAGAAGGTGGTTTTTTTTTTCCTTTAAAAAAATCTAGATCTTCATTTTTTTTTACCTTTTTTTATATTGTCGGAAGTATTTTATTTATTTTTACTTACTATTATGAAAAACATTTTTTACGTGTATTTTTCAATAATAAGCTCCTCTTTTTTTTTTCGTTTTCGAGATCCTTAGTTGAATTTGGGTATGATTTGATTACTCCTTATTTGCAACAGTACTCTGAAAGATTCGACTTAAATATTTGGGGCGGGGGTGGCTCAGTCGGTAGCGCGCCAGGCTCGTAATCTGTAGTTCCTAGGTTCGAGTCCCAGCTTAGTCAGCGTTGAGATTTATCTCCGCAAAATTCTCCACCCTGCCCATGGTCAGTAGGAGACACCGATGGGCTTGGAAAGGCCGCCGCCCGTTGGATGGGACGTTCAGCCGTGGCTCCGTGTGCGGGAGAGCCATGCCCTGTGCACGTTAAAGAACACGCTGGATGGCTTTGACGGGACGCTACCATCTGTCTCCCAACAGCTGTTCCAGTGGGTCCCCTCACCCAACCTTCTCTGAGCCTTCGGGGTCCATATGACCTGACCATTTAGCCCATGGTGTGCAAAATAGTGCCGCTCAGAGGTAAAACAACCCAACCTGGCCATTTAGCCCATTGTGTGCAAGGAAGTGCCGCTCAGAGGTAAAACAACCCAACCTAACTTAAATATTTCTATCTTGAAACACTGATTTTTTTTTTGCCCTTTCGTTGGAAATATTTTGCCCCTCTCTAAAACAAATTTCTCCCCTCCCAGGAAAATTTTCTGCCTTTCCCTAACGCTCGTCAAATCTCTTTTGAGTTTCACGTGAGAAGTGCTGAGAATGCTGGGAATAATTTAACTCAGAAGAAATGGGAATAGGTTTTCCAAATGTAAGGAAACCAAAAGCCTTGGAATGAGCTGATGCTATCAAGCAAAGTTAATAAAAAAAAAATTCCTCTTCCAATTTGCCTGCGTCAACTTGATGTAATAATCCGAGCCTGGAATGAAATGGGCTGAAGAAAATTGTGCTTGTGTGCGACGGATCAGATAACATCGTTGATGAGATGATGAGAAAAGCGTAATTTTATCTAATTCTGTCTTTTCTGCATTCTGAAAGATTTCGTTGGCTCACTCGCATGAAATGGCCAAGTCACAGTGCAAAATTACAGTCGAGAAGCTGCAAGTGTTGTGTTAAGAAAGAGGAGAAAAAAAAGTCCATTACAAGAAACGATTAAACCTTCCACTCGAAATGGGGATAGCCTTCTGCCGTGTATGAATACAATGGAATTAAAAAATTTCGCTTCCTGCGAACGTGATACGACGTTGACTCCGCGGAAGCTGGCTAACCCTAATTCTCCTCGCAGGGCCAAGGCTGAACGTCTGGCTTGCCGCGAAGCTTCGTTATACGTCATGGGATGGGTGCCACATAATTTCACGCAATTGCAGTTGATGCGAATCGTAGCGTTGAATAATATCTTGTCTCGGAGGCTGGAGGAACTGGACTCTGTGAGTCATGAGGCTCCACTGCATGAAAATGACATGGAAACGTTATTTAGCCAATGGCAGCCGGAGTTGGTGAATTTATTTCATTCGCTTTTAAGGCAGAAGAATTCGGGGACTGGCGTTGATCAATCTTCATTTGGATTCAAAAAAAAATGAAACATGTACACAACGATTGAGTTGTTTTATCTCTGAACAATAATTTTTTTTGCATATGGAGTAAATGGCAGGTCTTAAGGACCCCAAGGGATCTGAGAAGGTTAGTGAAAAGAGACAGACTGGACAGATATTAGGAGACAGATAGAAATCTCCCCTCAAGACTATGCTTTGGTTTTTCGGTTGTTTTACCTCTGAGCGGCACTTTTTTTGCACACCATGGGCTAAATGGTCAGGTCACAAGGACCCCGAAGGCTCAGAGAAGGTTGGGTGAGGGGACCCATTGGAACAGCTGTTGGGAGACAGATGGAGCTTCCCGTCAAGGCCATCCAGCGTGTTCTTTAACGTGCACAGGGTATGGCTCTCCCGCACACGGGACCAACACCACACCCAACACGGGACCTGCTGGAAGACCCTTTGGACGTACTGTCCAAAGGGTCTTCCAGCAGTGGCGTACATCGCAGTCCACTGCTAATTGTCGCCAAAACTGCGGCAGAAAGACTGTGCTCACCAATAGTGACCGCCGCTGTGTGTCACGCACTTTTAGGGCAAACCACTTTGCGACGATGCAGGAATTGCTCCAGTCAGTCAATGCAGGCCTACAATAAGCTGTTTCCGAATGAACTCTCTGAAAGGAACTGCATGCCAGGGATATCTGGAGCAGAGTACTGCAGAAGAGACTCATGTTAACAGCTCTGCACTAGGTTGAACACCTACAGTGAGCGCAGTGCCACAAAGATGGACTTGCCGACTCTTGGAAACGTGTGATCTGGTCGGAGGAGTCACGTTTTTGCTTGTACTCGAATGATGCGAAGCGACGGGTACATCGTAAGCCACATGACGCCTTCCATGAGGACTATGTGCAAGGTTCTCTTCAAGCTGGAGAAGTCTGTGTGATATTCTGGGGGTGTTTCACGTACGAGAAAATGGGTCCTTTGGTTGCGGTGACGTCACACGTGAACCAGAAGGGTTATATGGAGCTACTGGACGACCACATGTTGCCTTTTGTTCAGCATCTCCACAGTGAACACCAGAAGGATACCCCAGTCTTCCAAGACGACAATTGTCGCGTGCACAGGGCTCGAAGTGTATTGGATTAGCACGACGAGCATTCCTTCGAACATTTCGACTGGCCCGCGAAATCCTCGGATTTCAATCCCATAGAAAACTTGTGAGAATATTTAGGGCGATGAGTGAAGAGCCATCCCAGTCATCAGGTCAATCTGGCCGAACTGGGGCGTTTGCTGCTGGAAGAGTGGATGAATATTGATGTGCACTACATCCTCACACTGGTGACATCCATGCGAGACAGGATTTCGGCTGTTCTTCGGTCGCACGGACGTTACGCGCTTTTTTTTTTTGATTTGCGACATATAGGACAGAGAAGAATCCTGGAAGCTACTCCTAGCTTAATACAGGCTTTCTCATACAAGGACATGCCCTACTAAGACCGAAGTCACTGCTGACCACTACCTTAGTTAGAGCTAACACAACACACAAAGTTTGCCTTGCTGGAACAGTCGCTAGCTGCCTAACCACTATGCCAGTTAAGGTTACTGCTTTGAAGTAACATTCAGCAGGGGTGACTAATTTTTTGTCCGGTGAGCTTATATAACTTAAATGCTGCTTTGCTATTGCAGGCATTATTGGCCATTACTCCCTTTTTATTTCATTATCAAAAGAGCAGTACATAAAGCCTTCATATCTGACTAGTTTTATTTCATATTTCCTAGCTTTCTGAGAAAACTGGGTCTGTTCTTTTCAGGCTAGTTGTAACATGTACTGTTTTTTTAGCTTAATGCAAAATCAACCAGCATTTAACCTTCTTTAAGAAATTCGAATTGCTTGTTAGCCGGATTTGTGATTGTTCATCTTAGAACAATAATAATTATTAATAATTATTAAATAAAAATCATTATTGATTCACCAAAGACCAGAATTAACCAGAATCTAAATCTCTCTGTTTGTGATATGTCAGTCGTCAAAATATAGCATTATAATAAAAATCCAGTCCACAGCAGCAATTAGAATAATGGTTATAATTCAGAATCTTCCATCTCACTACACGATGCAATTTAAGGATTTAATCGTAGAGCTTTTCCCTATGCACGAAGATTAATTGTCTCTGCGCTTTATTCACCACCGGTGTCTAACATCGCAAATGAAGAGCAGTTGCATCAAGGTTCACTTGATGCTTGCTCTTCGTAAGGAGGTAGGAGGCATTCCTCTGTGAGCTGCGCAATGACTGCATTAAGCTTTTGCATTCGCTTGTTCCAATCTCATCATTAAGTCAGCAGTTGGTCCTGACAGCACCAGGAGGGCAGTCAGTCAGATCCCCAGTGGAGGATGCAGTTGTTGAAATAATTGCTGCATTTTCACGCTCTTTTAGCAATCATTATTAGTTCATGGTAATTGATTTTCTAAAGTTTATTTCGGTGCTGTGAGAAAACATTGACTTGTTGAGTAAATGACACTTCCTCCTAACCTCTTTCATTTGCTGGTGGGATTGTTAAACATCTCTTCCCTTATTATGCTGCAGACAGATTAGCATCAGGTTTATTCCCTAATTTATATGCAACGCTCGACCTTTCAAAATAAGTGAACTGAACTGTTTTGGGGTAAGTAACTGAATAATAAATATGAATTGGTGCAAAACTCTTATTTGAACTCATAGCTTAGAATTATAAAATGAATACCGAAGTCGGATTTAAATTAGGTGTTAGATCAATTTGCTCTGCTTGTTTTTTTTATGCATGAAAACAGCCCATAATGTGTTCGACCGGAAATGTTTTACCAGATATCTTTTGAAATATTAGAAATGGATTGGATCTGATGACGTCGTTCGATTCCTTTCGAAGATATCTTTTGAATGAGTACAGTCGCTTAAAAAAATACCCGAACACTATGGTTGATTACAGAATTCAGAAAAAATATCTGGCAACGATTTTTTTTAGAAATTAGTGATCTGGCAACCTTCGTGTCACGTGACACGAAGGTTGCCAGATCACTAAATTCTAAAAAAAATCGTTAGTGATCTGGCAACCTTCGTGTCGTAATTAGTGATCTGGCAACCTTCGTGTCACGTGACACGAAGGTTGCCAGATCACTAATTTCTAAAAAAAATCGTTGCCAGATATTTTTTCTGAATTCTGTAATCAACAATAGTGTTCGGAACTTTTTTAAACGACTGTACTAACAGCGCTACGATCAGATGTATATTTCAGAACTTGGGATGGAATCCGTTTTCAACCCAGACATCATTTCCGGTGTCGTTAATTAACAAATACGTAAGCTCACTTGATAAATCTCTTCCAGCAGTCTGACTGAAACGAACAATAATTATTGCTACATTTTTTTTACATTCTAGATTAGATCCTGCTACATAGTAATTACTTCGATATCTTCGGTTTTTTATTTAACAACATATATATATATTCCTACAATACCTTGATTCGTAATATGTATCGAGACCAAAGTTACGATTGTGAGGTTTTGCCCAACTATTCGGCCATAACATTGCCTCTTTAGTGATTTATGGAACCCAATGGTGCAGTCATACGAATTATCCCTCTATTAGCACTGTATATTTTACTGTGTTTGTCGGTATTTACATATTTTTAGTGTCTTTATTCCCACGTTTTATATTTTCTAAACATTGCTTTAATAATTGCGGATCATTCGCAAATCAATGACCTACGCTTTCCTCTTGAAATCGGAAATCTAAACCTCCACTCTGCCTTCTGTTGGAAAGGGGATGCCGATGAATCATTGGAAAAGTCTTCCTTCATCAGATGAGACCTAAAGCCATGGTCCTGTGTGCAGGAGAACCATAAGAAATGCCGTTAAAGAACAAGATGGATGGTCATCTGTCTCCCAATTGCTGTCCAGTAGGTCTCCTTCTACCAACTTTCTCTGAGCAATTGGGGTCCTTGTGATCTGGCCATTTAGACCATTATGCGCAAAAAAGTGCTCCTTTGCAGTAAAACAACCCAACGTCAACGAAAATGACGTCTGGGTTGAAAACGGACTCGATTCCAATTTCTCAAATATACATTTGAGCGTTGTTGCTACCCTTTCGAAAGATCTCTTCGAGAGGAATCAAACGACATCACCAGATTCAATCCATTTCTAATATTCCGAAAGATATCTGGTAAAACAATTTCTGTCAAGCTTCCTCATTTACAGTGATTCAGCTTCCGCATTTAAATGAGAATGAAATAATTCGGTGTAGAATCGGTTTTAAGTGTTTCGAACCCAGTAGCTGAATATTAGCGATTAAGATATGAACCTTCAGATAAAAGACTGATTCCCATATATTAAATTCGCTTTTTCGTAAAGCCAAATTGCTTTAAGTTAGCATTGCAAAAATTACTTTATATACACATCATGCAACAGGTTGTATCTTTTGATGGCTGCCATAAAAACAGTAGGAATAAGTTACAAAGGCTTTTCTACTCTTAAATATATATCCGTATTAAGAAATACTACATAGGCCTGAATCTAGATAAAAGTAAAGTGGGGCTAGAGATTGTATTGAGGTCCGATAAAACACCATAAAGTTTTATCGCACCATAAAAGTTTTCACTCTGTTTCAGTGGTCTTCAAACATTTTCTCGAAAAATGGCTAAAATATAAAAGTTTAATAATTTTTAACCTCCATTATCGTTACTAACATTCCTAGATTAGATCCTGCTGCATAATCATTACTTGGATGCCTTCGAATTTTATTTAACAACGTATGTATATATATATATACAGGGTGACTGTAAACTCTTTCAACAAAAAAGAGGGTTGATAGTACACATCAAGACGGACAATTGTTGCAATGGAACCTAGGGTCGCATTCCACTCCTTCCTCCAGAGAAGTGTAAAGTTGCATATCGTTGATCCTTCAACAGTGAAAACAAAGGCACTTAACCAATTTATGAGTTGCTTAATTACATTCGCGTCAGAGAAAGACTCAAAGTAGCTGCTCAAAGTGGCGTCCGAGGGCGTTGTTGCACAGCCCACACCGGCGAATGAAGGACTGTCGCACCCTCTCGTAGACTCCTGGTGTGGTGTTGGTCTTGTCCGCTGCAACACCGATTTTCGCGACGAGATCTTCCAGGGAGTCCACAGGTGTCTCGTACACAAGTGTTTCCATGTGCACCCAGAAGAAGAAGTCTAGTGGATTGAGGTCCGGGGAGCGTGGAGGCCAAGCCACAGGTCCCCCACGTCCAATCCACCGCCCAGGATATGTTGCATTTAGGAAGTATCGGACCTCGATGGAAATGTGTGCTGGGCCCATCATGCATAAACCACATGTCCCTCTGTATGGTGAGAGGAACACCCTGCAAAAGACCGGGAAGCACTTGCTCCAGAAACACACGGTACGCTGCGCCAGTGTCGTTCTGGCAAGAGGTAAAGTCCCACCAGACAATCACCCAGGATACCTGCCCAGATGTTGACGCCAAATTTCTGCTGGTGTTTACGAGGGTCAGTGACGTGTGGATTTTCTTGAGCCCAAGCGTGCTGGTTGTGCTTGTTGAAAATGCGTTCCCGGGTAAACGTGGCCTCATCACTAAATAACACTAATGCGGGAAATTGCGGATTAACATTGTTCATCTGGAGCATCCACCTAACAAACTCTACCCGGCAGGGATAGTCATCTTCGTTCAAAGCTTGGACCTTCTGCATGTGGAAAGGATACATCCTTACCTCATGTAGGACATTTGACACCGAGGTTTGACACTCCCATTTCGGATGACACCACTCGCGTACTTGTGGAAGGAACTTCTGAAAATTGCTGCAAGACACGTTCTTCTATTTCCGGTGTCCGCACACTTCGCGAATGTCCAGTATCACTCATTGAGATAGCCAACGAGCCAGTTTCACGCAGTCTTCGATCAACGAAGGCGAAGGTAGAATGGTAAGAAATACGACGATTCGGAAATCTCTCACGGTACAATCTTTGTGCTTCACGTCCATTATCACCTGCTTGGTCGTACATCAGATGCATATCCGCCAATTCCTCGTATGTGTAGTCTTCCATGTCCTTCATGAATACGTCACTTATCATGTGACGTTATCACGGTAATGTCGATGAACGGGTTCGGCTGAGTTTTTAAATGTTTGTTCTTAATCGTCTACGCACTTGCTCAGTGCACCTGATTTGCATCTTGTGCTTTTCATGCACCTGTTGTATGTACTTGTGCATGAGTGGGGTTTTTCGAAAGTACTATTTTCTGGCGGGAGGAGTGGAATATGACCCTAGGTTCCATTGCAACAATTGATCGTCTTGATGTGTACTATCACCCCTCTCTTTTCTTGAAAGAGTTTACTATCACCCTGTATATATTCGTACAATACCTTCGTAATATGTACAGAGATCAAAGTTACGATTGTGAGGTTTTGCCCAACTATTCGGCCATGACATTGCCTCCTTAGTGATTTATGGAACCCAATGGTGCAGTCATACGAATTATCCCTCTATTACATATAGAATTCTGATGAATCTATACGAATGAAAAATGAAACATCAACTTTGCTCACTTTGTTGTTCTTTCCTCTTTGAAACATTGTTCCTCTCACTACATTGAAAGTCCTTTTTTTATATATTTAGAGAATTCTCAGTTGAAAAGAATAATTACGAAGTATAGCGATGCAGTTGCAAATGTAATTCAAATTTCATCAGATAAATTTATCGTAATTTATTTACCAATCACGCACAACATGATGATATAATTGACATGGCATCACACAGAGCTGCAAACAAATCCATAATTAAGTCCCAACTCTCATCTCAATAGAGTTTGTATTACATTCAGAAACTCACGCATCGTTCTCAGTAATGTCTTTTGGAAGCCCATCGGAACTTAATCAGATTAAGGTTGGGTAAAAGTTTCCCTTTGAATCTGTTACTACCAAAATAAAAACATTAAAATCTAATTATCAGTTTCCTGTTTCAGGAAAGAGCAAGCATTCCTGCATCTTCTCTATGTTGGTGGTCTATGTTGCATAAAGGCAAATAAACTTCTGTTTATTTGTTTTGTGATATCTTCACCGTTTTTTCGTTTTCCGAAACTATCTTTGAATGCCCGTCAAGACAGAGACTGCGATGTAGCAATTCGACGTAAGCGCATTAAATAAGCCCATTCCCCTAATTTGGATAATCAAGGGTGAAGCTAATGCTCCTCTGAAGTAAATCGAGAAGTTTTATCTTCAGTGTCAGTTTTTATTTGGATGAGAAGAGAAGCATCCGAATTCAAACGAAACTGACAAAGAAACTTAAAATCAGGGAAATTAGAAGATGGCTGATGTGAATTTGCCCATAAATGAAACGAAGATTCTTAAAGAGAATTAACGTGCTTATCACGTCAGGCATGTAAGTTACATCTTTATCAAGCTAATGTTCACTTAGAGTTTATTACATTGATCGACATGGTTTTTATTTTGTTAAAAAAATAGCTGATTCTTACTCTTTTTTTTCACTTATTCCGAAATTGTTTTCGTATTTTTTGTACCACGTATAACTATCGGGGGAATAAGTATGCATCTTTTGTTATAATCTTGCCAAAAGCGTAATTAACAAGCTTTTACAGCAATAAATGTTATAAATAAATATATTACCCGTCCAAGCAGCTGCTTGCAATATAAGTCAGTTTAATACGCCATAAGAAAATCTGTAATTAAAGCCGAAGCCTCAGCAAAAAGACAAGATAGAGAAGAAAAATCTGTATCATATTTGGTGCTTGAGCCTAGGTCTCTACGATCAGTAGCAAATCGCATTAGCCCTTGGGGTGGGGATGGCACGGCAGGATCGTAATCTGCAGTTCCCAGGCTCAAGTCTCACCTGGGTGAGCATTGAGATTTGTCTTCGCAAAACCCCCCATCTACCATCAGACTGTAAATCGGATTGGACGTTAAGCCGTGACTCTGGGTGAGGGTGAGCCATATCCTGTGCATGTTAAAGAACACTCTGGATGGCCTTGATGAGAACTCCCCCCCCTGCCCACGGTCAGTAGGGGATACCGATGGGCTTAGAAAAGCCGAAGTCCGTCGGATGGGACGTTAAGCCGTGGCCCCGTGTGCGGGAGAGCCATACCCTTTGCAAGTTAAAGAACACTCTGGATGGCCTTGACGGGAGGCTATTATCTGTCTCCCAACAGCTGTTCCAGTGGGTCTCCTTCCCCAACCTTCTCTGAGCCTTCGGGGTCCTTGTGACCTGGCTATTTAGCCCATGGTGTGCAAAAAACAGCCGCTCAGAGGAAAAACAAACCAAACTAAACAAACCTTGATGGAGGGCTTCCGTCCCTTAAACAACTGTCTAGTCCTCTACGAACTCTGAATCCTTTTAGTCATACTGACCTGCCATTTAGTCTAGCATGCACACAAAAGTGCCACTAGGTGGTGAATCACCCAAAACAACGTTACCACTCGGCTCTTTGACGATTCATGCTAATTTCTTATGCTTGTTGTTAATCTGTGAGTTTGAAATCCTTGGACGATCCTATGAGTTGAAATTCTCTAATGACAAAATATCACGTACAGTCGTTTCGGAAAGTAAATTGGTAAATTTATTTTACAGCTAAAATGGAAAATTTAAAATTCATTAAAAGCATTTCGTTGCGCTGATTGTTTTGTAATTAAATGAAAAATAAGCAAATAATTATTTATTGTTTACGCGTATAGTTCTATAACGCTGCATCATAATCTTCAGCTTTTATTTACTGCATATTGTAAATGGAAATGTTTAAATGTTAAAGGAGATCTTTTAAGATTTAAAAAAAAAATTGTTTCGAAATATATTTCGAATTTTGTGCCTTCAAGATTTCAGTGCAGTAGTCAACCCAGGAATTTCCAAATTGTGTGAGAAAGTTTTGGAGGGGGGGGGGGGGGACGATGCTTGATTTTCTAATTTCGGATTCGGTGCTTGAGTCTCTATTTTCGGTCTCTAATTTCTTAAAAAATATATGTTATACGAGTCCTCAAGCAGATGTTATAATCCCCCAAAGACCCACCGTTGAGGCGTTTTGTTTTAAAACTAATTTATCACAATTTTAATTTTTTTCTTAGCAATTGACATATTCTGAGAATACAAGAAAAAAATTAATAGTACACACTGGAAATTGAATTGAAAACATCTGCAGCTCCGCCCTGACAAACCATAGAATATTAAGCTCAAAATCGCGCCACACATTAAAGTTAAACATCCGCTACTTTTAACCTCTGATGACGTTGGCTTAAGTATACATTAGAGATTTTTGACAACTATCCGAAATCTGTCGCGGGGACGCATTCCAGGTCGATATTTGCGTCTCTCTCCTCACTATGAACGCGCGACTTGGATGAGCTGCCGAAAATAGCCTCCTCTCGGTGTTCTCCGTGCCTGCTGGGGGCTACTGTATTGCGTCAGCTTTCTCTCTTCTTAAAGATCAGCCAGTGTGTTTCGATTCTTTACCTCTGGCGGTGGCAACAGCTGAGAGAAGAGATGGACTTGAATCGATACATTGCAGAGGCAAAAGGGCAGCTCGTTGGATAATGTGCAACAGCAACTTCTTTGGCATTTTGCAGTCTGTTTAGCAAGGAAAGAGAGGATGATTTCTCAACACACATGAGCAGAGTAAGGGTTTAAAGACGTGAGGATGATCTCTCAGGACGATGATCAGAGTAAGGGTTTAAGGATGTGAGGACTATTTCTTGAAACGATGAGCAGAGTAAAGATTTAAGGATGTGGATATGATCTCTCGGGACGATGAGCACAGCAAGGGTTTAAAAATATGATGATGATCTTTAGGAATGATGAGTAGAGTAGGGATTCTTGTATAGTAGAACTTCAGTATAGATTCTTGTTTAGTAGAACTTCAGTAAATATGCGGTGCGTTTTGTTTTATCAATAGACGGGATCTTAACCTTTGTTTGTGTAGACCCCGGATCGAAAAAACATGAAGAGCGTGTGTGTGTGTGTGTGTGGGGGGGGGGGGAGGTCAAGTAACTCGATCTTGCCGTTACAGTTTACGATTCTCTCCTCTATTTTAGCTTTTTTTTAATCTCGAAAAATCATAATATATATGTTTAGTATTTTTTCGGCTATATTTCGGTTACTGGAAATTTAGGGGTAGGGGGCACACTTGGATCCTCACCTCCTATATATCACCCTTACGTATAGGGTTGCAACACTTTCACTAACCCTTTCGTCTCGCATTTGTTAAAATTCTCGAGTGAAAAACAGGGTGTGCGAATAATGAATGACAATGGGGTTTTGAGAATCATCAGGTAGGAAAATACTCAACATATTCAAGAAAGTAATATTTTAATTGTAAGCGTATCATAATTAAAAATACCCGTAATTTAAAGTGTTGTATTTTATTAAGTAATTAAGTAACGAAAGTAATTTTGTGCCCAAAATATAAAGAAACCGTCAAAGGTTTCTTGTTATCACTTCGGGGTGTTAATATCACATGAAATGTTTAAATACCAAATTTTCAATTCTCTGGATGGATAAATGCGAACCGATCTTGTGGTCCCAGAGAGATCCTCAATAGACACTATTGGACCTCTTTTTTCTGTGGGATGCATTAAAACATTATTTATTCTGAGGAATTCACAATTTACCGCACACAAAAGAAACATTGCAACTGTTGCTAGTGTTACCCAAGACATGCGGAACCAAGTAACAACGGAAATTCCACGTCACATGTATTGGAGGAAAACATTAAAGTCTAATGAATATAAACCGAAATGTGGAGATTCTTGAAATATTGCACATGAAATTATTTAATGAAATATAGCACTGCAAAATATGGGTATTCTTTCATAATGACCCTGTATTTTGGAACTTACAGAAAATATGGTGATTTCGACAAATGATTAGAAGTATATTAAGAGAAATAGTTGCGCTATTTGTAGTGAAATCGGATCCCTGGCCTTGTTCACGTCTCTTAATCTTGGTCCATCGGGGTTGGAGCTGGGGGTGGCTCAATCGGTAGCGCGCCAGGCTCGTAATCTGTAGTTCCCAGGTTCGAGTCCCAGCTGGGTCAGTGTTGAGATTTATCTCCGCAAAATTCCTCGCCCTGCCCGTATAGAGTCACATTTCGTGTGCGGGAGAGCCATACCCTGTGCACGTTAAAGAACACACTGGATAGCCTTGACGGGAGGTTACCATCTGTCTCCCAACAGCTGTTCCAGTGGATCCCCTCCTCCAACCTTCTCTGAGCCTTCGGGGTCCATGTGACCTGGCTATTTAGCCCATTGTGTGCAAAAAGGTGCCGCTCAGAGGTAAAAGAACCCATCACATGTTTTCCGTTTATTAGCTAATCTATCATCTTGCTTGCAAACAAGTGGCCAAACCAACCCAACTTCTATCACTAGACGAAACGGAAGATGCTGCGCTTAGTCGGAAAACGAAAAACGACATTTCAGTTGACGAGTAGTTGCCGTGTTTGGCCGTGGTTCATATCCAAGATAAGACAAAGATGTTTTGTTTCTGATTTTCCTTTTCTTTCTTCTGAGGCCTCGCCTTCGTAACAGATAATTCTCTATGGCGTATTATACCGACTCTCTCCTGTAAGACCTTCGTGGCAGATGGACTCCTTGAAAAAACACATTTTATAATAACAATTCATCTCTTATTACAAAAAGTCACAAGATTATTTATACTGTGATTTAAGATTGATATCGCTTTTCCCCGTTAGGCACAGGGTTGTTTTATCTCTGAGGGGCACTTTTTTTTACACCCAATGCATTAGACGTCCAGGTCCCAACTGGATAGCTGTTAGGAGACAGACAGTAGCCTCCCAATCAAGGTTATCCAGTGTGTTCTTTAACGTACACAGGGCATGGATCCCCTCACACGGGGATACGGCTTTACGTCCCATCCGACAGACGGCGGCCTTTCCAAGACAATAATGTCCCCCTACTGACAGAGAGCAGGGTAGGGGGGTTTTGCGGAGATAAAGCTCAACGCTGGCCCAGGCTGGACTAGAACCTGGGAATTACAGATTACGAGTCCGGCGCTCTACCGACTGAGCAATCCCTTCCCTTATTAGGGAAGGGTGGCTCAGTCAGCAAGTATAAGCAAAGAGAAGAACGCATGAACTAACCCTTGAATATCATTGCTTTCCTTTGGAATATCATTGCTTTCTTTGTATTTCCATTTGCTCTTTCAAAACCTCTCTGGAAACGTGCATCAATTGTATGAAAATACTTCGATTGAAACGCGTGCCTCCTACTTGTAAAGAGAAACAACGGATCCCATGCCTCTGAGCAACACTTCTTCTGCATCGCAAGGCTTAAAAACGAGATCATGTGGATCCGAAAGCTCAAGCCAAAGTAAACAGTAAAAAGGACTAAAGAGGTGTCTCCTTTCTCACCGAAGGGAGCGCATATGGGACTAGGAAACTCTTATCGCTGGCATGGTTGGAAAGCAAAACTGGATCACTACAGACTGAGCAGACTCTGCTTGCTTTTTTCGGAGGTTGGGGAACGGGGGAGAGTGGAGATGAGAGATAGGGATGGAAAAGCACTATGTTAGGAAAAAAAAAACCCAACAAGAATCTACTCATGACTTGTTTGTGACCACAGCACCCAGTTACATTTAATATTACACTGTCATTCCCGCTGGAACAGATTATATGCTCTCTAAATAATATACTGTTGAAGGTCTTGTTAGGCGCTACTATTTATTATCGTTAGGCGTTGTGGTCTAGTGTTTAGTGTGCTTGAACAGTAATCAATGGACCAGATTTCGAGTCCCGGATAAAGCATGGGAGTTTACTTTCATATATTGCTTTCTGCTGAGTTGTCGTCTTCCTCACAGATCGTCTCTATAGCGCATTATACTGACAGAATTCTGTCAGACCTCTGTGATTTATATTGCTTGCCTGCGCAATATAGATCTATCATCTACACTGCTCACAAAAATTAGGGGATATTTCAAAATGAATATAAAACGATAATATATCCCCTAATTTTTGTGAGCAGTATATATTGCGCAGTCAAGTTTCTTTTCTATAAGCTGCTTGACGGGTTATTTTTTTTAATAGTAATTTTAGTGCTATTGCCGAGGTGGGTGGGTGGGTGGGGATTAAGTTATTATCACTAAGTTAATATTGAGAACTATCATTCAATTATTTTTGAAAAAAAATATATATAAATAAATAAGTAAATAAAACACATATTATCCCAATTAGAAGGCGAATTCCAGTTATTTCAATTCGATTTTTCTATAAATATTTTTGAAAATATTTTTCAGATCTGTACTTACAGAAGAACAGATTAAAACTATTTATCTCTATCATAAGCAGCATCTTCTATATCAGTTTCTTCATTGCTAGAGCTGATTATAAATTCTTCCATTCACCTCGCTTTATAATCAGACATTTATTTCAGAGGAGCGAATATAATGTAATCCTAACTTTGCACTGTTGGTTTCTTTAAAATAACTCGCCTTATAATCGGGCTAATAAATAAAAAAAATCCCCTCCCCTCAAGAAGTAGGGAGGTTACAACAGAGGTCTGACACGAGCCTGTCAGTTTAATACGTTATAGAGATTTATGTTGGGTTGTTATCTCTGAGCGGCACTTTTCGGCACACAATGGGTTAAATGGTCACGGTGACCCAGAGGGCTCAGAGAAGGTTGGAGAAGGGGACCCACTGAATAACTGCGAGGAGACAGATGGTATTATACCGTCAATACCATCCAATGTAGGATATGGCTCTCCCGCACACGGTGCCATGACTTAATGTCCCATCCGATGGTCGGCGGCCTTTACAATCCCATCAATGTCCCCTTCTGACCAGGGGAAGGGCGGGGAGTTTTTCGAAGATAAATCTCAACGCTGGTCCAGGTAGAACTAGAACCTGGAAACTTCAGATTACGGGTGGCGGGGTTGACTCAGTCAATAGCGCGCCAGGCTCGTAATCTGTAGTTCCCAGGTTCGAGTCCCAGCTGGATCAGCGTTGAGATTTATCTCCGCAAAAATTCCCTGCCCTGCCCACGGTCAGTAGGGGACACCGATGGGCTTGGAAAGGCCGCCGTCCGTCGGATGTGACGTTAAGCCGTGGCCCCGTGTGCGGGAGAGCCATACCCTGTGCACGTTAAAGAACACGCTGGATGGCCTTGACGGGAGGCTACTATCTGTCTCCCAACAGCTGTTCCAGTGGGTCCCCTCCCCCAACCTTCTCTGAGCCTTCGGGGTCCATGTGACCTGACCATTTAGCCCATGGTGTGCAAAAAAGTGCCGCTCAGAGGAAAAACAACCCAACAACAAACAACTTCAGATTACGAGTCTGGCGCGCTACCGAATGATGACCCCCCCCCCTCCCTTCCTCTCCAGAAGATTTGTGAGGAAGGCGAGACGTCAGCAGAAAGACAACACAAATATCTATGCCTTATGAGGGGATCGAACCCAGGATCCTTTGATCAGTAGGTAAACACCCTAACCACTCAGATACAGGATGGTTTAATGAGAGCGGCTGGTATTGAATCAGAGACCTTTGGAATTGCAAGTCATAAATAGAGTGCACTTCGCTGGGGTTGGGTTGTTTTATCTCTGAGCGGCACTTTTTTGCACACCATGGGCTAAATGGCCAGGTCACATGGACCCCGAAGGCTCAGAGAAGGTTGGGGGAGGGGACTCACTGGAACAGCTGTTGGGAGACAGATGGTAGCCTCCCGTCAAGGCCATCCAGCGTGTTCTTTAACTGCACAGAGTATGGCTCTCCCGCACACGGGGCCACGGCTTAACGTCCCATCCGACGGACGGCGGCCTTTCCAAGTCCATCGGTGTCCCCTACTGACCGTGGGCAGGGCGGGGAATTTTGCGGAGATAAATCTCAACGCTGACCCAGCTGGGACTCGAACCTGGGAACTACAGATTACGAGCCTGACGCGCTACCGACTGAGCCACCCCCGCCCACTTCACTGGGGATAATATGACACTTATTTACATAAGAGAGTTGCTCGAGGGGGTGATGTAATAAAATGAAAGTTATGAAAGTTCTTTGATCCATTTGGAATTAAGTAATCACTAATACAGTCGGGAGAACAGTGGTTACAATTAACAGTGGCAACTCGGCATTGGTTTACTATTCATAACGTGAACTTGTAAATCTTTGAAATATTTGGACAATGATAACAACGTTAAGTTGACAACGCTTACGACCAACAATCTCAATTGAATTATGATGATAACTACCAACATCAACTGGCAATGCTTAAAATAAAGGTGATTTCGGGCTCAAATTTTCGAGCCTGAGACTGCCGGGGCCGTAATACGATAAATACTATTTCGATAAATATTGAGCTCCATTCGGTTTATGAAAATCATCTCTGCATCTTATATATCCGATGAGTCTTACTCTGAACGGCACTCTCTTGAACAGAATGGGCTAAATGGCTAGGTCACAAGGATCCCAAGGGTTCAGAGAAGGTTGGGGGAGAGGACCCACTGGACAGCTGTTAGGTGATAAATGGTACCCTCCCATCAGACCATCCAGTGTGTTCTTTAGCGTGCACAGGGTAAAGGCTCTCTCGCGCACGGGGACACTGCTTAACGTCCCTACAGACTGCAGCAGGGTGAGGGTTTTGCGGAGACAAGTCTTATACTAGAGTTGCAAAACAAGCAGAATGTATCTTATATTGAAATACATGTAAATAATTGATATTCTATGTTAATATGAAACTGAGTCTATGTTACGTGGGGCGGGGGTGGCTCGGTCGGTAGCGCGCCAGGCTCGTAATCTGTAGTTCCCAGGTTCGAGTCCCAGCTGGGTCAGCGTTCAGATTTATCTCCGCAAAATTCCCCGCCCTGCCCACGGTCAGTAGGGGACACCGATGGGCTTGGAAAGACCGCCGTCCATCGGATGGGACGTTAAGCCATACCCTGTGCACGTTAAAGAACACGCTGGATGGTCTTGACGGGAGACTACCATCTGTCTCCCAACAGCTGTTCCAGTGGGTCCCCTCCCCCAACCTTCTCTGAGCCTTCGGGGTCCATGTGACCTGGCCATTTAGCCCATGGTGTGCAAAAAAGTGCCGCTCAGAGATAAAACAACCCAACCTATGTAACGTTATTAATGATAAACTACTATTATTAATATTAAATATTAAATTTGCCTTTAATTCAGATATCTCGTTTTGTTCCCTAAAGTGAGTCCCGAATTAAATGTGTTTCTAGTGTGTGAGCTTTAATTCTTATTATAGGCACATGGTTCTTAATGTTTTATTTCAACTGCGCAATAATGTTTTTAATTAAAATCGACAGTTATTACAAAAATATGAGTTTTTACCCTCACCTATTATGAAAAAAATCACATACGCGAAAAAAAAGTTGGGGAATAGCTGCTACATAGAAAGACTAAGAAGAAGATCAGATTCAGTTTTGAAGCAACTGCACATAAATTAATGTAACACAAAGTAGTATCTCTGATAACGAGTTTTCTTACTCTTAGTAATTCCCTAAAAATTCGTTAAGAATAGGTATCGGTAAAGAATAATGATGATTATATTTTTGAGTAGACAATGACAACGATCTCTTTTCTTTTGCAGCGGGTGCAGTCAAAGGAGTTGAGGCAGAACATGGCAGCCCCCGGCCGTCGTCTCCTCTGCCCGCGGTGGCTCCACGCCGTGCCAGGTTCTCTAGTGTGCCCCTTGTGGAACTCAGGTCAGTTGGAGGGCGCTTCACCTTTAACTTTCCGCTGTGAACGTAGACAAAACTCTTCCGCAACGTAAAACGTTTGCAAACTAGTTCGCTGCCGAAAAAGGGGAAGTGTTCCGTGATGTAAGCAGCTATCTAGCATTTCCTCTCTGTGAAAAGAGGATGAGTGTTCTAAATGAAGAGGAAAGAGCTCTTTCTCGGTAAAATGTCGTTTTCGGGGTTGGTCTGGGCACGGAGAGAACCGGGAGGTTGTTTGTTAGTTGTTTCTTTCAAGCAGCTTAGCTTAGAATAGAAGCAATGTAGTGTAGGAAGGAGCGGCTTGGAAGAAAGCTTGTCTGCTATTCAAGTGAGAAACTCTTCGAAGAAAAAGAGCAGAAAAATAGTAAATTGAAAGCATTACATCTAAGTATACGTTGGGCTTTTATGGAATGGCTTGCAGGTTTTAATTTAGGATTTAAAAGGAGAATCATTGCATAAGTCAAACAAACCTTCGTTTAGTGAAAGACTCCTAAGTGAATTTCATCAGAAATATGAGTTTTTTTTCATCAATAGACTAAAATATGAAAGTAAAGATAAAAAGTACTCTTAAAATTATTATTGAGTTCATTTAAATTTTAGATTTTTTTTTCTTCCGTTAGTCTTCACTTTGCAGTTAAGGAGTTATTAGAAGTCTATTCTGGGAGATGAAGAAAAGTTTAGTTACCGTTTTATAATGGGAATTATTTCAAGAGTGAATTTAATTGGTCAGGGGGTCTGTAACATGAGGTCCGCGGATCAGTTGGGCTGTAATCACGTAAAATTGTCCAGCCAGCAATATTAGTAACGAATAAAATTTTTAGCAACGATGAAAAATAATTTTATTTTCCAAAAGATATGATCTACAAATGAATGACACGCTGGAAGAGTCATTTTAAACTGTGGGACTAATGAAATTTCATGCAAAAATTTCAAATTCTACCTTTCCTCTTCTCAGACGATTCTCGGCCAGAATAACTCTGTTTGCTAGCACCTATATTTGCGAAAAAATATTTTCCAGAATGAATTTTATCAAAAGCAAATTTCGATCACAAATGACAGACGAACATTTGAATTCAACACTAAGAGCTACTGTGTGAAGTTGATTTTACTAAATTGGCAGAAAATATAAAAAATATGAAGCCTCCCATTAATATTTCCCGATAAAATTTTTATTTTTATTTTACGTATATAAGAGATTCTAGTATTTTTTCATTTATTCAAATATTTTTTTCATTAGGGATATAAATAATCATGAAGATATACATATATATACATGTTGAAGGGGACTATGACACGTTTGGGATAGCAGGAAGCCCATTGTTGAAAGGTTTCTAACCTTCCCATCACATTTCATCACATCACTATGACACGTGTCTCGTGGTAGGCGTGATCGCTTACCACGAGACACATGAGATATCGCTCGTAGTGTAATTACGACATAAACTGATTGGAACACGATGAAATTAAAAAGCAGGAGAATTCAGTAAACGGAGAGTTTTGATCTGTGTAAAAAAGAAAGACGTTTTCGTTTCGTGTTATGCTTAGTGATAAACTATCGATATTTGCAGTGGTGAGATTAATATCTTTAGTACAAAAGTGTGTCCTTATTTATCATAGGAAAGTTAATTCTTTCTCAAGTAATGTAAACTAGTGAAATATGATTGGTAAGATTTCTGCCTATGCCTTGATTTGTAATTCGGTTTTACAATGTTGATTTGATTATCAATTGGCATTTCAAGTAACTAATTGAAATTTTATTCTTATTGATATAAGTTTATTGCTTTACTAATTAAATCAGTTGATTAACTATCTGTCTATTACGAATTCCTACACGTTGTGAAATATAAAAAATGCAATTTAAAAAATCTGCAACAATATAAGTATTTTGGTAATAATGAATAGACATATAAAAATCAAGCTTTTTTTACCTATTGCACTCATTCCTAATCTCTCTAGTTAGGCCCACTCATAAATTCCGTAGTTCTAATGTGGCCCGCGTTGACAAAAAGTGCCGACCTCTGCACTAAAATTACTTTTTGAATTAATTTTCGTTTTTTTTTTTAATGCTATTTGTTTGGTTCCCTCCATTTCGTTCCTTTGTTCTGCCTGTTTTATGCTAATCAATCTTATTAATGAATTCTAGAAAAAAAATTATATGTCTGCCTATTTTTGGTAGGCAATGGATGAGATTATACAATAGTAGTTTCTATTGCAATTGCTATAACATGACCTTGGCAATTCTTCTGGCGAGTCATTTAGATGTATTTTAAATGAGACGAACTGTATGAAAAGTTAAAAAAAGTGAAAATTTTTAGAATCATGCTTAATCTACTTTTTAAAAGACTGAATTTACATATTGACTAATAATAAGAAGTTGAAGCAGTATGAAGTAACAAATTTCGTTTCCTTTAATATTCAACAGACTTCAATATGAGCGACATTAATGGCGTGATATTCGACTGACGCCCATATTCTGCTCAGCATGTTTGGTCAAGCAACAGTTGCAGTGTTTATTTCCTTTAAATGCTGTAAACTGCGAATTTTATCGGAATAAAAATTGTTTGTAATGTATTCATGAGATGAGAAGTTTAATTGTGTGAAATCCGGACCTCGGTGACCACGGGGGCGGGGGTGGCTCAGTCGGTAGCGCGCCAGGCTCGTAATCTGTAGTTCCCAGATTCGAGTCCCAGCTGGGTCAGCGTTGAGATTTATCTCCGCAAAATTCCCCGCCTTGCCCACGGTCAGTACGGGACACCGATGGGCTTGGAAAGGCCGCCGTCCGTCGGATGAGACGTTAAGCCGTGGCCCCGTGTGCGGGAGAGCCATATCCTGTGCACGTTAAAGAACACGCTGGATGGCCTTGACGGGAGGCTACCATCTGTCTCCCAACAGCTGTTCCAGTGGGTCCCCTCCCCCAACCTTCTCTGAGTCTTCGGGGTCCATGTGACCTGGCCATTTAGCCCATGGTGTACAAAAAAGTGCCACTCAGAGGTAAAACAACCCAACCCAATCGGTGATCACGAGATCTGTCCACCTCCACCAATCCAGCGATTTCAAAATTCGGAATTAAAGATATTACTAGTGTTGACAAACGAAATAAAAAATGTTTCATTACGTTTTTCGTTAAAGCTAAAAAATTTAATATCATTTTTTGTTACGTTTTTCGTTATAGGAAAATTTAAATTTCGTTATAACGTTACGTTAACGTTATTTTGAAATACTTTTACTACAAATGGAAAATAATGAAATATGTATATGTTATCATTTTCATTATATATGTACGCAGTAGCGTCATCCAGCGATTCGTACCAGTTCAATCAATCCATTTGTTAAAAAAAAAGGATAAAAAACGGAAAAAAGTAAATTATCAATAACGAAATTAATAAATGCATGCAAATAGAATCATCGCACTTGCTTTTTCTGTTACTACTTCTTAAAAATTGTGGTTTAAAAAAATAATGATATAAAAATAATAATGATATGAAAATTGCAATTAGGAGACCCAGTTATGAATAAATAGGATGGCACAACTGTATTTATTTAATAATGTATATAAGCCAATCAATCAAAAACTTATGAAGAAATTTACACCAGATTTCTAGGAAATGTTCAGCACATTGTTAGAATTTGGATGGAATTGTTTGAAATTACAAAGCGATAACTTAAAAATTTATTCTTGGTTCTTTAGTTATAAAAATTTTTACAATAAAATGGGACATTATTAATAAAAATTTCTAAGCAGAAATATGCGCTCATAGTTCTCATTATTCTAATGATTTTTGTGCACAGATTAATATTTCTAAACCTATTTTATAAAATAATCCGAGGAAAACTTGAAAAAATTGAAATTTCTTTCAAAAATATTAACATTAAAATGCCAAGGAAAATTAAAAAAAAAGCGAAATTTATTCAAAAATATTGACGTTATAATGCAATCAGTGTTATTCTATTATTTTATTCAACACTATAAGTAAAATGTCTTCTAATAATTTTCAATTGAAATTATTTCTTTTGTCAGAGAGCATGGAAGAAACATTCTGTAGATACTTGAGTTGCAGATATTGCTGAAATAGTTCTTGCAATATTTTGTCTTGATTTTTCCTGTAGTGAAAAATAGTTTCTTTTGTAAAAATTTCCCTTTGCTCTCTCAAACTCATTTAATAAAACTGAAATTTGTTTTCTTTCGCCCCGAGTTTTTCTGTTTCATCAAGATAGGTTTCCAGCAAATCATTTGTTGAGTCGTTTGATGACACTTATTTTTATAATATGATCTCCTGTAGAAGAGATTATTGTGCTTTTGAATGTACTCATGCAAATCAATGAAATTAATTTTTGCTGAAAGAGACTTCAAATAGCATAAAAATTATCTAATGAATAAATATAAGTAAACAAATTGAAAACATTACTTATTTAATTTTTTTTAACTTTATACAGTCCACTTGTTAAAAACAAAAAAAAATGGAAAAGGGAAATTTTCAATATTAATAACAATCACGTTATATTGTATTGTTACGACAGATGAACGCGCTACAGTGACTTCACGAGTTAACGTGATTGTAGCCCTCGTGTGTGCTTCTACGTGAGATTCAATTAGCCAACGATTTGGAACTTGGAACAGTTCTGAAGAAGAAGAATGAAAATATGCAGTGCAGTGTGTTAAAGTTCTGTGAACTGAAAGGTTGTTCAAATGGTTTGAGTCTGTGCGCGATAAATAAAAGTCAAGAAGTATCTTGTATTGGTGTGTGCACGGGCGGTAGTTATGTTTGATAGGGCTCTAGTGATCTAACAAGAAGAAGAATTCTTTATACCTGGTATATAAGGTATTCAAGAGACACGACAGACAGTATAGAGGTAATAGTTTAGTAGTATAGACAGAGCTGTGTTGTGTACTCTGTGCAGGAATGTTAATGACTTTTGCATGTTAGTAGTCGATTTGTTTATGAAAAACTTCATCCATATTTTCTTTGTAACAATTTGCATTGTATTACATTTGCTTTAAAATATAGTTATTATTACTCACGTCCAGTGCATATCCGTATTTTGTAATTCGCAACAGTATAATATTCCAATAGTCTGAGAATTATCTCCTTTTTTTAACATATGTACAAGGCGAGGCTGATTGTTAAGAGATTTGCAAACATACACGACGAAAATGTTGGGGGGGGGGGTATGAAAAGATGTAGAAAATTTGTTGGTGGGAAGACCAAAACCAAAGGTTTCGACTATTGTGAATGGACTTTTCCACCAATTCTCTATCCTATACCCAAATAACCCAACGCACATAATTCCTTCTCTAAGAGTATAAGTGGGTCAAGGGGAATTATATCTGGGATATTCACCCTATTGTAATTGCCCTGTTTCCCTTCTGCATGAATGGAGACCCACCCTTTCTTTTCCACTGCAGCTCTTGTCTGGCTATCACAAAGCACTTTCTCTGCGCCAATTGCGACGAAGTTGGCTAAGACAGGTGTTTACCAAATTCTTTTGGAATCCAATGAAGGGCTTTCTTCGCTGATCATAAAGGTAAATTGCGCATCTGTCTGTTTCACACAAGTTTCTAAGCATATCATATAAAGGAAAAATCAGAACTGTATTAAAACACAAAAAAGCGAAAATAATGAAATAACGAAATTAATTTTCCCGTTATTTGTTGCGTTTTATCGTTATAAATATTTTGAAATACCATTTACGTTATTCAAAAATCATTTCGTTATTTCGTTATGTTACAATAACGTTTTCCAACAGTGGCTATTATATGTGATACTAACTGCACGCTTTAAAACATGGAAACTTTGAAAGCTCTTTAACGTTTTGGACTCACATATTAATATTTTTATAATATTATATTCAATTATTTAATTGAATATAAGAACTTTAAAATATGGGTATTCCTGTATGCTGACCTATATATAATCTATTTGAAAAGATCAGATATTCCACTCGAGTTTATATTACTCTTGTGTAGAATAATAACATTAGCATTTTAGAAGTTAAAGTGACTGCTTTTATAAAATGAAAATTTTACACTGTAAGTAGAGTCGTCCTCAGTTTTAAACATTAACAGTTATCTAAGATAAACGTAAAAATATTTTAGTAGTCTTCTACATTGAAATAATGAATGATCTAATTTCTTAAAACAAAAGAATAATCTCTAACGTTATGTATAAGAATGAGATAATTTGGCAACATGTTCTACAGTCTGTAAACCAAGAAAATATAACACTTAAAAAAAATATTTTTCTTAACCGGTAATTAATTTAATAAAATTCTTTCAGATAATTACTTATGGACAAGAAATCTACTTTTGCCAATATCTCAGTTTTTATTTAACTATGTCAAAAAATTGCTAAGAACAAAAATCCTTATAATTTGCATAAATGATTTTTGTTCCTTCGGTTTATTACATTTTTCCGTTATCAGATGATGCAGCTGTTTTTTTCATTCTGTTGAAGTCTATGAGACACTAATTTTCCCGTTTGGGTCAGATTTAAAGAAACTATCAAACTGGTGACATGCAAATAGATTAAAACTGAATACAACCAATAACAGAGAAAATTTATACTCTTTGAATTGCGAAATAGTTATTCAGACACAAATTTTAAACTTCACGATTTGGACGGCATGGGTTCATACTCATTTATTTGTCCAGCCTAGAGAGTGCTTCTTATTATTAATTACCAAGGTGTTAAACTATGTTCTAATCTGAAATGAAGGTCTCATGCTTCGAAATTAACAAGAAATTAAGATTTCTACTCTTAAGACTTTGTTATATTAATATAATTGTTATTAGGAAATTTCTTATAAGTACATTCATCAAAAAAATATCCGAACACTATGGTTGATTACAAAATTCAGAAAAAATATCTAGCAACGATTTTTTTAGAAATTAGTGATCTGGCAACCTTCGTGTCACGTGATTACAGAATTCAGGAAAAATATCTGGAGCGTGTACAGCAACTGTACACGCTCCAGTTACAGTTCACAGCAAACTGGAGCGTGTGCAGGTACTGCACACGCTCCAGTTTGCTGTGAACGGTAACTGCACACGCTCAATATTTCCGTGAGTGAGCCCACACGATCTAGTATCAAAATAATATGACCACCTAGTCACTCAAATAAAGATCCGAACACTATGGTTGATTACAGAATTCAGAAAAAATATCTGGTAACGATATTTTTAGAAATTAGTGATCTGGCAACCTTCGTGTATGTACATGAAGGTTGCCAGGTTTTGCAGAGATAGATCTCAACACTGGCCCAGTTGGAACTCGAACCTGGAACTCGATCTTAGCCAGCTCCTGGTATTTTGATAAGGCAATTTACATTTCTATTGCCTTCATTTGCAATGCCCTCTGACATGAATTGGGAACTTCCGTGTTATGTGAATGGGTAGCTATTCAAAACTCCCTAACTTTGATAAAGCGTTTTACAGAAAACATCACTGGGGAAAAATTTAAGACCTTGATCAAATGTATGGAACAAAACTTCCTAACTTTGATAGTTAGTTTTTCGATTTTCAACAATATTCGTTTAATATTTAAAGAATTACGTAAGCCTTGAACACCATCACCGCTAGCCACGAGAATTTGCCTCAAAATCTAAAACACAAATATTAACTGTGGTAACAAATCGTTTAGTAAAATAAACGGGATTTTAGAAGATTGTGTAATTCCTTTCATTTCAAATTTCGATAAAAAAAGAAAATTGTGAAGCAAAGCACTGTCTGCTGTTAAATGTTCCAGTTTCATTACCTTCTTAAATATTCAGCGTATTTTATCGAAAATCGAAACTTAAAGAGATTTGAGTGAGATCCTCAATTTGAGTACTATGACATTTTCCCGTAAAAAATTGATTTTCGAAGTTCGCTAGCTTGGAACGTAGATTCCATTCGCAAAATGTCAAAGTGCCCCAACATGAATTGATGGGAAATGTAAGCAAGAGCAGACCACATATTTAAAGGTTGCTCTCTACTTTTTTTCCTTACTTTTCAACATTTTAGAAGAGTTTCACTTTCCTTGTTTGTTTCTAGGCATCCTGAATCTGAAGAGATTAGTTCTCCTGCGTCGGTGGAGTTGCCAAGGCGACATGTTACTTTCTCCACTGATAGTGATAGCGAATCTTCTTTTGTGGTAAGTCATTGCAGACGAACTTATTTCTTATAAATAAAAGGTAAGTAATTAAATGATTTAAAATAAAAACTCAAAATAATATCAAAACCAAGAGAAGTTTCAAACGTTAAAAATTAAAAGCATCAGGTTTCCAATATATATTAATACCATTAGCAACAAGAATCTTGGAAAAGGAATATTTTAAAATTTAAACAAATATAGTTAACATATATATTGTAATATGCAATTTTTTAAAACTACCAATGCTTCAAACAAAAATTTTTAAATTTCCTTTAAATGCATTTAAAGTTACTTGTTTATTTATATATCTAACATCTTTCTTCGATCTAGTCTGCTGTCGGTAAATATATACAACTATTTATTTACACAAATTTACACTTCGTACACAGAACTCATACTATGCTAACTCCTGCTCCACACACTAGCTAAATATACACCTATTACTCGATTTACACGGTATTCAGTTCACACAATTTTGGCTTTGCACGGTCAAAAAATGCAACCAGTTTCGATTTACACGGTACTGACTGAGACGTACATAGAAAAGAAATCTCTGTCAGTACCGTGTAAATCGAAACTGGTTGCATTTTTTGACCGTGCAAAGCCAAAATTGTGTGAACTGAGTACCGTGTAAATCGAGGGATAGGTGTATATGCTAGCCACAAACTGTGGGGCTTTGGCTGAACGAAGGATTTCCCTAAAGAAAGGGAATAGAAGTGCTCATTTATGCAAGTGGGGAAAAGTATCTTTTCGTCCCAGTGTTATTTTATAATTGAAAAAAATACAAATTATATTTTGTACCTTGTATCGTACAGAACAAAATCCAAATGTCCACGGTACAATAATGAGCTGTGAGAGACGATAATTTTTATGTCAAAGTACCACTTCTGCTTTAGTTGAGATTAGAGACAGAATCTGCGATCTGTGCTGTGGTAGCACCAAAGAAAGTCTAAGGAGAAGAAGACAAACTTCACATACGCGTAAGTAGCGCCTCTCCTCGGAATTTTACCGAAGCAGATCGTGGTAAATTTGTGTGTAACCACAGAAACAACCGTAAGTCGCGATCTGCGCATGCGCAATGCAATCATTTTAGCACGATGCAACTACGGTTTGTCTTACACTTTTAATATATTTAATGTAATTTATTTAGTATTTCAACCTGTCTAACAACCATGGCTATTTGCCTACAAGCTTAATATTTTATCCCATTCAGGGGTGCATTATAGAAAAGCGGGAAAACACACAGTAGGTTTATTTGGAGCAATTTTGTGAACGTTTTAGAATTAATAATTGTAAATTAATGCATTTCATCCTTTTGCGAATAAATAAATCAATTTATGTTCCAGTTTTGTGCTCACTGGAGCACATCAATGAATATAGGTTTCTGTACTTTGCTAATAGTGTAATTTCTTCTTATGGTTGCTAGGAGACGCACTTACTGCCATCTGTTGACTGTTCATGCAAGTAAAAAGCTCGATATGACTTTTATTGAAAATGTGTTCAGTTGTATAATACTTAATGATATAAAACTTCTTGTCGTTCATTAAAACATAAATCGCAATTTGTTATAGTATAGTAAATATTGCACAGTGTGCAAGAAAAATTAACATTTTCTTGTTGAGCTCAGTGACTACTTATTTTACAAAATGGGATCTCATTAAAATAAATAATTATTCTAACTGTTTGCTATTTTCTCTCTAAATTAAAAGAAAATTGTCATGGAATAAACATTTTTCAGAGTCAAAGTGTATATATAAAATTTGCCACGCGGTGTAAACAATTGAAAACCATACGTTTGGAAATGTGTTCCAACGTCATCGAAGCCCAATATTCATCAGTTGATTTCTATTATCCAATACCGCCCATTCTTGACATACTACTTCGACAAACCAACCTCAATTTTGACGTTAAAACAAACTTTAAATTAATACTTAATCCTTTTTTTTTATTATTTTGTACCTATACGTATGACAAGTAAAATGTAATTACAAAGTTAAACTTTTTTGTTCTTTTTAATGCCCCCTCCCTGTTTGCACTAAACAATATTTTTCTATTCCCTATGCAAAATTTGCCCTATTCAAAAAAAAAAGTTTGTTACCATGATCTAAAGCAGAGGTTTCCAAACTAATTTGTCCTACCGTCCCCTTTTCAGAAAAAAAAAATTACTCAGCGCCCCCCTGGAAATCTACGTTCTTTAAGCGAACAAACAGAAAGATGCAGTGACAAATTTGCGTTCTTTTATGTATCTATATTTCTACCTACATCCTACAACATAGCGAAGAAAGATGTTGTAAATAAGACACCTTGAAGCTTGAAATTATAAAATTATTTATTAAAATCAACAAATAGTATAAGATGGAAAATAAAATAATCACTACGACTTTAATTCTATGTTATACAACAGATGAAACATGTACGAACGGTTTTTCAAAATTTTCTTATCTTCGCTTCTTTCTTTATGCTTCCACCGCCCCCAATTGCACCTGAGGCTACTACGACCCCCTGGATCGTTCCAGCGCCACTCAGATGGCGGTATCGCCCATTTTGGGAAAACATTGATCTAAAGCAGTGATTCCCAACCTTTTCTGGACCATCGCCCCCTTTAGAAGAGAACAAAAATTTCAACGCCCCCCTAGTCCATAATAGTTAATTTTATATGAAATATTAAAATATTGTTGCATATTATCTGTACCTAATTTATCTGTTTATTTATCTATGAAAAATCATAAAGCAGAAATTAATAAAACGACAACCAAATGTACAATAAAATTGTTTATTAAAATTTTAAAAATAAACACAGAATCAATAAGAAATAAAAAATAACGAGCTAAACACAAAATTAATAATAAATAAAAAAATTAATGAGATGGTTGAGGCTGGTGAGTGTTAACAATTTGTTAATGTCGGGTTCCAATTTCGTTAACATCAATCGCAGATCGCCACGTTCAGTGATGTGTAGTCTGTTCCTCTTCTTTGACAGTAAATTAGCTATTGCACTGAATCCACGCTCAGCCATATAGGACGAAGGAAATGCGATTAAAAACTTCTGTACTATTGCCCACAATCCAGGGTAGAGAACTGGTATTGATTTTTGAAGCCAGAACTCTTGGTATCCATGTTTGAATTTTACTTTGAGTGCTTCGTTAGTCGTGAGTTCTAAGAGTTCCTCTTCCAAATTTGATGATTCTTCAGTATCTGTGTTTGCGAAAGGATCTAAAACCCAACTCGGTATATTCATGTTTAAAATATCTTGGAAACGCTCCGTAAAATCAACGTGAAGAACTTCCAAGTGTTGGCAGTAAGTAAGTAAATCTTCCGGTTTTGCTGATAATGTGGGAAAGTGGTTGTATTCACCTCTACCTAGATTTCGTTTGAATAGAAGAAGTTTTCCCGCAAAAGCAGCTATGACGTTTTTTGTTTTAATTAAATTCAACTCACCACCTTGCAATTGTAAATTAACTTGATTAAATATTTTAAACAGGTCTGTCAAATAGACGATGTCATTTTTTGACGTAATCAGGTTTTAGCGCAATTTTTTGTCTCTGTCTTCAAGAAAGTTACTGAGTCAAATAGATTGAAAAAACGATTCAGACAAACACCTTTAGAGAGCCAACGTACTTCTGTGTGCAGCAGCAAGCGATTGTAATCTTCACCATTTTCATTACAAAGCTTACCAAATAATCGGTCATTCAATGAATTGCTTCTAATCTTATTGATTGCTTTAATAACGTAATGGAGCGACGTATGCAGACGTTCATTCAAATTTTTTGCAACCAAATGCTGACGATGAATAATACAATGTATAGCGAGTATATTTGGTACTGCTTGTTTCAAATACACTAAAAAACCCTTATGACACCCTGTCATTGCTGGAGCACCATCAGTAGCAGCAGACAAAATATTGCAAATAGGAATTTCTTTCTCTTGAAAAAACTTTTGCATGGTATTAAATATAGATTCTCCCTTTGTATCATATTCCAAATTTTTAGCAAATAATAACTCTTCATGAATTTTTTCTTCTTTTATAAATCGTACGTATGATAAGAGTAGAGCTTCGTTATTTGGTAGAGTTGATTCATCGAGTTGAATGGAAAATTTGCAAGTCTTTAAGTAATCGCATAATGATATTTCATCGTCTTTTGCCATTTCATCTATTCTTCTTTGCACTGAATTATTACTGAGAGGAATTTTTTGATGATATCTGACGGTGTCTTATGATGAAGAACAGTTTTTAATATCTCTTTGACTGACGGCAAAATTAATTCCTCGCCAATTGTGTGTTGTTTTCTTGCTTTTGCGATTAACAATGAAACGTTATATGAGGCTCGTAGTCCATCATCATCTTGTTTAGAAGACGACGCAAAAAGGTTTGACATAGTTGGCTGTTTTAAATATTGCTTTTCCAGTTCTTGAAAATAGGATAAATCTTTGTTCTTCTTATCAGCATGCATTTTATTTAAATGCTCTTGAAGCCTAGAAGGTTTCATAGCTTCATTTGAAAAAACTTTTCGGCAAATTAAACACATAGGTAATGATTGGTTTGTAGGAGAGTACGTAAATCCATATTTCAAATACTCAATACTGTACTGCCGGCATTTCTTTTTAGATGTAGATTCAGACATTTTCAAATACAAATTAACTTCTGAACAGATTTATAGATAGTTATAAAAATAATGTTTATAATGACTTCTAACACTTATCACTCACGACTATTTATCACGGCGAAGCACATAAAAATAATAAAACATTCCTAGAGCTATCGCTTTTATAGATTTGATTTTGTGCACACATTAACTTGTATGTTTGCGATGCCGGCGCACTTGCTCCGTAAACAAGTCATTTCAAGCTCCCATATTCTTGTCGAAACATGTTAAATTGCATGAACCGCGTGTTTGCCTACCAACTTGCAAGGACTTGTGACTGTAAATCTATTCTAAACTAAAACAAATTAGGTATAGGTATACCTAATGCTAATTTGAAAATGCTTATTAACGCGATAACAATAAGATAGTTTACATAGCTAGATAAAATATTTATTCATGAAAACAGGTATTTTCAAAGTATTTTATTATATTAAAAAAAAATTATAAAAAAATATTAAATATAATAAATTTATTATTATTATATTATTATTGCATCAAGGTTGATTTGCCTATTAGAACGGACACACATGTGCAACATAATAAGCCTGATGTAGTAGTGCATGCTAAGGTATTGAATGAGATTACAATTATTGAAGTAGGAATAACATCTCAGGATAACCTGCAGACAGTAGAGGTTGAAAAGAAGACGAAGTATGATCTGCTGGCTAATGAGTTAAGCCTAATTCACAAGTGTAATGTTAATATTATACCTTATGTTCTGACGTGGGATGGTATTGTAACTACGTACCATAAAGCATACTCAAAGCGACTTGGAGTGGGAAAACATATTGAAGCTTATATCCAATCTGTGATCTTGAAGAGAACTTTTGAGAGCATCACAGTCGACTTCAGACGTACCAGTACGCTAGTAGGCGGTAGCAGGGAACTTATTGTCCAAGCTGCAGTTGAAAAGCTGTACATGACGGATGAGGTAGTGGATGACCGGAATCACCAGGAAGACACCACAGAAGAGAAGAGATAAAAAGGTTGTCACAGAAAATTCCATTAAATTTATTTATTTATTTTACCGCCCCTCTTGACTGCCTCAACGCCCCCCATTTGCCTCTGGATCCGCTACCGCCCCCATGGAAGACTCCAGCGCCCACTGGGGGACGGTATCGCCCCCGTTGGGAATCTATGATCTAAAGCTTCTAAACTGATTCCCAAAGTAGGTGATCATCTAGCAGTAGAAGTAAGCGCAAGGCAATGGTGTGATAAATGTGCAAAGTTGAACACAGAAACCGAACAACAAAAGCTCTCTGTAGTAGGTGAAAAACCGCTCATTTTGTTTCAGCATTGTTCCAAGTTTCATGTTTGTTGCATTCATTCCAACAAATCGTTTAGGGATACGATAGTATATATATATATTTCTGTTACATAGAGCAGCATTGGAGCAAATACGTCTCAATTGTCCTTGCAAAAATAGACACATTTTTGGTGCTATAGCATCTGTAGTAAAACGCTTAGCATAAAAAATACACGGACCAGTTTAAAATCAAAATTGTTAGTTCATTCATTTCTGTTGAAACTAAGATCGAGAAATTAATTTAGTAATCTTTTATTTCCCATTTGTTTTAATTGGAATGAGGACTCTACCAAATATGTAAATATTCGAGGAAACTGTTCGAGATTAATTGAAGAATACTTTGTGTAATTTAATGAGATATTAATTTGAAGCTACATTCCCAGAGGAAGTTTCCAAGTAATCGAAAATTACAAGAAGTTTTCGTGAACTAAATAATTTTGTAAAGAAAGTTGTTTTTGAGTCTTTTTGAAGACCTCGAGATCTTTGACACCCATGAGATATAATATCAAGCAGAGCACATGAGATGACTGATTTGATTGACTTTTCGATATTTCGCATTTCTTTGTTCCTCAATAATTCTTGAATGATTTTCTCGAATATTTCCAAATTTGATAGTCTTCTCGTTCCAATCAAACAAATGACAAATGAAAGATTATTTAATTAATTTCTCGACGTCAGTTTCAACAGAAATGGATGTAATCACTCTTAATTTAAGGTCGATATAAAAAAAACTACCTTCAAGGTTGTTGGGTTGTTTTACCTCTGAACGGCACTTTTTTGCACACCATGGGCTAAATGGCCAGGTCACATGGACCCCGAAGGCTCAGAGAAGGTTGGGGGAGGGAACCCACTGGAACAGCTGTTGGGAGACAGATGGTAGCCTCCCGTCAAGGCCATCCAGCGTGTTCTTTAACGTGCACAGGGTATGGCTCTCCCGCACACGGGGCCACGGCTTAACGTCCCATCCGACGGACGGCGGCCTTTTCAAGCCCATCGGTGTCCCCTACTGACCGTGGGCAGGGCGGGGAAATTTTGCGGAGATAAATCTCAACGCTGACCCAGCTGGGACTCGAACCTGGGAACTACAGATTACGAGCCTGGCGCGCTACCGACTGAGTCACCCCCGCCCCAAGCAGATTTTGATGTGCTCAGCGGTCAGAGCACTGACATGTTATCAGGATGTCGCAGGTTCGTATCCCACCCGGCTCAAGACAATTTTTCTTTTTAATTTGATACTGACGTTTCACTAAGAGTTTCTGAATACATTTCAAGAAACGTTTTTATATCACACTCTTTGCTAAAATATTTGCATATTTAAAAGTTTGTTAATTTTTTACCATTTGGAGAAACTTTTTAAAGAGGATCTCAGTGCTAATAAATATTTCTGCTTTCATAACATTTTAATATTGAGACACTGTTAATGAAATTCCTGATTTTGATAGACTTGTTTTAAATTTTTTAGTTACTTTCAGTCTCATTCCATAAAAAAAGTTTACTTTCAAAGAAATCGATTACTTATTTTGTTTTCCACTGACATGGACATTCTCTAATGATTAATGATTAGTTAAGGCTCTGTAGTTTATCAGAAGTAAATTGAAAACAGTGTTTCTATATAGAAATTTTTTCCCTAGATCTTGAGTACAGCAAGTTGTAAAATGAACTATACACGGTGTTTCCAAAAGGTATAGTCAAACTTTGGAAATTTGTTTTACTGCGTATAGTGATGAAAAAAGTTCCTACGAACATTGGGCCAGAAACGCTTCCTTTCCGAGTTATGGCACACTTTGAGAGTGCTCGTAAGTAGCATGTCAAACGGTATGATGCTAGGCAAATTTGAATCATTTGCATGCCTGATGGCGTAATAGAAAAATGGATATGTTGGACAAAATCCCACCACTCCTGGGTGATCTTAAACATAAGTATCCTGCTGTTGAATTGGTAGAGGTGGACCAACTGCACGGACTACACTGATGTTTATGCTATAATGGTTGCTAATACACAAGCTCTCCGCGAACTGTTCGTGGATGGTTGTCAAAAAAATTCAGAACACTCCGGTATACTTCAAACGTATTCGACAGTCGATGAGCAGACATTGCGAGGCTCGAACACTCTGATGTAGCCTTACATAACTGCTTTCACCTATCACTTACGGGGGCGGGGGTGGCTCAGTCGGTAGCGCGCCAGGCTCGTAATCTGTAGTTCCCAGGTTCGAGTCCCAGCTGGGTCAGCGTTGAGATTTATCTCCGCAAAATTCCCCGCCCTGTCCACGGTCAGTAGGGGACACCGATGGGCTTGGATAAGGCCGCCGTCCGTCGGATGGGACGTTAAGCCGTGGCCCCGTGTGCGGGAGAGCCATACCCTGTGCACGTTAAAGAACACGCTGGATGGCCTTGACGGGAGGCTACCATCTGTCTCCCAACAGCTGTTCCAGTGGGTCCCCTCCCCCAACCTTCTCTGAGCCTTCGGGGTCCATGTGACCTGGCCATTTAGCCCATGGTGTGCAAAAAAAAGTGCCGCTCAGAGGTAAAACAAGAACAACCTATCACTTACAGTGTACTCTAATAACTAGAATAAAAACTAATGAACTTCACAGGCTTTCTTACTTGCACTTTCAAAATGTGCTATAATTCGGAAGGGAAGCACTTATGGTCAAATGTTCATAGAACTTTTTTCATCACTATGAGCAGTAGCACACGTTCCTAAAGTTTGACTAGGCCGTTTGAAACATCCGTGTTTGTCTATTGCAAAAAAGATGGTTATGACAATAACAAATCAAGTTGGTTAAGCGAATAAATGAACGCCGAATGTAAATGGTGAAGCACCGTTGGTTTGTCCTAAACAACTGATGAAAAATAACCCAAAATAAATGTAAAAAAAAAATCTCAAAACACCATTCCTGAACTTGCAAACTTTATTATAGGAGAAACGATTAAGCCGTTTTTTTTTCTTCCAAGTTGAAAAATGCTAGCTTTTGTTAATTCTATTTCGTGCTCACGAATTAAGAAAACTCGACTAGTTATTAAGGGCTTTTTGTTCATCGCCAGTGAGTGTTGCCATCTCCTGTGCTGACAGGGAAAATAATGAGGCGCGTGACAGCAGGAAATTAGGGTCCCTGGGGAGCGGAGGCTGTTGTGCCCGCGTCGAGGGCGGAGACGTGCCGCTCCTGGATGTGTGGGCTGACACGGGAGACTGTTGCTGGAGCTCCTGGCCACACTTGTCAGAGGAGTTGAGTCTCTCCACACCCCCGGAGCAAAGAGAGCTCAATTCAGATGGGAACACTTCCTCGCGACCGAGCTCGCCGTTGCTTTTGTTCCCTCGGCCGTCGCGTTTTGCGAGTTGCACATGAAACACGACTTCTGCATTGCTGCTTCTGTCATCTTCGATCTCGCGTGGAAATCAACGATAGGATTCAGTTCTCCGGTTATCTTTGTTCAGAAAACGAGTGGATTCACTCCTGAAGATTTTTTTCCTCAGTCTGATAAAGCAAATGATTTTTTGTTTTTGAATTAGCTATATTTTCACAGTTTATCTCTCTAGCCTAGTAAATTGCCTATAGAGTGAAAAGTGTTTTCACTGCCGCTAAGAGGAAAAAAATAACCTCTGAGTGGCTGGCACAGGTCACAAGGACTCCAAAGGTTTGGGAAGGGGATTCACTGCATAGTTGTTAGGAGACAGATAGAAATCTCCCTTCAAGGTTAAAAATAATAATAAATAAATAAAAATAAATACCCCCTCAAGCAGCTGCTTGCCACAGAGGTCTGACAGGAGCCTGTCAGTTTATATCCAGTGCGTTATTTAACGTGCACAAAATGCCCCTAGTCCTACAAACGGGTTGGGTTGTTTTACCTCTGAGCGGCACCTTTTTGCACACCATGGGCTAAATGGCCAGGTCACATGGACCCCGAAGGCTCAGAGAAGGTTGGGGGAGGGGACCCACTGGAATAGCTGTTGGGAGACAGATGGTAGTCTCCCGTCAAGGCAATCCAGCGTGTTCTTTAACGTGTGCAGGGTATGGCTCTCGCGCACACGGAGCCACGGCTTAACGTGGCTCCGTGTGCGCGGAGGAGCTTAACGTGGCTCCGTGTGTCAGTAGGGGACACCGATGGGCTTGGAAAGACCACCATCCGACGGACGGTGGTTTGTGTAAGTCTCAACGCTGACCCAGCTGGGACTCGAGCTTGGGAACTGCAGATTACGAGTCTGGCGCGCTACCGACTGAGCCACCCTGCCCCCCCTACAAACGGGATGAGCCAACCCATCCGATGAATGGAGATCTTTCCAATCTCACCGGTGTCTTCTTAGTCACTGGGGACAGAAAGGGGGTTAGCGGAGACAATTTTCAACGTAGGCACAGTTGGGACTCGAAAGTGAGAACTTTTGATTAGGAGCTTGACGAGCTACCGGATGAGACAACTTCCGTTCCACATAATAAGGGACTAGGTTATAGTTTTTGATAAAGTATGAAGGCCTTCTTTCTCATGAATGCTCTCTTTCTGCAAAATTATCCCCCCCCCCCTCTGTGATATTCCGGCGGATTTCGCTAGATCTCGTTGATCAGCAGAATCTTGAAGAGTGTTCCTTTTTTTTTAAAAACTACATTTAATATTTTATTTGAGATATTCTTGTTATTTTGCGTGAAGTAGAAAGAAAATGAATTAATGTAACGTCATAAAGAACCAGGCCCCAAATTAAAAAAAAAAAGGAGTAGGGGAGGCAATATTGGGGGTGGAGGTGCAGCTCCAGTATTGGGTTTTCTCTTTGTTTTAGTGGTCTTTAAAAATTTCTTGAAAAAATAAGAGCAATATGTTAATATTTTTTCGTCTACATTCCGGTTACTAGAATTCTTAGGTGGGGCGGGGGTGGCTCAGTCGATAGCGCGCCAGGCTCGTAATCTGTAGTTCCCAGGTTCGAGTCCCAGCTGGATCAGCGTTGAGATTTATCTCCGCAAAATTCCCCGCCCTGCCCACGGACAGTAGGGGACACCGATGGGCTTGGAAAGGCCGCCGTCCGTCGGATGGGACGTTAAGCCGTGGCCCCGTGTGCGGGAGAGCCATACCCTGTGCACGTTAAAGAACAAGCTGGATGGCCTTGACGGGAGGCTACCATCTGTCTCCCAACAGCTGTTCCAGTGGGTCCCCTCCCCCAACCTTCTCTGAGCCTTCGGGGTCCATGTGACCTGGCCATTTAGCCCATGGTGTGCAAAAAAGTGCCGCTCAGAGGTAAAACAACCCAACCCAACCCATCGGCGGCCTTACCAAGCCCATCGGTTCCTCTTTCTCACCGAGTCGGATTAGCGGAGGTGAATGTTAAGGCTGGCACAGCTTTGATGCTAACCTTCAGATTTTGAGTCTATCGTTCTACCGACTGAGCCTAGATAACAAAAAGTCTGATTGTTAGAAGTCCGACCAACAACAGATGACTAATTGATTTAGCGAAGCGAAGGCATCTGATATTCCTGGACTTTTGAGTATTTTCGCATTTGTTGCAAAATAGTAAATCTTAGCAGTTTCACTGATCGTTTATATTTTTAAGGAATAAATTCTTTGTGTAAATCTATGTCTCGTATTTAAAAAAGGTCCAAATATGCTTCTCGAAATAAAAGAAAATGCGTAGCGACATTCAACAACCAGTTAACATTAAGAAAAGATTTAATTTAGAGCTGTTTTTTGTCTTTTTTTTTGTTAGGAGACAGATAGCTGTTAGGACAGATAGAGACAGATGGCAGACTCCAGTCAAGTCTGTGCAAGGTGTTCTGTAACTGGGACCCTAAGCACACGGGATGACCGTTAACATCCCATTCCATGGACCTCGGCCTTTCCGAGATCATCGGTTTGCCTTTCCTCACCTAGAACAGAGTAGTATAACTGAAGAAAATCTCAACGCAGATCCAAATCAAATTTTAACATGGAAGTAGTGATATTTCGAGCGTGGCGCGCTATCGACCCCGTCAATGCTCGCCCCATGGAATGAAAAGACCTGAATTTAAATGGATTTGAGTTGGGTTGTTTTACCTCTGAGAGGCACTCTTTTGCACACAAAGGACTGAATGGCAAGCCCACAAGGATCCCAAAGGCTCAGAGAAGGTGGCCAGTGGTTAGGAGACAAATGACAGCCTCCTGTCAAGACCATCCAAGGTGTGTTCGTTAACGTGCACAGGGTATGGCTCTCCCGCGCACGGAGCCATGGCTCAACGTCCCATTCGATGGAAGGCGGTTTTTCCAAGTAGAGAAGTGTCCCCTACTAGCCGAGAGCAAGGAGGAGGGGGGGGGGGAAGAATGTGTAGACAAATCTGAAAGCTGGCCCAGGAGGGACTAGAATCTTGATAATTGCAGATTACGAGACTGGTGCGCTGCCAAGGACCCTTTAAATCCCAGAGAAAGCATGAACGTTTTCATTATGATTTAACATATTTTTTCGCCATTTCGGCAGCATTCAGGTTTAAGGCAGAATAATTAGTTTTGCAATCCACCGTGCAAGAGTCCCACGCTGCTTCCATGATATATCTTATTTGAAATTTGGGATATGCAATGCTAATTCTATTTAGCAATAAATTATCGCAGGAAAAGTCCTATAGACAAGTTTTCTGCACGACTGAAAAGCTTTTATTTAAATTACTATCACACCAGAGGTTTTACTCAGTCGGTACCGCGCCAGGTTCGTAAGTTGCAGTTCTCAGGTTCGAATCCCAACTGAGCCAGCGTTGAGATTTACCCCCACTAACTCCCATTTGCCCTCGATGTGAAAGGGGACACGGATGGCTTTGGGAAGATCATCGTCCGTCGGATGGGAAGTTAAACCGCGGCACCGTGCGCAGGAGAACCAAATCCTGAGCTCGTTAAAAAACCTGCTAGATGGACATGGCGTTAGGATATGTCTCCCGATAGCTGACCAGTGTGTCACCTTCTCTGAGCCCTTGGGGTCTTTGCGACTTACCGATTTAGCCCATTGTGCGCATAAAAAGTGCCCCTCAGAGATAAACAACCGAAAACCACTCTTATACCAATTAAACCATTTTATTAGGTTAAAAAAATAGAATAAAAAATGTGACAGTTACACGAATAAACACGGTTTTTCAGATGAGGTGAGGGGCGGGGGTGGCTTAGTCGGTAGCGCGCCAGGCTCGTAATCTGTAGTTCCCAGGTTCGGGTCCCAACTGGGTCAGCGTTGAGATTTATCTCCGAAAAATTCCCCCCCCCCTGCCCACGGTCAGTAGGGGACACCGATGGGCTTGGAAAGGCCGCCGTCCGTCGGATGGGACGTTAAGCTGTGGCCCCGTGTGCGGGAGAGACATACCCTGTGCACGTTAAAGAACACGCTGGATGGCCTTGACGGGAGGCTACCATCTGTCTCTCAACAGCTGTTCCAGTGAGTCCCCTCCCCCAACCTTCTCTGGGCCTTCGGGGTCCATGTGACCTGACCATTTAGCCCATGGTGTGCAAAAAAGTGCAGCTCAGAGGTAAAACAACCCAACCCAACTCAGATGAGGTTCCTCTTCTTTCAAATTTCTTTCTTTTATGCATTATACTTAACGGGTTCCTGTTAAGTCTCCGTGGCTAGTCCGCTGCCTCAAGAGGAATTTATTTTTAATGTTTATCTAGACCAAGAATATCCACGCAGAGCTGTTAAAGGTCCTCACCGATGCATTTTTTATTAGTGCTTTCGAGCACCGTCATAACGCAAAATTTTAAAATGCTGTTGCAAACAGCGTTAAGTCTGACTATAAAAACTCTATAAAGAATTCCTTACAACCACTGCAAAATAAACAGTGCTAACATGTAAAAAAACTATGCTTTTTATTATTTGTTAAATCAGCGCAGTTAAATTTTCACATTTGTGTAATGATTTAAAAAAAATGTGGCATAAAAAATTGTTTTAAATCAGATTAACGTGCCATCCCAGATGGTAATGAATAAAATAAAGAGTCAAACTACAAAACTTTAATTACAATTTTACAACTTTCATTTGAATATTCAAATTAATGCTTGCCAAATCCTTTTTTATATAATCGAGACGATCCCGAAGTAATTTTAAGTTGAGCTCTTTATAAATTCATTAAATAAATGTAAGTTTTTTAAATCTAATTTATATTCTTTTAGTTATTTTTAGTGAAATTAAATTCATTTTCTAACAGTCAACGGCATTCGTTGTTTTGTATGTGTTTGCTCTTTGCATTTTGTTGTATGGGTGGAAAAAATATGCTTTTTGTGGGTAGGGGAATTTTTTTTTCTAGGTCGATCGCCCTACAATTTAAAAGTAAAATGTACATGTGAAGCTCATAAAGGTTGATCACCTTTGATCTATGCAAACACAAAAAACAGCGCAGAAGATGTTTCTTGGGTAGAAACAATAGACAGAGGATTTGAAGGACATCAGAAGGTTTGAGAGAAAAATATTGAAGAAAACATTTGGTGTCAGAAGTAATTCTGAAAACTTTGTTAATCGAGGGAAATGGTGTCACGTGTAGGAAGTACATTCTGCATATTAGCTGCTTCCTTCCAATCACCCTCATCTGAAAGACATAATGATCGTTTCATTTCTCTAATCAACATCGCATCTAGCGTAATGAAGTGTTACATTTTATTTAAATTATTTTCCTTTATAGTACTGAAACATATTACATCACTCGAATAGATGGACATCAATTTTAGAAGACGGTTGGGTTGTTTTACCTCTGAGCGGCACTTTTTTGCACACCATGGGCTAAATGGCCAGGTCACATGGACCCCGAAGGCTCAGAGAAGGTTGGGGGAGGGGACCCACTGGAACAGCTGTTGGGAGACAGATGGTAGCCTCCCGTCAAGGCCATCCAGCGTGTTCTTTAACGTGCACAGAGTATGGCTCTCCCGCACACGGGGCCACGGCTTAACGCCCCATCCGACGGACGGCGGTCTTTCCAAGCCCATCGGTGTCCCCTACTGACCGTGGGTGGAGATAAATCTCAACGCTGACCCAGCTGGGACTCGAACCTGGGAACTACAGATTACGAGCCTGGCGCGCCCCCCGCCCCTTAGAAGACGGTAAATCGAAATACATAAAAAGAAAAGCATTTGACAAACTAAAGTGATCACTGTTGTTTGAAAAAAAAATGGCCACTTATATTCCTAATAAATTACTTTATTGCATGCTCTATTTTTCGACGGCACTAGATAAAGTAACGTGTAATCATCTGTTATTAAGTGAATTGTTAGTGGCGTTAAAAGTTATGTGTTGGATGCTTTAGTCTTCATAATGTTAATCATCGAAGCATGGTCCATTTTAGGATTTGTCTATGTTGATGATACAAATGATTTGCTACTAGGGCTAACACTGAAGATTATCACACATTTATGCAAATATTTTACATTACGTTCAATAATTAATTCAGGCTAAATATTGGCATTGTGGTATTTAATTGACATTCAAATTGACTGCTGCATAAAACTTTCTTCAGGAACGAAACTTAAGTGACTGAAATGGTGGAACTGGAAAACAAAATAAAAATTGAAAGACGAAAAAAATTACGAAAATGTTTTGCTATTGCTTTGAAGTTGGATTTTTTGTAACATAATCTAATCATCGATAAAGAGTGAGACATTAATTCTGTGGATTCCGCGCCAATTTTTATTTGCATGAAAATTACTAACCAAGATACAAGTAGAAATTAATGATCGTGGTAGGGTAAACTAGCTTTTTCAACTAACACAAAACTTCAGCTGTGGAAGTTTTACTTTTTTTTACATTGGGTATATAGACAGGGTATCCGAAAAATCCAAGAAAGTAATATTTTAATTGAAATCGTACCTCAAATAGTTTTAAACATAATTAGTGAATTTCCACATTCGAGACCCTGCATATGTCCAGTCTGTATTCCACTTCTTGCGCGCCAGGCTCGTAATCTGTAGTTCCCAGGTTCGAGTCCCAGCTGGGTCAGCGTTGAGATTTATCTCCGCAAAACTCCCCGCCCTGCCCACGGTCAGTATGGGACACCGATTGGCTTGAAAAGGCCGCCGTCCGTCGGATGGGACGTTAAGCCGTGGCCCCGTGTGCGGGAGAGACATACCCTGTGCACGTTATAGAACACGCTGGATGGCCTTGACGGGAGGCTACCATCTGTCTCCCAACAGCTGTTCCAGTGGGTCCCCTCCCCCAACCTTCTCTGGGCCTTCGGGGTCCATGTGACCTGACCATTTAGCCCATGGTGTGCAAAAAAGTGCCGCTCAGAGGTAAAACAACCCAACCCAATCCACTTCTTGCCGTACAAGCTGCAGCACATATCTTGTTACTTGCTCAGTTAAAAAACCCCACAATAAAAGGAACTAAGGTGTATCGAATCAGGGCTATAGAAATGAACCATCCCTGCCAGGTTGGAGCCATAGAATTGACCACCCCTGCTACATTTGTAAAAAAAGTGGAATACCGATTTGGACAAATGCAGGGTCAAGCACAGGGCACATATGCTGCACAGTGCATGTGCTGTGTGCATGTGCAGTGCCAGCACAGTGCATGTGCCGAACACTGCGAACTTCGCAGTGTTCGGGGTTGCTCTATGCACTGGCGAGTTCAGTACACTTTAACTTATTAAATTTATCCTTCATTATTATTCATTTGAAAAACAGAATGTATTTATGAAATCATGTTCATCATCTGTATTATTGTTTAAGTAACCCAATAAACTCCTAAAATGTGATCGCAGGAAATAAATTACGATTTCAGGACGCATCGCCATTGGGATTATGCTACAACTATCCATTATGGAGCTGATTCAGTTAGAGCTCTCATTTCTTGCAAAGCCACTCCCACCACAATACACACGCTAAAAGATATAGGGAGATTTGAGTGAGAGTTTCAGTTTATCCCTAGTGACCCCCCCCCACCCCTAGAAAGATTATTTTCAAAGTTAGGGGGCTTTGAATATGGCTTTCCATTCATATAATATGGAAATACCCGGTTATTTGGGGCAGGAGCGTTGAGATTAACTCCGCAAAACTCCCTGCCTTCGGTTAGTAGGGCCACTGACGGGCTTGGAAAGGCTGCCGTCCGTCGGATGAGACGTTAAGTCGTGGCCCCATGTGAGGGAGAACCATATCCTGTGCACGGTGAAGAACACACTGGATGACCTTGACGGGAGGCTATCATCTGTCTCCCAACAGCTGTCGACTGGGTCTCCTCCCTCCAAACCTTCTCTGAGCCTTCGGCGTGCTAGCGACATGACCATTTAACCCACTGTGTGCAAAAAAAAAGTGACGTTCAGAGGTAAAACAACCCAACCGAAAGCCCGGTTGCTTTTTGCAACGTAGAGTATTTCGACTTGTCGTTTTTCGAAACATCACAAATCTTGAACTTGTTTTCATCTGCTTTTGAAATCAGCGCGATGACAAAGCCGAAGGATGAGGTTTTCATCTTTTCGATGCAAAGAGAATCTCTCAAGAAAAAGATGAAGACTTATCAAATGTTAGCAGAGATAAGACATCTCTTCGGATGGGAAAAGGAACAGGCATTATTTTCTTAACATTTATGGCAGAGCGGGAATAATCGCGCTACGTCAAGTGCACTTTGTTGTTGGCGGTAACCCAGCCATCCTTTCTTGCTGAGGCTTTGTTGAGGCGAACAGTGTTTTCAATGCCGCCGACGATGGACCGAGGCAAACATTGGCAAGAAGCCAAAAGTTGATGGGCTTGTCTGTCACTCTTGCTTGGGCAGGGCGTCGAGGAGTTTGCGAGGTGGGTGGGTGATGAGGGGATTGCAAATGACTGCCAAGAACTTGCAATTGAATGCAACTGAGTGAGGAGCAGTCCAGAGCAATTAGAGAATGAGGAAATTATTCTGGAAACAAAAATAAAAACATATTTCAATGGCGGAATTTTAATACGCGGTTTATTTTGAGATTCAGTTCGTTGGCATTAAAGTTGTAAATTTAAGTGTTTTATATTCAAATGGAGTAATTAAATTAGATTGCATTTGTAGAACATGAATTTCTCTCCTTGCAAACGATGCACGTTTATCCCGAATGGAATATTATGTAGAACGATTGCATTAAATTGTTATGCAAATGAAATAAAAAACTTTTTCTTTCTTTCTTTAACAATTTCATCTTTTTTTAACAATTTCATCAATTACATATACAATTACATCGCCAGGTTGTCACCGTACATGGACATGTCGATCGTCAGCACCCAGACAGAAACGGGATTCATCACTAAACACAACAGTGTTCCATTCGTGACCCCAGTTCGCACGACTTCGGCACCAAGCCAGACCTGCACTGCAATGGTTTGCAGTCAATGGCAGTCGACGTAACGGTTGCCTAGAGTGCGTAGGTGTGCCTATGCAACTTTTGGTTTACCTTTCGGGTCGTTATGGGGCGTCCATGGCTGCTGATACAGCCCGTCGAATATCGCCTGCAGTACTCTGTGGTGACGAAAGAGCATGTCTAACAACGCACCTATCAAGCTGTGCTGACGTCTGTCGGATGGCACCATCCCCTCTGCAATGCACACTAGAACCTTCATTTCGCCACTGTTGCTAACAGCATCCAACAGTTCATGCATCCCGATGAGTATGGGTAGCGACACAATGTGTAGTCCATCCAACTTCACATAGGCCTATAATTCTTCCTCTCTAAAAAGCATCCAAATGGCGATAAACCTGCGGAAGGCGTGTACCAGGCATTTTCGCCCTTCGCTGAACAGTTTCCAAGCTGAACCACCTAATCTCAACGGTTCCACCTGCATAAACACCATGCCATCCCTGTTCCTTCTTGCATCTTTTATCTCTAGAGTCACACACGTTATTGGCTCCGGATTATCATCACTTGCATATCTGAACTGCTCACACTCATCCTTCTATTTGCATGTTTGTACGACATGTCCTTCTGGGTGGGGCACTTTCAATGTCGCGCAATGTATATATAATTGATTTTCCACCGGTACGTCCGCGTTGTAAAGGGATTGCCACAAAAGCATCCTAATCAGTTGCGGATTGATACAAAATGCTTCACAAGATACCTCTTATTAACCTTCGTGGTTAAGAGTAATAAGTGACGACTGCACAAGAAATTCTCTGAGTGGAAGTTACCGCGTCATTCTTTATGTGAAATAGAATAAGTAGAAGAATCTAGCAACATCTAGCCTTGAGTTATACTTGCGCCGAGGGTACAACGCACTTTACCTGATAGCGTTATGGAAATGCGTTCTCTAATTTCGGGATCGCGTTCTATCCAAATCGCGTTATAGCAGAACTGACTGTAATTTGTTATCTAAAGGAAACATTACGTTCAATCTACTGCACGAAGATACGTTTCCCTAACGACCATTGAAAGATAAATAGGTTGAGGTCACTTCTTTGTTGTTTCTCTTGATTGGTTGATTTAAGGTTGAATATGGCCGAGTGGTTAGCGCTCTTGGCTACTGATCTAAGGGACCTAGGTTCGAACCCCGGATAAGGCATGGATGTATGTGTCGTTTTTCTGCTGAGGGCCTGCCATCTTTTCAGACCTTCTACTGTGGCATATAAACTGACAGGCTCCTGTCAGACCTCTGTGGCAAGCAGCTGCTTGAGGGGGTATTTTTTTTTAGTAGAGCGAGGCATCTTGAATTGATTTTTGTTTTTGATTAGATGATTTAAGGTTGAACTGTTCAAGTTGTCTTAATTAGTTGATTTAATATTAAATAGTTTCAATTGATTGCTCTGTTGTTGGCGTTGGTTAGTTGATTTAAAATTGTCGGTGAGAGAATACAGACTTTCTTAATGTATTGTCTAAATCCACGTTATAACATCTTAACTTCGGAAGACGAATGCCGTGAGCCGCCTGGAAACACGTATCATTACAATGCTGTGAACTTCTTGTTCAGAAATGTACAGTCGTCGTGGATGAAACAATGGATGACCAGACGAAAACATTGGTGAATTGGAAGAGAGAATCTTGAAGAATACTTCTTGAAGGCAGCGTTGTACATTTTGAAATTGGGGTTGGTAGTTGAGCACAATTCACATCGCCTTCTGCTATTTGTTACAAACTTGCAGTGACGATATGATTCACTTTGGAGCGGTATTGTATACTGTAGCGATTTCATTGTATTTTTTCAGTGACTTAACAATACTACTGATAATAATCTTCTACAACTGCGATTAATTGAAACAGATTTATAAAGCAGAATTTACAGAATACTTTGCAAATTATTACACAGGACTACGATATTCCGTAGTGGGAGAGCAATCCTTTTGCATTTAAACCTTATTCGCATCATTAATTCGAATAATTGCTCTCTGCAATGTGTTGAATGTTTTCATCCGTCGTCTTTCAGCAAAAACCTGTCTCTCTGTGACCAAAAGAAAAACGGTATTCAAATAGCATTGTTATTAGTTTTTATTTCTTCGAATGACCTTTTGTCCCACTGCACAATATCATTAGATTGAGTACATCTGTTATAAGTTATATATGTTTATAAGAAAAGTTATTGCTGTATGTCTCTTATGTTATTGGCTGTATGTCTCCTTTATTTGGTTCTTAACTTTCTGCTCCGAGCGAATGTCTTCAAGTGTCTTATGTCTACTCAGTGCTGTTGTCTTCATGTCTACTCAGTGCTGGGTTGAGGGTTGACTCAGTTCGTAGCGCATCAGACTCTTAACCTACACTTTCCAGATTCGAGTCCCAACTGTGTCAGCGTTGAGATTTATTTCTACTAAACCCCACCCTGATCTCGGTGGAAAAAGGAACACCGTCGAGCTTGGAAAGGCCGCCTCCATTAGATGGTTGTGGCTGCATGTGCGGGAGACTTGTGCACGTTAAAGAACACGTTGAATAACCTTGTTGGGTGGCCACCATCTGTCTCCCAACAGCTGTCCAGTGGGTATCCTTCTTCCAGCCTTTTGAGCTCTTGGAGTCCTTGTGACCTGACCATTTAACCCAATGTGCGCAAAGTGTGCTGCTCAGATATAAAACCAAACCTAATGCTCATAATTTAATGACAAAGTAAGTCAAATCACATACTTAATTAAATGATTCATTTCTGGATTTTTTTTTGTTATTGACTTTAATTCTTTTTCACTTCCCTCCTACTTTTGCGTGCAGAATTATTTTTCCAAACTAAGCGCTCTCTAGTATCTTTTCCGGAATGATTTTCTCACTTAATTCATCCCCCCTTTGCCTGAGGTTCCTCTTCCTCTTCCGTTAAACCTCTCGCCTCCTCTTTCCTTACAAGCAGATTGCTTTCCAACGATGAATGTTTCTGCAGTGAGACAATGTAAGAGAAAGTGTTCGTTGCTCCTTGACCCACATTCGACAGCGCAGCGTCGTACTGCGAATCGATAGCGAGAGGACGGCCTCACTGCACGCCTCTTCGTGCTCCGTCGTGCGCTCATCCTTACAGATGCCTCCTCCTCCTCTTTCAGCCGCTCCCGCTGCTCCTGGGTGGCATGGTAACGCCACTGCGGCCGTCGATCGGCGATGCCGCTGAGAAGAATTCGGTTCCGCTGCTTGAATACTATGCGGAGAAAATAGCCGAAGGCTTCTGGAAAGAAGAGAACATGAAACACATTTTTGCAAAAAGTTTTTATTTTATATTTTTGGAGAAAAATAACAACAAAAAAAAATGATAAAAATATTTTAGAACGTTAAAATGCTTGATGTCAGACCCGGATGTAGAAAACAATAAAGGGAAAAGTAAGAACGAAACGGAACGCCGTTCCGTATAATTTTTTTTCTGTTTTAGTGGTTTTAAAAAAATGCTAGAAAAAGTATGTAATATATACACTGCTGGCTATTAAAAGTGCAACACCAGGAAAGACGAGATATCAAAGGTCATATTTAGTGAATACATAGCTTATGTTGCAAGGATCAGATGATTACAAATACAACTCACTTGTGGAATACAAAGAAATCAATATCTTGTATAGCCACCATGAGCGGCAATAACCGCTGCTACACGGTCCAGCATTGAGAGGAAGAGACATTGGATGTCTCTTCCTCTGAGAAGTTGTCAGTGAGAGAATACAGACTTTCTTAATGTCTTAATTATTAAATTCAACTCCATTGAGAGGAAGAGACATTTGGATGTGTGTTTGGGGAATGTCAGTCCATGCAGTTTCGATACGTAGCCAAAGTTCATCTGTTGTAGCAGCTGCTGATGTGCTAGTCGTCGTGAGATCATGGATCAGACATGTTCAATTGGGGACAGATCCAGTGAAGAATCCAAGGCAGAAGTTTCACATGGTAGCTATCCAGGAATTGTTGGACGATGCATGCCACATGTAGTCGGGCATTGTCCTTTCGGAAAAGGGCACCAGAGAGCCCCTGAAGATAAGGTATGATCACAGGCTCCAACACCTCAGTGATGTAACGCTGCCTGTTCAAAGTACCGGTCCAATGGCATCCAAAACCATAACACCAGGAGCTAGACCTGTATGGCGCTGCATCATGCATGTCTCACTGAGCCTGTCGCTGTGGTACCGCCAGATACGGATTCGTCCATCATGGTGCTGCATACTGAAGTGGGATTCGTCTGAAAAGATGATGCGATGCCATTCACATCCATGTGCAACGTTCTCGTCAGTATTGCAGTCGCATACGACTGTGTTGTAGAGTCAATGGTGGCTGAAGCAATGGCCGCCTAGCAAAGATGCTCTGATGCTGCAGAAGACGTCGAACCGTACATATGGACACTGGTTGATGTGGCTGTATGATCATTCAAAGCCATGCGCATGAGATGTCTGTCATCTCGTTCGTTTGTGTGACAGGGCCGTTGAGATCCCTCACATCGGTGAGTTCGTTCCTCCTCTACCCACTGACGCCATATTATTATCATTGTGGTAGCATTCAGTCCAACACGAGCACCGATGTCTCGGTACCATAATCCGGCGTCCCGTAATCCCACTATTCTCCCTCGATCAAAGTCGGAAACCTGGTCGTATGGATGCCGTGTTCTTTGACGGCGCATACTTGATCCTTTAGTGCACAAGAACTGCTAGCAAACACAATTCCAGTGTTTTACAACCGCTCCTCTTTGTAATCTCCGCTTATGCCACTTCCAGGGGGCGTTACTGTCACACATGATGTGCGCATGTGCTGCGCTTTGAATCATTTACAAATTCTCCCATGGGCTACCCATCTTGCATATTTCGGGACAATCTGATGAGTTCTTCCTGTTGTTGCTTTTTGGTTTAATATTTTCTGATTACTAACTAGCATTTTCAAAGGATCAGGGAGGCATGAGCCCTTGCTCTCTTTCTCCTCCGCGCTAGATCCAAACCTCTTTGATCTCATAACGGGTTAGGATCGATCCTCGTTTCGGAGATATATAGTTGAATAACCACTGACAACATTATTGATTAAAAATGGAGGCATACGTTCACATCAGTAGCATTCTATTGATTTTAAAAACAGCCTTTATCATATCTAAGGAGGTTCTTTTAGATAGATGGATTTTTTTATTGACTACTCTCAACACCAGTACAGTTCAATACAAAATCCACAACAAAAAAACATACTTTTACATAAATTTTTCAAGTTCAAAAGTTCATACACATGAACCGATTAACAAAAATTATATTGTAAAGTATAAATTGTAATCTATTTTATAGGTAGTTTTTTTTTAGAAAACAAACAAACTGAACAATATAAAAGTAGTAAATAAATAAGAGAACTCCAGTTGAGTCCGAGCTCGTGTGTGGAGAAGTTCACGAAGATAACGTTTACAGAATTAGTTGCAATAGTATTATAAAAATTAAATATTGAAGCTAAAGTTTTAACTCTATAGATATTTCTCTACCTCATCACAATCCACTAACCAATCCTATATTAATCTTTTAAAAGCATAAATGTTTCTTTCATTTCTAACATTGGCCGGCAGAGCATTAAAAAGTTTGGTGGCAGATAAACGTAGTGTTTTTGGATGATAGTTTTTTTAGGAAACGGTATGGATAAATGCATAGTAGATGATAAAAGTGTATATTTAGGAAAGATCTTAACATTAGACTCATCCCAATTATGAATATTGTATACTAATAGGTGATAAATATATAATTTTCTAACTGGTAAGATATTTAAGTTTTTATAATTTTTTTATACTATCAAATTTCTTTTTCTTTAGCATACATCTTATTATGTAATTTTGAGAATCACGTAATGTGTTTTGTGTAAACAAGGTAATTGAGAACCTTGTTTACACAAAGAAACGAAATATATTGTCTATATTTAGTGAAACTATCATGAAAGAGTGTGATTATGACTGTCATCATTACATAGATGGTGCAATGAACTTACTTGATTCACGGTACCTTTTGGACAAAGCCGCATGATTTGATCGTATTGTAAAATTCACGTAAGAATTTAGATCCCACTGAAACACCCTCCTAGGGGAAACATAATCCATAGTATAGATGAGGATCAGCCACGAGGGACACCTCGAACTTCATCAAGAAAGGTCGTTACACTCGGACAGAAAGAAAGTAGGTGTTTGCGGAACTATCAGGAGAATAAACGGTGAACATTCGTGGGATCCAATACAATTTATTTCATTGACACATCGGGAGAAGTTGGGTTGGGTTGTTTTACCTCTGAGCGGCACTTTTTTGCACACCATGGGCTAAATGGCCAGGTCACATGGACCCCGAAGGCTCAGAGAAGGTTGGGGGAGGGGACCCACTGGAACAGCTGTTGGGAGACAGATGGTAGCCTCCCGTCAAGGCCATCCAGCGTGTTCTTTAACGTGCACAGGGTATGTCTCTCCCGCACACGGGGCCAAGGCTTAACGTCCTATCCGACGGACGGCGGCCTTTCCAAGCCCATCGGTGTCCCCTACTGACCGTTTGCAGGGCGGGGAATTTTGCGGAGATAAATCTCAACGCTGACCCAGCTGGGACTCGAACCTGGGAACTACAGATTACGAGCTTGGCGCGCTACCGACTGAGCCACCCCCGCCCCCATCGGGAGAAGAATAAAATAATATCGGAAAGAGAAGGAAGGAGAGTACTTTTGATTTGCTCATCACTGCTCACTTTTTTTTCTTTGCAATATATATATATGTTTAATAGAAGGGAACATTAGTAAATTTAGTTGTTGAAATAACAGTATATGGAAGGATAAATTGATACCGTAGTCTTAGACTCAGGCTTTTCTCTAAATTTTAAAATGATCTAAAAACGGGAAAGGTGACATCTAATCTCTGTGTTATTAATGAAGCACTGTGTTCATGAGATGATTAGAAAACGCAGAGTGATTTTATGATTGAAAAAAAAATATATTGCACTGGGCAATTAATGCCTCATGTAGGACTGGGATCGAAGTATCTTGTCATTATTCATACACAGGTCGGAATCTAGAAAGAAATAAGGGGGTGGGGGGGAGGGCTAAGAGACTGAATTTCCATTGCAGTGTAACATTTTTCTCTTTGTTGTAGAGGCTTCTAAAAATTTTATGAAAAATGCGTGAAATGTAGCTAAGTTTAATAATTTTTGTCCTCCATTACTCTTACTGGCATTCTCAAAGTGGGGACGGGAGGAGGGGGGGGCATCGTCCCTTTGTCACCGCCCTCCTAGATCTGGCCTTGCTCATACTGCACAAACATTGAAGAAAGTAAAACCTTAGGAAAACCTCATTTTGCTTGGAGAAAGTAAAACCTTAGGAAAACCTCATTTTGCTTGGGAATGGGAATGGGCTTGGGAATGGAATCAGTTAAGAGATGAAATGAATTTGGTCCTCTTGTACAGTCGCTCAAAAAAAATCCTTGTCACGTGACACGAAGGTTGCCAGATCACTAATTTATAAAAAAATCGTTGCCAGATATTTTTTCTGAATTCTGTAATCAACAGTAGTGTTCGGATACTTTTTTGAGCGACTGTAGGTGGTCATATTATTTTGATACTAGATCGTGTGGGATCACTCACGGAAATATTGAGCGTGTGCAGTTACCGTTCACAGCAAACTGGAGCGTGTGCAGTAACTGCACACGCTCCAGTTTGTTCTGAACGGTAACTGGAGCGTGTACAGTTGCTGTACACGCTCCAGATATTTTTTCTGAATTCTGTAATCAACCATAGTGTTTGGATACTTTTTTGAGCGACTGTAGGTGGTCATATTATTTTGATACTAGATCGTGTAGGCTCACTCACGGAAATATTGAGCGTGTGCAGTAACTGCACACGCTCCAGTTTGCTGTGCAGGGTAACTGGAGCGTGTACAGTTGCTGTACACGCTCCAGATATTTTTTCTGAATTCTGTAATCACGTGATACGAAGGTTGCCAGTTCACTAATTTCTAAAAAAATCGTTGCCAGATATTTTTTATGAATTATGTAATCAACCATAGGATTACATAATTCGGATACTTTTTTGATACTTTTTTGTTCGGATACTTTTTTGAGCGACTCTAGGTGGTCATATTATTTTGATACTAGATCGTGTGGGCTCACTCACGGAAATATTGATATACTTTTTTGAGCGACTGTAGGTGGTCATATTATTTTGATACTAGATCGTGTGGGTTCACTCACGGAAATATTGAGCGTATGTAGTTACCGTTCACAGCAAACTGGAGCGTGTGCAGTAACTGCACACGTTCCAATTTGCTGTGAACGGTAATTGGAGCGTGTACAGTTGCTGTACACGCTCCAGATATTTTTCCTGAATTCTGTAATCACGTGATACGAAGGTTGCCAGATCACTAATTTTTAAAAAAATCTTTGCCAGATATTTTTCCTGAATTCTGTAATCAACCATAGTGTTCGGATACTTTTTTGAGCGACTGTACTCCCGAAAGAAAAAACGATGTTAGACAACGATAGAGATGATTTCATCAGACTTTTCTGAAACAAACAATAGATGGCGCCCTCGCAATATCAAGCTAATTGAGCTAAAGGTCTTTTTAAAAATTACCAAATTAATTTTTACCTCTTGTTTAAAAAGGGCAAAAACTTTTAAATATTCAAGACATTAAAAAATTTTTTTTTCTAATTTTTAAATTTAATTTCCTGTATGTGTACCCTAAAAAAGTAAACAATAAAAACCAAAAAAGTTGTTAATAATTCAATAATCTAATCAATTTATATTAATTTCAATGGAAGATTAAACACCAGCAATTTTTTTCGAGTTTTTTTTTTTTCAATTTTTTTTCCGCAGTCAGTCGGATGGGACGTTAAGCCGTGGCCCCGTGTGTGGGAGAGCTATACCCTGTGCACGTTAAAGAACACGCCGGATGACCTTGACGGGAGGCTACCATCTGTCTCCTAACAGCTGTTCCAGTAGGTCCCCTCTCCCAACCTTCTCTGAGCCTTCGGGGTCCATGTGACCTGGCCATTTAGCCCATGGTGTGCAAAAAGTGCCGCTCAGAGGTAAAACAACCCAACCCAACGCTGACGTGACAGCATCGCCACACAGTCATTGTTTATGACTTACTGTGGCGTTTAAGAACTATCTGTCTCCTAAGACAGCTTTTCCCAACTTTCTTGATACTTGGGATCCTTGTGACCTTGCCATTATGCGCGCAAAAGTGCTGCTCAGAGGTGAAACCCAAATCTTCGTACGTAAAATCCATTTGAATTGTAAGGAGCGAAATTTGAAATTCTTCCACGGAAGACCCCACAGAACCGTTAATTGTCTTGACCCGAGAAATGTGCAAATTCGACTTTAAATGCAAAGGTGAGACTTTTGTTTTGATTGATAAGCCAGCAAATGTGTCAAAGACAATAGTTTCGTGGCATTCCACTGTTACGAGTAGCAGAACGGGGGGGGGGGGGGGGGTTAACTGTGAGTGGGAAATACCGAACAATGAATAGCTGCTTAGCAAAGATATTAAACTGAAATCGCATTTCCAAATTTGTCCTTTCTCCCCCAACCATTATCTAGTTGGGTTGTTTTACCTCTGAGCGGCACTTTTTTGCCCACAATGGGCTAAATAGCCAGGTCACAAAGACCCCAAGGGCTCAGCGAAGGTTGGGGGAAGGGGACCCACTGGACAGCTGTTGGGATACAGATGGTAGCCTCCGGTCAAAGATATCCAGCGAGTTCTGTAACATGCACAGGGTATGGCTCTCCCGCACACATGGTCACGGCTTTACATCTTATTCGATGGACAGCGACCTTTCCAAAAGCCCAACCGTGTCCCTAATGACCGTGGGAAGGACGGAGATAAATCTTGACATTGGTCCAGTTGGGACTCGAACCTGGGCCCTGCAGATTACCAGCCTGGCCCAATACCGACTGAGCCCACCCTCGGCTCTTTTTTGTCCAGTGGGTAACCATCTTCTACAAAGTTTTGAGCCCCAGGGTGACCTGAACTCGAACACAGAATGTGATTGTGACCTGAACATTGAGCTCAATGTATCTCAGAGGTTAAACAAACCCAAAAATCAAACCATCATTTGCGAATGGGAAATCTTCACACGAGTAAACAAAATCGCCTTTGATGTTAATTAGAATTTCTATATAGTGGACTGATGAATATTTTATACAGTTATTATTAAATACTATTATAATTTATCCCATGTAGGAGGCTACACTAAAGACAAGGTACAAGTAATTTTAGATATTAATTTGAATGTTCAAGTGGCTTGATGTCCGAGTACATTTGGGAAATTTAAAATAAATTTATTTAGATTTGCTTTTTGTTATCATTTCTTCTTCTGTTTGTATGTTATTTTTGTCAGCTCCATGACGAATCTTCATTGAATGTCATCCATTGCTGTTATATTCTTAATTATTCATTGGACATTGCTTTGGAGCTAGAATATCTTCATTATCGCTGGATGCTTAGATAATTTTTTTAAAGTTCAAAGTTAATATTGTATGTGCATTTACGAATGTACATATTTAGCTATACTTTTATGAAGATCTTTGTGTGACCTCACCCAATGTTGTTGTGGGTTGTTTTACCTCTGAGCGGCACTTTTTTGCACACCATGGGCTAAATGGCCAGGTCTCATGGACCCCGAAGGCTCAGAGAAGATTGGGAGAGGGGACCCACTGGAACGGCTGTTGGGAGACAGATGGTAGCCTCCCGTCAAGGCCATCCAGCGTGTTCTTTAACGTGCACAGGGTATGACTTTCCCGCACACGGGGCCACGGCTTAACGTCCCATCCGACGGACGGCGGCCTTTCCAAGCCCATCGGTGTCCCCTACTGACCGTGGGCAGGGCGGGGAATTTTGCGGAGATAAATCTCAATGCTGACCCAGCTGGGACTCGAACCTGGGAACTACAGATTACGAGCCTGGCGCGCTACCGACACCTCACCCAATGACTGAGCAAAGTTTTATTAAGTGTTAAAAAGGTGGGTGGAAGAGAGTGTAAAAGGCGGAAGTGGGAAATAAGGGAGAGCTGATTCTTTTTCTATATCTTTCAAATCTATTTTTCTCGAAAGGTAGAAATATTTCAGCGAGTTGAAAGTTCTCAACAAGGTATTCTTCCCAATCCTTTCTTCGATGGCCCTCGTGGTCCTCATAATGTTTATGTTTGAATTTGATACAGGAACTGACTTTCAATGACAGGAAATGCTCTCGCATTTCACTGCTTGAGAGAGAGTGTAAATATCGGATTTCTCTCTCTGCATCATTCGAACTTCATTTCTAAAGCCTGCAGTGACGAATCGCAGATTTTTTTAAAAACGGTTTCTCATCCTTTAAGCACGGAATGTCGTCTTCCACAAATGGTAACCTATTTGATTGAGTTTTTGGCGTTGAACAGAATCCTACACTCAGAAAACGTAGTCTAAATACCGTAATGTTAATTGCAAAAGAAATATTTTTCTATATGATTTTGACTGATTGATCATTTATCCATCAGGACGGTGCAAATCTCCCCGCCCTGCCCCTCGGTCAATAGGGGACACCCATTGGCTTGGAATGGACGCCGTTCGTCGGATGGGACATTATAAACCGTGTGCGGGAGAGCCATACTCTGTGCACATTACAGAACACACTGGATGTCCTTGACGGGAGGCTACCATCTGTCTCCGTACATCTGTCCAGTGAGTCCCCTCCCCCCAACCTTCACTGAGCCCTAGGGGTCCTTGTGACCTGGCCATTTAGTCCATTGTGTGCAAAAAAAATTAAAAAAATACCTCTCAAAGCTAAAACACCCCACCTTCAGAACGGAATATGTTATCAAGCATAAGAATTACATATTGACATCAAAAGAAATTCTGGGAAACTTATTTAAAACAGAATCATGTCATTACCTCACCCCATTTGTTTCTTCTCATTTTTCTGTTTAAGACATTTCGCTGAATCCAACGAAGATATAAGATATACGAAGTTTTGAGGCGAAGGGTTTTGAATCCCAGAGACTAAAAAAAAATTTCGGGCCTAAAGTGAAGATCAGGAAATTGCACTCGATAAGGAAACTCAGCTGAGTTGAAAGAAGTGCATTGATTGAAATCTAAATATGGAGTAGCAGACATCTCTGTCGCACTGAATTCACATTTATATTTTTTCTCCTTGGGCACAGAATCACGGTTAATGGAAGCGACGTCCTCCACAGTCTAATTCCTTTGCTCTCCTCTCCATCCAAAGTTATCACTTTGGGAAGAAATTATATTTTGTGACCCCACCCAAAGATGATACCCTCGACAAAATTCAATTTTTATATTATCACTTACTAAAAGTGATTTTCTTTAAAATAAAACCGAATTAACGAGTTAATTGAAAGATTAAATATTGAAAGTAATCCTTGTTATAGAATGATGTCACGTTTAGTTTCCTTCAAGAGAAGAAATGTGAACGGCACGAACAGAGTGACGTCAGATGCACATTATGCTCGAGCAGCAATTGGCATAGAATGAAGTGCCATTCACGTCAGTCTATGATTCTTCTTATTAATATTTAAATTAACTCGTACGATATTTATACTCTCGATTCTTCTGAAAAACCTCTTTTAGTAAATGTGCTGTGTTACTGTTGAAGGATTAGCTCAGTTGGTAGAGGGCAGGGCTTCTAATCTGCAGTTCCCAGGTTCGAATCCACCTGGCCCAGTGTTGAGATTTATCTCTGCAAGATCCCCACACTGCCCTTGGTGAGAAAGGGGATGCCGATGGGTTTGGAAAGATCGCCGTCCGTCAGATGCGATGTTAAGCCATGGCTTCGTGTGCGGGAGAGTCATACCCTTTGCATAGTAAAGAACGCGCTGGATGGCTTTGATGGAAGGCTATCATCTGTCTCCTAACAGCTGTCCAGTGGGTCCCCTGATCCCAATCTTCTCTGAGCGGTCGGGGTCATTGTGACTTGGTGATTTACCCATTGTGTGTAAAAAAAAGTGCCACTCTAGAAGTAAAATAACCAAATCTCTGAGTGATATTTTGAACACACGATTGATTAAATTATACAGTGGTAACAAAAACCTCACAGATAATTTGTTTCCACTGGATAAACAAGAAGTATCTATTAATTTGCTGTTGGGAGCCAGAAGGTTTCCATTAAAGCCATCTAGCGTGTTCTTTAACGTGCGCAGAGTATAGCTCTCCCTGAGACGGAATCACGGCTGTACATACCACACAACGGACGGCGACCTTTCCAAGTCTATTGGTATCCCCTTTCTCACTGAAGGCAGGATGCGGTTAACGGAGATAATTCTGAACGCTGACAAAGTTGGGACTCGATGTCAAGGTGGATGGTTGGGTTGTTTTACCTCTGAGCGACACTTTTTTGCACACCATGGGCTAAATGGCCAGGTCACAAGGTCCAGGTTGGGAGACAGATGGTAGCCTCCCGTCAAGGCCATCCAGCGTGTTCTTTAACGTGCACAGTGTATGGCTCTCCCGCACATGGGGCCACGTCTTAACGTCCCATCCGACGGACGGCGGCCTTTCCAAGCCCATTTAAATCTCAACGCTGACCCAGCTGGGACTCGAACCTAGGAACTACAGATTAAGAGCCTGGCGCGCTACCGACTGAGCCACCCCCAAGGTGGAGGTACCTGGGATGTGCATAAGATAAAGATTAACACAAGAACTTAACAGTAATAATATTAGAATAAAAAATATAAGAAATGTTCATATAGTAGCACCACTTAAGTGATGTCAAATGTTTGGTATATTGGCCTTCTGTTATAGGAAATATTGCTTGAACCCAGGTTCCTTAGTAGCCAAGCATGCTAAACACCTGGCCATTGAAACGCCTTTGAACAGTTAGTTAAAAATAACTCTCTCAATGACGGGGAGATTGCTCTCTTATTACGAACCTGCCGCACTCTCGACTCGTCCGACAGGTCACAAGGACATAGAGGGCTCAAAGCTGGATGAGCGAAGAGGATCTGTTAAATAAAATAAATAAATACTCCCTGAAGCTCCTGCTTGCCACAGAGGTCTGACAGGAGTCGATCAGTTTATATGCCATAGCAGAAGGTCTGTGAGAATAGCAGGAACCTCAGCAGAAACACGACAGGATACATCCATGCCTTACCCGGGGCTCGAATGCAGGTCCTTTAGATCAGTAGCCAAGCGCGCTAACCACTAGGCTACGGATATTAAATAGCCATTAGGAAAGAGATGGAAGTTTCCCATCAAGGCCATTTATGATTTTGTATTGCGTAGGACTCTCATGCATACGGGACCACTGCTTGGGGTTCAATCTGATGTGGGCAAGCTTTTTGAGTCCATTGCTTTCCCCTTTCTCAAATCGTAGAGCGGGTAAAACAAAGAAAACCTCAACGTAGGCCCAATGGAGATTCGTTCTTGAGAAAGGAGCAAAGGTGGCTCAGTCGGTAGCGCGCCACGCTCGTAATCTACAGTTCCCAGTTCGAGTCCCAGCTGGGCAAGCGTTGAAATTTATCTCCTGAAAACTCCCCGCCCTGCCACGGTCAGTAGGGGATACCGATGGGCTTGGATAGGTCGCCGTCCGTCGGATGGGACGTTAAGCCGTGGTCTGTGTACGGGAGGGAGCCATACCTTGTGCACGTTAAAGAACACGCTGGATGGCTTTGACTGGAGGCTAACATTCTCTGAGCTCCCAGGGTCTTTGTGATGTGGTCATTTAGGCCATTGTGTGCAAAAAAAGTGCCGCTCAGAGGTAAAACAACTCAACGTACTTGAGAAACGCCATATTATGAATCTGTCGCGTTAGAGTCTCAGCCAACCGAAGCCCATTTCATAAGTGGTGGCAAAAGTTCTTCCTCGAGGGACATTTTAAATGAGGGTGAAAAATGAAATTTCTTCTTAGATACGATATCCACAACGATAACTTTGTGTGGAGGCACAGGAAATAAACAGTATATAATGTACTACTTTTTTCAAAATTCTGAAAAAGAGGAGAGAGCGATGGCACTGTAAAGAATAATTCGTCTGACAGGATTATAAATCGATCCGCAATGCGCAAAGGACCAAGTCTTTTCTGCCGTAAAAATTTCGATATCCGATCTTCCATTTACAACTGTTCAAGGTTGGATAGCTTTACCTCTGAGAGGCACTTTGTTGTACACAGTGGGCTATATGACCAGGTCACATGGACCTCTAAGGCTCAGAGAAGGTTGGGGGGAGGGGACCCACTGGAACAGCTTTTGTTAGACATGGTAACCTCCCGTCAAGGCCATCCAGCGTGTTCTTTAACGTGCACAGGGTATGTCTCTCCCGCACACGGTGCCACGGCTTAACGTCCCATCCGACGGACGGCTGTCTTTTCCAGCCCATCGGTGTCCCCTACTGACCGTGGGCATGGCGGGGAGTTCTGCAGAGATAAGTCTCAACGCTGTCCCAGCTGGGACTCGAACCTGGGAACTACAGATTACGAACCTGACGCGCTACTGACTGAGCCACCCCCGCCCCACTGTTCAAGGAAATCTTTTTTTTTCCGTACCTTCATTGACCTTTCTTCTCACCTGGCCATTTAGTCCTTGGGTGGGGAAAAGCACCGCAACTCTATTCATTAAATATTAAATTTTTTTTATCCAGTCACGTTCTGTTTCACATAACTCGGCACTTCCTCATTTGCCGTCGAAAATGATCCCATCACACAACACCTTAAAGACATCTGAGACACAGACGACACACCCTTGTTTGGCTTCTACATCCTTGCTTAATGCTGGAATAACACTTTCACAGACCGCCATTCATAACTTCTGGGCACACACCCTGCCGCTGCCAAGTACGCCTATAATTGCTACTTTCAACCATTCATTTGCACATCGGATGATTTCAGATGCATCATTTCTTTCAAGAATTCCATCCATATATGTGCATTTTTTTTTGCCCCTCTATTATTTTATGCTAGAGAGTTACATTAAAGCCAATATGCAGATATTTTAAAGGTTGTTAAAATATGCAAGTGGTTTGATGCCTTGCATTCTATACTTTTCTGTTTAAGGATACAAAAATAAATTAATAGTCCCTCTGCTTGCCACAAGATGTCTGGCAGGAGCCTGTCAGTTTGTACGTCATGGCAGAAGGGTTGGGTTGTTTAATCTCTGAGCTGCACTTTTTTGCACACCATGGGTTAAATGGCCAGGTCACATGAATCCCGAAGGCTCAGAGAAGGTTGGGGGAGGGGACCCACTGGAACAACTGTTAGGAGACAGATGGTAGCCTCCCGTCAAGACCACCCAGCATGTTCTTTAACGTGCACAGGGTATAGCTCTCCCACACACGGAGTCACGGCTTAACGTCCCATCCGACTGACTGCGGCCTTTCCAAGTCCATCGGTGTCCCCTACTGACCGTGGGCAGGGCGGGGAATGTTGCGGAGATAAATCTCAACGCTGACCCAGCTGGGACTCTAACCTGGGAACTACAGATTACGAGCCTGGCGCGCTACCGGCTCAGCCATCTCCGCCCCCCATAGCAGGTTTGTGAGGATCAGCAGAAAAACAACAAGAAAAGAGCCATGCCTTACCTGGGGCTCGAACCAAGATCCCTTTGATTAGTAGCGAAGCACGCTAACCACTCGGCCACAGAACGTGCAACTGTTATTGTGTGGAAAAACAATTTTAGACAACGAGAAATTTTAAAGTATTTTCTAATAAAAAAAAACTGATTTTTAGTACTTCGATGTATTTTATTGGTTAAAGGGCATCTTATCTCTTTCTAAAACTGAATAAATATTTAAGAATGGTATTTGCTGCAGTGGAGCTTCGAAATCGTGCAAGTATGGGATATAAAACTCCTTGGATAGGAGAGGGTGGTTGCGACTCAGTCGGTAGCAATCCAGTTTCGTAATCTGCTGATGGGTTGGGTTGTTTTACCTCTCAGCGGCACTTATTTGCACACCATGGGCTAAATGGCCAGGTCACATGGACCCCGAAGGTTCAGAGAAGGTTGGGGGAGGGCACCCACTGGAACAGCTGTTGGGAGACAGATGGTAGTCTCCCGTCAAGGCCATCCAGCGTATTCTTTAACGTGCACAGGGTATGGCTCTCCCGCACACGGGGCCACGGCTTAACGTCCCATCCGACGGACGGCGGCCTTTCCAAGTCCATCGGTGTCCCCTACTGACCGTGGGAAGGGCGGGGAATTTTGCGGAGATAAATCTCAACGCTGACCCAGCTGGTACTCGAACCTGGGAACTACAGATTACGAGCCTGGCGCGCTACCGACTGAGCCACCCCCGCCCCTTCGTAATCTGTAAAATGTTAGATTTATTAAAATAAGAAAATTGCGAAAATCGACGAAACTGGGTTTTTTCACCTTTGAGCGTTCCAGGTTCGTGCACCAGAATTCAGAATTTTCTCCGTTAAATCCCCACGCTGCCTTCGGTCAGGAAAGGGATGTCGATGGACGTAGAAAAGCTGACGTCGTATAGACGCGAGAGCTATACCTTATACGATAAAGAACACGCTGGATGGCCTTGACGGGATGCTCTCATCTGTCACCCAACAGCTATCCAGTGGACCTCTTCCCCCAATCTTCTCTGAGCCCTTCAGATCTTTGTGACCTGGTCATTTAACTCATTGTGTGCAAAAAAAGTGCCGCTCAAAGGTGAAAAAACCCAGTTTCGTCGATTTTCGCAATTTTCTTATTTTAATAAATCTAACATTTTGCAGAATTTTAAGTGAAAGTGGATTTTTGCATTTTTTTTGAAGATAAATCGCATCAAAATTATCATTACAGATTAAACATCACAGCTAAAAGAATGGAACATGTGTAAAAAGAAATCAAGAACAACATTAACGTTTGTGGAAACCATTTTGAAACCAAGCACTTTGAAATGTTAACTTCATTTAATGACTTATGAAAATTTTTGTGCATAGCAATAACTCGTTGGAATAAAAATCTCATTTAGCAAAAAACTTCAAAAACTTTCGTGTTTTTTGCATTTCATGGGGCGGGGGTGGCTCAGTCGGTAGCGTGCCAGGCTCTTAATCTGCAGTTCCCAGGTTCGAGTCCCAGCTGGTTCAGCGTTGAGATTTATCTCAGCAAAACTCCCCTCCCTGCCCACGGTCAGTAGGGGACACCGATAGGCTTGGAAAGGCCACCGTCCGTCGGATGGGACGTTAAGCCGTGGCCCCGTGTGCGGGAGAGCCATACCCTGTGCACGTTAAAGAACACGCTGGATGGCCTTGACGGGAGGCTTCAATCTGTCTCCCAACAGCTGTTCCAGTGGGTCCCCTCCCCCAACCTTCTCTGAGCCTTCGGGGTCCTTGTGACCTGGCCATTTCGCCCATGGTGTGCAAAAAAGTGCCGCTCAGAGGTAAACAACCCAACTTTGCATTTCATTTCGTATATAGCGGAAGGAAACGATGCAGTTTTTGCAGAACAATTATTCTTTTATCGATTTTGAAAGATAATCCCTTTCCGGTTCATGATTTAGTTAAATTTTTGTGGAAAGCTGTTGTTGTTGTTGTTCACCAGTCAATTGCTTACACATGTGCATAAAATTATGATTATCATTTGAGCATAAATCGCACAGATGATGAGGTATAACTTTATTCCCTCCCTCCAAAAAGGATCCGCGTATTTACATTAAGGAACGATTATGTTATCGATGATAGAAAGCATCTGTGTTCAGCCAGTGCTGTTACAATCCGAATCGATCATAAGCTGAAAACTTTGCTAATCTTACTTCTAAAAATGGAAACTGGTTTTGATGCTTTTTTAATACTTTGTGTTAACACTTTGTTACAAGTAACTTTGTAACAGGAGTGTAGAAAGCATTAACAAATAAATTCAAGGCGAATGCACCGCGGAATCTTGTTAAAATGGGTTTCAAAATAACGTACTTTTCGCATTAACTTTTAATCCATTGAACATGTAGACATCGCTTATGTGCTTTCAGCAAGAAATTAAACTGCAGTAAACACTTTTAAGACCTTTTAGTATGATCCAAAGATGTTGATTACAAGATTTCAATCTTCTTCATTTATGAGTGCTAAATTGTAAGTTAGAATTCAGCAATGATGCAACGTTTTGAGTTAGTAAACGAGGTCAACGAAATAGAATTGTTGTGGATAGGATGTTTGGTAGAGCAAGGGCGAGTGAGACAAAAGGCTCGTATCTAGGAGCGGTTGTGTTTTAAATACTCACGCTTTGGAAATTTTAGGACGGTGAAAAGACGTAGAAGATTAAGGTTTAAAGAAATAAGTGATTATGTAAATTTTTACCGGTTTTGAACATTTCATTTTTTTATCGCATGAAAAGAATATTGTACCTTATATAGAATTGGGGGCGGGGGTGGCTCAGTCGGTAGCGCGCCAGGCTCGTAATCTGTAGTTCCCAGGCTCGAGTCCCAGCTGGGTCAGCGTTGAGATTTATCTCCGCAAAAATTCCCCGCCCTGCCCGCGGTCAGTAGGGGACACCGATGGTCTTGGAAAGGCCACCGTCCGTCATATGGGACGTTAAGCCGTGGCTCCGTGTGCGGGAGAGCCATACCCTGTGCACGTTAAAGAACACGCTGGATGGCCTTGAAGGGAGGCTACCACCTGTCTCCCAACAGCTGTTCCAGTGGGTCCCCTCCCCCAACCTTCTCTGAGCCTTCGGGGTCCATGTGACCTGGCCATTTAGCCCATGGTGTGCAAAAAAGTGCCGCTCAGAGGTAAAACAACCCAACCTATATAGAATATCATGCTTTCATCATCATTTCATATATCGTTTCATTTATCGCAACTTTCCCGTCCTTAATAGGCTCCGTAGCAACAGTGCACAGATTTTGCAGACTGAACTTCACACTCAGCCAGCGAAGAGAGAAATAATACGGCCTGTCTTTGTAACGTGTAATGACAAGTTTAGACAAGCTTCCAAAAAAGTCGTAGCTGGTTAACGTCGGATGAACGAGTGCAAAGCTACAGACACGTGTCAAGAACCTTTTGAACACCTTCCGTAGTTTTCTGGAAAAAAAAAATGATTATTATCGATGCAAGGGACTCGGACCCACGTCTAGAATACTCCAGTGTGCTCATTTTTTACACAAAACTACTTATTGATTTATTGATTTCTGTGCCAGCAGATAACTCTGTGCATTTCCTATTTGATTCACTGATGTATATTAAATCCGCAAAACTGAGTTCCAGATGAGGCGTTCCGCAGTTTTGTCATGTGTCGTAATAGTAACTGGGTCATCAGTAGTTGCAGAGATTGTGAGCACGACGACCCAGATTTCTGTACGGGTGCTATCAACGTCCTTTTCCCGTTCACTTGGAATCTTTTCCGTTTGCCACTTATATATCTGAAGGATGTTAAATACAACGGAATTTGTTAGATGACTAAAGACAGAAATGGAGATGCCATCAGCATCCAATGCAATCGCTTTTTGTTCTGCCATTGCCCAGCGTAATTGTGGTTCTGTATAGGTCTCATTGATCATGTTTGTCCACTCTCTGGTATAACCTTGACCCACTTCTTTAGCAATGCTGCGTGTGCGGGGGAGAAAAATGAGTTCCGTTAGTCCAGTTTCATCAGATACTGTACAGTCGCTCCAAAAATATCCGAACACTATGGTTGAATACAGAATTAAAAAAAATATATCTGGCAACGATTTTTTTTTATAAATTAGTGATCTGGCAACCTTCGTGTCACGAGACACGAAGGTTGCCAGATCGCTAATTTATAAAAAAATCGTTGCCAGACATTTTTTTGAATTCTGATATCAACCATATCACTAATTTATAAAACTTTCACTAATTTATCAAAATTAGTTATCATTATCACTAATTAGTTATCATTATCACTGATTTATAAAAAATCTAATAAAAACTTTCACTAATTTATCAAAATTAGTTATCATTATCACTAATCATTATCACTAATTAGTTATCGTTATCACTAATTTATAAAAAAATCGTTGGCAGATATTTTTTCTGAATTCTGTAATCTACCATAGTGTTCGGATACTTTGTTGAGCGACTGTAGGTGGTCCTATTATTTTGATACTAGATCGTATGGGCTCACTCATGGAAATATTGAGCGTGTGCAGTTACCGTTCACAGCCAACTGGAGCGTGTGCAGTAACTGCACACGCTCCAGTTTGCTGTGAACGGTAACTGGAGCGTGTACAGTTGCTGTACACGCTCCAGATATTTTTCCTGAATTCTGTAATCACGTGACACGAAGGTTGCCAGATCACTAATTTATAAAAAAAAATCGTTGCCAGATTTTTTTTCTGAATTTTGTAATCAACCGTAGTGTTCGGATATTTTTTGAGCGACTATACGTCAAATTCCCGAATGAGCATGGTCCGTGGTTGCTATTGTTTTACCTCTCAGAAGCCTGTTTTGCACACAGTGCTGTAAATGGTCAGGTCACAAGAACCCTCAACCTCTAATTAAGGTGATCCAGTGGTTTTCTTTTGTAAAAGTATGCTCTTCTGCACACGAGGTCACGGCTTAACCTCCCCTCCGATGAATGGTGAACTCTTCAAGCCCTGCGGTGTCTCCTTTCTCACCTCAGATAAAATGGAAGTTAGAGGAAAACATACCTTAATCCAGTTCCACTGGGGATTCGAATCTGGGAAATGAGCTGACCTGCTACCGACTGAGCAGACTACCTTTCTAATTGGGTGCAGTTAGTAGTGGTTATGGGTTGGATTTTTTTTATCTTTGAGCGGCACTTTTTTTTGCAAAGGGATAAATTGCCAAGACACAAGGACCCCAAAGGCTCAGGGAAGGTTGAGGGAAAAAGACACACTGGACACTGTTAGGAGACAGATGGAAGCTAACCGTCAAGGTCATTCAGCGTGTGCTTTAACATGCACAAGGTACGGCTCTTTTTCTCTCTCCATCATACGGAGCCACGGTTTAACGTATCATCCGAAGGACGCAGGGCTTTCCAATCCCATCTGTGTACCCTACTAATAGGAAGACCGATAGATAATTCTCGACACTGACACAAGTGGGACTCGAACCTGGAAGCTACACATTACGAGTCTGGCGCGCTACCGACTGGGCCACCCCCCGCTCCGTAGCGGTTATGTGAGGGAATGGACGATATATTGAAAATCAGAATGAATTATTCCTTACATCTGTTGTCTCTTAAGAATTTCTCGTTTGAGCTCTTCTCTCGGTGTATTGTAACTTATATATGGGGCGGGGTGGCTAAGTCGGTAGCGCGCCAGGCTCGTAATCTGTAGTTCCCAGGTTCGAGTCCCAGCTGGGTCAGCGTTGAGATTTATCTCCGCAAAATTCCCCGCCTTGCCCACGGTCAGTAGGGGACAACGATGGCCTTGGAAAGGCCGCCGTCCGTCGGATGGGACGTTAAGCCGTTGCCCCGTGTGCGGGAGAGCCATGGCCTTGACGAGAGGCTACCATCTGTCTCCCAACAGCTGTTCCAGTGGGTCCCCTCCCCCAACCTTCTCTGAGCCTTCTGGCCATTTATCCCATGGTGTGCAAAAAGTGCCGCTCAGAGGTAAAACAACCCAAATGACCTGGCCATTTAGCCCATGGTATGCAAAAAAGTGCCGCTCCGAGGTAAAACAACCCAACTCTTCTCTCGGTGTCTTGTAACTTATACAGTCAAGTTTAAAGATTGAGCTTAGAATCGGATGAAACACGTCAGGAGTTTTTTTTTGTAAGATGTTTTTGACACGTAATATTACAACAACACGGGAAATAGTTATTTTATTTATGATGCAAAATCCTATAAGTTTTAGTAAAGGAATGAATGTTTAATACGAAGTCATCATAAGAAGGAAGCGGAATGATGAACCTCATCAGGGTTGCATGATTTCATTCATGGAAGAGTATTTTAAATTTTTATAATAATAATAATCTTTATTAACAGAATAAAGAATATAACTTATAGATGTACAGTCGCTTAAAAAAAGTATCCGAACACTACGGTTAATTACAGAATTCCAAAAAATATCTGGCAACGATTTTTTTTAGAAATTAGTGATCAACCTTCGTGTCACGAGACACGAAGGTTGCCAGATCACTAATTAAAAAAAATCGTTGCCAGATATTTTCTGAATTCTGTAATCAACCATAGTGTTCGGATACTTTTTTGAGCGACTGTACTGCATCCGCTTCAGAAAAACTTGTTTGCAGATATAAAAATTATAAATATATAACACAGAAATTCGCAATAACAATATTGTTTAATTTAAAAGTGAATTAAAATCATTCAAATTCATTTAAACAATGCAAAACTTTGTTTTTGAACATTGTCAAATTATTTATCATTTAGAATTTAGAACTCAATTGATTGTATAATTTTTGTCCAATATATATATATGCCTGTTTGTGTCGTTTTTCTGCTGAGGTCCTGCCATCCTCTCAGACCTTCTACTGTGGCATATAAACTGACAGGCTCCTGTCAGACCTCTGTGGCAAGCAGCTGCTTGAGGGGGTATTTATTTTTTTTTTTATATATTATACATTGTTTCAATTTTGCTTTTTAAATTCTGGATATTATTAACGTGAAAATTATCTCTAGTCCGGTAATATGAGGTATTATAATTGAATTCATTAATATATTGAAACATAAAAGTAAATTATTAATGGCAAATAATGATTTAAAATTTGTTTTATCTTCTACAAGTTGTACATTTATTCCCAAGAACAAAGTAATGTATTTAGAGTGTAGGTAATGCATTTATATTAAGTTAGAGTGTTTGTTACCTACACTCTAACTAAGTATAAAAATGCGTATTTCTCGATAAATTGAGAATCGGGAATATGCAAGATGCTAGCTTCTCGAGAAATTTGCTAGCATATTATCATTTTACCAGCCGCCGAAGTCTGACAGGAGTCTGTCAGTTTGTGACAGAGTAGAGGGTCTGTGAGGATGTCAGGGACCTCAGCAGAAAGACAACACGAATATCCATGCCTTATTCGGGGCTCGAACCCAGGTCCCTTAGATCAGAAGTCAAGTGCTTTAACCACTCAACCACGGGGGGGGGGGGGGGGCAATCAATATTTAAACATGCCTTTAGTTTAATATGTTACAGATTCCATCTAAGACCAAATCTATGACTCCTTCGTACGCTCTTTTAGTTGTAAGACCAAATCAATGACTTCCTTCGTACGCTCTTTTAATTGCAAGACCAAATCTATGACTTCCTTATTACGCTCTTTTAATTGTAAGACCAAATCTATGACTTCCTTCGTACGCTCTTTTAATTGTAATCATCAGAACACGAAAGCAATTTCTCGACCATGAGAATTTTTATTTCAAAGGATAAGATCACCTTATATATTTAAAGTATCATTTTAAATAAAATGCAAGGGTAGTTATTTAACTATATTATTCTACTAAAAACCAAACATAAAACAAGGAATAGGTTTGCTCAATAATTTAGTTAGTAAGCTGTTTTATTAGTAATTACAATTTTAGTTATTTTTATAAAAGATTTGAGACAAATATAAGAAAAAACAATTATTTTACATGTAATTAGATTTCTCGGGAATTTTCTAGAATTAAGATATCTGATTCCCGATTCTCGAGAATTTAAAATTCTCAAGAAATCAGAAACCCTACATATTATATAACTCTTCCTTAACAGTGTTACACAAAATATACGCGTCCGAACAAATTATTTATCTCCGCAAAATTCCCCGCCCTGCCCACGGTCAGTAGGGGACACCGATGGGCTTGGAAAGGCCACCGTCCGTCGGATGAGACGTTAAGCCGTGGCCCCGTGTGCGGGAGAGCCATACCCTGTGCACGTTAAAGAACACGCTGGATGGCCTTGACCGGAGGCTACCATCTGTCTCCCAACAGCTGTCCCAGTGGGTCCCCTCCCCCAACCTTCTCTGAGCCTTCGGGGTCCATGTGACCTGGCCATTTAGCCCATGGTGTGCAAAAAAGTGCCGTACAGAGGTAAAACAACCCAATCCAAATCCGAACAAATTGAAACAGTCTTCCACCGGTATCGCAGAATTCCTTCTTTAACCGTCGTTTAAACTGACATGATTTGCAAAGAAAGTGATAAGACATAAAAGCGATTCTTTCTTCCCTAATTGAACACTTGCAGGATGCTGCTTGAGAAGTTGACTCCTTAAGAAATTGAGTTTTGTGCGAAGCTAACCTTCCTGCTTTAAAGAGGCTTATTCTTGGCCTTTTTTTCCTGTCAGGTGGAACTGGAAACTTCTCTTATCAAGGCAGCTTGGCCACTCGACGTTTCGAGTGCATTGCTTTGTAAGTCGCCAAGTGATGTTCACTGCCGTTGCCTCTAACTACCGTATCTGAGAGAGAGCGGTGAGCAAGGAAATGATGGCGCAGATCATCTTGCATTTCATGCTGCGTCAAGTAGCTTCAAGGAGAATTTGAAGGATCCTCGCTTCACAGCTGGTAGTAATTAAAGGACTCGCTCATCGAGATGGATTTAAGGAAACTTACATCATAGCAAATGAGGTAACTGCTTCTTCTGTGCTGCAGATTAGGCAGAATACAGATTTGTATGGAAATTAATGGTTTAACTGCGTGAAGATAAAATAATTGGAAAAACGGAAACGATATGCATATATATACTAAAATAAAAAAAAAACTTTTTTTAGTGATAATTCACTTGGAATATTATCATTAATATCACTTATCACCCCCATGTTTTGGCGGGAAGAAATTTTATTTATTTAGTTCTGCAGTCAAGCTTTTATTTAATATATAATTTGTTGAAGTCGTCTCCTGGATTCGAATCTCATAAACTGATATTCTGAAGGTTCGAGTCCCAATCATTGATGACTCCCTTTCTGATTTCGATGAGAATAGGAATACCGATTAGCTTGGAAAAGTTGCCATCTATTGGATGGGATTCTAAGCCGCCTTGCCGTGTGAAGGAGAGTCATACCTGTGCACGTTAAAGCACACTGGGTGATCTTCACAAGAGGTTTCCATGTCTCTTAACATCTTTAAAGTAAATTCCTTTCCTTTAATGGAAAGGCCGCCGTCCACCGAATGGCTCCATGTGCAGGAGAGCGATATCTTGTGTTTCTTAAAGAACACTCTAGATGGTCTTAATTGGAGGCTTCCATCTGTTGGGTTATTTTACCTCTGAGAGGCACTTTTTTGCACACAATGGGCTAAATGACCAGGTGACAAGAACCCCAAGGGATCAGAAAAGGTTGGGGGAGGGACCCACTGGATAACTCTTAAGAGACAGATAGTAGACTCCCATCAAGACCATCCAGCGTATTATTTAATGTGCCAGGGTATGGCTATCCATCACACGGGGCCACGGCTTTACGTGCAGTCCGACGGACGGAGTTCTTTCCAAGCTCATCGGCCTTACACTTTCTTCTAAATAAGCTGCCCAGTGGATGTCTAGTATATGAACTATCCAGAGGGAGATGGGGTGGAGCCCCAGGTTCGAATACCTCCTGGGCAAGCGTTGAGAGTTATTTCCACAAAAATTTTCGCCCTGCCCTCGGTCAGTAGGGGTCAACCATGGGCTTGGAAAGGCCGCCGTGTGCTGCAGAGTCATACCTCTGCACGTTAAATAGCACGATGAGTGGCTTTGAGTGCGGCTTCCGTCTGTCTCCTAACAGCTGTCCAGTGGGTCCCCTCCCCTCAACCTTCTCTGAGCCCGCGGGTCCTTGTGACCTGGCCATTTAGTACATTGTGTGCAAGAAAATGCCGCTCAGAGCTAAAACAACCCAACTAGTCTAGAGTTACGGAAAACCACGAGTGAATTTTCTGAGGTGACTATTTAGCTTCAAAACTAGGAATCACTATAACAGTAAAATATTTCCAGGAGAAATAACGTCAACTTTTACCTTTAAATGCAGTATCGTTAATTTTTTGCATGCTCATTTCTAATGCATCCTTCCCATACTCAAAGGCCGCCGTCCGTCGGATGGGACGTTAAGCCGTGGCCCCGTGTGTGGGAGAGCCATATCCTGTACACGTTAAAGAACACGCTGGATGGCCTTGACGGGAGGCTACCATCTGTCTCCCAACAGCTGTTCCAGTGGGTCCCCTCCCCCAACCTTCTCTGACACTTCGGGGTCCATGTGACCTGGCCATTTTGCCCATGGTGTGCAAATAAGTGCCGCTCAGAGGTAAAACAACCAACCAACCAACCAACCTTCCCATACTCAGCTATTGAGCCTTAGGAGTCTATGATACCTGGATATTCTACCCGTTAGGTGCATACGCTCAGATATTTCTTTTAATATCAGAGGTAAAACAGCGTCAACAGATACAACAGTTTTGATAAATCCCAAACCGACGAAGGAAAAGGAAACATCAATTGGAAAAGAATAAAAAAAATGGTGTAGCAAAAAAATGTTGCTTTGTATCAAAATCATAGACTCCTTATCGAAAACTAGCGTTTGATGGCATTATTGTCACACTTAGGCGTTATTATTGAGCATTTCGCACTTTTGTTTCCGAATGAAAACACAACATCGAAGACAGTTGCTCACATGGATACAACATCAGGGAATGGAACATAAACTTTTCAGCAGAAGCCTCACCCCTACTCCCTCCCACCAACTGATAGGGGGCGGGAGGGGAGAGTGCTTAATGGTCATCTGAAACGCGATCACGAGCTCGTAAATAAAACCTAAAGGCGGAAAAGCGCGCATCTAGCACGAGTCAAATTTTTTTCTCGAGCAGGGTTGATCGTGACAAACGGCCTTCAACTTTTTCCGTGCCCTAATCTTTGGGGGTGGGAAACTTTTTACGAAATGAAGAAAAATGAGAACTGGCTTTTAGGTTTTTTTTTCGTCTCACAGAGAATTCTTTTTCTTTAATGGAATTTTTTTTTTCTTTAATTATGGGGAAAATTCGGTAATGCAGATTTCGCAAAAATATTTCTATTAGTATAATTGCATGTTAGATAATAATAAATTGGTAGATATTTATTTTATTATTATGTATAATACATTTTTAAAATGCAAACTTTTTAATCGAAAAATGCATTAAAGTTGGCATACGATATTTTTACGTTACAGAAATAAATAATTTTTGAACAATAACAACTATTGTAGTGCATTCAAAAGTTTCATGCTTCTTTTTTCACATCTGAGCGACACACATAATGAGATAAATGGCAAGGCCACAAGGACCCCAAGGGTTCAAAGTTGAGAAGGAGATCCACTGGACGCCTGTTATGCTGATAGAAGCCTCCCATCAAGGTCATCCATCGTGTTCTTTAACTTGCACAGGGTACTGCTCTTCTGTACACGGAACCACAATTCCCCGCCCTGCCCACGGTCAGTAGGGGACACCGATGGGCTTGGAAAGGCTGCCTTCCGTCGGATGGGACGTTAAGCCGTGGCCCCGTGTGTGGGAGAGCCATACCCTGTGCGCGTTAAAGAACACGCTGGCTGGCCTTGACGGGAGGCTACCATCTGTCTCCCAACAGCTGTTCCAGTGGGTCCCCTCCCCCAACCTTCTCTGAGTCTTCGGGGTCCATGTGACCTGGCCATTTAGACCATGGTGTGCAAAAAAGTGCCGCTCAGAGGTAAAACAACCCAACCCAACGGAACCACAACTTAACATCCCATCCGACGGACATCGGTCTTTCCAAGACCACAGGTGTTCCCTTTCTTGCCACAAGGGGAGAAGAGGGGTTAAAAATTTTCAAATTAAATTACCCCTCAAGCTGTTTCCTGTCACAGAGATCTGACAGGAGTCTGTCAGTTTAATACGCCATTGAAGGGATCCTTGAGAAACAATTGGGACTTGAACCTGGTAATATCAGATTGCGAGCCTGGAGAGCTAACGAGCGAGCTAATCTAAGCCGCTACATTCATGGAGTAATACCTGTATGACAGCAGCCGGATCTGGGGGGCAATGAAGCCAGCAGCCCTCCTGCCCCCATCTTAGGGGCGGCCGGTTCGCAATCTGTAGTTCCCAGGTTCGAATCCCAGCTGGGTCAGCGTTGAGATTTATCTCCGCAAAATTCCCCGCCCTGCCCACGGTCAGCAGGGGACACCGATGGGCTTGGAAAGGGCGCCGTCCGTCGGATGGGACGTTAAGCCGTGGCCCCGTGTGCGGGAGAGCCATACCCTGTGCACGTTAAAGAACATGCTGGATGGCCTTGACGCTAAATGGCCATGTGACCTGGCCATTTAGCCCATGGTGTGCAAAAAAGTGCCGCTCAGAGGTAAAACAACCCAACCCAAAGCCCCATCTTGGATGATTTTAATAACCGAAAAGGAAAGGAAAAGTTGCAAACATCTATTACACACATTTTGAAAGAATATTTTTTAAACAGAGTCCGAAATATGGCCACTCTGAAAGGAGCAAAAAAATATGTATTTTACTCCATGTTTTGCAAAATGCAAATATGATTTCTGAGTAATTAAAACACTCTACCTATGTACTAGAGCGACGTTATGGTCCATTCTAGTTCGTTCCAGTAGCTTACCCTCAGTAAATATTTTATCTAGATCCAGGGCTGCGAAAAGCAATTTCAGATTTTCAATGATTTAAAAAAAAAACACGTACAGTCGCTCAAAAAAATATCCGAACACTATGGTTGATTACAGAATTCAGAAAAAATATCTGGCAACGATTTTTTTTTAAAATTAGTGATCTGGCAACCTTCGTGTCACTTGACTAAATGGCCAAGTTGTCAACCGAAGGCAGGGTGTTTTGCGGAGTCCCATTTGGGACTCGAACCTGTGAAATGCAGATTAAGAGCCTGACGCGCTACAGACTAAATCATCCCCGCCCCAGATTTGTTTATGATCTTTAATTTACTTGCAGTCACATTTTTTTTTAAATGCTTATTTTAGAAGTTATAGAGCTTAGAATTCCCATTGACATAACATTGAAAATTTTCTAATATCTCTGTAGAGCTGCATATACATATAGCAAGAGTTTGTAGTCCTATTTTTGTAGCCGACTGTTTGTGGCTGTTTATAAGACTTTTTCTTTCTTTTTACCCTCCTCCTGAAATAAGGTGTCGCCTTATATTCGAGCTTATTATGTTGATTCACGTTTCATTGCACTTCATAGAAATAAGTGTTGAATCTCGAACTTGGCTACAAGTATTATGAATTATGATAAATTATAATATAAATTATAATATTATAATAAAGAGATTATTCCTTATTTTTAATGATCAGATAATTTTAATTTGTAAGATGAATGATTAAACTGTAAGATGAATTATTTGATAAGTTTCCTTTTAAAAGCCTTAAACATACAACCTATATCTGGAAAGTTCTCAGACTGATGGTATTATACATGAGTACCTTTGTACTTACACTCTAGTGCTAAGGATCTCCTTCGAAATGCAGAGTTTCCTTATGCATCAATGCAACGATTTTTGCGTTTCTAGAGGTCTTGGAGGCAGTCCTGGAAAGCACTTTCTGGAATGCTGCGGAGCTGAATGTCCGTTACGGCCATCTGAATGGCCTGAATCTCTAAGCTTTGCCTTTCTGTTTGCAGATCATGCTGTAAGAACAAATGTCCCTCTCCAGCGATGATGGAACAGCAGAATGTGCCCGTCCTTGCTTGCAATTTCCAAAAGGTCGGTACAAATTGCAGAACGATCCTCTTATTGCTCTTGAGTTATACCTGTGGAAACGTATCACAGAGCATAATCGAGAGCCGTTGCAGCGAGTAGCTTGCAGGTCTAAACATATGAAAATTTACGCAGCAGTATAGGAATCTTACTCTACTGGCCGCAGAAGCAGAACTACCGGTCATTCCTGGTTTGTCTGCAATAAATTCAGTCTCGGAATTTTCCGGACATGGGTTGTATAATAAAACTCATTTCCCCCCCCTTTTTTTTGTGAGGCAGGATTGGCAAGTCGTTAGCGTGCCAGGCTCATATTCTGTAATTCCCAGGTTCGAGTCCTACCTCTACCAGGGTTGAGATTAACAAAACAACCCACCCACCCCACAAACTTTTCTCTGTGAGAAAGAGGAACCAATGACCTTGGAAAGGACACCGCCCGTCGGAAGAGATGTTAAGTCATGTGCATGAGAACTGTGCATGTTAAAGAACACTCTGGATGACCTTGACGAGAAGTTATCATCTGTCTCCTAACAGCTGTCCAGCAGATCTCCCTCCCCAACCTGGGGCGGGGGTGGCTCAGTCGGTAGCGCGCCAGGCTCGTAATCTGTAGTTCCCAGGTTCGAGTCCCAACTGGGTCAGCGTTGAGATTTATCTCCGCAAAATTCCCCGCCCAGACCACGGTCAGTAGGGGACACCGATGGGCTTGGAAAGGCCGCCGTCCGTCGGATGGGACGTTAAGCCGTGGCCCCCGTGTGCGGGAGAGACATACCCTGTGCGCGTTAAAGAACACGCTGGATGGCCTTGACGGGGGGGCTACCATCTGTCTCCCAACAGCTGTTCCAGTGGATCCCCTCCCCCAACCTTCTCTGAGCCTTCGGGGTCCATGTGACCTGGCCATTTAGCCCATGGTGTGCAAAAAAAAGTGCCTCTCAGAGGTAAAACAACCCAACCCATCCCTCCCCAACCTTCTCGAGACCTTAGGATTTGACCAGGCCATTTTAGCTTGTTGTGCACAGGGGCCCGCCAAGGGTATTTGCCGCCCGGGGGCAAACTTTTATCGGTCGCCCCTTAAAAAAAACTAAAAGAAATTGCATGTAATATTTACTACAATAAATAAAATAACAATTTATGAAAATCAAAAGTTACATCTCTTATTTATTAAAAACACAGAATACATAGTTTCGTATAGTTATTTTTAACATTTTTTCAAAAACAAACAAAAAAACGAATAATTATTTCTTAATATAAACAAAAATTAATTGCACATACCTTTATGTAAAATTTACTTGACGTGATTTTTTTGTAGCAAAATCATTTATTATATCCTCCATATCTAAATTAGTAACAATTTATTGTTCTATGCAAATAAGACTTAAATTGTTGAGTCTATCCTGTGTCATTGTACTGCAAAGATGATTATTTATAAATTTCAGCTTTGAAAAGGATCTTTCTCCAGTTGCAACAGTCACAGGTATTATTAAATAAATTCTTAGTGCTATTGACAAATTGGGGAAAACACTAAGAAGATCATTCGAAAATATATACTCAAAGTACCGAAAATGCGTTCATATTCGGATTAAGATAGATTAAAATATTTTCTATTTCCTAGCATTATTCCAAGGAATTTATGTCAGAATCTTTACCATCTGTCAATTTTATCTCAAAATCTTTACAATATTTTAATTTTTCTTTTTTCTCCATTGGTTTTAATAAATAAATGTCATTTAAAAATTCAAAAACATCATTATGTTCTTTCAATAATGTAAATCTTTCATCAAGTTTTGAAATAGCTATATCAATTACAACTAAATAAAAATTTATTTTGAAATTTTGTTCTTGCGATTTTATTCACTGTATTTGCAGTTTCGGTTGCTTCCCCTAACATATTTATGAATGCCTCATCTGTTCTACAATCCTTTAAATAATTTTTTAGGTCTCTCAACATTTTCATTATTGTAGACATAATTACGTCCGGTTTTTGTATCAAATTACTTCCGACATTAATTTTCGATAAGATTTGGTGCCATATAACAAGAGAACTTATGGATTTGAAAGATTTAATTTTTAATAATAATGATTCAGCTTCGTTTGTTGTGTCGCAGTCTCTTGATTTATCTAGATATAAAATGTATAAAGCATCGTATATTTTTTCTAAATTATACCTTAAAGCTTTTACAACGTCTATGCGGCTTCACCATCTCGTATCACAAATTTTTTTAATAGTAAAACTTGGGCATTTCTCTTTTAAAAATTTCCAACGATAGGCTGATTTAGAAAAAAAATTATATATTTCTTGAATTAATGAAAAATATTTGCTAATATTGACAAACAGAAAGGCCATTAGAGATTCAGGCCATATTTCACGAGGAACACTTGCAGCATCATTTACAACTAGATTAAGCGTATAATTGGCACATGGTACACTCGCTCAAAAAAGTATCCGAACACTAAGGTTGATTACAGAATTCATAAAAAATATCTGGCAACGATTTTTTTGGAAATTAGTGATCTGACAACCTTCGTGTCACGTGACACGAAGGTTGCCAGATCACTAATTTCTAAAAGAATCGTTGCCAGATATTTTTTATGAATTCTGTAATCAACCTTAGTGTTCGGATACTTTTTTGAGCGACTGTAGGTGGTCATATTATTTTGATACTAGATCGTGTGGGCTCACTCACGGAAATATTGAGCGTGTGCAGTTACCGTTCACAGCAAACTGGAGCGTGTGCAGTAACTGCACACGCTCCAGTTCGCTCTGAACGGTAACTCGTTATCATATGCTTGAGCACGTAACTCGTTATCATATGCTTGAGCACGTAACTCGTTATCGTATGCTTGAGCACGTGAATCGTAAAGATTTATATTTTCTGATTGCAAAAAATCTACAACAAATTTTGTTAAACCTTCGCCTGTTGAGTTAGTAATTGAATAAAATCCTAAAAAATGTTCTCTGATTTCTATTTTCTTGTTGTCATTATCAAGGTAAACAAATCTTACAACAATACTTAATTGATTTTCGTGAGATGCGTCTGCAGTGGTGTCTAAAACGATAGCGTAATATTTATTTAATTTTAGCATTTTAACAATAAATAAAATAAATAAATACCCCCTCAAGCAGCTGCTTGCCACAGAGGTCTGACAGGAGTCTGTCAGTTTATATGCCATAGTAGAAGATCTGAGAGGATGGCAGGCCCTCAGCAGAAAAACGACACATACATCCATGCCTTACCTGGGGCTCGAACCCAGGTCCCTTAGATCACTGGCCAAGCGCGCTAATCACTCGGCCACGGGGCTCGAACTCAGGTCCCTTAGATCACTGGCCAAACGCGCTAACCACCCGGCCACGGGGGCTCGAACCCAGGTCCCTTAGATCACTGGCCAAACGCGCTAACCACCGGTCACGGGGCTCGAACCCAGGTCCCTTAGATCACTGGCCAAACGCGCTAACCACCCGGCCACGGGGCTCGAACCCAGGTCCCTTAGATCACTGGCCAAACGCGCTAACCACTCGGCCACGGGACGGCTGTTTTAACAATATTAGATTTTATTTTTTCTCTTATTATTGAAATTATTACATTTTGAATTTTTTCGCCTAAATAATGTGGTATTTTGTTGTTATCGGTTTGCATTCGATCTATATGATCTGCCATTACATTATCGAATTTTGCTATAGTTTCTATTAATTTTTTAAAAAAATTGACTTGTATAAATAATCCTTTCTATTACCGATTTCCAACGTTTTTTTTCTAGTTTTATTAATTGTTCATTTACCGTATCTATTATTATTTATAAATGACTTTTTTAAATCGGTCCATGACTTGTAACATTTGATATGTGCTTCACTTTTTTCATGGCGCTCTAACGTTCTCGATAATTGTTGCCAATCGCAATACCCAATTGCATCATTGAACGCATTAATTTTATCGTTAAAATGTTTACAAGCAAAACAATATACTGAATGTTTGCATTTAGAATACAATAACTAATTTCTGTGTATCTTTTCGTTATTACTTAATCGTTTATAGTAATAATCTGCTGAAAATGATTTGTTTTTTTCATCTTTTGGAAATTCAATATTATATATTTGTTTTGGTCCAACATCTATTAGAATCATTTTGAGATTATCTGTTATTTTTAAAGGCCTCTTTCCTGGATCATCAAAATCATGCTCAAGGATAGAATTCATAAGAGAGTTTTCAGTTGTTATACTTGTATTGCACACGCTTTTTTCACCAGTTTCCTCCGGTGAACCGAGTGAGCTGTTGAGAGTTTCAGAAGTGAAAGATGAATTTAGCAGCTATAGAATCTTCAGTTAAATGTATGGCAGAAGAAGAAGAATCTTCAAAATTTTCTCTAGCAACTAAAGATTTGTCTGTACATGAAGATGTAGATGCAAAATAATTGGAAATAGGAGTCGTAATTTTTTTTACATTTTCTTCTCTCTTTGTTCTTCGTTTTCTATATTCTGCTCCAGAAAATCTTTTTCTTCCGTCTGACATCTAAAAGTAAGGGTTATTAATATTATATTAGTTAGATTTTACGATGTAGGATATACCAAGAAATGAATATTATTACTATTAATGATTATACTGCGTTGTATAATCCAAATTAGATATTAGCCACATAAAATAAATATTTGATATTTGTTTCTTGCCGCCCTATCAATGTTGCCGCCCGGGTGCGGTGCACCCTTTGCATCTCGGGTTGGCGCGGCCCTGATTGTGCACAAAAAAAAGTTTCTCACTGAGGTAAAATTACCCAAACCTTTTCCTCTACACCAAACAAATCAGCTGTTGCCAACTGCAAATTTTTAAGCATCATAAGCTTATCGTAGAAGCTGAAACTGAAAGAGGCAGAGTCGATTGGACTAGGAGAGTTGGCGACATAATCAGAACGACCTTCGACCTTGTCTAGGAGTGCCCTTGCTTTCGATTGGATTCTGTCTGAGGTGGCGACAATCGCTCACCCTTACAGAGCCAGAGACAACATCGCAGCTGTTGCAATTGATTGAAGTGTCATCGTTTGACGTGGCTCTTCAAAAAAGAGGAAGCCGAAATATGGACGAGCACTTATCTCTCGATATGCGAAGCGTCTTTATTGGCGATCCGTTGGGAGAATCGAAATGCGACCTTTTTGAAACACTCCCAAGTATCGACTTGTGAAACTGATAAAAGGAATCATTATTGGCCATTTTAGCGAATTTATGGTAACCATCTTTTCTTTATCAGCGTTTCAGTTGTACAAATGAATCAATAATTTAGGATTTTATTTTTCAGTTTGAATGTACGGTGAAAAATGCGATATTTTGAAGTAATGCAAAGGAGATTAAGGAGAATATGTAATAATTTCATTTTCGATTCGCAATTATAATATCTGGGCAAAAACTATAAATGCACACGTAATGTTAGTTTTCAAATGTAAAGAATTCGAGGGACAAAAACTTCAGTTTTCAATTGGGGATAGAAGTGATGTTATTAAACTCTCTGACTCCAAGAAAAATGGTGAAAAATGCAGTTGCAACTGAATATCACAATGTTACCAGGGGTATTCAATTGCATTGGGTGAATATTTTCCTTTTTTGAATTTCTTATCATTTTATCATTTAATGGATCAGAGATAATGAAAAAAAAAATCACACCTTTCCTTTTATCTGTAAAAAGCGTTACCAAAATATTATAGAATTTCTGTGTCAATGGAAATCTAATTTTGAGGCTCTATAACTTCTAGAATATGCATTTAATAGGAAAATGTGACTGAAGACAAATTAAAGATAATAATCAAGTCTATTTAAATCTCTGTTTTAAGCAATGTTCGTTCAGTATTTGAAGAGCTGGAGAAGTATTTAGCAATAAATCTGTTTTATAAAAATCATTCTTAATTGTAAAATATTGAAATGCTTTTTACATAAACTTCTAAAATGTCTATTTTATTAAAAGATTTGAAGTAATGTTTATTATTTAAGTTTTAACTAATTTCTGAGGTAAGTTCTTATGACGATTAACGTTGGAAAATATTACAGCTTCCATAACGTTTAAGTGCTGAACGAATATTGTTGAGATCGAGATTTGAATAGATTTCATTATGATCTTTATTTTATTCACACTTTTCCATTAAATGAATATATTAGAAGTTATAGAGCTTTTAAAATTAGATTCCCATTCCCATAACATGGAGGGCGGGGGTGGCTCAGTCGGTAGCGCGCCAGGCTCGTAATCTGTAGTTCCCAGGTTCGAGTCCTAGCTGGGTCAGCGTTGAGATTTATCTCCGAAAAATTTCCCCGCCCTGCCCACGGTCAGTAGGGGACACCGATGGGCTTGAAAAGGCCCCGTCCGTCGGATGGGGCGTTAAGCCGTGGCGCCGTGTGCGGGAGAGTCATACCCTGTGCACGTTAAAGAACACGCTGGATGGCCTTGACGGGAGGCTACCATCTGTCTCCCAACAGCTGTTCCAGTGGGTCCTCTCCCCCAACCTTCTCTGAGCCTTCGGGGTCCATGTGACCTGGCCATTGAGCCCATGGTGTGCAAAAAAAGTGCCGCTCAGAGGTAAAACAATCCAATCCAAACCCATAACATGGAGATTCTCTAATATTTTGCTAGGGCAGTGCATTTTGGAAAATATGTGTGCCAGGTTGATCAATAACTCCTCCTAAACGGTAAGAGCTATAAAAAGTAAATAAATACCCCCTCAAGCAGCTGCTTGCCACAGAGGTCTGACAGGAGCCTGTCAGTTTATATGCCATAATAGAAGGTCTTAGAGGATGGCAGGACCTCAGCAGAAAAAACGACACATGCATGTCTTACTCGGGGCTCGAACTCAGGTCCCTTAGATCAGTAGCCAAGCGTGCTAACCACTAGGCCATGGGACGGCGACACATGCATGCCTTACCCGGGGCTCGAACCCAGGTCCCTTAGATCAGTAGCCAAGCGTGCTAACCACTAGGCCATGGGACGGCGCTAGGGCCACCAAATTCGGTAAACAGCTTTCTCTTATCGTAAATAGCATCAGTATCGTGAGGGTCCAATCGCATTCTTTCTTTTTCTTCTTGCTAAAAGCAAGGGAAAAGGGTTGGGTTGTTTTATCTCTGAGCGGCACTTTTTTGCACACCATGGGCTAAATGGCCAGGTCACATGGACCCCGAAGGCTCAGAAAGGGTTGGGGGAGGGGACCCACTGGAACAGCTGTTGGGAGACAGATGGTAGCCTCCCGTCAAGGCCATCCAGCGTGTTCTTTAACGTGCACAGGGTATGTCTCTCCCGCACACGGGGCCACGGCTTAACGTCCTACCCGACGGACGGCGTCCTTTCCAAGCCCATCGGTGTCCCCTACTGACCGTGGGCAGGGAGGGGAATTTTGCGGAGATAAATCTCAACGTTGACCCAGCTGGGACTGGAACCTGGGAACTACAGATTACGAGCCTGGCGCGCTACCGACTGAGCCACCCTCGCCCCCAAAGGAAAAGGAGAAAACGATTATGGACTACCCCAATTTTGTCCTACTATTTCTTCCCCCGCCAGAAAGGGAAAGGAAATTTAAAGAGGTAAATCCTTAGATTGGGTGTCAAACGAAAGCTGACGATATGGAGGAATGTCAATCGTTCTATATTAAAGATGAGTTCGGGCTCGGGCTCAAAATAACACAATCGACTTCTGGCTTAGAATAATTTAAATTTCAAATGTTTCTGGTAGGGTGGAAATGTGTGGTGTCATCGGTTGCAGAAATTTTCAGTTCACTGTGGTTTCGCGGGTACTTGAGCGATAGGTCACAAATTTGGTGTAGTGGTCTCACTTGGCTTTAGACATGTCGGGTTCAGAGATCGGGTTCTCAGCTGTCGTGGGTCCGGAATAATCCGTCGGAAAATGACGATATTTCCCAGATTGCGTTGACGTCGCCTACCTTGTGAATGTAGTAGTTCGTTGTGGGTAGATCGTGTGGAAAGCTGTGAATAGAAATAGTGATCAATGGACCCACGTTTCGCGCCAAATGTTTGGGGTGGTTTTTACTAATAAAAATATAAAAAAAAAATACCCCCTCAAGCAGCTGCTTGCCACAGAGGTCTGACAGGAGCCTGTCAGTTTATATGCCACAGTAGAAGATCTGTGAGTATGGCAGACCTCAGCAGAAAAACGACACACACATCCATGCCTTACCCGGGGCTCGAACCCGGTCCCTTAGATCAATAGCCAAGCGTTCATTCATTTAAATTTCAACTTTGATCATCAGTTTTTAACAGTTAAAAATAAGCACAATGAGGTTTCTGATTTTTTTTACGCCTTTTCTGTCTTTAATAAATGAATGGCTCATTTCGTTCATAATGACGTTACTTCGCGAAATTTCAATTTCTGGTAGTATTTCCAACATATTTCGTTCCAAAGAGAATTAATATTTTAATTTAATATTTTTAATAATATTTTTTAATCGAAAATCGGGCTCCGGCTGGCACGAAACATTGAGCCCGGATTCACTTCTATATTAAACATTAAACAATATAATTGAGTTAATTAACTTATTTATATAATTCATATTTGTCACCCTTTGGTTTTCCATACTACTTTTGTGAAAACTAGTATTTTTTTTTTATATATTTAGTTTATGCATTTTTTTTTAGCCGTTCTCCTCGGGCACGATTAGTTATATTATTTCACATATTATTTGCTTCAATCACTCATAAAAATGAGTGAAAGACAACGAAATGTTTTCTAAAGAGACCTTTACTGACCTTTCGAGTCCAACTGGTTAATTCAGAAAATTAACATCGTGCATTTCGAAGCAAAACATGACTAACTAGTTTTTTTTCTTCTGTCAACTTGTTCCTTGGAACCGACTGGATGTGGTTCGAAGCAGGAAAGAGTTGCTCGGACAAATACGTACAATTGGAAATCCTGACAAATGCATGGGTTGGGTTGTTTTACTTTTTTGCACACCATGGGCTAAATTGCCAGGTCACATGGACCCCGAAAGCTCAGAGAAGGTTGGGGGAGGGGACCCACTGGAACAGCTGTTGGGAGACAGATGGTAGCCTCCCATCGAGGCCATCCAGCGTGTTCTTTAACGTGCGCAGGGTATGGCTCTCCCGCATACGGGGCCACGGCTTAACGTCCCACCCGACGGACGGCGGCCTTTCCAAGCCCATCGGTGTCCGCTACTGACCGTGGGCAGGGCGGGGATTTTTGCGGAGATAAATCTCAACGCTGACCCAGCTAGGACTCGAACCTGGGAACTACAGATTACGAGCCTGGCGCGCTACCGACTGAGCCACCCCGCCCAACAAATCCATGGAAAATGATTCGAGAATATGTGAATCAATATTATTGAAAATTGTTATTAGCACATCAGATATCTTTTAAATAGGTCCGTATCTAGAAAAAAAATCGTGGGGGGTGGTAAGAAACAATGTATAAGGGAGGGGGGGGGACTTGATTCCCAATGCAGTATTATATTTTCCCCTCCATTTTACAGGTCTTTAAAAAGTTTCCTGAAAAATGTAGGAAATAAGTTTAATAATTTTTTTCTTCTATTACCCTTACTAGCATTGTGAAAGTGCCCCTTATCTCCCCATATCCAGGCCCTGCTTTTAAGCATCGATTCATGCTGCGACAAATTCAAGCTCTTCTGAAGGTACATGAAGGGTCCTACTCGATATTGAAGTAAGGTTTCTTTTAAACTTTTGGCCATGCGCTGGATTTCTGTAAAACAACTGAAATGAAAAAAAAAATGAAATTTTAATAATTAATTTTGAAAATTGTATTGCATTTTATAGAGATTGATAAAACATAGCACTTTTGCTTATTTGATTTGGACTGTCTGAGTGACGTAGCAATCATTTCCCAATTTCCTTCGCTGGAGTCCACGGCTTACGGAAACTCGTAGTTAAAACAATGCACTATGTTTTAGCCGTCCCATGGCCGAGTGGTTAGCGCGCTTGGCTACTGATCTAAGGGACCTGGGTTCGAGCCCCGGGTTTAAGGCATGGCTGCTTGTGTCGTTTTTCTGCTGAGGGCCTGCCATCCTCTCAGACCTTCTACTATGGCATATAAACCGACAGGCTCTCAGACCTTCTACTATGGCATATAAACTGACAGGCTTCTGTCAGACCTCTGTGGCAAGCAGCTGTTTGAGGGGGTATTTATTTTTTTTATTTATTTTACTATGTTTTATTTAAAAAAAAAACCTCCTAGAAGGTTTTTGTGGGTGGTGGTGGTCAGGGGAGAGTGACATTAAGAACTCATGTTGTGATACTTTTACTTCAGGAGGTGGGGCGGGGGTGGCTCAGTCGGTAGCGCGCCAGGCTCGTAATCTGTAGTTTCCAGGTTCGAGTCTCCAGCTGGGTCAGCGTTGAGATTTATCTCCGCAAAATTGCACGCCCTGCCCACGGTCAGTAGGGGACACCGATGGACTTCGAAAGACCGCCGTCCGTCGGATAGGACGTTAAGCCGTGGCCCCGTGTGCGGGAGAGACATATCCTGTGCACGTTAAAGAACACGCTGGATGGCCTTGACGGGAGGCTACCATCTGTCTCCCAACAGCTGTTCCAGTATGTCCCCTCTCCCAACCTTCTCTGAGCCTTCGGGGTCCATGTGACCTGGCCATTTAGCCCATGGTGTGCAAAAAAGTGCCGCTCAGAGGTACAACAACCCAACTTCAGTACGTGGATATGAAATAATTAGAGCCCCCCCCTCCCCCCGCGGATGTGGATATCCGCATTTAAAAGCTCTCGGCTGATAAAAGATTAAAGTTAACTCGAGTAGCGGATAAATAAAGTGGCTGATATGAGTGAAAAAACTACTTTAGATAATGAGAAAAAGGAGATTGAAAATTCAATAATGATATTCAATTTGAACAGAAAAAATGCATTAGGATAAAGCCACAATTTAAAAGTAAAAATTTATTTCCTGTGAAAGAAATTAACAAACACGAAAATAAATCGAGTGTCGCGTAAAAACTGGAATTAAATGCGTAAACATTTCAATCGAGAAGATGAAGAAGTTTACTGAGTTTAAATGTAAAGGGGAGGTACTGGGTAATGAAAAGGAGTGTCTTTCCATAATCGCGGATAATTGCATTTAAAAAAAAATCCTCACAAGAATTTCAAAAATGATATGCTGGTAAAGTTTTATCTAATATTTAGTAAACCATATTTTTCTGATATGGTGACTTTTTATATCAGAGTGTATTTTTCCATTATCAGTAATTAATAAACTTTTAGACTGGTGACTTTTATTCTCAGTCGTAATCGGAGCTCAAGCATTTGCAAAACTTCAACGGTAGCTAATATACGCGGATGTTCATATTGTTTTACGGATTGCAGTTACGGATAATTCAATAATTGTTGGGCCAGAGCCCGATTTGAGGAAAATGTTTTCTGAACCATCATTAGATATATATAGAGAGAAATGCATGTCAGCATTCATTTATTTTATTCTTATATTAATAATTTAAATAATTTTATGACCTATTTGGAATGAAAAATATTAGAAATACTGGTAGAAACTGAGAGCTTTTCAGTAACTTCATTATAAAAGTAAAGAGCCATTCATTTATTAAAGATAGAGAATACGTAAAAAATAATCAAAAGCCACGTGATTTGCACTTATTTTCAATTATTAAAGATTGATTAAAAAGATGGAACTAAAGTCGAAAAAATTTATACTTTTATTTATTTGTTAACGATTGTCAGAAATATTCGGAATTTAAATTATTCTGAGCCTTCCCGAGCTCTAATTCGTCGGTGCTATTTTGAACCCGAGCTTTTCCACTTCGTAAATTGGATATAACGTCGCTGCTTCTAAGGAGAAAATTTGAGGCTATGGGGCTAAAATTTCTTGGTTAAAAGGCTGCCAAGAGATAAACATTTCATTCGTTTTCTGAAAGAATATCTTCGGCTCAGCCATGACTTTGCCATATAATGACAGATCCAGTTATTTTGGTCAGAAATCTCGGTTTTTTCTCCAAAAAGGTTTTGAAACTTAAAACATTGATCACGCTTTATTATACCACTGAAGCGAATGACCGACTTAATTTCTGAGCAACAGCATTTTCTGAGTTTATTTAGGTTAAAACAGTTCTTGAGAAAATCAGTGATATCACTAGGTCCAGAATAGTTCGTGGCAAAACTTTACTTAAGTTTATCACCATTGCTTCTTCCGGTTGATTTGAGTTGGGTTGGGTTGTTTTACCTCTGAGCGGCACTTTTTTGCACATCATGGGCTAAATGGCCAGGTCACATGGACCCCGAAGGCTCAGAGAAAGTTGGGGGAGGGGACCCACTGGAACAAGCTGTTGGGAGACAGATGGTAGCCTCCCGTCAAGGTCATCCAGCGTGTTCTTTAACGTGCACAGGGTATGGCTCTCCCGCACACGGGGCCACGGCTTAACGTCCCATCACTGCCACTCAATAAATATGCCACTGGTTAAAATGTGGGGCGGGGGTGGCTCAATTGGTAGCACGCCAGACTTGTAATCTGTAGTTCCCAGGTTCGAGTCCCAGCTGGTGTCTTATGATGAAGAACAGTTTTTAATATCTCTTTGACTGCCGGCAAAATTAATTCCTCGCCAATTGTGTGTGGTTTTCCTGCTTTTGCGATTAACAATGAAACGTTATATGAGGCTCGTAGTCCATCATCATCTTGTTTAGAAGACGGCGCAAAAAGGTTTGACATAGTTGGCTGTTTTAAATATTGCTTTTCCAGTTCTTGAAAATAGGATAAATCTTTGTTCTTCTTATCAGCATGCATTTTATTTAAATGCTCTTGTAGCCTAGAAAGTTTCATAGCTTCATTTGAAAAAACTTTTCGGCAAATTAAACACATAGGTAATGATTGGTTTGTAGGAGAGTACGTAAATCCATATTTCAAATACTCAATACTGTACTGCCGGCATTTCTTTTTAGATGTAGATTCAGACATTTTCAAATACAAATTAACTTCTCAACAGATTTATAGATAGTTATAAAAATAATGTTTATAATGACTTCTAACACTTATCACTCACGACTATTTATCACGGCGAAGCACATAAAAATAATAAAACATTCCTAGAGCTATCGCTTTTATAGATTTGATTTTGTGCACACATTAACTTGTATGTTTGCGATGCCGGCGCACTTGCTCCGTAAACAAGTCATTTCAAGCTCCCATATTCTTGTCGAAACATGTTAAATTGCATGAACCGCGTGTTTGCCTACCAACTTGCAAGGACTTGTCACCGTCAATCTATTCTAAACTAAAACAAATTAGGTATAGGTATACCTAATGCTAATTTAAAAATGCTTATTAACGCGATAACAATAAGATAATTTACATAGCTAGATAAAATATTTATTCATGAAAACAGGTATTTTCAAAGTATTTTATTATATTCAAAAAATAATTATAAAAAAATATTAAATATAATAAATTTATTATTATTATATTATTATTGCATCAAGGTTGATTTGCCTATCAGGACGGACACACATGTCCAACACAATAAGCCTGATATAGTAGTGCATGTTAAGGTATTGAATGAGATTACAATTATTGAAGTAGGAATAACATCTCAGGATAACCTGCAGACAGTAGAGGTTGAAAAGAAGAGGAAGTATGATCTGCTGGCTAATGAGTTGAGCCTAATTCACAAGTGTAATGTTAATATTATACCTTATGTTTTGACGTGGGATGGTATTGTAACTACGTACCATAAAGCATACTCAAAGCGACTTGGAGTGGGAAAACATATTGAAGCTTATATCCAATCTGTGATCTTGAAGAGAACTTTTGAGAGCATTTCAGTCGACTTCAGACGTACCAGTACGCTAGTAGGCGGTAACAGGGAACTTATTGTCCAAGCTGCAGTTGAAAAGCTGTACATGAGGGATGAGGTAGTGGATGACCAGAATTACGAGGAAGACACCACAGAATAGAAGAGATAAAAAGGTTGTCACAGAAAATTCCATTAAATTTATTTATTTATTTGACCGCCCCTCTTGACTGCCTCAACGCCCCCCATTTGCCTCTGGATCCACTACCGCCCCCATGGAAGGCTCCAGCGCCCACTGGGGGGCGGTATCGTCCCCGTTGGGAATCTATGGTCTAGAACATATCAACCTAGAACATGATAATATAATTGCAGTAACCATGAACCATTTGAATTTCAAGTCTCTCTTTCCGAGAAGAGAAAGCTTTTTAGAAAAAGGCGATGCTAATTCATTTCTTGTCAACATTACAGATTCTGGGAAATCCATTCCGAGCTCTTAGTTTTACTTACTCGACATTTTAGAATTTGAAATTTAATGCACTTGGTTAAGAGCTAGTCCATTAATTAATTATTAGCACCACAATTAAATTGAGCAGTTAATGTGAGACTTACAACTGAAACTATTTTTATCCTTAAATACGGAAGAAAACGATTTAGTTTCAGTTGCTAGTCTCACACTAGATATTACCCAAGTCTTTTGAAGTCGTTTTTAAAATGACGAGCTAGTGTTAGAGGCATAATTTTTCCTTCTGTCCGTATTTTTTGGATTGAATAGGCATTGATAATATATTACGATTCGCGTTTTCAGAATCTTCCAATAACTATAAATAGAGCATTCTAAAGGTTTAAAAAGTTGTAAAAATAATAAATCTTTAAACGAATATTGTAAACAATCTATTTATGTTAGAAATTTGAAATTTAGCTGGTAGAGTATGATTAATGATTTGCCACCTTAAAACCAGAAGGGTGGCGAAATGCAACTTTTTAAAAAATATAACTGAAAAATTCTTTTGTTTTCGAATTTTCACTGTTAAGGCGGAAAGTCTTTAGCCCTCTCCTGTTTTTAAGAAAGAAACGAAAGGGTGGGTTGGTTACGTTTTAACAAAATATTGCTTTTCGCATTTTGCGGATCTTTTATTGGCTCGATTTTCTGACATTCCAATGCACCAAAGTTGGAATATGACAAAACGTTTTCTGACATTCCAATGCACCAAAGTTGGAATATGACAAAACGTTTTCTGGTTGAATATGGGAATTCTCTATTCGCTAGAGGTAATTGTAATTTCAGTTGTTTTTTAAATAAGCTAGAAATATATTTTTATCAGCACTGGAAAAAAAAATTGTACGCAAAAATTCAGAATATCATTGCTAACTTGCGAAGAAAGAAAATTCTCCTTCGTAAACGACAGAGAGCTAAACAAGATCGAATCAAATCTCGTGCTTCAAAGATTTCCGGTCTGATTTTTCAATTTCAATTTACAGAACAATTTGAGAGCTCGCACTCAAAGTAATGCTCTGATTATCCGCCACCACTCTTCGCAATTAACAAAGAGCAGCATTGGCACCAACATTTATGAGTAAGAAATTAAATTCCTCTCTCTGGAATACTTTCGCGAGCATAATCGTTCTAATTTGACGTCTCCCAGAAGACCAGATTTTTCTCGAAGTTCTTAATATGAGAGCGGGAAATCAAATTTCGCTGTACAACATCTTCTGTGTATTCTACAAGTGGTGGAGATGACAAACCTGAACAACCTCTTTTCATCATTCTGTCATCCGAAATGTTGAATGTCTCAAAGACAGCGAAGACACCTTCTGTTGATTTATTTCCCCTGAGATGAAGTCTTTCCGTCTCAGCTCCGAATTTCAAAAAACTGTCGAGTAAACATTTCTTGGAAGGCATGGGAGCGGAATACAACTGGAAGACTTCTTTCTCCAGAACTTTGCTGTTTACGATACAGACGCTTTTTTTCAATCGTTTTCATGACTTCACCGTAAAAGCTTCGGATTTCCGAAATTTAAACTAAGTCATGCATGAGTTTCTGATCATTGAGTCAGTTGATGCAGAAACTGGAGTTCTTCCAGTGTCCAAATGATTGAAAAAGTGACTAAGGCGAAAAACAGATATTTAACAGTGGAAGGGGTGATGTGTGGAAACCGAATCCTTGTCATTTTCCTAATTGGGGAAAAATAGTTTGGATTGTTTTACCTCTGAGCGGCACTATTTCGCACACAATGGATAAATGGCCAGGTATATGAATTCCGAGGGTTCAGAGAAGGTTGGAGGAAGGGATCACTGAACAGCTGTTAGGAGCCAGATGATAGCTCACGCCAAGACCATCCAGCATGTTCTGGGGCGGGATCTGTCTCCCAACAGCTGTTCCAGTGGGTCCCCTCCCCCAACCTTCTCTGAGCCTTCGGGGTCCATGTGACCTGGCCATTTAGCCCATGGTGTGCAAAAAAGTGCGGCTCAGAGGTAAAACAACCCAACCCAACCCAGCATGTTCTTTAATGTGCACACGGAGCCATGGCTTAACATCCCACCCGATGGCCAGTGACCTTTTCAAACCCATGGGTGTCTCCTACTGACCGAGGGCAGGGTGGGGTTTAGCGGAGATAAAACTCAAAAAAAAAAGACTCAATGATAACTGAAATTAGAAAGTATAGCATTGGTTTATTTTTCACGAATTATTTTATTGCTAACTTTTCTAATTTTATTTTTGGTATTACCTTGGTTAGGAGGGAGGGGTTGGTCCAGACGGTAGCATGGTAGGCTCGTATCTACAGTTCCCAGGTTTGAGTTTGGCACCAACATTTATGAGTAAGAAATGAAATTTCTCTCTCTGGAATACTTTCGCGAGCATAATTGTTTGTGACTGAGTCGACAGTTTTCTCCTCTAACTCCCGTCCGTCGGATGGGACATAAAGCCGTGGCTCGTGTGCCGGAAAACCCTAGCCTATGTACGTTAAAGAACCCCCTCGGGATTGCCTTGACGGTAGGCTTCCATCTGTCTCCTAACCGTTGCCCAGTATATCTCTTATCCAACTTTTTTGTATCGTTTGGGGTTCAAGTGACCTGAGAATTTAACCAACTTTATGCAAAAAAGGGCCGCTCAGAAATAAAACAAACCAACTCTCTCGTTTAGCAACTTAAAATTGGGTCCGCACATGTTTAAAATTAAAGCAATATCGAAACGCTTAGAGGCACTTGAACTTTATAGATATGTTTTCTACTTTTCTTGAGGGTGTGTTTTGTTTACCGAATAAACTGAGGGTTCGCCCAATGGTGGATTGCTGCACAGGTACATCAGGTATTCGCCTGCGGCCTTGGACACTCATAGAATTGAAATTCGTCGATTGATATTTATGTATTGATGATAGATAATGGCCGGGACTGTCGAATTAAATCATTTCCTGACATGTAATGGAAGTAAATTATATCCCTTTTGGGGGAAATAGCGGAATAAGAAATTTCACCGACTGACATCTTACGACTGACCCATCCCTCCCACGCCTGGGACAGGTTAGTCGGTAACCGCACCAGGCTCGCAATCTGCAATTTCCAGGTTCGGGTCCCGCCTGGGAACTGCTTGAAACTGACCTCCGCAAAATTCCCCACCTTGCCCTCAGTCAGTAGTGGACTGATGGGCTTGAAAAGGCATTCGTCCGTCGTGTGGTGTGTTAAGCCGTGGGCTTGTGTACAGAAGAGCCATTCTCGTGCACGTTAAAGAACACGATATATGGCTTCTGCGCGAGGCTATTATCTGTCTCCCAACAGCTGTCCAGTGGGTCCTATCCTCAGAACCTTCTCCGAGTCCTCGGGGTCCTTGTGACCTGGTCATTTAGTCCCCGTCTGAAAAAAAGTGCTGCTGGGAGGTATAATAACCCAACCCAACATTTCCCCGCCATTAAATTAATACTTTGTATATGTCTTTGTCCTGAGTAAGCTTCAAGTGCAAAGTGACGCATTAAATAAAGATTATTTCTTGTTTATCTGCAATTTCATGACCGTTAATGCAGATCTCTGTGTTAGAAAATCTCAATTATTGCACAAAGGGGAATCTGGTAAGATTTAGTTTTACATTTTCTAGCAATAATGACTTGCTGCAGATTTGTCTTATTCATTTGTAGGGGGCGGGGGTGGCTCAGTTGGTAGCGCGCCAGGCTCGTAATCTGTAGTTCCAGGTTCGAGTGTCAGCTGGGTCAGCCTTGAGATTTATCTCCGCCAAATTCCCTGCTCTGCCCACGGTCAGTAGGGGACACCGATGGGATTGGAAAGGCCGCCGTCCGTTGGATGGGACGTTAAGCCGTAGCTCCGTGTACGGGAGAGCCATACCCTGTGCACGTTAAAAAACACACTGGATGGCCTGAGACTACCATCTGTCTCCCAACAGCTGTTCCAGTGGATCCCCTCCCCCAACCTTCTCTGAGCCTTCGGAGTTCTTGTGACCTGGCCATTTAGCCCATAGTGTGCAAAAAAGTGCCGCTCAGAGGTAAAACAACCCAACCCAAAATTCATTTGTAGATCCTCTTTAATATGTTTCACTACCGGAATGCCATACTTCAGCAAATAAATTTAAATAAAAATAGTTAATACAACAGTGGTCATATTTCAAAGAGAAGCTACGAATGATAATAGGTGCGCTCAGCTGAAACTACACGACAGTATTAATGAAATAACTGAATGTCAGTTTGTCTTTAGAAGTAAAATGGGAACAGATGATGTTTTGATTACTGTTACTAATGTGATTTACACTAATATAAATAATGATGAGGATGCTTTAACAGTTTTTTAAATGTACAAAAAGCTTTTGATACCATTCATCATGTAAAATTATTCCAAAAATTAGAAGTTGCAGGAATTATAGGTGTGGTGTTGACCTGGTTTGATAGTTATTTAAACTACAGAATACAAGTCAAATAATTCGTACAATACTTGGAAAAAAATTGCTTATGAAGTGCCTCAAGGATCTGTCATTGGACCCTTACTATTTATAATATATATAGTGTATGAATGACCAGAGTCTAGTTGATTTAAAGGGCAAATTGACTTTATTTGGGGGATGTCTAACTTATAGAGATAAGGATATTTCACGTTCGATCTCATACCCAAATGATGATTTATTAGTTATTTATAAACGGTATGCATATAATTTACTAACTATACATACTAGAAAAAAAAATAATTATTTTTCTTTAAAGAATAAATAATATATTAAATATTAAATAAAAAATAATAAATACCCCCTCAAGCAACTGCTTGCCACAGAGGTCTGATAGGAGCCTGTCAGTTTATATGCCATAGTAGGATGCTCTGTGAGGATGGCAGGACCTCAGCAGAAAAACACCACAAACATCCATGCCTTATCCGGGGTTCGAACCCAGGTCCTTTAGGTCAATAGCCTAGAGAGATATTATGGCAAATTAAAAGTTAATTTATCACAAATTAAATTGTAACTGTTGAAAAATATTTTTTTATATCTCCTTCAAAATACTTAGATATTTGGTTTGATTATGGTTTGATGTGTAAGATTCATGTTAATAAACTTAGAAATGAAATTCTTTTATCTATGAGTCCCATATTGTTTTATGCTGATATTATATTACACACTAATTAGATCTCACTTAATCAGTGGTATAAAAATATGGTCGGAGGACATATTTCAATATATTCGATCAATTTCTTATAATTCAAAAAATATTTATAGATATTCCAACTAAAAATAATAGAATGCAACCTCCTCTTCTATTATTTAGGCAAAACAATATTTTATCGTTAAAATATGTTATTTAAATTGCAAAATACTATTTTACTCGTAACGACTAGATTGCAATTCTTCTAACCAATATGATTTAAGACGATATGAAAATATAATTTTTAAAATCCCCGCCATCGATAAAGAAAAATTCAGACATTATTATTTGCACTTCGCTCCAAAATTTCTCAACTTAATCCCAAATAGCATCAAAATTATTATTAATTGCCATTCATTTTGTATGCATTTGAAAAAACGTTTTATTTGATCTTGATGATGTAGAAAATCTCATGCAAACATAAGAGTTTATTATAATGATTTCTTATTAAATTTCGTTTTTAATTTCATTTAGAGTTCTGGGATTTCTGGAAAACAAAGAACACTTGAAAAAACGAGTAGAAAAAAAATTGTTGTCCTGACTGGACTGGGATTCGTACCCAGGTCGGGTACGAATCCCAGTCCAGTCAGGACAACAAATTTTTTTCTACTCGTTTTTTCAAGTGTTCTTTGTCTATAGAACTTTTCCTGTGATAATTTATTACTGAATAATTATATTCCTATAAACTAATGATCTGTATATGTATGTAGGTTTCCTTCACGAGAATACTCTTGAGAGATATACTTCACGAGCTCTCAAAATCGTTTGTAAAAGTTTGCATGAGAGAAATAAAAGAATTAATAATAATAAGTTATTGATACATAATTTACGATAAATCTTATGTTAACTGTTCGAAATATCCTTCACGGTTTTCAATGCAAAGCCTTGCTGATTTCGGAAAAGAGTTTACTGTCCATTAGATCATTTCAGGGTGTTCTTATACCTAAGCAGCAGAATCCATAATACGAAGTTAGAATTTCTATACTTTGCTTTTGTAGATCATCTGTTTGATAGAAGGAATCAAGAGGGTTAAATCAGGAGTTCTCGACGACTAAGGCATTGGAACACCATGACCAATCGATTTAATCTCGAAACGCTGATTCAAGTAACCGTAACTTGACCAAAATATTGTGCCGCCCCATCAGGTTGAAAGAAAATCTTGCGCCTTGTCTACAGAGAGACACGTCCTCCATTGAAAGCGGCAATTCGCTCGTCAGGAAGTTTAAATAATTAATAATAATAATTTCTTTACATACAGCGGTCTAACAGGAGCTTGTCAATTTATATGCCATAGACAAAGATATGGGAGGAAGGCGAGACCTCAGCAGAAAGACAATACAAACATCCGTGCCTTACTCCGGGATTAAACCCAGGTCCCTTTGAACTGCAGTCAAGTGCGCTAACCACTTGACCATCTGGTCGACAACAGGTTGGGTTGGGTTGTTTTACCTCTGAGCGGCACGTTTTTGCACACCATGGGCTAAATGGCCAGGTCACATGGACCACGAAGGCGCAGAGAAAGTTGGGGGAGTGGACCCACTGGAACAGCTGTTGGGAGACAGATGGTAGCCTCCCGTCAAGGCCATCCAGCGTGTTCTTTAACGTGCACAGGGTATGGCTCTCCCGCACACGGGGCCACGGCTTAACGTCCCATCCGACGGACGGCGGCCTTTTCAAGCCCATCGGTGTCCCCTACTGACCGTGGGCAAGGCGGGGAATTTTGCGGAGATAAATCTCAACGTTGACCCAGCTGGGACTCGAACCTGGGAACTATAGATTACGAGCCTGGCGCGCTACCGACTGATCCACCCCCGCCCCTCGACAACAGGTCGGCAGTAAATAATTAATGTTATTTAAACATTGTCCCAAAACGAATGATTCAATCAACAAATCTCTAATAGACTACACCAACATTCTCTGAGAATCGATGTTGGAAGTTGCATTTCACAGTTCTGTAAGGATAATCGACGAACCACAAACGGGAATTTCGTGCATTGTTTATTCCATACCTATTAAATTGTGCTACATCATTGATCAGTATGTGGTTAAGACTCCGCCGACGCAACAACATCCATTGACAAAAGCGAACACCACTATCATAATCATCAAGTTCAAGAGCTTGCACATGTTACAAATAATAAGGATGCAAACTTTCTCATGGATGGTTCGTCATGACCGCGATGTGGATACACCAATGCGATTAGAAATCCTTCGAACAACAGTCATTGGGCTATGTTGAAAGTAACTCTTACCACAGCTTTTCACAGAAATGGACCATCGTGCTATGTTGTAAGCAAGCTCTTCCACAGAAATTGACCATCGTGCTATGTTGTAAGCAAGCTCTTCCACAGAAATTGATCATCATGGTATGTTGTAAGCATGCACTCTTCCACAGAAATGGGCCTAAAGTTAAGTAAAACAACTACCCTTTTTCCCATAATTCTCTGCTGTGTATAAATAAACATTTGCTTGTTCAGGATTCGGAAAACCTCTACGATATTACCATCATAGAATCCATAAATGCAATAGAACTCACTCGGAACTATCACTCAGAACTAATCAACAAATTCACTCGGAGTAAACTGTTAATTCGTCTTGTGATAAAATGGAGCAATGATGATCTTTGATCTTACACCAAAAGTGTATCTTGTATAACTATGAGCAAGGAAAGGAAGAAATGAGGTAAGAAACAACCAGTGGTGGTTACTGCGCAACTTAAACCATCACCACTGTTGTCATTACAGCTTTCATATAAAACGTCCCTAGCTCCTCACCAGTAGAAAATAGTAGCCCTGCTGTATTAATTTTATTCCTCTAAACTCCCACCTAGGCCAGGGTTAAGATTCATCTCCGCAAAACCCCACTCTACCACCAGTCAGCAGACGGACATCGATGCACGTTAAAGAACTCATTGGATGGCCTTGACTGGTAGGCTACCGTCTGTCTGCAAACAGTTATCCAGTGGGTCTACTTCCCACAACCTTCTTTGAGTCCTTAGGGTCCTTATGACCTAATTTAGTCCATTGTGTGCAAAAAAAGTGCTGCTCAGAGAGAAAACAATCCAACTCACAGTGCTCGAAATCATCTCATGAAGCTCATTGCTCGCCAAAAGTTAAGCACAGATCACCAAAAGGTGAAAAAATATCGTTTAGAGATAAAAGATTTTTAACATACCTGGTAATATAATGTGTATTTTGAAAAAATTATCATAAAATCCCACATAACGGGAAAAAAAAGTATTTTTTAACCTTGAAAAAAAAGAGTCCATCGATCATTCAAATTGAAACGCTACATTGTTAGTGTGGAATAGACGATTTCTTCATGATGCCTCAAAAGAAACATTTAGACGACTCAAAACGAGGGAGAGAAGTTTGAATGTTGGAAGCAGGTCAAACAATAATGGAGATAGGCCATAATCTTTATTGCCCATCAATCTGTAGTCTCAACTCTATGGCAGCAATCCCAAACCACCGCAACAGCATCATCTCTGCCTTCAGACCTCACTGCAGCCCCGCAAAATTCCCCGCCCTGCCCACGGTCAGTAGGGGACACCGATGGGCTTGGAAAGGCCGCCGTCCGTCGGATGGGACGTTAAGCCGTGGCCCCGGGTGCGGGAGAGCCATACCCTGTGCACGTTAAAGAACACGCTGGATGGCCTTGACGGGAGGCTACCATCTGTCTCCCAACAACTGTTCCAGTAGGTCCCCTCCCCAACCTTTTCTGAGCCTTCGGGGTCCATGTGACCTGGCCATTTAGCCCATGGTGTGCAAAAAAGTACCGCTCAGAGGTAAAACAACACAACCCAACTCACTGCAGCCACAGGAAGGCAGGTATCTATCTGTACAGCGGTCACATAAAGGCAGTCTGAGCCTGTTGATCCACTGTATGATCCCATTTAACCTCCATACACTGACATGCAGGCTGGAAATAGTGTCACGATCATGAATCCTCGACCCTAAAACAATGGAGTCACGTCCTGTTGACGAACGAGTCGAAAATTTCTCTACGATCTGACAGCAGACATGCACTGATCTGGAGACAGGGGAGAATCCGCAAACATTCCCATTATATCATTGAAAGAAATGCATTTGGTGGTGGAGGTTTGACTGTGTGGGCAGGGTTTTCAATGGCTTTCAATGGGTGGTGATCTGTTGATGTAAGTTATGTGAATGTTGTGAGATATTGGGATGAAATCCTTGATTCCTATACCAAGTCCTATGGTGGTGTACAAAATGACGATTTCCTCCTAATGGAGGAAATACCCATTCATATAGAGCAAGAATGACCAATCGTTATTTTGAGGAAGGAAGTTATTCAACGAATGGAGTGGCCTGCATTCTCTCACGTTTTCAACCCGAAGGAAGACATATTGGATGTTCTTTAAATCATCTCATCATAAATTACTTTATTGTCATCCTATTCTCTTGATTACTTTATTGAAGGTATAAATTTACCGTGTCAGATCTTAATTAGTACTAGAACGAGCCACGTCATCTACTGATTATTCATTTTAGTATCTCCGCGTCCTCTTCAAGATTTTTTTCTTTTATTTCTTTTTTTAGGGTATATGTAAATACATATTTCTGCCAAATGTTTCAAAAATTAGCTCAACGTTAGCTTTGTACCTTCGTGTAAAATTTCGTGGAATTTATCCAAATATATTTCAAGATATGCATATTTTATTGATCATTGCTTAACTTTTGATGAGCAAAGTGTGGCAAACCGTTCGTGAAAACACCGAAGAACTAGCATATTATGACTACTTGCCTAATATGATGTTGGTCCTCAACGTGCCTCCAAAACAATTTTTAGCCGGCGAGGCATGACCCCCACAGGTAAGAATATTCACGTTACAAAACCCACTAGTTTCTCCGTAGGCACTACCAGTATAGGGAATTGCCGTGTTACCACTATCTACGGTCAGGAGCAAGACTATACTATATAGATAAAGCTCATCCCCGACTATCCTATGGCGAGAAGTCCTATAGAAGGAAAACTCATTCATCGGTCAAAACCTAAATTTAATCTGTTCCCCGGTTAGCCACAACAAGGATATATAGATCCAAGTTGGCTCCCGTGGTGGAGACTCTTAGTTGGACCCAGATTTGAAAAAGGGCCCTTGCCTACTAGAGGGACCAAGTCGTTCTGCAGGGCCCCGAACTGCTCCACTGAGCACCTGATGGAGGTCTTAGATTGGCAACCGGGCTCCAAACCAGTCAGCAGATTCTTCGACTTCAAAATGGTCTTAGCTCTGTCCAACCGAGGCCCAAACTGGTCAGCAGAGCCTTTGACCGCACTGGGTCACAAGCCCCGCACCACGCCAAGGTGGTCCCCTGTCGGGGGAGGGGGGGGGGGGCATGACCCCTACAAGATTTCTAAAAGGTGTCTTGTGATATTTGGTACAAACACGTTACTAGCAGATTCTTTAAATCTTGTAAGCTACGTGGTTGAGCCGCCGCAGATCGGATATGCTGTTCCAACACAAACCACAGATGCTAGATTGGATTGATGTCTGGGGAATTTGGAGGCCAGTGCAATACCTGGAAGTCTTCCTCATGTTCCGTGAACCATTCTCGAACAATACGGACAGTGTGGATGGTGCATTATCCTGCTGAAAGAAGGCACTACTTGGACATACCATTGTCATGAACGAATGTACCTGGTCTGCAATGACGTTTAGGTAAGTGGCAGATGTCATAGTTTCCTGCACATGAATGACTGGATCCAGGGTTTCCCAGCAGAACGTTGCCCAAAGCATTACACTTCCTTCACTGGCTTGTTTTGTCCCACGGTGCATCCTGGTGCCAACACTTCCCGAAGTAAGTGACGCACAAGTACCTAGTCATCCACATGGTGCAATGACAAACGAGATTCATGGGACCAAACGATCTTCTTCCAATAATTCCAGGTCCAGTTTTGATGCTCGCATGCCCGTTATAGGCGATTTCGATAGGGAAACGAGGTTAGCAGGGGCACTAGGAGTGGCCTGCGGCTACGCAGCCCCATTTTCAACAGGTCTGACGGGAATAATGTGACACATTATTCCCGTCAGCAGCATTCAATTTACGGGTGAGTTGCGCCACAGTGTCCTTTCTGCTGGCTCGCACCATATGGGATAGCCTTCGCTCACCTCTAGCATCGATGAGCAGTGGTCAGCCCACATCTTACCCGAGGTTCGTGGTTTTTCCCTCCTCGGACCACTTTTGGAAGGTACTAACCACGGCTGACCGTGAGCACCCCACAAGACTGAGTAGTAGCATAAATGAGAGTTCTGGGTTAGTAAATGGGTCCAAAGATATGCTATTACTACACTGGCGTCTCGGAAATGCTCTGATCCGTTCGTCTGGCCATTATAATTTGGCCGTTGTCAAACTCACTTAGGTCCGCTGCCTTTCCCATCTGAAGAACAAGAATAAAACTGATTAATAGAACTCAGTATCAGTTATTCATACCGTTTCATAACCTTCACTCGCATCGTCGTTTACCTGCAGTTCTTCGATTTGAATAAAGACGCGCTGGTCATAATGTTTTGGCTGTTCGGTGAATTTACCTTGTTACGATTGATTTCAGCGAAAAATGTTGGCTGACAGGAAAGAAATTGACTTCTTCTCAATAGCATTAATGGTAAAGAAGCAGTTTATTATATTTAAACCATTTATTTAATTTTTGTTTAACGACTGAGATATTGTTTATCTCAATATGGTGGAATTCAGCAGCTGACTGACTAAATATTCAATGTGCCGGTGTAGTCTAAGAAGGGTCGATACAGAAAACATTAAAAGAGCAGAAAATTCCAGATGTAGACAATTTCACTGAGGACAAAATATGCTAATTGAATGCGGAAAACCAATTTCTGTTGAAAGCATTAGAATAGCTTTATCGTGAGAAATTGATTCCAACTTTCAAGAGAAACCAACTTTTCATTTCATCATTTTTTTTCAAGAAACCAACTTTTATGAGACGCAGAAAAGCAATTGCTGAAACAAATTATTTCCTCGCTTTGGACTCGTCGCGTTGAGATAACTGATAGAGAAGTAAAAAGGAAAATATTTAATCTCCATTCCGCAGTGAATAAAAAAAAGGGAAACCAAAAGAGTTTTATTATTGTAACAAATGCAACAAATTGCACACAGGGGCAAGATATTTTATCCACAAAACTAATTTTATATTTTCAATTTATTATTTTCCTCCTCTATTTTATCAATGGGTTTTACTTAAGTGATTTGTTTCATTATTGTTTGTTTTGCGTGTGAAGGTAGTATTTTTAACCCTTTCACTACCAATTTTGTTTTCTTTTGCTTTTTTTAAAACTATTTTTATTTTAAAACTAGCATATATCTTAATTCACGTTGTAATAAAAAAAATCTATATTTGCAAGGGGAGTAGGTGGAAGGTTATGGAACACATGCATCCCAGTGATATTTTTCGATGGGACTTATTTGCGCCTTCGTGTCACGTGACATGAAGGTTGCCAGATCACTAATTTCTAAAAAAATCGTTGCCGGATATTTTTTATGAATCCTGTAATCAACCATAGTGTTCGGATATTTTTTGAGCGACTGTACTCTATATAATAATGAAAAAAAGCTAACAGGGGCGGATATGGGGGGGGGAGCGGTGTCGCAAGGAGGACCCTCCCCCATCTCTTTTTGAGAGTGCTAGTAACCAGAACGGAGTGAAAACAATTTAAAATATGTTTAGATTACCGGTATTTAAAAAAAATGGTTAGAAACAACTAAATCGGTGGAAAATAATGCGTACCGGAACCATGGAGGTAGGAAGAAATGGAGAGAGAGCATATCGCACTCAAAGCGAAACCAAACAGCGGATGCATGCTGAGATTCTGGTTACCAGATGCGTCTCTCCGTAACATATGAGTGTATTACATCGCGTTCGTTTCGTTCTGCTTATCATATTTTCTTGCTCCATTGTACTCTTTAGTATTCTTCTGAAGATGCAGTGTTTTGCTACGGCTGTGCAAACACCACACTCAAAAAAATCCAGGAAAAACCTTTCATGGAAGGTTTTTTAATATCACTCGATTTCATACTTAAAATCCAAAACATATTTGATCCTAAATTAAATTGTTCATGATTGCTTTTATTAACTATGAAGAAATGTATAAAAATCAACTTTCAATATTTCAAAAACATTCTGACTAGAAGTTCACCCCTGTAAATAATATCTCTAACAGCTATGTTAAATCCCGACTGTCAACAATATTCATTCAGTAAAATAAATGAAAGCATGAATATTTAACAAAATCAGTGGCAACCATCAATTTCTTTTTCAAAGGTTAACACAAAGAATAACCTAGATTAAGCCATTTGTTGAAGTAAAATTATTTGTCTAAAGTTTAAGTAATTAGATTTCGCCCAATGGCGTATCTCCAAAGCATTTTGGCGGGGGGGGGAGGATTTGATATTTTTCGCAAAAATAGGTAAATATTTATATTTAAAGAAGGCAACCAATAATTGAATAAAAAATAGTAGTATGGTTTACATCTATTCCTAGAAGTTAGTAAAAATGTCTCAAAAGAATGAAATTGCAAAAAAAAAAAATAAAAAAAAAATAAAAAAAAAATAAATAAATAAAATTGATATTTTTCGCAAAAATAGGTAAATATTTATATTTAAAGAAGGCAACCAATAATTGAATAAAAATAGTAGTATGGTTTACATCTATTCCTAGAAGTTAGTAAAAATGTCTCAAAAGAATGAAATTGCAAAAAAAAAAAATGCAATGTATACATTTGGCAGAGAGTTGGAGTTGAATCCGAACACATGTCCTTAAATATGTCCCTGAATTTTTTTCCAATTTTGCATTGTTCGAATCAGGCACCTTATTGTTACAATAATAATAATAATAATAAAAATAAATACCCCCTCAAGCAGCTGCTTGCCACAGAGGTATGACAGGAGCCTGTCAGTTTATATGCCATAGTAGGATGCTCTATGAGGATGGCAGGACCTCAGCAGAAAAACGACACATACATCCATGCCTTATCCGGGGCTCGAACCCAGGTCCTGTAGATCATTAGCCAAGCGTGCTAACCACAACGGTAACAAATCATGTCAAATATCGTTTATATTTTTGACATCACTATAAACTGTCACGCTTTGTACAAAAAGCAGTGGCGGACCACAAGCGACCCCCTCGGCTTTTGCCACGATTTAGTTTCGGGGTGTCCAAGAATTTAGGTTCGGAGATGGGGGGGGGGAGTTGAAAATGAGACTTGAGTAAGATTTCCCAATTACTAAATACTCCACGGGACAGGAAATGCTAAAATGACATTCTATATAAAATAATATATTTGTTTTTTAAATCTATTTTTAGTAGTAGGCACATATTATGGCACTAAAATAATAAAATTATACAAGACACAACAAACACAAAAAGCAGGTATGAAAGTTGGAGATTTCGTATAAGACGACCTAATTTTCAGGAGGGGGCTGGCTGGCAGACCCCTGATTGTGAAAATGATCTAAGTTAACGTTAAATGTTCTATCTGATACAACTCTCTAAATACTGAATGAATATTGTTGGAAATTATCATGCATAATAAAATAAAGTTCTCTGACACTTGTCTTTCGTTTCATTTAGACGAGTAAAGCCAACACGTGGGTCCATTGTGGCCCGCCACTGCTTTTTGTGCAACCCACGACAACTTATGGTGATGTCGAAAATATGAATGATATTTAAATTACTTACTAATTATATTTATAGTTTTTCTCAGTGAATTGTTGTGTTTATATGTAATGATATGCGTTAGTATATTCTACATATAAAATTTTTCCTACAGCTATTTCCCAGTCTCAGAGACTAATTGCCTATTGTGCTACGTGTTCACAGGGAAAGGTTGTCCACTGCTGATTTGCACTGACTACATTGCACAAAACAAAGTAGAAACTCTTTGATATATAGCAAAAGTAATAACCGAAGTAGTCGATCATAAACGACAAATGAGTAATTTTTTTTTATAAAAAAATTGAATATTTCTTTTGTTTGGGCAACCGTAATATATGTTCTAGAAAGAATGAGATACTATTTCGAATTCCACGAGCTTCATAATGTGACTTGCACCTTAAATTCTGAATATCTCTAGCGAACGAAATGCCATTGGCGTCGAATCTTCCTTGATCACTGAAGGGGGCGTGGTACTGTCGCTCAAAAAAGTATCCGAACACTATGGTTGATTACAGAATTCAGAAAAAATATCTGCCAACAATTTTTTCAGAAATTAGTGATCTGGCAACCTTCGTGTCACGTGACACGAAGGATATATATATATATACCGTTATGTGTAAAAAAGTCCCGCTCAGAGGTAAAACCAACCTAAGTGTCCCATGCGTAAAGGGTACCGCTCTAACTCAAAGACAAACCCGTAAGGAAAGGGTTCGATTCTATGTGAGAATCAAGATTCTCGGTGAATCAAATACAGTTCTGTGGAACTCAACTGAGTTCTTAGTGAACCACGTTGTAGGCAAAGGGGGATATCCTTTCGCCGAGTTTGAGGTCGGTAAAACGAGAATCTGCGAAGTGCGGTTCTCCACCTCATTACATAATTGTTTGCAGCAGCAGAGCAGCAAAGGCCTACGGAGTCGAGCGCATCCCCAGCACATGATTGTATATAATGTGAATAAACTGTGTCGTCCCTATACAACCCTCGTGGGTGAATTGTTGGACATATTTCTGTACGACACTTGGCGCAGCAAGTCTGAGGCATACGTCGGTACGGGTGTAACAACCGGCGAACCTGTTATTTCACCGAAATAAGAGTGAAGGTAATCAAGGGACTAATTGATCCTCCTCTACTATAGAGTGGGTAAATCGTTTGTCGTCTGGCCCAACACCACATTCGGCACAGTTCAAACAAAATCTAATATCAAGTGACGAAGTAAGAAAATCTGCGTCGTTTTACCCTTACCACTGGCGCACGACCACACTTGCCTAAAGGAGACAGGATTCAAGTGATATATTTTGCTTATTTAAACGTTAACAAAATTATGTCCTTTTCAACCTTTAGAAGGAATAAAAAAAAAGTAATTGAGAAAATGAATGGTTCAAGATTGGTTCAAAGAATTCCTGCCAACCGAAAAGGAATTTTTAAACGATATGGTATAACTTTAAAAGTAAGCTCCGTACAGGAAAATGCCATAGAAGAATAATCTTAAATCTTAAATCATCCAAAGATCGATTTAAGCAATATATGTTTAATATTGAAAATGTCCAGAACTCAAAATGTTGCTTTAAAATGAGATTTTGCAATTTTTTTCCTTCAATATTTTGCTACAAAAGGCTTATTTTAAAGTTAAGAGTTCCATTCACCTAACGTGAAAGTGCCCCAAATTTCGCAAAATTCTCCACTCTGCCCTCGGTCAGTAGGGGTCACTGATGGGTTTTGAAAGGGCACGGTCCGTCGGATGGGGCGTTAAGCCATGGTTCCGTGTGCACATTAAAGAACACACTGAATGGCCTTGACAGAAGGCTACCCTCTGTCTCCTGACAGGTGGGTTATAATATATTGACCGTTATGTGTAAAAAAGTCCCGCTCAGAGGTAAAACAACCCAACCTAAGTGTCCCAATACTTTAATAATTTTGCATAATCTCTTCATTACCAGAGGTAAAAAAAATATGAATAAGTGAAATGTTTAAATTTCGAAATGAAAATTTGATTTTAAATGTTATTACATACTAAAATATTATAAATTATATGATACATATGCAAAATATTAATTTATATTAATTTTTGCATTAATTTATTACATTAATTTGAACAGTATTTAGTATTTAAAATTGTATTGCTTAACAATGAAATTCCCCATCAATTTTGATTACATTATAATAGAAAACTGAAAAAGAAAAAAAAAAAACTTACGTAACGGCGCGCTACTGCATCTTGTGGCTAGGGCCTCGAGAGATATAAAAACCAACCTTGCAAACTTCGGTTATGCATGGACTGATTTTCTTATTTTTCAATTATCGGTTCTCATGTGGCACAAGTCTGACTCTAAGGGTGGGCGCACACCGCCGCAATTTACAACAGTAATCACGACGGCCCCGTAGTAATGCGACGATGACTGCAATTGCTTTTTTTGAACTTTTAGGATCTGAATAAACTGAGATAAGTTTCTATGAGTGAAATATTTAATTATTGGGAAATGCATATAAAATGGCTGCTTTTTTGTCGTATGACATGCAGAATGATGTTACTGTTTCTGATTTTGGTTCGGATGATGTTCGGAGTATTACAGATGATGATGAAATTAAAGAATTGTATATGATAAATGATTATTATTCCAATGTTATTGAAATTGATAAAAAAAATATTTATGATAAAAATTATTTTTGTTGGGGCTGTGGAATAAAAATATTATACAGGAAAATATAAGAAGTCTGAGAAAAAAATTTGATCATTTTGTGGTATTCTTAAATTTAATTGAATTAAAACCAGAAATTATAGTACTTACTGAGATTTGGGTAAGAGAAGAGGAAATAGCCTTATATAAAATAGATGGATATAAAGAATACTGTAAATGTAGGGAGAAAAAAAAGGTCAGGAGGAGTAATTGTTCACAATAATGAAGGATGGGAAGTGAACCAGATTTTTTCTGATTTTAAAACTGCTGACTTAATGGAATTGCGTATAAAAGCATTCAATTGCGAACTTGGCCTTGTTGCAATCTATAGAGCGCATGAATTCAGTAAATTAGAATTTATTGATGAATTCGCAACATGGCTTAACTCTGTTAAACGAAATAGTATGATAATGACAGGAGATTTTAATTTGGATTTATTATCTGATGATCCACAAAAAATAAATTTTTTACAAAAGATAAATTCAAATGGTTTCTATTCCTGTCATGCTTCTGTTACTAGGGTAAGTAGTAAAACCTGCCTAGATCACTTTACATTAGAAAGTTTAGATTAGATATTGTAACTACATGTATTGTTAAAATTGACATCTCAGATCATTTTTTTGTTGGAAGTAACATAAAGTGTGGTTTTTATAGAGATGGTTCTACAGGAAAGCTTTCTACAAATTTTACTAACATTCAATATACTAAGTTGAAAAAGTTATTGTCAAAAAAATCATGGGATCATGTCGAGAGACAGGTAAATGTGAATTTAGCATTTGATGCATTTCTAAGGGAATTAACTCTATTAATCAAAGATGCGCAGATTAAGTACTCTAAAAAGAAAATTAAAAAACTCAAACCATGGATAACACAAGCTATTGTTAATTCAATCAATTTTAAAAGAAATTTATATAAAAGATCTAAATCCAAAAAATTGGATGAAAATGACTACTATAGAAGATATAAAAATATGTTAACTAATGTTATTAGGGAAGCTAAAAATAATTATTATAAAAATATTTTTATAAAAAATGGAAATAATGCTAAAAAATTTGGGAAACAATCAATGAAATGTGTGACGGAAGAAAAGTAAAGGGCAATTCTCCTCAAATTATCACGGATAGAAATCATTTACTTCGGTTTGATGAAAAGCCGCAGGAATTTGTTAATAAATTTAACAATTATTTTACTGAGGTAATTTCTTAATTATGTAAACAAAATCTACATAATGAAACCAAAATAGAAGAGATAATAAGTTATTTAAAATGTAAAATGCCTAAATCTATTTTTTTCCCCTTATATACCAGAACAAGAAATTTTTGATACTATCAAGGAACTAAAGGAGGGAAAATCACCTAGTTTGGACGAAATTACAGTTACCACTATTAAAAATATTTTTCTGGAGATTAGAATTATATTTTGTAAACTTGTAAATTTTTCTTTTGTAGAAGGTGTGTTCCCTGATATTTTAAAAACTGCCTTAATTATTCCAGTGTTTAAAAATGGTGATACTAAGGCAATTCAAAATTACAGACCGATTTCGCTTCTATCAACTTTTTCTAAGATTCTTGACAAAATTGTTAAAAATAATTGTTAACTTTTGGGATATGCACAATTTATTTGCCCCAAACCAATTTGGATTTCGAAAAGGTTTGAATACTCAAACTGCGATTTTAAAAATGACTACACAGATTTACAGAAATTTAAATTAAAATGTTAAAACAGTTGTTATTTTTTTGGATTTGAAAAAAAGCTTTTGATTCAGTGGATCATGATATATTATTAGAAAAGTTAAAAACCAGTAGTGTTAGGGGAAATTTGCTTTCATGGATTAAGAGCTATTTAATGAATAGGAAACAAAAAGTAAAAATTGAAAAATATATCAGTGAAGAAACAAATGTACAAGTTGGTGTCCCTCAGGGTTCTGTTTTGGGACCTTTATTTTTTACTTTATATAAATGACTTCTGTACATTGGATTTGAATGGTAAAATAATTTCATTTGCAGATGATATATTTTCTGGATGATATATGAATATATTTTGGAGAGGAAAAGCAAATTTTAGAGAATATAAATAGCGACTGGATAGAAATAAGAACGTGGCTAAAATTTAATAAACTCTTTAAATACAAAGAAGACGAAATATATTTTTATTAGACCAAGAGAAAATGAGATTAATTTTTTTCGTGACAGGATCATTTTCCACTCTGAAAAAATTGCAATTGTGACAAAATTGAGGGGGTTGAATGCTATAAATATTTGGGTATTTTTATTGACAGAAATATGTCCTGGAAAATACAAATATCTGATGTTGTTAAAAAGATTAACTGCATTATACCTAAAATTTATTATATCCGGAAATTCGTAAATTTATCTTTATTGAAAATTATTTACTTTTTTAGGATTAAATCTTATTTGCTCTATGGTTTATTATCGTGGGGTGGAGTCTATTTGACAACAATCAAACCGTTACAATATGTGCAGAATCACATAATTAGATGCATGATGAAACTAAGAAAATTTGAAAGCGTTGCAAATGTATACAATGAATTAGGTATTTTACAAATAAGGAAATTATATTAATATTAATTAATTTTAATGTTCAAACTTTACGGACATTTGAAAAGAATACTCGACTGTCAAAAAACATTTTCTTACTTGATTTAAAAGCGAACAAAACTATTGTTGAAAAATATTATGTTTATTTGGCGCCAAAGTTTTTTAACTGCTTACCAGAGTACATCAAAGGAATAAGGAATGATAACTTTTTCTATAAGGAATTAAGAAAATGGATTTTGAATGTGGTAAATATTGAGACTATGTTTTAGAAATAAAAGAGATTTAAATGTAATAAAATTTCATTTGATGCTGAGTTGCCCTTAAGGTGCTCAACTGAACCACTTACTAACGCACAGTTCAATATAGATTTTTATATTTTTTTTCTGTTTTCTACCCAGTAAAGTTTTTTTTTATTTTTTTTTATTTCATTTATTCTTAATGATAATTTTCAAACTTATAAATTGGTTAAATATTCACTTAGATTTTTTGATCAAGCTAGCAAAGTGTGAGGAAATATGAAACTAAAACATGTTGCCTTTTCATTTTATTACAATATAACTGTTAAATTTCTTCCACAGCGAGTTTTTACTCTCGTGGAAGACTCAACATTTTTTCTCAGATTTGTACTGAAAAATGTAGGTACAATTATAAACCACTAACGAAATATAATATTAAAATTTTCCATATATATGGTATGAATAAATATATGATTTTTATTGGACAAACTATGTATAAAGAAGAATACATATTAGAAAATGTAATACTTTAAAATTGTGTATCTGAGATATATAACATTATATATATTTCATTATAACTTCAGTTCTAAGGTAAAAAACATGTAAATGTAAAGTACTGCATATTCTGAGAATAAATTATCTATCTATCTATCTTTTTTAAATGCATTCTAAGAAACAGTCTAAGAACCTTTAGGTGCATTCATAAACCTTTAGAATTCTAAGAATCTCGAGGTATATTCATAAAATGCACCTTAAAAGAGGATCATCGTCGCATTGCTGTTGGAAATTGCGCTGTGTGCGCTCTCCCAAAGGGTTGAAAAGCAAGAATTCATCACATAGTAGATATATCCAGTCAAATGTGTGGCTGCAAATGTATTTCTTCTCTCCATTAACAACTTACCCAATTGCCGGCAAAGGTTTGTCGCTGAAAGTTCCACTTATAAATCTGATATTTTCAGTCAAAAGTCTGAGCCTGAAGCGTATCTCCATTGATAGCGATCGCAAGTAGCTGAGGCGACGGCAAAGTCTCCCTCCCCCCTTACATACACTGTTGCCATATATTCCCAACTTTCAAAGGGATTAATCCAGTCCCATGGCAGATAAGGATCCGATCTTTTTTACCAGTGCAGCCACACACAAGGGAAACTGCATACGGGAAATTACATGGCATTTAAAGGGTGACGGGACCTGGCGATAAATTTTTCGCATTGGTTTTAATAATATTATATAATTAGCCGTCCCATGGTCGAGTGGTTAGCGCGCTTGGCTACTGATCTTAGGGACCTGGGTTCGAGCCCCGGATAAGGCATTGATGTGTGTGTCGTTTTTCTGCTGAGGTCCATCCTCTCAGACCTTCTACTATGGCATATAAACTGACAGACTCCTGTCAGACCTCTGTGGCAAGCAGCTGCTTGAGGGGTATTTATTTTTATAATATAATTATTAGATATCCTTGGATATACACATTTAAAAGTGCTACGCGAATTAAAGATTGACGTTGAAAAAGATAGCGCCGAAAAGGCGGGTAATTTTTTTTATGTTAACGCTGATAGCGGTGAAAAAAAATGACATTAACCCTGATAGCGAATAAAATCTCTAGGAATATGGAAAACATTTCTGCATTATCGATGGCTGACGTGAATGAAAAAAAAGTGACTTTAGATAATAAAAAAAGAACTGATTTGAAAATTGAATGACATTCGCTTTTAAAAAGAAAAGAAATGCATTTGTGGAATATAAATCCAAAAAATAACATCTAGTGTTGCGTAGAAAACTGGAATTAAATGCGTAAACATTTCAGTCGAGAAGAAGAAGAAGTTTATTGAGTGAAATGTAAAAGGGGAGGAAATGGGGGTAATGAAAAAGTGGGTCTTTCCTTAATCGCGGATAATTGCAGGTAAAAAAATCATCAGATGAATTTCAAAAATGCTATGCTGGTAAAGCTTTATCTAATATTTTAGTAAGACATATTTTTCTGAAAACAAGCTATTTTCATCAGAGTATATTTTTTAGTTAATTATTAGTTATTAATAAACTTTTAGACTGATTTATTTTACTCGTAATCATAATCAGACCAATAATAAATAGAATAATAAGCATTGGCGAAACTTCGACGTTAGCCAATATATGCGGATGCTGATCAAGTTTTGCGGATGCGGGTGAGGATAAGACTCGCTATCCGCACGGGGCCCGTACAAACAAGCTGATGTTAAATGTTAGAACTAGAATAATTCTTAAATCCTAAACGAATATTGCTAAAACTAGGATTTAAATTTTGTTTTATGTCTTATTATTCAACTTATTTTCAAGAGCTCTATCATTCCTCTATTTCCCATCAATCATTATATTTATCATAACGATAAGCTTTATTTGTATCTAGTTTTGTGTTTTCTTTAGCATTAAAGCCTATTCTTCGCTTATATTTCCCTCGCATTTTTGCGTTAAAAGTTTATGTTAAGGAGACATTAATTTGACGTTTTGTTGAGAACTGAAATATGCAGAAAATTTTCATAAGATAAAATCCTTGAATCTTCATACAAGGATTTTATCTTATGAAAATTATGAATAGCAAGCATGAACGTCCACAGTTAATTTTCTCAGTGGGGTGTGTGGGTGAGGAGAGGTGCCCCTTTTAGGGACTATATGGGGACACAATGATGTTCTGATGGGAGTGTTGAAGAATGGGTTTACATATCGCAGGGACTTCCGATATCGACAGCAGGAGGTGGACCAGGGTGGACTCGGAGGGGAGAGCGGATTGGGTTACATGCCCTGGTGCTATCTCTACTAGGCTCGCCTATGATGGCTGGCAAATTGAGTTTTCATGCATCAGTAAAGAAAACCAGGAAGTTTTCTTCCCCCCTCCTCCATCCTCCCTACGAAAACGTAAAAAAAAAGTTTGTTGGGATCTTCGTGTTGCATTGTGAGGCTTCCTCCCTGCCTAAGGCGTGACTCATGCGCAGGAGAAGCCTTATGAAGTATCATCGTCCGTCGCTTCGAATGTGTCGATCAGTTTTATGCTTCAGCGGCTGATGCCAGAAGCTCCTACACTCGTCAGAACGGGAAAACAGAACACAGAAACTAATAAGAAATTCTAACCGCACTTTCAATTCAAGACAGTATTTTTTTTTTATCAATGCGACAATTTATATTGAGACATTAGAAAATTTATTCACTTTGCTTCAAAATTTGATTTTCTTTTCGCCTTTATCTCATTTGCTATTTTTTTGTAATTTTTTATTGACAAAAGGAACGAAAGAAGAAAACACAACCCAGAGTAATTGGTTAAAAGCGAAATATGATAGGTAAACTGGGAAGCTCCAAAAAACAAACTTGAGTTAATTTGGATTTAAATAGTTTTACACGAGTATTTGATTGTAAAAAAAACGAGTTTTAGATAAATAGCCATTTTTTTTTATGGATCTCTTTTTTACGTTGGACTCGATGTTGAACCTTCATGACTTTAAACCACGTGAAGGTTTCATGATCGAAATTGGGGGCGGGGGTGGCTCAGTCGGTAGCGCGCCAGGCTCGTAATCTGCAGTTCCCAGGTTCGAGTCCCAGCTGGGTCAGCATTGAGATTTTTCTCCGCTAAACTCCCCACCCTGCCCACGGTCAGTAAGGGACACCGATGGGCTTGGAAAGGCCGCCATCCGTCGGATGGGAGAGCCATACCCTGTGCATGTTAAAGAACACACTGAACGGCCTTGACGGGAGGCTGCCATCTGTCTCCTAACAGCTGTTCCAATGAGCCCCCTCCCCCAACGTTCTCTGGGCCTTCGGGGTCCATGTGACCTGGCCATTTAGCCCATGGTGTGCAAAAAAGTGCCGTTCAGAGGTAAAACAACCCAACCCAAAAGTTTCTTTAAGAAGAAGAATTTGAGGCGAATCTCTACTTTCTTTGCCCCAAGTCCATTCGCGTTATTTATTAAGAGTGGGAACAGTTGAACTAGCCGCTGAAGTGCAAATAAATAAAAACGAAATGGTTTCGTATCTTTAACCCAGGAAAGACAACGAATCGCACCCACTGATGAAATGTTTCGGTTTTGCAGGATAAAGAGCCTTCGCTGGGCTTCGTTAGAGCGAGTGTTAAATGACTCCATTGGTTCATGGTTAGTGGAGCGAAGTAGCTTGGCCCATTAGACTGATAGATAGCTCTTGGCCTTGACACTGACATCCCATTCTTTTAATTCAACCTGTTTGCCAGAGACCGCTTCAGCGAGTCGTCACCGGTATTCGACCCTTCTCCTCTTTTCAAATGCGATTGAGTAGACCGCTAACCAATAAGGTTCTAGAACGGCTCTGTCTGCGGCGCCAGCGCCAACACTGCTGCACTGCTGCATCCTCATCGACCAGTTGCCAGCAGTTGGCCGCTCGTGACAACTGGCGCGTGTACCGAAGGTGACGGCGCACGTGACTGAGCCAGGTAGTAGCCGCGCGTGCAGGAGCTCCCTTCCTCAGACGGGGACCAGACGGGAATAGAAGATAAGCCTCTTACAAGAGGTCGTGCGGAGAAGAAAAACAGAATGGACGCGTTGTGTGTGCGTCGAGATGGCCATCATGTGACACGGAGAAGCTCACTGTAGTGGCAATGATACGACAATGTGTGTGTGACGGATACCAGTCCGGTCCTGTTGCCCACGCTCACAGATAGTGATCACCTTGAGGAACACCTGGCAAGACTTATAAGGCCAGGAGACCTTCCACCACCCAGTCGAGCCGAGGCCCCAGGGAGGGCCTGTTGTGCGGTACCCCATCGTTCCCCCAGATACCTGCCAAGGCCCCGCCTGCTTTGAAAGATGCTCTAGGAGCACAGGACTCTCACAGTTGGAGGTCACTGGCAGCTCGTGCTCTGCGCGTGTTTCCAGTCATCAGGATTTATTGCGGATGCTAGTAGCGTCGAATTCGGCCAGTGGGTCTACTTGTTGTGAGCTAAAAAGGAATAGCCGTTTCCCTGCCAGAGCGTGCACTTGTTGTGAGATCAGAGGAATAGCCGCTTCTCTGCCCAGTGGATGAGCTTGATATGAAAGGAGAAGAATCGCGGCTTCACTTACAAGTCAGCCTCGGAAATTGGGCGTTTGTGGTTCGGAGAGAACGGGGCCTGGAACCAGTCTGACAGCCTCGGCGGTCACAGGAGCTGAGATCAGGTCAGGTCGGCGGTCGCGCTGAGGCTATGGAGCAGTTGGATGCTGCCCCAGGCTAGCACGTGTATGACGTCACTGGAAGTGAAAGATGCCTTCTGGTTGGAGCGAGCTTGCCCTGCAATGTGTAAGTTGTCGTCTCGAAGTTTAAACTTTGTTGCCATTGCATGTAAATTAAATAACAGTTGTAGCATTTTTTGTGCAAATTGCATCGTCGTGATGGTTCCCGTGAACAAATTAATTTGTATGTCATAAAAATAATTATTTGATATTGTCTGTTGCTAGCTTTAAAAGTTTTGCACGCAGTGATCTGTTGAGATGTGGCATAGGAAGCAAATTAAGCATGATTGGATCAATGTATTCAAGTTAAATTTAGTTTATTTTCAAAGAAAATATAATACATCCGCTGGTATTTATACATAAAGGGACACATCCTCATGTTATATTAATGAGGAATAAAAATTCAAATCTCTAACTTTTTGAATAAAGTTTTTATAGTAAAATGTGATTTAATATAAAGATCTCAATTTTTCAAAAATATTCGTCCAATACTTCAAAAAATTAAGAAAACTTAAATATTCCACAACAATAATGCCAGTCTTAAGAATTTACCTCAGAAATTCATAGTAGGAGTATTTAGTATTTAATAAGAATATATTTCACAATTTTGTGCTAATTATTTTTCCGAAATCCGTCAATTTTGGGAATTTCTTAAGAGTGACATTGCTGTTGTTAAATATTCCACTTAAAATTAAGTACCGACGAATATTGTTCACAATTGATATTTGGATGTATTTGATTCAGATCTTTGTATTCAGTGGAAAATTTCCATTAAAATCTTATTTTGACTGGTTGTTTTACCCCTGAGCGGCACTTTTTTTTCACTCAATAGTCCATTTCGCGAAGACCCCAGGGGTAGGGGTTGGCTCAGTCGGTAGCGCCTCAGGCTCATAATCTGCAGTTCTCAGGTTCGAGTCCCACCTGGGCGAGCGTTGAAATTTATCTTCGCTAAATCCCACTTTTCCTTGGTCCCTAAAGGACACAGATGGGCTGAAAAAAACTACCGTCCGTCGGATGGGGCGTAAAGCCGTGGCTCATGTTCTGCAGAGCTATACCCTGTGCACTTTAAAGAATCCCGCTGGATGTCTTAACAAGAGCTCCTAAGACAAGGGCTCCTAAGAGCTGGCCAGTGGGTTCACTCCCCCAACCTTCTCTGAGTCGTCGGGAGTCCTTCTGACCTGGCCATTTTGCTCATTGAGCACAGAAAGTGCGGCTCAGTCGGTAGCGCGCCAGGCTGGTATTCTGCAGTTCCCAGGTTCGAGTCGCAACTGAGTCAGCGTTGAGATTTATCTCCGAAAAATTCCCCGCCCTGCTACGGTCAATAGGGGACACCGATGGGCTTGGAAAGGCCGCCGTCGTCGGATGGGACGTTAAACCGTGGTCCCGTGTGCGGGAGAGACATACCCTGTGCACGTTAAAGAACACGCTGGACGGCCTTAACGGGAGGCTACCATCTGTCTCCCAACAGCCGTTCCAGTGGGTCCCCTCCCCCAACCTTCTCGGAGCTTTCGGGGTCCTTGTGACCTGGTCATTTAGTCCATGGTGTGCAAAAAGAAAGTGCCGCTCAGAGGTAAAACAACCCAACCTTTACTGACAAAGGGCAAAGTGCTGATTCATCGGAGATAAATCTCAAATGCTAGACAGATAGGACTCGAACCTGGGAATTGTATATTACGAGACCGACACGCTTCCCACTGAGCCCCAAAAGCTTATTTAAAAAGAATATTCGAGTTTGACGCTCCTATGCCTTTCATAACAAAGAGGTATTTCTAGTTTTATGGTTCGTACAGTCGCTCAAAAAAATATCCGAACACTATGGTTGATTAGAGAATTCAGAAAAAAAATATCTGGCAACGATTGTAAGACCTCTGTGGCAAGCAGCTGCTTGAGGGGGTATTTATTATTTTATTCAATATTTGTTTGTGCAAAGATCTGGTGTACAACCAAAATGCCTACTAAATTCACCGTAAATCCTTTAACAATTAACCTGGTGGAACTTTCAAATTCGAATACCAAACGAAGCGAGTTTTCTTCATTTCAGTTGACAAGCAATATTTTGCCAGAGTTCCCTAATTTTTACAACGACATATTTCCCTAATGGAGTCATCAACTAATGGACTCGTAACAGAGTTGCACACAAAAGTGGTTCCGTTGACCTCGTCGTACTTTCCGTAAACAAGTTCGTGGGGCTTTTTAGGGTTGGGTGTGATCTGTTGATTCAACCAATAGTCCGTAATGAAATAACGCATTAGAGGCTAAAAAATAATACATGCTTATTAAGTAATGAAAGAGCTTGATAATGGTCGAAATCCCGCGGGAAAGCGGAGCATAGGACACTTTATTTTTCTATTCAAATGGTTAGTCCACGTTTTCGAATGGAATAGATAAAAAAAATTTCTTTTTAAACTGTTTTATAAGAGGAAAACGAGGACCTGGCCGAAACGGGTGTGAATCATTTCTTACTAGGCAGGGTCGGGAAACAATTTTTGTCTGAGGTTCATGTTTAAATAGTAAATTTTATATAAGTATAAAAATAGAATTTTATTATTTTTATATTAAATATAAAAATGTAATCTTTTATTTAGAGCATTTTCGTACATCAGGGGCATACCGCCTTTTTCACTCGTGATGTTAGAAAAAAACTATAAAAGAATACACGAGCAGGAATAATACTTTTTATATAAAAACTAATTCACCCAAGGTACAGTCGCTCAAAAAAATATCCGAACACTATGGCTGATTACGGAATTCAGAAGATCTTTTAAAAATTAGTGATCTGTCAACCTTTGTGTACAGTAGACGAAGATTTCCAGATCACTAATTTCTAAAAAAATCGTTGCCAGATATTTTTTATGAATTCCGTAATCAACCATAGTGTTCGGATATTTTTTTGAGCGACTGTACACGACAGGCCTGAAAAAAAAAAAAAAACTGTAGGGGAGGATGTTCTTATTTGTGTAGCGAAAGAAAACTTTTATCCAGGCTGCATTTTCATTTCACTTTTCACAATGTTTATTTTCAAGAATTGTTTTTTTTTTTACTTTTATTTGTTTATTGATTAATTCCTTGGTGCAACATATTTTATATCTTCTTTAAAACTTTCCTTTTTAAAAAAAAAGTTATAATACGTTTTCACATCATTATTTTTTTAAAAACTTGGACAATATTAAATTTCGAAAGATATTTTTAATTGTATCCCCTGAAGTATTTAGAACACATAAAATACATACTACATAAAAAAAATACAAACTAACACACATGCAAACAATTATGTGATTACACAATGTAACACAGAATTATGTTATGTGTATTACATTGTTATGTAACACACATGCATACAGGCAGAAAAAAAATTGAATGCTAATTGATGAAGAATAAATAATTTCCAAAAAATCTGAAATGATCTAAAATCCGCGATTCTGATACCTATACCTTTCACTTCAGCCAAGTTTCAGTATCAATAAGAAAAGAATTGACATCTGGTAAGCTTTGGGGATAAAAATAGAGGTGCAGATAGTCTCTAAATGAAATGTCCGTTTAAAACGCATAAAAAAAAGGAACATAATTATAGCAATAAAACTCCAAAGAAAGATTGGAATATAAAATGCTGATCAATAAGGAATGTGGCCCCCTTTAATAAGCAGAACGACATCATAAAGTCAGTGCTTGCAGTTAATGAGGTTATCAGAGAGTTCAGATGTTAGTTCTGTCGGTTGACCTAAAAGTATTTCCCGAAGCTGCTGCCATTTCTGGAAGGAAGTTGAAATGAGTGAATGTATCTGTAAGGCATCTCGTTCAATTTCTGTCAGACTGAGCTTCTCAGAATAGCTAATCGACACGCCTCGTATCATAAGCATTTTTTTTAAACCAGTGGTAATTTCGTTTAATGAAAATCTATATAATTTTGATTAAGACTTGAAACGAAAAATATATTGGCCCAAATGAGACTGAAGAATGTAAAACACAAATAACTTTTGCAAATAAGCTTTTATTAAAATTTTTATTTCTTTTTTTTAGAACATATAATTCATAGAAAATTTTTTAGAACTATGTACGAAATACAACATCCCTCAAATGTTCCCCATTTTTCTTGCTGACAAATATGGGCTCTTTCCAGAGCATTTTCCATCACTAAACGCAAGGTTTCGGGCTCCAAATATCTTATTTCGGCACGAATGTTGTCCTTGATTTGCTGAATGATTTGGGGTTTGTTCAGATACACCCGCTCCTTTAAGTAGCCCCACAAGAAGAAGTCCAGGGGCAGTCAAATCTGGTGAACGGGAGGGCCAAACGAAATCCGAATTTCTTGAAATGAGTCGTTCACCGAAAAGTTCACACAGAAGCTCCATTGTCGCTCTGGCTGTGACAACATCCTACTGGAGTCATATATCAGGATTACCCTCGACCACCGAACGTAAAAAATTATCAATCAGGGTCCTATATAGAGCACCAGTAATGCTTTCTGGGTGGCCTTCCTCATTTTCAAAAAAAGTATGGGCCAATAACTCTATCAGCCATAACACCTCTCCAGATAGTGCATCTGGGGGAGTGCAATTGACGCTGATGCATTGCCCTAGGATTCTTAGTGCCCCACATTCTGCAATTTTGCTTATTCACATAACCATTTAAATGAAAATGAGTCACATCGCTCGTTATGAGGTTGTTTAAAAAGTTATCATTTTCTTTGGCTACCTGCACAAAATGAATGGCATATTGTAGGCGTTGCTGAGGATCCCGAGGTAGCAAATTCTGTACCATTTGAATCTTGTATGGAAACAATTTAATATCCAGTCTCAGAATCCGTTGTAGCGATGATCTGGAGATGCCCAATTGGGTAGAACGACGACGAATAGAGACAGATGGATCTTCCTTCCCACTCTGCCTTACAACAGCCTTCACTTCTGCGTCAGTGCGCACAGTACGACGATTACCTCTTCCTGGACGATCTAACACTGATCCCTGCTCCTCAAACTGGGTGGGGTTGGGTTGTTTTACCTCTGAGCGGCACCTTTTTGGACACTATGGGCTAAATGGCCAGGTCACATTAATGGCCAGGTCATTATTGTGTGAATAACTATTCACACAATAATTTTTAACGCTAAGCAACAGGATTGAAAGACATTGCGATTGCTTTATTTCTTATTATTACGGTAGTGCGATTCTGTGTTTTAAATCGTTTAGATAATATTTTCCCTAAAGCCACCCTTTTAGTTTCACAAGAGTTTCGAAAAAAAAAAGAAATACCTTTTTTTCAACAGAGTTTCAATTTTTCACAAGGTAGATAACTGTACAGGCCAACTTCCTGGTTCAATACCTCGATGTTGGTGATCAGTGTTGTTAACCTGATGTTAGTGAATTGACAGCATGCTCCTGGAATTGCTTTCGAAGTGTTTCATTTTGTGTTGAAGTAAAAAAAGTAAATTCCTTCTCAAGCAGCTGCTTGTTACGGAGGTCTGACATCAGTTTAATACGCCATAGTACAGGGATCTGTGAGGTTGGGTTGTTTTACCTCTGAGCGGCACTTTTTGCACACCATGAGCTAAATGGCCAGGTCACATGGACCCCGAAGGCTCAGAGAACGTTGGGGGAGGGGACCCACTGGAACAGCTGTTAGGAAACAGATGGTAGCCTCCCATCAAGGCCATCCAGCGTGTTCTTTAACGTGCACAGGGTATGGCTCTCCCGCACACGGCGCCACGGCTTAACGTCCCATCCGACGGACGGCGGCCTTTCCAAGCCCATCGGTGTCCCCTACTGACCGTGGGCAGGGCGGGGAATTGGATCTGTGAGGATGGCGGGTCCTCAGCAGATTTTTTGCCAACTGCACGCGGAGTTCCCAGGTGAAGAAAAATGGAGCTGTGGTCAAACCCTCCCAGGTACCGACCGCGCCCAAAGCTGTTTAACTTGAGTGATCGGACGAGAACGGAGAAGTAAAATGCACTTTCAGATATTTCCCTTGAATTTGCGGCAGAAACTAAATTAAACTCAAGGCGGGATTAAATCACGTAAATTATGTATCAAAGAGGGAACAATTTATCTAAACTCATTATATGACTTGCAGAGAAAATGAAAAATTTTCTTTCTGATTATCAGTGCCACAGGTTTCGCTAGGCATTGTGTTTCCAATAAAATTTTCGGTGTCTGTAAACTGAGCTATAAGTTATCTCGAACTGCCGCACGGCATTTCGCCTCGGCGATTAACTTTAATGCAGTGGAGACCACGAGCCAATTGCCTTCCACACTTATCGTTGCTGCTTTGCTAACGACGCAATAAATATGGAACGTGTTGTCTTGATGGTTATCAACGGCCTTGCTCATGTGGGATGAGGTTCTGCTTAGAGCTGCTCAATGAATTCATTATCAGTGACACATTCCTGTATAGGGAATGAGAGACCCTCTTCATCGAGAAGACGAAATGCGAATGTCATCCTTTCATCTAGTGGGAGGGGAAGAGAATAAAGAGATGATGGGACGAGTGGTAATTGGTGTGTGTATGTGAAGCAGGTGGAGGGGGGGATGGGGAACAGATACGGCGTGAATTGAGGAATGAAAAATGGAGCTGTGGTCAAACATTGATGACTTTATCGGTTGCAGTTTGAGAGGTGGAAAGTTACTGTACACTGACATTTAGAAAAATAATAAGATTCCAGGATAAGGTTTTGGGAAGTTATACTTTCTCCTAGAATAAAACTCCCCGCCCTGCCCACGGTCAGTAGGGAACACCGATGGGCTTGAAAAGGCCGCCGTCCGTCAGACGGGACGTTAAGCCGTGGCCCCTTGTGCGGGATAGCCATACTCTGTGCACGTTAAAGAACACGCTTGGATGGCCTTGACGAGAGGCTACCAATTGTCTCCCAGGTTTGACGAGAGGCTACCATTTGTCTCCCAGCTGTTCCAGTGGGTCACCTCCCCCAACCTTCTCTGAGCCTTCGGGGTCCCTGTGACCTGGCCACTCAGAGGTAAAACAACCCAATCCAACCCTGGAATATGACATTTGGAAAATTAAATAATATATTAGGAGTGGGTTCTGAGAAGTTATACTGCCTTTCAGGATACAACATTGAGAAAGTAAAAATGTTCTGGGACCTATTTTTTAAAATGACTTGCTAATGGTCATAATGTACTTTCACCATTTTGTAGATTTTCATTTTCTCCAGCTCCCTTTCTTCGATGAAAGAAATATCTAAAGTACAATAAAGAGTGGGCGATTTGCTTCCTTAATGATTAATTTAAAAATACATATTTATACTCAATAACCACTGTTTTAAAAAAAATATGGAAGAAGGTAGTTCCCTACACGAAGGACGTAGATAACCTAAAAGCTATGTCAGGTTTTTCCTGATTTCTCATACAACATATAAACACTTACACAAGGACATACCACGCTGGTCTTAGGAGTCAGGTACGCTAACCACTAGACCAGGTAGGGTAATAGGTGGGTTGGATTGAATTTCCTCTGAGTGACACAAAAGTGTCACTCAGATACAACTTGTGTCAACAGATCGCAAGGACACCGAGGGATCAGAGAAGTTTGGAGAAGGGGATCACTGGACAGTTGCTAGGAGACAGAAGGCTACCATTTAGGCCATCCAGTGTGTTTTATAATGTGCATAGAGCATGACTCTCCTGCACGCGGAGACAAGACTTTACAAACGCCTATTTGGGCTAGTGGTTAGCGTATCTGACTCCTAAGACCAGCGGGGCTGTTTGTATGTTGTATGAGAAACCAGGACGAGCCTAATATAGCTTCTAGATTATCTCCGTCATTTGCGTAGGGAAATACATTCCATCTGACAGATAGAGGTTTTTTCAAGCCTTACGGTGTCCCCTTTCTCAACGAGGGTAAAATCGGTATTAACGAAGATCAAGCAGATACAATTGGAACTTGAACCTGGGCGGGGCGAGGGTGGCTCAGTCGGTAGCGCGCCAGGCTCGTAATCGACAGTTTCAAGATTTGAGTTTCGCCTGGGCCCAGCATTGATATTAATCTTCGCAAAACTTTCCGCTCTGCCCTCGGTCCAAGCCTAGCAGTAGGGGATATCTCTGGGCTTGGATAGACCACCGTCCGTTATATTGGACATAAAGCAATGTTCCATGTGCCAGAGTACCATATTTTAAAACACACTGGAAGGCCTTGACGACTTCCACATGTCTCCTAACAGCCATGCAGTGGGTCCCTTCCCCCAACTTTCTCTGAGTCCTCGAGGTCCTTGTGACCTGACCATTTAGCCCATTGTGTGCAAAAAAATGCCGCTCAATGGTAACTAAACCCAACCGAACCTGGGAACATCAGATTACGAGCCGGAGCGCTACCGACTGAGTAAAGCCCTCTTCTCCTTCATTTTGGAATATTTCCATGTTAATTGAGAGTCAAAATAGAAATATTCTAGTTTGACTTTAAAATAAGCTTTTTCTGAAGAAATTAGGATAGAAGGTAAATTAAGATTTCATTAAAAGCTGTATAAATTTCATTTTTCTAAAAAAAAAACCCCTCCTTTATAAAGAAAATCTTCTTTAAACCTGATATATTTATTTGCAAACGAATTTCGAAGATTTGATTAATAAGTTTTTTTAAATAATAAACGTAACTTGGAAACTTAGTATTGAGTCCCAACTCGTATTCTGAAACCCTCGTTGAAGGAGATAAAATTTTTCTTCGTTCAACATGAATTTTTGGGTTGTTTTACCTCTGAGCGGCACTTTTTGCACACCATGGGCTAAATGGCCAGGTCACATGGACCCCGAAGGCTCAGAGAAGGTTGGGGGAGGGGACCCACTGGAACAGCTGTTGGGAGACAGATGGTAGCCTCCCGTCAAGGCCATCCAGCGTGTTCTTTAACGTGCACAGGGTATGGCTCTCCCGCACACGGGGCACGGCTTAACGTCCCATCCGACGGACGGCGGCCTTTCCAAGCCCATCGGTGTCCCCTACTGACCGTGGGCAGGGCGGGGAATTTTACGGAGATAAATCTCAACGCTGACCCAGCTGAGACTCGAACCTGGGAACTATAGATTACGAGCCTGGCGCGCTACCAACTGAGCCACCCCCGCCCCTTCGTTCAACATGAACTTAACGGTACAAAATATAATTATGCTCATGAGTAATTAATATATAATTAAGCAATTTTTTGGAAGTTTTGTAACGCTTACTGTTCAGAATTTCGAAAAAAATTTCACGCTTTTAAAAGTAAGTCTTCTTGTAACATAGCACCACTATTAACATAACATTCTTGCGATAAAAAGGAAAAAAAAAATTCTCTGGGCTTTTCAAAAAACTCTTTATTTTTCTTTAGCTCTCCTCGGCTAATGAATCATTTTTCTTTAACACAGAAAGTCTTGGAATTCCTGGAAGCTTCTAGGGATGAAAAATGACTCGTAACGCGTAAATTCTTGACGGAGAAGGGAAGTGAAAGAGGAATGTGGAATAACAGTTGACGGGGAACGGCATGCAGTGAGTAGGAGTCACGTGGGTTGGGTTGTTTTACCTCAGAGCAGCACTTTTTTGCACACCATGGGCTAAATGGCCAGGTCACATGGACCCCGAAGGCTCAGGGAAGGTTGGGGGAGGGGACCCGCTGGAACAGCTGTTGGGAGACAGATGGTAGCCTCCCGTCAAGGCCATCCAGCGTGTTCTTTAACGTGCACAGGGTATGGCTCTCCCGCATACGGAGCCACGGCTGAACGTCCCATCCGACGGACGGCGGCCTTTCCAAGCCCATCGGTGTCCCCTACTGACCGTGGGCAGGGCGGGGAATTTTGCTGAGATAAATCTCAACGCTGACCCAGCTGGGACTCGAACAGGAGTCACGTGGATGAGCTGGAAGAGAAGCATTACAGCAAAAAGAAAACTAAACATAAGGATTAGGCAGATGTCTAACGAAAATTACGAAGTTTGTTAGGTAATTTCTCCGTATTTTGTTTACTGCGGATTAAAGATTTTTCAAATCTGAATTCTTAAGTTCTTGGGAAATACTTTGCTCTTACCTGACGGAGAAGTATCAACAACTTCTCTACTTTTCTCTGTAGATCACCAAGACTCCACCTGGTGTTAGGTCTGAAAGGAGTCATCAGTATTCTTTCGTCACAGGAAGGGAAGAACCTTGAGGACAGTGATACCTCTATCTCATAGGCAACATAAACATCGAACCACCTAAGATATGAATCCGGACCCCCGGCTGCTTCAGCATGATCGCGAATCAGTGTGATACCACTTCTCCGAATGGTGGATGAAATGCTGCTTATTTTACGAATTACAATTGCGAATAATATTTCGTTTTGTGATGAAATGGAGGCTGTGTTTAGGACAAGAATTGTTTCGTCAGGGTTGGTGTTAGAGTACGTTTGGTGACCTACAGAAAAAAATCGAAAGTGATGAAAGCGGGTCATGTTTCAGTTCTTTTCAGTGATTATGCTTTAGGACTAGTTTTTAATATCATTCGTGTAAAAGATACCAGAGATGTGTGATATGTAGTAGAGAAGAATACAATTGATGGTAGAATTATTAATTACACTGGGCAACAAATTTTCGTAATAGCCATGCCTTTGAGATAAAAGTTGCCATTTCTAAAAGATTTCAAGGTGCCGACCACGAATATGGCAATAAAAATGCAAAATTGGCTACGATTTCTGAGAAATCCGCAATAATTTCTTGTATAATAGAGTACAAGTGATACGATAATGTACATATGACATGTATCGGTAAAACTCCGCTTCTACTTCCGACGTCGCTTTGCCCGTCGCTTGTACAGCTGCTCAGGATCATCTCTGGCGAGCGTCCAACAGTCAGTCAACATTGAAGAGGACCAGTTCCCCTGGTATCATTTCTCCATCGTTGCAATGTCCTGGTGAAAACGTTCACCGTGCTCATCACTAACCATACCGCAGTTGTCACGGAAGAAATCTAAGTGGGAATGGAGAAAGTGGATCTTTAAGGACATATTGCAGCTAAATTTGTGATACACAGACATGTCCTTAACCAGGTTCTTGTAGTTGTCTGCCCTGACATGCCCGAGGAATTTAATTGACACCAGACGAAACGTGTCCGAAGCATTTTTCTCGTCACCCTGAAGCAGGTTGTCGAACATTTGGTCTCTGATCGCGGTTCTGAGTACCCACAAAAATTCCCTCTTTTTCGCTTCACTGAGTCGAGGGAATTTGTCAGCCAAGTACTTGAAAGCTGATGCAGTCCGGTCCATGACTTTTACAAAGTTTTTCATCACACCGAGTTTGATGTGTAGGGAAGGTAGCAGGATTTTGTGCGTTTCTGCCAGTGCTGGATGTTCTACATTCTTCTCTCCGACCTTCAGAGATTTCCTCTGAGGCCAGTTTCTCTTCACGTAGTGCAAAGTCTTTGATCGGCTGTTCCATTCACATAAGAAACAGCAGTTCTTCGTATATCCCAGATGCAGACCCATCAACAGAGCCACTACCTTCAAGTCACAACAGAGATGCCAGCCATACTTGCTGTATTGAAGACAGTTCAACAGCTGTTTTAGGTTGTCGTAGGTTTCTTTCATGTAAACAGCGTTTCCGACCGGAATGGATGGAAGTCTATTTCCATTATGCAGCAACACCCTTGAGACTCAGTTTTGAAGAGTCTGTGAATAGTCCCCATTCTTGAGGGTAATGTTTGATTCCGAGGGCATTCATCAGGCCATCTACATCAGAGCAGAACACAAGGTCATCTTTCTTTCTGAAATAAGGTGCAAATTGCTCATGACGAGTTCGAAATGAAGTCACTCGGACATTTTCCTTGAGAAGATTCCATTTTTAAGTCTTCATCCAAGTAACTCTGCTTTGGCCTTGGACAGCTCCAGATCGCGAACAAGATCGTTAATTTCTTCTTTGATGAGAATGTGTGGTACAGATGATGCACTGTGGCAGACTTATGGATCATCATTAGACACCGAAGGCTGCGGAGTACCCAACGCCGGTTCGCCTCCCTCCTCCTCATCTGAATCGATGGAAAATTCTTTTGGAGGTTCGGGAATGGGAAGGCCCTTGCCGTGCGGAACTAGTTGGAGAGCAGATTGTATATTCGGATACGCTATGCATAAGTAGAAGTCATTTGTGTGATTGTTTAGCTCTCTCCAAACCATAGGAACAGCAAATGGCATCGCCACTTTGTAGCCTTTCAGCCACTTCGGAAGAGTTCTTGCACATGCACTGCAGCATATGTGTGGGGCCCAGGCCTTGTCCTGGTCTCCGATCTTGTATCCAAAATAAAACTCATACGACACTTTCACTATTGGAGTGATGGCCATTTTCTGGCTTGCAAACGTCACTTCCTTGCAAATGTAACAAAATGTATCTGCACTATTAACACAGTTGCGAGGCTTCACTACTGCTGGATTAAAACTGCAAGGATCACTTGTGTTGTACTTATGACTCAGGGGTAAATGGGGATCGCTCAAAAGACTCAGGGGTAAATGAGGGTCGCTCAAAAGACTCAGGGGTAAATGAGGGTCGCTCAAAAGACTCAGGGGTAAATGAGGGTCACTCAAAAGACTCAGGGGTAAATGAGGGTCGCTCAAAAGACTCAGGGATAAATGAGGGTCGCTCAAAAGACTTGCTCACCCAACGAGACATCGCTTAAAACTAAGGACTGCATCATCTTTTGTCCACGATCGTAAAGCCGCGATGTCATGACTCAACTACATTGCATCAGACAATGCTGCAATACCTCCGGGGGTTGTCTGTATGGTGGGCTGATGCAATACAGCGCAATATGTTGCAATCTGGAGTTTAAAATACAGCGTTGCAAAATGGTTGCCTATGTACTCAATGCGGACTGAATCGTTTATACAAGACCATCTCTGTCTCTCCTAAACAAGAGCCAATCGACAAATTTTATTGTCATTTTCGTGTTCAGCACCTCGAAATTAGTAAAGATTGGCTATTTTCATTTCAAAGCCTTTTTGTGTGTTGCCCAGTGTTATCTGTGAAGGGTGGTAAAAATAGGTGCATGCACTTAAAAAATAAATTTCAGAATAATTTAGATTCTTTAAAGTTTGCCATGGGTTGGGATGTTTTATCTATCGGGGGGCATTTATGCACACACTGGACTAAAAGGCCTGTTACAAGGACTCTCAAATGCTTAGATTTGGGTAGGGGCCTCACTGGACAGCTGTTAAGAGAGAGTTGGAAGCCTCTCGTCAAGGTTATCCAGAGTGTTTTTTAACGTGCCAGAGATAGATCTCCTGCACAAAAACCACGGATTAATCCAACTTATGGCTTTTATATGAATCACGGAGTCATCCGACTTGTGGCTTCATTTCCACGCCCATCAGTTTGCTGTGGTAGTGATACTCGGATTACAAATGTAGAATAATAATAATAGTAAGCGTAATGTTTTTGAAAGCATTTGTTTGCGTTGCACGTTGGGTTCAGTTTTAAAAGTTATCAACGACGTTTAAACATCAACTTGTGTAGGGAGAAATTGCCTTATCTTGGTGATGTTACCCATCTGTAGAATCACAGATCCACGGAAAGAATTATGAACAGTGTCTCTAAAACAGTGTTTCCCAACCTTTTTTGTGCCATGCCCCACTTAAGCCTTTCTAAAATTCTTATGTCCCCCACTATGTAAAATTAAATTGTTCGTTGAAGTAACTTAAATGATTTGAAGTAACTTAAATGATGGGCGTCCTCATTGTTCTCTTGAAGAAGGATAATGACGACTAACAGTGTAATCTTCGGGTTTTCTTTTGTCCAGGCTCGCTAATCCTACGGCCGCCATACGGTTAAACTCTGAACGAGTCCATTTTCGAATTGCCCCCCTTGACAATCAAATTGCCCCCCTGTGGGGCGTGGGCCCCACGTTGGGAAACACGGCTCTAAAAGCTGCAGGAATAGGAACAGATTCAGATTGAGTTGTTTGTATAATACCAAACAGAACCTCTTTGAACTGGCCCTGCAGTGGATAATTAGAGGAGCTCTTGCTCAGGACCAGGGTATGAATTTGCTACAACTTGTAAAAACATAGTGCAAAACCATTCGATGCATAATCTACTGCTTCAAATTTAAATTGCTCAATTATTTTAGTCTTTGCATATCAATCTACATTTAGTAGCTGCTTTATAAGAAGCAGAATTGTGTTATCTGAGTTCCAGTCCCAAATGTTCCTTCTTTGATATTAATCTCTTTTAAACTCCCTGTCATTGGTGAGAAAGGGGACAACGATGGGCTAGGAAAGGCCGCTGTCCCTTGGATGGGACGTTAAAGCCGTGACCCGTGTGCAGGAAAGCCATATCCAGTATATGTTAAAGCACATGATGGATGGTCTTGACGGGAGGCACTATCTGTCATCTAATGCTGTCCAGTGGATTACCTTTTCTACCTTTCTATGACTGAAGTTTTGAGTCCTTCTTTTTTGGCCATTTAGCCCATTGTGTCCAAAAATGCCCCTCAGGGTTAAAGCAACTCGAGTTAAGTCAGTAAGGAGTCGAATTCAGAGCTCAGACTACTTTAATATACTTTTTAGGAAAAAATGCTACTGAAGGCAAACGAAAAGACCTCAATCAAATCATCGATAAGTACGATAGATAATGCGATTTTCCAAAATATTTTTTCATTTAAAGAATGGTGGAAGCTTGGATATTTAGCATCAGCAATGCATATTAAAATTATTGATCGGAAAAACTAAATCGAAGACTACGACGAAAGCAAAAACTGAAATATAGAAATCATTCTTATTAAGGGAGCAATAAGTAATACGTTTAACTTTAGCAAAATATTTACGCGCATTTTCATCAATTTGTGTGCAATTTTTTTCTCAACTTGTGTAATAATTATTTACATTTTTTTATGAATTTGAAATATTTTTGTAGAACGAGTAAGAATAGCTAAATGTTGAGCTTCTGAAATTCTTTAAGCAGCGACATTGCATATTGCTGCAAAATCGAGGATTTATAATTTTGATTGTAATCTTTAACAGATTTTGTCACATTTTTCTGTGAGAATCTTACAAAGTTCCTAAGTTCTGAATCTTTAATGAAAGCATCTCCTTGCACGAGTCGACTCTAGCTCTTTTTATCTGTTCTCTCGGTTTCTGGGGTACCATTTTGCACAGATGTTGATGAATAATTATTTCCACACTGCCAATCGATGCACTGACATCTAAACTTATTACCTGAAAGGTGATTATGGGTTTTCCTTAACGAGTTCATCATTAGAAGCGATGGTTCTCTCATTCACTGTTTCCTTCGGTCTTCCTGCCGAGTGAGACCTTCGAATCTCAGACGTCATTCTCTTAATTTGTGTATACATCCCGTAACAGTGTCATATGAACAGCGTGATCCCATATATACATACATACAAAATCCTCATGCAGTCATGGACTACGGAGCTCCAACCAGACTGTGAAATTTTCCTCTCTAGACGTGTCTCTTCGAGTTACAGCTGCTACATTTGGCCATTCTAGGCCAATTCTAGCAAGATCCTGTTTGACATTGTCTGTCCATCGCATCCTAGGTCTCCCCGTTTTTCTGAAACCCTTAGTCACAATCTGCAGCTATGCATACATATACTTGTGATAAATGGGCGTGAATTTTCTTCGCGTCGTCCCCAAGCATACTTGTGAAAATATAAAATCTTTCCCCGTCTTTAGTGGGCTCCACAGCAAAAAAACAGAGATTTCGCAGATTGAACTTGACGCGCCGCCAGCGAAGAGAGAAATGATGATACGGTCTTTGCTTCTAACACGTAATGACAAGATTAGACAAGCTTTCAAACAAGTCGTAGCTCGCTAACTTTGGAGGAAAGAGAACAAATTGACAGACACGTGTCAAAAACTTTTTGAATGCCTTCCGTAATATGTCCCGAGGCAGACTGTAACTTTATTTCATAACCCAACAAAGGGTCACACATGAGAAACCCACGTACAAAATTTGGGAGTTCGGTCTAATATCTCGGGAACTGCAGGGTATCAGAATCTGTTGAAACGGAAAAAAAAAAAAAAAAAAAAAAAACTGGATGCGTATAAACGAAACCGTGGAATAAGACAATAACAATAGCATACAACTAGTCACTGACACCATATTCTCATCACTGTGGCAGCATTCCGTCCAACACGAGCACCGATGTCTCGGTACGATAATCCGCCTTCCCATAATTCTCCCTTTTTGATATACGAGGGATATTGATAGTTTATGATATTAAAGTCGGAGACCTGGTCGTTTGGATGTTGTGTTCTTCAAAAGAGCATACTTGATCCTTTAGTGCGCAAGAACTGCGAGCAAACACAATTCCAGTGCTTTACACCGGCTCTTTGCAATTTCCTCTTATACCACTTCCAGGGGGCGTTACTGTCACACATGATGTGCGTATGTGCTGCGCTTTGATTCATTTACATGTTCTCTCATTGTCTACCCATCTTGTAGATTTCGGGACAATCTGAGGAGTTCTTCCTGGTGTTGCACTTTTAATGGCCAGCGGTGTTCTTCAAAAAGAAAAAAACATTGCAGGATTTCTCTGGTTAGAAACTTGGGACGTTTTACCTCTAAGTGGTCCTTTTTACACACAAGGGGCTAAATAGGCAGGAGGGCTCAGAACATGTTGGGTGGAATGTTGGGAGACAGATGAAAGCCTCCTATCTAGGCCATTCAGGTGTTCTTTAACGTGCACAAGGTATGGCTCTTCTGTACACTGACCACAGCTTAACTTCCCATCCAACAAATGGTGGTCTTTTCAAGCCCATCGGTGACTTCTACTGACCGAGGGCATGGTGGGGTTTTGCAGAGATAAATCTCAATACTGGCCTAGGTGGGACTCAAACCTATGAACTGCAGATTACCTTTTGTCAGAAACAATCGATATATTAAGAAATGCTTATATAACTTTATTTTGCTTCGCTTCTCTACTTGTGAAAAAAAAAAGGTTTCTGTATATTGCAAATTTGAAAGGAAAATCCTATATTTCATTCAGAGGGAGCAAGCAAAATTTTACATTTTTATGGGTTGGGTGTTTTACATCTGAGCGGCTTTTTTTTTGCACATAAGGGTGTAATGGCCACGTCACAAAGCCCCTGAAGGCGCTCAGAAAAGCTTATGGGAAAGGGACACACTGGACAATTCTCAGGATACAGATCCTCCCGTGAAGGCCATCCAGCGTGTTCTTTCACGAGCACAGGGTTTGGCTTTTCCATACACTGGACCACGCCTTAACATCCCATTCAGCAGACAGCGGTCTTTCGAAGCCCTTCGCTGTCCGTACTGACTAAAGAGAGGGCAATGATTTTGCAGAAATAAATCTTAACCCTGGCCCAAATGGGATTCGAACCAGGGATTGCAGATTACAAGCACTAAGTGTATTAGTTACCGATTAAATTTTCCAAAGTTTATGTGTCATTATTTTTAATGTAGTACAGACCTAGGCAACCTGATGTTCAAGAAAACAAATCATCAGCATAATGAATCTGACTCATTTCTTTCAATTTTATTTGAACAAGCATTTTTAAAAATGTTTTCTTTATTCCTTAAAAAATTTTTTTGCATTTAATTATCATTAGAAATGTATGTTTTCATTTTTAAATTGAAAATCTTTCCTCTGGCACTTTAAGAATTTTTTTTCCTATTGGTTCTTTATTAGGTATGGGTTGCCTGATCCGATATAATATACTACCCTGAGTAACTCTGAAGAACGCAAAATTTTCAATTCTAGAGTGTTAAAATATAAACGGAAGCTACCTGGCCATCTAGAGATACAGTTTAGTGATGAAATAGGGCTTCAAAGTTGACAAACGGTTAAAATCCCCTCGATTGTCATTTTATGTTTGTCATTGTAAGATGTCGCAAATTTAACTCCTATGAATTGTGAACAATTCCTAATTCACTATATTTGAGACCTAAATTGTAATTAGTAAGCAGTGTTATCAAAAATTTGGTTGTTTTACCTCTGAGCGACTCGTTTTTTTTGCACACAATAGGCTAAATGGCAGTTGACAAGGACCCAAAAGGTTGGGGGACGGGACCCACTGGAACAGCTGTTGGGAAACAGATGGTAGCCTCCGATCAAGGCCATCCAGTGTGTTCTTTAATGAGCGAATGATATGGCTCTCCCACACATGGGGGCCATGGCTTATCAATCCCATCCGACGAATCGTGGTCTTTTGAAGCCCATTGGTGTCTCCTATTGACGACGGCAGGGAGTTTTGTAGAGGTAATTCTCAACGCTGACCCATCTGGGACTACAACTGCAGATTATGAGCCTGGCACACTACTGACTTTGCCACCCCCACCAGAAATTAGAAATAGTGTTAATCTGAAACATATCATGCAGTGGGTTAATTAATACAGGTAAAAACTAAATTTCCTAGCATAGTTTAAATGAAATGGACAGAACAAAACACTTATGCACGAAAATGGTATATCCTTTCCAAATTTAGGGGCCCTTAAAAGGGCCGTTTTCTTGAATTGGATAGCTCATGTATTCGAAATACGATCTTCAGACATGCAGCTGCAGCATCCACAACGAAGAAGAGACCTAATCCTTTTTTGGATCCAATGAAGCAATCCTTTTTTGCCTTTACGAAGTTTTTGCATTTCTGTACCAACAGTCCTTTCCCTTCTTCCAGTACTTGATTTCTCTTCATCAGTTGAGTTTTTCTGCCATTCTTCTACTGATTGGATTCGTGAAGAAGGAACATTTAAGACAGCGTCTGACACTTTACGATCCAACAAAACGAAACCCTCAACAGTGTCACCTGCAGACATAGTCGTATCATTCAAGAACTTATCTTCACTTGATGTTAATGGCAGTACCTTTACGTCTTCTGCGTTATTATAGGTTTCAATGTCACTAGATGAATCTTTCTCTGAGAAGCCGAATAATTGTTGTATTTGACTTTGGAGCTTTTCAAAATCATTAGAATCAGAATAAAAACTGGCATATTCATCTTTACTCTCCTTGAGAGAGACTGATGGCACTACCTTTACGTCTTCTGCGTTATAATAGGTTTCAATGTCACTAGATGAATCTTTCTCTGAGAAGCCGAATAATTGTTGTATTTGACTTTGGAGCTTTTCAAAATCATTAGAATCAGAATAAAAACTGGCATATTCATCTTTACTCTCCTTGAGAGAGACTGATGGCACTACCTTTACGTCTTCTGCGTTATAATAGGTTTCAATGTCACTAGATGAATCTTTCTCTGAGAAGCCGAATAATTGTTGTATTTGACTTTGGAGCTTTTCAAAATCATTAGAGTCAGAATAAAAACTGGCATATTCATCTTTACTCTCCTTGAGAGAGACTGATGGCACTACCTTTACGTCTTCTGCGTTATAATAGGTTGCAATGTCACTAGATGAATCTTTCTCTGAGAAGCCGAATAATTGTTGTATTTGACTTTGGAGCTTTTCAAAATCATTAGAATCAGAATAAAAACTGGCATATTCATCTTTACTCTCCTTGAGAGAGACTGATGGCACTACCTTTACGTCTTCTGCGTTATAATAGGTTTCAATGTCACTAGATGAATCTTTCTCTGAGAAGCCGAATAATTGTTGTATTTGACTTTGGAGCTTTTCAAAATCATTAGAGTCAGAATAAAAACTGGCATATTCATCTTTACTCTCCTTGAGAGAGACTGATGGCACTACCTTTATGTCTTCTGCGTTATAATAGGTTTCAATGTCACTAGATGAATCTTTCTCTGAGAAGCCGAATAATTGTTGTATTTGACTTTGGAGCTTTTCAAAATCATTAGAATCAGAATAAAAACTGGCATATTCATCTTTACTCTCCTTGAGAGAGACTGATGGCACTACCTTTATGTCTTCTGCGTTATAATAGGTTTCAATGTCACTAGATGAATCTTTCTCTGAGAAGCCGAATAATTGTTGTATTTGACTTTGGAGCTTTTCAAAATCATTAGAATCAGAATAAAAACTGGCATATTCATCTTTACTCTCCTTGAGAGAGACTGATGGCACTACCTTTACGTCTTCTGCGTTATAATAGGTTTCAATGTCACTAGATGAATCTTTCTCTGAGAAGCCGAATAATTGTTGTATTTGACTTTGGAGCTTTTCAAAATCATTAGAATCAGAATAAAAACTGGCATATTCATCTTTACTCTCCTTGAGAGAGACTGATGGCACTACCTTTACGTCTTCTGCGTTATAATAGGTTTCAATGTCACTAGATGAATCTTTCTCTGAGAAGCCGAATAATTGTTGTATTTGACTTTGGAGCTTTTCAAAATCATTAGAATCAGAATAAAAACTGGCATATTCATCTTTACTCTCCTTGAGAGAGACTGATGGCAGTACCTTTACGTCTTCTGCGTTATAATAGGTTTCAATGTCACTAGATGAATCTTTCTCTGAGAAGCCGAATAATTGTTGTATTTGACTTTGGAGCTTTTCAAAATCATTAGAATCAGAATAAAAACTGGCATATTCATCTTTACTCTCCTTGAGAGAGACTGATGGCACTACCTTTACGTCTTCTGCGTTATAATAGGTTGCAATGTCACTAGATGAATCTTTCTCTGAGAAGCCGAATAATTGTTGTATTTGACTTTGGAGCTTTTCAAAATCATTAGAATCAGAATAAAAACTGGCATATTCATCTTTACTCTCCTTGAGAGAGACTGATGGCACTACCTTTACGTCTTCTGCGTTATAATAGGTTTCAATGTCACTAGATGAATCTTTCTCTGAGAAGCCGAATAATTGTTGTATTTGACTTTGGAGCTTTTCAAAATCATTAGAATCAGAATAAAAACTGGCATATTCATCTTTACTCTCGTTGAGAGAGACTGATGGCACTACCTTTATATCTGATGTATCAGCTATTGACGTAAATGTTTTACTCCCTAACTGTTGAGGATCGCCTTTTTCTTTTCCATTCAACTCTTCAATAAACGTCACCTTTCCTCCTATATTACTTACCAAACGTTTATTTTTACCCTTTATACAACTGCACATGATGAGCTATCTTTCGCTTGAAAAATAAGTTTTCACAATATCATAATCGTCTACTAGAAATCCATACACTTACCATTCGCAGCAAAATCGTCTCTTCAATTGATTATTTTCTTGCTAATAATACTGTTCCATAATTACTCTTTTGTTTGAATCGTTCTGTCTTTTAACAATGACAGTCTTCCTCTGTTACGTTTGTTCAGTTTTTGCGAAGTCAGAATACAATTTTTTTTTGTTGAATATATTACTTCCGGCCATCCCATGGCCGAGTGGTCAGCGCGCTTGACTTCTGATCTAAGGGACCTGGGTTCGAGTCCCGGGTAAGGCATGGATGTATGTGTCGTTTTTCTGCTGAGGTCCTGCCATCCTCTCAGACCTTCTACTTTGGCATAGAAACTGACAGGCTCCTGTCAGACCTCTGTGGCAAGCAGTCGCTTGAGGGGGTATTTATTTTTTTTTTATTACTTCCTTCCGCTATATCTAAACAGATTTTTTTAAAGACCTAATGTTGACCCAAATAATATCCCAATGTTTTGTCCTCAGCGGAAATTTTTTTTTTCCAATAGGGGACGCAATAATCAAAGTATTGCTCAAATTAATTCAGAACCCCGTTCAGGTACTTATACTTCGAAATCATTAAACCGGAAGCCGTTGCAATGCTCGACTTTTCGAATAAACGAAAGACGATACTTCCCGTACTTTACGTTTCCAAATCACTTAATGCGGGTTGTTTTATACTTTCTAAAGCAAACAAGATATCTGCATAGATATATAAATATATTCTATATTATAAGTCTATTTTTCTTACTCTTGCACTTTTATACTCATCTTTATATTAATGTTTATTTAGAACATACCTTATTTAGAAGAATAATTATTCTTATTTCTTAACAATTATCACAGTCAGGTAGCATGACGAAAATATCTCCGGGGCTAACATTTTCTTAAAATGTTATTTTAGATCTTTCGAGCAGAATAACTTGTTCCGCTATTGTGTTAAACAAGTAGTAGAAGCAATTAGGCAGGTGCCAAAAAATCCATCCATCTGACTCCCGGGCTCGAACTCGGGCTCTCCTGGTTAAGTGCTGGTTGCTCTACCATATGAGCGAAAGGCGGAAGCAATTCACACTCGCTTAACAAAGATTGTGAGGCTGTATTGTGAAGCTTTTACCAGGTGATTATAAGTGTTGGGCCGCTCATGCACTATCCACTAGAACCAATTGAAACGAAGTTCCGGAAACAAAAATATTTTTGGGGTTTAAAACAGTTAAAAGTTTGTTATTTTATTCTTTTTCATGGGAAAAAGAATGTCTTAATGCTTTCACTAGCAGTTATTCAAGATTTTATATGATACCAGGACCGGACCTCAGAGAAGAGTGGGGGGGGGGGGGGAGAGTGGATCGTGCCACAATGGCAAGCCAAAAAGATTCCACTGACGTGACAAAATTTTAACCAAGTTTTTGATTTCTTAATTAAAGGGTAAACTTTAGGAATTTCGTTCGGGGATGTTGCGGTCCTCCATAATGACGCGATGCAGCTGATATTTTAATGCTAGTACAAATAATTTTCCTTTAAAATAAGGTGTATTTATAAATAAGCATTAGTACAAAGATTGACATAAAAGTCAACCAGCAATGATAGTATATAAACCTTTCCTAGATTATAAGACTACTCATTCTGACGTCATAATTTGGTATATCGGCCTAGGAGATGTTGCGTAGATCTCCATGTTGAAAATTCCTTTTATGTTGGGAAAGTGTAACAACGCAGCTTTAAAGCATTATGCAATAACGAGTAGAGAGCATCTATGCCACGCACTGAGCTCATTAAATATTTAACGAATTCGCAATCACACGCAGCCATTTATTGGAATAAATTGAAATTCACAATATTGCAGCTGCAATTCACTATTTAAGCTACACAAATATTTACTTCATGAGTTCGTGGGTGGTTTTTATATCAAAGCGAGACTTTTTTTCCAAATGGTAAAAAAAAATAAAAAAAAAAGAATGGATGTCTTTACAAGCCCAACTCTCCTCTTTCTGATCGAGTGCAGAAAGGAAAGGGGGGACATAAAGTCGCCCACCTTCCTCTCTGCGGCGGGTTAAGCGACATAAATATGAATTCTGGAATAGTTGGGACTCGAACCTGGGAACTGCAGATTACGAATCTGGTATGCTAGCAATTGAGACATCCAATAACCGTATAGCCCTTTATTCCGACTAATATGCAATCAAATCAATCGATAATTTTTAGCTCCTTTAGAAACAAACAGCTTTGTTTAAGGCACAAGATATTGTCATTTCCGTATGGACATTAAACTTTTTGTTTCCAAAGAGAAGCAAAAAATTCCTTTTGTGTTGATGAAATATTACGATTCACGTACAGTCGCTCAAAAAAGTATCCGAACACTATGGTTGATTACAAAATTCAGAAAAAATCACTAAGAAATTAGTGATTGCCAGATCACTAATTTCTAAAAAAATCGTTGCCAGATATTTTTTCTTAATTTTGTAATCAACCATAGTGTTCGGATACTTTTTTGAGCGACTGTACACCAAATCTCCAAATAGCTCTATAGCCCCCTCTGCAGATGAAAATTTTGAAAATACCAACACTCTAAACGAATATTACAAATTAGCTATTTATGCTATGAAATCTTAGTGCCGATAAAGAGGTGTGCATCGTGCCTTTGTTTTGGGTTGTTTACTCTGAGGGATACTATTTTTTTGCACACAATGGGCTTAAAATGACAGGTCACAAGGACCCCGAAGGCTCAAAGAATATTATGGGAGGGGACCCTCAGGAACAGCTATTGGAAGACAGATGGAAGCCTCTTGCCAAGACCATCCAGCGTGTTCTTTAACGTGCCCAGTGTATGGGCTCTCCCGCAGACGAAGCGACAGCTTAACGTCCCATCCGACGGACGGCAGCCTTTACAAGCCCATCGGTGTCCCCTACTGACCATGGCCGGGAAGTTATGCGAAGATAAATCTGAACGCTGACCTAGGTGGGACTTAAACTGGGAACTACAGATTAGGAGCCTTGCACTCTACCAACTAGACATACCAAAGACCCCCAAGAGCTAGGAATATGTTGGGAAAGGGGACCCACAGGACAGCTCTTAGGCAGTTGCAAGTTTCCTGTCTAGGTAACACAGCGTATTCTTTAACATCGACAGGGTATGGCTCTCCACACGATCTTAGGATTAACCAAGAACCATGGCGATCAACCAAATCGTGAAGCTTTCGATAAAAAAAAAACTCCTTTTTGAAATCCAGTAGCCACAGTTTCTTGCAACTAAATATTTCTCAACAACCTGTCTAAGTTGAAATATTTTATCTATGCATTTTCTAACACTTCTGAACCCACACTGTTCATCGCGCAGTTGTCATCAGCCAAATTGCATTATTCTGCTTAACAAAATTATTACAGAACAGTACCAGAAACAGAATAAATTAACCCGCAATCTTTTTTCCCCCCTGTTCATTCATTTAATACTATTCTCTGTTGTCTTAAACTTCCTATTTCTTCCCCCTAAATTTACTATTTTTTTTTTACCATATTTCATATTATATGTTTATCTTCATCTGAGTAACTTGTCGTTTTGTTTATATGTATCAAATAATTATGTAATTCCTGTAAATATGTTTGCATTTTTGTACTAACATCAATATTTCTTTTTAATTTCTCAAATGTACTGGAGCTCTGAAAAATCCAGATATGGCCAAATCATACCATAATAGGCTACTTAATCATCATGACAATCGTGGCTTGCTTAGTACAGAAACTGAGAAAAAATAGGATTAGTTTAAACAGCCTTTTCTTGAAAGTAATAGCATAATTTTGGGCAAAAAGGAACAGAGGAGGCAAAAGATTTTGAGTGATAAGGTTATGGAGCTTATTTCTGAAAGAAAGAATTGCAGGAACAATTTGAACCAATCCCTACTAGTTCTAACAGACGTGATTACAAAGAATATAGAACTGTAAATGATCAGGTAATATAGGCTGATAAGAAATCTTGGCTTGATAGCTTGGCTGCCAAAGCGGAGGAAGCAGCGAAATTGCCCAAAAGCAGGGGATTGTAAAAGAGAGTTAATATTTTCTGTCGGAAGAAACAGGCAGTTAAAACAAGATTGAGGAGTAAACGTAGTAAGACTGCTGAAGGTGAGGATTCTGTGATGGCTAGATGGGCTGAGCATTTCAGTGATGTTCTAAACAGAGTGATTAGTTATACCCCCATTGTTTGTAATGATGATAAATGCATTACTGGCTTTAATGTTGGCTCTAAGAACTTTGCCTCTATCTAAATTAAAACTGCATAAATCCCCAGGGGTAGATGAAATTACTACTGAAATGCTTAGATCTGGGAATGTTTCTGTTATCACATGGCTTACGGAAATTTTGATTTTTTTTTATGATAAAGATGTTGTTCCTAAGGATTTTACTACAGCCATTATTATCCCTATTTTTAATATGGGTGATGATTGCAGTTCTGTGATATTCATAAAGGACTGAACTAGAACAGAATGTAGACCGAAAATCATTCTGCTTTCTGTTCCAGGTAAACGTCCTTTGCATGGTTGTGCTAAATAGAATTAGGAATTTGGTTCTATTGTCGTAAGTTGATGGACAACTGCGTGATGAACAGTCTGTACACGTTAAAGATACACTGGATGGCCTGGCCACCATCTTCATCTTAACAGCTCTCTAGTGGATCTAGTGAGGATCATTTAGGATCCTTGTGATCTAGCCATTTTAGCTCACTGTACACAAAAAAGTGACTCTCAAAGGTAAAACAATCCAAGCAACAGTTTTCAAAGTTAGGCAGATTTCAATGAGACTCGCATAACACGGAAGAGATCCAATGCACGTTCAGAATATGACCTAATATAGCCGATGGCGATAAACGCTCTTCTAATTTGTGTTTGATGCAAATGCTCTGACTGCCACAAGCCACGTTCATTCCAGTTCTAATTTATTTCATCAGCTATGCAATCGACTGATGAGAACAATGAGCTGCTAACCTATATTTAAATGTAATTATTCTCGACGAAAATGCTCGAGCTCCCACTCTGTTGTTTTCAAGTTTTCAACCCAGACTGGCCAGTTTTCTAGTTTCGAGAACTGCCTACGCTTTCGGCAGTGGCTTCACCCACGTGTCGCGAAGAAACCAATGAGATTTCTTTCACATTGCTGACTGTATCGAGATTTGTTATGAGACAAAAGAATTTACTTCAGCGAAATACTAAAGAGTTTTATAATAATTAAAGTGACGGCTTCAAGGGGAGGGTAAGTAAAAAAATGTCAGTCATTAAAAAACATAAGTTATGAACTTCAAAATTCTATTTGCCCCCTCCCCCTTCCTATTCACGGATCTTCTGAAATCACTCCCTCTCCTGAAATGAAAGCTAAATTCCCATTGAACTATAATGTCTTCTAATTACTGACGCAAATCTAAAATCGAAAGAAATATTTTGGACATTTCAGCCACTTCTCATATAGCGGCCAGAGAAATAAATAATTGTTGCCCTTAGAAAAGGTGTGTAAAAAAAATGAGAGATATTTCGAAAGCGCATTTTTCTTCTATTTATTTTCTATTCATTATTTGTTTCCAAAATAGAATTAAGAGGGAAACCCACCACGAAAAATGTGGAACAGTTATAAAAATGCATTTTTGTTATTATTTTTCTCTTCATTTGTGATCCGTATTATGTTCTTCGTCTTGACTTCTTAACCGACCTGGGTGGGGTCAGGGTGATTAGGTTGGTAATGCCAGGCTTGTAATGCTCTGCAGTTCCCATTTTCGAGTCCCCAACTGTGCCAGCGTTCAGATTCATCTCCGCAAAGCTCTCTGCTCTGTCCTCGGTCAGTTGGGGGACACCGATGGGCTTGAAAGGCCGATATTAGTTGGATGGGACTTTAAGCCATGGCTCCGTACGCGGAGAGCATATTCTGTGCACGTGGATGACTTATATGGGAGACAACCATCTCTTTCCTAAGATCTTTACGGGGAGTTCCCTTTTCCTACCAAACTTTGAGCCCTTGGGACCCTTATGATCTGATTATTTAGCCCATTATGTGCAAAAAATGCCTCTCAGAAGTAAACAACTCAATAGCAAATTGCTTTTTTTTTGTCTTGGTACACTTATGACATATTTAATTGGACCCCCACAAATACTCAATGGCGCTGATGTCTGGGTGATCGAGGGGGTCATTCGAGTGTGGTAAACCTCACTTCAATGCTCTTGGAGCCAATTGGTCACCACTCGGAAAGTATACTGTGTGTCGTTGTCCTTTGAAAGATGGCGTCATGGTGCGGGAGGAGAATCGTTACAAACGGGTGTAGAAGGTCAGCGAGGATGTTCACATACCTTGTACCGGTGACGGAGGTCTCGATGGGTACGAGGGGCCTTAAGGCAACCCATGTAAACGCACCCCAAACTGTTACATGCCTCCAACCTGCATGACCCCAACTTGGCAAGCTGGGTCCATCGCTTCGTGCGGTTTACGCCACATACGAACCCTTCCATCGGCGTGATAGAGTTGAAACTGTGATTCGTCAACAAGGGGACACGATGTGGACGTCGACTGCTCTAGCCTATTTTTTCCACGGTGCGACGGATAGTCTTTGCGCATAAGCTTGTGGTGCACACTCATTCAGTTCCGACATTATCTGCTCAACAGTAGACGTGTGATTCCTTGTAACGATGCTGGACAGTCTGCATTCACCTCAAGAGTCAACGGCACGTTTACGTCCACATTTCTCCTTCTGGTTGGAAGTTTTGTCGTATTCCACTTAGTCTTGGTATACATATGCAATGGTCTGACATAGAAATCCCAACAGTGCAGCGGTTGTGGTGATTGAAAACTGTCCTTCCTCGCACCTACTATCTGGTCACGGTCAAACTCACTTACGTAGCTGCCTTTAACCATTATTGCTTTTCTGTGACTAGTTCCCAATGCGTAGAGACCTACTCTACTTATAGGCATTGCCAGTTTCAGTGTCCACGTGACTGGACGCGATACTTCTGCTCTGCATATTGTTATCGGGGTGCATATAATAATTTGTTCATTCAGTGTAAAATATTAAGCTACTTTTTCATTGTGTATCATAGTAAAGGGAAATAAACATCAATGCATAGAAGTTTTCTAGCTACCACACCTAGAGGGGGAAAAACACCCCCCCCCCCCTTTGCAATACTAATAAGGGTAATGAAGGCCAAAAAAAAATTGTACTTGTGTATATTTCTCACATTTCACATTTTTCAAGAATTTTTTTGAATACCTCTAAAACAAGGGGAAAATATTACACTGCAATGGAAATCCTGAAATAAAGATCGCTTGCCTACCCCTCTTATTTTTTTCTAAATCAGGGCCCGCCTAGGACGTCCCTATTGTGTTTGATGTGGGATGTCCATATCGTTGGCCTTGCTTAAAATTCTGTTCCCTTTCCGAATCCGATTGATGCATCTTTGCGATCCTGATGCAGCCAACGACTTCAGTTGGTGTTCGTTCCTTTTAAGTATCCTGGATCAATGACACAGCGAGGATGGGATTATTTCTTCTTTTTACTTCTGCCAGTTAGTAATCGAACGTGGGAGTGTCTGCTTCTTCAGCTACCGAGACTTGTCTGTCTTTTCTAAATTGGTGATTCTTTATCCGCCACCAAACCTGACAGAGATAACCTATTATTTGGTTAAGTTACCTTTTAAATTTATGAAAAGATTATTCGAAGATCCTTTTAGAAGATAAATTTATTTTTGACGGAAGGGAAACTCTATAGCGTCAAAATCGCCGATGTACTCCAGGCTCGTAACTTCATGTTTTCAGGTTCGAATCCCCATTGTGCTTGTTTTGACATTTTCTCCTCTAACTTATTTAACTAATTTTCTCTTCGGCCAGAAAAGGAACACCGATGGGGTAGTAAAAGGCCGCCTTTCGTCGAATGAGATGTTAAGCTATGGTTCTATGTACAGGTGAGCCATACTCTGTGTAAGTTAAAGAAGGCCCTAGATGGCCTTGACGGGGGCTTTCATCTATCTCTTAACAATTGTGCAGTGGATTTCCTTCCCTAATTTTCTCCGAGCCCTTTGGAATTCTTGTGACCTGACCATTTAGATCAGTGGTTCTCAACTTTTTATGCTTCACATACCCCCTGAAAATGTGTATGTAACTGGCGTACCCTTTGTATAGATAGATAAAACTATAGTTTAGTATAACAATGGGAATAAAATAAAACATATATACAGGGTGAATCTGAAAAAGTGGGCAAAACTTTACGGGGTGGTAGAACGCAGCTATACGAGCAATATTCGTCATAGAATGTATGGTCGGAACGCAAGCGGTGAGAAGTTAAAAGGTAGTTTTCCACTGTCACATTTAAAGAATGAACACAAGAAGGAGAGAAGATACTTCAGAAAACATTTTATTAACAGGAATGTAATTGAGATACATGCTCAAAGAAATTGCTCAAAAGAGCTGCCGCCAGCTGTAATGCAGGCTTCACACCTGCGGGATAGGGACCGTTGGGTGCGAGGACCGACCATTTTATACCATTTCCAACGCCACCTAGCGGCTCGCCGTTTGCGTTCCGCCCATACTTTCTATGACGAATATTGCTCGTATAGCTGCGTTCTACCACCCCGTAAAGTTTTGCCCACTTTTTCAGATTCACCCTGTATATATAACATATATCTATCAAATTTTGAGCTCTCACGGGGTACCCCAAAAAATTTTACCGCGTACTCCACGTTGAGAACCCATAATTTAGACTATTGTGTTCTCAAACGTGCAGCTCAGAGATAAAACAACCCAACAAGAACGATCCACGAATGAAAGAGTTATTAAAGAGATGCTGCGAAAGAGTGGATAATTGAAATGTATTCTGTTGTAGACTGGTTAGCGCTGCTTGGCTACTGATCAAAGGGAAAATTAAGGAATGGATGTTTGTGTTGCCATTCTGCTGCGGTCTCGCCTTCCTCACAGATATTCTACTATGGCGTATTAAACTGCCAAGCTCCTGTCAGAACTCTGTGGCAAGCAGTTCCTTGAGGAGGTATATATTTATACCAAAAATATTTGATATCAGGAATGCTCTATATGGAAGAGAAAATTGAATGTAGCCAAAGTTCACCTACCATGAAAACAGAAAGCATAAAAAGAAGCACAGTGATTAAGATTTCTCTTGGGAAGACCAAAATTTTCCTGGGAGTTGAAAAAAAAAATTACAGCATTTTTATTTTTTAATCCATTGTGTTAATTGCAAGTAACATTGTAACACTGAAAGTTTACTTGGGCCTGTTTTCATTTAGATTTTTTTCCTTTTTTGCAGAATAAATGTTTTACGTTTTCATATAGTTGAAGGGAGTATCAAACTGGCTTACCTCGCCCACAGGAAGTGACGTTATGGAAACTTCTAGAATATCGTCCAATCGGAATTTATTAACCCTTGTTTTGAACTCGGTGAGAAAAAATCTTGAAGTGGCCGCCATTCGTCGGAAAGATTGGGTTGTTTTACTTTTGATAAGCATTTTTTTGCACAATGGGCCAAATGACCAGGTCACAAGGACCCCAAGGGTTCAGAGTAGGTTGGGAAAAGGGAACTCATTGGACAGGAGACAGATCTCGTCAAGGCCATCCAGCATGTTCTTTAACGTGCACAGGGTATGGCTGTCACGCACACGTAGCCACGGCTTTACATCCCATATGACGGAAGGCGGTCTTTCCCAGCAGCGTCCCTTACTGGCCAATGGCAGGGAGGAGAGTTTTGCGGATATAAAAATCAATGCTGGCCCAGGTGGGATTCCAACCTGGGAACTGCCGATTACGAGCATGGTGCGCTACCGATTGAGCCATCCCCGCCAATCATCAAAAAGGACTTTTAGCTGAGATCCTATCACCAGGTAAGCTACATACTGTGCACTTTAAAGAATACGTAAGATGGCGTCGATGGAAGGCTTCCATGTGTATCCTAATAGCTTCCAGTGTATTCTTTACCGAAAGGTTGGCTCAGTGGGTAGAGCACCAGGTAATCTTTAATTCTCTCGTTCGAGTCCCACCTAGTCAGCGTTGTGATGTATCTTTGCTAAATATCCACTCTTCCCTCGGAGAGAAAGGAGACGCTAATGCGTCCGCTTTCTCTCCGAGGCCGTCCATCGGTGTGGCAGCAGTCCGTCGTAATGCCGTCCGTCGGGTGGCAGCGTTAATGTGCACATGGAAGCCGTGGTACCGTGTGTACATTAAAGATCACGCTGGAAGGCATTGGACGGATGGTTTCCTCCTATTTCGTAACAGCTGTCTAGTAGGTTCCTTTTGCTCAGCCTCTCTGAGCCTTTGGGGTCTTCTGAGTTTTATCGACAGTTTTAAACTCGAGAATCAGATATCTGAATTCTCGAGAATTCTAGAGAATTTCTGAAAAATCAAATTGAATGTGAAACAATTGTTTTTCGTCAGTTTTTTTTGTCAAATTTTTATTAAAAGAACCAAAATGGAAATTACTAACAAAATATTGGGTTGGGTTGTTTCACCTCTGAGAGGCGCTTTTTTGCACACCATGGGCTAAATGGCCAGGTCACAAGGACCCCGAAGGCTCAGAGAAGGTTGGGAGAGGTGACCCACTGGAACAGCTGTTGGGAGACAGATGGTAGCCTCCCGTCAAGGCCATCCAGCGTATTCTTTAACGTGCACAGGGTATGGCTCTCCCACACACGGAGCCACGGCTTAACGTCCCATCCGACGGACGGCGACCTTTCCAAGCCCATCGGTGTCCCCTATTGACTGTGGGCAGGGTGGGGAATTTTTGCGGATATAAATCTCAACGCTGACCCAGCTGGGACTCGAACCTGGGAACTACAGATTACGAGCCTGGCGCGCTACCGACTGAGCCACCCCAGCCCCCAAAAGCGTATTCAAGTCACATATTTAGTCTTAACAGAATCTGTCACTATTAAGTTAAGGTCATGTATAAGTATGGACACATGATATTTTAAAATAACTTTTATTACAGGCTGGTTTCTATAAATTAAGGACAACCATATTTTATGACTGAAACAAGTTTTTTTGTTTTGAAATATGTGATAGAAGATAAAGATCTCAATCAAATATATCACTATCTCGATTTTCAACAGTATTCGTTCAGCATTTGATGAGTTATAGAAATTTGAATATTTAACATCAGTAATATCAGTCTTAAGAAACTTATAAAAACTGATCGATAGTCAATGAATTCTTTACAGAAACTTTTAAAACACACACTTATTTTATTAAACACTTTGATACAATACTTATTACTAAATTATAATTAACTTCTGAAGCAAATTTTTGCGACTGGCATTATTATTGTTAGATATTCAAACTTCCATAACTCATTAAATACTGAACGAATAGTGTTGAAATCAAGATATTTATTTATTTGATTGAGATCTTTATCAGCAATCACATTTTTCAAAACAAAAATTTATTTTAGAAGTTATAGAGCTTTGACGTTAGTTGCCCATTGACATAATCGTTCCATAATTTATGGAAGCGAGTGTAGTAAAATAACAATTTACTAGAAAATTTCTCAATAAAAAAATTTCTTGAGGAGCGGCCATTTTGAAAATCATATGTTTCTTGAGTTCGTCTCTCTTCAGGCGGGTTTGGCTTATGACGTCCCTAAGGAGGGTCTTGCATTCCTGTTGGAGTTCCTGGAAACAGTTACGCTGCTAACGTCAAGCACCACGAAATTGATATGTGGATTTTTCTACGAACAGTGAATGCTGTTTTTTAAAAGAAGTATTACCTCACCAATACCTTCCTGTTCTTCCAACATCTAAAATAGAGAAAAATGAATTATCAGCTGCCAAAGTCTGATCTCAAATGCCGACGGTTTAGTATCGCTCGGTGCACGAGGAAAATACGTGGCCCATTATACAAATACTAGGCGAAGGTCATGAGTGTGATATTTGCTGTGATCATTCGCAATAGCCATAGGACGCCATGCATGGGGTCTGGTCTAATGACGCCTTGCTGATAACTGACATTTTACTCGATTGGTGAGAAGGTCAAGGAGATGCCAGGCGAGCAATCGCAGCGCATTAACGACACAAATGACTCGAGGCATGTAGAGCCTTGTGAGCTGGGAAACAGATCGGCAAATAGAAAGCGTTACAACATGTACACTGCACTGCCGAAGTATTGTGGTTAGTTGGTTGGTTGGTTTACCTCTGAGCGGCACTTTTTTGCACACCATGGGCTAAATGGCCAGTTCACAAGAACCCCGAAAGCTCAGAGAAGGTTGGGGGGAGGGGACCCACTGGAAAACTGTTGGGAGACAGATGGTAGTCTCCCGTTAAGGCCATCCAGCGTGTTCTTTAACGTGCACAGGGTATGTCTCTCCCGCACACGGGGCCACGGCTTAACGTCCCATCCGACGGACGGCGGCCTTTCTAAGCCCATCGGTGTCCCCTACTGACCGTGGGCAGGGCGGGGAATTTTGCGGAGATAAATCTCAACGCTGACCCAGCTGGGACTCGAACCTGGGAACTACAGATTACGAGCCTGGCGCGCTACCGACTGAGCCACCCCCGCCCCTAGAAGTTTGGGAATAATTATTTTAATATTGGATAATTTTAAAAGATTTTTATGAAAGAAGATATTTTATTGTTAAACATTCCAGCTTAAATAACTCTTTAAATACAGAAAGAATATTATTGAAAATCGAGATTTAAAAAGATCTGATTATTATCTTCAATTTTCTTACAGTTACATTTCTCCATTAATGCATGTTTTAGAAGTTATAGAGCTTCAATATTTCAATTCCCATTAATATAAAGGACATTCTCTAATATTTTGATTATAGGGTAGTGTATAGAGTATAATGCTTGGGAAACCCTGATTTTATAGGAAAATTAAACTTTGTATGGTTTCTTACTTAAAATTTCATTACTTAAAATTATATGAGTAATTAATTGATCAAATCCATTGCTGATCTGTGTGCACGAATGATATTATCAAAAACGAGCTAAATAGCTTTTTCTATAAAAGGTTAAGAGAAAAACGAGCTGTACTTTTCATTTTGTTGTCGGCCCATCTATCTTTCCTCGTGTAGACGGGGCGAGGGTTGACTCAGTCGGTAGCGGGCCAGGCTTTTAATCTGGAGCTCCCAGGTTAGAACCGCACCTGGGCCAGCGTTGAGATTTATCTTCTCCAAATCCTCGCTCTGTCCTTGGTCCGAAAAGAGACACAGGCGTTTTTGAAAATCCCGCCGTCGTTCTAATGGGACGTTAAGCCATGGCCCTGTGTGCAGCAGATCCTTACCCTTTTCCACGCTGGATGGCTTTGACGGGAAGCTACCATTTGTTTCCTAACAGCTATCCATTTGACCTCCTCTCCCCAACAACCTCTGAGCTCTCGGGGTCCTTGTATATTTGGCCATTTAGCTCATTGGGTACAAAAAAGGGCTCTCAGAGGTGAAGCAACGCAACCCACAAAAACCCCAAGAGTTCAGCGAAGGTTGAAGCAGGCGATCCGATGGACAGCTCTTTGACGACAGATGGAAGCCTCCTTCCAAGATCATCCAAGTTCTTTAGCATACATAGGGATTGGCTTTCTTGTGCACGAGGTCACGGCACGAGGTCAGGTAATCACATGTCATCAGACGGACGGCAGTCACTCCGAGCCCATCGACGTTCTCACTGAGAACAGATCGAGTAGTAGAGAAGAAAATTTCAACACAAACACAGTTAGGACGAACCTTGAATAGAAAATTGCGAGACAGGCATATTACCCACTGAGTCAACACTCACTCCTACTAATAAGATAAAATAAGAGTGGCATCAAAGGTTTCTAAAGAAGTTCCTTATTTAATAAGTGTTTTAGGAGCACAGTGACTTTTATGGCACCTTCTAATGTGGACGATATCTGTTATGTATTTATATATATTCTCATTTTCGTGAGAGCTTCACAATTTAATTCTCTTGTTTCGTTAGAATTTATTCTCGAATTAATGCATTTGAATTGCTATCTTTGTGATTTTGGAAACGACAAAAAGTTCGGGTTGTGTTGGTTTGGGTTCTTTTAACTCTGAGCGGCACTTTTTTGCACAAAATGGACTAAATAGCCAGATCATAAGGACCCCGAAGGCTCAGAGAAGGTTGGAGGAGGGGACACACTAGAACAGCTGTTAGGAGACATATGGTAGCCTCCCGTCAAAGCCATCCAGTGTGTTTTTTAACGTGCATAGGGTATGTCTCTTCCGCACACGGGGCCACGATTTAATGTCACATACGACGGATGGCGGTCTTTCCAAACCCATCGATGTCCCTACTGACCATGGGCAGGGCATGGAGTTTTGCGGCGATAAATCTCAACGCTGACTCAGCTGGGATTCGAACCTGGGAACTGCAGATTACGAGCCTGGCGCGCTACCGACTGAGCCACCCCCGCCCCCAGGCGAATTTCGGGAAGGGAATCTATTGGATTAGGGGCAGATTATATCTATTGGTTATATATCTGTTGGTATTATATCTATTGGTTAGGGGTAGATGGAAGTCTTCTTACAAGATCACTCAACGTGTTCGTTAAGTCATAGTAATTATAAAAAGCGACCAGTGGCCGAGTGGTTAGAGCGCTTCGCTATTGATCAAAGGGACCTGGATTCGAGACCTGGGTAAGTCATGGATGTTTGGGTTGTTTTTCTGCTGAGGTCTCGCCTTCCTCACAGATCTTCTCTATGGCAATATAAATTGGCAGACTCCTGTCAGACCTCTGTGACAAGCAGATGCTTCAGAGGGGGTATTCATTTTTATTTAGTAATCAAATAAAAAAATCGCAATATTACGTCCCAAAGAAACGAAGAATGATCATAACAGAAAAATAAGGAAACCAATTAGGCAACTATTTGATGCAGATGGGAACCTCCATTAATAGTCATCCGGCTTGTTTGACGTGCTGATAATAGGGCTCTCAGAGGAAATCACTCTCCAGCATTCCGTCTGATAGGTGGAGTTTCCTTTCAGATCAGGGTGTAACTGAGGGAAAAAACAAAACTCAACCTAGTCACAATTGGAGCCCTAATAATAGGTTATGGGCTAGGTAAGCATACTACTGACTGTGCTGGCTCGCATCCCAGACCGCAAAACTCCCCGCCCTGTTCTTGGTCAGTTAGGACACCGATGGGCTAGGAAAGGTATCAATATCCGTCGTGTTGTGTTAACTCTGAGCGTCACTTTTTTGCATAATTGTCAGGTCACAAGGACCTCGAAAGCTCAGAGAAGGTTGGGGGAAGGGACTCACTGGATCGGCTGTTGGGAGACAGATGGTAGCCTCCCGTCTAGGCCATCTAGAGTGTTTTTTAACGGGGTATGGCTTTCCCGCACACAGTGCCACAACTTATATGCCCCATCCGACGAATGGAGGCCTTTCCAAGCCCATCGATGTCCTCTACTGACTGGATGCAGAGCGGGGAATTTTGCGGAGATAAATCTCATCTCTGACCCAGCTGGGACTCGAACCTGGGAACTGAAGATGACGAACCTGGCGCACTACCGACTGAGCTACCCCCGCTCCGATACTCGTCGGATGGGGACGTTAAGCCCCTTGTGCGGCAGAACCATACTCTGTGCGTGTTAAAGAACAAGCTGAATGGCCTTGACGGGAGACTACCATCTGTTTCCCAACAACTGTCCAGTGGGCCTCCTCTCCTCCAACCTTCTCTGAGCCCTCGGAGTCCTTTTAACCTGCCCATTTAGCCCATTGTGTACAAAAATGTGCCGCTCAGAAAACAACCCGACAACGCATCACAGAAAACAGTGATGTATAATGAGTATAGAAGAGTGAGGAAATCCATTTGGCAGAATATGAAATACGAAGTCATTAGAGGCAAGTTATACCAATTAAAGGAACTTTACAATAGGGCCAATGATATTGTAGGCACATTTTTATTTGGGTAATCGAAATATTATAGTACATCATTATAGTAATATTATAGTAGTATTATAGTCTCTAGTAACTGATCTCTCAGTAATGTAGAATAAGAACTACAATATCGAAGCGAAAAATATACAAGAGGTGATTACAGGTGAATGTAACGATTTTAAAAATTCTTTATAGATATCTACACACACAAATTAAAAAAAAAAATGCATGGAAGAAGAAATACGAAAGTTTGGTTTATATCAGGGGTGAGGAAAATTTTTTCTCTGCAGGATACTAAAATGCTCCCCCTGCTTATTAAAATATTTTTTCATGGCTTCGATTTTGCCAATTCGCTCTTGACCTGCTAATCCACAATAATTTGTGTTTGTTAAGTCTTTACTTTTCGGCGGGAAACAAAAAATCTTCTTGTGGGTCTCAATGGCTCGTGGGCCGCAGTGTCGGGATCCCTAGTTATGAAAAGCCACACATTGCGATTGCCACGTGCTACCAAGCCGGCAGATAAAGAAAAACGGTACAGATTTTGCTGTGTTTTTCCAGAAATAGCTCGAGAACGATGAAAGTTGGGTTTGGTTTGGTTGGTTTGTTTTACCTCTGAGCGGCACTTTTTTGCACACCATGGGCTAAATGGCCAGGTCACATGGACCCCGAAGGCTCAGAGAAGGTTGGGGGAGGGGACCCACTGGAACAGCTGTTGGGAGACAGATGGTAACGTCCCGTCAAGGCCATCCAGCGTGTTCTTTAACGTGCACAGGGTATGGCTCTCCCACACACGGGGCCACGGCTTAACGTCCCATCCGACGGACGGCGGACTTTCCAAGCCCATCGGTGTCTCCTACTGACCGTGGGCAGGGCGGGGAATTTTGCGGAGATAAATCTCAACGCTGACCCAGCTGGGACTCGAACCTGGGAAGTACATATTACGAGCCTGGCGCGCTACCGACTGAGCCACCCCCGCCCCTAACGATGAAAGTGTTAATGCCAAGTCTTCTCTCATGAAGCAGCCTTTCACTTCAAAATCGGTCCACATGTTAGTGTTTCAGGCACTGAGACGACTAGGGAAGTTTTGAAACATGTGAGAGAGACAGTCCTCAAACGAACTTGCATAAGATGGACTGGAATATAAAGCGGAAGTACACTATGTTGCAAAAAGTGTCCGGACACTTTCATGTTAAGTGAACGAATAGCCACATTCGAATCTACCTAACTTTGAAAATAAGCTTTTTACGGAAAAATGTTCACTTGGCATAAATTGAAGATCTCGATCAGAGCTCTCTAAATCAATTACAACATGTCTGCCATTATGATGATCAGCGTGGATACAGTTGATGATAGAATCGGGGATAATATGTGGAAAGACAAGAAATCGTCTCCCACGTTTGAAGAAAAACTTTTGTTTCAGTCAAAACTGATTCATCTGGCTGCGCCCTGATGACCTCAAAGTTTGTGTATTTGTCTGTTACTTTGCTCAAATTACTTTCATCACCTTCATCAAGCATCTTTGAGAAAGAAAACGCATTCTGTGAGATAACAACCATATTTAAATGAAACTCACCATGTGCCTTAAAGTCGTTCACAAAGGCGTGAACGACTTTACCAAGCTGTCTTCCATGTCTCTTGAAAGAAGGTGTAAACGTGACATCTTGATTATCGTTGACTCTCTACTAAAGGTCTTGCTCATAGACCTTCTTTATGGCATATTATACTGACAGGTTCCTGTTGTATTCTATGGCAAACAGATGTTTGAGGAGTAATTTATTTGTTTTAAATGCCAGTTCAGAGAAATATTCATTTTACAGATCACGCTTGAAGAAGCGGCAAGAAAGAAGCCAAAGGAAAAAACACAATTTCTTTTAATCAACATGTTCTATTGTTGTGAAATTTCGGTTTCTCACGAATAATTCTGGACGAAGTGTCACTCCTTGACACGATGCCCACTTTACAATCGTGTAGGAGGCTCAACAGGTTTGATTGCAGAATTTTTTTAAGGGACCTTGACTGCATTTGTTGTTCAGGTGCATACCGATGGCAACAGTTGTGAGTAACACTCCACAGCAGTTGTCCTCTGTTTCAAATTGGTTAACTGATCTAGCAAATGTTATGTGGGTTGGGTTGTTTTACCTCTGAGCGGCATTTTTTTGTACATAATGGGCTAAATTGTCAGGTCACATGGACCCCGAAGGCTCAGAGAAGGTTGGGGGAGGGGACCCACTGGAACAGCTGTTGGGAGACAGATGGTAGCCTCCCGTCAAGGCCATCCAGCATGTTCTTTAACGTGCACAGGGTATGGACCTCCCGCACACGGCGCCATGGCTTAACGTCCCATCCGACGGACGGCGGCCTTTCCAAGCCCATCGGTGCCCCTACTGACTGTGGGCAGGGCGGGGAATTTTGCGGATAAAAATCTCAATGCTGACCCAGCTGGGACTCGAACCTGGGAACTACAGATTACGAGCCTGACGTGCTACCGACTGAGCCACCCCCGCCCCAAATGCTATGTGGTTAAGGCTAGGAAGACAATGCTGCAAGCTTAAGATTACTTCGATTTTTCAGTTCCAAATTAATCTGAAATAATTTTATTCACTATTTTGTTATTATTTAGAACAGATGTTCCCAAACTTATTTGTCATACCACCCCCTTTTCAGAAAAAAATTACTCAGCGCCCCCCTGGAAATCTAACTTCTTTAAGCGAACAAACAGAAAGATGCAGTGACAAATTTGCGTTCTTTTATGTATCTATATTTCTACCTACATCCTACAAACATATTAAAGAAAGATGTTGTTGCAAATAAGACACCTTGAAGCTTGAAATTATAGAATTATTTATTAAAATCAATCATAATAACATAACTCTACGTTACACAACAGATGAAACATGTACGAACGGTTTTTGAAAATTTTCTTATCTTCCCTTCTTTCTTTATACTTCCACCGCCCCCCAATTGCACCCGAGGCTACTACCGACCCCCTCGATCATTCCAGTGCCCTCCCAGGGGGCAGTATCGTTCACTTTGGGAAACATTGATTTAGACGAAATAATGCCTAGTAGCTCAATTGAGACACTAAAATCCATTCATCATGTAGTTTTGTTGACATTAGAATAACTTTTATTGCAAAACCGTAATTGTCACTTATTTATAAATAATAAATATTAACTATTTAAATATAGAATAAAAAAAATGTTTCCTCCTGTTTCGCCTGAGCACCTAGGGCTGAAATCTAATGCATGAAATGTAGAAAGACATTTTTCAAAACTATCCTTAATGATAGTTCTGATATCTGTCATTAAACAAAAAAAACTATTGACCATTGTCATTCAGTGGCGATTTTTTAATTGCTGTTCATATTTTTCTAAAGGTTTTTTTCCAATTGATCTAATGAAATGAAATGAATCTGTCACATTAATAGTTTTGCGTTTGTAATATGAATTTTTAGTTTTTTTTTTATTGAATGGATTAAAGGCATTTACATTTATTTAATTATATTTATTAAAAATTATATTTATAAAAATTATATTATATTTATTTAAAACATTTACTTTTGTTGTTGTACTCCAGAGAAATATCTTCTCTTGCAACAAAAGCAGATAATTCGTAAGACCTTAAGGCTGAGATATGAAACGGAAAACGAGACAAATGAGCAGCTCTTAGAGGCAAGAGATCCCCCCCCCCCCACTTCAAGATCATTTCGTAAGCTTTTAATGCACACAGCTAAGTCTACAGATAAGTCCTCGGCTCCTTTGCAAGCTCCATATAAGCTCCATTTCAGCTTAAAGGATATTCCCTTTCATAGCGATAAGCAAATGGTCGTGGTGGTGGTGGTGGGGGGGAGACTCAATGGGTATCGCGTCAGGCTATGATCAGTTTCATATAATCTGAAATTCCTAAATCTGAGTCCTAATTTTGCCAGAGTTTTAATTTATTTCTGCTAAACTGTCAAGAGACACACCGATGCGCTTGGAAACTCAACCGCTCGTTGGAGAAAATATTAAGCCGTGGTTCCATGTACAGGAGAGTCATATCGTGAGTACATTATTTCATTTGTAGTCACGGTATGACTCTCTGGATAGCCTTGACGGAAGGCTTCCAACTGTCTCTTAACATCTGCCCAGTGTATCCCCCTCCCCAACATTCTCTGAGCCGTTGGGGTCCATGTGATCTGGCTGTTTAGCCCATTGTGTGCAAGAGAAAGTGCCGCTCAGAGGTTGAACAGCCAAATACGACACGCAAGCGCAGAAAATCTCAGCATTGGCTTAATTGAAACCTCGGTGGAACATGAAGCCCTAATTGCACACTGCACTTTTTTGATAAAATTTAGCGTAAAAAGTGTTATGATTTTGGCTCAATATTCCTCTGTTAGCATTTTTTCTTTATGTTACGTATATTGCAACATCTATTGAACGACAAATTCCTTTTTTGTTGATCACTGCTGTGCAACATTGCGTCAAATGTCATAATCTTCAGTACCATTTCTGTTATTGACAGGAGCGGGTTGGGTTGTTTTACCTCTGAGCGGCACTTTTTTGCACACCATGGGCTAAATGGCCAGGTCACATGGACCCCGAAGGCTCAGAGAAGGTTGGGAGAGGGGACCCACTGGAACAGGTTGGGAGACAGATGGTAGCCTCCCGTCAAGGCCATCCAGCGTGTTCTTTAACGTGCACAGGGTATGGCTCTCCCGCACACGGGGCCACGGCTTAACGTCCCATCCGACGGACGGCGGCCTTTCCAAGCCCATCGGTGTCCCCTACTGATCGTGGGCAGGGCGGGGAATTTTGCGGAGATAAATCTCAACGCTGACCCAACTGGGACTCGAACCTGGGAACTACAGACTACGAGCCTGGCGCGCTACCGACTGAGCCACCACCGCCCCTGACAGGAGCAGAATCGATGCTCTCATTATGACTCACAGAACTGCTTTGTTGTACCAAGAAAATCTTCACTATGAAATCGAAGGTGAAAATAAGATACAGTTGCCCTGATTATCGCAATGTTTCACCATTTACCGACGGGTCCATCTATTGCCTCTGACTCTTAAAAGTAGTCCAATGCTTTCCAGTGCTGTAGAAAATAGGAAACACTTTTTAAAATTATTCATGAGACCACACATTTAAAAAGAACAGCTGTGAACAGGCATTGGGTTTTGTGTCAATATAAGTCAACGATTTACTAATATACTAATATTGTTTTGTAACTCGTAGACTGTCGGGTTTACCTCTGAGCGGCACCTTTTTTGCATACCATGGGCTAAATGGCCATGTCACAAGGACCCCGAGGGCTCAGAGAAGGTTGGGAGGAGGGGACCCACTGGACTTTGAATTTTGTGTAAGAATTTTTGAAGTTTTCAATAATTTGGTGGGGGGAGGGATGTTTTGGAAGCATGTTTGATAACATCTGTTGTTAAATATTATAGCTTCCATAACTCGTTAAATATTCGATTAATATTATAGAAAACAGAGATTTAGAGAGCTCTGACCGAGATCTTCAATTTATTCTAGTGACTTTTTTTCCGTAAAGAGCTTATTTTCAAAGTTAGGTAGATTTGAATGTGGTTATTGGGACAGTTGTTGGCTCTCCCGCATACGGGGCCAGGACTTAATGTCCCACCTTAGGAATGGCGGCCTTTCTAAACCCATCGGTGTTCCTTACTGACCGAGGACAGGGGGAGGTTTTCGGAGATAAATATCAACGCTGACCCAGCTGGGACTCGAAATCTATGAACTACAAATACGAGCATGGAGCACTACCGACTGAGTCACCCCCGACCCTCTCGTAGACTGTAGAAGCCAGAGATAAAACGTGCATATAGTTTTATAGAAGAGTTGGGTTGTGGGTTGTGTTACCTCTGAGCGGCACTTTTTTGCACACCATGGGCTAAATGGCCAGGTCACATGGACCCCGAAGGCTCAGAGAAGGTTGGGGGAGGGAACCCACTGGAACAGCTGTTGGGAGACAGAAGTAGTAACCCGTCAAGGCCACCCAGCGTGTTCTTTAACATGCACAGGGTATGGCTCTCCCGCACAAGGGGCCACGGCTTAACGTCCCATCCGACGGACGGCGGCCTTTCCAAGCCCATCGGGGTCCCCTACTGACCGTGGGCAGGGCGGGGAATTTTTGCGGAGATAAATCTCAACGCTGACCCAGCTGGGACTCGAACCTGGGAACTACAGATTACGAGCCTGGCGCGCTACCGACTGAGCCACCCCCGCCCCTATTAGAGAAGAAACATAGTCTCTATAAGGGGACATTTATGTTACCTGAAGTTGTCTTGGTCATTGATAGCAGTCTCTCTTTGTTTAATAGAATATGCATTGATATATTTGATCGACACACACTGTCCAAGAGACAAAGCATTAAAGGTTCCATTTAGCATGTTACAGTGGATAATGGCATCCGTTACCTTCTTTAAAGTGCACAAGTAGGGGATAACTATTTAAGAGAACAGAAGAAAGGGTGTGTGGTACTCTTAGAGGGCATAGTCGAGTCCCTAAGAACACTCCAAGTATGTTACTGATGAACATATGATTTTTAAAGAGCTGAAAATTCTTCCGAAAGCTGGTGTTAGTCAGTAACGATGGGTTCACTTTTTTCCGTAAAAAGCTTATTTTCAAAGTTAGGTAGATTTGAATGTGGCTATTCGTTCAATTAACATGAAAGTGTCCGGACACTTTTTTGCAATATAGTGTATATATAACAAATATTTTAAATGGTCGTTATTATCTACCTCATGGACTAGAAGAAAATTGTATTATTCATCAGCTCGAGGAAATGCTCACGGATTCTTTAAAAGCAATTAATCAGACATAGACAATTGAATAGCTTTTCATTTGGGAAAAATTCTTCCCTAAGAAACTGATTAGCAAACCTTTCCCATCTGTTATCTGTCAGTTGGACTAAGTGTTTCCACCTCGTGCTTTCGGCAGGCACGTAAGTGGGTCAGAAGTCGTTTCGTTGGCTTTCACGTGACGCGATACATATTTCATTCGAAGTGAAGCAGAAACGGCGCGTGCGTGTCGTGCAAACAAATTCCGATTCCACCGCAGCGCGTTCGGAACACTCTTTCCGATGTCGGTCGGCATGACACATGCCACAGACAAGTGCTTAACTCTTATCTGCAAATTTGGGAAGCGGATGTGAGTCACGGTCTCTTACTGAAACTCATTCTCTTTCACTTTGGTCGGTTCTCTTTTTGTTTGGACGTTGATTACGAAGCTTACATTCTTACAAATCCTTTTTTTAAAGCGGCGATGTCATTCCATGCAGTGTGCTGCCAGTCGCATAATTTATATCACCTTTTTTGTTCTCTGTTGAAGGAAAAGATTTTCTGAAAGGATGAGTTTAATTCTGAAATAATACGCTTGACGAAATAAGGGTTGCGCCTCGCTCGTGTTTCGAATATTCCCACACTCTTTTTTTAAATGTACTCAAGATTCACATCTCAGCTATGTTTGCTCTATACGTGGCTGCCTAGTTAAGATAATCACTTTGGGCGACATCCAAAAGCGTGTTGAAAGAAACACGATGATTCTTAATTTGTTGCTGACTTCTTTTGAAGGTTATGTTTGGGATGAATTTATTCGCTTTTATCGATCATTTGGCAACACTCTTAGCACCAATGATGTAGCAGAGCCAGGGCACATCATGGCGAGAGCCAGGTACTGTTTTTTTTTTTAAGAAGCCCTTAATTTATGGAAACCAGTGAACAATGCTTTCTCTTTACCGTTCCGATAAGAAAGTAAAAAGTTCTTCGGTACTTGGGGGGGGGGGGTGCTCAGTCGGTAGCGTGCCAGGCTCGTAATTCGTAATCTGCAGTTCCCAGGTTCGAGTCCCAGCTGGGTCAGCGTTGAGATTTATCTCCGCAAAAATTCCCCGCCCTGCCCACGGTCAGTAGGGGACACCGATGGCCTTGGAAATGCCGCCGTCCGTCGGATGGGACGTTAAGCCGTGGCCCCGTGTGCGGGAGAGCCATACCCTGTACTCGTTAAAGAACACACTGGATGGCCTTGACGGGAGGCTACCATCTGTCTCCCAACAGCTGTTCCAGTGAGTCCCCTCCCCCAACCTTCTCTGAGCCTTCGGGGTCCATGTGACCTGGCCATTTAGTCCATGGTGCGCAAAAAAGTGCCGCTCAGAGGTAAAACAACCCAATCCAACCCTTATTGCTAAGGAAATATTTTCAACGTTTAATTAATGTTGCACCTGATAAGTAGCCCAGCTACTAAGAATGCTCAAATAATTTTTGGCTACATGATACCTGCTGCCGCTTTATTTTTATCCGGCTGAATCACCTACATTCTGACAACCCATGGAATGCCAACATCAAGAAGCAGGTAGACGAATCCATCTCTCATTAAAATCACTCTTCTAGCACTGAATGAGGCCGTCTGAAATTCCTGACAATACATGAATACTTCTTCTGTTGATGTGTGGTCAATGCCACAGGAGTGTTCCTACTATCACTTACACTTGCTGGATTTTTTGTGAGCTTGGCAAACGTCCCAGACATGTGGGTGTTTACGAAAGGTATTTCTTATCTCACATCTGTTACGCACTGCACAAAGTAACTTTTTCTACCATTGTTTATCTACTTAATATCGAAGAATGTGCATACATATACTATTTTTCAAATAAGATGCAGCTCTCAAAGAGGCCAAAGAAAAAAGGGCTAAAATTCCGAAAGCTCGACTTGCCATTTTTCGAATTTGACTTCACAAGAAGAAAACTCAGTGCATGTAAACTCGGAGATGAATGATATATTTACGAGGTGTTTTCAGCATACAGTGGGCGCCTCCGTAGCCTTGTCCGCCAGGTGAAGGCGTTAGTCTCCAGTGTATCATTACAGACCTTGGCAACGCGCTCCCACCTTATGGGGAAGTGGCAGGCGCTTCCTCCGCCCATTTGCCGCGATCTCTCCTCTTCGTGTTTCCTGCTCGGGGGTGGGGCACACTCTGATGACGTAACTGGACAACCGCGAAGAAGAAAATTCTCAGCAGTTTCCGCAGTTTCAGATTAGCTAAGTGTAAAAGACGCTTGGCTGAAATAATATTTTATGTCATTTTTATGCACACGGGTTGGGTTGTTGGGTTGTTTTGTCTCTGAGCGGCACTTTTTTGCACACAATGGGCTAAATAGCCAGGTCATAAGAACCCCGAAAGCTCAGAGGAGGTTGGGGGAGGGAACCCACTGGAACAGCTGTTGGGAGACAGATGGTAGCCTCCCGTCAAAGCCATCCAGCGTGTCTTTAACGTGCACAGGGTATGGCTCTCCCGCACACGGGGCCACGGCTTAACGTCCCATCCGACGGACGGCGGCCTTTCCAAGCCCATCGGTGTCTCCTACTGACCGTGCGCAGGGCGGGGAGTTTTGCGGAGATAAATCTCAACGCTGACCCAGCTGGGACTGGAACCTGGGAACTACAGATTACGAGCCTGGTGCGCTACGGACTGAGCCACCCCCACCCCCTGCTCAGAGGTAAAACAACCCAAATCTCTTTACTGTTAATGAAATTTTTCTAATTCTTCACCGTTAAAAAATATATATAAAACGGTAAATATTGTAAATTAAAACTACATTTACCTTTTACTTTCATTGTGATCAGTTATGTCTGCGTTCCATTCTTTAAATACATCAAGCGGAAATGTGTCCTCCAGTCTTGCTGCCAATGTATGCGAGTGACGTCACTACCCCATTTAATATCCATTGATCACTCGCTCTGCCTCGGCAGTGTAGTCGTAGAGTGTGCACTGGGGGAGGGAGGAGATGAAATATCACAGCTATCACTGCCACGACATTTATTTGGGATGGAACTCCGATTGTGCGAAGCTTAGACAAATTTATTCCGACAAATATTTCCGTTAATATGTATCTATTAATTTGTTTCCTTTAGGTAGGAAGAATTGAATTTATGTCACTGAATTTGTGAGAGCTTTTAACTTTTGTTTAGAATCAGAGCAGAGAGAGTAGATTGACATAATTGGAATTAAACCCAAGTTTAAAAGATAAGTACAAAAAGTTTAAACGGGAATAGATATATTTTGAAGGACTGCCAACGAGCCTCAGAAGAGTTAATAAATGAACATAATTTAGTGATTTTAGTTGCAATGAGATTCAATAAACCAGAAGAGTTAGAATGTTTATTTACAGTCGCTCAAAAAAATATCCGAACACTATGGTTGATTTCAGAATTCAGGAAAAAATCTGGCAACGATTTTTTTTTAGAAATTAGTGATCTGTCAACCTTCGTGTCATGTGACACGAAGGTTGCCAGATCACTAACCTTTCTTCCCTTCGTGTCACATGACACGAAGGTGGCCAGATCACTAATTTCTAAAAAAAATCGTTGCCAGATTTTTCCTGAATTCTGAAATCAACCATAGTGTTCGGATATTTTTTTGAGCGACTGTACGTCTGAAAGGCATTTTGGCTCACACAAAGGGCTGAATGGCCAGGTCACAAGGATCCCAAGAACAGAGAAGGTTGTGGAAGGTGACACACTGAACAGTTTTTTAGGAGACAGATGAAAGCCTTCCCACAAGACCACCCAGCTTGTTTTTTTAATGTGTACAGAATTTAAACGTACTCTCCAGCACACCGAACCATGGCTTTATGTTCCACATGATGGACAGCGGTCCTTACAACCCCCATCGATATCCCCTTTCTTACCAAGGCTAGAATGGAGATGTACCCGGGATAAATCTCAACATGGACACGGTTGGAGCTCGAACCTTCATTAAATGGAATAATTTAGCAATACATTAATTACATCTAAATGTATTAACACTCTTGTTTCCAAAATTAAGTGACATTTGATTCTTGCGTTCACCTTCCAATAAATTTCTTAACTTTCAGCGAGTTATCATGCATTTCACTCTGCAGGAAATTTACCATAAAGACCATTTGTCAGTTTCTCTCGTGATAAATTTCGGTTCACGCAAAAGTGTACTTAAAATGCAAATTGCTTCGATGACGTAGGCACCTTTTAACATTGAACTGAAGAATTCTTCATTAAAATGGCAGAACTGAGATGCGAGGTTTTCGATCGTATCTTTACCGTATCGCAGAGAAAGCGTGCAGCTGAAACGGTTGCAGATGAATCTTCCCACGTTTTCGCTTCTCATTCGGGGTGTGCGGATCCAGAGCAAATAGATGGGAAACATTCCTCCGTCGCCCCTTTTATCACGTGGTCACGCTACTGCAGGATTGAAGTTCAGGTGAGAGATTCTCCCCTCGGTGCACACTTCTCTATATAAAAGGAAATCAATAAAATCAAATTCTGAAAAGTGTAATGCAAACTAATTATTAATCGAACTATTAAGATATATTTAATTGGAAACTTTATCAAATAAATTTCACCCTATTTTTGAAAATATTATGAGCATTGTTTTTATTAATCGTTACATTGATAAACAGATCTGAAATACTGATTTTTCTCTTGAAATTATTCACATGTAGGACTTACATGTTCGACTGGCACCTTCCTACTTACAGACACACGACACGTAAACACATATATGCATACGTACACTGAAGAGCCAAAACATTATGACTAGCGCGTCTTTATGCAAATCGAAACAACTACAGGTAAACGATGACGCGTGCGAAGGTCATGAAACGGTACAAATAACACCTGATACCTGAGCTCTGTTAATCAGTGTTATTCTTGTTCTGCTGATGGAAAAGGCAGCGGAACTAAGTGAGTTTGACAAAGACCAAATTGTAATGGCCAGACGATTGGCTGATAACATTTCTGGGACGGCAAGTCTTGTGAGGTGTTCACTTCAGCCGTGGTTAGTACCTTCAAAAAGTAATATCGAGAAGGGGAAAACCACGAACCGCCTGCAAGGTGTGTACCGACCACGGCTCATCGATGCTAGAGGTGAGCGAAGGCTATCCCATATGGTTCGAGCCAACAAAAGGGTACTGTGCTGCAAATCGCCTGTAATTGGAATGCTGGTGAATGGAGTAAAGCGTCACAACACACAGTACATCGAGCCCTGTTGAAAATGGGACTTCGTAGCGCAGGACGCTACGAGCGGCCATGCTAACCTCAGTTCACAGTCAAAAGTGCCTACAATGGGCACCCGAGCATCAAAACTGGATCTTGAATGATTGGAAGAAAGTCGTCTGGTCCGATGAATCTCGTTTCCTGTTGCACCATGTGGATGACTGGGTAAGTTTGCGTCATTTACTTGGAGAAGTGTTGGTACCAGGATGAACTGTGGGGCGAAAACAAGCCAGTGGAGGAAGTGTAATGATTTGGGCAATATTCTGCTGGGAAACCCTGGGTCCAGTCATTCATGTGAAGGAAATTATGACGTCTAACACCTACCTAAACATCATTCAGACCAGGCACATCCTTTCATGGAAACGGTATATCCCTCTAGTAGTGCCTTCTTTCAGCAGAGTAATGCGCCATGCCATATTGCTTGGATTGTTCGAGAGTGGTTCGCGGAACATGAGGAAGACTTCCAAATTACCCAGACATCAATCGAACATCTGTGGTTTGTGTTAGAACAACATATCCGATATGCCACGGCTCAACCACGTAACTTACAAGAGTTAAAGGATCTGCTGATAACGTGTTGGTACCAGATACCACAAGACACCTTTAGAAATCTTGTAGCGTGCATGCCTCGTCGAGTAAGAGCTGATTTTGCGGCACGTAGAGAACCAACATCATATTAGGCAGGTGGCCATAATGTTTTGGTTCTTCGGTGTATATACAATCCTGAAGAGGCCATAGGTTACAGGGATACAACTAGACTGTAATTTTTAACGTCATACTTAAAAATTATTATCCTAAGCAGCACCTAGGGAATTAAACAACTGCAGTGCAATTCTAACAAGATTCTGTTTGACATTGCCCACCCATCTCATTGTAGGGCTGCTCTTTTTCCTTGAACCTTTAGTCACGCTGTTCCTAAATCTATTTGCTAACATACAGTTCTGCATGTGCGCAACGTGACTAAACTAAGACATACACAATATGCTCAAGATTCAGTTCAAGATGCCAAAGACTCAATTCAAGATGCTGTTTAAGACAACTGATGACATTGTCTTCTAATCTACTCATTTTCCATGCTGCTCGCACTCCCATTCACGATGCTGTTCAAGCACGAAAGATCCGAGGTTCACTATCGTAGCAAACAATAAAGAGAATCAAACTATTATTTAGACAAGTTGAGTCTTCAAATATATTTGCCTATTTCGAGGACATAGTCTTAGAATTTCCAACAGCAATGGTCATATGCCCCACATTATCAATATCTGTCACACAACTCCGAAGATAATAAAATTGATAAACATAATCAAAAGCACAAGCAATCAAAGACCACTTGAAAAGTTTTCATCACTTTAGTTTTATCTGCATTTTTCACACTTAACAACCTCATCAGCAGCTCTAATAAAAGAGAGTTCATTTGATGAATATTTGCCAACAGGGTTAAATCACCATAATCTAAGTCAGATATTCTAACATCTATACCATCTAAGGCCCCAATTAATTTGAAAGCTTCGCACGTAATGCAATCGATAATTAAACTTAAAGAGAGAGGATGACAAAACACAACGTGGTTTAACTGCTTATTGGATTACACTAATCACTGCAAGATTTGCCAAACGAGTCTCTCTGTGAGTTATTAAACTCTGGAAGTTTTTTGTCTACTCAACAAAGAACTAACAGTGATTTTTTTTGCGAGATCCTTCAAACATTCGAAAAAAAAATCATTCGAACAGAGAGCAGAGTTTTGCTGAATAAAATAGCATTTCTCCTTCCCAACAACGTAAGGTCATACTGCTATCACGACCAGGGGCGTAGCCATGGGAGGAGAGATGGGGGGATGGGGGGGAGACTCCCCCCAAAATAACTCTGAGTTGGCAAAATTCGAAGCGAGTTGTGAAAATTTGTAATTTTTTTTTTGGAAAATTAAGGGGAGTTGTCAAAATCGAGGCAACTTGGCAAATCTAAGGCAGTTTGGAAAATGGAGAGACGGCAAAATTCGAAGCCAGTTAGTAAAATACAGGTGAGTTGGCAAAATCGGGACAACTTGGTAAAACCTTGGGAAGTTGGCAAAATTCGGAGTGATTTCGCAAAATCTTGGGGAGTTGACAAAATTCGAAGTGACTTGGCAAAATCGTGGAGTTCGCAAAATTCAGGTGAGATGTAAAAATTAGAATTTTTTCTGTAAAATCATGGCGAGTTGGCAAAACTTAGGGAGTTGGCAAAATCTAGGGGCAGTTGGTAAAATTCGGAGTGACTTGGTAAAATCGTGGGGAGTTGGCAAAATTCAGGTGAGATGTGAAAGGATTTGTTTCTGTTAAATTATGGCGAGTTGGAAAAATCTAGGAGAGTTGGCAAAACTTAGGGAGTTGGTAAAAATTAGGGGCAGTTGGCAAAATTCGGAGAGGCTTGGTAAAACCTTGGGTAGTTGGCAAAATTCGGAGTGATTTCGCAAAATCTTGGGGAGTTGACAAAATTCGGAGTGACTTCGCAAAATCACGGAGAGTTGACAAAATTCAGGTGAGATGTAAAAATTGCAATCTTTTTTCTGTAAAATTATGGCGTGTTGGCAAAATCGAGGAAATTTCGAAATATCTGTGAGAGTTGGAAAATCTTGGGGGAGTCACTCCGAATTTTGCCAGCTCCCTAAGATTTTGCCAACTCACCTGTTTTTACTAAGTGGCTTCGAATTTTGCCAAATGCTCTAAATTTTGTTATCATTTTCCAAACTGCCTTAGATTCGCCAAGTTGCCTCGATTTTGACAACTCCCCTTAATTTTCCAAAAAAAAAAAATACAATTATAAAAAATTCTATAAAAAATATTAGAGGGCAGTTGGCAAAATTCGAATCCACTTGGTAAAATACGGGCGATTTGTGAAAATTGGGATTGTTTTTGTGAAATTAAAGAGAGTTGACAAAATCGAGAAAACTTGGCGAAATGTAGGGAAGTTGGCAAAACTGGAAATCACTTGATAAAGTTGTAAAAATTGGGATTGGTTTTGTGAAGTTAAGGAGAGTTGGAAAAATCGAGACCTCTTGGCAAAATCTAGGGCAGTTGACAAAATTCGAAGCCACTTGGTAAAATACAGGGGAGTTGTGAAAATTGTGCCTTTCTTGTGCAATTAAGGAGAGTTGATAAATTTTAAAGTGACTTGGGAAATTCAGGGAAGATGTAAAAATTGCGACTTTTTCTCTAAAATTACAGCGTGTTGGCAAAATCTAGAGTAGTTGGCAAAATTCGACTCCGCTTGGTAAAATATAGGCGATTTGTGAAAATTGGGATTTTTTTTGGAATCTGAAATTTTTTTGAATCGAATTTGAAATTAAGGAGTGTTGGACAAATTGAGGAAATTTAACAAAATGTAGGGCTGTTGGCAAAATTCGAATCCACTTGGAAAATACGGGCGAGTTGTGAGAATTGGGATTGTTTTTGTGAAATTAAGAAGAGTTGACAAAATCGAGACAACTTGGCAGAATCAAGGGAAGTTGGTAAAACTAGAAACCACTTGGTAAAGTACAAGTGAGTTGTGAAAATTGGGATTGGTTTTGTTAAATTAAGGAGAGTTGGAAAAATCGAGACCTCTTGGCAAAATCTAGGGGAGTTGACAAAATTCGAAGCCACTTGGTAAAATACAGGGGAGTTGTGAAAATTGAGATTTGTTTTGTAAAATTAAGGAGTGTTGGTCAAATTGAGGAAACTTAACAAAATGTAGGGCAGTTGGCAAAATTCGAATCCACTTGGAAAATACGGGCGAGTTGTGAGAATTGGGATTGTTTTTGTGAAATTAAGAAGAGTTGACAAAATCGAGACAACTTGGCAGAATCAAGGGAAGTTGGTAAAACTAGAAACCACTTGGTAAAGTACAAGTGAGTTGTGAAAATTGGGATTGGTTTTGTGAAATTAAGGAGAGTTGGAAAAATCGAGACCTCTTGGCAAAATCTAGGGGAGTTGACAAAATTCGAAGCCACTTGGTAAAATACAGGGCAGTTGTGAAAATTGTGCCTTTCTTGTGCAATTAAGGAGAGTTGATAAATTTTAAAGTGACTTGGGAAATTCAGGGAAGATGTAAAAATTGCGACTTTTTCTCTAAAATTACAGCGTGTTGGCAAAATCTAGAGTAGTTGGCAAAATTCGACTCCGCTTGGTAAAATATAGGCGATTTGTGAAAACTGGGATTTTTTTTGGAATCTGAAATTTTTTTGAATCGAATTTGAAATTAAGGAGTGTTGGACAAATTGAGGAAATTTAACAAAATGTAGGGCTGTTGGCAAAATTCGAATCCACTTGGAAAATACGGGCGAGTTGTGAGAATTGGGATTGTTTTTGTGAAATTAAGAAGAGTTGACAAAATCGAGACAACTTGGCATAATCAAGGGAAGTTGGTAAAATTCGAAGCCACTTGGTAAAGTACAAGTGAGTTGTAAAAATTGGGATTGGTTTTGTGAAATTAAGGAGAGTTGGAAAAATCGAGACCTCTTGGCAAAATCTAGGGCAGTTGACAAAATTCGAAGCCACTTGGTAAATTACAGGGGAGTTGTGAAAATTGAGATTTGTTTTGTAAAATTAAGGAGTGTTGGTCAAATTGAGGAAACTTAACAAAATGTAGGGCAGTTGGCAAAATTCGAATCCACTTGGAAAATACGGGCGAGTTGTGATAATTGGGATTGGGTGTGTGAAATTCAGGATAGTTGACTAAAATTGAGAAAACTTGGCAAAATCTTGGAGAGTTTGAAAAGTTTGAAGTGATTTGGCAAATTTAGGAGAGATGCAAAGATTGGGATTAGTTTCGTGAAATTAAGGAGAGTTGGTCAAATCAAGGGAAAATTCACACTAGCTTGCTACAATTCAGATAAATATTGGAATTATGTCTGTTAAAAATTATGGTTAGTTGGCAAAATTGGAAGTAAAATTGCAAAATGATGAAGAGTAATAAAAAGTGAAAAGCTACCCCCCCCCCCCCGGAGCGGAAAATCTAAGTAAGTTTGCTCAGTTGGCGAAATTTGAAGTTGGAAATCTCTTTTGACCCCCCAACCATAGTCCTTCGCTACGCCCCTGATCACGACAGTGGCAAAGATTACCAAACCGAGTTTCAAGCAACTGGTCCATTTTTCTTTCAGCCCATATTTACCTCCTTTTGATTATTTTTCAGTTTGAACACTCAAAACATTTTTGAAAGAGCGCACTTTCAGTGACGATCATGCAAACCGGTCAAAAGTGGTTGCGCGATTTCTCTAAAGATGATTATAAACAAGATATTCCAATTCTTGTAAAGTTCTGGAGAACTTATATTAAAAAAGGAAGAGCTAATGTAGAATTTAAACTAAAATAAGATATTTAAAATTATTTTTCTGTATTTATTTCAAGATTAACCTTACGTTTTGAACCACCCTTATATGCCTGAAGATAAATATAGGAAGCCAAATAAAATTTCTGATTTTAAATTTTGAATAATGTTCTTTCAGTACTTAAGGATTTACGGAAGTTTGAATATTGAAAAACAGAGCTGCCAATCATACGAATTCACCTCAGAATTTGATTAAAAGTAAAAAAAAAACAACAACTGTTGTTTCAAACTATTTCATAAGTGTTTGCTTGTTTTGGAATTTTGTGCAAATAATTCTTTAACTGTCAGTTTTACACAAGTCTCTTAGGCATGACATATCTCCCAGGTTCGAATCCCGCTTGGGCCAGCGTTGAGATTTATCTTCGCAAAACTCCCCGCCCTGCCCTCGGTCAGTAGGGAACACCGATGGGCTTGGAAAGGACGCCGTCCATCGGATGAGGCGTTAAGCCCATTAAGTTTTGCGAAGATAAATCTCAACGCTGGCCCCGTCTGCGGGAGAATCATACCCTGTGCACGTTAAAGAACACGCTGGATGGCTTGATGGGAGGCTACCACCTGTCTCCCAACACGCGTCCAGTGGGTCCCCTTCCCCAACCTTCTCTGAGCTTTCGGGGAACTTGTGACCTGGTCATTTAGCCCGTTGGGTGTGCAAAATTATGCCTCTTGGAGATAAGACAATAAAATCCAATCCCTTACACCAACTTCCTCGAGCCCTCGAGACCTGGTCATTTAGCCCATTGTGTACAAAAAGTGCCACTAAGAGGTAAAACAACCCAACCCTGACTTAGCTGCTGTTAGAATTCGAGCTTCAATAGCTCTTCAAAGAGCCAACAAACATTTTTGAAAATCGATATTTAGATAGATTTCAATGACATTTAAATTTTTCTAGTTCTGTTTTCCCATAAACACTTACCTACCTACAGACGCACGTACATGTAATTATATTGTAGAAATAACGGATCTTCGAATTTGACTCTCCATTGATTTAACATGTGGGAATGTTCCCATTTTTCTGTCCGGTATCTGTACATTCATGACAGACAACGAAAAGTGACTTTAACCACATTATTCAGAACATCTCTTGAGTGAAGCCTTTTTGGTATTGATAGTTGCAATAGCAATGGAGACCGTACCCTATAGATAAGCAAACTTGGTCGTTTAAGATATGATATTTATCAGATACATATAGAGGAAAAATTGTCATTAGCCGGGTGAGATCTTAACCCACGACTCTCCTGATAACATGTCAGGTTGGGTTGGGTTGTTTTACCTCTGAGCGGCACTTTTTTGCACACCATGGGCTAAATGACCAGGTCACATGGACCCCGAAGGCTCAGAGAAGGTTGGGGGAGGGGACCCACTGGAACAGCTGTTGGGAGACAGATGGTAGCCTCCCATCAAGGCCATCCAGCATGTTCTTTAACGTGCACAGGGTATGGCTCTCCCTCACACGGGGCCACGGCTTACGTCCCATCCGACGGACGGCGTCCTTTACCAAGCCCATCGGTGTCCCCTAGTGACCGTGGGCAGGGCGGGGAATTTTAACATGTCAGGTGCGACATGTTATCAGGAGGTCGTGGGTTGAGATCCCACCAGGCCAATGATAATTTTTCTTCTATTTGTATCTAATAAATCACTGCCAGGTTGTATCTGAGAAATTCTAATATTGTAAATGATATTTATCAATATTCATTTGCTGCTATTTAAAAAGAAGATGGCATTCAAAAGATTTATAGCGTCTCAAAAAATAACAGCAAGAGACTATAATTATGTAGTTAAAAATACAGCAGACGTTGGTAGGTTAACTTTGTTTTTTTTCTCCTGCCTTGAAAAGAAAGAAAGATATTGTCTTTTTATAAATCAAGTTCAGGTCTGGGCAAATGTTTAGCTAAAGGGCAGCGAACAAAGCTAAAATGGAATGACCGCCCGCCATGAAAACTGAAACGGAAGGGCGTGCCAGCCAATGGAATATATAATTAATAACGTATGTTTAGGCAACATAAACAAATATAAAGTGAAACACAAACAATATAATTTAATTAATTATTTTAATCAGAGTTCGCTTACCCAAAGTTAGACTTCTTGTTCTCTCTTTATTCTTTCTCTCTTTTGTAAGGGGCGGGGGTGGCTCAGTCGGTAGCGCGCCAGGCTCGTAATCTGTAGTTCGTAGGTTCGAGTCCCAGCTGGGTCAGCGTTGAGATTTATCTCCGCAAAATTCCCCGCCCTGCCCACGGTCAGTAGGGGACACCGATGGCTTGGAAAGGCCGCCATCCGTCGGATGGGACGTTAAGCCGTGGCCCCGTGTGTGGGAGAGCACATACCCTGTGCACGTTAAAGAACACGCTGGATGGCCTTGACGTGAGGCTACCATCTGTCTCCCAACAGCTATTCCAGTGGGTCCCCTCCCCCCAACCTTCTCTGAGCCTTCGGGGTCCATGTGACCTGGCCATTTAGCCCATGGTGTGCAAAAAAGTGCCGCTCAGAGGTAAAACAACCCAACCCAACTCTTTTGTAAATTTAAATTGTCACCCGTAGCTAGCGGGCAGCACAAATAGAGGCGGCTGGTCGCGTGTGGTTGGCTGGCCGTAGTTTTCCCAGGCCTCGCCTAGTAAAAGCGAAATCCAATACCGATATTTAAAAAATAAATTATAGCTTTTAGAGGAAACTTACAGCATGCGGACTCTAAAATGACCAAAAACTGAAAAAGTGCTAAGAAATAAATAAAAGCCAAACTAAATCATATCATCTTATGGAATCTGATACCTGATATTTGACATCGATAGGGAAGTTTAACTTCATAAATGATACAGATGTTTTGCTTCATGTGTCGAAAGTGTTGGTTGGAGAGGAATGAAGATATAACTTACGCTCAATATCTGATAAGATATCAAATAATCCTTTATGAAATGCATTGGAGATAGAGTTGGATTTTGGGGGACTAGGAAAGATGGGTTGTTGGGTTGTTTTACCTCTGAGCGACATTTTTATGCACATAATGGGCTAAATGGACAGGTTGCAAGGACCCTGAGGACTTAGAGAAGGTTGGAAGAAGGGTACCCTCTAGACAATTATTAGGAGACAAATGGTAGCTTCCCGTCAAGGTCATACAGCGTGTTCTTTAACGTGCTCAATGTATGGGAGACAAATGGTAGCTTCCCGTCAAGGTCATACAGCGTGTTCTTTAACGTGCTCAATGTATGGGAGACAAATGGTAGCTTCCCGTCAAGGTCATACTGCGTGTTCTTTAACGTGCTCAATGTATGGGAGACAAATGGTAGCTTCCCGTCAAGGTCATACTGCGTGTTCTTTAACGTGCTCAATGTATGGGAGACAAATGGTAGCTTCCCGTCAAGGTCATACAGCGTGTTCTTTAACGTGCTCAATGTATGGCTCTCTGGCACACGGGACAACGGCTGATGGACTTTTCCAGCCAATCAGTGTCTCTTACTGACCGAGAGCAGGATGGGGAGTTTTCTGGAGATAAATCTCAAAACTGTCCCAGCTGGGACTCGAACCTGGGAATTGCAGATTACGAGTCACCTCGTCCCTCACGAGAAGGATGATATGTGACCAGGTTCTGATGATTGGTCTCAAATTTGATGTGGTGGTTTCACTTTTGTCTTCCTGGGTAGAGTTTAGAAATTGGATTCCTAGATGTGGTGGGTCGGTATTAAACCTGTTGCAAGTTTTACGAAATCTCTACGAACTTTTATGAATGGAGTAGTACGTTATCCATGACGAGTTCTAAGATATGAGAGGAATAGTACGTTTTGATGGGAAAAGTTATCAATGGATATAGGTTTCTTACCAAAGTATTAATTTTTTTGGAGGGGGCGAAGAAGAGATGCTTAATTTTATGGCATCCAAACACTTAAGGTGAACTGAACTACGTTGAGACGAAGCTATATACGAAATTTTGCAGTCCTAATTCTAACACTTTAGGAGGAGTTCTTGAACAAACAGACAGACAGATAAACTTTGTACGATATATAACACTGGTTTACAAGATTTTTATAACATGAACACAAATGTGGCTATTTTCACACTAAATTGTTAGGACACTAATGTGGCTATTTTACAGGTGCTGATTTCAGATTTGGCATTAAAAAATGGCTAGCATGTCACGTTATTATGTTATTGGTCATTTTGATTCTTATTAAGATCTTCCTATCCCAACACCTCCAGGAAACTGGGAAGATACTAGATGTTTTACTTTTTGTGACTGGCAACACTGATTGTCAAGTGAAGCTATATTTCGTGCTTTGTTGGCTTGAGTGAATGGTTGAAAGGTAAGATAAAAATCCATGCCCTTTGCAGTTCCAATGGTTTGGCGTGAGCCAACTAGTCCCTTGCATGATTGCTATTTTTGTTTGACTAAAGTGTCGGGCTTTTCAAAAAAGAACAAAAGCAAAATACATTATCCAAATGTGCCTTCAGCCATAAGGCCAATTCCTTCCGGAGAAGATCTTCCTATACCAACATCACCAACCAACTGGAAGGAGATGAATTCAGATTCATCAGAGGAAGACTTATAGGCACATACAGTTCCTGATCCTACATACACCCCTGAAAAATTAGACGAGCTTCATCTGATTCCGCAAAATGAACTAAATAATATTGTTCAAGACCTAGGACTTTCCAAACAACAAGCTGAGGTTCTAGGTTCAAAAGTGTAATCTTCTGGCCAAGGATTCCAGAGTTTCTCTATTCAGAAAGAGAAATTTGGCTTTATCTGCTTATTACGAGATGCAAGATGGGTTGTGTTTCTTCATAGATATTTTAGGGCTGTGGAAGAAATTGGAACAACTGACGACCTTAAGGAATGGCGTCTATTCATAGATTCGTCAAAATTCAGCTTAAAAGCTGTTCTTTTGCATAAAGGAAACCAAAAACCTTCCATTCCAGTGACACACATTGTGGGAATGAAGGAAACTTATGAAAGCATGGAAAAAATACTCACTGCTATAAAATAGGACCAGTTTAAGTGGTGATCTAAAAGTCATATCTCTCTTGCTCGGGCTTCAAGGAGGTTCACAAAATTTTGCTCTTTTCTGTGTTTGTGGGACACTATAAAAGGAAGGAACACTATAAAACAAAAGACTGGACCAAAAGAGATGTTTTTTTCTGGAAAGAGTAATGTGAGGTACAAGCCTCTAGTTGACCCCTCTGATGTTCTGCTTCCTCCACTACACATCAAACTGGGACTTATGAAAAACTTTGTAAAGACTATGGACAAAACTGGTAAATGGTTTTTGCTTTTGAAGAAAAAATTTCCAAAACTAAGTGATGCCAAACTCAAAGAAGGGATATTTGTTGGTCCTCAGATCAGGAAGTTACTGAACGATAATGTCTTTGAAGAAAAACTGGATATGAAGGAGCGCGCTGCATGGAAATCCGTCACATCTGTGGTTCAAGGTTTTCTGGGGAATCACGAAGAGGAAAAACTACCATCAGCTCATTCAAGATCTCAAAAACGTATGAAAATCTTGGCTGCCGAATGTCTTTGAAGATCCATTTCTTGCACTCGCTTCTCGACTTCTTTCCCAAGAACTTAGAAGCTGTTAATGATGAGCAAGGGGGAAGATTTCATTAGGATATCCGAACCACGGAGGTGAGATACCAAGGCAGGTGGGACCCAGCAATGATATGTGACTACTACTGGTTCTTGCAGAAGGAAGATACCTCAGCACATAAGAGACAAAATGAACTTCTTGTAAGTGTAAAAGATCCTTACTCATGTTTTCTTATTTTGCGTTTCAGTATTATTTCATTTGCTACTTCATATTCAGTGGTCTATAACTATGATGTTTCTAATTTTTTTTCACTGTAATCATGTAATTAATTAATGAGTTTTAAGTTGCAATCAATCCGTAATTTTTTTAGTAAAAAACGTACGTGCTGCAGATTTTTCACAGCCGTATTTGAATTCAGCACTCGAAAATTAGTTAAAAACATCCTATTTGACCAATATAGGGCCTGCCATCCTCTCAGACCTTCTACTATGGCATATAAACTGACAGGCTCCTGTCAGACCTCTGTGGCAAGCAGCTGCTTGAGGGGGTATTTATTTATTATTATTTTATAAAAAAAAAGTTTCAGTTTGTTGTCTAGTGTAATCAATAGCAAATACAGAGAGTTACATGGCGATATAGAAGTCATTAAATCAATAAACAGTTATGTGGGGACAATGAGATTTGCCTATGTACGGGACTACTAAACTAGCTACTAAACTAGCACCGGCTCCGTCATTTATCTACCATTCGGACACAAATGTGGCATCTGAATCTGGAGAGACGTGGGTTCGATTCCTGCGCATCGGCAAAGCTTATATTTTTCCACAAAACTATTTATATAATGCATAGATATCTGCAATAATCTTTAAGGATATCATTGCACATTTTAATGAATTCGTAGTTATCATTATGGATTACTATATTATGCCTCATGATCATTTAAATGATCCCATTCGCCTTGTTACTATTTCGGGTCCCTTTGTCTCCGAGCATTTTATATTTGAATACATTCGGCGAAATGTCACGTCGCAAATATTCCAGTGCTCAGAAGCTGTAAAGGGAAAAACCCATTGGACAGATGTTAGTAGACAAATGGAATAAGGGGCGGGGGTGGTTCAGTCGGTAGCGCGCCAGGCTCGTAATCTGTAGTTCCCAGGTTCGAGTCCCAGCTGGGTCGGCGTTGAGATTTATCTCCGCAAAATTCCCCGCCCTGCCCACGGTCAGTAGGGGACACCGATGGGCTTGGAAAGGCCGCCGTCCGTCGGATGGGACGTTAAGCGTGGCCCCGTGTGTGGGAGAGCCATACCCTGTGCAGGTTAAAGAACACGCTGGATGGCCTTGACGGGAGGCTACCATCTGTCTCCCAACAGCTGTTCCAGTGGGTCCCCTCCCCCAACCTTCTCTGAGCCTTCGGGGTCCACGTGACCTGGCCATTTAGCCCATGGTGTGCAAAAAAGTGCCGCTCAGAGGTAAAACAACCCAACATATGGAATACTCCCTTGAAGAGCATTCAGAGTGTTCTTTAACGTGCACAAGGGACATGGATTAGCGTCCCATCCGACGGACAGCGGCCTTTCCAAGCCCATCGGTGTCCCCTTTCTTACCGATGTCAGGGTGGAAGTTACGGAGAAAATTCTCAAGGCAGCCAGTGTTCGGTCCCGGACCTGGGAACTGAAGACTACGATCTTGGCATGCGACCGACTGAACCAACGCCCGTCTCACTTCTGACTAGACATTTAACTAAATGTTCACCAACAAAATAAATATACAATTTAGAATTAAATCAGAATAATAAAACCGAACTTCCTGAACTATGCTACTGCTATTATTTCTGTCTTTAAAGTTAATAACTTTATCTGTTTCTGCATGTTCTTTGCATCTTCGTAAAAAGTAGACTAGAAGGATTTCATATTTTCCCCTAAAGCAGAAGATATGGTGAAGGCAAAAAAATTTACTCAACTACTAACTATAATAGCTTTTGCAATGCTAAAAAACCCCGTAACTATGTGATCTTTATTTTCATGCCCTTTCTCAGACGAAATTTATAGATAACATGTTTCCTTCAAGTTGCGTCCAATTTAATATTTTGAACCAAGGAAGAAAGACAAATGTTCTACTCAAAAGCAACGATGATAAGCACTGGTTACATATTTGCACCGCACATTACGTTCATCACTATTTGGACTCAATGCTCCGTCGTCAAACTCCATCCCTTTATCAACTGATGATGGATGGTTGGAAGGCATCAAGCTCAGCAGCTCCGAAAAGAAGACGAAAAAAGTCCATTGGTGCACAGGTTACATCAATCTCTCGAGCTGCCTGTCATTCCCACAAGCAACATTCTCCTTCCACCATCCCCCATCCCTATAGAGATCTGTTCCCTCTTCCTCCGTCTGTCATGGCGGCGATCAATCGATGGAGTAAGGTGATTCTCACGGACTGACACGGAATACCACCGCATGGGCAGAGCAATCTCTCCCTCTCTCCATCCCACTGATGTAATGCCTGCATCTTCTCCGATGAAGCCTACCTCCCCCATCCTCCCTCTAAAGGAATTCTTCGTCGTAGGTTTTTCTGTCGATAAAGGCACAGTTCGTTTCTCTCTTGTCACGATCATTCAGGGAGTTTCTAATGGATGAGGAAGGGATGGTGGACGATGTCTTATTCCTCAAAATTCAATACAGATTATGTACAGTCCAACGATGCTGTTGTTATATATATAACAAGGGATTTGTTGGTTTCGTGATCATTTTGTAGCGAGTTTTATCTTTTTAACATGGGCTTCTGTGGAAAGTTTTCGAGGGTGGGGAGGGGGGAGGGCACTAAAAGAAATTAAATACAGCATATCTAAAAAAAATAATAATAAATGATATGCTAATAAAAATAGCAACCCCAGCAAACAATATATATATATAATGAATATTATATGTTGTTGTGGAAAAAGCATTAATATTTGGTACATTTATTCATCAAAAATTGATTTTTTGGTCAGTTTTTCCAAACGAGAGGCAATTTTAGCCCTTGCTCCCACTTACCCCAGCTGACGCCCAAGCTTTTCAGTAATCTCTGCTTTACTTTGAATTTCTTACACCGAATTAATTTACATCATTTAATTTACATCCTCTCCCTCAAAAAGTAATGGTTTCACATAAATTTTTGTGTAAAATATTTTATTACCTATTTGAAAAATTATCTGCTTGATCTAAAAATATACGCTGGGTTCAAGGCATAGCATTAGATGTCATACAATAAAATTTATTACTTCGATTTCAATGGGATAGGAATGGCTCAGTTGGTAGCGTACTAGTCTCATACTTTGAAGTTCTCAGGTTTGAGTCCCACCTGAACAAGCGTTGAGGTTTATATCCGCAAAACTCCCTCACTTCCTGTCCTCGGGCAGTAGGGGACACCGATGGTCTTGGAAAGATTGCCGTCCGTCGGATGGGATGTTAAGCCGTGGTCCCGTGTACACGATATATGTTAACACGCTGGAGTTAATACGTGGACACGCAGCCGTTAACACGCTGAATGGACTTGACGGGAGGCTACCATCTGTCTCCTAACAGCTGTCCAGTGGGTCTTCTCTCCCCAACCATCTTTGAGCCCTCGGGGTCCTTGTGAGCTGGCCATTTAGCCCATTGTGTGCAAAAAATTTGCAAATACAACAGAAAGCGGTTTACGTCTTCCTCTGTCTCGTGTTACCCAGTTACTTCTCAGAGAATAAAAAAAATTAGCAAGAAATAAAGCGGATAAATTAGATTTTGATGGTTATTTTAATATTTGACCATTTAATTTATCTTGAAAATGAATACGCAAAAAAGTAGAAGCTTTGCTTTCAGCTAATTTATGAATTAATTTCTTTACATGAAAAGTTAACTTCTACTCTCGCAATTAATTGAAAATTAATTCCAAGCAATGTAATCTCAGCCCGACACAAAGCTAGGAAAAAACTAGAACTCATATCGCCTCTGGCGTGTATGAGAATCTCATTTCAAAGAGAAAGAAGTTTTTCCTTTGCCTACTGTTTCATTCCTTAAAAGTTTTAATTTGAGCAAGCGGATGATGGGATAAACGAAAATAGTGTTTTATTAGTAATAATGCAACATGAAAGTATTCATCTTTTAATTGTTAAATCTAAAATGCTGCATTTCCACAGCTCTCTAAAAAAATGGGTACATTATTGCTGTCAGTGGAATATTTGTTAAAAACTACCAGTGATTTTTCAAATTTCTATTCTATACATTGCATTTGTAAAAAAATCATCAGACCGGTGTCCGTTGCAGCTGTCTTCCTGGACTTGGCCAAAGCTTTGACCGCGTCTGGTTGGACGGCCTTTTACACAAGCTTATAGAAGCCGAAGTGCCATCTGGACTCATCTGTTTGATCCAATCACATCTCTCCAATAGGACATTTCAAGTCCAAATTGAATCTGCCACGTTTACAAGAAGAGTCATCTCTGCAGGTGTGCCTCAGGGTTACCTTTTGGGTCCTACAATGTTCTCTTTATATATATACGATTTACCTTCCTTTGATCGTATTCATCTTGCACTTTACGCAGATGACCTTGCCTTACTATCTCCCTCCCTTGGTATCTCCGCAAAATTCCCCGCCCTGCTCACTGTCAGTAGGGGACACCGATGGGCTGGAAAGGCCGCCGTCCGTCGGATGGGACGTTAAGCCGTGGCCCCGTGTACGGGAGAGACATACCCTGTGCACGTTAAAGAACACGCTGGATGGCCTTGACGGGAGGCTACCATCTGTCTCCCAACAGCTGTTCCAGTGGGTCCCCTCCCCCAACCTTCTCTGAACCTTCGGGGTCCATGTGACCTGGCCATTTAGCCCATGGTGTGCAAAAAAGTGCCGCTCAGAGGTAAAACAACCCAAATCCCTCCCTCGGTCCTGCTATCGCTGTGAAGAGGCTGCAGCATAGCTTGACCGAGCTGGGCACATGGTACGAAAAATGGAAGATAAAGATTAACTCTGAAAAGAGTTCTGCCATCTTTTTTACTGGAAAGCGTATTATGAATCCCACTTGCCTCCATTTATAAAATATTCCCATTGATTGGAGTGATTCAGTCAAATATCTTGCGGTTTTTATACATAAGAGGTTAAAGTGGGACTATCACATAAATAATATAATCTCCAAAGTCAATTCATTGAGGGGCCAGCTAGGCCCACTCCTTAGGAGAATTTCCATTTTAATAATTGTTCATAAGCTTTTACTCTATGATCATCAGACCAGTGATTCTCTATGCTTCACCCATATGGGCGAATACTACATTCACCAATATTCGTAAGATCGTCTTACAAAACAAGATTTTGAGAACTGCTGTCGATGCCCACTGGTTTGTCACTAACAGACAACTTCATAAAGACTGGACATCGACCATCTATATATACACATATAAAACGCACTTTAAAAAGATTTTTTGAGGCTGTATGCAATAATCCCAATGAGATTATTTCTTCTCCGATTCTTTACGATCATACTTTTGGAACAAGTACAAGAGGCCTAAAACGGTAGCGTTCTCTGAGGAGAGCTACCCGTTTTACGTTTCTTATACAATTCTACTGCTAATTTTAGCTTTTTTATGTTTGCCCTTAGGGGCCCACCTAAGGGTGGTTTACTTATATATTTTGTTCTTACTCATGACAAATAGGCATATCTCTATGATGGAGATGGTTAGGGGTAAAATTATTACCCGGTACATCGAATATGATTATACGATCTACGATCTATAATAGCTCTGCCGTTTCATTATTTATGTATATTAAAACTACGAAGTGTTTGAAAAATGCGAATTATATTTCTTTAGTACAATCAAATTAAAAAAGAGTTTTCTAATTATCATTTTCATTGTTTCCAATGGAAGCTTCGTGACTTTTACATTCCACCACCAAAATTCCATATTTCTATCATTAATTCATCGTTGCAATATTCATTCGAAATTTTGGAATTTTCAAACTTTTTCGCCGTTAGAGGGCGCAATTATAGTGTTCGAAAGATTCCGAAAGTGCGAATCATAATATTTTATCAATTTCTATCGAACCCAGAGAGATATTTTCATTTATCTCTAAATACAAACAATTATCTGATAAAACAAAAAAATTCTGTTTTCTCACCCACTCTAAGTGTGAGAGGTCAATTCATTGTTGCCAATGGAAACATCATAATTTGAATTGAAACATCATAATAAAACATCATCATCAATCATCATAATTTGCAATATTTGTTTGAAATTTTGGAATTTGCAAATTTTTTCACCGTTAGAGGGCGCAATTATAGTTTTCGGAAGATTTAAATAGTGTGAATCATAATATTTATCAATTCCTATCTAACCCAAAAAAAATTTTGCATTTATCTCTAAAAACAAACAATTATCTGCTGAAACTAAATGGTGTGTTTCCCACCCCCTCTGGGTCTAAGAGGTCAACTCATTATTGGTAATGGAAACTTCGTGACCTTCACATTCCACCACCAAAATTTCAAATTTCTAGAATAAACACACTGTTTGCGATATTCGTTTGAAATTTTCGAATTTTCGAATTTTTGCACTGCTAGAGGGCGTAATTATAGCTTTGGATAGATTCGTAAAGTGCATATCATAATATTTCATCAATAACAGAAAAAAAAATTTAATTTATCTCTGTAAACAAAAAAGTTCGATTCTACAGACGGACAGACAGACGAGAAAGCGAAACTATTATCTTGTTTTCTTAGAAAACGAGACGAACGGACGGACTGTGTGTTGGAGGGGGGGAGGTGAGTGATTGAAGTGAATTGCAACGTTCGACAAATGCGTTGTGATATATTTTACAGAAAAGCGATTTTTGCCAAATTGTGCAATATATTTTCCATCTACGTTCCAATGGTCTTAGAAAGTATTGGGGCGGGGGTGGCTCAGTCGGTAGCGTGCCAGGCTCGTAATCTGTAGTTCCCAGGTTCGAGTCCCAGCTGGGTCAGCGTTGAGATTTATCTCCGCAAAATTCCCCGCCCTGCCCACGGTCAGTAGAGGACACCGATGGGCTTGGAAAGGCCGCCGTTCGTCGGATGGGACGTTAAGCCGTGGCCCCGTGTGCGGGAGAGCCATACCCTGTATACGTTAAAGAACACGCTGGATGGTCTTGACGGGAGGCTACCATCTGTCTCCCAACAGCTGTTCCAGTGGGTCCCCTCCCCCAACTTTCTCTGAGCCTTCGGGGTCCATGTGGCCTGGCCATTTACACCATGGTGTGCAAAAAAGTGCCGCTCAGAGGTAAAACAACCCAACCCAACCCTTAAAAAAGTATTCTTGTAAAAACATACATAATTTAGAAATATTTTTCACATCTGTTACGTTGTCGAATGATCCAGAGTGGTACGCCCAAATTCCTCCCCCCTCCCCCAACCCAATTTGATCTGGCCCTGTTCTCGGTCCATACTGATCTTAACTATATCATTGCGATGACGTTCTGGTCATTGATGACTTTATTTCAGCTGTATTAAATAAGACGTTGCGCAGATACTCGCAAATGTCGCAGAGATGCTAAACTAAGCAAACATTTTGTAAACACGAATTCACCTCCAAAGAACTGTTAGGTGCACGACTTGGGCGATCTTCGCCAAGACTCCTAGTATGGCTTTGCGACAATTACTCCTCTGTTGTTATGATGCGTTGTAATCTTGTCATTGTTTGCAGTGTTCCATTATTGGTGACATCGGCAACAATCGTTCCGTGCCATTGCCTTGGATACGTTCCGCTTCTCGAATTGCTTCTCTCCGTCGCTAGCATTGTTTGCCACTTCGTGACAATGGGCAAGGGATAGATCACGCACAGCACTTGGCGTGCTCAACAACACTAGATATTATCGTGCGCAAAACAGTCGACTCTGATCGGAGATTTTTATGAAGAACCAAGTAGCTCTTCTTTATCAATACTATTTATATTTTTTGTCTTCCGAAGAGCAGTGGGGCGGGGGTGGCTCAGTCGGTAGCGCGCCAGGCTCGTAATGTGTAGTTCCCAGGTTCGAGTCCCAGCTGGGTCAGCGTTGAGATTTATCTCCGCAAAATTTCCCCGCCCTGCCCACGGTCAGTAGGGGACACCGATGGGCTTGGAAAGGCCGCCGTCCGTCGGATAGGACGTTAAGCCGTGGCCCAGTGTGTGGAAGAGTCATACCCTGTGCACGTTAAAGAACACGCTGGATGGCCTCTCCCAACAGCTGTTCCAGTGGGTCCCCTCCCCCAACCTTCTCTGAGCCTTCGGGGTCCTTGTGACCAGTGTCCCCTACTGACCATGGGCAGGGCGGGGAATTTTGCGGAAGAAATCTCAACACTGACCCAGCTGGGATTCGAACCTGGGAACCACAGATTACGAGCCTGGCGCACTACCGACTGAGTCACCCTCGCCCCCCGGGGGCAAGAATGCACCATATAGATGCATCTCATCCTCGACCTCACCTTGCAGCAGTCCTATAAAAGGAAAGCTAACCACCGGTAGAAACCTGAAATTTAATCTGTTCCCCGGTTAGCCATGAACAAGGATATGTAAATCGAAGTTCGCTCGGCACCCGGGGTGGAGACTCTTAGTGAGGCCCAGACTTTGAAAAGCTCGTGCCTACTAGGGGACCAAATCCGTTCAGCCGTGCCCTTGAACTTGCTCCACGGAGCACCTGATGTGAGGTCTTGACACCGTCCAACCGGGCAGCCAAACCGGTCAGCGATGTCTTCGACCTCGGTTGGTCTTTCTTGGCTCTGTCCAACCGGGGACCCAATCCGGTCAGCAAAGTCTTCAAACAAGCCAACCCCATCCTTCAACCTTCTCTGAGCTCTTGGGATTCTTATGAGCTGATCATTTTGTCCATTGTGTGCAAAAGAAGTGCCGCTCTGAGGTTAAACAACCAAACACAACCCTAATTATATACAAAAAAATTCCGCTCAGAGTTAAAAAAACTACTTCTCTCAACTGGTATTTACTCGTTGTAGCTCTTGTTTTTTACACGAATACCAATGGAAGAATGATAGCAGGGCTTTAGAACACAGTTTACGATCATTTTCGTCAAGTAGATCAACATAGTTCCACGTGTCTTACACGACGATGCGATCCCTGAACGAATTCGTGTTCGTGATGCGAAGTTCGGTTGAAGAGATTAGAAATCCCATTAGAGGTCTTCTAATGGCGCGATCCTTTGAGTCTATCAGACAACAAGCATTTGGCTACGAATGAATGGCTAACGAAAGAGGAAAAAAAAACAACCACGAAAATCGGCATTAGCCTCCATTTAAACCCAAAGAGGAAAACCGCAGAACGTCACGGAGTCTGAAGGACATTCATTTTCCCTTGCCGAGGACGAATAGAAGCTTCGTATGCCGCAGGGTGAACACGTGAGAGGCAAACTCCTTCGTCACCGCAACCATAAATGGGCTGTAGGCAAGACGAAGCAATTTTATTTGGGTGAGATATGGATTATCATCTGTATTAGCACGCTGGGAAAATCGGGAACAAGTCAGAGGAAAGAAATTTGAGGATACAACTAACAAATTTCGAAAAGAAAAGAACTTGAGTTTTATTAGGTATTTGATAAATCTGAAAAATAACGAAAATATTCCCCTATACGAACTTGAAGGAAAAACAAGGCAGGAGATGAAACTTGATTTTTCAGGGTTAGTCCATTATCCGTCCCGTGGCCGAGTGGTTAGCGCGCTTGGCTGCTGATCTAAGGGACCTGGGTTCGAGCCCCGGATAAGGTATGGATGTTCGTATTGTTTTTCTGCTGAGGTCCTGCCATCCTCTCAGATCTTCTACTGTGGCATATAAACTGACAGGCTCATGTCAGACCTCTGTGGCAAGCAGCGGCTTGAGGGGGTATTTATTTTTTTATTTAGTCCATTAGAAATATTTGATCTCCATATTTCTGGAGTTCATTCAGTAAACATTGTTATAAATGAAAAAAAAATGTTGTTTCATTATATGTGGTTTCAAAATGTTGTATATCTCCTTTTCAGTTTTTTTTTGCACTGATTTCTTTATGTACCTTTATACATATGTACTAATGTTAAAATATTCTCTTTGTATGTGCCCACTGTTATTGAATCATTGATCTGTTGTGATCACATTAAATAAATAAATAAATAATGACGAGGTCACAAGGACCCCAAGATGGTTGAGAGTAGAGGACAGGTAGGAGGACAGGTTTGAGTAGGAACAGGTGTCCATAGAGGACACCTGTCCTCTATGTGGTCTCTGGAGTCTCTGGGGTCTTTAGGAGTCAGATGGTAAACTCCTGTCAAGGTCCCCCCTCAGCGTGTTCCTTAGCGTGCACAGGATATGGCTCTCCCACACACGGAACCACAGTTTTACGCTCCACCCGATGGACGGCAGCCTTTCCAAGCCCGGCGTTCCTTACTGACCGAGGGAGGGATTTTTGCAGAGATAATCTTAACGCTGACCCAGCTTGGACTCGAACCTGGCAAATGCATATTACGAGCCTGGCTTGCTACCGACTGAGCCACTCCCGCCCTTTTGGGAGAAGGGGACCCACTGGACAACTGTTAAGAGACAGATGGTCGCCTCACGTCAAAGCCACCCAGCGTGTTCTTTAACGTGCATAGATATAAGACTGTGATGCATATGGAGCCAACCTCATCAGTCATCTTTTTTTCACAGAGACCTTAAAACTGGAGTAATAACTGTTATACTTCCTATCAAAGTAACGGTAATTTTATGTGTTATACTCGTCAATTTTAATGAAACATTTTTCGGGAGTATCGGAGCTGTTGGTAAATATCCCAGCGACCAGAACTCTTTAAAAAATGAGCAAATATTTTTTAAATTCAGAATTAGAAATATTTAATTTAGATCTTTAATTTATCTTCAGCATCATTTTATCTGAAAAGCTTGTTTTACAAGTTACTGATTAATCAAATATCAATGTACGGTATTCGTCCGTTGTGTTGGATAACTACTGGGGTGATCACTCACGCCGTTGCTGTCATCGTCAAAGTAAGTGATTACCCCATTAACATTAATTATTCAAGTATAAGATTATCGTTTAGTAGATTTTGAATACAACTGGTGAATAATTTACCATATATTAATCCTTAAGTAACCCCGTGATATAATTATTAATATAACAATCAAATTCTCTAGTTTTTTGTCTTAGTAGGGTAATACGGTATTATTAACTTTTCTTCAGAAGCGAATTATTGTATATTTGCGATTTTTATTTTAATTTTAATAACCGAAATGCTGTTCACAGTTTAAACGAAACTTGGATTCCTTAGGTTTAAGTTCAAAAACATCTTCATATTCGAAATTTCAAACTTTGATTTTTTTATCGTGAATTTTAATACCTGGTGCAGATTTAACAAATTTGTGTTGCCAACAGTAATGAAAGCAATCAGGGGTGCGGTTTTCTTTGGGACGGACTCAGCTGGTAGCGCGCCAGGCTCGTAATCTGCAGTTTCCAGGTTCGAGTCCCAGCTGAGCCAGCGTTGAGATTTATCTCACCAAAACTCCCTGCCCTGCCCTGCCCTCGGTCAGTAGGGGACATCGATGGGCTTGGAAAAGCCGCTGTCCGTCGGATGGGAAGTTAAGCCGTGGCCCCGTCTGCGGGAGAGCCATATCTTGTGCACATTGGATAGCTTTGACGGGAGGCTAACATCTGTCTTAAAATAACTGCCCAGTTGGCCTCCTCTCCCCAACATTCTCCAAGCCCTCAGGGTACTTATCACCTGGCCATTTAGCTTATTTTGTGCAAAAAAAGTGCCGCTCAGAGTTAAAACAATCCAACTCTTTTTCTTTAGTTAGAGTTGCTTAGGAAGGAAAATTTTATAGAGACATCATATTTTCAACAGTGTATAATATTCAGGGAATTATCTTCAAGAAGAAACTTTCTGTTTTAATTTCCTGTTTTATGTTGGGTTTGTTCGAAACCCAGAACCTAATAAAACTGTCTTAGTAAGGCTGTGGCACGCTAATCCAGAATTTTTTCTGAAATGACAAAAAAAAGGTATCAAAAATCCTTTTATATGAAAAAAGGAACAGCAAAATAACGGAAGAAGTAATTAATGCAAAGTATATGTCGTTCTGCATTTATCTAATAGTTTATACATTTAATTAACAAGTTTTTTTTGTAGGTAATCGAAACTTTAAACATTGATAAATAACCCACTGAAGAGGTGAGGAGATTGGTAAATCATTGTTTACTTAGGACTAAAGGATCATACAAGAGTTCTCTTAAACAAACAGCAAGAATGCTGCATTTTCTACATTTTATTATCATTGATTGCTCCATCCAAAAGCATTACAATAAATCCAACTCCAATTTATGAGCTAAGCTTGTCAGAAGCATCAGAGAAAGAACTCGGATGGGTTTTCCTAACGAGGTTACCCAAAATGAATCATTTGAATGCCAGTTTTATGCGAAGAATTAATGAAATTACACCAGTAGGACACGGCTCGTTAAGTCAGTTGAGCCGAGTAACGAAAGCGAAATCTCATTACGTTTTTTCTCTCTATTACAGGGTGGGCTCTGCTCGATGTCAGATACAATGGAAAGTTTCAAGGACGGCGGAGGAAGCCCCGGCCCACAGCCCAGTGTGAGGATCAAACACCTCACAAGGTAAGAGTTTCTCATAAGGCATGCTAAGATTTTGGAAAGCACTATATTTGTCGTCACGAAATTGATATGCATCTTCCTTTTTATGATATTTATGTATTAATTTAAAGAGCAATTCGATTTGCCATTGCTACTGAAACAATCAATGTACAACAAATACAAGAGAAAAAATTTGTTATTAAGAAGGATTAAAACTTCCGAAAACAGATTTCAGTTCTTTTAGTTTGCTTGCACATGTTTAAACCGAATGCATATAAGAATTAATTTCCGTTACGTAAATAGGCAGAAACATTTCTCAAGAATCTGCCTAAGTGAAAATCACTTCTGAATCCACACTGCTCATCTTGCGGTTATCCATCAATCAGATTATTAATTCTATTAATTCTTTTACCCGGAACAGAAAGTAGGCTGATACCCCTATAGTTATCGCAAGAACTGCGATCACCTTTTTTGAAAATAGGGATAATAATAGCTCTGGTAAAATCTTTAGGAATCATGACTTTATCATAAAAGATATTCAAAATTTCAATCATCCATGTGGCAACCAAAACATTCCCAGCTCTAAGCATTTCCGTATTAATTTCATCTACCCCAGGGTATTTATAAGTAAGTTTAAGTATAGAAATAGCCGAAAAAGCTTCAGACTCTGTTATAGGACCAACATTAAAGCCAGTAAGTTTGGTAATCATCATTACAAACAATGGGAGTAGAACTAAGTACATTCTTTAGAACATCACTGAAATGCTCAACCCACCTAGCCATGACAGAATCCTCACCTTACCTTTTTTATCCCTCAATCCCTGTCTATTTCTTCTCACACAAAATATCAACTATCTGGTACAGCTCTATGATGTTACTTTGTTTAGATACTTCCTCGGCTTTGTCAGCCAAGTTTTCAAGCTAAAGATTCTTATCAGCTGTTAACTAATCCTTTACACGATTAAAATTTTTATTTTTATCTGCTAGTACTAATACATAGGGTGTTGATTCAGATTATTCGCATTAGGCCCGGATGTAGAAAAATTGAGGGGGGACAAGAAACAGAATTGAGCTGGAAAAATGTAAAAGGAGGAAGGATGGGCCAAGAGACTGGATTTCCAATGTAGTAATAACATTTCCCCCTCCGTTTTACAGCTTTTAAAAAATTCTTGAAAAATGCATGGAATGGAAACAAGTTTAATATTTTTTTTCCTCTATAACCCATAATAGCATTCTAAAGGGGAGGGAAGCATGGCTCCCTTGTCACTAGGGTTACCAACTTCCAGTGTTCTAAAAGGAGGACAAAAAAAAAAAACAGAGTGGAGGACAAAAAACTGGAATGGAGGACAAAGGAGGACATGTTAACAATTGGTGAAAAAAATAAAACTTTTTCGACCAAGCTTATTTGAAGTACTCTTTTTTAGATAAATATACATTTGCTCAACATATACAGTACAGCAAAAAAGGAATTTACAGAGAAAAATTTATAACTTAAAAAAATATTTCCCCCCCCCTTGGTTTTGGAAAAAAAGTGTGTAAAATTAAAGAAGTAGAACAAATAATGGAAATTACCTCTTAAATATCTCTGTATTATATTTATCGGATGAGATAATTTTTCTAACACATCTTTGCTGTTTGTCAAATACGAATAAAAATCGGCATGTCATGTTTTAAATTATACTGGGTAAGTATTATGCCTTTTAGCTGCTGGACTGTTAGTCAGTTTCTTTCTTTGGTCCACAGAGCATTTATCAATGAGAACACCCTTCTCACATTTGCATCATGCCAAGAAATGCAGAAGAAAAATTCCCAAGTTTTAAGCATCACCGAAAAACATTCCACTTTCGAAGATGTTTCAAAAAAAGACACACCACTGTTCGTGTAATAGTTTCTCCTCAAAAAACTCTTTACCTCTTTCTTCGTTATTAATAAATGATTTCAGATTGCAGAATTCGTCAGATAATTTTACATCGTCAATATTTGCGCAATTTTCCTGGAGATATCTAAAGCTTGGTCATCAAATTTAATAAGTTTTCCTCTCTTTAAAATTCACCCATTCAAAACATTTAAAGACATCCAAAGGTTGTATCCACATCTCCAAATAATTTATGCATTCTGATACACTAACTGCATTCCATCCAAAAAATTCTCTGATTCTTCCTCCTTATCATTAACTTGGCCTAGCAATTCTCTTCCTTTTTAAAGGAATGAATTTTTCCTGTAATCAATTTTTCAAAGAAACCAGAATAGATTGGATAATATTAATTATTTCTAATATTGAGTTTCTTTCTTCTTCGAACTTCGCTAATTTCGATTGAAATACGGATATTAAAGAGTGAATAAACCAAAGACATATTTGCTTCAAAATTATCTTCAAAAATACATTTTAGCATATTTGGAGGTTGTTCTTGTGATAAAAAATACTGCTTTAGAGCAGGAAACATCTTTATTATTCTCTCCACACAAGGAAATAAACTAAACCATCTTGTCTTATTGTGATTTAGTAACGAGTTATAATATATATCCATATATACACAGAATTCCTTTAAAATTTCAGTCCTCACAGTATAAATTAAAAAATAATTAAATATTTTCAAAGCAATAGCTTCAACATCAATTCCATTAAATCTAATTCCATGATGAAGACTGTTATGAAGAATATGGGCAGGACAGCCTATTCCAGTTATATATATTTCTGTTAAAAGTTTACTTTAATAATGATAACACATATTTACCTTTTTCCCTATTCCTCCAAAATTAACATTGAGTAATCACCTGTAAATGCGACACATTTTGCCATACGTTTTGATATTTTAATTTGATATTGTTTCAGATGTTTCATTTGGAGTGATCTTTAACTCAAGAACCTTTGTTTGAATTCCACTATTTTTGTCGAAGTATTGAATGATTAGATGGAAAGTTTTAGCGATCCATGATTGCTAGCATCCGTAGACACCCACATAAAAGATATACAGTATTACTTAACGTCTTCACTGATTCGGTTATTGTATGAGGTGCGATTGGTTGGTTAATTATTGATCTGTTTTTGTCCTTATACATGGTAAATTTTTGGCAATTTCTGGGTCATCAAACAGCTGACGAATTAAGTCTTCAGTGCAGTCTTTTATTAAGATTTATAAGAATGGTGGCTCCTGACTGCATGAAACTCAAGCACTTGCTTTTTTATATTTTTCTAAACATGTTGATTCAAAAAATGATGCTACTTTAGGTGAGGAAGATGACATCTTCAACATATTTTTATGCTTTTCGCTTGTTAGGTGGTGTTCTAAATCATAAACACCCTTGTTACTCATTGATATGCAACTGTCACAAATAACATATTTCTAATCCTATTCACTTCGTCCTTTTACAAAACAAGGAATTTTTTCTTTTAAATCATCGATGAACTTGCATTCTCTTTTATTTGAACTCATTTTAGGGTCAAATTATTTAGGCTCTTTTTAACGTCTCATATCGTCCCGGTACAGTCGCTCAAAAAAGTATCCGAACACTATGGTTGATTTCAGAATTAAAAAAAAAAATATCTGGCAACGATTTTTTTAGAAATTAGTGATCTGGCAACCTTCGTCTCACGTGACTACAGAATTCAAGAAAAATATCTGGAGCGTGTACAGCAACTGTACACGCTCAATATTTCCGTGAGTGAGCCCACACGATCTAGTATCAAAATAATATGACCACCTACAGTCGCTCAAAAAAGTATCGGAACACTATGGCTGATTACAGAATTCAGAAAAAACATCTGGTAACGATTTTTTTTAGAAATTAGTGATCTGGCAACCTTCGTGTCACGTGACACGAAGGTTGCCAGATCACTAATTTCTAAAAAAATCGTTACCAGATGTTTTTTCTGAATTCTGTAATCAGCCATAGTGTTCGGATACTTTTTTGAGCGACTGTACACAACTTCTTAAGGTACTGAAGGGTTACGCAACAGGGTAATTCAGTTAAAATTAGCAAGACTTTTCAGTAGAGATTTTACGTCACTTGGAAATCGAGTACATACCCACTTTATCTATGAACTTATTTCAACTTCCATAAGCGCCTTCCATCCGTGGGTGATGGCAAAATTCCTTACGATTTCTCATGATGCTTTTAAAGCGCATGCTTTTATCGAACTGCTATAAATTGCTGATACTGAGTATTACAGAAAATAGTTACTTTTATAGCATTAACGGAATGACTTTAGCATTCTCGATTCGCATTTACAGTAAATTACTTGACTGTCACGGGTGCAAAAGTTTCAAAGAAAGAAAAATGCTTATTTTAATTTGCCTTCAAAACAGGTTCTTATAAATCTATACAAGATGGGGAACATTTTCATATTGATTCAAAATGCCGGGAGGGCATAAATTTTAAGATGAAAAGGAGGACATGTCCTTTTTTTGGAAGATGTCTGGTAACCTTACTTGTCCTCAGATCCTGCCATGATTCGCACAGTTCCTTCTTTCGAAAATAAGATCCAGAGCCTTATGACTCAAATGACTTTGTCTCCTCTGCTCCTTTTTACCCAATGCAATATTTTTAGTTTCATGAAAAGTCTGTTTAAACTGATTCCCTTCTTTCTCAACTTTAGTATAAGCGAGCCACAATTATCATAATTAAGTAGACTTTCATGGTAAATTTTGACTATCTCTGAGCTTCAGTGGAGGTAATGCTTTTAACTTTAGTAGAACGTTTCTTAAGCTTCAGTTGTACGACACTTTTGACCAGGCAATGATTAGACTCAAATTCAGCTCCCTTATATTACCTGGTATCTTAACAAAATAATCTTTTCTATTCCGAACAGAATCGTCTTTTCGATTCCTAACAGAATCATCTTTTCGATTCCTAACAGAATCATCTTTTCTATTCGTAACAGAATCATCTTTTCTATTCCTAACAGAATCATCTTTTCTATTCGTAACAGAATCACCTCTTTTATTCTTAACAGAATCATCCGCTCCCATCTTGTGCTATGATATTCATAGTAGCGTTTCTATTTCACAATTTATCTAGAAAGTTGGTCAAAGAGCTTCAGACTCTTTCGAATAATATATTTGCATTTATAATGCAACAACGGAAAGACGATTAATTCTAATAAACTATTTTGTGCCGAAAGTTTGGCGGCTAACGTCCGCCAGTCGAAGATTTTCGTTCTACTCCTTTATAGCTTTCATCGATAACGTACTACCAAATCTCAGATTTGTTTACTACTCCATTCGGGGCGAGGGTGGCTCAGTCGGTAGCGCGCCAGGCTCATAATCCGTAGCTCCCAGGTTCGAGTCCCAGCTGGGTCAGCGTTGAGATTTATCTCCGCAAAATTCCCCGCCCTGCCCACGGTCAGTAGGGGACACCGATGGGCTTGGAAAGGCCGCCGTCCGTCGGATGGGACGTTAAGCCGTGGCCCCGTGTTGGGGAGAGCCATACCCTGTGCACGCTAAAGAACACGCTGGATGGCCTTGACGGGAGGCTACCATCTGTCTCTCAACAGCTGTTCCAGTGGGTCCTCTCCCCCAACCTTCTCTGAGCCTTCGGGTCCATGTGACCTGGCCATTTAGCCCATAGTGTGCAAAAAGTGCCGCTCAGAGGTAAAACAACAATCCAACAACTACTCCATTCATAAAATAAGTGACAGCAGCGCCCCCATAAATTTCGGTCACTTGCAAATGGATTAATCTCTCTCCACGGTAGCTACGAACCAGATCTTTTAGCCAAACATATCAAGACATAAGTGGGACCTCCACACCAAATTTGGGACCGATCAATCAAGTACCTGCAGAATCGCAGGGCAAAAAAATTCCGATAACGTCGCACTGAGACGTAAAAGAAACAACTGTTATATAAAATGGCGATTCATGGCCTTTAGAGAATGGAGAGGAAATATTGTCTAGAGTACCGATGGATTTGAATCCACTCCACGGCTTCTTGATAATGTGTCGCGTGTTCTTAACTGATCATCAACCGAAGATAAATATTTCTTATATTAACAGGTATGAATCTTTTTTTTTTACTATACAGTTGTTTTCAAGAACTTTGCATGCAAGTGTTTGTTGCCTGTGATTTCTTAGCATAAATGTATTCTGTTTCGGGAGCATTACAAAATTCACTTACAAAACTGCCCTTCTGAAACTTTCACATCTACTTATTTATCGAGATTTATTTCTCCTGGCAGCAACCTATATCGTGGATGAGTAATCCATCAAGTACGAATTGATGTGAGCAATCTTGAGTGAAACAAATACCTTTTCCAGTTTTTAAGATTTGCATGATAATCTTCCAGGAATCTCTAAACGTAACAGGCCGTAGGAAGGTCTGTAAGGAACAGTTATATTTTATAGCAGGGATTCTTAACGTTTTACAAGTTCTTACTCCTTGCAACGATGTGTGAGAGACTGCACCCGATATATTTTTTAATTCATAGCTTATTTTTGGAAAATGGAAATTTTTACGATATTTGTTTGAATTATTGGATTGGGTTGTTTTACCTCTGAGCGGCACTTTTTTGCACAATGGGCAAAATGTTCAGGTCACAAGGACCCCAAGGGTTCAGAAAGTTAAGAAGAACATATTGGACACCTGTTAGATGAATGGTAGTCACCCGTGAGGGCCATCGAGTGGATTCTTTAACGTGCACAGAGTATGGCTCTCCCGCACACGAAACCACGGCTTAACGTCCCATCCGACGGATGACAGCCTTTCCAAGCCCATCTGTGTTCCTTAATGACCGTGGGCAGGGCGGGGAGTTTTGCGGAGATAATAATAAAATTGAATTGTTGGAAAATTTAACATGTATTACATTTGAAACACAGTTGTTTTCTTTTGTAACTCAACGCGTAATCAAATTGATTTTTAATTAATTAAATTAATCTGTTTTAAAACCAGAAAAATTCAGTAAACTTAATTCAATCGTTTTTCTGTATTCCCTGAACTTTCATCCCACATACCTGATGAAGATTTTCGAAGAACATATTTCTTAATGTTTAAAAAATCTGAAGCGTTTTAACGTGTTCTAAAGAGAACCAAAGATTTTACAAAGTACGGATCTGGAAATCTCATTAATTCAGAATTTCTACAATGTAGTGAAGATTTGCTAAGAAGAAATAAAAAAGGTTTTCTCGCTCTGTAAAGCAATCAAGTATCCTCTACGAGCATTGGACAAGTGGCAGACAATAATTAGCTGACCGTGCTGCTTGTCATTCCATTAGGTGACATCGCTGGGGCATCACGAGATCTTCGCAATGCTTGACTCTCTCAACTAGGGAGCGAGTAGATGCTTGACGCCGAGAGTGATTAATCGTCAACTGCTTCCGCACCAAGATGGGTTCATTATCTGCACGTCAGACGCGTTCGATTAAAAAGGAAGAAAAAATGCTCTTCAAATTAACCTCGAGATTAAGAGCTCATCAGAGAGCACTTTTTGCCTTACACGAGTTCATCGAAAGAGGAGCAAGGGACTTCAAAGCGATGCGAAGCCTCTTAGAGCACGAGGGGGCTTCTTTGATAATGATGGCTCGTGAGGAAGATTTTGCTTCCTCTGTTCTTTCGCACTTTAAGGAGAATTTGTTTAACGCGAAAATAGAATTTAATTTCTGCTGCGAGAATGTTTCCGACTTAAAATGAAAATTTGCAACAAATTGCAACATTTTAAATTCGACAGTAATTTACTTTGCACTCTCGTGAGAAAGAAGCAGGGAGTTTATCTCGCAAACAAGTTAAAACGCTGAGAAAGTTTAATCTGTATGAGAATTATAGTGAGTACTAAATAGAGGAGTGGGGCGGTAGTGGCTCAGTCGGTAGCGCGCCAGGCTCGTAATCTGTAGTTCCCAGGTTCGAGTCCCAGCTGGGTCAGCGTTGAGATTTATCTCCGCAAAATTCCCTGCCCACGGTCAGTAGGGGACACCGATGGGCTTGGAAAGGCCGCCGTCCGTCGGATGGGACGTTAAGCCGTGGCCCCGTGTGCGGGAGAGCCATACCCTGTGCACGATAAAGAACACGCTGGATGGCCTTGATGGGAGGTTACCATCTGTCTCCCAACAGCTGTTCCAGTGGGTCCCCTCCCCCAACCTTCTCTGAGCCTACGGGGTCCATGTGACCTGGCCATTTAGCCCATGGTGTGCAAAAAAGTGCCGCTCAGAGGTAAAACAACCCACAAGTAGAGGAGCAAACTAGGATATTTAAAAGTTTAATTCTCTTTCAGTGACAAGAGCCTTTATTTTTGATTCCTAAGATATATGATATGAATTCATTAAACAGGAGGCTGAATTAACTTATTTAAAAGTTTATTTGCAAAGACTGAGTAATGCCAGTTATAAGTGGATTACAGAGAGCCTTTAGGCGGGGTCGAGAGGGGCCTACCTCCCAGGACCCTGCACTTATAGAGGGGTCCCTCGCTACAGCGAAAAAATAAAAATTAGTGGTAAAAATGGAAAATAAAAATAAACAAAACAGGGCGACAAGAAGAGGGAAATTTACTTTAAGAACTCTGCCTCCCGGCCATTTCTAGTTCAAAGGAGAAATAAGGTGCCCGTAAATATTTCGTGCCCTGGGCCTCGCGGATGCTAATGGGGACACCGTACACAGATAAAATGGAAGTACTATAGCTATTGAGATACACAATCACATACAATTATAGAGGAAGGGAGTCGGTCCCGGGAACCACTTTTTTTTAGGGGAGGTCAGTGAGCAAGAACAACTCTTAAAAAAAGAGAAAATCGTTGAAATTGTACAATGGTTCTCCTGGACTCGTTCTTTTAGCCTTTGGGAGAAAAGCCCTTTGAGCCCGCCACTCTTAAACAGACAGGATTACAACCTAAAACATAATTTATGGTTTACATTTACAATTAGTTTGCCATATTTTCTCCATAATACTCGACGTTAATTCCACTCTTACGACGAACTTTCAAACGGGTCTCTACGGAAATAATGCACCCGACACTTAAAATAATTAATTCGCATTTAGAATATGTGAACATTTTTCCGAGGAAGAGAGAACCGGAAGACAATCATTCCTTAAATTCTCACTCGCACTCCGAGAAAATTCGCTTAAATTTCCCGAGTTCTGCAGTTGAAGAAAGCGCACGCGTTGTTAGAATCACAGCGCTGGAAATAAGCTTTTCGATAATTACTACCAGAAATTGTAGCAATCCAACTAATCTTGAAAACAGATATAATAAGAAACGGTTGCAATTGTTCTTTATGTTCTTGCTTATTTGATAAGAATTCTCCACTATGAGATTTTCTTCGATTATTTCTTATCTGCATTAATGTTATATCTAGCGTAAGTTTCAGAGGCTCCATTTATCTGTGGACAAATGATATAATCATACTAAGAGTGGGGCTGGGGTGGCTCAGTCGGTAGCGCGCCTGGCTCGTAATCTGCAGTTCCCAGGTTCGAGTCCCAGCTGGGTCAGCGTTGAGACTTATCTCCGCAAAACTCACCGCCCTACCCATGGTCAGTAGGGGACACCGATGGGTTTGGAAAGGCCGCCGTCCGTCGGATGGGACGTTAAGCCATGGCCCCGTGTGCGGGAGAGACATACCTTGTGCACGTTAAAGAACACGCTGGATGGCCTTGACGGGAGGCTACCTTCTGTCTCCCAACAGCCGTTCCAGAGGGTCCCCTCCCCCAACCTTCTCTGAGCCTTCGGGGTCCTTGTGACCTGGTCATTTAACCCATAGTGTGCAAAAAAAGTGCCGCTCAGTGGTAAAACAACCAACCCCTTTATTTTTGTCTAGTTCTGGGCTTGTCTTTAACCATTTGGGTTTTTAGAAATTCTTGTAGTTGTGGAAAAATAACCAGTTCTGCTTTTGTGTAAGAGCCGAGTTCCGCGCTGCTTTGCGCAACTGACTGCTGATTTTAAGAAAAAAACTTAAAACCTCTTGAGCAAAGGTTTGCATTTTACGCATGAGAATTTTAATTATGAGTTTGCCAAGGGCGGTTGTTTAACTCCGTTGCTAGGATAAAGAGCAAACACATTGTAACCAATCGCGTGTCGGAAGAAGTGACGCATTGTTTCAGCGAACGATCAATGTTTCGCTGAGCATTTCAGAATTCGCAATTTTCCAAGTATTGGGATTGAGTCACATTGTTATTTGTGGAATAGAAACACTTCCTAGGTGTTGTGTTGGTGATGCAAATTGAGTAGGGAAATGTGTTCTTTTGAATTTCATTTCAATATTTTCAGATTGTTTTTATTCTTTCAATTAAGCATGACTGTAATGATTCGCTATATTAGTTTTCGTTATGCATTTTCTAAATGTTAAATAACAGAATAGTAATGTTTTAATATAAACCTGTTTTTAGCAATTTGCATTGTATTTGTTATAAACCTGTTTTAGGCATATTTTACTACTGTCCAGAAAAGTCATGCAAAATATTTCAATAACAAAAAAAAATTATTTTTCAAAAAAAAAAAACGTTACGTACAAATAAACAATGAAACGCTCACAAGAATTCTCTCGTGCGTGAGTTTTTCAGTACTAAAATTTATAAATATGGAAATGTATTGAAGATTTATTAAGTATATCATCACTATTAAGCTGGATGAAGATGGGTGTAGATCAGGGATGGGGAAACTCTGTCCTGCGAGATTATTTTTTGTGGCCTGCCTGTAAGTAAAGACTTCACAAAACACTCAAATTATTGTGGATTAGTAGTCCAAAAGCAAACTGACAAAGTTAAAGCCATGAAAAAACGTTTTAATAAGCAGGAGAAGCATTTTAGTGGCCCGCAGAGAAAAAAGTTTCCCCACACCTGGTGTAGAGGAAAAATTGCCTTGAGCTGGGTGGGTTCAGATCCCACACTGTTCAAGACATTTTTTCTTCTATACCTATCTTCATCTTGTTACTTAAAATAGCTTAAAGTGATTAAATGCTTAATAAATGAACAATGAGCTATGGATTCATTTGTATACTGAAGATTAAATACATAAAAATATAAGTAAGATTCAGAAGGATAAAGTATCACCAGGAAAGTTTACACAGTGAAATGAATTGCGATAATGCACGTAACTTGCTAACGTGTTTTTTAAGTTCGAAATAGAGGGCGCATCAGGCGAAAGATTATGAGGTTATCTTCATATCGCCAACAAAGAGCGCATGTGATATGTGGTAGCCAGGTAAGTAAGCCTTATCAGCTGGTGTCCGAGGCAACCGAGGAGTGCTGTTCGCACTTGGGGCAGGAGAATTATTTTGCACCAAACTAAACTGTTAGTGTTTTCTTAAAATAAAAGTGACTTAGGGGACAATTTTTATTTATTCCATAAGTTTGAAACAAGGATTTTTACGGAACCTATCCACCTTTTTTCCATTAGTTGTTGATTTCGATTTGCAGAGGGTCGATTTACAAGATGATTTTCCAGAACCTAGCTACCGTGTAAATCGAGGGATGGGTGTACAGTAGCTCGAAAAATATTCGAACACTATGGTTGATTACAGAATTCAGAAAAAATATCTGGCAACGATTTTTTTTAGAAATTAGTGATCTGGCAACCTTCGTGTGTCACGTGACACGAAGGTTGCCGATCACTAATTTCTAAAAAAATCGTTGCCAGATATTTTTTCTGAATTCTGTAATCAACCGTAGTGTTCGGATACTTTTTTGAGCGACTGTAGGTGGTCATATTATTTTGATACTAGATCGTGTGGGCTCACTCATGGAAATATTGAGCGTGTGCAGTTACCATTCACAGCAAACTGGAGCGTGTGCAAACTGCACACGCTCCAGTTTGCTGTGAACGGTAACGGAGCGTGTACAGTTGCTCTACACGCTCCAGATATTTTTCCTGAATTCTGTAATCACGTGACATGAAGGTTGTCAGATCACTAATTTCTAAAAAAATCGTTGCCAGATATTTTTTCTGAATTCTGTAATCAACCATAGGTTCGGATACTCTTTTGAGCTACTGTACAGCAATTCACCTCCGTTTTAGAGGTCTTTAATATTTCTTGGAATATGCGTGACATATGCACAAAGTGTTAATTTTTTGCCTCTATTATCCTTACTAGCATTCTCAAATTCTCGTCTTCCTCATGTTCCGTAGATCCGGTTCTGATGACATATGTTGTATATAGCGATAGTGTATCAGATTTAATATATGGAATATCATTGTTTGGGGAGATACTAGTTTAGCCAAATTGAAGAGTATATTTGGTCTACAAAAGAGAATTATGAGATATATTCTATGATTAAATTACAGAAATCCAGTACAACACTTGATGGCAGAAAATGGAGTATACAGTATATAACATTTACAAGTACGTTATGGGAAATTTTGTGAGCAGCGTTAAAAATAAAATGATATGCTGAACTTTACTGCTGCTTAGAAAGAATTGTCTTTCATTTATAATACCAGATTTGAAAACAAGACCATGTTGACTCTTTATAAAAATATCTACAGGCCAAAGATCAATGAGATACATTGGCATTTAGAGAGAGCGTACACCGCTGCAATTTGCAGCAGCAATGCGATGATGGTCCGTTTTAAGATGCATTTTATGAATGTACCTTAAAGGTTCTTAAAATTCTAAAGGCTTATGAATGCACCTAAAGGTACTTAGAATGCTCTATGAATGATGTTAGAATGCATTTTAAAGAAGCAATTGCAATCGTCGTCGCATTGCTGTTACAAATTGCGGCAGTGTGCGAATTGCTTAAGATTTGGAATGGAGAGATTTCGGAGGATATTGCTGTAAATGAATAATATAGAACTTTGAAGTATAAAATATACGTATTATCAAGTCAATAATAGTGAAAGACGACAAAAATAAACATGCTAATATAAATGTATAAGTTAAGGCCATCTGTAATCATTTAAATATATAAGTGCTTCGGAAAACATCTGTTTAAAAGCAGTAGCTTTTGAATAGATGTTTTCTGAAACGCATTTGGAAGTGGAAACAAATCGAAGCAACTGCAGGTAATCGACGGCGCGTACTATTTGTTGCCAGATGTTCAGAAACCATGGCAATCCCGGTTCCGTCTCACGACACTACCAAGTTAACGGAAAGCCGTGACTATCTAGAGTCGGGGGCAAGAATACACTATATAGGTGCATCTCATCCCCGACCTCACATGGCAGCAGTCCTATAGAAGGAAAGCTAACCGACGACGTGTGTGAAGGTCATGAAACGGTACAAATAACACCTGATACTGAGCTCTGTTAATCAGTGTTATTCTTGTTCTTCAGATGGGAAAGGCAGCGGACTTAAGTGACAAAGGCCAAATTGTAATAGCCAGACGACTGGCTCAGAACATTTCTGAGACATCAAGGCTTGTGGAGTGCTCACGGTCAGCCGGGGTTAATACTTTCACAAAGTAATCCGAGAAGGGAAAAACCACGAACCGCCAGTAAGGTGTGGGCCGACCACGGCTCATCGATGCTAGAGGTAAGCGAAGGCTATCCCATATGGTTCGAGCCAATAGAAGGGATACTTTGGCGCAACTCGCCCGAAATTTGAATACTGGTGACGGCAGTAATGTGTCACAACACACAGTACATCGAACCCTGTTGAAAATGGGGTTGTGTAGTTGCAGGTCGCTCCGAGTGTCCATGCTCCGAGAGTTCACTGTCGAAAGAGCCTACAATGGGCGCGCGAGCATCAAAACTGGACCTTGAATGATTGGAAGAAGATCGTCTGGTCCGATGAATCTCGTTACCTGTTGCACCATGTGGATGGCCAGTTACTTGTGCGTCGTTTACCTGGGAAAGTATTGGCACCAGGATGCACCGTGGAATAAACAAGCCAGTGGAGGAAGTGGCTTCAGATTTGGGCAATGTTCTGTTGGGAAACCCTGGGTCCAGTCATTCATGTGCAGGAAACTATGACATCTACCACCTACCTAAACATCATTGCAGACCAGGTACATCCTTTCATGGCAACGGTATAACCCTCTAGTAGTGCCTTTTTTCAGCAGGATAATGCGCCATGGGACACTGCCCGGATTGTTCGGGAATGGTTTGCGGAACATGAGGAAGACTTCCAGGTATTGCCCTGGCCACCATATTCCCCAGACATCAATCCAATCGAGCATCTGTGGTTCGTGTTGGAACATATATATATATACATAACATATCCGATCTGCGGTTTCTCAACTACGTAACTTACAAGAGTTAAAGGATCTGTTGCTAACGTGTTGGTACCAGATACCACAAGACACCTTTAGAAATCTTGGAGCGCCCATGCCTCGTCGGGTAAGAGCTGTTTTGGCGGCAAGTGGAGGACTAACATCATATTAGGTAGGTGGTCATAATGTTTTGGCTCTTCGGTGTATTTGCTACTGCTCTTCTCATTTTTCACCTGCGAACTTATCTAAATTTTATACACCAGTATATATACAGTATATATGTTTAGTGAAATAAACTTATTAATTTCAATGTCAATGAACTGTAACAACTACTTACCAAAACTATTCATCACATTAATATTATGCCTATGTGATATAGTCAAGATATGAAATGATCTCAACGTAAGCATTCATATTCTCCGCCTCTTCCATTTCATATTTCTTTCGTTTCAAGCATTTCAAATGGAAATCGTACACTTTTTCGAGTCTAAGCCACAGTTCGAAACCGAATTTTGGCAAATTCTATTTTTTTTCTTCGGATGAAAATAGGTTAAGTTAGAAAGTTACGAGTTCCACTAAATGTAGTGTAATTCAAATTCTGAAAGTTCATTTGAATGGGAATCAGAAATATTTCAATGACGAAGATCCGAGAGTAATTCCACGTGATTAAAAGGATCTAGATGCTAAAGCTGAAAAATGCTACTTAAATTCTAAAAGCCATGGATCTTCTTCCATTTACATTGAAATTTGGTGTGAAACCTCTTTTGACAACATTATAACCGGGGATCAATCCTATAAGTCAGGGGTGGGCAATTGTTTTCGTATCTACACTGCAGATGCGTATTGACGTGGCCGTCCTAGTGGAAAATACGAGACGAATCTTCGGTCACGCACGGGAAGGAAATCTCGGTTCAAGGCGAATTTTTCTGACTGTTTTGGCGGGCCACCAAAAACCCTTAGCGGACCGAATGCGGCCCGCGGGCCGCTATTTGCCCACCCCTGCTATAAGTGCCTAGTGTCGCAATTTCATCCTCTAAGTGGCTTTTTATAACGCTCACGCCGATAATGTCTTCGTTTATGAAAATAACAATTTTCTTTTTCGAAAACTGATCAGTGTATTCTACGGTTAGTGATCTCGATGCCAAGCGTGTTAGCCGAAAATGTATTTTCGATGTCGGGCAAAAACTGAGGACTCTAGTTTAAAAAAAAAACACTATTGATATTTTTTTACAAAATTTTGATTCTGAGAATGAAACACAACATTGTTTTCTACTCCTTTGATTCAATTCCTTTATCAACTCAATAAAAACTTAAATAGCATAAAATTATTTCAAAAAAATATTTCTGATAATGTAACTAATTTCACGAGTTGAACTACACTGCCGCGTTCACTCAGTTCACGCGACCCTGTGATTGCCAAACTGTTACAGATTCTGCACGTTGATTAATGCACGATTGTACGTACAGGATTAAATATATCATAATAACATGTATTTTTGTTAGACTTGGTTTTTGAAGTATTTTAACCTGGCTTTTGTGGTAATTTGACCTTGCTTTTGTTGTATTTCGAACTGACTTTTGCAACATTTTCATCTGACTTTTGTGGTATTTTGACCTGGTAGTCTGAAAACGAAGCAGGCATTTCTAGTGTTTAAAGACGAAAATAAGGACAATTTGCATTGATTACGTACCCTACAAATTTTTATATATATTCTCCGAAATACTGCACTCCATTCAATCGAGCCTAGGGCGATAGCTCAGTTGAGTACAGTTGAGCTCAACTCAGCTAAGTAGAACCATCTCCCTATGCACGATATATCGCTGTCCTTGACTGCTTTCCGTTGGGCCTACTGCTTCAAACCTATTCTGAGCCTAGTGTTCTTGTGACTTAACCAGTTTTGTCACTGTGCTGAAAGAAAATGTCATTCATAGGTAAAACAACAATATTTTAGATATTTTATACTGCTTTAAAAATCGGAAATATTCCTTCCATGTGAGTAGGAGATATTAGAATTCATTTGTCAAAAAAAAAATACATTTAGCGATTTAAAACGTTTGAACATTTTAGATCAGTGCGAAAAATCAGGTCTTACGGTGATACAGATTTAGGAAGACACCATTTAGATGTCTCTATTAAAAGACGTTGGGTTGGATTGTTTTACCTCTGAGCGGCACTTTTTTGCACACCATGGGCTAAATGGCCAGGCCACAAGGACCCCGAAGGCTCAGAGAAGGTTGGGGTGGGGACCCACTGGAACAACTGTTGGGAGACAGATGGTAGCCTCCCGTCAAGGCCATCCAGAGTGTTCTTTAACGTGCACAGGGTATGGCTCTCCCGCACACGGGGCCACGGCTTATCGTCCCATCCGACGGACGGCGGCCTTTTCAAGCCCATCGGTGTCCCCTACTGACCTGGGCAGGGCGGGGAAATTTTGCGGAGATAAATCTCAACGCTGACCCAGCTGGGACTCGAACCTGGGAACTACAGATTACGAGCCTGGCGCGCTACTGACTGAGCCACCCCCGCCCCTCAAAAGACGTTGGGAATTTTAACCCTTACGAAGTGTGTTATAAACTACGACGACACGGAAAAATAAATAAAAAAAGGTTTTCTACGTGATATAAAAATATCCTTTTGATTAGCTAATGTACAATTATTTAAACTGTTTCCAGGCATTCCGCACTTTTCGAGAGTATAAATATATAGAACACTGCATGAAGTTGCCCTGACCATTTAGATGTTGGTAAGCGTTATTTTAATTACTTACCGCTCCCGTGAACAGAAAGGGCCCATTTCACTTTGCATCTCAAAGTTTGCTCACCGATTGCTATAGACATTACGGTCTTTGCAGGGGAGCGCGAGGTATCGCTTCAGCGTCACGCTACCTACCTCTTTCTCTCCTTTTGCAGTTGTCGTTTCAGAAGCCAACATCTCCTCGAAACAACTATGCATAGCGTTTCGCTTGAAGGCTTCTCCCCGTAGGTATTAAAGTGTCAGCTTATAAATATATCGTACGAAGCATCGGCATTCAGTCCACGTCCGCTTCGAGAGCAACATTGCAGGGCATGGCCGATCTTACTTTATCATTTCAGAATTCGTTTAAGCGTGACTGAGAAACCGAATGAAAGGGCCAATGGTTATTTCCAGCAAGATCGCGATACACTCACTATACAGGCGACTTTTGCACTTGTTCATGTAGTTCCGGGGAGGAACGAACAGTTAGTAAACGCCGTTTCGTTTACCACACTTATCCACACAGACTTTTTGCTTTACTGAGGACAGAGCTAAATATTGAAGGACCAGAATCGCAGATTCTGTGAAAGTTGCTCATGTGAAAGTTGCTGCTGTGTAATCACTTCAAAATTCGGGTGATATAGAAATAAGATTGCGATAAAAGAAGGAGGTCTGTTATAACACATATCATGAGGTAATTAGTTTTATTTTAATATTTGTAACATTTATGGGTCTACGCCATCTAGAGGGGCGGGTGTGGCTCAGTCGGTAGCGCGCCAGGCTCGTAATCTGTAGTTCCCAGGTTCGAGTCCCGCTGGGTCAGCGTTGAGATTTATCTCCGCAAAATTCCCCGCCCTGCCCACGGTCAGTAGGGGACACCGATGGGCTGGAAAGGCCGCCGTCCGTCGGATGGGACGTTAAGCCGTGACCCCGTGTACGGGAGAGTCATACCCTGTGCACGTTAAAGAACACGCTGGATGGCCTTGACGGGAGGTTACTATCTGTCTCCTAACAGCTGTTCCAGTGGGTCCCCTCCCCCAACCTTCTCTGAGCCTTCGGGGTCCATGTGACCTGGCCATTTAGCCCATGGTGTGCAAAAAAGTGCCGCTCAGAGGTAAAACAACCCAACCCTTGTCTTCTAAATGGCATCGAAAGATATAACGACAATATTGTCTTAAAAGTAAGTAGTAATCCTGTATGTCTTTGTATTCCAGCATTCTTTGAGTAATCCGAACAGAATCGACACTCTTGTGGTTTAAGCAATCGCCTTGTCTCGTGGATTTGTGTCTGCGCTCTAACCGCAATCCTCCGAAATCGCGCCAATGTCGCGAGGACTGGCACACGTAGCAGAGCCGCCATCCTCGTTGCTCGCAAAGCCAACATGTCATGGAGAAATCGACTTTCTCCCCTTCTTCCCCTCTGTCACCATAGCAACGACTCCCGTTTTCGAGATGCATGTGGCGCCGTCTCTAGTAATGGCAGATTTTGTTTTACGCCGAGGTTCCCTTAAAGACGGCTTTAACAAATCGTTTTGAAGAGAGAGCTTTTCCTCCAGAGCAAATCTGTGGTGCCTTGTGTCGCATTGGCTGAGCTTCTGCTCATTTATCTCCTCTACTCTCTTCAATCTCTTGCAACCCCCTTGGTGTCACTACACGACGACGATAATCCCTTCTTCTTGTTCGCCTTTTTGAAAGAACCATCACACTGCGGATTTTTTAAATCGAAGTTTGCCACATTTCACTAAAAAAAAAAATTCGCTAATATTCACAGCACTTACGATTTTGGTTGTTTACGACCTACTAGAACAATGTTTCCCAAAGTGGGCGATACCGCCCCACGGGGGGCGCTGGAATGATCCAAGGAGTCGGTAGTAGCCTCGGGTGAAATTGGGGGGCGGTGGAAGCATAAAGAAAGAAGGGAAGATAGATAATTTTGAAAAACCATTCGTACATGTTTCATCTGTTGTGTAACGTAGAGTTAAAGTCGTAATGATTATTTTAAAATAAACATCTTTCTTTACTATGTTGTAGGACTTGTGTAGAAATATAGATACATAAAAGAACGCAAAATTGTCACTGCATCTTTCTGTTCGTTCGCTTAAAAAGGTAGATTTTCCAGGGGGGCGCTGAGTAATTTTTTTTTTCTGATAAGCGGGTGGTAGGACAAATAAGTTTGGGGACCTCTGTACTATAAGAATACCGTCGTACGTTTGTAATAAGGGCAAGTGTTGAGATGGATTTTCGTTTCATGGAGGCTTAGCCGTGCACGATGCTAAATTCAAGATTTACCAGCTTTAGAAGATTGTTACAGATTTCTAGTTGTGCTTGAATATTAGTCAACCGACTGTGAATTGAAAATAAATGAACGAACGAACTATGAATGAACTGAATTAATAACTAAGCAAAGAAATCAATACCAAGTTTCTGTTCTATTTTCAATAAACACCAATATGCTTCCTATCAGTACTAAATTATTTTAATAGTCGTAAATTAGCTAGAATATTTAGGAAACTGATTTTACTAATCAACGTAAAGCCTCACAATTTTAACGTTTGTTTAAGAATTTTAAATAAATACAATTAGTGATACAGAAACTTTGCTCTTTTAATTTACCTTTTCTTACCAGGGGCGGGGGTGGCTCAGTCGGTAGCGCGTCAGGATCGCAATCTGTAGTTCCCAGGTTCGAGTCCCAGCTGGGTCAGCGTTGAGATTTATCTCCGCAAAATTCCCCGCCCTGCCCACTGTCAGTAGGGGACACCGATGGGCTTGGAAAGACCGCCGTCCGTTGGATGGGACGTGAAGCCGTGGCCCCGTGTGCGGGAGAGCCATACCCTGTGCACGTTAAAGAACACGCTGGATGGCCTTGACGGGAGGCTACCATCTGTCTCCCAACAGCTGTTCCAGTGGGTCCCCTCCCCCAACCTTCTCTGAGCCTTCGGGGTCCATGTGACCTGGCCATTTAGCCCATGGTGTGCAAAAAAGCCATGCCGCTCAGGGGTAAAACAACCCAACCCAACAACCCGTGGCCGAGTGGTTAGCACGCTTGGCTACTGATCTACGGGACCTGGGTTCGAGCCCCGGATAAGGCATGAATGTGTGTGTCGTTTTTCTGCTGAGGTCCTGCCATCCTCTCAGACCTTCTATTATGGCATATAAACTGACAGGCTCGTGTGAGACCTCTGTGGCAAGCAGCTGCTTGAGGGGGTATTTATATATTTATTTTTTTACATGGTACCAGTTTCGCCTTCATTGTTGCACTTCCTTTACAATATATTTTAGCCCTGTGCCATATAATCGGTGAAATTAACCATTTGTAGATTTTAAAGTCAGACGTAAAGAATCTCCAAGAGTGTTGAAGAATAAAATTGTCTGATTCCAACGACGTACTGGGGCTGGGGGGATATCAGGGGAATCCCCCCCAAAAAATTCTGTCGTCTTATACGAAATCTCCAACTTGTCTGCCTGCTTTAAAATCCAAAACAAATGTCATAGTATAATTTAATTTTAGCTTCATGTTATAAGCCCGACGCTAAAAGTAGATTGTAAAAAATAAACAATCATAAAATTTTATTCCAGTTAGAATTGCATTTTAACCTTTCTTATTCAATAGAGTATTTTAATAATTGGGAAACTTTAGTCTTATTCTCTGAACCCTCTCTCCCTCTGAAATAGGGGCGGGGGTGGCTCAGTCGCGCCAGGCTCGTAATCTGTAGTTCCCAGGTTCGAGTCCCAGCTGGGTCAGCGTTGAGATTTATCTCCGTAAAATTTCCCCGCTCTGCCCACGGTCAGTAGGGGACACCGATGGGCTTGAAAAGACCGCCGTCTGTAGGATGGGACGTTAAGCCGTGGCCCCGTGTGTGGGAGAGCCATACCCTGTGCACGTTGAAGAACACGCTGGATGGCCTTGACGGGAGGCTACCATCTGTCTCCCAACAGCTGTTCCGGTGGGTCCCCTCCCCCAACCTTCTCTGAGCCTTCGGAGTCCATGTGACCTGGCCATTTAGGCCATGGTGTGCAAAAAAGTTCCGCTCAGAGGTAAAACAACCCAACCCTCGGAAATAATTTCTGGGTCTGTCTGAGTGTCAAAGAATTTCCTTTTTGTTTTACATCGGAGATACCCAAAAATTAGTCCATGGTAAGATGCATATACATTAACTAAAAGTGTTTATGATTAAACTATTTCATGGATAATAAGCGGGACGGGTGTTGGCTCAGTCGGTAGAGCGCCACACGCTCCTAATGTCCAGTTTCGGGCGCCAACTGTGCCAGAGTTGATATTTATCTATTCTAAATCCAACTCCTTGTCCTGCCCTCGTTAAGAAAGGTGACAGCGATGGCGATGTCCATTGGATGGTACGTGAAAGCCGTGGCGCCTTGTGCGGGAGAGCCATACCCTGTGCACATGCTGGATGGCTTTGACGAAAGACCATCCTGGTAAAACGAATGAAACTAATATTTACATTTCGAGGAGTGGGCGATTATTGCAATTTCCAGTATTTCACGATGTTTGTAAGTTAAAAGTTTGTTATAAGTTTTGTTTACGGTAACTCCATTCCCTGGTAAAGCAATATTTTAAACGGTAAGTGAAATTAATATGTGCTAAAAATAAGTATGAGAAGTAGAAAGTGCTAAGCGGAGAATGGTTTGTTTAAGCAACTTTCGCAATTTTCTTCTTTAGGAAATCTCTCTAAAAGTATCTTTTAATTTTACTTTCTACATTTCATTCCTAAGACTGAATTAATTGGAGAACACTGATAAAGGGCATTTCCACTACCTCTACAGCATTAGCAGAGGTTTCATTCTCGAATTCATTATGAAAGGTGATTAGGAAAGGTGATATGGAAGGTGCTTTTCATTTATGTTCTAATTAGATCACTGTACTGATATAACTAACTCCAGTTGTTAACGGCCTGATGATTAAAAGAAAGCTATGCTAGTCATTAAAATAGATGTTTGTTGCTCTAATAAACGATTCATTCTTTTTTTTGCCATTCTGCTAACTACGTCTTCAAATTAAACAAACAGCAGCGAAATAGAAGACGTGTTGTAATTGGTGTGGGTTTGTTTCATGTGATTGCTCGTTGATCTCATTATCATTTGTAAGATAATCTGAAAGGGAAAAAAAATGAGACCCAATTAATTGAATATATTTGTTTTTTACCTTTATGTTACGGAAAAAAGAAAAGTTTAAAATTAGGGATAATGTTTCAGTTAGGCCATTCTCGATACAATTAAGAAAAAATAATGTCACTGTTGGATGCACTATGATGCCAGTCACGAGGCAGTGCACATTAACTTTGAATGGAGAAAAATGCAGAGATTTCCATTTAGGAAGATTTAAATTGGATTAAAAGTTTTACCTTGAGGAAGGGTTGAGTTGTTTTACCTCTGAGCGGCACTTTTTTGCACACCATGGGCTAAATGGCCAGGTCACAAGGAACCCGAAGGCTCAGAGAAGGTTGGGGGAGGGGACCCACTGGAACAGCTGTTGGGAGACAGATGGTAGCCTCCCGTCAAGGCCATCCAGCGTGTTCTTTAACGTGTAAAGGGTATGGCTCTCCCGCACACGGGACCACGGCTTAATGTCCCATCCGACGGACGGCGGTCTTTCCAAGCCCATCGGTGTCCCCTACTGACCGTGGGCAGGGCGGGGAATTTTGCAGAGAGAAATCTCAACGCTGACCCAGCTGGGACTCCTTGAGGAAGGAAGGTTGTGAGTACCATTGAAGAGACTTAGAAAAGTGCAGAACTTTTGATGAAGAAAGATAAATATTGGTCTACGAATTTTAAGGTTCAGGAAGGGAGTTTGTGATTAGCATTAAGGAAAGTTTAAAAAATAGAATGATTTTGATGAAAAAATAGAAAATTTTGATGAAGAAAGGTATAAATTGATTTACTTTGTCAGTAAATTAAGGTTAGAATTTAGAAAACTTGTGATTTCGCATATGGTTAGAAGTTTTGTGTGTGATTAAATGAATAAAACTGTGTAACAAAGTGGATGAAAAAAAAATAGAAATTGTAGAATCAAAATGCAATAGTGCAGAAAAGTTGCTTTTACCTCGGGTAGTAAGCTGGCAAAATTTCGGAGAAAATCATTCGATACTTTCCAGTGTCGCAGCACATTTAAATTCTGAATTATCAGCATTATAATAACTCCTACATTACGACCTTAAAACGTCGCTATTGACTAATGGGCGCGTTTTAAATCATTCTGACGTGCTCGTGATAAGAAGTTATCAAACCTATTTACTTTGCAGGCCATTTCCCGACGGGGGGCGGCGGGGGTGGCTCAGTCGGTAGCCCGCCAGGCTCGTAATCTGTAGTTCCCAGGTTCGAGTCCCAGCTGGATCAGCGTTGAGATATATCTCCGTAAAATTTCCCCGCTCTGCCCACGGTCAGTAGAGGACACCGATGGGCTTGAAAAGACCGCCGTCTGTAGGATGGGATGTTAAGCCGTGGCCCCGTGTGTGGGAGAGCCATACCCTGTGCACGTTAAAGAACACGCTGGATGGCCTTGACGGGAGGCTACCATCTGTCTCCCAACAGCTGTTCCAGTGGGTCCCCTCCCCCAACCTTCTCTGAGCCTTCGGGGTCCATGTGACCTGGCCATTTAGCCCATGGTGTGCAAAAAAGTGCCGCTCAGAGGTACAACAACCCAACAACCCAAAGCGACGGTGGAAAAAAATATGCGATCTTTTTATTAACATAGGCAATTCGTAGGCCCGAACATTGATGAAACTGATAAAGTATATTAATATAAATTAAAATAAGTTATACTACTTAATCAGTATTACTAAGATTATTTAGAAATAACAGTGCACTGTCGTTTTTAGACACAGTATAGTTTAAAATCAGAGAAAACCACTCTTTTCATGCTGATTTAATTCTGGAGTTTTCTTACAATTTCTTTGTAAGAAATTTACACTATTGCATAAAGAACTGTAAATTTAATTCCGTTTCCGACGTAGAGGAAGAAAAATATTTGGGAAAATATTAATACCCTTTGTCAGTAGAGTTCAGCGCGGATGAGAATATCTTCATTTCAAAGCGCTCCGCGATACAAGACTAATGTTGACGCTGTAAAACCACAGGTAAAAAATTGATGTTACTGCGTTGGGTTGTTTTACCTCTGAGCGGCACTTTTTTGCACACCATGGGCTAAATGGCCAGTTCACATGGACCCCGAAGGCTCAGAGAAGGTTGGGGGAGGGGACCCACTGGAACAGCTGTTGGGAGACAGATGGTAGTCTCCCGTCAAGGCCATCCAGCGTGTTCTTTAACGTGCACAGGGTATGGTTCTCCCGCACACGGGGCCACGGCTTAACGTCCCATCCGACGGACGGCGGCCTTTCCAAGCCCATCGGTGTCCCCTACTGACCGTGGGCAGGGTGGGGAATTTTGCGGAGATAAATCTCAACGCTGACCCAGCTGGGACTCGAACCTGGGAACTACAGATTACGAGCCTGGCGCGCTACCGACTGAGCTACCGACTGAGCCACCCCCGCCCCTGATGTTACTGCAGATAGCGGTTAAAGTCTGTAGGAATATTGGCAAATATTATTGAATTATTGATGCTGACATGAGTAAAAATACTGATTTGAAAATTTAATGATGATATTCACCTAAAAAATACCTTGAAATAAAGCCTCCGATTAAAAGAAACTCTAATATTAAAGAAGATTTTTTTTTGCTGACAAAGCAGAACATTAGTTCAAAAAATTACTCGAGTGTTGCGTAGAAAACTGTAATTAAATCTGTGAAAATTTTAGTCGTGGAGAAAACAAAGTTTGCATAACGATATGTGGAGGGGAGTTATTGGGAAATAAAATGCAAATTCTTCCCATAATCGATGATAACTGCATTTAAAAAAAGAAAAATTTACTCGGTAGAATTATTTGTAAAATTACATTCTGATAAATTTTTATCCAGTGTTAAGGGACCTGGATTCGAGTCCCAGATAGGGCATGGATGTTCGTGTCTTTTTTCTGCTGAGGTCTCGCCATTCTCACAGATCTTGTACTATGGTGTATAAATTGACAGGCTCCTATGAGACCTCTGTGGCAAGCAGCTGTTTTAGGGGATCTTTATTTTTATTTATTTATTTAGTAAGGCATATTTTTCTCAAATAAAAGTTTTTTTATCACAAACTAATTTATTATTATTATTCCTTAATAAACTATTAGACTGATTAATAGACTGACTATTAGACAGCAAACGCATTGGAAAAAACCCCGACGGCTATGAAGGATCTTCATCGGGGATACTGATAAAAGTTTCGAAATACGCACTGTTCTATTTATCAGGAAAATAAAGAAGGTGAACCAAATGATCCTAATGAAAATGGGGAGGGGGAGCCGAAGATCGAGCTTAGAACGTCATTTCAATATGAAATATTTCATTCCGTTTAAGTTATCTTTAAAACATATTTTGAAAAATACGTACACATCTATATATTTAACATTTTTTAACCTACATTCCAGTTATTAGCATTCTCGAAGCCCCCAAGATGGCTCTGTATTAACTTGGTGTACCTGTAGGTTGCACTGCTTCACTCTTGATAAAGTTGTGAAAAGATTTAAGCTATTTGGAAATATTTTCTCACCTCCTAGAGATGGTTGAAGCAACTATTTTCAGTATAAAATCTCCATTTTCTGTCGTAGAGGGAAGTTTGTTCTAGTATTTCTACTAAAATGACCCAGGGCTAAACACAGGGACGGAATTTGACCTTCCGAGATTCTAAGCTACCTTAAGAGTAGAAAAATTCGAAATTAATTATTGTGCTTAACAGAACGTTAAAAATACTATTATAAGCAACATTTAATAATCACTAACAAAAAGAAGAGTGTACTTGAATTGCAATTTTTTACGCTCTCTGTATCGTGAGAGACCCTATGTTGCAGCTTATTTATAAGTCCGGCTCAGGCTGTGAGCGCACCCGTGCTCATCCGTCTGCTCTCTTAGGTCGCACTGTGTCATTTGCATCAATTGCCTGTAATCTGATTTCTTTTCAATTCAGACAATATTGCTCGAGACTATAATTCTTATAAAGCCGTCTGTGTCTCTCACTCGGCAGACGGAAGCAACAGCCTCAGTGACAACGTCCTCCTACCTTTTCACATTTATCCTGTGCATGTTAAAGAACTTGGGTTGGGTTGTTTTACCTCTGAGCGACACTTTTTTGCACACCATGGGCTAAATGGCCAGGTAACATGAACCCCGAAGGCTCAGAGAAGGTTGGGGGAGGGGACCCACTGGAACAGCTGTTGGGAGACAGATGGTAGCCTCCCGTCAAGGCCATCCAACGTGTTCTTTAACGTGCACAGGCTATGGCTCTCCCGTACACGGCGCCACGGCTTAACGTCCCATCCGACGGACGGCGGCCTTTCCAAGTCCATCGATGTCCCCTACTGACCGTGGGCAAGGCGGGGAATTTTGCGGAGATAAATCTCAACGCTGACCCAGCTGGGACTCGAACCTGGGAACTGCAGATTACGAGCGTGGCGCGCTACCGACTGAGCCACCCCCACCCCCATGTTAAAGAACATGCTCGATGGTTTTGCACAGAGGCTTTCATTTGACTCCTAATAGCTCTTCAGCTGATCCCCTTTCCCGACCTTCTCCGAGACCTTGGGATCCTTGTGATTTGGGGTGGGGCGGGGGTGACTCAGTCGATAGCGCGCCAGGCTCGTAATCTGCAGTTCCCAGGTTCGAGTCCCAGCTGGGTCAGTGTTGAGATTTATCTCCACAAAACTCCCTGCCCTACCCACGGTCAGTAGGGGACACCGATGGGCTGGGAAAGGCCGGCGTCCGTCGGATGGGACGTTAAACCGTGGTTCCGTGTATGGGAGAGCCATACCCATATCTGTGTTAAAGAACACGCTGGATGGCCTTGACGGGAGGCTACCATCTGTCTCCAACAGCTGTTCCAGTGGGTCCCCTCCCCCAACCTTCTCTGAGTCTTCGGGGTACTTGTGACCTGGCCATTTAGCCTATTGTGTGCAAAAAAGTGCCGCTCAGAGGTAAAACAACCCAACCCAACCCTTGTGATTTGGCCATATAGCTCGTTGCGTGATAAAAACAGAGCTAATCAGTGGTAAAGCAACCCACCCGAAAAATGCTAAAAAAAAAACACCAAACGAACTCTGGGTGCTCTTTCTTAAAGCTGTAGTTGTAGATTGTCACTGAATTTCAGTTAAGTGATTTTTCTATACTGCATTAACTTCATAATATCAGCTCAGTATTATTTCCAGCATCAAAATTTGCCCTCAGAAATGTAAACCGTTTAATTTCCTCAGTTTTGGCTTTCCATCATTTAATGTTTCTTTGAAGCTGAAGCTCTTTAATATGATCGTGATCATCACTAATCATACACAGAAGAAGTTCTTCTAGGTATGCGAAAAAAAAATTGCACTCAGATAACGGGATCATGACACCTTAAAGTAGGAATGCACAACAAATCCCTGAGAGAAAATTTTCTTGGTCCGTTTCATTCCTTTAAAAGACGATTCTGACCCGCTTCATTCCTTTAGAGTAGGGGTTCTCAATGTGTGGTAGGCGTACCCCTTGGGGACGCCTACCACACATTGACGATTTTGAGAGGGTAATCTTGGAGGTATGCAGTAACAATTTTTGGGGTACGCCGTGAGAGCTCGAAAGTCGCTAGATCTAGTAACAAAGTAAAAATAACCATTGTTATACTATAACTATAGTTTCATCTATCTATACAAGGGGTACGCCAGTTACATACATATTTCCAGGGGGTACGTGAAGCATAAAAGGTTGAGAACCACTGATATATATGTTTTATTTTATTCTCATTGTTATACTATATAGTTTTATCTTTTTATACAAGGGGTACGCCAGTAACATACACATTTCCAGGGGGTATGTGAAGCATAAAAAGTTGAGAACCACTAATATATATGTTTTAATTTATTCCCATTGTTAGATAAAACTATAGTTATAGTATATCTATACAAGGGGTACGCCAATTACATACACGTTTCCAGGGGGTACGTGAAGCCCTGATTTGAGAACCACTGATATACAGGGTGTCTCATAAATATAGGTACAAACTTTTAAGGGAGTAGATAACATCTAAAGGAATGAGAATTGCATAGGAACCCATAATCAGAAACGTCACCGTAAGTCAATAGGCGGCGCTGTTCATCAATGCGCTAGAGTTGAAATTTCGGATTTCCTCATTCGAGTGGTAGCCGGCTTACGAAGACCATGCAAAGGTATTCGAACAGGGAGCTGGCAGACATGCACTTAGTGTATGGAATAGCTGAGGGCAACGGACGAACCGCTCAACGAATGTATCAAGAACGCTTCCCACATAGACATGTACCGGGCCACCGTTTGTTTGCGCGTGCGCATCAAAATTTGTGCGATGATGGGTCATTAAGATTATGGTCATTAAGAGGTAGCAGAAGTGAGGACAGGCCACGATCGATGCATACTCCCGCCATGGAAGAAAGTGTGTTGGATGCATGGAGACTAATCCTAGTACCAGCACAAGTGCCGTGCCGTTACCTATGCCTTAGGAGTGTCTCGTTGCAGTGTACAGCGTGTTTTTCATCTCCAAAGGGTTCAGTTAGTTCTCCCCGCATATCATCCTGCACGTGTGCATTTTGCGCAGTGGTATCTCCAAGAAAGTGCCCAAGATGTGAATTTCCCAGCTTATGTTTTGTTTACTGATGAGGCCAGTTTCACTCGGGATGGCGTATTCAATCAGCACAATGCGCATTTGTGGGCTCACGAGAACCCCCACGGTATGCGCACCCATGCGGCACAACATCGTTTCGCAGTAAATGTGTGGGCAGGTTTGGTCGGCGACTGCTTAGTCGGGCCATACATTTTACCATCCCGCATGACCTCCGCGAAGTATCTTATCTTTCTGGAACAGGTTCTACCAGGCTTACTTGCCCATATTCCAGCAAATGTGAGATGCAATATGTGGTTTCAACATGATGGGGCGCCTCCCCATTATGGAAGGTGTGTTCGTGCGCATTTGAACATGTCTTTTGTGCAACGATGGATTATGCGTGCTGGACCAGTTGTCTGGCCCCCACGCTCACCTGATTTAACGAGCGTTGATTTCTTTCTGTGGGGAGACCTAAATGCTAAAAGTGTATGAATCGCCTGTGGAGTCTGACATGGATCTCGTGGCAAGGGTCGTCTGCGCTACTGCTACTATCAAAGAAACTCCAGATGTGTTCGATCGTGTCCGGCAATCAATGCTCCGTCGGTGCCACGCATGCATCGCGTCTCATGATGGAAACTTCGAGCATCTGCTGTAACACTATGAAATGTATCATCTAGTACGCCATTTGTAATAACTATGTCCAATAAATGTTTTCCCATTAATCACTGTCTTGTGTCCTTTCAGATCTTGTACCTCTGCTACCACTTTCCCATGACGTTTCCGGTTATGGGTTCCTATGCAATTCTCATTCCTTTAGATGTTATCTACCTCTCCTAAAAGTTTGTACCTATATTTTTGAGACACCCTGTATATGTTTTATTTTATTCCCATTGTTATACTATAACTATAGTTTTATCTATCTATACAAGGGGTACGACAGTTACATACACATTTCCAGGGGGTACGTGAAGCATAAAAGATTGAGAACAACGGATTTAGAGCATTCCTTTATATATACATTCCTTTATAGCTTAATCCAACCCAAACTTAGTGAAGATCAACTAGGGGGAAAAAAAAACGTATTCTTAAAGAGCCGCAGAAAAAAAAATTCACTACTTTTAAACCAAATCATACATTTCTAACTGTATTTTTTTAAGGAATCAAGAAAATCTCGTGATTAAAAGAAAAGAAATATACTCTTTTAGTGAGTACTATGAATTTGAAAAAATCGTTTAGTTATGCACCTAAAAACATTTTGTCGAAAAAATTGAAGAAATGGGACAGAGTCAGGACATTGATTATTTGTTTTTTAAGCCGCAAGTTCTTTTGCAATGAGGGGGCGGGGGTGGCTCAGTCGGTAGCGCGCCAGGCTCGTAATCTGTAGTTCCCAGGTTCGAGTCCCAGCTGGGTCAGCGTTGAGATTTATTTCCGCAAAATTCCCCGCCCTGCCCACGGTCAGTAGGGGATACCGATGGGCTTAGAAAGGCCGCCGTCCGTCGGATGGGACGTTAAACCGTGGCCCCGTGTGCGGGAGAGCCATACCCTGTGCACGTTAAAGAACACGCTGGATGGCCTTGACGGGAGGCTACCATCTGTCTCCCAACAGCTGTTCCAGTGGGTCCTCTCCCCCAACCTTCTCTGAGCCTTCGGGGTCCATGTGACCTGGCCATTTAGCCCATGGTGTGCAAAAAAGTGCCGCTCAGAGGTAAAACAACCCAACAACTTTTGCAATGAGCCACGAGTTTAACCCATAGTGTCATCTCCCGCATCAAAATTGAGGCAAAGAATTGTAAACCGTTTAATATCCCTAGTTTTGGCTTTCTTTGATTTAATGTTTCTTTGAAGCTGAAGCTCTTTTAATATCATTATGATCTCATCATTAGAGGTCGACTTTGGCTCCCTTCATTCCTTTAGAGATCGATTCTGGCTCGCTTTCCATTTGGGTTGTGTAATCCGTGTCTTAAAGAGTGGCGGGGCGGGGGTGGTTCAGTCGGTAGCGCGCCAGGCTCGTAATTTGTAGTTCGCAGGTTCGAGTCCCAGCTGGGTCAGCGTTGAGATTTATCTGCTCAAAATTCCTCGCCCTGCCACGGTCAAGGGGACATTAGGGGACACCGATGGGCTTGGAAAGGCCGCCGTCCGTCGGATGGGACGTTAAACCGTGGTTCCGGTGTGCGGGAAAGCCATACCCTGTGCACGTTAAAGAACACGCTGGATGATTTTGACGGGAGGCTACCATCTGTCTCCCAACAGCTGTTCCAATGGGTCCCCTCCTCCAACCTTCTCTGAGCCTTCGAGTTCCTTGTGACCTGGCCATTTAGCCCATGGTGTGCAAAAAAGTGCCGCTCAGAGGTAAAACAACCCAACCCAACTTTTGCAATATGTGTCTGTAAAATCGAATTATTTTCTGTACATGTATACATTTTCATTGTTTCAGGTGGGATTTGTATAGATTACAAATCACTGGTCTGTCACCATTTGTGCAATACACATATTATGGCTACGTTAGAAACTATCTGGGGAAAAAAAAGTGAATTCATTCCCTTTGTGACCCCTTTGCCCGACCCCCCACCCCAACCCCCGTAGATCCGTACTGGCATTTACGAATTATTTGAGGTAATTATATTAATTAATGAGAAGCACAAAGATTTTCCTGTGTAGAACAATACTTAAATTTCTAACAAATATCGATGTTCTTAAGTTTTCTAACGCACGCCCTCAAGGTCATCATGTGAAGAGTCATAAGTGTTGCCAGCTCCTCCTCACTCCTCCACTTCGAGCATCTGAACATCCGATCGTGTCTCATGGCAACGGTTCAGTTGCTCTCGGTGATCAACGAAGCGCAACATGGCGATGATTGTTCCAAATCCATTAACACGGATTCCTGCATCGTTCACTTCTGGGAAATGGGGATGAGAGAAACAACTGTCATGACACTTCGATATCTCGAACTAAAAGCGAAAAAGGAGAGGCTTCAGTTCATATTATCGTAATATCTGCACATGCGTGCTACGAATTATGAAGCATCCAGTGCAAAAAGAAAAACTGATGTCCTTTTAATGGTCGCAGAAAATGGTTTCCTTCTTTGCAGTTGACATGGCATTCAATGAGAGTTATTCAACATCTTTTATTCCTTATGGGAAATTTAACTGCGCATTTCAAAGAATTTTTAATATACAAATACCATACAAGGGCAATTCATATTTTTAGGGTTTGGCTCAGAATTTTTTTGACTAAGTAATCTAATATTCCCAAGTTCTTGTTCGAACTGGACCTGCCCTGAGATTTTTCAACACTACCGTATTTCTTCGATTCTAAGACGCCATCGACTGTAAGACACAGCTTAATTTCAGTACCACCAACAGAAAAAAAAGCTTTGATTCTAAGAAGAGAAAAAAAAAACGCTATAATATATCTAAGAAATATTTTTATTATAATAGAATTCAATTTACTAACAACAATAGTTCCTATTTATCAGTAGGTATGCTATTCATCACTTCTCTCTGAATCAATATCAGAGTCTGATTCTTCTGAGTCGTCGATATCTGCATCTGAATCAATATCATAGTCTACTTCACTACTATACTATATATCATAGTCTACTATCACTTATCTAACAGAGTCTGATTCTTCTGAGTCGTTTTATCTTCATCATCCCATAATATATCGTCTTCTGAGCCATCGAGAGCGTTGGGTATGCAACATTTTGTTGCTGAGCCATCGAGAGCGTTGGGTATGCAACATTTTGTTGAATGAGTGCTGCACTATTCTTTCTGGGATTAGCTTCCAAGCTATTGATACCCATTCCACCAATTTTGATGCCTACGCTTTCTTAATTTTTCCGGAAGGTGTCAGCGGAAGGTTGTCGGTCAACAGCCAGATTCCAAGCTCACTATAATTCACTGACAGAGCTCCACTATAATGAAATAACCGTGGCTTCACATTTGAAAAGCACGGGAAAATACCCACGCCACTTTATTCTCCAATGGAATTGGAGAATGCGATAACGGTTAAACTCGGAGTCGGGTTTCCGAATAAAAACAAAATGTGTGGTGTCGTGTGCAAAGCGCGGGAAAGTTTGAAAAAAGAACTGCGATTCCAAGACGCCATCGATTCTAAGACGCACCCCGTTTTTAGAGACGTTTATATGGGAAAAAAAAGTGCGTCTTAGAATCGAAGAAATACGGTAATTCCCAGACTACCCTATTCAGTTGAATATTTGGCTTGCAAAGGCTGTCGTTCGTCGGTTGGGACGTAAAGCTATGGCCCGGTATAGCTGTAAAGCCTGCTTAGAGTATTCTTCATAAAAGGTGAGGATAGTTAATTAACACCCTTCTCTCTGGTTTGCAGAGTCATTAGTTTTGGGCAAAGACAGAGTTAAGGACAAAGCAAATGAACTTTCTGAGAGATTACTAACTTGTTCAAATAGACTTGTACAGAAAACAATGTCTTTTCAATTCCGGACCAATCAACCTGTAAGATTCCATGTATTCAGTTCAAGTTTTTTTTTTTTGCGCACCAGAGGCTTTTCTACATTCAAAAATTTTATCTCTCTTCGTTCATTCTCGTAATTAACTAATTTCAAAACTAATCGATTTATAATCCTATCCTTATTTTGACTCTCCTCCTAGAGCTCGCTAATTTCTAATTACCCATAATTCCTATTCGCAGTTGGGATATCCTCCGCTAACTCAGCTATGCCTTCAGAGAGAAAGTGAGCAGGGGGGGGGGGGGGGGGGGGTGGTTCAGTCAGTAGCGCGCCAGGCTAGTAATATGTACTTCTCAGGTTCGAGTCCCAGCTGGGTCAGTGTTGAGATTATCTACGCAAAATTCCCCGCCCTGTCCACGGTCAGTAGGGGACACGGATGGAGTTGGAAAGGCCGCCGTCCGACGGGTGGGACGTTAAGCCGTGGCTCCGTGTGCGGGAGATCCATACCCTGTGCACGTTAAAGAACACCCTGGATGGCCTTGACAGGATGCTACCATCTGTCTCCCAACAGCTGTTCCAGTGGGTCCCCTCCCCGAACCTTCTCTGAGCCTTCGGGGTCCATGTGACCTGGCCATTTAGCCCATGGTGTGCAAAAATGTGCCGCTCAGAGGTTAAACAACCCAATCCAACTCAGAGAGAAAGAGGAAAATATATGGAATTTGGAAATGCCCTAGTCCATCAGATCAAAAAATGGCTTCATATGCAGGAGAGACATAACCCGAGTATATTAAAGCACAAGCTATGTAGTCTCGACGGGGGGGGGGGGGGGCGTCCATTTATCTCCAAACAGCTGTCAAGTGGAATCCTTTCCCCTACCCAGTCTGAGTCCTCGTGCACAAAAGATTCAATCAGAAGTAAAGCAATCCGACTCAGTCGTTGTCATCCAGTGACTTCTGAACTGCTTCTGCCTTTCATCATGCATCTACAATCAACAATCAATAAACGGATGAATTAAAAAAAAGAAAAGATTGGATTCATTAAATTTCAGACAATGCAAATGTTGAAGAGACTGTTTTTCGCTTGGCATGATTAAATTCCTCCCCTTCACTTTTTTCCCCCAACTCTTCCTCCAATCTACCTGTCCAAGGTCTTCTTTTTCAGCATAAACATAAGAGTAGAATAAGAACAACCGACTTCGGATATCGATCTGGGATTTTCAATAAAAGGAATAGTTCGGTCTAGTTACCTACTTTTTTTAGAGTCGTAACAGCATGCTTAATATAAGGTTGGGTTATTTTACCTCTGAGCGGCACTTTTTTGCACACCATGGGCTAAATGGCCAGGTCATATGGACCCCTTGGGGGAGGGGACCCACTGGAACAGCTGTTGGGAGACAGATGGTAGCCTCCCGTCAAGGCCATCCAGCGTGTTCTTTAACGTGCACAGGGTATGTCTCTCCCGCACACGGGGTCACGGCTTAACGTCCCATCCGACGGACGGCGGCCTTTCCAAGCCCATCGGTGTCCCCTACTGACCGTGGGCAAGGCGGGGAATTTTGCGGAGATAAATCTCAACACTGACCCAGCTGGGACTCGACCTGGGAACTACAGATTACGAGCCTGGCGCGCTACCGACTGAGCCACCCCCGTACCACTTAATATAAGGATAAATGCATAAGTTAATAAAAGTATCCTTCTTCTGTCTTTCATTATTTTTAAGAATAATAACTGAAGATTGTTAGTATAAGCAATGAGCTATGACGACATTCTGCCGCGTGTCAGACCAATGAAGAAAAATAGAAAAAGCTCAAAGCTTAATAACAGAGGAGTAGTTAGCAAAATGCAAATTTCTTTTTTGTTCCTTTGGTAGCGTTTTGTCCTTCTGAAAATATTGCTTTGCCAACGACTTATTTCTGTTTCATTTCGTGTGATTCGCGACTTGCCTTATGTGGTGTATGAGAGATGGAAAAACAAGTTGTTATGCATCTGTAATTATTGCGTAAAAGGGCACACTTGGGTGGAGTGCAGTTAGTGGGAGATGCCTCGCAGTAATAGTCTGCGAGGGAACATTGCACTGACGCAGCGCGTGCATCTCAGCTGCATTGAATGTTGGTTGGTGAGTGGGTAACCTGACAGGGCACCACCATTGCTGCTCAGGGTAAATGGTACTGAAGATACAGATGGGCTTTCTCTAATCTACACTTTAGGATCAGAGAAGAGATACTGCCGGCTATCATTTCTGCTCTCTTACGATTGTTTGGACTGCGTTGTTTAATCTCTACGCAGTGCTTTTGTGCACGCAGTGGGGATAAATGGCCATCAAGTTATCAAAATCAAATGAATTCAACAACTGCTTTAATCTATTGTATGATGAAAAGAAAAAGGAGTTCAGAGTTCAGTGGAAGAAAAGAAATAGCTGCCATATCACATGGACTCCAAGGTCTCCGGACAAAGAAAGGGAGGGGATCCAATGGATAGCTGCTAGCTTGGGTCTTTTATTTCTGAGCGGCACGTTTTTTGAACACAATGTGTTATTAAACGGTCAGATCACAAGAACCTCTAGGGCGCAGAGAAGGTTAGGGGGAGAGGAACCACTGGACAGTTGTTAGGAGGCAGATGGTAGCCTCCCGTCAAGGTCATCCAGCGTGTTCCTTAATGTGTACAGAGTATGTCTCTCTCCTCTACACGGGGCCACGGCTTTACGTCCCATTCGACGGACTTTTCAAACCCATCGGTATTCGCTACCGACAGAGGGCAGGGTAGGAGGTTTGGCGGAGATAAATCTCAAAGCACAGATAGGATTCGAATCTGGGAACTGCAGTTTACAAGAGTGGGACGCTATGGACTGAGTTAATCCCGCCCAACAGTTGCTAAGATATACACTGGTGTTGGAAATTAAAGGACAAAAATATATTATGCCGATATATCTAGAAGAATGCACTGAAAATGGGCGAATATGGAAAATATGCTAAGCGGAAAACTATACCTCATTTATAATTGCCGCACCGAAGCCGGAAGGGGCGGGGTGGCTCAGTCGGTAGCGCGCCAGGCTCGTAATCTGTAGTTCCCAGGTTCGAGTCCCAGCTGGGTCAGCGTTGAGATTTATCTCCGCAAAATTTTCCGCCTTGCCCACGGTCAGTAGGGAACACCGATGGGCTTGGAAAGGCCGCCGTCCGTCGGATGGGACGTTAAGCCGTGGTCCCGTGTGCGGGAGAGCCATACCCTGTACACGTTAAAGAACACGCTGGATGGCCTTGACGGGAGGCTACCATCTGTCTCCCAACAGCTGTTCCAGTGAGTCCCCTCCCCCAACCTTCTCTGAACCTTCGGGGTCCTTGTGGCCTGGCCATTTAGCCCATGGTGTGCAAAAAAGTGCCGCTCAGAGGTAAAACAACCCAACCCGAAGCCGGAATATGCAAATTAGGAATACTTAAAAAAGACGCGCGAGTCTATTCGCAGCTTATATCAGTTCTAGGCAACACTTGCTTCCACTTCAGTGGCATGTCGAGCTGATTATGTCCCGAAGACATCGTATAGATGATTTTCAGCGGTGCAGAGCGATTGGAAGGATGGAAGCAGGTCAGTTCCAGACGGAAGTTTCCAGAGTATTGAACGTTCCACAAGATGTTTTGTCAAGACTCTGGAGACAGTTTCGACAGACAGGAGATGTTCGTCGTCGACCAGGACAAGGCCGTCCCACAGCCACAAGTGCTGTAGACGATCGCTATATGAGTCTTACTGCCAGACTGAACAGAGTGATGAACTCTAGGCAACTGTCTTTGCAGCTTGCAGCAGCTACAGGAAAGGTGGTTTCAAGGCATACTGTTTACAGGAGAATTCATGAGCAATGCCTCTATGCCAGGAGACCTGTTATTTGTGTTCCCCTAACTATCGCTACCCGGCAAGCTCGTGTCACGTGGAGTCGCTAACGTCACACTTGGAGTCCAGGCCAGTGGGCGCATGTTATGTTCACAGATGAATCGCAATTCAGCTTAAGTGCTGATTCGCGACATATTCGCATCTGTAGAGATCCAGGGACCTGCGACAGTCCCTCGAACATAAGAGAAGAGACTATTTTGGTGACCGTGGCGTGATGGTTGCGGCAGGAATCATGATGAACACGCGCACAGATCTGCACATCTTTCCCTGGCTCTGTTACACCCTGCGGTACAGAGACGAGTTGCTGAACCCATATGTCAGGCCATTCCGGAAGCCACCGTTCCAGATTTTATTCTTATGGACGGTAAGTAACACCTGCCCTCATCGAGCTCATGTGATCGACGATTTTCTCGAAGTGGAAGATATTCGCCGAATGGAGTGGCTACCCAGATCTCCTGACCACAATCCCATTGAGTATGTATGGGATGATTTAGGGAGGTGCATTGGAGCTGGACAGCCCTCTTCCAGAACACTCGACGAACTAAGAACATCACTTGTCGAGGAGTGGTCATTAATCCCTCAAGACCTCATCAATACCCTCATAAACAGTGTAAGGAGTCGTTGCTTGAGCTGCATGGCTAATCATACTCCACATTAACATGCAGCATGTCATACGTAATAGACTTTAATGCCAATTGCACGATCATGATCTTAACATTGTACGATTAGGAATTTCTTCTGCTTGATTTACAGTTGTAATGTAATAATAAACCTCTTTATCAAATTTCATTGTATTCCCTTAAAAATACTTCGAGTTATGTACGAATTCATTAATTAGCCTTTAATTTTGAGCAGCAGTGTAGATAGAAGACTGTTTGGCTGTCTTGTGCATGGCGTCATGACTTAATTGACTGTTTTTTTCAGATTTCCCTCGGTTTTCCCCTTTTATGCTAATTATATATAACAAGATTTAACGAGAGAAATTTTAACGTAGGCACCTTGGGAACTCAAAGTTGGGAACATCAGATTACAAGCTTGATACTGAGATATCTCGGAGATAATATTCTTTCATTTTTTCAGCAGTAGCTCTTCTATATGAAGTAGGGTTGGGTTGTTTTACCTCTGAGCGGCACTTTTTTGCACACCATGGGCTAAATGGCCAGGTCACATGGATCCCGAAGGCTCAGAGAAGGTTGGGGGAGGGGACCCATTGGAGCAGCTGTTGGGAGATAGATGGTAGCCTCCCGTCAAGGCCATCCAGCGTGTTCTTTAACGTGCACAGGGCATAGCTCTCCCGCACACGGGGCCACGGCTTAACGTCTCATCCGACGGTCGGCGGCCTTTCCAAGCCCATCGGTGTCTCCTACTGACCGTGGGCAGGGCGGGGAAATTTTCCGGAGATAAATCTCAACGCTGACCCAGCTGGGACTCGAACCTGGGAACTACAGATTACGAGCCTGGCGCGCTACCGACTGAGCCACCTCCGCCCCTATTAGTCACGTGACATCAGACCTTCTCTTCAGACGGCTTTGGCCTGGCTCGCTACCGATTGAACACTTCCGTCCCTTGAAAGTTTGGAAGCAATGTCTTACGATATTGACGCTTAATGTAAGTGTAAACAGCTTTGAAACAAAATTAATCGTCAAAAATTTATGAAAGTCTGTTCTTTACAGGTTTCGAGTCGATTCGTCTCATATATCCCTATTCTTAGAATAAAGCAAGGCTAGAACGTTAAGCTTTCGTTTCATTAAACTTTTTGTTACAGTTTACAAATTTCATAACAGGGGAAGATGATTTATTTTGTGTTTGTTGGTCTTGTAGAAAAGTTATCATTTGAAAGTATATAGAGGGTAATTTTACCTTTTGAGTTTCAGCATTTCTTTTCTTGTGAATATTTTTTCTGTTGGGTTCGAGCCCCGGGTAAGGCATGGCTGTTTGTGTCGTTTTTCTGCTGAGTCCTCTGCCATCCTCTCAGACCTTCTGCTATGGCATATAAACTGACAGGCTCCTGTCAGACCTCTGTGGCCAGCAACTGCTTGAGGGGGTATTTATTTTTTTTATTTAAATGTTTCTAACTGTTTCAGACTGAAGTTGAATTTCCACATAAATTGGTAATACGTACTGTTAAAATCATTGCATCGATCAATTTTAATAATTGCATTTAGAAAAACTACACATTCTGATGAGAGTTATCTAATTGTACAAAACAAGAATCTTTGTTTGCAGATGACGTGATAATTTTCGCAACTCTGCATTAAAATAACTGAAAGTGGTCATAAATTCCATGCGACTGTCAGCGGCACGAAAGGCTCATAATCTGATTTTTCCAGGTTTGAGTCCCAACTGTGCCTCCGTTAAATTTGGCTACATTGGGATATACTTCTTTGATCAGAGTTTTTCAAAATAGTGTACAATTTCGCATAAAACTAATGCCGCTGATATTTTCGCATGACTTCCAAATGAACTTTTATGTAACGGAAGCGACTAACAGATGGCGCCACATGCAATACCCAACGTTCTGCGAATTTCTTTCTAGTCAAAATGTTCGAGCATGGATAAATAAAGCCTGACCGACCCGTGGTTTGCGGCTCATAAATAAATAATCAATGTACTGAATGTGGTGCATTTCTTCCAATTTTTTGACCAAACATTTTTAGGGGTATAATTGAATGATTTTTCCCAATTTGTAGTACTCGATTAAATGTATATTTTTGTTTTTTTAATCGAGAGGTTTTCTTGAGTCCTTAAAAATATAACTTTTTTTTTCAATTCATTCCTCATTAGAAATGTAAGTTTTGTTTTTAAGTATAGAAATTTTTCCTGCGATTCTTTAGGAATATAGTTTTTTTTTTCTAGTATGAGCCTGGATGGCACAGATAAATGTTTCTTGTGCTGTCTTTCTGCTGAGGTCTTATCTTCCCCACACACCTTCGCTATCGTGTATTATATTGACTTTGTTGTCAAACCTGACAAGCAACCGTTTCAAGGATCATTTGTTAGGTATTTTTATTTTATTATGTGATAATGAAGCTTAAAGAAACCTTCTATTGATTCGATCTTAGTGTCGTTGAACAACTGAATCTTGTTTCTCCTTTTAAATCTTTTGCAAACTTTTCATCAGGTGCGTATTCAAGGGAGCTGAAGCATTCAACCTTTCAAGGCTCGACATTTGAAAATCATAAAATTATTTACGGGCACAGTTTCAGGCTTTGGCGAACGATAGAATAAGCAAGAAATAGGATTGGGTTGTTTTACCTCTGAGCGGCACTTTTTTGCACACCATAGGCTAAATGGCCAGGTCAGGTGGACCCCGAAGGCTCAGAGAAGGTTGGGGGAGGGGACCCACTGGAACAGCTGTTGGGAGACAGATGGTAGCCACCCGTCAAGGCCATCCAGCGTGTTTTTAACGTGCACAGGGTATGGCTTTCTCGCACACGGGGACCACGGTTTAACGTCCCATCTGACGGACGTCGGCCATTACACAAGCCCATCGGTGTCCCCTACTGACCGTGGGCAGGGCGGGGAGTTTTGCGGAGATAAATCTCAACGCTGACCCAGCTGGGACTCGAACCTGGGAACTACTGAAATAGGACACCAATCAGCAAGCGATGAAATTATTGGTTGCTTTCTGAAATTTTGGCATTCTGAGCCGGCAACCGAGCGTTATTTCCGGTTAACCACCTTTTCAAGTTAAGAGAATGCCCACCCAATACAAATGTCTTGACCATGCTAATCTGTATGTGACGTGCCACGAGGCTTTCGAGGCTATTTAAAGAAAACTTAGGTTGAATACCCCCTCCCATACACATACACAGACAAAATAAAACAATATTTTTAATAAAATCTCGTGCTGTTTTACTTCTGAGCAGCGTTATTTTGCACACAATGGGGTAAATAGCCAGGTTAGAAGGACCCCGATGGCTCAGAGAAAGCTAGGGGAGTGGATCCATTGGGCAGCAATTAGGAGATAGATGGTACTCCGTCAAGCCATCTAGCGTGTTCTTTAACGTGCATAGGATATGGCTCTTCCGCACACGGACGACTGCTAGACGTCACATCCGACGGAAGGCGGCCTTTCCAAACTCATCGGTGACCTCTACTGACCGAGGGCAGGACAGGAAGTTTTGCGGAGATAAATCTCAACATTGGCCGAGCTGGGCCTGGAAACTGGGACCTGCAGATTACGAGCCTGGTGCGCTAACGACTGCGCCACTCTCATCCCTTAAATCCTATTCCCCGCCCTGCCCACGGTCAGTAGGGGACACCGATGGGCTTGGAAAGGACGCCGTCCGTCGGAGGGGACGTTAAGCCCCGTGTGTGGGAGAGCCATACGGCAAAATTCTACCGCAAATTTCTAGGGGTATCTAGGTGCACGTTAAAGAACACGCTGGATGGCCTTGATGGGAGGCTTCCATCTGTCTCCCAACAGCTGTTCCAGTGGGTCCCCTCCCCCAACCTTCTCTGAGCCTTCGGGGTCCATGTGACCTGGCCATTTAGCCCATGGTGTGCAAAAAAGTGCCGTTCAGAGGTAAAACAACCCAACCCTTAAATCCTAGATACACGCCTGCTTTCCACTGATGTGGAATGTTAATAGAAGCAACGCAGGTTTCTGTACACAGCTGTTAAATATTTGTGAGGACCTCGGAGAAAGAAATTTGTTTTATTGTGGCCACATTTCAAATTTGCCACACCCAGCCTGAGCCAAAGAGAAAACTGGTTTCTACTATTCTCTCTTGGAAGACAATGTGATACCGTGTAATTTCAGAGATTGTTCAGGTGGGGCATAACTTTCTTCGAATAATCGTTAGTAGCTTTTGTCGCATTAAATTCAAGTGAAACGATTCAGGAAAGGCCAGATATCAAAGGCTGCAAAATGAAGAAAATAGAGAAAAGAGAGGAGCAACTAAGTAAAACGGTAGAACAGATAGTGAAATGCTTTAATACTGAATATCGTACATAGACTTCAGTAAATTATATTTACCTTGCGCCTAAATTATTTAATTTTTTGCCAAACAATATAAAAATGGAAAAAAATTACATAGCTTTGCTTTAAATCTTCGTAAATGGCTATTAGATATTGATAATATTAGGATCTTTTTGTAATAAATATTAATTTTTTGTAAAAACCATTAAATAATTTTTAATCATTTATCAAATTCTTTTGTTTCCATTTGTTCAATTTATTTTATTCTTCGATTACTTTATAAATGCTTAAAACGTTTATTGACTATTGTTGCCAAAATCATAAATTATATACATAAAATATAATAAATTCCACAGGCGAGTTATAAACTCTTGTGGATTTTTGTAAGATTCACTTGAAATATTTGTGCCCACTGGGCTGGACCAATGTAATCGGATGTATTATGTATTAAATAAATGTTATGTTAAAAAAAATGAGATTCAATATGCAATAATAAACAGACATTTATCCACTAGCTTAACACTGGTCGATAAACCACAATCCTTCTAATCAGCCATGTGCAGGAATGGACTACGTAATTCTATGCACAAGGTTTTTTAAACATTTAGGTGTCCCTGATACCATCCGCAATGGATGGATTGGGTTTTAGTGCGCATTTGTGAACACAATGGGCTAAATCGCAGGGACCACGAAGGCTCGAAGAAGGAGCAATTTGTAGGAGCGAGATGCAAGCCTCTTGTCAGAGCCATCCAGCATTTATTTAATAAGCACAGAGAGTGGTTCTCCTACACCCGAGGGGCGGGGTGGCTCAGTCGGTAGCGCGCCAGGCTCGTAATCTGTAGTTCCCAGGTTCGAGTCCCAGCTGGGTCAGCGTTGAGATTTATCTCCGCAAAATTCCCCGCCCTGCCCACGGTCAGTAGGGGACACCGATGGGCTTGGAAAGGCCGCCGTCCGTCGAATGGGACGTTAAGCCGTTGCGCCGTGTGCGTGAGAGCCATACCCTGTGCACGTTAAAGAACACGCTGGATGGCCTTGACGGGAGGCTACCATCTGTCTCCCAACAGCTGTTCCAGTGGGTCCCCTCCCCCAACCTTCTCTGAGCCTTCGGGGTCCTTGTGCCCTGGCCATTTAGCCCATGGTGTGCAAAAAAGTGCCGCTCAGAGGTAAAACAACCCAAACCAATCCTATACCCGAGGTCACGGCTTTACCACCCATCCGAAGGACGGTGTCCTTTTCAAGCTCATCGGTGTCCTCTTTCTGACCGAGGGCAGGGAGTGTGAGTTTGGTTGATTTATCTCTGAGCGAAACGTTTTTGCACAAAATGGGATAAATGGTCTAGTCACAAGGACCCAGAGGGCTCAAAGAAGGTTTGGGGAGGGGACTCACTGGACGGCTGTTAGGAGACAGATGATAGCTTCCCGTCAAAGCCAATCCAACGTACATTGGGTAGGTGGAAAAATCTTGAGTTGTTTGCAAAAGCGGAGTGACTTGGCAAAAATCAGATGAGATGTAATTTTTTTGAAAAATTATGCCGAGTTGGCAAAATCGAGACATCTAGGCAAAATCTAGGGGTGTTGGCAAAAATCTAGGGCAGTTGGCAAAATTCGAAGCGACTTGGTAAAATACAGGCGAGTTGGGAAAATTTGGATTGGTTTTGTGAATTTAATGAGAGTCGGCAAAATCGAGAGAACTTGGCAAAATCTAGTATAGTCGCTCAAAATCCGAGTACAGTCGCTCAAAATTCGGGTACAGTCGCTCAAAATCCGGGTACAGTCGCTCAAAAAAGTATCCGAAGACTATGGTTGATTACAGAATTCAGAAAAATTATCTGGCAACGATTTTTTTAGAAATCAGTGATCTGGCAAGTTTTGTGTCACGTTGGTTCAACCAATTGAAAAGTTAATCTATGTTCTCATGAACTACTGAAGACGCAAATATCTTAAAACGATAAATAGAATTCCTTACGAAGGAACCTGTTTAGTTATATTTTTACGCCTATTCATCGATTTACACCGTCTCAGTTGATATGGTTTCGGTTTTACATGGGCAAAACAACGCAACCAGTTTCGATTTACACGGTTATAGACTCGGTCTTACACGGTATGGATTAAGATTTATTAATAATAATAACTTTATTTATGGTTAAGTATGGATATAATAATACATGCTATGAAGTAGCAGTGGTTAAATTATCAGACTGTTATCCTAAAGTAATAACCAACTAAATGGTTTTAATTGATATCATTTATTTTCAAAACTAAATGGATAATAATAAATTGCTAATCTAATACCCCCTCAAGCAGCTGCTTGCCACAGAGGTCTGACAGGAGCATGTCAGTTTATATGCCAGAGTAGGTCTGAGAGGATGGCAATATTAATAAAACTGTCATCTGTAACAATTTATATTTTTGTTCTTCCGCTTAAATTATATTCTTGCCATTCTAATGCAATCTGATCCGCGACATCTTAATGAATTGAAGACTGTTTTGAATCGGTAGCGAGATCAGACTTTTCCAGACTAAATTTTTCAGACTAGTAAAAACTGTATTTTATCTCATTTTTAGCAAAAAGTTTAACTTTGTAGGCGGTTATATCGGCGAAATACAGCTGATTAGTAAGTATATGTGCATAAAATATCATATAAATAATAATTTTAAAAAAATAAAGTATTACACACAAATGCTTAATTTCTAATTTATGTTCAGTTCGTAAATATTCTTTTTTTTTTAATTTAGTCTTCAAATTCGATAGTGTACGTGTACATTAACAATGCGTATATTTTGTGACCGCAAAGAAGTCTATGAGTTTGGGTTGTTTTACCTTGGAGATGAGCTAAATGGCCAGGTCACATGGACCCCGAAGGCTCAGAGAAGGTTGGGGGAGGGGACCCACTGGAACAGCTGTTGGGAGACAGATGGTCACCTCCCGTCAAGGCCATCCAACGTGTTCTTTTAACGATGCACAGGGTATGGCTTTCCCGCACACGGGGCCACGGCTTAACGTCCCATCCGACGGAAGTCGGCCTTATCCAAGCCCATCGGTGTCTCCTACTGACCGTGGGCAGGGCGGGGAAATATTGCGGAGATAAATCTCAACGCTGACCCAGCTGGGACTCGAACCTGGGAACTACAGACATCCCCGCCTCAAGAAGTCTATGAGAAATTGATCTAAGCTTATCTGAATAAGTGAAAATAAAGTACAAAGTAATGTTACATTATTGGTTATTATTGCTGCTGAACTAAAAATTGAAATAAATATGTAAAAATGAAATTTTCAATGTACATTTGATTCATAATAAATTTCTTTTTCTATCCACGTTTTTTTCCATAAGTTGTCGGTATCGATTTGCACGGTGATTTGCCGCAACCTATTTACCTATTAAATGGGTGTATTTAGAGTTTAACCAAAGTCAGGAAAAACTTCAGGATGAATTTTTTTGTTTTTTCGAGATTATGGAGATGATTTAAAAAAAAAAACATCTTTGTCAGGATATTTTTAGGAGAGAAACATGACTACGACTCACGTCTATTCTTTGACTCGTAATTTGTACCAGAAAACATGTCAGTTCTGGTTAAATACGTTAGCTGCTGGATTACATTGACAAGCCTGAAAACGTTAACTGCTACTAAAATACAAGATGTCCGACAAATAAAGATGGTATTTAAGAATCGCTGTTCCCAAATACACAGAGGACATCGCATTGAATGTTGTATCTGTACCTTCCCCCCTCAAATAGTTTCATGCGCGGCCTCCAACAAGATGGATCTCAAGAGATATTACGGACAGATTTCCTGACAGATGGATTGGAGGGTGGCCCAATTCCATGCCTCCCAAAGAGCCGTGATTTCAGAGTCTTGATTTTTTTCTCGTGTGGCTTTGTAAAGAATTTTGTTTACACGGTCAAAATTCGAGACTTGAATCATTTGAAAGCCAGAATAAGAGAAGAACTGAGCAAGTAACAAGAGATATGTTGCAGCGTGGATGGCAAGAAGTGGAATACCGATTGGACTTATGTAGGGTTACGAACGGTGTACATCAATGTTTCCCAAAGTGGACGATACCACCCCCTGGGGGACGCTGGAACGATCCAAAGGGGTCGGTAGTAGCTTCGGGTACAGTTGGGGGGGGGGCGGTGGAAGCATAAAGAAAGAAGGGAAGATAAGAAAATTTTGATAAACCGTTCGTACGTGTTTCATCTGTTGTGTAACATAGAGTTAAAGTCGTAGTGATCATTTTATTTTCCATCTTATACTATTTGTTGATTTTAATAAATAATTTTATAATTTCAAGCTTCAAGGCGTCTTATTTACAACATCTTTCTTTGCTATGTATGTAGAAAATATAGTATATGTATATGTATGTATATGTATATAGTATATGTATATGTATGTAAACTTGCGATGTAGGTAGAAATATAGATACATAAAAGAACGCAAATTTGTCACTGCATCTTTCTGTTTGTTCGCTTAAAGAAGGTTGATTTCCAGGGGGGCGCTGAGTAATTTTTTTTCTGAAAAGGGGGCGGTAGGACAAATAAGTTCGGGAACATCTGGTGTACATTATGTCCAATGTTATTTGACGTACGCTTCAATTGAAATATTACTTTCTTGAATATGCATATTATTTTCCTACATATTGGTTCCCTAAACCGCACTCTTATTTTCGGATACACTGCACTGAGATAAAATAATATTTTTTTTCACACCTTTCCACCGGAAACATTTCCTACTATTTAAAAAGGATAAGCTAGAAAACGTCTTTTATTATTTTTGAAATCAAATGCAGTTTAAATCCTAATTATGAATTTAGGAATTGCATTCTGATCAAAATGAAATAAACAGTAATAGGAATTTAATACTTTCTGTAAACGTTTCGTATAAATATCGATAGGTAAAATTTTAAAGTTCTTACCTTTGAAGCAGCCTGCAACGTTTATATTACCAAGCTGAAATGCCAACTACTGAGCAGTTCCAGTGGTTGTTAGCTACAGTTCTTTTTTTATGTCATTTCCTAGGGAGCGGAAATATTTTTCGAGATTTCTGCACGCTCTTCTGTCATTATTCGTGTTTGGTACGTTTATGATAAAAAATAAAATAAATACCCCCTCAAGCAGCTGCTTGCCACAGAGGTCTGACAGGAGCCTGTCAGTTTATATGCCAAAGTAGAAGGTCTGAGAGGATGGAAGGACCTCAGCAGAAAGCAACACGAATATCCATGCTTTACCCGGGGCTCGAACCCAGGTCCCGTAGATCAGTAGCCAAGAGAGCTAACCACTTGACCACGGGACGGCTACTACGTTTATACCAGGAGTAAAAAATCCTGCAGCATTGACTCAAAGTGTACGACCACACATAAATTGAGCAGGTTAACGTTATTAACAAAATAATGCACAAGAATGTAAATAAAGTTGCAATTAAAATCAACAATCTCACATATGTGTACTACTCTCAGTAAGCTACTATAGAAAGTTTTGTCCAGATTTACCTGCTATTTAATGGGGTGACCAGGGACATGCGTTGTGTTGTGGATATGGTAATGTGTATAGCATGGAACGGTCAGGCCAGCATTTAATTCGTTTTCAAACAAACGATCTATTGTTTTCGCTTTGTCATCCTTCTGCAAACGTTAACTTTTTTTGCATATTTAGAAAATTGAAAATTTATTAATGGTTCGATAGGTAAAGATTATTCTCATTTTCTGAATTTCCCAATTGCTTTAATAGCGCCCTGTAACAGTTGAAAATGGCGGAATATGTTTAAAAATTTAAACGGATATTGTAAACGATCCATTAATCCCAGAAATAAAATTATTTTCTGGTGGAGTATCATGATGAAGAAATCGGAAAATAAAATACTTCATTCTCTTTGAAAATGAACGTCTTATATTAGTTAAGGGTAGGCCTGATAAGGGTGAAGGGGAATATGGAGGAGAGTGAAGCAATCGAGCCGGACAAAAGTGTAACAAGAGAGGCTAAGAGATTTAATTTACATTGCAGTATAACATTTTTCGCTCCGTTTTAAAGGTTTAAAAAATATTGAATAATGCATGCAACGTGAACGAATTTAATAGCATTTATTATTATTTATTTTAATAAGCTAATAATTACCCTTATTAGCATTCTGAAGAGGAGGAGGGCATGGCCCCTTGCCACCCATAGATCCAGTCCAGGCTAGAGACGATATGTTAGTCTGCTAGCTTAAATAGAGGTGATTCAGTCTTCCATTTTGGCACTCTAACTTTACTAGTCTTCTCATGATAGTCGTTGATTGCGTCGTGCACTCAAATCGCAAATCTGATAAAAAACCTCCAGAGCACTACAGAAAAGAAAGAGAATTTTTTGCTTATAAATGTAAAGTAATGCTATTACATTTTATCCTAAAATTATGAGTATTCTCATTTTCTTTTTCTCGTTTATTTTAAAGCTCTGTATTCAACATATTTAATATTATTTATCGATAGAGTTGAAAATTTTGGCAATAATTACCCACCCAGATTTTCTTTATGAATAGTCTTTTTTTTTCTCCTAATGGCGGGTTTAAAAACCTTTTCAAAATCTAGTGGAGCAGAAAAAAATATATATACATTAACATATTCTGATGGAAATATTTAATATTTTAGGAAGAAATTTTGGAACGGTTATCAATTATCGTTTGGAGAATTTTCTTCAAATGATAAAGATGGTAACAAATTACCATCTTTAAGGTACATTGTTAGGTTACGATCAAAACTGTTATTATTAGGTTACGATCAAAACTATTGTTTAGGTTAAGATCAAAACTACTATTTCGGTTGTGGAAAACTTTAGTTTTAAAAAACAAACCCAGATTGCATTACATTAATAATGTACATTGATTTATCTCTCCTTTTTTATTCCACTGAATTCTCATGATTCCGCGGAGCAGAGCACAAAATTATGGATTACTCTTAATTTTAGCCTTTGCATCTCGCAATAATAAATTAGTCTGGATGATGTTGAGCTTTCAATAAATGGGAAGCGGCAACTAATTTCTCTTTCATTGAGTTAAGCAGCATATTATAATGATGTAATTAGGCTTCTGTTAATTCGTGCATTCTGATTATTCTTGCCTGTATCCATGGTACACACATTCTCTCATTAACATAACGCAAGCATTTTCTTGTCAGTACTTATTTCAATTTACATTGACATCGCGGAGCTGGACCATGGGTCCGTCCCTTTCGTCTCGTTATCTCTGCACGTTATGGAAATTAAGTCCCACTTCGAAGGGAGAGAGTGCTGTTCACGTGTCGCTATGGAAACCGCACTGACACAGCCACACTGGGTCTTTTAATAATGTCGGAGGAATCGATAATGAAAGGGCTTCTCTGGCGGTCGCTTTTCACCAGAGAGGAAATTCTCTCTTCTTCGATACGGAGTTTGTGGGATGTTTAGAGGAGAGAGGAATTTTTTAACTTCCCCTTTTTTCTTTAATCATGAAGTCGGGAGATTTACCACCCCCGTTATTCTTTCGAAAGGAGAAAAAAAAAGGAGACATGCAATCGTAGAATTCTTTTGCAAATGGTGAATTATTCACATAATTGCTGTTAAAGCAAACGCACGGTTTCAAAATTGAATTCTACCCGCCAGCTGTTTAACAACCTGAAAATCAATGCAGCACATTCATATAAGAAATGTGCAATAATATGTAGTTTCTATATTGATTTCTTCATTAAACTAAATGTATCAGAATGCCGGCTTTTAAAATAGCTATTAAATATTTATATGGTCGAATATACAGTCGCTCAAAAAGGTGTCCAAACACTATGGCTGATTACAGAATTCAGAAAAAATATCTGGCAACGATTTTTTTTAGAAATTAGTCATCTGGCAACTTTCGTGTCACGTGACACGTGGTCATATTATTTTGATACTAGATCGTGTGGGCTCACTCACGGAAATATTGAGCGTGTGCAGTTGCTGTACACGCTACAGATATTTTTCCTGAATTCTGCAATCACGTGACACGAAGGTTGCCAGATCACTAATTTCTAAAAAAAACGTTGCCAGATATTTTTTCTGAATTCTGTAATCAACCATAGTGTTCGGATACTTTTTTGAGCGACTGTACATAGAAACTGCAACGTTTCTGTCGTGAAGTTTTTGTCGAAAGTTAATTAATACGAATAATGGTTGTTATATATCTGAATGTTTCGGCAATGATTATTATATAGTGAATTTTTTTTAGCTTGGGTCAGTTTTTGAAAAATAATAATAATAAAAAATCTGACGGGTAAGGGTTTTGATAACTATTTTAGAATCCGTAGCATTTAAGTATCGAAATTATCAATAACAGCAACTCACAAGAAAATGTTGTTTCTTAAAACAATATAAAATTAGCTGAAAAAATGTGTTTTGCATCCCAAACTGCAAACTGACATCCCCCGAATTTCGCGTTTTGTTTCTCAGTTAGCTCCTAACCATTTTTTTAAAAAAAAGATGTTTTAGGAAGTTTTTCAAAAATAGATTAAATTCAAACTAAATTTTGACTCATCAAAAGTACCCTTTGTTTTTATGGAAATAAAATTATTTTTGATGTTTTTATGCAAATAAAATTTGTGTTTTTATTGACAAAACACGCATTTCGTTTCCTGTAACTGCATCATCGTTAGGAATACTCAAATGGAAGCTTATAAAAAAAATAAATATCCCCTCAAGCAGCTGCTTGCCACAGGACCTGTCAGTTTAAAACATCATAGAGAAGATCTCTTAGGAAGGCGAGACTGCAGCAGACAGACAACACAAACATTCATGCCTTAACCGGGGTTCGAATCCAGGTCCCTTGATCAGTAGACAAGTGCGCTAACCACTCAAATGGTGGCTTACGGGAAACCATTTAACGGTCTTGGAAATGTACTTGAATTAGCTTCGTTGTAGACTATACTAAAATTGTCTTAGGCAATATAAGCTTGCTACTTGGATAAAATGCCACAATCGAACGTTTTCCTTTGATGTGGATTTTGCACATAATTTGTGGGAGTTTCTTCTTTGGTACTTTACCGTGGTGAGTCATTCCCATTACATATGGGAGCAGGAGTGGCTCAGTCGGTAGCGCGACAGGCTCCTAATCTGCATTTCCTAAGTTCGAATCTCAGCTGGGTCAACGTTCAGATTTATCTCCGCAAAACTCCTCGCCCTGCCTACGGTCAGTAGATGGCACTGAGGGGCTTGGAAAGGACTCTGTCCGTCGGATGGGACGTTCAGTCGCTGCCCCGTGTGCGAAAGAACCATACCCTAGGTGTATACGTAAAGAATACGCTAGATGGCTTGACGGGAGACTACCATCTGTCTCCCAACAGTTATTCCAGTGAGTCCCCTCCCCCAACCTTTTCTGAGTCTTCGGGGTCCTTGTGATCTCGCCATTTAGCCTATTGTGTGAAAAAAAAGTGCCGCTCAGAGGTAAAACAACCAAATCCATTACATAATGTTTCTGCGGAAAGCATTTCTGCAAAAAATGTGAATATTAAAACCAAAACTGGTAGATAGACTATGAAGCTATAAAGATGAAATGAATATGCGACGACATACATATCATAGCTGAAACGTTAAGAAGACATTTACAATAAGTATCCAGGACTAGTGAACATAAATATCGGCTGACTTTATGTTTAAGCGGTGAACAATTGACCTTTTGCATATCCAGATTAATTGTAAGCCGTTCCTTTTGTTTCCGGTATCTTCAGTAACTAAGTATGCAAGTAATACATATTATTCATGTGTATTCATTTCCATAAACGTTCTGGTACAAATCAAGTACCAATTGAAAAACCCAAATTCCACTTGAGTAATCAAATGCATAGTTTTCTTAACCAAGCTATCTGGTGTGTTCACAAATACATATGAGTATTTAATTGCTTTGATCTGCAGACTGCGTATCACTGAAAGTAGATTTCTGACTTCATTCAAAAATCATTCACCAATCATTCGAGATTAATCTCCTCAAAATCATGTGTAATGTTTATTTTATTGATTAATTGAGTGATTTTTAGATATACGTTCTTTATTCATTCACAACTCGGTTTAGATCTGCAAAAAGAAAACCGAAAATGAGAATTTTATTTTCGAAGAGAAAGAAAGAATCACCAAATCATCAAATCGCAATTCAATTCGTTATTAATATTTTATTTTAATTTCGATAAGACAATTTTAAAAATGGGAAGTTCGTAAAATGACCAGTCCCACCTACGACTGCGCTGAGAATATCTCAATTCTGTCCTGAGTGAGAAAAGGGACATCATTGAGCTTGCGAAGCCTACCTTTTGTCGAATGAGATGTTAATCTGAGTTTCTGGCTGCAGGAGAGCCTCTGCATACTACAGACCTTGCTGGATGGGTTTAACGGGAGGATACCATTGTCTCCTAACAACTGCCCAGGGAATCCTCCTTCTTCCATTTTTTCTGAGCCTTTGGATCCTTCTTCTGAATGTTTAGCCTTATTGTGAGTGCAAGAGTGCCGCTCAGAGGGAAAAACAATCAAAATCCGAAAAAACATATCATTTAGCGTTTAAAGCTACTTTAGAAATGTTATTGTTCTCTGGGAGTATCATAAAACTTAGAAACAGACGTGTGTTTTTTTTTCAATGAAATATTCAGCTGAAAAAATTTAGTTTCGAAGTGAGTGAGATTCGAACCTACTGTCCCCCATTAGCATGACAGGCATGCTAACCTCTACACCATCAACAGAAATTGTTTTTGTTTTTTTGTACCAAGATGGGTTCCAAGGTTCAAGGCATTCAAAGGCTTCATTAAAATTTACTCATTGGATACTTTTTTTCTTCTAAACCGTACGAATTTGCATTAGAAGTTTGTAAAATCTTGAATTTGGAATGCGCAAAGCATAACCCCCCCCCAAGAAATTAATTTATTATATTATTATTTATTATATTTTAATTTATTATGCATAATAAACATTTTCTTTAATATGCTGTCTTTCGCTTTTAGCGAAAGAACTGGATATTATTCGCTCTGTTCGTCAGAAGGGGGAGAGTAAATGGCGAATAGTTGTTAAAACCTTGTTAATGAAGATAAGTTTGTCAAATATTAATTTCAGTCTGATATTTGAAAAGTATTACATTAGGAAACTGTTTTTTTATTCATAGATGCGTAAATCTGTGTTGTATGTGATGATCAGAAGGAAAGAAATTCGGATGTTCCTTTCCATGGAAATATTTTGCTGTTGTAATTTTTCCTAACTTGTAAAGTAACAAACACACTAGAAAAATTCCCTCGTCAGTGATGAGTGGGAGAGTGGATTTATTCAGCGCTGGTGAATAAAGAGTTAGTTTCATGCATGAACGAAATCTCTCTACGTCTTCAATCATTCTTTTCAAACTCTTCATTCACCAGCGTAGTATTTTAAGATTATCCCTAAAACAATCAATGGTACGATGCAAAAATATAAGCGTAGCTACACATTTACTAAAATGAAATTTGCCTTTTTGGAAATCCTCACACCGGGAACAGGTCTCTCAGTGTGAGTAGTTAATAGAAAAGTGATTTTAAGATTGTATTTCGTGTTCACAGTGTCTATGAGAGGTGGAAATTTCGGCTCAGTCGGAAGAGCTTCAATATTGTAATATGTGGTTCCCAGTTTTGAACTCCAACTATGTCCCATGGCCGAGTGGTTAGCGCGCTTGGCTACTGATCTAAGGGACCCGTGTTCGAGTCCCGGATAAGGCATGGATGTTCGTGTTGTTTTTCTGCTGAGCTCCTGCCATCCTCTCAGACCTTCTACTGTGACATATAAACTGACAGGCTCCTGTCAGACCTCTGTGGCAAGCAGCTGCTTGAGGGGGGTATTTATTTTATTTTTTATTTTATGCTTACTTTCAGATTTTCTCTGCTTTCATCCTATCCTAGGTGAGAAAGGGGACACGATGGCCTTAGAAAGACTCCACCGTTGTCGAATTTGAATCCTTGGCTCGTGTGCAGAAGAGCCATACCCTTCTATGTTAAAGAGCTCACTGGATGGTCTTGACAGGAGGCTTCCATGCATCTCCTAATAACTATGTAATGGATCCACTTCTCTTGCTCAGTTCTGAAATTTTAGGGTCTTTGTGACCTCTCTATTTAGATCATTATGTAATAAATAAAGTTTCTCAAAGATAAAAGTACCCAACCCTGATGTTTTTCCTTCTTGAAAGAAGAAAAAGTGCTAATTCTATCCATAAACGTTTTTCTTTTTTTTAATAAAAATTGGAGATTTTCCCCATTTTTGATTTTACTTACTACTAATATAAATTAGTTGAAATAATTCGTTTGGGGTTTTCGTTAAACGAGAACTGCAGCGCATGGACATATCTCAGCTTTGCATCTATATATAAACACTATCTAGCCAAATAGTACCATAGGATCGACGTACTATGAAACATGCCAATATATGCAAAATTTCTTGCTTATGTTAGCCTTTTACGTTAAAAAGAAGTCGTATAAAAGCTGTAAAGTTATGGTGGAAAGCAACGTCAAGTGCGACATGGGTAAAACGGCTGATCTGATTGACTTTGAAAGAGTCTCGTCGTTGGAGCAAGATGGGAAAGGAGAATCTATACTGGAGGCGATGGAATTCAGAGGAAAATACCGAGACAAAATATCTCGAGTGATGGAGAATGGCAATTGTCACAAAAAAAGTCCGCCAATCGTGGCAGGAGGAAAAAAGTCTCCGACAGACAAGGACGGGCGTTTGTTGGTATGAACTGTACGGCAAAACAGAGCTGCTACAGTTCATCAGCTTAGGGTGATGACTGCTAACAGTACTTCAAAACCCATTTCAACAAGAACAATGCCCAAACATACTCTTTGGTATTGGTAACAGAAATTTCAGAACTGTCACACGATACGAAAGCCTTTCATTTCCGAGAACAACAGATTGGGTTGGGTTGTTTTACCTCTGAGCGGCACTTTTTTGCACACCATGGGCTAAATGGCCAGGTCACATGGACCCCGAAGGCTCAGAGAAGGTTGGGGGAGGGGACTCACTGGAATAGCTGTTGGGAGACAGATGGTAGCCTCTCGTCAAGGCCATCCAGCGTGTTCTTTAACTTGCACAGGGCATGGCTCTCCAGCACACGGGGCCACGGCTTAACGTCCCATCCGACGGACGGCGGCCTTTCCAAGCCCATCGGTGTCCCCTACTGACCGTGGGCAGGGTGGGGAATTTTGCGGAGATAAATCTCAACGCTGACCCAGCTGGGACTCGAACCTGGGAACTACAGATTACGAGCCAGGCGCGCTACCGACTGAGCCACCTCCGCCCCAAGAGAACAACAGAATTCGAAGACTCCGATGGTATATGGAGTTGTGAAACTGGTCAGCAGAAGACTGGAAGCGTATCGTATGGTTAGACGAAACACGTTATACACAGTTTTCGATAGATGATCCGATTTAGAGGGTGGCGACAACTCATGAAAGCTATACATGATGGTACCATCATGTCGCATCTTGGACGATCAGGTGTTGCCGATGATGCATCGTTTTTACTCCAGCAGAGTTAAGGAATTCCAGGATGATGGTGCACCGATGCATCGCTCTCGAATTGTACAAGAGTGGTTTGAAGAACTTGAAACGAACCGTTCTCACCTTCCCTCAATTCCTGATCAATTCCTGATCTGCACAATTGTCTGATATTTATTGATTCGAAAACGCACGGGATAATTTCTAACCGCTATTAGAATCTACAGACTTCGACTTCGGGATGTTCAAGTCATTTTGCAGGAAGAATGGATCAAAATTTCTCCTGCTGTGTTTCAAAAATATGTGCAAACATGCCACGTCGAGTTCGATCCCTCATCACTGCCTACTGGATTGGATTGTTTTACCACTGAGCGGCACTTTTTTGCACACCATGGGCTAAATGGCCAGGCCACAAGGACCCCGAAGGCTCAGAGAAGGTTGGGGGAGGGGACCCACTGGAACAGCTGTTGGGAGACAGATGGTAGCCTCCCGTCAAGGCCATCCAGCGTGTTCTTTAACGTGCACAGGGTATGGCTTTCCCGCACACGGGGCCACGGCTTAACGTCCCATCCGACGGACGGCGGCCTTTTCAAGACCATCGGTGTCCCCTATTGACCGCGGGCAGGGCGGGGAAATTTTGCGGAGATAAATCTCAACGCTGACCCAGCTGGGACTCGATCCTGGGAACTACAGATTACGAGCCTGGTGCACTACCGACTGAGCCACCCCCGCCCCACTGCCTACTGAAGTATATGGTAGGAGTTCATAACAATTCTGTCAGGCAGTGTATATGTCACTATCGGAGTGTGGTATGGAATAGAAGGATTAATTCAGGAATGAGGGCACGAAAATAAAAAAAATGACTGGAAACCGTTGAGTTATATAATGTGCCTAGTGAATCACAGGGAGGGAAAGTAATACCAGTTGGGGATCGTAAAAATGAGGCGGTTATTGGCGTTAATAAGAATTAAAGAGCGATTAATATAAATAACAGATTGTGAATGATATACAAGGGTGAGAAATGCTTAACGAGTTTTATGAAATTACGATGTTGCAGTGGAAGGAAGACGACAGGTTAGTCAAGCTGAAAGAAGTGATATCTCAACTCTCGAAATTATTATTTGTGTCAAGAAATAATAATTCAACTGTCAAAATTAATGGAGGATGGGTTAGAAGAAATTGATAAGAAACCGAAAGGCAAGAATGAATTATGGAAAAGAACTGGAAGCATGCTGATTGATTGTAGAGAAGAGCAAAAGTTTAATCTTGCGAAAGGTGAAATGATACGGAAAAAGAGGAAAAAAAACTGAAGGGTGAAAAGGAGAAGCGGAAAAAATGATTATTTTAAATTTTAAATATTTTAAAGAAGAGTGTACTTCTTTCAAATTACTACTGTGTAAAAATAATGTTTTGGTCACTATTTAAATGGGCTGCACATTTAAGCAAATTTGACACTAATGTTCCCGTTATGTTCAGCCTTTAAAAAATCCATCAGAAGGAAGAGTTAGGAAAATCCAGCCGCGTAACAAGAAGGTGTATGCCCTACTGCAAACATAGATCAAGGGACACTCTATTCTTACCCCGGCTTATTATATACGTATGAAAATGATATCACTTTATGGAAATTTAAAATTAATATATTTATTTATTTTTCTTTTTTTTTCAAGTAGCATTAAAGATGAAAAAGAAATAAGAAAATAAAATATACATCTTTAGTAATGCAGATAAAATGCAATATTCTTAAACATGTAATAAAATAAAAATGAATACCAGACGTATAGCGGCGTGAAATTCGGGTTTTTCAAATACGTATAAACATGTTAAACATGCACACTAAGGGGCGGGGGTGGCTCAGTCGGTAGCGCGTCAGGCTCGTAATCTGTAGTTCCCATATTCGAGTCCCAGCTGGGTCAGCGTTGAGATTTATCTCCGCAAAATTCCCCGCCTTTCCCACGGTCAGTAGGGGACACCGATGGGCTTGGAAAGGCTGCCGTCCGTCGGATGGGACGTTAAGCCGTGGCCCCGTGTGCGGGAGAGCAACACCCTGTGCAAATTAAAGAACACGCTGGATGGCCTTGACGGGAGGCTACCATCTGTCTCCCAACAGCTGTTCCAATGGGTCCCCTCCCCCAACCTTCTCTGAGCCTTCGGGGTCCTTGTGACCTGGCCATTTAGCTCATGGTGTGCAAAAAAAGTGCCGCTTAGAGGTAAAACAACACAATCCTGCGCACTAAGCATACAGGCGCACGGAGCACAGAATTTTCAAAGAATCACAGAAATCTTCGCTCATGACAGACAGTAAATAAAGCTTGAAACAGAATCATTCGCTCGCTGCATGCGTCTGCATAACTCAGATAGTATTCAATGTCTATCAAGAGATAACTGCATTTAGATTACATGTCAAGATAAGTTATCTGAATTTCTGTTTTTATAAATAAAATGCAGAATAACAATTGTCGCATTAAATTTTACATATGAAAGAAAATAGTTTTAAATTAATTTTACAAAACAGATATTTAAATTCATTATTTTCTCAATTACGGTCATATTCTTCGAGAGTTAACAGAAACCCATTTGTTATTTTAAATTGTAATTGAATAGTCCCCGTGTATGTGTTAGGACATACCAGAGTGTTTATTTAATTGCCGCTTTAAATTAAAAATATATTAAAGCCAACTGAAAACTTGTGCTATATTTACAGACAACATGGAGATGGATAAATGAAAAATAACAGATCCTACTCCAACTATAAAAAGTTCTTTAGGATGACCTAAATATAAAAGATAACAAGCAAACCATAAATAATAAGCTGAAAAAAAGAGTTTTTCCGTGAGTGGGATTCGAACCCACTTCTCCTCGAAACATGCCAGTTATGCTAACCATTACACCATCATCAGCTAACGATTTTTCTTCACTTGGTGTGATTTATAAACTTTCCGGATTTTTTGTTTCGGATAGTGGCAGTTTGCCGTGAGTGAGAATGACACGGAAAATTGATTTATTACTGAAGCACTTATTACCACTTATTACGGAAGCAAACCATAATTTGCTTTATAAAATGCACTTTTTAACTTAAAAACAGCACCCTTTTTTGTGTTATTTACATCTAAAAAGAAGAAAGAGGACAATAGTTTGAAAAGTCTTCAACACTGTTCATTTCCCATGTTTACAGGATATCTTCTGTGATATTCTACTATTAAACAAAAAAAAACTTTATTTCATTTGAATTAAAATATCTATAATATTTCCCTGGATGAAAGAAAAGTTTAGACAAAGTTTGCTCTTCTCAAGTTCTCTAGGGTGCTGAGTGCATAAACGGATAGACAATTCTATTAATATTCTTAATATATAAGAGAGGAAATCTACTTTAATAGACATCTCGGCATTAATCCTAATGTCAGACAAGAAAATATTCAGTAAGAGTAATTTGCCGGAAAAAGATAATTTTTAAACTTCATGTCTCACTTCTTAAACCTTGAAAGTCTGTACAGCCACTCAAAAAAGTATCCGAACACTACGGTTGATTACAGAATTCAGAAAAAATATCTGGCAACGATTTATTTTAAAAATTAGTGATCTGGCAACCTTCGTGTCACGTGACACGAAGGTTGACACGAAGGTTGCCAGATCACTAATTTCTAAAATAAATCGTTGCCAGATATTTTTTCTGAATTCTGTAATCAACCGTAGTGTTCGGATATATTTTTGAGCGACTGTAGGTGGTCATATTATTTTGATACTAGATCGTGTGGGCTCACTCACAGAAATATTGAGCGTGTGCAGTTACCGTTCACAGCAAACTGGAGCGTGTGCAGTAACTGCACACGCTCCAGTTTGCTGTGAACGGTAACTGGAGCGTGTACAGTTGCTGTACACGCTCCAGATATTTTTCCTGAATTCTGTAATCACGTGACACGAAGGTTGCCAGATCACTAATTTCTAAAAAAAAGCGTTGCCAGATATTTTTTCTAAATTCTGTAATCAACCGTAGTGTTCGGATACTTTTTTGAGCGACTGTACCTTTATGTTCCTAAAAGCTTCCTCTATTTTGCCGGAGAAAGAAGATTGATGTAAGTCAAATGGATCAAGTGAGGAAACGTTGTTCATCTTTGAGCACACAATAATGACACAAGAATTTTCTCTCCAGTTGATGCAAAAGCTTCAAAATGCATTATGTTACAGTGCAACGAAATCATGAATTCGCGGCACTCTCAGAGCCCACGGTCAAGTATTCCTATGAAGTAGGCTTAAAGAATAACTTTCGTAATAATTAAAGAGCCTCACATTATGCAGAAAATAACTTTGAATTGCATCGACCATTCTCTTTCCCACTTGTTTCAAGATTCCGACATTTAAAAAAGCACGGCCAGCTGGGATAAACACGAAGCGGCATAATTTCCCCATGAGGTCACGGCACACAAGGCTTCGCTGCAGAAAAGTGAGCCACTCTAAAGATAATTGGCTGATTTCCGTGTTACGTGATCCTATCTGTGGTCACCTGCTTTCTCCAGTTGCATGCACTTCAGTCACCAAGATCGCAATGAAATAATCTAGAGTCAAAATGAGATGACAATTATTTTCTTTGGGCTCTCCACTTGTCCCCTGAGTGCTATTTTCACCGGTTTTCCCTGGTGCCAACTCACTGAGGGTTACAATACTGACGGGACAAATTTTCGCATTAACGTTTCTCTAGTGCCAACTGACTGAGGGTTACAATACTCTCGGGAGAAATTTTCGCATTAACGTTTCTCTAGTGCCAACTGACTGAGGGTTACAATACTGACGGGACAACTTTTCGCATTAACGTTTCTTTAGTGCCAACTGACTGAGGGTTACAATACTGACGGGACAACTTTTCGCATTAACGTTTCTTTAGTGCCAACTGACTGAGGGTTACAATACTGACGGGACAAATTTTTGCATTAACGTTTCTTTAGTGGCAACTGACTGAGGGTTACAATACTGACGGGACAAATTTTCGCATTAACGTTTCTTTAGTGCCAACTGACTGAGGGTTACAATACTGACGGGACAACTTTTCGCATTAACGTTTCTTTAGTGCCAACTGACTGAGGGTTACAATACTGACGGGACAAATTTTCGCATTAACGTTTCTTTAGTGGCAACTGACTGAGGGTTACAATACTGACGGGACAAATTTTCGCATTAACGTTTCTTTAGTGTCAACTGACTGAGGGTTACAATACTGACGGGACAAATTTTCGCATTAACGTTTCTTTAGTGGCAACTGACTGAGGGTTACAATACTGACGGGACAAATTTTCGCATTAACGTTTCTCTAGTGCCAACTGACTGAGGGTTACAATACTCTCGGGAGAAATTTTCGCATTAACGTTTCTCTAGTGCCAACTGACTGAGGGTTACAATACTGACGGGACAACTTTTCGCATTAACGTTTCTTTAGTGCCAACTGACTGAGGGTTACAATACTGACGGGACAACTTTTCGCATTAACGTTTCTTTAGTGCCAACTGACTGAGGGTTACAATACTGACGGGACAAATTTTTGCATTAACGTTTCTTTAGTGGCAACTGACTGAGGGTTACAATACTGACGGGACAAATTTTCGCATTAACGTTTCTTTAGTGCCAACTGACTGAGGGTTACAATACTGACGGGACAACTTTTCGCATTAACGTTTCTTTAGTGCCAACTGACTGAGGGTTACAATACTGACGGGACAAATTTTCGCATTAACGTTTCTTTAGTGGCAACTGACTGAGGGTTACAATACTGACGGGACAAATTTTCGCATTAACGTTTCTTTAGTGGCAACTGACTGAGGGTTACAATACTGACGGGACAAATTTTCGCATTAACGTTTCTCTAGTGCCAACTGACTGAGGGTTACAATACTGACGGGACAACTTTTCGCATTAACGTTTCTTTAGTGCCAACTGACTGAGGGTTACAATACTGACGGGACAAATTTTCGCATTAACGTTTCTTTAGTGGCAACTGACTGAGGGTTACAATACTGACGGGAGAAATTTTCGCATTAACATTTCTTTAGTGCCAGATTAAGATATCTAGATCAATGGTGGTTCGTGTGAGGGACACATTTTTGTGGACTTCGAAAGCTGGAGAACAACTAAACATCAACAACTCTTATTACAAATGGAAATACAGGAAATAAAATGGAAAAAGTTCAATTTCATCTCAATAGAAAATTACATTCAGAGCTCAATAACTTCTTCAGTGTGATTTGTACTGATAAATATGTCTAAAGAATAAGTAAAGATCTCGATTTCGAACAATATTTGTTCAGTATTCAAAGAGTTATAATAAACATTAGACAATTTAATAGTCTGCAAACAAATTGACTCCAAAACTTAATTAAAATATTAAAGTAGGTTAAGGAATCAGTACCGAATGCAATGCACGCATCATCTCTAATCCCTTAATCCATTTTAATGTTTTGATTAAATTTTGGGGTCTATTTTTTGTAGCCTGTTAAATATTCCAGCGTTCGTAACGCTTTGAATATTGAACAAATATTTTTCAAAATAGAATTTAGATAGATTCGATTGAGATCTTAAATACATCTTTAGGATATATTTTTCGTTATAAATCATATTGAAGAAGTTGTTGAGTCCTGAATGTGATTTTTCTATTGAGATAACATGGAAAGATTTCCATTTTCCTGTCCAGTAGCTGTAGTTAGTGAGGATGGTAGAATATTATAAGATAACAAGTGTGTAAAGTTTTTCCTCCCCAATATTTCGGTCCGATATATAATTGGAAGAATAACATATCGCTCTGGTGATATGCTATTCTTCTAGTTAAATACACTGAATTTTAAAGAAAATGAAGTTTTTGATTTTTCGAATTTTCCAACCTTTAGCAATAGTAATTCATACTAATGGATGATTGACAAATGTAAATAATTTCCTATTATTAGCCTTATACAACGCAAAAATAATTTCTCCTTTATCACCGAAAACGAAAATTGCGTTTTTTCATTCCCCAGAGTTAAGATCAAATCAATCAGCGTATATGAAATAATTTATTTAATATTCCTGTATTAAAATTTTATTGAAATTTTAAAATTAAATACTAACTCTTTAAGAATATATAGTAGCAGGCCAAATTTGAATAGTATTTAATTGAAACAGATATATATTAATGTTCTGTTGATAAGCTATCTGGATCAACACATTCTACTACCATAATTTCTAGCATGAATACATCGTTTGCAAACTATTTCAAGTTTTACATCTTTTTTACATTTAACGCCTTCTAATGATGTAAATTAAATTCTCTTAGCGGATTTGAAAACTATGAATCATCATATTTCGTTAGTGCCTATTCAACTCAATAAGAATTTTTCATTAATCTCTCAAAAAAAAATAGTTGCATTTTGCTACCCCTCCTGGGGGTGAAGCGACAAATTGTTGCTGTTGATGTAAATCCTTTGATCATCACACTCCAACACTAAAATTTCAAACTTCTAGCCCAAATAGATTGTTTGTAATGCTCGTTTAAAGTTTCGAAATTTGAAAAAAATTCCACCGTTAGAGGGGGGCAATTATGACTTTTGGGAGATTCGAAAAGTGTGAATCGTTCTAATTTATAAATACTATCTAACGCAAAAAAGAATTTTTCATTTATCTCGAAAAGCAATGATCTCTTAAAACAAAAAAAAAAATCTGGTTTTCCACCCACCCTAGGGGTTAGGATAAAAATCATTGTTGTCAATGCAAACTTCGTGACCTTCACACTTCACCACGAAAGTTTCAAATTTCTAACACAATCACATTTCTTGCAATATTCTTTTGAAAATTTTTCCACTTCCAACTTTTTTCACCATTAGGGGGCGCAGGTATAGCTAGTGTGAGATTTCGAAAGTCCATATGATAATATTTCATCAATACCTATCCAACAAAAAATTATTTTTATCCCTCAAAACAAAGAAGTTGAATGTCTACAGACAGACAGATGACAAAATGAAAATATTAGCTCGTTTTTGTTGAAAGCGAACTAAAAACAGTGCCTCTTACTTTACCTTGGCAGGGATCTGAGAAAGACGGACAAGCGTTCGAAACGATGTATAGTGTCTTCATAGTTTTCATTCCAAAATGCCAAAGATTAATTGCTTGTGTTGTCTTTTAGTTGAGGGCTCTCTTTTGCACCTCTCTTGTATCGCTTTTCTCTCATCCTTTATTAGTCTTTCAGTTTGTCGATGGGGCGGGGGTGGCTCAGTCGTTGCGCGCCAGGCTCGTAATCTGTAGTTCCCAGGTTCGAGTCCCAGCTGGGTCAGCGTTGAGATTTATCTCCGCAAAATTCCCCGCCCTGCCCAAGGTCAGTAGGGGACATCGATGACTTGGAAAGGCCGCCGTCCGTCGGATGGTACGTTAAGCCGTGGCCCCGTGTGTGGGAGAGTCATACCCTGTGCACGTTAAAGAAAACGCTCGATGGCTTGACGGGAAGCTACCATCTGTCTCCCAACAGCTGTTCCAGTGGGTCCCCTCCCCATATTTTCTCAGCTCAGAGAAGGGGGGGGGGAGGACTGGAATGGGGGAGGGGACCACTGTTCCAGTGGGTCCCCTCCCCCATTCCAGTCCTCCCCCCCTTCTCTGAGCCTTCGGGGGCCATGTGACCTGGCCATTTAGCCCATGGTGTGCAAAAAAGTGCCGCTCAGAGGTAAAACAACCCAACCCAGTTTGTCGATTTGTCAAAACAGTTGTTTCATCATATCTTTCGAATACGATGGATAAACTTAATAATTTATGTGTCAAATCAAAGAATGTAACGAGGGGAGTGTCATTAGATAAAAAAATTAACTCCCATACTTCCTTCCCCCTAAAAAAGGAAATATGAAAACGATTGTTCCGGTTATCTCTAGAAAGAGAATGCCTAAAGAAACAAGCTATGCGGGGCGGGGGTGGCTCAGTCGGTAGTGCTCCAGGCTCGTAATCTGTAGTTCCCAGGTTCGAGTCCCAGCTAGGTCAGCTTTGAGATTTATCTCCGCAAAGTTCCCCACCCTGCCCACGGTCAGTAGGGGACACCGATGGGTTTGGAAAGGCCGCCGTCCATCGGATGGGACGTTAAGCCGTGGCCCCGTGTGCGGGAGAGCCATACCCTGTGCACGTTAAAGAACACGCTGGATGGCCTTAACGGGAGGCTACCATCTGTCTCCCAACAGCTGTTCCAGTGGGTCTCCTCTCCCAACCTTCTATGAGTCTTCGGGGTCCTTGTGGCCTGGCCATTTAGCCCATGGTGTTCAAAAAAGTGCCGCTCAGAGGTAAAACAATCCAATCCAAACCCAGCTGGTCACGGTCAGTAGGGGACACCGATGGGCTTGAAAAGGCCGCCGTCCGTCGGATGTGACGTTAAGCCATGACCCCATGTACGGGAGAGCCATACGCTGTGCACATTAAAGAACACGCTGGATGGACTTGACGGGAGGCAACCATCTGTCTCACAACAGCTGTTCCAGTGGGTCCCCTCCTCCAACCTTCTCTGAGCTTTCGAGGTTCGTGTGACCTGGCCATTTAGCCCATGGTGCGCAAAAAAGTGCAGCTCATGGGTAAAACAGCAAATCAAAACAACCTATTTAACAAGATTACCTGCGGCCTTTCTTCCTTTGAAGTAAATACGAATTCAATGCCTGATTGCACAATCAATATATTTTAGGTTTATTTTCTACATTTTAGGGCGCATGTAGGAAGAAAAGAATTTTTTAATTCACTTATTTTCCGAATGGCGTATTGTGCTGACGGGCTTCTATCAGACCTCTGTGGCAAGCAGCTGCTTTGAGGGATAGTATAAAAAAAAACACATTGTCATTGAGCACAAATCTTAATCCTTTAATCAGAAAGAATAACCTACTGAAGAAGTAAAATTAAAATTGGAATAAAACTGTCGAAAAGGATTGATCATTAATAATTTTTTCACAGCTATTCTGTGAACAAGAACACACAATATACAGTACTTTGAAGCCACAAAGCGAATCAGGTTTTAGGTAGGTAATTGAATAAAACATTCGCGTAATAGAAATACATACGTTCAGTAAAACATCATTTTTTTTAATAGATAAAATCCAAAATGTTCACTAAAACGTAAAAAGAATGTAACTTCAATGTTTTTGATGAATATAATATTGTAATGAAACAGACACTATTGAAATTGTTTACTGAAGTTTATTAATATCTTTGATGCATGGTAAACTCTCACTCTAGGGCACTCTATTTAGAATAAAATAATCCATTAGCACGATCCAAAATAAACGAAATTGCAACAATATTCAAATTATAACATTACAGAGGCAATTTAATGGACGAATATTATGACCATATTATGAGATTTAAGGAGTCGGCCATTAATTAACCGAGGCTGGGTTGTTTTACCTCTGAGCGGCACTTTTTTGCACACTATGGGCTAAATGGCCAGGTCACATGGACCCCGAAGGCTCAGAGAAGGTTGGGGGAGAGGATCCACTGGAACAGCTGTTGGGAGACAGATGGTAGCCTCCCGTCAAGGCCATCCAGCGTGTTCTTTAACGCGCACAGGGTATGGCTCTCCCACACACGGGGCCACGGCTTAACGTCCCATCCGAGCCCATCGGTGTCCCTACTGACCGTGGGCAGGGCGGGGAATTTTGCGGAGATAAATCTCAAAGCTGACCCAGCTGGGACTCGAACCTGGGAACTACAGATTACGAGCCTGGCGCGCTACCGACTGAGCCACCCCTGCCCCCATTAACCGAGGTGAGGAAGTGGGTGGGTGTGCTATGTAGAACCAAAATGCTATATTATTGTTTCATCAATTAGTATTTTTAACCGGAAGAAGTCATACTCTACTAATGAGTGATGAATTAAAAAAAAAGAAAAAAATATTTTTTTATGGATTCAAAAAACATCTTCAGTAAAAAACAAATATATATATTTAAAATGAAAGTTTGGTCAAAAACATTTAAAGTAATTAACCAGATTCGGTATAATAATTATTTATTTTATGGTCCATAAGTGGGGCGGGGGTGGCTCAGTTGATAGCGTGCCAGGCTCTTAACCTGCAGTTCCCTGGTTCGAGTCCCACCTGGACCAGCGTTCAGATTTATCTCCGCAAAACACCAACCTTGCCCTCGTCAGTGAACGCTAAGAGATAACGATGGGATTAGAAAAGTAGACGTCCGTCGGATGGGACGTTAAGCCGTGGTGTTACGTTCATGAAAATCGTACCTTGCGCATGTTAAAGAACACTCTGGATGACGGTAACAGGAGGCTTCCATCTGTCATCTAACTGCTGTCCGGGGGTGCCCCGCCCCCAAGATTCTCGAAGTGCTTTCCACCTGGGCCATTCAATCCATTGTGTGCAAAAGAAAGTGCCGCTCTGAGGTAAAAGAACCCAACGAATGGTTCTTTTGCAATGAGTCGCCGATTGGCCAGGCCTGATTTAGAGGGGGGCGGGGGTGGCTCAGTCGGTAGCGCGCCAGGCTCACAATCTGTAGTTCCCAGGTTCGAGTCCCAGCTGGGTCAGCTTTGAGATTTATCTCCGCAAAATTCCCCGCCCTGCCCACGGTCAGTAGGGACACCGATGGGCTCGGATGGGACGTTAAGCCGTGGCCCCGTGTGTGGGAGAGCCATACCCTGTGCGCGTTAAAGAACACGCTGGATGGCCTTGACGGGAGGCTACCTCTGTCTTCCAGCAGCTGTTCCAGTGGGTCCCCTCCCCCAACCTTCTCTGAGCCTTCGGGGTCCATGTGACCTGGCCATTTAGCCCATAGTGTGCAAAAAAGTGCCGCTCAGAGGTAAAACAACCCAACCCAAAAGCCTGATTTAGATATCTAAACGTTTTAGGAAAAAACACGTGAAAGGAGATAAATTATGTCCTCAATCATGTATAAGTGTCGTTTTTCGACAAAATTCTTTTAGTAAAGAGTTATGGAAATTGAAATACTGAGCAGCAGTTGGATTGAATTATTTTTACCTCTGAGGGCACACTGTTGTGTACAATGGGCAAAATGTCCAGGTCACTAACACCCCAAAGACTCAGAGAAAGTTGGGGAGGGTATTATCTACTGGACAGCTGTTTGGACACAGATGGAAGCTTTCTGTCAGCACTATACAGTGTGTTAACGTGCGCAGGGTACGGCTCTCCTCCGCAATACATAATAAATAAATACCCCCTCAAGCAGCTTGCTTGCCACAGAAGTCTGACAGGAGCCTGTCAGTTTATATGCCGTAGTAGAAGGTCTGTGAAGATGGCAGGACCTCAGCAGAAAAACGACACATACACTCATTGCCTTACCCGGGGCTCGAACCCAGGTCCCTTAGATCAGTAGCCAAGCACGCTGACCACTCGGCCATGGGACGGCTCTCCTCCGCAAGATGCATTTAATTAACTGATGGCTGCTTTCCATCTGTTTTCTCTTCTTCATCGAGGAAAGGGCAAATCGCTTCTGTGAGTGTTAACCTCTTGACTACACACTATATCATCCAAAGTTAAAATTTCTTGATTGAATAAATTGTTCAGCATATTAATTTCAAAATTTTCCAACTTTATTACCCTTAAATAGTGGGAATGTAAATTACTCTAGGATAATTATCATTTCCTTCTCAACTCATGGACTTCACCGTCGTTGTCTGGTTGGGTCAAGATTTTTCGTGAGGTCTTTGATCCTCCAAACCGCATCTTCACGAAACTGGTCTTATTTACATTTCAATTTTCTTTCGAATCATTAAGAAGAAGATACCTTTGCGTTGGGCAGATGATTGATGAAGAGTTTTGTCTGCCCTTGTCATCATTCTCAAAATACATATTTACTCTTTCGATTCTGTTGAAAAAGAAAAGCTTCGAAGCAAACTTTACGAAACTGACACTGCCACTTTCGAATTTCTCAAGTGACATGCAATTCATCAGTGAGTGATTTACTATTATCAATGATTGCTTCCTTCTTCTGTAGTTTTTGCACACAAATGGTATATACTCCTTCCTGATCAAGGTTGAGCATTTGCATCTGACATCTCCTGCATATTTCACCGTAATTACAATACTAACGAGATTTCAACAGGGTTGTTTGCATCACCTGACCCCATCCTGTTCTCCCTTCATTCTCCACTCTTGAATGCTTTGAATCTCATTTCTACTTAAATGCTTTGGACCTTCGCTTCGAATCCCATCAGCATCCATTGGCACGAGACCAACAGTTCGGCTTCATCGAACTCCGACGGGCAACACGATACCAGAGGAAAGAGAGAGACGTTACAAAGGTGGAAGGTGGGAGAAAAATTTCAATGGTAATATGTTACTATGACAGCAGCTCGCGCAACCCGGCTACTAATCCCGACTGAAGCGAGGAGGCTCAGATGTCGTGACTGACACATTTGGGCTCCTCTCCTCGCTTCCGGAGCCAACTTTCACCGGTCATCTTCTAGCTTTCACGCTTCGTTGCGCACACGCATGCGTATTTGCATTGCCGAGTCAGGTGGGATTCCTCCGGTTGCCGTTTTCGGTTAAGTGCGCGTTTCGCAGAGAGAGAAAATTGAATTTTATTCACGTCATTCTTTTCCCGTTCGGATCGCGTTTATTTGCAGCACGCGCCCACTCCTTTGCGAAAGAAACGACCCCGACCGTTTCTTCGGGAGGGGGGAGGGGGAAAGAAATCGGAGTTTTTTTACATTTCAACACTGCGAAGAAAATGCAGAGCAGAGAATAAAATCGAATTCGAAGTTTGGTGACTCGATGTTTTAATCCAGTGGTTCTTAACCTTTTATGCTTCACGTACCCCCTGGAAATGTGTATATATCTGGCGTACCCCTTGTATAGATAGATAAAACTGTAGTTATAGTATAACAATGAAAATAAAAAAAATTGAGCTCTCAAAAGTCTCGCAATTTTGTCACAATTTGTGACACAAATTGTGTCAAAAGTTGTCACAATTTGTGTAGAAACGAAGCCATGGGCCAATGGGAACTTGTTTTTTAAACCAATCACCGGGGCACACGGGGGACGCTGTGCAGGCAATTTGTACCGTGCGAACGATTATCACGGGAACTATAGGTCAGCAAAATCTGTCGTAACGGAATTAAAAATCTCGATAGTTCAGCAGAAATTAAGCCACGAGCAATGAGAGAACTCGCTGACGTCAACAACGACCCACGCAAACACCAGGTTGTTCGTGTTGAAAATCTGTGCTAAAGTGTCGGGTGTGTGTAGTACTTTAAAAAGTTACCTTTAGTACAGTGAAAATAGAATATACATATTTAAAATGACATTTGGCAGCGCTTGGTGTCATTCAGCTAGAAGGCATTAAATATGCTAAAAATGTTATCACTGTTTCTAACTACGTTCTTAATACTACAATGTGTGAAATAATCATAAATATCAACAAATACTATCAGTAAAAAATACGACTCATTTCAAAAAATAAATAATTTTGTTCCGGTTAATTTTCTTGTATTCCCAAGTTACATGACGTGACCAAATTGTTCACATATTGCCACTTTCATATTTTGTATTTCTGAGTAATATCGCTGGAGTATGTCCAAAGCTGAAAATACATCTTCTTTCGAAGGCGTTGGCTTAATTGATGCGTCATTTACCATCATCTCTTTCAGTTATCGTGGCTGTTTAATGGTCGGGTTCACCAAAACATGGAGGCGGGGGTGGCTCAGTCGGTAGCGCGTCATGCTCGTAATCTGTAGTTCCCAGGTTCGAGTCCCAGCTGGGTCAGCGTTGAGATTTATCTCCGCAAAATTCCCCACCCTGCCCACGGTCAGTAGGGGACACCGATGGTCTTAGAAATACCGCCGTCCGTCGGATGGGACGTTAAGCCGTGGTCCAGTGTACGGGAGAGCCATACCCTGTGCAAGTTAAAGAACACACTGGATGACCTTAACAGGAGGCTACCATCTGTCTCCCAACAGCTGTTCCAGTGTGTCTCCTCTCCCAACCTTCTCTGAGTCTTCGGGGTCCTTGTGACCTGGACATTTAGCCCGTTGTGTGCAGAAAGGTGTTACTCGGAGGTAAAACAACCCAACCCACCAAAACATGTTTTTTACTAATGTTTTTTTTTTTCGTCTTTTTTTTCGAATTATTCAAAAGAAAATATATTGATATTATGAATATTGGGCTAATTTTTTTTTCGAATTAGGAATGTTTTTTAAAAAAGAAGGAGGAAAGTACTCCTCTACACAAAGGACAGGTATAACCTGGAAGATCTATTGGGCTTCTCCTGGTTTCGCATACGACACAAACATAGGGACAGGCCCGCTGGTTTAATAGTCAGGTACGTTAACCACTAGACCAGTTATCAAGGGTTTCGAATTATCCAGGTACTTTTATATGTAAAAATGCTTATTGGGTCTTAAAATAAAAAAGAAATCGAATTATACAGAAATTTCGAATTAACCAAGTTTTAATGCATATTCGATAAAGTGTTTACATTTTGGTTCAAAATCTATTGAAACTCAACAAAAATTAACGCAAAATTCCTCACCCTGTCCACGGTCAGTAGGGGACACCGATGGGCTTGGGAAGACCGCCGTCTGTCGGATGGGACGTTAAACAGCGGTTCCGTGTGTGGGAGAGCCATACCCTCTACACATTAAAGAACACGCTGGATGGCCTTGATGGGAGGCTACCATCTGTCTCCCAACAGCTGTTCCAGTGGGTCCCCTCCCCCAATCTTCTCTGAGCCTTCGGGGTCCATGTGACCTGGCCATTTAGCCCATGGTGTGCAAAGAAGTGCCGCTCAGGGGTAAAACAACCCAACCCAACCCAACAAAAATAAAATACGAATCACGCGTAGCCGTTCAGCCTAGAACTTTCCACGCAGTAAAAGTGCAACGGAATGTTCCAAAATATTTTGAAAATAATACAAATGCATTTGACGTCAAGTGTTTCTAAAGATTTCAAATATATCGAAGGAAACAGAAAACAGAAAAAACTGGCAAATGGTATTGAGTCTGGCAATCGAGGAGCGAAAAGTAATCAAGATGAACCATGAAAATGCAGCAAATTATCGGAGGACAGTATAACACATTTGAGTGTCACGTTAAAATGCTGACCAGATAGAATAGTAGTAATTTTGTGTGGACTTTAATTATACAATGTTAAGCATGCTGAATAACTTTTACACTATGTTTATGACTGTCTCGAAGAAAAGTATTGGAACCACTGCGAATATTTGGGCGGGGGTGGCTCAGTCGGTAGAGCGCCAGGCTTATAATCTGCAGTTTCCAGGTCCGAGTTCCACCTTAGGCGATGAGATTTATCTCCACCGGAAAGCGTTGAGATTTATCTTTGCAAAACTCTTCACCCTGCCCACGGTCAGTTGGGGACACCGATGGGCTTGGAAAGGCCGCCGTCCGTCGGATAGGACGTTCAGCCGTGGCCCGTGTGTGGGAGAAATATACCATGTGCACGTTAAAGAACACGCTGTATGCCCGTAACAGTTGGCTACCATCCGACTCCCAACAGCTGTTTCATGCGAATAATTAAAACAGTAATACTAATTGAAATCGCTTTCGAAAATCATTGCTTGAAAAATTCCGTATCTCACAATAAAGCTAATGAGGCGAAATATGTGTTCAAAATAATAAATAGCTTCAATTCTTACGAAAACGAAGTGAAAAATAAAATGCTGAACATTTAAGTGCAGTTGTAACATTCATTACAGAGAAAGAAAGAGGAAAAAAAAATGGGCAGGAATTATGAGCGAATGGATTACTCTTAATAACGTCTGGAAACAACAGGCCAGAAATTCTCGAATGGAATTTGATTTCTGGGTTTATTTTTAATTTCAGTGTCGACTTTGAATGCAATGAATCACAATTTTTTAACATAGACATTTTTTAAATCGAATTACATTTCGAAATACAATTGAATTTTTTTTATTTAAACATGCATATTGATTGTTTTCAATTGGAAACAGAAGCTTTTCAGTTTTTTAAACTGCAGCGAAAAAAATAAAGCTTGACGGATTTATAAAAAATGTTCGCAGTTTAAATTAAACCGGATTTGTTTCCGTTCCAAATACAAACTGATTAAGTATCTGTGTGGCATGTAAAATTGAATAATATTATTAAATGGATTACTATTTGTGTTTCAGAACTGGTAGTTTGTATTAAATCATCGAATATGTGACTGGCCGTATGTAATAAGACTGATTTGTAATAGTATTGCATATTCCATTTCCCTTTCATATATCTAGAATAAATTTACAGATTACGATTTCTTGTACCTAATAAAAAAGAAAAAGGAGCTGTTGGGTTGTTTTACCTCTGAGCGGCACTTTTTTGCACACCATAGGCTAAATGGTCAGGTCACATGGACCCCGAAGGCTCAGAGAAGGTTGGGTGAGGGGACCCACTGGAACAGCTGTTGGGAGACAGATGGTAGCCTTCTGTCAAGGCCATCCAGCGTGTTCTTTAACGTGCACAGGGTATGGCTCTCCCGCACACGGGGCCACGGCTTAACTTCCCATCCGACGGACGGCGGCCTTTTCAACCCCATCGGTGTCCCCTAATGACCGTGGGCAGGGCGGAGAATTTTGCGGAGATAAATCTCAACCCTGATCCGGCTGGGACTCGAACCGGGGAACTACAGATTACGAGCCTGGCGCGCTACCGACTGAGCCACCCCCGCCCCAGAAAAAGGAGAGTTCACTCTCTACCAGTGGTTTTTCAATAGGATCTTTTCAGAGGTCTTAAGACTGCATGAGTAGTCCATTAGGAATCAGAAAAGCGACGTTAGGTATTTTCAAAATAAGAAAACCCAACGGTTTTATGTGGAAACAAAGACACGAATAACAATGTTATCTTGGCGTATTATATCTAAGCCAAACAGAATTCAAGAGTCAAATTCCAGTTAAGAATGCACAGGAACTGGAATTCGGGGACGGGGACAAATGGATTCCTAGAAATTCGAATTTGCTTTTAAAAATGCAGTGAACGCTCGATTTCACATACTAATAGGGGGGGGGGGGAGAAGAGACATCCATCAGTGCTGAAAATGTGTTTAATCCCAATATTTATGTGACGATGCACAGAAACTTCAAAACTCCCTGCCCTGCCCACGGTCAGTAGCGGACACCAATAGGTTTGGTAAGGCCGCCGTCTCGGATGGGATATTAAACCGTGGCCCAGTGTGCGGGCTAGCCATCCCTGCTCACGTTAAAGAACACGCTGGATGGCATAGACGGGAGGCTACCATCTGTCTCCTAACAGCTGTTCCAGTGGGCCCCTTCCCCCAACCTTCTCTGAGCCTTCGGGGTCCTTGTGACCTAGCCGTTTAGCCTATTGTGTGCAAACAGTGTCGCTCAGCGGTAAAACAAACCACAACCCAACCATACCCTACGATAAATGTATCTAATACCTGTTATAGGAATAAAAACACGAAATAGAAATACTTTGAGTCTTACGAACTATCATGTTCCCGAGCTCCACGTGATTTACCAACTACCACTGATTTCAATTGATGTTAACGCCAAGAATCTTCCCTTTTTAATCTTACGGCTTAGTGTAGAGCTTTCATGTTTTTAGACCTGTGTGTTTTTCAGAAGAGACCGCCGAAGCTATCCGGTTTCATCAACATTTTAAATCTGAAATAAAATAAGGCCTTCTTTCTTGATGAGTTCATTTGAAGTCGTTTTAAATATCTCAAGCTCTTTCATTTATGAGCTTAAACATTCGACAAATGTCTTCTCGTTCACTTGTAGAAAGCCCAACCTATAATTTGAAGAGCAGATTGTGACTTTCACTAAGCGGAAGCATATCAAACTATAATTTGTCGCAGAGCGAATGGATGCTATCCGTAAAATTCGAAGTTGTAAAATCGGTACCGTAGAAAAGAGGTTTAACTGTAACTCAATCCGTGTCTTTGATCCTTCCCTCCAAAAATAAAGATCAAGCGAAACGTACAAAATGTGTTAAATATTATTTTGACTTACCCCGGTCAACCCGTGCACGGAAGTGATTTTTAGGGCTTTACGAGAAAATAATTAGAGCAAACTGTCTCTTTTGTGAATCACTTGAGGCAAAATGTTTTCTTGTTTAAATACCATTATTATTACACTAGAATTAGAACTGGGCGTTACACCAAGACCTCGTTTTGTATCGTGGTCCGGTTCCTGAAAATCAAAACTGAAACGGCACAAATTGATTCACTATTTCCCTGAAAAACTAAAAAATCTAACGGAAAAACTGAAATAAAATACTTGAGCTACTAGATTATGGCACTACAATGTTCCCTACTTCAACTGTTAGAAAAATTCAAATTCTATCCCACAGAGTTAAATACTAAAGTAGCAATAATAATGTATATTAGAGGAAAATGATGCAGAATAGGATTGAGTTGGGTTGTTTTAGCGCTGAGCGGTACTTTTTGCACATAATGGGCTAAATGGCCAGGCCATAAGGACCCCAAGGGCTCAGAGAAGGTTGTGGGGAGAGGACCCACTAGACAGCTGTTGGGAGACAGATGATAACGTCTCGTTATCCAGCGTGTTCTTTAACGTGCACAGGGTATGGCTGTTCCTGACACGGAACCACGGCTTTAAGTACCATCCGACGGCTTTTCCAAGCCCATCGGTGTTCTCTATTGATCGTGGGTAGGGTAGAGAAATTTGCGGAGATAAATCTTACAGAATAGGGCTGAAGACACATAATAGTACATATTTATAATGTAAAATATTTGGCAAAAAATATATAAAATAAATATTAAATGACTAATGCTAACAGCAATAAATATGTGCCAGTTATGACTTGAGACGTTGATTTCATTTGGATTAGTTAAGATGGTTATTCTGATGGAAACGACAATGTCTCAGCTACCAATGCAACAACCTACAACTGATGGGGCAGTAGACGGGAAAACAAATTGGGCCATCTTTTACTTAATAATACATTTAATGACGACGTGATGAAGAAATATGGAAGCAAACAAACTTGTAGAGCAAGAAAACAAAACGAGAAACTTCTATTTGAAAACCTAAAACATTGAATATATCACGCTTTCCTCACAGACCTTCTGCTGTAGCATATAAACTGATAGCTCCTGCTAGACCTCTGTAACAAGCAGCAGATTGAATGATATTTATTTTTTTTATAAACTCCCTCCCTGCCCTGGTCAGAAAGGAGATACCGATGGGCTTGGAAAGGTTACCGTCCATCTGATTGGACGTTAAGTGAGGCACAGTACGCAGAAAAAACGTACTCTGTTCACGTTAAAGAACTCGCTAGGCTTCCATTTATCTGCCAATAGCTGTCCAGTGAAGCTCCTTTCCCAACCTCCTTTGGGGCCCTTATAACCTGGCCATTTAACCCATTGAATGCAGCTCAGAGGTAAAACAACCCAACTGAATATTAGAGATATTGCTGCGAAAAATTGAATACATCAAGATTAACTTCGTTTAAGAAATACAGAGTCGCATCAGAATAATATGGCCACCTACCATAGTATATGTATGGTAGGTGGTGATATTATTCTGCTACGACTGTGTATTTGTCTTCTGAAAATCCTAAATTTCTGCAAGATAGAGACCACCTAGCCTTAACTGGCATAGTGGTTAGGCAGCTAGTGACTGTTCCAGCAGGGCAAACTTTGTGTGTTGTGTTAGCTCTAAGACAGTGGTCAGCAGTGACTTCGGTCGTAGTAGGGCATGTCCTTGTATGAGAAGGCCTGTAAAAGCTAGGAGTAGCTTCTAGGATTCTTCTCTGTCCTATATGTCGCAAATAAAAAATAATAAAAAAAATTAAAATAATTAGTAGAATTTAAGAAAACTCTCTCGGCATCTAACAATGATTTCAACTCATATAAATTTAACAGAGATATTTGGAAGAAATGTAAAATAGGAGAAACCTAAATTTCTTTTAAAACATTTTTTATTAACCTTAACATATATCTGTTGTTGGCAGATACATTTTTAAATGCTTAGAACATTCATTTAAAATTACAAGCGGTACATTTTCTAAACTTTCTGATGTTTGGGTGCTGAATGAATATCTGGCTTTTCAAGTTGAACAAAAGTGTCAAAGTTCGCTACTTGGTTTCACAAACTATCTCTGTTCATAATCCGTTTTTTTAAACTGCTGCACTCTATTTTTGAATGAAATATTTCCTTCAAGATCACTCAAAACATCCACAATTCATTCTACCAAGATGACCCTGCTCTTTAATTACTCCTCTCAGAATCGTCGACATTATGAATGTCAAATTGACTTCAATAACGATAAGATCCTGACAGATGCTCTTCTTTTTCTTCGCTACATTTTACACTTCCTTGATGTCCTCAGCTTCCTCAGGGTCAAAGCTATCAACGGCACTTCATCATCTCGAACTATTTCCCTGATGCTGCTTCAATCATGTCTCCCATCTAGTCACTACTCGTAAAGAAGGAAGCAGCTCTATATCAGCAACTTATGAGAATTCATTCTTGCAATTTTGCATTACCTTGGCGAATATTATATTCATACTAGAGACCAGCACATCCAAATCTGGTTAAAGGGAAACAGCCGATTTCATAACGCGTTGCAGACTGTAGGCTACAGTAGTGTTTCTCAATCTTTATTTCCTCATGCACCCTTCTGAGCTTCACTTAGCGCCAACCCCACCCCTATTAGCCGCTGTCAGTTGGATTGGGTTGGGTTGTTTTACCTCTGAGCGGCACGTTTTTGCACACCATGGGCTAAATAGCCAAGTCACATGGACCCCGAAGGCTCAGAGAAGGTTGGGGGAGGGGACCCACTGGAACAGCTGTTGGGAGACAGATGGTAGCCTCCCCGTCAAGGCCATCCAGCGTGTTCAGCGATAGAATTTTTTTTTTCTCTGAAATTTTACCTATATGTTCTCTGGTTATTGTTATGCTACTGAGAATGATTACTTATTTTTCCCTAACACATTTCGTCGATAAGTCGTGAAGAACTTCCGTAATTAAGTTTCATATCGAAAAGTTTCGTTTTATTATAACTAACGACCAATAAACAGAAATAATTTTTTCCTCAAACAGCTGCTTGCTGCAAAAGATCTGACAATATCTATATAATACGCCAGAGTTGTTTTACTTCTGAGCGGCACTTTTTGCACACAATGAGCCAAATGGTCAGGTCTCAAGGACCCCCGAGGACTCAGAATTTTGGGTTGGGTTGTTTTACCTCTGAGCGGCACTTTTTTTTTTTCACATGGACCCCGAAGGTTCAGAGAAGGTTGGGGAGGGGATCCACTGGAACAGCTGTTGGGAGACAGATGGTAGCCTCCCGTCAAGGCCATCCAGCGTGTTCTTTAACGTGCACAGGGTATGGCTCTCCCGCACACGGACGGAGCCACGGCTTAACGTCCCATCCGACGGACGGCGGCCTTTCCAAGCCCATCGGTGTCTCCTACTGACCGTGGGCAGGGCAGGGAATTTTGCGGAGATAAATCTCAACGCTGACCCAGCTGGGACTCGAACCTGGGAACTACAGATTACGAGCCTGGCGCGCTACCGACTGAGCCACCCCCGCCCCGATGTCAGTTGGAAAAATAGGACTTAACCATCTGCACTGTTAATTTAAGATATAAATTTTATATCATATATACTAATAATCCATACTTTATTTCTAAGTAGCATAGAAAATTCTTTAAAAAAATGTATATTGCAACCTAAGATCTAACGACCATTGCCTTGAGTGGGATCACACGACTCCCAGAAACATGCCGGGTGCGATAACTACTACATCATCAGCGGCTATCCATTTTGTTTCAGCAATGTGACATATAGATAAGACATTTCCGCATATTTTTCTCTCCTGGCGTCATCTATGTTGCGAATCGAATAACCAAGTTACCTTGTATGTTGGATATATTTTTCATTCATGCTCACAGCGTTATATAAATAATTAAGTAATAAAGTATTACAGGAAATTGCCCTGTAGACAAGAAACACTTGAAACAATTTGCTGAAAAATGAATTAGTTTTGCCCTGAGTGAAATTATTTCAAGTGTTTCTAACCTATAGGAAAATTTGAGATACTTTTATACTGAAGTACAGTCGCTCAAAAAAATAGCCAAACACTATGTTTAGCCAAACCTTCGTGTCACGTGACACGAAGGTTACCAGATCACTAATTTATAAAAAAATCGTTGCCAGATATGTTTTCTGAATTCTGCAATCAACCATAAAATAAAAAAATAAAATAAATACCCCCTCAAGCAGCTGCTTGCCACAGAGGTCTGACAGGAGCCTGTCAGTTTATATGACATAGTAGAAGGATCTGAGAGGATGGCAGGACTCAGCAGAAAAACTACACACATATCCATGCCTTAACCCGGGGCATGAACCCAGGTCCCTTGGATCAGTAGCCAAGCGCGCTAACCACTCGGCCATGGGACGGCAATCAACCATAGTGTTCGGATTTATATGAGTTCCTTCTATTCCATTTTTGTACGTCTCATTCTTTCGAGAGAAAAACTTTTTCTCCCCATTTGGAATAGCAAGCATTTCATCGGTTGTCGTTAGTTGAATGCTCTACATCAGGCTGTCAAACACGCGGCCCGCCAAGATTGATAACCAATAAGTTTATTTAACTTTTGACAACACTGGATTCTTTAATTAAAATTATAAGTACGTACACGGTACATGAATTAAATAAACGTATTTCAGAAAACATTTCCATTTATATATAAGGGAAACTATTGCGCATAAATGTATATGTCGGAGCCCGATCGTAGAATTGTGAACAACTATTTTGTGCGAACAACTATTTTCCACTTTAAAAAATAATAAAACTGCGGAAAGATCAAGATTAACAGACAAGCAATGCAAGCAATTTTAAAAATAACTACAGCTAACAAATTCAACCAAATTTTGAAGATTTGGTTAATGAAAAACGTTGCCAAGTTTCTTCAAAAAAAAAAAAGGTGAAATTATTTTATTTAAATAATGTTAAATTTAAAAAAAGAAACTTTCCTACATACATATGTATTTTTTAATATGTTTATATTCTGTGTATTATTATTTTGTATGTATTGATTTGTTTATAATAAAAGCTATGCTTCATCTTTATTTCCATTTGTTTTTTTTTTGTTCTGCGGCCCGCGATTTAATATATAATGCTTAACATGGCCCTCGGTGGTTAACGAGTTTGACATGCCTGCTCTACATGAAGTAACAGGGCACATTGTCTGACTGACACATTTTCTTTTAAAAAATCGTAATTTTTGAAAATTCTAAAACGATTATTTATATAAAAGTAACTGATAAAATTTTGAGTTTTTCCAAGTTTCAATTCTGTCAAATAAAAGTGAAAAAAATGTAAAAATGAAGAAATAAATATGTTATATATTTTGCAGTTTATCTCCCTTCTCTGTCTGCTTCTCTATTTGTTCGAGAATTCCTCCTAAAAGATGAGAACTAGAACCACCAAATTTTGTCTACGGCTTCATCTAATCGTAAATTAGGAAAAACAAATTATCATTTCCTAAGAGCAAAACAAATTATCATTTGTTTTGCTCTTAGGAGTTCCCACACCTACCAGTAACATGCTGGGTAAGATAACCACAACACCATCAGATTGGGTTGGGTTGTTTTACCTCTGAGCGGCACTTTTTTGCACACCATGGGCTAAATGGCCAGGTTACATGGACCCCGAAGGCTCAGAGAAGGTTGGGGGAGGGGACCCACTGGAACAGCTGTTGGAAGACAGATGGTAGCCTCCCGTCAAGGCCATTCGGCGTGTTCTTTAGCGTGCCAGGGTATGGCTCTCCCGCACACGGAGCCACGGCTTAACGTCCCATCCGACGGACGGCGGCCTTTCCAAGCCCATCGGTGTCCCCTACTGACCGTGGGCAGGGCGGGGAATTTTGCGGAGATAAATCTCAACGCTGACCCAGCTGGGACTCGAACCTGGGAACTATAGATTACGAGCCTGGCGCGCTACCGACTGAGCCACCCCCGCCCCAACACCATCAGAAGCCAGTCATTTCTTTCAGCAAATGTGACATACATAACTGCATTTTCTTTCCTCTTTTTTTTATCTTTTATACGCATAAATAATATTTCTAAACAGTGGCATTCATATTATTATTCATTTTTCCTCAAAGTATTTTGAAAGCATCAAATGGAACCTGGAGATGCTTTCTGGATTAAAAGTTGTTTGGAAATAATTTGTCGTTTTGGAGATAAATCGAAGATCTTACTTTAGATCTCTCTAAATCACAACTTTCAGTAAGAGTAATTTAAATTTCAAGAATTACTGAAGTCAGAAATATTTAACACCTAACGCTGCTATTACAATAGAACGTTTCTACAAAATTAACGAAAATTAAAATTTTTGCGTTTTAGTTAACTTTTAAGTTAGACTCTGATGATCAGAAATGCTGTTGTTAAATGCTTCGGTTTCAATATCTCATTAAATATTAAAGAAATATAATTAAGAATCGAATGTAGGGAGAATGAGTGAGGAAATTAATTTATCTGTTTTCTGTATTTTTTAATTCTCAAAGTTAGGTAGCGTTTAATGCGGCTATTCATTCAATAATAAAAAATGCCTGAATGCATTTGGTAATATAGTGTATTTCTACCTACATAGATGCATGAAAAATCCTCATGCAGCCATGGGCTAAAGAGCTTCAACCAGAGTGTATAATTTGTTCTCCAAACATTTCTGCATTGGACAGTGTAACACAATTCTAACAAGGTGCTACGTCTTCTCCTTTTTTAGACACACTCTTCATAACACTATTCATTAATATATAGTTATGCATACAAGCAACTTGGCCACCTGTCTTTGCACAATATAGATTGACGATTAATACAATGGAAGAGGAAGTGATGTGATGGGAAGGTTACTTGTTTGGGGTGGCTCAGTCGGTAGCGCGCCAGGCTCGTAATCTGTAGTTTCCAGGTTCGAGTCCCAGCTGGGTCAGCGTTGAGATTTATCTCCGCAAAACTCCCCGCCCTGCCCACGGTCAGTAGGGAACACCGATGGGCTTGGAAAGGTCGCCGTCTGTCAGATGGGACGTTAAGCTGTGGTCCCGTGTGCCGGAGAGCCATACCCTGTGCACGTTAAAGAACACGCTGGATGGCCTTGACGGGAGGCTACCATCTGTCTCCCAACAGCTGTTACAGTGGGTAACAGCTGTTCCCCCAACCTTCTCTGACCTTCGGGGTCCATGTGACCTGGCCATTTAGCCCATGGTGTGCAAAAAAGTGCCGCTCAGAGGTAAAACAACCCAACCTTTGCACAATATGCTGCTCAAATGAGGTTGCTGACTGCTCTACCTAAACTCATCATTACTTACAAAGGCAAACCACTTAGTGCCGAAGATACTGCTTAAGCATCTAGAATCAAAGGCATCGAAATTTCTGTTATCTCGTTTACAAAGGGTTCGTGTTTCGTTACCATAACTAACTTAAGAAAGGAGCTAGTAAATGTTGAAAATATTATATTTCTACCAAATATTTAAATTTGATATCATAGATTTTAAAATTTTTATACTATTTAGATATGTGTTTAAGAATTTAGAGCGAAATTTAAAAATGTCCTCTTCTATTCCAGAAATGCAGACGGCTCCAGCAGGTTTCCCAAACTGGACGAGTGTGCTCATTTCCATTATGACAATGTCGAATTGGGACCAGTGAAAGTGAGTTTTAAGATCTCTTTGTCTCTTAATATGTATCGAAATTAGTCGATATCAGTATATTTTGTTAATATTATTAGAGTTATAAAAAACAGGGAGGGAAAAAAAGGGAATATTTGGAAATGTATTTAGGAAAACAATTTTGAGAACTGTCATCACTAATAGGTTTATAACTATGATGAAGCTTCCTAGATTGTTTTCTGTAAATGTTTTATATTTTCTGTTACCGCAAATGATTGTGAGCGAATGAATGAGGGAGATGATAATTCTAACTGTGATGCTGAAAAGGTCGAGATGCGAACATTGTAACCTAAGGGTAAATCGAGACGTGAACATGAAATATTTATATCCGCAAACCCCCAGCCCTACCCTCGGTGAAAATGTGGACACCGATAGTCTTGAAGAGGTCGTCGTCCATTGGGGCATTAAAATGCGGCACGTGTATAGGACAGCCATAGGCTGTGCACATTAATGAACACGTTGCATGGCATTGATAGTTGGGGGGGGGGGGCTTCTATCTGTTTCCTAACAGATGTTCAGAAGGTCCCCTTCCCCAACCTTCTGGTGTCCTTGTGATTTGGCCCTTTCGACCCATTGTGCGCAATTTTTTTCAATAATAGTGGCAACATATTAATGCACGTAATGCTTAGTCACAGAACATTAATGCATTATACTGATTTAAAGGTATAAAATCATTAGAAAAGTCAAACACTTGGTTATTATAGCAACGAGATTAAATGATCATTGTACACTGTTGAAATTTAATTGAATACGAGATGCTTTAACACAGTTTCTATGTTAAAATAAATGTGAGTTGTTTTAAATGGAATACTGGTTCACAATCATTAATTCCATCTACATTCACTTAAAATGGGGCGGGGGTGGCTCAGTCGGTAGCGCGCCAGGCTCGTAATCTGCAGTTTCCAGGTTCGAGTCCCAGCTGGGTCAGCGTTGAGACTTATCTCCGCAAAACTCCCCGCCCTGCCCACGGTCAGTAGGGGACACCGATGGGCTTGGAAAGGTCGCCGTCCGTCGGATGCATACTCTGTGCACGTTAAAGAACACGCTGGATGGCCTTGACGGGAGGCTACCATCTGTCTCTCAACAGCTGTTCCAGTGGGTCCCCTCCCCCAACCTTCTTTGTGGGTCCCTCCCCCAACCTTCATAATGGCTTCGGGGTCCTTGTGACCAGACCATTTAGCCCATGGTGTGCAAAAAAAGTGCCTCTCAGAGGTAAAACAACCTAGCCTATTCGCTTAACGATTGGACAAACCTTCTTCAGGCGCCAGGTACAACCATAGGTTGCATTTATCTGGGTTACAACATAAACAGGGGATTCTTCGTTGAAATGAAGGAAAAAGCTAAGCAATTGTTTTGGCACTATGATTGACGTGATGCCTTCATTCCAAATAACACGTCCTCTCTTTTATCATTTTTGTATTATTTTACTAATATCCATTTATGGACCTCGAGTGGTTTTTGAATGATTGTTTGATCACTGGACAGAATCAGAGCAAAATCAAATTTTTTGATATTGCGAAGATCATCTTCGATGATAAGGAAGAGGTGGTCCCTCATGATTATTCATGAGGCCCCGCCAGACGGGAGGCTGGCACACTCTGTCTGCGCCTCCAGCCAAGCTTATTGCCTTGTAATTGCCGGCAACCGAGAGGCAGCATAATAAGTGGCTCTGTGATACGTGACTGCCATTCAAGCTACCTCGTAAGCGTCCGGTTGGGCAGAGCCCTATTGCGGTAAATGCTCACGCACGCCTCGCGCAAACGGATTATTAATAATAGCTCCAGATTGAATAAATCTCGGTTTTCCTCGATAATATCATGCTTTAGTTTTCGGAAGATAGTCTTTTCTGTTCAGCTTTCAATTATGTTCCAAATATCTCTATATTTTCAAATTTGCGTCTTAGGATATTTTTCTGAAGCTTACCCAATGCGTACTACAGTAAAAATCCGGTATTCCGGTATCTTATAAGAGGAACTCTCAATTGTACGGCGTCCGACAGATAAGAAGGGCTTGCCAAACACTTTCTTCGCTTATGAGTATCAAAGCTTTACTTATCATGCTTTATGTTTTATTCTAGCTACATCCCACCAAAAGTTTGGCCTAAACTCTTCTCCACCGTTCTCCATAGATAACTCCCACTCGAAATTTGACGCATACTTTTCCTCCCAAAAGATTAGCGCCTTCGATTCATAACTTTTACAAATCATCAGAAGCAGCACCATCCACCGTTGGCATATTGCTGATATTCCCAAAGGAATTAATCCTGCTCCACGGCATGTATGGCCCCGCC